>BSBM01001063.1:10030000-11415000 GCA_027924585.1 Larix kaempferi
CTCTATTTCTCTCCCCTCCTCTCCGTAGCCCTTACTAAACCGCTCTCTCAGTCTCTCTCTCTCTTCCCTACACCTCCACCTACCTCTAACCATGCCTTCCATCTCTCTTTCACAATCCCTACAACCAACACCCTCTCCTCTCTCGCTTTCTCTCTCCCTCTTTCCCCCCCCAACCATTACTAACCCCCTCTCTCAGTCTGTCTCTCTCTCTCTCTCTCTCTCTCTCTCTCTCTCTCGCTAAACCCTCTCCCAGCCCCTTACCCCTAACTAACCCCCCCTCCTAGCACCTTACCCCTACCTAACTACCTCCCATCTCTAATCCCTAAAACCCTAACACTAAATCCCTATTTAACCTCCTAACCCATAGAAACTATTAAATAAACTATTGAATAATGTTTTTTGATTATTTCAATAATGCTAGCGCGTTTATGAATACAACAGGAAAATTTTTAGGGGCGAAATTTCGCCAATTGGCTATTTTTTGGACCTTTTTTCAAAAAATAAATTCATTATTTGGTCATTTTTAGGCTCTAATATCGCCTATATTTACATTAAATATGTTTTTTTATCATAATATTTGCCAAAATTTACAAGTTTTAGTAGTAAATTGTATGTTTCATATTTAATATTCGCCTGCCAATCTATATTTATGTTTTTTTTAATCCAGAATAATCGCCTAGAATACTATACTTAAGTATACTTTTATAATCCTTAAAAAATACCCTGGAATACAGAAACACGCACATGTTTTGTGCAACCAGGTGTTATTGAGCCGTGCACCAAACATATTAAATACCTAGTTTTTTTTTTTTTTTCTAGAAACACGCGTGTGTTTTGGATGTGAATAACGCTAGCGCGTTATGGGTTTACACAATGCTAGTGCGTTATGTCTGTGCAAAAATATTAGCAAAATGCTTTTATCCTCCCATGTTATGTCTGTGCAAAAATATTAACAAAATGCTTTTATCTTCTCGTGTTTTGCGTTTTCTCCCCCCGCTTTCCCAATTTTTATGTTTACCAGATATTTTACACAAACAAAATGATGAAGCAAACAAATTAATAGGAACAGTCTTAGAAATGGCTTGATGACTCGTTTCAATAGACACGCATTATCTAAATATTATAGCCATAGACAACAACTAATTCAAACAGTCAATTCGCTACAACTAAGATCAAACTTTAGATAATATAGTTTCTATATTGGTAAGCGGTGCTATTGCAATCTAGGTAAATATCATACAAATATTTCAAACAAATTTATGGGCATAGGCATTCCAGAAAATATGGCAAAGTTTCAAAAGATTGGTTGTACCAATAAAACTAGCGGCACCAAACTAAGGCTCAAATTGCATTTATGGACACTTACCGATCAAAGGATGTCTGAGTGTAAATGCAAATGCAGCAGCCCCTCCGGGAAGCCTTCTTCTTCACCGACCTTATCTTGGACTCAAGTGGCCTCAATGCCCAACCACCGAATAGTTGCATGAGCTGTAGTTAAGAAACAATGGTTGAAATAGAGCAATTATAAATGATTTGATCAACAAAGCAAGTCGCCCAATTCGTAGAGTTGTTAATTTGAAGAAACAAGTAGGCGCAGAACAAGCATGAAGGAGTTTCTTAACTGGTAGTGGTTGCTGATCGGATGAAGAAGGAGTTTGATGAATGGACAATGCATAACTCCGATTCGTGAGAGACCAGGCCACTGTGCAGTGGTGATAACATGTTTACTATCTGTTGAGTCTGATACTACATCTAGGAGCCGCTCAACAAACTTTGAGATAGAAAGCTCTGTAATTTTAGGATACTGATTCAACCACTCAACAAAGGAGTGTTTTGCAGGTGACTTGGAAATCCCTTCCAATTTTTAGCAATAAAAAAAAGAAGTTCAACATACATATTTTCAGGAAAGCTTGTCAACCAATCAGACAACCGAATGTAGGGAGATAACCACGCCCAAAAAATTCAAGCTATTATAAAACTCTTGTTTATCAAGATAAGGATGGACTATGTGTACATTATGAGAATATAGATGAATGAAGTCGCTTTGATGAACTTGTCCTCTTGCTTTCTCCAGAATGCGTTTAAAAGCAGGGAGTATTGTTCGAGCTTTTGTTGGTTTACATAAATGTTTCGATGATAGAGGTGAATTACCACTTATCAGAGCACGAAATGCTAAACAAAATGCTAATGGAACACAACGAAGGATTCCTTGGTTCCACTTGTTATTGAAAATGATACTTTCTCTTGACGAAACCAGTAAAAAATCTTCCTGTATTATAAATGGAAATCCTATTACAATTTCCGTCGGAAGAAAAGCATAGATACCTACAACCGCCATATTTCCTTTTGTAAGCTGCTCACACATCGAAAAAGCTAATGTAATAGCCCATTTCCCAACATCTTTCCTCTGCTCAACCCTACACTCGTTTTCCATGGGAAACCACTGCCTCCACATGTAATAACTACATTGTTTTGTCAAAAATTGATCTTCTTCTGCTAACAAATGAAAAATGAAGGATTCATTGTCATTGCTATGAGAAGTTCTAAGGTCAGTTTCTCGTAAAACAGAGATTGTATAAATCCTGCTAAGATCGATATGTTCGAGCTCACAAACTGAGAGCTTCTTTATCTTAGACATAAACAAAAGAGCTTCAGGATGAATACTAGAGAGTTGCTTTACAGCTTCAACCTTCTCAGGATGTAGGGGTATAGAACGAGCCATAGAATGACGAATGTGGCTCGGATTGACCAATTAAAATTTAATTGGACCCATTAAAATTCAATTGGACATGAAATGAATGATTAAAATTAAACTCTAAATACATACGCAAGCCACTTGGATGATGGCTGAACATCCGGTACGTTGATGCTTTAAATGATGAACTCTTTCCTTTATGGCATTATAGGGATGCTTACCCTACATTTAACGTCGGCATTAATTAGTTAATGGCTTCCATGTTCGGAGCATAGAGAAAAATCTTGTCACATTGCAAAATCCTTGCAATATCATGCAAATACAACATTTATTGCCATCAACCTAGCTCATTTTACCTCTTCCTAGTTCAAATACGCTCATGATACCCTCTTTAAAATCACATAAATTTTGGACCGAGATATCGATGATGTGCAAGCAGGCTCGACCAACTGGCTGGCCATGGGACCGACGGAGAGGGGAACTCCTAGAACTATCCCGATGTCAACTTGAATCCAACGGAGTTGACGGTTTGTCGATCCGAGCCACGGTCGTCATTCTATGGTTCGTTCCGTCTGGTTTTTTTTTATATTAACCAAAACGCGCGCGCGTAATGGTGATACGTAATGCCTGCGCGTTATGTATCGCCATAACGCTCGCGCATTTTGTAATCCTATCCTACATGTTAAATGACATGGTAGGTTCGAAGCCCGCCATTCTTAGTTTTACATAACGCGCAAGCGTTATTGATTTACACAATGCTTGTGCGTTTCGCATTTACCCATTGCAACTAAAAGGTCCCTCAACTTCGTGCGAGGGCCCATGCATGCCAAAAATATTTGTATATTCATGTGCATCCATTTGAATCCATACCATTGTGATACAAAGATGCACAAGAGTCCAGGGAACCCTAGTTTGTATTTTAAACCCCTATCCTAGAAATCCTAGCTTGTAAATACTAGCCTATAAACCCTAGAGCGAAGCCTATAAAGCCTAGTTTGTAGCCTAAACAATAATTCGAATTATAATTGGGCTAGAAACCCCATTTTGTGGCCTAGATCCTAGTTTGTGTTCAAAATCCTTAGAAACATCCATCACCATTTGAATCCAAACCATTATGCTACAAATATGCACAAGAGTCGAAAAAACCCTAGTTTGTGTATTCATGTGCATCCATTGTGCATAATTATGCACAAGAGTCCAGAAAACTTCATGATGAAACTATATATGAATGCCAAAAAAATATTTGTATATTCATGTGCATCCATTTGAATCCATACCATTGTTCTACAAAGATGCACAAGATTCCAAAAAACCCTAGTTTGTGCATTCATGTGCATCCATTTGAATCCACACCATTGTGCACAATTATGCACAAGAGTCCAAAAAACTTCATACTGCAACTATATATGCATGCCAAAAAATCTTTCGATATTCATGTGCATCCATTTGAATCCAAACCATTATGCTACAAATATGCGCAAGAGTCCAAAAAACCCTATTTTGTGCATTCCTGTGCATATGTATGAATCCAAACCATTGTGCACAAGTAGGCACAATAGTTAAAAATAATTCATGCTGCAACTATATATGCATGCCAAAAATCTTCCTATATTCATGTGCATCCATTTGTATATAAACCATTGTGCTACAAACATGTAAAAGAGTCCAAGAAACCCTAGTTTGTACTCTATACCGCTATCCTAGAAATCCTAGCATAGAAACCCTAGTTTGTAGCCTAAACCCTAATTTGAATTCTAATCCCTAGAAACCCTAGTTTGTATCCTAGAGCCTAGTTTGTGTTCAAAATCCTTATAAATCTCCGCCAAGCGTTGAATCCAAACCATTGTGTTACATATATGCATAATAGTCCAAAAACCCTAGCTTGTGCATTCATATGCATCCATTTGAATCTAAACCATTGTGCACAAATATGCTCAAGAGTAAAAAAAATCACTACTTAATATTTAGTTTAAAAGTAATTAAGAAGCCACCACTTGATGTTAGGTTCAAAAATAATATAAAAATAATAAGTAAATCTATAGATAATTTTTAATCTCAAACATCTCAAACATATATATTTGACATCTAGCTAGAATATAACCTTGAATTAGATTATTTCTATTATTATTAGAAAACCTCATGGCAATGAGAACATATAATTTTGGTGTTCCTCAAACGTTGAACATCAATTTTAATATCTGTTTGAACTCAATGGGATCTACCAAACTTGGAGATCTTCAAAACACCAAGTTTTCCTTGAACCCCACTCTAGATCACTAGATCAACTTCATTATTGGCCAATGAGTAAATTATCACACTTTTTTTGTTTTTTTAATGTGGATGGAGTGTACATATGCAAATTCTCAATTCAAGTCATTAATAACTCGAAGGGATGGTAAAAATTACCCTTTCAAAATCTGAGTATAATCATCTTTATTATTTTGTTGGATTTTTTTCAATTAATTTTTTTTTCAAGGAATAATTTTATGTAAAAATTTTCAAGTATTTTCATGGATGGTAAATGGAGTACACCATGGAACCTTTATGAGTGGATCAAGAAAGTTGAACCCATGAAATCCACAATTTTTGGGGAAGAGATCTCACATTTGACTCATGATTGCTTGAGTTAACCATATAGTCTCAATTTAAATAGAATAGTGACTGTGGCTCGGATTGACGAACCGTTGACTCCGTTGAATTCATGAAATCAGGATAGTGCTATGGGTACCCCTCTCATCCGGGTCCATGGCACAGACATCATCTTCTAGGTCGATTTTGGAAACTAGGGTTTTTCTCAAAAAGGGACTTTGCAATTATTGCACATAGGGGTCAAATTTGCAAATTCGTCGGTCAGGAACTTGTGGCTAGCGTTCCCATGTGGAACCTTCCTAGACACACTTACAACACCTTCTGAAACCCATTTTTTTTGCACGATTGGACTTCTATGCCTCCGATAGGGATTCAACAGGTGTCTGTGAAAGCCTTTAGGGTGCAAGTTGTAATAGGCCATAGAATGGGGACCATGGCTTGGATCAATGAACCATCAACTATGTTGGATTCAAGACATCAATATAGTGCTAGGGGTACCCCTTTATTCCGGGTCCATGGCACATAGATCATCTTCTAGGTCGATTTTGGAAACTAGGGTTTTACTCAATAAGGGACTTTGCAATTATTGCACATAGGGGTCAACTTTGCAAATTCCTCGAATGGGAACTTGTGGCTAGCATTCCCAGGTGAAACCTACCTAGACACACTTTCAAGACCTCTCAAAACCTAGTTTTGTTGCACAGTTGAAATTCTATGCCCATGGTAGGGATTCAACAAGTGTCCGTGAAAGCCTTTAGGGTGTGATTTGTAATGGGCCATAGAATGGTGACCATGACTCGGATCGACGAACCTTTGAATTTGTTGGATTGAGGACATCAGGATAGTGATAGGGGTTCCCCTCTCTTTCGGGTCCATGGCACATATAGATAATCTTCTAGGTCGATTTTCGAAACTAGGGTTTTTCTCAATAAGGGACTTTGCAATTATTTAACATAGGGGTCAACTTTGTAAATTTCTCGATCGAGAACGTGTGGCTAGAGTTCCCACATGGAACCTTGCTAGCTACACTTGCAAAAATTCCCGACACACATATTTGTTGCACGGTTGGAATTCTATGCCCCCGGTAGGGATTCAAGAGGTGTCCCTGAAATCCTTTAGGGTGTGAGTTGTAATTGGCCATAGAATGGTGACCGTGGCTCGGATTGAGGAATTGTCGATTCTGTTGAATTTAGGACATTGGATTGATTCTAGGGATACACCTCCCATCTAGGTCGAAATAATTTTGTTTTTAAGAATTCAAAGTTCCAAATAAAAAATGGAGGTGATGTTTCATCAATGATATCTCTCTGATCCTTTATAGCTTTTTCACTTTCCTTGAATTGTCCTTGTGGTTTCTTAGGACCCACTTGAAAAACATATCTTGTCGGGATTTCTAATCTCTTTAATTTTAATTGGAAAAGTATCCCATTCATTTGTAAATTTTTGTGGGGTATACAATTATTCATTTATGTGGGCCACATAGGTGCATCACTCAGGTGTGTCAACTATATGCATCCTTTATGTTTGTTAGGTTCTTATGTGGGTAATGTGCTTATGTGTTCCACTTAGTTGGGTCAGCTGATTAGGTTTGTTGGGTGCTTATGTGTGTTATTTATGTTGCAAAGTGACTTAGGTAGTTAGGGTTTTGATTATTAGCAGGTTATGTGTTGGGGGTTTTGGGTGTAGTGGGTTAGCCATAAATGGTATCATGTTATATGGATTAGTGTTATAGGGGTTGCGTGGGTCAAGGTAAAATATAAGTATCACCTATGTGGGATAAATAAGTGTGTTTCATAGGTATGCCATCTATGTTAATCCTTTAATATGTCCAATAGGTGTTATGTAGGTTAGGTATTCATGTGTGCATCATTTAGATTGGTTTGTTCCTTATGTGTGTCACTTGAGTACATTGGGTGCTTATGTGACTGAGGTGAAACATGAGATGCATTAGGTGGTTAGAGTTAACAATTTTAGTGGGTTAGGATAAAAAGGATTTGAGTGTAGTTGGTGAGTTGTGAGTGGGGCTTATGATAAAAGGATTATTGATTTAGAGGTCAAGGGTCATGCTAATAGGATAGTGTCACATTGAAATTATGTGCATGCCCATGTTCATTTTTTTATATGACTATCATCACAATAAAATTTAACCTGCTTATATGGGTTGTATGAGTGCATCACATGTGTGTGAAAGTCTAGATGCATAGCCTATGTATGTTTGTCCCACTTGTTAAGTTTTTATGTGGGTTAGGAGTTTATGTACATCACTTAGTTGTATTAGTCTCTTATTTTGTAGGTTAAGTTTGTTAGTACATTGTGTGGGTTAGGTGCATCACTCACATCATTTCACATGCAATTTCCTATAATTTGATTGTGGTCAAGAACATGCTATAAATGTGCATTGTTGTGGATATATTTTAACATTGTATATGCAATTGGATTGTTGTTAGGAACATTGTAAATGTGCATTGTTGTAATTGTGCAATTTTCTCAACGTTATAACTGATATCTCCATGCAATCGTCTAAGCTATTAAAAATTTGGAACATTACACATATAAACATTATTAGACACACATGTATGATCACACATAAGACTGAACTATGAAGATGTCAAGAGACAATCTGAAATATATAATATATCATGGAAGTCATAATAGAAAAATAGATGGACCTTAGATGGTCTGCCAATGTACATGTATCAAAAGGGTCAATGATGCACATGTAAACACAAGTACATCTGTCCACGATCACACATCAAAACTCTAAATTACTCTTGTAAACAAAAGTATATTTGTCCTAGACTACACATCAAAAGTCTAACTTCCTCTTGTTTTTTCCAGACTGTGATGCATGTTTCCTTTGTCTATGACTATTGTGCATCTCCGACGACTACAAGTCAAATATCATATTTCTTGATCAGGTAACTGAACTAATACTGAATCACTAACAAACTTAAAAAAATTAAAATACGACTCAATTACTTATAAAAAATGCTCACTGAATCCATCCAAGGAATAGAGGTTTGTGGTGTCCTCCTCTTAGCTGAAATGTCGAGCTAATTATCAACATGTATGTGTGATCAAGTACTAACCAATTTTATAATTGATGAGCATGTCTCACCAAAAAGGTATGCTCTGGGACAAGAGACTGGGTTCAATCTATAGCAAGTGAAGCCATAGGTTGAACATGAACCTCGGTCACATGCTCTACTGGACTAGACTGAGGCTACATTCAATAAATGCTAAAATAGTTAGACATCATGCATGTGCATACACAATACGAATGAACTGTACATGTACAAATAGTCAAGTAGATACCTCTGCATGGCTTGTTCCCATTGTACATGCAACATTAACGAAAACATTAACAACCCCTCTAAGTTATGGCATGGAGGACTCTCCATTCTGATGCTGTAAACATGTGAAAAAAAACATTAATAAAAACAAGTTGCGGAGTGAATTGAAAACTAACCAACAACTATCATTGAAGGCTATGTACATTACCGTGGAATTGGTAGGTCCATGATCATGGACACTCACTATTTTTATAGAAGAAGGCCATCTTGTGTAGACAAGTCCCTTCTCTATGTTTGGACTGTGGGGAGAGCCAAACCAAAATGGCAGTGGATTGATTTACATTGATGCCTACAGTCACAGAGTGTTGTCATAGTTAGACATGAACATGAATAGATGAAATAAGATGTATTTAAAAAATAACATGGTGTAATACTTACCTCTGCTTGGGACATATCTCCCCCATGGGAGGGATCATTACTACCAAATTCTTGCCCCTCTGCAGATCCAGATAACACCTGCAATTTTAAAAATTATAAATGTTAGCAACCTATAAAGGATTACACTAAGAAAAAATTAATTTGAAAAATATTAAGTCATTAACGATGTTCTTACATTCCTAAAAAACTCATAGAATCCACTTGTGGGGAATTCACTCAAATCGATATCTTCTGCATCTTGTTGAGAATGTGGTTCCTGTAAGTTAAAAAATTGTAGATATTAGATCCCATCTAAGAAATTAATGAACTAACATATATTAACGAAATGACATGTATTAACAAAATGAGATGGTGAAAATATGAACTTAGTGTTGGTTGTTTCCGCCTTAAATACGACAACACCAGATACACTACCACCCCCTGTAGAGGCACCAAGCTCTCACAAGATTAAAAATGGTATATATTAACAATATTTTAATGTGTACAATATGGAAAAAAATTATTTGAACAACAAATTAATGTTTTAACAATGTCCTTACTTGACCAAAAGTCATCGTAGACATTCCATGTGCTGGTCCATGACCATAGAAGGTTTGATGACATGTCGTGTGTACGTGTGTCTCAATATGTGGCTCATGGGATGTCAGTCTATACCCACTATTAGATGGTCCTTTGCCACCAGAAGTTGATGGATGTTACCCACTAGAAGAAGAGGGCCCTACCTTGTCAATAGTTGTACTATGGCGTACAATCACTTGATCTAGCATAAGTAATTCCTCTCGTGTCTAGGGAATCATAGTATGTGCAGGAGGGATGTCTGGCCTTGGTTGCTGGCTATGGGGTGGAGGTATCAGTCGATTGGCATATCTATGCCTAACATTGGTACATTTTTGGGGCATCCCCATACTAGTTCCCTAGAATCCCAACATATCGAAATAGTTGACATGTTTTCCCATAAAAAACTCAACATAAAGTTTTCGGAGGACGTATAGCGGAACTTCCTTGTTGTTGTGTGGGGAAATGTCAAATACCATATACCATCAATCCATCTAGTGATCTCTAATTGATGGAAAAACACACCACTCAATTGAAATATGTGCTCTAGTAGTATCTAGAATGGCATCTGTCCCAGGAACTCTAAAAAGTGAATATATTTTCTCTTTATTTATTTTTAATCTCTTCACCTCATTGTAACTCAATCCATCGGCATATTCTTGTCATTTTCTTTCTCTATACAATGCTATGTTGTACAATGCATTGTTTGAGAGACTGATAGTATCCATAATAGCATCTAGTGATGCTACCAATGAGCGGTGGAGTTCATCTCCACCCCTCCAAGTCATACCAATATCTCTCAAATGAGCGATCTCTCTCAATATCTCCGCATTTTGATCCATAATAACCATTGTAATCATAAATACAAAAAGAAATATCATTAGAAAAATACACATGGTATTATGACATCTCTAAGCGATGGAAAATGTAAAACTACTGTACAACAAATAACAACATGAACTATTTATAATTTGAAATTTGAAATTGAACAAATTATACACTAAAGAATAAGCATCTAACATTTTTCCATCTTAAATTTATGTCGTATATGTGTATTAATTTCAATTGCCAGATATATACATTAACTGTCCTAAGCATATATGTTGATTGGGAAGATTCTCTACCTTATTTTTAGGCTTGGATTATGAAGTTTCATCAAAACTGTAGGGTGTTGACTAATGCCCTTGGAGGACGAGCTCCAAGATTCCAAGTAGAGGCAAGGGCTAGAGCCTACAGCAGGGGGCACAAGGTGCTATTGATGAATAAAATCCCAATATAGGAAAGGATTTTGATATGTAATTATTTGTTGTGGCGTGAAGTTTTTTGGACTCTATAGACCATTTAGCATCTTTTTTTATATGTAATTTGGGGCATATATGGATTTCACTTGATCTTATTTTAGTTGTATGCACTCTTTCTATATACACATGAGAAAGTTTGGATATTTGTGTATAGTGGTTTAAGATCTAGGATTCAACAGAATTAACAGTTTTCAATCTTTTAGGATTGCAAGGTTTCCAATGGATTCTATCATGTATGATAGTATGGGATTGACATGTAATCAAACACATCAACCTCCCTATGTATGTTGATTTTGGTAGAGCATATTTTTGAACTCCTTTAAATCTTGACCTGAACCAAATGCACCCTTCACTCAAGCGAAAACATTTATTAAACATGGGAAGCTTCCCTACCCTATCTTAAATCTTGGATTAGGAAGTTTCATCAAAACTGTAAGGTGTTGACTAATGTCCTTGGAGGACCAACTTCGATATTCCAAGTAGAGGCAAGGGCTAAAGCCTAGAGGAGGGGTAAACAGTGTTATTGATGAATAAAATCCCAATATTGGCAAGGATTTTGATATGTTATTATTTGTTGTGGCATGAATTTTTTCGGACTCTATAGTCCATTTAGAGTCTTTGTTTAAGTATTTTGCGGAAGATATGAATTGTACTTGAATTTTGTTTTTGTTGTAAGCAACCTTGCTATATACATGAGAAACTTTGGATATTTGTGAATATTGGTTTGGATTCATAAGGATGCTCATGTATATATATGCATCTAGTGAAATTGATTTGATTTTTACGAGTAAATTGGGGTTTTAATTTGCATTGGGCATACAAATGTTTGGATTTGTGGTCTAAATTTATTTTAGTGTATACAAATTAAAAAATGATAGATTCAATTCATTTTAGGGAATAGAAAAACTCAAAATATAGAAATTCGGAGGGTCGAATTTGATTTAAATACGTGAGATTGAGGAGATTGGTGATCAAGGTGGAATGTTTGGGCTCTATGACCTCAAAACGCGTTCACCACTACTCGTTCTGTCGCTCAAAGAAGTTGCTCTGTCACTTTCGTGGAGGAAGTGATGGGCGTAGACCGTTTTGGGAATAAAAAATGTTTTAAAATATGCGTATGCGTTTTATGACTATATAATGTGTATTTTGCTTAACTCTCCTACTTGGCCTTCAACGTGGCAGGCTTGGGACTAGGTTTAGTAGTGTCAGGATTGCTTGAGATCAATTATCTTTTATGGAACTTGAATGAGTTTCTTGAATCTACCATTTCATCTAAAAAGTCCCTCAACTTTGTACACTCATCCATAGAGTTTTATAACTCTTTTAAAAAATAAATAACTATTTGGAGAATATTTCTCAAATAAAAACATTAAATAAATAATTCAAAAATATTGAAGGTGTTACACATATGCTTCTTGTTGAATTATTTTTTAAATCAACTTTGTTACAATTTTAATGAAATCATCCTAATGTTCTTTTATAAATTAAACTCTTCATTATTTAATTATTAATTACTAATAGATACTAAATACCTTATTTTATATAAAAAATACATTTTGATCACATTACTATGTAAAAAAATCATACATTAGTATATCAGAGAAATTACAATCATCTCATAAACATTACTTCTAACATTCCAATCCCTAAGTGCCATTACTGAATGTCATGAAAAATTTAAGTAATGGAAAATTTATTCATTAACTAATTGGGAAAGGCACCTTACTCTTATATGCTTATAAACTCTTTCATTAATATTAATATACATAAAAATGAAAATCTTAAAGACTTTCATTCTAATTTCAATAAGTTGAGCTATCCCAAATCCCAATAAATCTTAGGCCAATGATCTACTTATCCTATGTTTCTACAATAATCCCAACCTGATTGTTATTGTAAATTTTCCATCTCATAAAAATTACAATCATCTCATAAACATTACTTCTTTCATAAAAAATACAATCATCTCATAAACATTACTTCTTTCATGGATTTCTTTTTGGTTTAAGGTAACATCTAATTCTTAGTTACACATTTTTCTTCTCACCAAAACAACATTTTTCTTCTCACAAAACCAACCATTGACTTCTTTCTTGGCATTCTGTTTGGAAGTTAATTGATAACACTTTTATGTTTATGAAAGAAGTAATGTTTATGAGATGATTGTATTTTTTATGAAAGAAGTAATGTTTATGAGATGATTGTATTTTTTATGAAAGAAGTAATGTTTATGAGATGATTGTAATTTTTATGAGATGGAAAATTTACAATAATAATCAGGTTGGGATTATTGTAGAAACATAGGATAAGTAGATCATTGGCCTAAGATTTATTGGGATTTGGGATAGCTCAACTTATTGAAATTAGAATGAAAGTCTTTAAGATTTTCATTTTTATGTATATTAATATTAATGAAAGAGGTTATAAGCATATAAGAGTAAGGTGCCTTACCCAATTAGTTAATGAATAAATTTTCCATTACTTAAATTTTTCATGACATTCAGTAATGGCACTTAGGGATTGGAATGTTAGAAGTAATGTTTATGAGATGATTGTAATTTCTCTGATATACTAATGTATGATTTTTTTAATGCTTTCTAGGAAAAGGAGTTGGATCCACATTACTATTCAAATTTTAATGCTTTCTAGGAAAAGGATATTGTTTTGATATTATTTTATCAACTATTTTAGATTTTTTAAGATTTCTCCAACTATTTTAGTTTTTTAAGATAAAGACCTGAATTCATTTATATATATTGTTTCAGCCAGGTTAGCATAAAAATGCTATCTCTTGGATAAATAATTTTGGAATCACAAAAAAGATCACTATTCATAATATTGATAATATTAAAACTATTATTACATTTAAATTGAACTAGAAAATGAAGATAATCAACATTGCTAAAATAAGAATAAATTCAAATTTAGAACAAATCCTAAAACTTAAGATGAAAGTATTTGTCATCTTTTCTTTAAGAGTTGAAGATGAAAATCACTTGCTTGCATACAATTTGATCACCTTAATATTTTAACTGATCATAATCATATTAATGAACATTAATAACCATATCATCATCATGGTATAAATATTTTTATATAAACACAAAAATTATTTTATAATATATTCAATTATTTAATTTGATTGAAATTTAAAATAGATAATTATATCACAATTTTAATAATAATTATATTCTCAAAATTCTAATATATTTTTAAATCTAAATATTCCACATAAGATTTACATAATTATATTGTCAAAATTCTAGCAAATATTCCTTACACAATAATTCCTTAAAAAATAAAAAAAACTTCCTTCAAATACCTCAAAATATATTAAATTACCAAATAACTCTTTTACAAATATCACAACTTCTTACAAGTTATAAGACTACTCTTTATTTCATAATATTCATACAATTAAAACTAATTATTTTCTTAAAATTAATGTTTTACAATTATGGTGACATGGAAAATTTAATATCCTACGTTCTTAAATATGGGAGATCATCATATACCACTTGTCATACTTCAAGAATAGTTGGTAAACAATTCGATTTCAGCCAACAACTTTGATTCAAATTTAATTCAGTTCATTGAATTTAATCGAGAAGTACAATTCAATTGTCTAATTTAGGTTTTTCGACTACGATTATCAAATTAAATATAAAGCTCATTGTCTTCGGAGAATTAAGATGCTAGATACCAATACTATGGCGAGCGAATCTTCTGAGCATAGTTTGGGAGAAATAAGTTTTGCCCAAATACAATATCTTGGCTTCAGTAGAGCTGATAAGTGGTGACTGTTGGTTGGGGTTTTATTTTTTTTTATATATGTAATTATATTGATAAGTGTTTTTACATGGATAGATGTTTATATTTAGAATTTGAAGTGGATTATTATTTATGTTTTTTTTCATTGAATGAGGATGAGACAATTATGCTTTAAATTGAAATTCAAAATAAACAATTATTAAAAAAATATAAAATAATTGTTAATGAATGAATAATTAGTAGCTAATGCATGCAGTAATTGATAATGACAAACATCTCATTTAACTTAAAATAAATAAATAATTGAGACCTAGACCAGTTAAATAGTCGTGCGAATCTAAGAAAAACTTCAAATATTAAAAGCTAAGAATTTATTCAAAGTAGTTACTCCCGAGTCGGAACTGATTGTGCAGGGAGCCTTTTGGGAGAATTTTAGCTCATATTCTGAACGAGAAGTCATACATGACGATTTATGGTTTTTCAAACCCTGGAATTTCATAGTTCAAACTTCGAATATCGTGCTGAAATATCATGTCCGACGTGTGGTAAGATAGCCCGGCCGATGCGGATTGTAAGTCCAAAATTATTGCAAGATCTTGGCGCCGCTAGCAGGGACGAACGGTTATGCCAGTGATTGATCCCCGGCCTCTAGTTGGAGGGCACATATAAATTTGACAACGGTATGATGAATATTCGCAGAATAGAGAGTCCGGGGCATCCAATGAACGGCGAATCGGGATTTCGTAACGTTCTAAGAAATCTGACGTGAGATCCGGAACATTCTGAATTCATAAAAAGAGAGGAGCCTGGACTCTGGAGGCTTCTGCTCAGTCGTCGAAGGAAATTAAATGACTAGCGATCTGACAGCTAAACCTCGGTGGACGGATAAAACATGGAACCGTGGTCCAAAGTGTCCATCCTTAAAAGTTACGACCTTAAACCTGGGTGACACGTTAAGCCTTTGTAGTAGATTTCAATAATTTTGAATATGGTCACGTTATAACACTGTAGTCAAGTACAGAGCCGATGTTTTCGAGGTCTATAAAAGTCTCTGCGTTCCCTGACTTGCAAGTTGCGTCTATTAAGCAGGAGGGATAGGTTGAAAGATAGCGGAAGTACCTTTTGGAAACATGAGATAGGCAGCAGGGATTATTTTTTAATTGTAGATCATTCAATTCGAGATTCGTATACAGATACCTTGTATACAGGCATAATGGTTCATTGCATTCAAGAAGTTCATTTACACTCGCTGTGCGGAAATGTCCTAACCACATTAAGCTGGAGCCGATTAGGCTTACTATATTTATGTACAGCATAGATCCAACTTAACCTACTGTTATTTATTCACCGAGGTTCGCACCTGCAAAAAGTTTATTTGTCTCTGGTTCATTGCAGTTACTGAAGAGGTCTTAATATCTATCTTAGCATGTAAGTTATTTATTAAAGTAGCATAGATTCATTATAATTATAAATTTTTTTTCCTTTTTAATTACCTGAATTGGTAATAGAAATGGGAATGATACCTCCCCTATCACCAATTTACAACATGTCCTTCATATCAAAGAAATTTATGGGCTATCCTAATTATAAGTTATTTATAAATATCTTATTATTTATTTTACACATATAGATTCATCTTAGCTATCAAACACCTAGAGGAAACTAACCTTATAAAGTAAATTGTTTGTTGTAAGAAGTTATTAGATTAAAATTAAAGACAATTAATTTTTTTTATTTTATATAATATAGGGAATGTACGGACATCCTAATTATAAATTATTTATAAATATGATATTATTTATTTTACAAATATAGATCCATCTTAACTATGAAACATCAAGAGGAATCCAATATTATGGTGTAAATTGTTTGTTGTAAAAAGTTATTACATTAAAATTAAAGACAATTAATTTATTTTTTTATATAATGTATATTGCAATTGTATTTAAATCATAGTAACATAATTCGACATAATACAAATACAGTAAATTTACTTAACATTACATAGTGATTGATATATTTTTGGCACATGTATTATAAAATAAAAGTTATTTAAATTTTATTGTCTTATTTTTAGTTGGGCCACTCTCCTTAGTCATTGCACAATCCACTTAATATTATTTTTACATTTTAATAGTTTAAAGCTTTAAAATTTACCGCATATATTTTATTTTAGAATTTAGTTATAAATATTAAATGTTTAAATAGTTTTTATATTAAATTTATTTTATAATTTAAATATAAAGTTTAGGAACTAGTTATAACATTAGATTTTAGATAATATTTTTTGGAATATATTCTTAGAAATTTGTTGATTGTTTTATAATTTATTTTTGGTATTTTAATTATTTAATATTTTTATAATTAAATTTATAAATGTATTATTAAATTTAGATGTTTTAAGATTTATATTTCAAGTCATTTTTAATGTAAAATGAATGTTGTAAGCAAATATTAAATGGTTTCTCTATATTTTTAATTTTAAAATTTGAAAAATATATTATTTAAATCTATAATAAATCTACTCCAATATTTTTCATAATAGATTTTTTAGTTATATATTTTTTCATATCTACTATAAATTAAATAATAACTTCTCCTCATTATTATTCGAGTTAGACTTAAAAGAAAGTCATTCACATAACTTAAATACAATATCATCCACATACATCAACAATAAAGTGTACATTACTATCCATTTTTCATTTTTCTAATGCATTTTATTATAATTTTATATATTTTTAATGATTTATAAATATGTGAAATAAAGTTATAAAAACAACTTTTTAACTATAATATTATTATTTATTTATATTTCTACTTTTATCTTTTATAATTATCACAAATAACATAGCATTAATATTTTTATTTCTTATAATTACCACGGATAACGTAATATTAATTTTATCTACTAAACTAAAATTCATACCTTCCTCATTATTTCCCACATAACATTAGTTTTATCTACTAAACTAAAATTCATACCTTGCTCATTATTTTCCATCAATTTACTCAACGAAGTGTACCAAAAGCTTAAACAATGTTACAAGAAAAGAACAATATTTTCGATAAGATTATTCAAGGAAGTGTATTAAAAGCTTAAATAGTGTTACGATAAAAGATAGCCATTATGGTCATTCCCTCATTGTAACAACTAAATGAAAGATTTACTAAGTAGACTATATAATGTTACAAGAAAAGACAGCCATTATGGCCATTCCCTCATTCTAACAAATAAATGAAAGATTTACTAAGTAGACGATGGTTGAATGCTCTCGCTCAAAACTAACAATAGAAAGAGTTATGATATTTTCGTCTTCAACAATTTATTTATTGTATTGCACAAAATGCTACCACATAGCTTAATTATTTTGTAGTGTCCAATATTATTTATATCATGGTCTGTGTGTCATGTATTACGTTTCTTAGATGTTAATATGTAGTTGCATGAACCATGAAGATTAGGGAGAGTGTTGTTAAGAAGATGGCTATATCTTCTTTTTAAACTATGTGTTTTTGAAGAAAGTCATTGTTTGAATCTATTTCCATATTTTGAAGAAAGTCATTGTTTGAATCTATTTCCATAATATTTTGATATTTTTATATTGGGAAAGGAAAAATCACAAAATTTATATATAGAACATATATTTTTAGATAAAAATTGTAATGATGATGAAATGGTTATGTTGAGTTGAGGAATTCAATGTACTTATAAATAAACTAGGCAATATTGATATTGGAACTATTAGTGAGTCTAGAATTTAGTATGTTGATGATGGTTATTAAGATTTATTGAGTCCAACTTTGGTGTACCATACCTCTAATAAGGTAAAGAATCACTCAGTTTTCTTTATAATTTTATTTTTGTAGTCATAAATATTTAAGAGAAGAATTACTAGATCATTATAATTGTGGTGAGTTAAAAGGTTAGGAATGCATTATTATAACAAATATTTGAAATCACACTGTAATGTGGTTGTATGCATGACAATATGTGAGAAAGTGGTATTAATGTTCAACCTTCTTAGTATCACAAATATGACAAATTCTTTCATCCATTGACGTTTCATGAATTATTGAGTGCCCTACTTCGGTATTGATCTCGGGAGAGTTTATTCTTGTTTTGGCAATTTTGATTTTCTTCTTTACGCTACTTAAAATGGAGAGATACTTTTCTTCTTCTAGATTAGGGTTGATCACCTCCATATAATATCTTGTTTTTCTCTTATCCTCTAATTTTTTATGACACAACAACTTCTCCTTCAATTTAGATGTAAAAATATTTCAAATGTTATCACTATTCTGCAAAGTGATCTCTTCCTCAACTCCCCAATGATTTAACCAAGACATGACATATTTATTCCGACCTCACTTAATCCATAGGAAGTTTTGGATAGAGTATTCAAAGTGAGATATATATATTTTTTATGGGAATGAGTAAGTATATTATATTATAAAATGACTGAGGAAATCCTTAACACCCAAATATTTATAATAGATTCATATATAAAATTTCTTCTTTATGAGAAACATATCTTTCAGTATTTCCTTTAACATATATAATCCAAATTGCATACGAAACCTTAAGAACGTCTTGAAAATCATAAACCTTCCTAGAATACCTAAGCAAGTGAAAATCATAGATCTTGGAAAAGTCAAAAGAAAATATGGTTGGTGTGTCCTTCTTCCATCATAATATTTCCTTTCTCATGTAATTGATTGCTTGGTCCTTCTATTTTCCAAATGATAGTTTGTTGTATTACATCCTCTTCCATTTCCCTTGAACCCATGCACTACCCGTCTAGACATTGTTCTCCTTGGGTAAACCCTAGAATCATATTAGAATGCATTTCATACTAATGATCTACCTTATTTTTCGCCTTCCTCCTTTACTCGAGACACAAGTGCATATTACCTAATGTCCTATTGTTCCATATGATAATTCGTGTTTCAATGGACCATTTCATACCGTGCATTTGGAAGTTAATCCTCCCGAGAATTCTCTTGATATATATTCTCTTACTAAGGGATTCCCCACCAATTATATCTCAACTAAACAAATATATGCCATTCCTTTTCCTATCCACCAAGAAATAGTATTGCAGTTCCAAAACCAAACAACTACAAAACAATCTAAAATGGAAATAAGAAAGGAGGGTGAGGAATGCATGCTAGTAGCCTCCACCTTATACAAAAATAAGTTATTAACACTAGCGTCATAATTCCATGGCAATTTAAAAAAATGAGAGCCTATGTCCTATAACTTACCTTTGTTTATGACTTGATGATTTATGTGAGGCATTTCCATAATGATCTGAGTGTTGACTGCATCCTTATCCACATTCCAACACAGTAATTCCCAAGAAATTCAACCTAGATCGTCGATGCGTAAATAAAGGGTCATATTACATGCAATTTATACGATGTTAGATAAAATTTGACAAGAAACTTTGCACATTACTTTGTACGCAATTGTTAAATGGAGCACATGCCTATCTTGCCTCCATAATCCATATAAACCAAAAAATTTAAATTTAATAAGCACTCTTAATTTTCAAGTTCCTTGATCCAAATGGATATGAGTGGTTACCCATCTATTCCACTAGCAAAACGACATTTTTTTGTGATACTAAAGTCTAAACGTAGAGAAAGGTAAGTGTAGATTGGATAAATGTGTACTTATCAACTATACTTTTCGAATGGTCTATTGAATTCCCTAAACAAAGATCATATGTAAAAGTTATGCCCCGGAGAAGTTGACACCTCAACTAACCACCTTGGGGCCCACAAACGTTTTTATGGTTTATCACTTAAGGTTACTTTTTTGGAAGTTTAGGGTTTTTTTCCTCATGCTTATGATGAAATAGTCACTTCATCCTCTTTTTGTAATCATCTTGTGACGAATGAAAATGGTCGCGACATCTCTTCTTAGAGATAAATCTACCACCATTCTAACTGCTTTTATTTTATAATCTGTTCAGTTTCATTCACTTAATAGAATTTGATTTTACTGTATCACTGTGTTACCTACAATATATCTGTGTATGTGGCTCTATATATTGTCTTTCATTTCGTTTCTCACATAAATTCATTCATATCAGTGGTATCCGAGCAAGGTACTCTTTTTTTCAATTTCTCTATGCATATTCTCGACGACGTCAAGATATTGACAGTTGGGTATTAAACTAGTTGAACTTGAGAAAGAGTGCCCTTGGAGGATTAATCTACCTCCCATAGCTAAGAAAAAAGAGAAAATGTAGTAGGAGATCCTATCAAGTTGTTGCTCGATGAATCCCTCACGTTCTCCCAAATCCTTCAGCGGATGTCGGCCATAATGGAGGGATCATCAAGGAGTGACTTCAAAGGAGCCACAACCTTTAAGGTATAAGTTAAATTTTATATCCTGTTAATTGAAGGCCAAATCAATTTTGATGCCTTAGATAAATGGTTGAGTATGCTAGAAGGGTATTTCTTTGTCCACAACTTTTTCGACAGGGAAAATATCACCTTTGCGCTCCTTAAGGATGCCCCCCATGTCAATAATTGGTGGGAAAATTATTGAGAGAAAACCTTAAAAGAGGAGTCTGAAATGTTTAATACCAATCCCAATGTGACCTCTTTTATAGATGCCATTAAGGAAGAATATTTCCATGTGGAAAACTATGACGATCAGTAGACAAGATGAACCACACTATGTCAAGAGAGGGACCAAACAATGTTGGAGTTTGAATAAATAGCTTTCGTACCTTGCGTACCAAGCTGGGTATCAAAGACTCTGAGTGACATATGGTTCTAAAATACCATGGGGGACTGCATAGGTACATCAAAACCAAAATGGAGTTTCTAGACATTTCGTGAGTAGTAGCCGCTTATGATATGTTGTCAAGATTGAACAAAAATTCAAGTAGAAGAACAAATGGGATATTGAGACTACGAATCACTAGAGAAATTTTGAGGTAAAAAATGGGCCTCAAAACAAAAGAAATGTACTATAAAAATCAACCAATAGGATTCAAGGTGATGATGTCAACCATGGGCGATGAATCACCATTTTTTGGTAAAAAGGTAAAAAGGTCAAAGTAAAAAAACTACTTCTTCAACTTGTATTTTCAACTTATCTCCCTGTATATTCACTCAAATTTCGATCAAGAGTAGTCGTTGGATGGGGAATTCAATTCCACATCCAAGAAGTACCCACTTCACATACATTTGATGGACCCCGCTGCCCCAATAACAAGAAATGTTGCCTCTTTAATAAAGCTGAAGAAACAAATGAGCACCTCATTGTCAGCTCTGCCTACACCAATATGGCATGGAAGGGTATAGAGAAAGAAATTGGAATCCACAATATTTGGAATGGGGAATCAATAGAATCATGTTTTAAAAATTGATGTTGTAACTAGACAGTGGGTGATTATAGAGCATTACCTGCAAATCTGGTATATTTGGAGGGAAATAAATTCTTCTTTATTCAAAAATATAGAACTCCACTTCTCCTACTATGTAATTCAGATTCTATGCATTTTAAAGTTCTTTCTCAATCAAAATCACAGCAAGAAAACGAGAAAGATGCCAGAGGTGGATCTAACTAGTTACCCAAGAGCATTTTTTGATGGTGCTGCTCAAATAAATAGGGAAAAACTGTGTGGCGAAGGGAGTCTGATTCTTATTTCTGAAGAGCTACGAACAAGTTTTAGTGCTGGAATAGGTTCTGGAACCAACAACTACTGTGAGCTCATGGCATTATGGCTTACCCTGAGGCTGGAAAAAGACAATGGTATTAAAAAATGGCTATCTTCGGAGACTCCAATTGATCATAAATTGGATGAAAGGGAAATCCCATTGCTAGAGTCTCTATTTGCTAACTCTGTTGGAGGGGACACCGAGAATTAGCTCACACTTCGAAGAAATATATTTTACGCATATTTAGAGGGAAATTAATACAACAACAAATAATTTGTCAAGGATTGGCTTGATTTTGGATAAAGTAGTGTGGCATATACATCATAAAGACGGGATGACTCACATCCATTACTAGCAGCTCGACGTTATACCACAAGGGGTTCACGCAGTAGGAGGGCTACGTTCTCAGAATGCTCCAGTTTCCAGGATGGCGCAGAGAGGCGATCAAATGGGCTGTAGGAGGAGTTTGGAGAGGCTTTCGGGCTCACTAACAAGTTTTAACAGGTATGTTCCACACTAGAGTGTGAAGGAGACGGATAGAGCTCCCACAGGTTCCTGGAAGATATACAGTTCTTGTGAGGATGATACTGCCAACGTCGATTTGTTGATGTTGTCCGGAGACAGAATGAGCTTGGAATGTTTTGTTAAAATTTTGAAATTGTTGTTTATATCAGCCTTTGTAATTGTTGATGTAATTTCAAGGGTAGTAAAGCCAGAAAAATGATCTTAGGAAGGGAACAATGAATGTAAAAAAGATTAGATAGCCAAAATGCTGAAATGTTGAAAAGCAAGAATGTAATATTTTCATAATTAATATTACGAATTTTTTTTTCAAAGTTAAAAAAAAAATGTATATATTATATTTTATTATAAAGTGGAATTATTTATAATGTGGAAAGGCTATATACAATAAAATAACAAAATAAACTTTTTATCTTTATTTAATTTATAAAATAATAAATAAATAGAAAAATCTAAATTACAGTTTTGATTTAGTTAAATCAAATTATTTTTATTTATTGTATTATGTTAGGTTTATTGTTATTTTAATGTAAATTATTAACTCTGGCATTATCATTTTTCTAATTAGTTTTAGTATATAAATAATAGACTTAAATTACTCATAAAATTGAATATGATTTCATTTACTTAATTGTATTCTTGCTCTAATTTTCATGTTTGAATTATTTTTAAATCAATTTTGTTATATCTTTTAATGAAATCATCCTAAAAAGTTTTATGTATAAATTAAATATGTTATTATTTACTATATTATGTTAAGTTTATTGTTAATTTTTATGTATAAAATAAATATCTTATTATTTACTATATTAGTTTTATTGTTATTTTAGTGTAGACTATTAACTTTTTAACATCATCATTTTTATAATTAACTCTAGTATATAAATAATGTAATTAATTTACTCATAAAATTGAATATGATTTCATTCACTTTGCATTTTTTAAATTAGGACCACTTTCTCTTCAGTAACTTGGGATACAAGAATAAGGACATCCATAAAGTAATGAAAAAAATAAGAAAATTGGACTCAACATACAAAGAAGAGAAAGATTCTTAAGACCTTCCTCCCTTACATCCAAGGAGTAATGGACAAAATTATTAAGGTATTGAGGAAAAAAGAAGTATGGACATCCTTGAGGCCTATGAAAACCATTAGATAGAAAATGAGGTCGGTGAAAGACAAGGTTGATTGGCACCAATATAAAGGGGTGTACAAGGTAGATTGTTCTCGTGGAAGGAGCGATATAGGAGAGACATGTCGTTCTTTTCAAATTAGGTTGAAGGAGCATGGAGATGACATAAGGAGAGAGAGGACAAACACATCCGCACACGCAGAACATTCTCTCAAAACAAAACACCATATCTTCCTGGAGAACACGGAGCTGCTCACGGTTGAGGACCACTGCTACAAACAAAGGGTGGGAGAGGCCTTGGAAATCATGAAGCACCCAAACAACCTGAATAGAGACAGGGGACTTGAAATAAGCAAGAGATGGCTACCTCTAATCAATAAAGAAGGTAACGGATAAAACAAGGTATGTTGTGCAACCCTCCTTCACAATCTCTGGTCAATATCACTAGCCTACCCTCTAACTGGTTTATTGGTAATAATTTTTTGAATTATTCCTCAAATTTCTTATTACTAATAATTATTCATTATGATTTTTATAACGACTATCACTAATTATTATTAATAACGAGATGACTTACTCTTTTATTAATAATTATTAATGATACATATATATAAAACAATTTTTATTAATACTTATTAATAATCCTATTAGTAAATCTTTGGAGCAATAAGTATTAATAACTTTTTGAATTTATTACCATTATGAGAATTATTAGTAAGATTCATTAATCTTATTACTAATAATTATAATTATTGAGAAGGTTCATTAATCTTATTACTAATAATTATTTTTATTTGTAATGATTATCACTTGTAATTAATTTGAATAATTATTTATGAATCTTTTTTTATTATTTCTTATAAATTGATCTTTTAGTTTGAATTATTGAAATAATTAAATAAGGATCTTTCCTTTAGTATTATTAATAATATTAACCTTATTAATAACACTTATGAATTTTTTTTAATGAATAGTCCTAAGAATAATCTTTTTTGGAGAATTATTAGTATTTATTAATTAATTAGGGTTTCATGTTTTATGATTACTAATAATTAGCTAAATATTCATAAAGATTAGCTCTATTCATAAAGATTATTACTTCAACTATTATGAATATTTAGTGTTATTAATTAGATTAATAATATTACAATATGAATAATTAATATTGGAAATTATTAGTAATAAGCATTAATTTATCTGACTAACCGTGCAAACCACAGAAACCTAAAATCCTTAATAAAATCATCTTAAATTTTTTTATGTATAAATTAAATATCTTAGTATTTACTAATATATTACATAACATATGCTTCTTGTATTAATTATTTTTTAAATAAACTTTGTTATATTTTTAAAGGAATCATCCTAATTTTTTTGTATGTATAAATAAAACTCTTCACGAGGTACTAAATACCGTATTTTATATCATTTTTTTTTTATCACATTATTGTGTAAGTGTAAAATCGATGTGTAAATTAAACTCTTCATTATTTACTTATAGGTACTAAATATCTTATTTTATATAAAAAAATAAATTTCTTATCACATTATTGTATAAAAAATTCATACATGAGTAAAGCATACAAAAATTCCAATCATCTCATCTAAACTTCTTTCATGGCTTTCTTTTTGGTTTAAGGTAACATCTAATTGGTAACACATTTTTCTTCTTATAAAAACTACAATGAACTTCTTTCACGGCATTACTTTTTGTAATGTGGAAGTTAATTAATAACATTTTTATATCTAAGCGTCTTATATATTACCTATTTTGATAAGAAAACTTGTGGTTTATCAAAACATATTTTTAGTAGATAATAGTTTAGTCTAAATTTAAATTGTGGTATATATGTTTTTTACTTTAAAGGATTACATGTTTTTAATATAATTTATTATTTGGATAATTCATAATATCTGTTTAAATTAAAATAAAATAAATGATCATTTTTATTTTAACATTAAATATACACAATATATTAAATCATAATTTTTGATAAAGTATAATTAAATAAAATATAATTAATATTAAATTTTATAAATTAAAAAAAATCAAAATAAATAAATAAATAAATTTATTGTATTATAAAATTATATTTAACATTTTTTTAGAAATATAAATTTGATTGACAAATAAATAAAGTGATATAAAATTTCCCCACACACATATATATTTCATTTTGAAAAACATTAACATAAATATATCATGTTAATCACCCTTCCAATCAATATATTTGGGTCGAAATCACAGACATCAATGCTGGAAAAACCTACATAGCAATATGCTACTTCGCCCCTATTAATTGTAACTTTTATAAAAACTACAATTTAGATAAAAATTGCCTCTATAATGGGTTAGAGCATGATATTTCTTGCCTCATAAATGATGGAAATATTATGCTAATAGGAGATTTCAATGCTCGAACGTCAAACAACCAAGCTATTCTTTTAAGCAACTACTCCAATCTTAATCCTATCTAGTTTGACGAAGACCTTATTTCAATTAGAAGGTACATCCAAAATTCTGAAGATCTAGGCGAAAATTTGTTCACCTTAGAGTTAGTCAAGTTTTGTAGTGCTCAAGATCTTATAATTTGCATTGGCCTAAAGAAGTGGCCAAATTCTAGTAGGATAACTTGCAATCATGGTCTGGGAAGCAGTGTAGTTGATTATGTCATTTCTAATATTCCTTTGTAAAACGCAATAATAAATATTGACATCCTAAACGACCACGAACCCGACTCTAACCATTTAGTCCTTTAATTATAACCCTCAATCTTACCATGGATAATGAACCCATAGAGGAAAACTCACAAAGCCAAAAACACTTGATCTTTGACAGAAAATATGGATTTCTCAATGATTTAACAAAGAATATGCTCTCTTTTTTTCTAATAAGACCAATATAGAAGATCTATATCATCATTTCACTACTTTCCTCTCCTATGCCATAAACAATTTTTTTGGTTAAATATCTAACAAAAAGAAGACCATAAGAACCAACCCTTGGTATGATAATTAATGTAAGCACGCGCATAAAGAAATTAAGGAACCTACTGATGAGTCCCTGAAAGTCGAAAATATAAGTAAGTACAAAGCTCTAATTAAGAGAAAAAAGACTTGCTATATCAATAAAAGATACGAAAAACTTTTACACTTATCTAAGACGGCTCCTAAGAAATTATGGAGACAAATTCTAACTTGTAAAACTAAAGAAAATAATAAGATCTGTATGGAGGGATGGAACTCGTATATCTTAAAAATATTTACAAATCCCCGGATGTCTTGGATAACATTCAATCCCTCCATTAAAATGAGAAATATTTTTCCTTAGAATACATTGACTTTGGGATTAAGCACCTAGATAATGGGAAAGATATTGAAGGGTACCAAGTAGAAATCTTGAAAATCAGAGCACCCGTCCTCCTCCCTTAAATTCACAATCTATTTAATATAGCACTCAAGCTCGACTTCCCTAAGCCCTGGACTCAGAGCCTTATAATTCCATCCTTCAAAAGCGGAGATAAAGACAACCCCTCCAATTATCGAACCATTATTATTAGCCCTCTTTTAGCCAAGCTATACAACATTATCCTTGAAAAGAATATTAGCACGTGGCTAGAAAACGAAGGAAAGTAGGCTAAAGGCCAAGCAGGTTTCAGAAGGCATCACTCAACCATAAACCACCTTGTTACGCTTAGGATCATCGTAGAAGAGTGTCGTAATAATAAATCCAATCTTTGTTGTTATTTCGTGGAATTTCAGAAAGCTTTTGATACGGTGCCTGTAGCTAGGGTTTTCACCCTAGCTTGTGCAAATGAGCACCTACTAAGGAGAAGGGACTCCTTAGTACCAGTTCAATAAACAGTAAATGAAAAGACAATACATTGAAATGGAAATTATTCTAAACATGTGCATGAGACATAAGAGACAAGAAATAATAAATGGTTTTCTTTTGTATTAAATCTTTACCTCAAGTGTAGAGGTTGGTGAAGTTCTTGCAATGATCCAAGAGGGTTGCTCCAAACTCCAACTTTGCTCCTTCTCTTTCTCCAATGGTGGAAATGGGCCAAAAGGGGCTCTCAATGGTAAAAGTAGCTCAAGGGTGAGCTAGGGTTTCGAGAGAGATTTTGGCAGAGTAAGGATATACTTGATTGTGGATATGAAATGAGGGGTCTCCATCACCTATTTAAAGGTTTTTGGTGGTGGAGTGCTGGCCCATGGTTTTGAGAACCATATGGTTTAGGTCAGTTGTATAGGGTTTTTTCCTCCTTTTTCCTATTTTTCCTCATTATTTTATATTTTTTATTCCCTTTTTAGAGGGTTTTTGCTATTTTGGAGGAATTTTGGATATTTTTGGAGAGAAAAGGGGTTTTTTAGCCTTTTTGAGGCTTCTTTGATGGTTTTGTGGCCTTTTGGAGGCATTTTTGGCCTTTTGGAGGCTTTTTAATGGGATTTGAGGGTTTTGAAGGCAAATATGGTAGGAAATATGGACAAATGAGTCATGTAATGGGGTAGATGAGGTAGTGAGCACTTTTTAGGTGTTAACAGATTGCCCCCTGATGTGTGAGGGCAGGAGCTCATCGTATGGCCGATAGACATCATAAGTCTTTTAATGGTTTTCCTAGGGTGTGGAGAAGAGAAGAAACAAACTGGAGCCTGGAACAATGATCCCGAACAAACTGTAAAAACTAAAAGTCCATAACCTCAATGATGGATGAGGAATAATCTAATCATATGGATGAGGTGGGCATTCCCATGGTCGTATCAAGATATAGAACAATAATAACAATGGGGTCCAAAATATGGGGACCTGACATATACATGACCTCAAATAAGGAATGAGGAAGAATCTCAATATATGGACGAGGCGTCCATACCCATGCTCGTATCAAGATACATAAAAATAACTGTGAGGCCCGAAAAGGGGGACCTATAGAATACATAGAGAACCACTGTGTACATCGTAAGGGTCTAGAGGGAACACAAAGCTGGGACATACTGCTGGGTTGACCATGTTTGAGCTGAAGAACTGATACACTGGAATAAAAATAGTGCTACTGAGTGTGGTACCAAAGGAACTGATGAGCTGCTGGATCATAGTGACAAGGGGTCATACTCTCAATGGTACACTGAACTGGAACTGAATTGGGTACTCAAGGAAGCATATAACTGGATGGATTCCGAATACAATCGCCAACGCAACCCGGATGTCCACGAGAACATATAACTGGGCGTTCCGAAGTGACTCACCAATGTGCTAGAGTCGGGGGAAATCTGGGGTCTTCGACCAATAACTGAAGGGATATAAGCCATGCGCGATTCTCAACGATGCGATCAAGGTGTTGAAGTCGAGCATGTGAGAAACAACCATTCGGAGAGGCAATGATGACTCCTCTCAAAATGATCCGTAGGCACTCACCACAGCTAGTGATGGGTCCAAGGCGCAGCGACCTCTGGGTCTATCCTCTTGAATAGAGGGGCTGTCGTCGACATAGGGAGATGTGCAACTAGCAAGGCAATGATGTTTCCTTTATAGGAGCATGAGGTGGAGAACCGAAGTGTGAGAATACTGATGGTAGGACTGACAAACTGTGGGAGATAACTGGGCAAGTGGAGTGGGTGGACTCAAACTTCCTTTGTTCAGAGTATGATGGTGGGTATGATTGGGCAGCATATGAAACTGACTGATGGGAAAGGGATCATGGCTGTAATGGATCAAGGAGACTGACTGGGATGAGGAATTCTCAGGCTAGTGTAAAATGGTAGGAGACTGCAGACTACTCTAAACAAAGGCGACCTGATTGGGGGTGCTGCCGAGATGATCGATCATAGTGCCAGGAGGCACGGGGTGACTTCTTCATGGGTTAAGGAACTAGAAGAAGTGTGTGTAAAATGGTACTATCGTGTGGATTTATACGACCCCAGGACAGTGCATACTCGTGATTGGTTTCAATTTTAAGGAGTCTGAAAACGTTAAGAAGACTCTGAAAGAATGGAATGGTACTGTCGTGTGGATTTGTACGAGCCCAGGACAGTTCATGCTCGTGGTTTCTTTCAATTTTAGAGAGTCTGAAAGCGATAAGACGACTCTAGGGGGTTGCTTTTTCGTGTGTTAGTCTCCAAGGCCCAAAGAAGCATAAAAGGATGCAATGAAGAACTCTTCTAGCCGGTGTGACTAGAGTATTCCTTTTTCGTAAGTAGTCTACCAGGTCCGGAAAAGGGTTAAACTTATACCAGATAGACGCCCTTTCAGGTACTTTAATGAGCATGAAAGGAAGCAAGATTACTCGACGATCTTTTCATTGTTTTAGGAGTCAGAAAAGAGATTAACAGAAACTCCCTAAGTGCCTTTTTCGTAAAGGACTTGTCCGGCCCGAAAAAGGGATAAAATTATACCGAACAAAAGGAATGGCCAAGCAAGGAGGAAGTGCTCAATCAAGGAACATTAATGATGACCAAGAACGAGGGTGGGGGGGGGGGACACTGATGGGCCTCCTTGCGGGATAATGAATGGTGGAAAAATAATGAAATAAGTGCAGTATGACAGGAGTGAATGGCTCATGTAAAAAAGTGGAACAATCCGATGGCGGCCGATGTGGTGCGCAAACCGAGACAGCAAGGTGTCAGGACACAATGTTGAAACTGTACCAAGTGAGAGCGAGAAATGAACTCAAGCATGATCATGATCTCGGAAAAATGAATTCGGCGATATAAAAAGGGTAAAAAACGGAGAACGACCGATGTGGTACGCAAATCGAGGTGACGGGGGGCGTTTTGGAAAAAATACCTGAAAAATATGGAGGTGAGAGCAAGAAATGATCTCAAGCATCATCACAAGCTCGGAAAAATGAATCCGATGATATAAAATATATCAAAAACGGAGAGCGGCCAAAGTGGCACGCAAACCGAGGTGACTAGTGGTGTTTAAAAAATGTGAAAAAAATGACATGGAAAAAATAAGAAAACGAGTTGACCATCATGACGGTCTCGTTGTGCTGATTCCAGTGGTTGAAACGGTTGGAAAAATGGACTATAAACAGTGAGTGGGTCCAACATGACAAGTGTCATTTGTACTTGTTGACTTTGACTAGTGATCAGGGTTGACTAGAGCTTAGTTGGTGTTTCTGGACGATCTGACCAGCCGATTTCAGATCCAGGAGATACAGGTATTCCGTCAAACTCATACCTGCGTGTTTCTAGGGTTCAGGGGGTGGGTAGTGGGTCCCAGGGGGTATTTGTACGGTCCACGTGGGGTGGACCACGGGTTTGTAGGAGGGAGCCGCGGTCTGAGACCACGGGTTCCACAGTGGATGACGCGCGTGGAGACCGCGGGGCTCAGGTTGGAACACACGGTCTGGGACCGCATGTTTCGAGGTTGGACACGCGGTTTGGTACTGCGTGTTTGGCCCAGACAGGCGCGGTTTCGGGCCGCGACTGTAGGCTTGACAGCCGCGGTCGGAAACCGCGGCAAGGGGACCTAAAGCCGAGTTTGCGAGCGAGCTGTTAGGACTTCCCCGGGGGGGAGGGTTTATTTCTTTGACATGAGTCTGATGAGTTTGCCTTGCATGGTTGACAGGATGCCGCTGGCACTATGGAGAGAGCGGGAGATCCCGGATGAGATAGTGACTGTCATCCGGGAGGAGCATCATGTGCGGTTGGTGTTGGGATTGTGCGGACTGTTGAAGTTCGCGCAAGTACCTATGATGCGGTCAGTAGGGTTGCTGCTGAACAGGCTAGTGAGTTTCTGGGAGCCAGACCTATAGGCATTCAGGGTGCAGGGTGAGAGGGTGGACCTCACCCTGACAGATGTATATTTCCTGACAGGGTTTCCCTCTCTGGGTAGGGTGGCGGATACACAGCCGCGAGTATCTGCGGATGTAGATATGGAGGACATGATGGAGCGCTACTGTGTTCCAGAGGCTAGGGTGCATAGGAATGCACTCCGAGTGATAGACCTACAGGAGCCGGCAGTGCAGGCTATTGCAGCATGCGTGGTTCGCGTGTTGGGGTCCCAGTCACTGGAGAAGTTGTCTGGGGGCCAGATGTAGCTAGTGGAGCGCGTACTGGATGGTGTCTACTATGCGTGGGGCCAGATGTTCCTCACCTGTGTTCAGCGGCAGCTGACATCGACGAAGGAATCTAGTAAGGGATTCTGTTATGGATCCTTTCTATGTGTGTTCTTTATGGAGCGGGTACCGACACTGCGGCCGCGGGTACCGGTCAGGGCAGGAGGGCTGAGGGAGCCACGCATGGTGTGGTGGGGAGAGATGATGCACCGCCGGGGTGGTGGTGAGGTGGGTAGATACTTTACCCAGGAGTTATACCTGCAGTGGCTACAGATGCCACTGCCACTGGATGACTACCCGTATAGGGATATGGACTACACCGGGGATCCAAAGGCACCATAGGCACCAGGACAGGCATGGGGACCAGATGGTACGTATTGATTTACTTACATGTTATGGATGTCAAGATTTATGTATGATGTGTGTTATGATATATACTGTTACTGACTGATGTGTGATCTACAGATGTGGGTCCGAGACCACCGCCATTGCATGTGGTGCGCAGGGGGCATGTGGCGGTACCATCCCTGCCAGGCCGAGGCGAGGTGCATCGACGGGACGCGGAGGGGACTTTGGAGTCCGTACGGGTGCTTCTGGATCGATTGCTAGTTGGAGTGACCGACGAGGGGTGGCGGGACGTGGATCCCGATGTGATTCAGGACTATATGAGGGTGCCACGGGAGTTCCGGTCGATTGCGATCCGGGTGGCTATCTTGGCGGACAGGGGTCGGGCACAGGAGCCCGCAGGGTATGAGGAGCTGCCGGAGGAGGAGCGAGGGGAGGATTCGGAGGCAACTGACACAAGCAGTGATGCAGGGTATGACTCTCATTAGGGAGAGCAGGGGACTCCCCTCGAGTTTTGTAGCTCCGACATGTATCTTATGAGATGTATAGATATTTTTTGTGTATAGCTGAGTACGGGGGTACTGAGGACATGTGTAGCATATGGACATGTATTTTTTGATATATATATATGCACGTGGATGCACCTTTTTGCGATGATGTTCTAGTTGTACGCTCGTGGATGCGCTTATGGTTTGTTGTATGTTTGTACTGCACGTGGATGCAAGTATCATAGGGTGATGGGCACATGGATGCCCCTTGTGTATTATATGTGATGCTTTGCACATGGATGCAACAGTAGGATTAGGCACATGGATGCCCCTATATATGAATGTGTTTTTAGTTTTTATTGCACGTGGATGCAAATGTTGATGTGATGATAGGCACGTGGATGCCCCTTGCAATCTTTTTGGGTTTTTTGTATATTTTTTATGAGATGTTATGTGAGGATGATGCATGATGGAGGTTTTACATGGTGTGATTGATGTGCCAATCTAGGATTTTGTTAGCCATTTGATCTGCGACATTGTTTTGAGCTCTTGGAACATAGGTGAATGTTATGGATTCAAATTGTCGGCTGAGTTGTTTTGTGCGCAGGAATTTCCTAAAGAGATAGGGATCACGTACCTGGTAGCAGTTGTTGAGCTGGGAGACAAGTAACTGGGAGTCAAGGAACACATGAAGGTGACAAATGCCCAACTGGAGGGCAACAGTCAGGAGACCGATCACAGCATCATACTCCGCCTGGTTATTTGTAGCAGCGCCTATACATATTTCATCAAGGTGAATCAAGTCATGTGAAGGGGAATATAAGACCCATGCTGCAGAAGCTAGGTTTGGAGACCAGCGGCTTGCTCCATCAGGGAAGCCAATGTAATGAGGTGGAAGAGGGTCCATCTGTGATCATGCAAAAATGATGAATGTAAGATCGCGGTACAAAAGATGAAAAACAAAAATAAAGCAAACTGTACAATGCGGACCAATGGGGCCGCGAGTTATTCTAAGGATAGAAACGCTTAAGATACAATCCATTACAGGGGTTGCACAAAGGGTGACCTTCTGAGTCAGTTAAAATGTATGCCCCCTTGCCGAGACAGGTCTGCACGATGTAAGGGCCTTGCCACATGGATTCAAACTTGCCTTTGCCAGTTTTGTCATGGGCTTGGTCATAGGCGAGGACGAGGTCCCCTTCATGGAAAATTTGAGGGTGTACATGTTTGTCGTAACCAGCCTTGGAGCGGTTCTTGGAGGCTTCAATGGTCTGGAGAGTGGCACGACGGTCTTCATCAGCTTGTTCGAGGGATAGCAGACATTGCTCAAGTGGGGAGGTGTTGCGGAGAAGTTCGACGGTGATGTGTAAGGCAGGTATCTGACACTCGATGGGGAGGACAGACTCTACACCGTGAACTAAATGAAACGGGGTAAAACCAGTGGCGGTCTTGGTAGAGGTACGATAGGCCCATAAGGCGGGGAACAACATGTGGTGCCAATTGGACTTATGCCGGTCAACAGTGCGTTGAAGGATGGTTTTGAGAATTTTGTTAATGGCCTCTACTTGGTCGTTCCCTTGGGGGTAGTAAGCAGAGGAAAATTGATGTTCAAACTTGAGGAGGGTGGATAACTCGCGCCAAACGGAATCTTCGAAGTGTGAACCATGATCTGAGACCAACTGTTTAGGGACCCCGAATCTAGTGATAACGTGGTTGAAAAAGAAACGGGCAGTGGTGTCAGCTGTACAATTGAAGGTAGGCATGGCTTCGGCCCATTTGGTGAAGTAATCGATGGTGACAATGATGTATTTATGGCTGTTGGCAGATGGGGGTCTACAATCCATGAAGTCAATGGCCCACTTACAAAATGGACCAACGGTGATGACTGGGTGTAATGGAGCAGGTGGTGTTCGGGCCTTGGGGGCAAAAAGTTGGCAATTGTGGCAATGTTTGACCGCAGTGATGCAGTCGGTAAAGAGTGTGGGCCAGAAGTATCCGACGCGGACAACCTTTTGGGCAGTGACCATCCTAGAGAAATGGCAGCCGCAGGCACCTCTATGACAGTCATTGAGGACATGTTCAGCTTCCTCGTGTGTAAGGCAACGATGAAGAATCGTGTCGACCCCTCGCCGGTAAAGGACATCGCCTAAGAGGAGATATCGAGAGGCCTGGTGACGGATACGATGACGTCCATCACGATTGATGTTGGGTCTGAACTTCTGCATCCGCAGGTAACAAAATATCACCATACCAAGGGTCATCAGACGAGATGGTGAACAAGTGATTGTCGGGTAACTCGTCGGAGATTTCGGGGGACGGCAGAAGGGATGGAATATCAGTGATGAGCTGGGCAAGCCCAAGGGCTTTAGTGCTCTTAGGGATTCTGAAAGTGAGGTCATATTCCTGGAGGATAATGACCCATTTAGCAACACGACCTTGTAGGAGCCGCCGGGTGAGGAGATAGACCATAGGGTTGGAGTCAGCGACAACTGTGGTACGACTGAGCAGAATGTAGTGTCGCAATTTTTGGACGGAAAAAACCACAGCAAGGGCGAGTCTTTCCTCATATGGGTAACGTAGGGGTGGGCCAGACAAGGTCTGGCTGACTTAATAAATGACATGGTCTTGGTGAGAGGCATCTTCTTGAACCAAGACTCCGGACACGGCATGTTCGAATGCCGAGACGCAAAGGATGAAATCCTGAGAGAAATGTGGAGGGGAGATCAAGGGGGCTTGTGTGAGAACTTTCTTGAGGGCTTCGAATGCAGCTTCTGCTTGCTCATCCCAAACAAAGGGTATGTGGGTACGAAGCAGGTGTAAGAATCCATGAACTTTGGTGGCGTAATCAGGAACGAAGCGTCAAAGGAAATTGGACCGCCCCTGCCGACTCTGGAGTTGCCGAAGCGTGCGAGGAGAGGGAAGGTCTAAAATGGCTTGGACCTTCGGGGGATCGACAACAATTCCTTTCTGGGACACAATGAAACCCAACAACTGGCCTGCCGGAACGCAAAAGACACACTTGTGTGGGTTCAAGCGGATTTTATATTTGCGACAACGCAGGAAAACTTGTCGGAGGTCGTTAAGGTGGTCTGATCGTTTCCGGGAACGAACTATAAGGTCATCAAGATAGACTAGCAGGATATGGACCAAGTCGTGAAAACAATAGGTCATGGCCCGCTGGAAGGTGGCACCAGCATTTTTGAGGCCGAAAGGCATGACTCGATAGGAAAAGGTGCCCCAAGGGGTGGTAAAGGCAGTCTTGTACTGGTCTTCCTTACGGATCTGAATCTGGTTGTATCCGGAAAAACCGTTCATGAAAGAGAGGACTTCATGCCCCGCACACGCATCGATGAGTTGGTCAATAAATGGCGTGGGGAAGTTGTCCTTGGGACAAGCTCGGTTTAAATCGCAGAAGTCAGTACATACTCTAATGGTGCCTTGTTTTTTGTTAACTGGAACGGGGTTTGAAACCCAGGTGGTATAAGCAATAGGATAAATGAATCCTGCTTTGCGAAGTTTCTCGACCTCGGCTTTAATAGCGGGTAGCTTGGAAGGATGAATGGGATGGTGTTTCTGACGAACGGGGTACATCAGGCCATGTGTCAATGTGGTGCTCTATAATGGCGGGGTCAAGACCAGGCATTTCGGCATAGGACCAGGCAAAGACATCACGGAATTCTTGGAAGAGTTTTTTGTACTCCTCAATCTCAGCCTCAGTGCAGGAGGCTCCTAAAGTGATGAGTTCAAGGGCACCTCCTAGGGCAGAGATATCTATGTGGATAACGGGAGAGATGTTGGCCATGTTACCTTCCTCAAAGGCATCAGGAGCAGGAATAGGATCCTTAAACTAGGCGACTTTGGTGGGGAGGAAATCTTTGGACTCAACCGCGAATTGGGTAGCTGTGGTGGAGGAGGAGTCTTCTGGGAGGAAATACGAATGATGGTGCATGTCGTCCTAGGGATAATCCAGGGCAGTGAGAGCCTCTAGAATCTCCTCATCAGTGAGGAACGTTTGAGTTGTCAAATCGGTTGACGAGGGAGTGGTAGTCGAAGAGATCATATAAATGGTATTAATCTCGCCGGATGGGGGGGAGACCGGTGGGTGGATCTCCTCAATTGTGGGGGGCGCCATCTCAAGGTCCAAATTATTCATCTCATAGAGAGCTGCTCTGTAATCTGGGAGATCAGGATAGTGATGTGAGTAGTGGCCGTAAATACCGCATATGGCACAAGGGTGGTTGGTGCGCAGCGATTTATCATGAGGCTTGGGGGTTGGGTCGAGTTCGACAACCTGGATGTTGGGGTCATCGTCAAGCATTTGCATGTGTTCCTGTAATGCAGGTAACTATGGACATTGATGAGTCGGATGGCCTAACTCATCACACAATGAGAATTTGGGGGGAGCATGAAACACTGGAGAGGGTTTAACTATCTTGGGAGGGGGTACAGCAATGTATGGTAGTGGGCCTCTGCCCCCAGTGTGCTTGATAAGAGGGGGGGGATTCGTAGAGAACGAAGGGGTAGTGACACCGGGAGGTGGTTGACTAGTAGTAGCCATGGGTTGCACCGGTTGTAGGACGACGTTTGGTGTCGGCGGGGGAACGGGAGGCGAAAGATACCACACGGGTAATCCCAAGGTTAACCCAGGGAGGCTAAGGGTAGCCATAACCAGGGTGCTTACTACTCCCGAGGGAGGGACTAGGAAGGGGATTGTGTGGATGGGTGTAACACCAATGTGGATAGGTACCAATGGTGGTTTGGGCAATAAGGGCGGTTGATTGGTAGGTGTTTGTGTATTGTGGGAAAGGGTACATAAGTCAGATACTTCAGGTGCAGATGACGGGGGAGGAATGGATTGGAATGTTGATGTCATCGGTGGATCTAAGTAAACTCCAGGTCCCACGGAGGAAACAAACGAGGTAGCGGCACCACTAACAGGTTGTTCAACCATGGGGAGAATGTTTTCGGGTGCAGCGGGGGCATTTGGATCGTAGTAGGTGAGTTGGTCGACCTTGACCATGCATCCGTCATGGGGGAACATCATGGTACGAAAAACGGAGGAGGAAACCACCTTCATGGCATACATGTAGCTGCGGCCAAGTAAGAGGTTATAATCAAGTTGGGCATTGATGACCTCTATGTCAATGAGAATGGTTTTACCAGCCAGCTGGATGGGGACGTTAGCTAATAGGCCTTGGGGTTGAGCCGAACGGCCGTCGTAGGCTCGCAACGCAGTAGTGGACTGCTGAAGAGTAGGGGATCCCAACTTCTGCCAAATGAATGTGGACATAACGCATGTAGAGGCACCTTCATCAATGATGCACCGATGGATGACAAGATTTCGAACGGAAACAGAAACTTGGAATGCTAAAGTGGAAGGCAGGCATGGTTCGGATTGGTCCAAATCGAATGCCATTAGTTGTGAATCATTTGGATCAATAGCGCCAATGGCGGAGAGTAAAGGCTTGCGCTGTGAAGGACAGTTTTTTAAGACTTCTAACGCGGACATGGTTGCGGGAGATTGGGCTAAGTCATCTACAATGTTGTAATTTGACGCAGCGCGAGCATTGGGGTTATTGTTGATACGACGAAGTGGAAAGCGAGGTGCTTTGGCGGTGCCATCCAGAGGAGCCGGGGGGGTACATAACGTTTGATCGGTGGGATGAGCGTTAGTGTTTTTGTCGGAGGGAGGGGCTTCGGGGGTGGAGCCATATTGGTTCCGACAGGTTTGGAGGTTGACATCATCAACAAGTGGTGAGTACCTGAGTCGAACAGGGGTTGGTCAGGAGCGGCATAGGTGATCTGTTGTTGTGGTGGCACGTTTCCTTGAGGGGGAGCCAACGGCTGAGTGTTCACTACACCTTGAGTTGGTAAGGGGTTTTGCAGTACCAAAGGTGGCTACTGAGGGGGTGGGGGGTTGGGTGGCGCTTGAGGAGCTGCATGCCCTTGGCGATGGGCATCATCAACCCAGAGTTGTCGAGATTGCTCCAAATGTGGGAAAGCATGTGTGTAGTGGCCATAGACCCCGCAAATAGAACATGGATGGTTAGTTCACAAGTTAGGGTTTTTGGCCTGCTTGGGTGGTCGATCAGGGTTTTGGTTGGCAGGTGCCGCATTATTGTTGTTTGGGGGATTGGGAGGTTGACCACCTTGGTCTGGAGGAGGGTTGTTCCCACGGTTACGGCCTTTGCCACGGTTTTGCTGGCCCTGTTGGCGCTGGTTGTTTTGGTTTTGCTGCCGATTTTGTTGGGCGTACACTTGCCCTTGGGCAGCAGGTGGGTTCTAGGGTTGCGTAGGTGCTGGAGCAGGATGCGGAGGATAATATGTAGGTGGAGGCTGCGCAGGTGCTGAATCTTGTGGGGGTTGCTGATACGTCTGCGGAGCGGGTTGTGGGTTGGCCGAAGGGGCTTCCTGAGGTGGGTAATAAGAAGGTTGGACTTGAGAGGTCACAGGAGCTGGTGCAGCCTGTGGATGGTAATACAGCTGAGGTGCGACCGGGGGGGCATAGGTGGGGGATGTGTTCCCAAAGCACTAGGATGGACATGAGGGTCCATGGTAATGGTGGTGATGTGCCATGGGAGCGTACGAATTGGTCACACCGGACTGAGATGTAGGCCGCGAAAGGTCGGGGCCATGGCTAAGACGTGCTATGGAAAATGGTTGGGAATGTGAGGCAATGCGGCCGATGATGCCATCTGCGGCATGGGATGCCCCCGGTGCATCGTGCTGGGAGGAACCACCACGAGTGGCGTTAGGTATGATGGTATAGAGATAACCAGACTGGGCGTAAATGAGGTCAAATTGCTGGGCTTTGAGGATGGCCTCTTCTTCAAACTGGGGTCGTTCGGATGCCACATCCTTGGCAATGACAGGAAGGAGGGATTTTAGGAACCAATATAGGAATATACGGTCGTCTAACTTGATTTTGCAGAGGCTTCGGCGTCGACGTCACTCATGAATGTGGTCAGTGATGTGGGTAGCCGTGTTCTGTCTACAAGACAGTAAGATCTCAACTCCCACGTCATAGCGGACAGGTAACTGAAAGAACTGCAGGAAGGTCGAGGTAAGGTAGGTAAAGGTGGCATGGGTCCCATGGGGCTACTTGATGTACCACTTAGCTACAGAGCCAGTGAAGGTGCGCTGTAACAGACGAAGGCGGACACTGTCATCCACTATGGAGTTGGAGGAACACCATAGATGGAAGGACATAATATGGTTCTGGTGGTCCTCACCGGCATTTCCCTCAAACTTAGGGATGTCAGAGGGGAGCTTGGTGGGCATGTGAGGCCACACAGGGTCGTGTCTGATGGGATTGTTAGTCAGTATGGCTAGGTCAGGAAGGTTGAGGCTAGCCATAAATGGCAAACTAGTAGAAGGATGTGACATACTAGTGGGTGTGACCATGTTGGGGCCAATGCCCCCAAGTGGAGGGGTAAAGTTTGGGATGTTGCCCCCAAGTGGAGGAACAAAAGTGGTATGGGACGGTCCTGCACCGCCAAGTGTAGTGTGAGTCACTGATGGAGTGGCTAACAGAATGCTAGCTACTGGAATAGGTACAGTGATCGGAATGGTAGATGGGGGCCCCATCGAGGGCATGCCCAAAGGAGGTGTAGTAGCTGGCATAGTGGTGGATGCTCCACCAATGGTCCCTACAAAGAAAGGGGTGGAACTCACACCAGCCATAGGGCTGGTTGGTGCAGTGTAAATGGGATTCTCGGACTCTGCCTCAAAATCAGAGGTAAAATAGGGGGCGTCTAGATCGGGTGACGGAGTTCTATGCCATTGACGAGTGGAGTCAAGTGACAAAGCTCGAGATCTATGATGAGTGGTATCAAGTGATGAAGATATAAGTCTATGACGGGTGGTGTCAAGTGAACTGTGATGTGGGGGCTCTCCCCGGAGGCGCCGAGAATGTCTCGGGGACTCAATGGTGACAAATGGTGTCGAAAATCTGGGGGTTGTGTTGAGTGAAAAATAGCTCAAAAACCCTAATGCAATCGAGTGTGCAGAAGGAGAGCTCAAAAAATATGGTACTCATGCCAACAACCAACTCAAAACACTTACTGTAACAACTGTGCTACAATAAGTGAAGTATAAAAAATGGTCAGAATACCAACAAGCAGCAGGTTTCCTAAAAATAAAAATAGTGGACTCACTAGACCAAAAGGAGGTAAGGGAGCATGCAAACACCTAACTAAATAGTATTCTGACTCAACTAGACATATCCTCTGCAAGGTGATGAAATCCAAGTCAGACATTATGGATAGGAGAGCCAAGTGGCTAAAGATATCCCCCTACCGGGAGGGACACCGGGTAGTCAATCCTCGATGAAAGGCAACTAAGATACCTCATTCATGACACGTCCAGAAAAGGTGAATCTATCGTTTGGTCCTTTTACCGTAGTACCCCCATACAGGGATACCCCGAGAACTACAAAACATAGCCTTTGGTTACTGAATGGATTGCGGTATTCCACTCAGGCCTCCGGAACCAGTCTGACAACTTCAACCCTCCTAAGGGAGAGGCCGTCTGATAAACTGGTTGTGACCATGCCAAAAAATACTAGGGGATTTTGGTTCCCTAATGGACAACAGCTATGTCTCAAATGTAAGAAACCGAGGGGTGTTATTTGGATGCCTATCCCCCCGATCCTACCTAACTACAAAAATTCTTATGTGTTCCCCAAGGGGGGTTAGAATGTTGGTTGTGTTAAGTACTTTTTAAGGCTCACTTGAATTAGGTGACAGAGTGTGTGCGTGTGAGGTAATGAACCCAAAATAAAAGTGCCACAAGGGGGGCAACTTTCTAAGACAAAAATTAACCTTTGAAATGCACAATTTTCTTTTTTCAATTTAAAATGCTGAAAATTTAAAAACTATTCTGTAAATGGAACAGAAAAAAAAAAAACTGCAGAAAAAGGCTACAAGGAAGGGTGGCTGCAGGTAGGACAGATGGTTGTGTTGGGCAGAAAATAGTGCAGCAAAGTGTTGGGTTCAAAAGAGGAAAAAATGCAGAAAACAGATCGTGGGTTTTTGGCAAATCTGGGTGGTTGGACCGCGGAAAACAACTCAACAGTCGCAGTCGGGTTGCGGGTTTTAGGCTGAAAAACGCAGTCGGGATGCAGGAAAAACGCCGAAAGTCGCAGGCGGGTTGCAGGAAAATGGTCGAAAGCCGTAGGTGGGATGCAGGAAAATCGCCAAAAGGCGCCGACGGGTTGCGGGAAAATGGCCGAAAGCCGCAAGCGGGACGCAGGAAAAATGCCGAAAGCCGAAGGTGGGACGCAGAAAAAGGGTTAGTAGCCACAGTCGGACCGTCCCAAACAGGCTAATAGCCGCGGTCGGATCGCAGGTAACAGACTAAAAACGGCCGGCAGGTTGTCGGAAACAGTCTGAGAGCCGTGGTCGGATCGCAGGTAAACGCCTGAAAGACGCAGTCAGAACACAACTACAGGGGGTAAAAGATGCGGTTTACGACGGCCGAAAGGGATAGCCGAATAGAAAAATATTGCAGAAAAACGTCTAAAACTTAAAAAATTATAACTAAAAATTCTAAAAAACACAAGCGGAGTCACCAAAACTGTAGCTAGGGTTTTCACCCTAGCTTGTGCAAATGAGCACCTACTAAGGAGAAGGGACTCCTTAGTAGCAGTTCAATAAATAGTAAATGAAAAGACAATACATTGAAATGGAAATTATTCTAAACATGTGCATGAGACATAAGAGACAAGAAATAATAAATGGTTTTCTTTTGTATTAAATCTTTACCTCAAGTGTAGAGGTTGGTGAAGTTCTTGCAATGATCCAAGAGGGTTTCTCCAAACTCCAACTTTGCTCCTTCTCTTTCTCCAATGGTGGAAATGGGCCAAAAGGGGTTCTCAATGGTGAAAGTAGCTCAAGGGTGAGCTAGGGTTTCGAGAGAGATTTTGGAAGAGTAAGGTATACTTGATTGTGGATATGAAATAAGGGGTCTCCATCACCTATCTATAGGTTTTTGGTGGTGGAGTGCTGGTCCATGGTTTTGGGAACCATATGGTTTAGGTCAGCTGTATAGGGTTTTTTCCTCCTTTTCTCTCTTTTTCCTCATTATTTTATATTTTTTATTCCCTTTTTAGAGGGTTTTTGCTATTTTGGAGGAATTTTGGATATTTTTGGAGGGAGAAGGGGTTTTTTAGCCTTTTTGAGGCTTCTTTAATGGTTTTGTGGCCTTTTGGAGGCTTTTTAATGGGATTTGAGGGTTTTGAAGGAAAATATGGTAGGAAATATGGACAAATGAGTCATGTAATAGGGTGGATGAGGTAGTGAGCACTTTTTGGGTGTTAAGAGTGCCTAGAAATAACTTTTGGAAGAGATTAGAAGAATTAAAAGTTCCTCCCGAGTTGACAACTGCGACTATAAGTTTATATGAGAACATTATTTCAAAACTCAAAAACACTAAAGGATGGTCGCAGGATATTAATTGTAATATTGGAGTTAAGAAAGGGTGCCCCCTTTCTCCTACTCTTTGTGGAATTTACATTGATAAGCTAGATAATTGTTTAGAAGAGGCAGGTTGCACTGGTACGAAGAGGCAGGTTGCACTGGTACGATCTTGGAAAGAAAATTCATCATGCTTCTTTTATATGCATATGATATAGTTCTTATGGAAAGATCCCCACATGATATTGAGAAGAAATTACAAATTCTCAAGGATTTTGCACCAATATGGGCATGGCCGTTAACACTGACAAAACAAAACTCATGATTATCAAGTCCAATACGAGTAATTATGTCAATTTTTCTTATTAAAATAGAATATTGGAGGACGTAACTACCTATAAATATATAGGAATTGAATTTCATCACAATTTCAACTGGAACCGTAGCATTGAGAAGAGGATAAATGGGGGGTGGAAAGCCTACTTGGGTCTTGAAAAAAATTGTAAATCGAAAAACCTTGTAATGTGGGACAAAAAGAAATTCCTCTTCAAAATGCTCGTCACTCCCATTATCTTATATGGATGTAAACTTGGGGATGCATCCTTTCTAGAGAATCTTAGAGAAGAATTGAGCAAATATAGAAGTGGTTTATTACCTATAATCTTACAATTAAGAGCAACACGCCCTATCCTATTCTCCTAATAGAAGCAGGGTTCTCTCCCAATGAAAGCAGGGCTATGATTAGATCTTTAATGTACAAGAACATATTAAACAATATGGGAGATGACCGAATTCCTAAAATTTCTCTTAAATCTAGTGAAAAACTGTTAGGATATTTAAACACTTAGGAGTTAGTTAAGATCAACTTGTGTAATAGATCCGTTAGGTAAAGTGTGTTTCTTTAGTATGCATTAGTATGCATTTGTAAATACTTAATCCGATAGTCATGATATGTTCTTGACATAGAGTGATCCGATGGCTCAACTTCTCTTAGATCATACCTACCCTTGATCTATGGCTTGATACCCGATTGGTCCATGATCTCTATTTAAAGAGCATGGAGGGTCATTGGAAAGTTGATCGATCATGAGAAGCTCATTTGTAACTTTCTTTCTTTGCATAATCAATTGTCCCGTAGAAGCTATTTGGTTGGGGCCGTGGAATGTTTCCCTCATGAGGGTTTAAACCACGTCAAGACATCGGTGTATCGATTTGTGATCTGTTTGTGTGAAGTGGTTGCTCTAGGTGTTCGGTCTTTTGGGAGTACCCTGTGTACCCAAACATGGTATCAAAGCTTTTATGAAGAGCTGCTTCCGGTTATGATCTAGATCTTGAACTGTTGTTTCCAAAACTTGAAAGGGTTTCTGGTTCTGGTATTTTTGTGCATTTTTGGGCTCTGGGAGATGTTCCATTGTGTCCGGAGCGTTGTTTCCATTGGGAAATAGTTTTCGTTTGATCGAAAATGTTTACCGGTTGCTTCAGAAACGCGTATTTCATTAGATATGAAGGTATGATATTACAGTGATGCTTATTTCTTTTTATTTTTTAAAAATATCTCATATTTTTTCAGTTTTTATTATTAGATTTTTTTTAGTTTCGTATTGTTGCTTTCCCTGTTTGCGTATGCTCTTTTCCGTGCACCTTGTGCAATATCAGCGAATTATAAACAGAAAGGGAAAGGGTTTTTCTCGGCTGCGTATGCTCTTTGTCGTGCACCTTGAGTGATCTAGGAAAATCTGAAACAGAGAGAAAACGTAGACTTTCTGGGAAAGATAACAAGATCTAACCCCAAACGTGTGGAAAAGTTTTTTTGTTTCAATTTGTGGTGTGTTTTGCAGAAAAAAAAGACAAGCACGGAAACCGAGCAGGAAGAGTAAAAAAAAAAAATCCCCCTTCCTCATTCCCATATTTTAGATACCTTTTAATCTAGCTCACTTGGTTCAAAGTTGCTTTATTCCTTAATAGGTCTTGAGTTCAAGTCTTAGGAAGTTACTTTTAAAATAAAAAGTGCATGCGATTTCTATTTTCAAGTTACTTTATTGTAAAAGTGCATCTCACTTAAATAATAAAAAATAAGTGAGTCACTTAAATTCCTTTTTATTGCTGCACTATTTAAAGTAAATCATTGTAAAATTGAAATCACTTATTTTACAAAAGTGATTCACTTAAAGTAACTTTATTGTAGAGTGATTGTCAAAGATTCATCTTGGAAAGAGGGGGGTCCTTTTTTTTAGCTGGTCATTTTCTATCTGCCACGTCACTATTGGGGACATCTTCAACAGGTTCTTTGTTCAAGCATAACTTCATCATACGGAGTCAGTTTTCAGTGCCTTTTTTTTAAACTGCCTATTTTTTCGAGCTATTCACATCCAGACTATTGGTTTCTACTTTTACAACTATTAATTTACAAATATGGCCACCCCTTGTGATATTCTACTTACCAGTTCCAACTATTTCTCATGGAAATCTCGTATGGGGGATGTTCTACGAAGTAGAGGACTTTTCAAAATTACCTCAGGGAAAGAAACATAGCCTACTAATGATGATAAGAAAATCAAATGGGAAAATAGATGTGACGAAGCTCGTGGATTGATTGGGATGTCAATCTCTACTAATTTGCGATTCCACATATCTGGAATTGATGAACCTGATGCTGCTTGGGACAAGTTGGAATCTGTGTTTGGTAAACACAATGAAATTCGAGGTCACCAACTCGAAAATGAGTTGATTTCTTAAAATCCAAGTGATTTTTCATGCATACAAGATTATTTATCTAAGTACAAAACTCTTAAACTCTTATGTGAAGAATGTAAGATTAAGAGGGAAGACAAACAATGCATTTATCATATTCTTTCCAAACTTGGACCTGCATATTATGTTTTTGTATCTACATTTTACTCCATGAAAGAATCTTTGAATGCAGCTAGCTATCAAGAGCCTATTATTGAATCCTTTTGTGATTCCTTGATTAGAGAGCAAGATAAGCTCATCCATATGGAAATAATTAACAATGCAGATACATCTGGGAAAGCCTTATTGTCACAACAGAAAGAAAAGTCCAAGCCTCCCAAGAAACAAATTTTTGCAATAATAAGTCAAACAAGAGTCCCAAACCCTCTCAATCAACTCCTTCTTTAAAAAATGACAAAGGATCCAAGCCAAAAGACAAGAAGACTAAGCGTCATTGCAACTATTGCGGGAAAGATAATCATGATGAATCTAAGTGTTTCAAGAAGATGTCAGCCTTGGAAGTAGCAATGAAGAAGCACCACATCAGCCTAGATTCACCTTCAGAATCTACCTCTCATGGACATGCACTTTGTGCTTCTGGTTATTCTTATAATGCGTCTTCTTCTTCTACTTCAAATGAATGGCTCATTGATTCTGGAGAATCTTATCATATGGCTAAGGATAAAGCCATCTTTTCTACTATGCATGAATGTAACACCAAAAAAATATTTGTTGGTGATGATAGATCTCTAAGTGTTGTAGGAGCTGGAACAATTCCAATAGATGATGGTCATTTCAGTGATGTACTATGTGTTTCAAGAATTTTCTGCAATTTGTTATGAGTCTATCAAATCACTCATTCTGGTGAAGGTAAAACTATGACATTTACACCTCACCAAGTTGTAATCAGGGATTTTAAAGATCCTCAACATGTCCTAGATACCGGAATTGTTGATGATATTACCAGGTTTTAAAAGTTTAACAACTTTGGGTCATCACCTTTTCCTTCAGTTTTTGTTGCTCATAGTGATAACTTGAGCAAACTTTGGCATGAGCAATTTGGTCACTTAAATTATCGCTCATTGCAACAACTATGTAAAGACAATATGGTGACACGTCTTCCAATTGTATCTTGCAGGGATGGTGTTTGTTCCAGTTGTGTACTCGAAAAACATCATCGGGATAGTTTTGACAAACGTGCCTCTTGGCACGCCTCGGTTCCCTTGGAGCTTGTGCATAATGACTTGTGTGGTCCTCTTCCATTTGCTTCCTTTTCTGGCTTCAAATATTTCTCAACTTTCATTGATGATTACACTAGACGCACTTGGGTTTATTTCCTAAAACTTAAGAGCGAAGTATTTAACATGTTCTTGGCCTACAAGGCCCTTGTTGAAAAACAATCTGGTCATCAAATTATTAAGTTAAGATCTGACAATGGAGGAGAATATGTTAACAAAACGTTCACTACTCTCTGCATTGAACAAGGAATCCAACAACAACACACTATTCCATATACACCACAACAAAATGGTGTAACTGAACGGAAGAACCGCACTTTAAAAGAAATGGCTAATTGTATGATCCAATCTAAGGGACCAAGTCTTCAATTTTGGGCTGAAGCCATTAATTGTGCAAATTACATAGTTAATCGCACCCCCACTAAAGCATTACAAGGTATCACACCAGAAGAAGCATGGAGTAAAATTAAACCAGATGTAAGTCACTTCCGTGTGTTTGGTAGTGAAGCATGGGCTCACATTCCGGATGAAAAACGAAAAGCATTGCAGCCTAAAAGTGAAAAGTGCATATTTGTTGGATATTCTGAAGATGTAAAAGGTTATAGACTTCTTCAACCACATTCTAATGATGTAATCATTAGAAGAGATGTTAAATTTGATGAAAATCTCTTGGCCTGCATGCCTAACTCAGTGATTGTGCCATCTTTGGCTTGCGAGCTTGATTCGGCGATTGTGCCTTCTTCTTCTTCCAACTTCCTTGACAGGTTTCCAACTCCAGTTTTTAATGATGACATTGATGATGAAAATCCACCTTCTCCTGCTCATGTTCCTCCAATTGCACCAGCACAAGTGCTTCCTTGATGGGTCCGTTCAACATGTGAAGCAGCTGGTGATCTTGTCGGTGATCCTAGAGATCAACGTCGAACACGCTCTCAGTTTCAATGAGTCTCTTCTCTTTTGGCTCAAGTTTTTGAGAATCATGATCCAGAAATTTTTGCAGAAGCTTCAGGCAATCCAAATTGGGATGCAGTTATGGATGAAGAATATTGTTCCTTAATGGCAAACGATACTTGGGATATTGTACCTCTTCCAAAAGGAAGAAAAATTGTCACGTGTAAATGGGTCTACAGAACTAAGTATGCATCAGATGGAAGTGTTGAAAGATTTAAGGCAAGGTTAGTTGCCAAATATTTTTCTCAAGTTGAAGGGATTGACTACAATGAAACCTTTGCTCCTGTCGCAAAAACGAACTCCATCGGCCTTGTTCTTTCCCTTGCAGCCTTAAATAACTGGGAATTCCATCAAATGGATGTCAAGTCTGCCTTCTTACATGGTGATTTACAGGAGGAAATTTACATGGAACAACCTCCTGGATATGTTCAGAATAAATCTAGTCTTGTCTGCCACCTTAAGAAATCTTTATATGGCCTTAAGCAAGCTCCTAGAGCTTGGTATGCCAAAATGGATAGCTTTCTCCTTGACACTGGTTTTTCTAGATGTCATTTTAACCCCAATGTCTATACCAAGAAAGTAGGAAACCATCTCATCATACTTGTTCTCTATGTTGATGACCTTATTCTTACTAGTAGTGACCCTAAGCTTATAACCCATGTGAAATCCAGTCTTAAGCAAAATTTTGAAATGTGAAACTTAGGACATTTGCATTATTTTCTTGGTCTCTAAGTCCTGCAAACCAAAGAAGGAATCTTTCTTTCTCAGTCTAAGTATGCTTGTGACCTTCTTCGTCGCTTTCACATGGAAGATTGTACACTAGCCCCTTCTCCCTTCCAGTTTGGAGTCAAACTTTCTACCACTTGTACTTCACATGAAGTAGATGCCACCTTGTATCGTCAACTTGTTGGTAGTCTCTTATACTTGACTCATTCCCGTCCTGACCTTTCCTTTGCCGTTGGTCATGTTTCCCGTTATATGCAAACACCTCATGAAAGTCACTGGAAAGCATCTAAAAGAATACTTCGATATATTCGAGGTACAATTCAGTTTGGGATTCATTACAATACTGGGGGGGAAACTTTGTTGGTTGGTTTCACTGATTTAGATTGGGCCGGTGATCCTGATGATCGAAAGTCTATAACAGGTTATGCTTTTAGTCTGGGATCTGGACCTATCACTTGGGCTTGCAAGAAACAACAAGATGTTGCTCTTTCTTCAGCAGAGGCCAAATATCGCGCCGCAGTTAATGCCAATCAGGATCTTTATGGCTTCGATAGATCCTTTCAGAGTTTGGATTCGAGCAACAACAACCTACTCCACTTTGGTGCGACAATCAAAGTGCCATCAAGCTTGCCAAAGATATAGTCCTACATCAACATAGCAAACACATTGAGCTACATATGCACTTCATCAGAAATCTTGTTCAAGATCGTGTTCTTGAAGTGCTCTTTTGTCCTACAGATGATGAAGTTACAGACATCTTCACCAAGTCTCTTACAGAAGCGAAGTTTTCTAAACTTCGATCTATGTTAGGAGTTCAGGAACTTGTCATTAAGGGGGGATAGGCTCTAATGCCTCCTTCCTTCTCCTAATAGTGTCAATTTTGTAAATCCTTCAATCCTGTCCCAAGTTGTTCTTAAGGGGGGATGTTAGGATATTTAGACACTTAGGAGTTAGTTAAGATCAACTTGTGTAATAGATCCGTTAGGTAAAGTGTGTTTCTTTAGTATGTATTAGTATACATTTGTAAATACTTAATCTGACGGTCACAATATGTACCCGACATAGAGTGATCCGATGGCTCAACTTCTCTTAGATCATACCTACCATTGATCCGTGGCTTAACACCCGATTGGACCATGATCTCTATTTAAAGAGCATGGAGGGTCATTGGAAAGTTGATTGATCATGATAAGCTCATTTGTAACTTTCTTTCTTTGCATAATAAATTGTCCCATAGAAGCTATTTGGTTGGGGCCATGGAGTGTTTCCCTCACGAGGGTTTAAACCACGTCAAAACATCGGTGTATCGATATGTGATCTGTTTGTGTGAAGTGGTTGCTATAGGTGTTCGGTCTTTTGGGAGTACCCTGTGTACCTGAACAAAAACACCTTCGCCTTAAGCGGGGATGGCTTAAATATGCCACTACTTGTTTAAATTATTGGAGGATTGATGAAAGTTCAACTCTACAAAATATTGAAAACATTAATTAAATTATTACTTCTACTTTCAAAGAGAAAATGTGGTGCAAAGAAGAGTTAGAGGTAAAAATAAAACTAAGATATTATAAAGAGATCATTAACCCTAATCTCGAGGATCAAAATTATCTTTCTATCTTAACCAACTCAAAGAAAAAAATTAATATTTCCAAGATTATAACGAACTCTCTTGAGTTCCATAGTGAGACTAGGCATTGGGAAACCCCTAAAACGCCTTGGGAGGAAATGATATGCCCCATGTGCGAGGCTATGAGCATGGAAGATGAAAATCACTTTATCTTAGAATGCCCAGCATTCAACCACATTAGATCTCAGTTCTAAAATCTGTTCTCCGGTACTGACCTTTCGAACCTTCTAAATCCCCAACACTATAGCGAGCTAGAGACCCTCTTCTCTAAGATTTTTAGCATAAGAATAGTATTTTAAAGCAAATTAACTATTCTCTACCTTGTCTTTTCTCTTAAGGTCTGATAGACCATGTTTGTTCTCAGTGGACACTAAAAACTTAATCATCATCATTGTCAATTTATTTATATTAAAAAAATAATTTAACATTATATAAACTTCATATACCTTTCTTAAATATCTTATTTTCTTATAAAACTTTTCATTATCTTTTTTTCATTCTAAAACTAATTAAAATAATTTTCATGCCACATTTTCATTATTTTTTTTGGTTTTCTTTCATTTATAAACCTTCTAACACTTTTTGAAAGTTCCCTATGCTAAATCTTTAATTTAGAAGAATTTTGTGTTCTTTTAATATTTTATTTTTATAGCTAAATCTTTAATTTACAAGAATTTTGTGTTTTTTTAATATTTTATTTTTATAAAATGGATAGTGTTTTATCAAGTCCTTCTTAGGAAGTGCTTGTATATAATAAAAATAATGAAATACCTAATTTGAGATTTTTTTTTGACACATTTTGTTGATTTATTGTCTTCATTTTTTCAACTATGAAAATAAAAAGTAGATAAAATCTTTATGTTTATGAAAGATGTCAGGGAGTTGGATCCACATTCTTATTTAAATTGTATTTTTTTCTAGTTTCTTTTAGAAAAAGGATATTGCTTTTATACAATTTTTTTTAATTATTTTAATTTTTTTAAGATAAAAATGTGAATTTATTTATATTTAAGTTAGGTTGACATAAAGATACTATGTCTTGGTTAAATCATTACGGAGTCATAAAAGAGGTCACTATGCATAATAGTGATACTATTAAAAGTATTATTACATCTAAATTGAAGGAGAAATTGTGATGCAATAAAAGAAAATTAAGGTATTAAAGAGAAGTGATCAACCTTAATCTAGAAGTTTAAAAGTATCTCTCTACCTTAACTAACTTAAGGAAGATATAATCAACATTGCTAAAATAAGAATAAATTCAAACTTAGAACAAATCATAAAACTTAAGATGAAAGAATTTGGTATCTTTTCTTTTAAGGTTGAAGATGAAAATCACTTGCTTGTATGTACAATTTGATCTTCCTAATCTTTTAACTCATCATCATCATATTAATGATTAATAGTTCAACCATCATTCTATTATAAATAATTTTATATAAATATAAAATAGTAAAAAACTATTTTATAATACATTGAATTATTTAATTTTAATTAAATTTAAAATAATAATAATTATATCACCATTTTAATTATAATTATATTCTCAAAATTTTAATATATTTTTAAATCTAAATATTCCATCCATATATATATGCAAAATTTGCATATAAATATATATTTCCATAGAAATTTCTCTTATTAAAAACCAAATTAAACTTGAATTGATTGAAAAAATTGAATATAAATTACGCAAAAACTCCTCCTTTTAATACCTTGAGACATATTAAGTTACCCATTAACTTCTTTAAGAATAAGACAACCTCTTCTAATTACTCCAAAATATTCATACATCTTAATATAAATAAACTACACAATAACTCCTTATTTTAAAATATTTATATATTTAATTAAAACTAATATTTTTCCAAAAAAAATTAACATTTCACAAAATTCTTAAAAACTCTAGTGACATGGAAAATTTAATATCCTACGTTCTTAAATATGGGAGACAATCATATTCCACTTGTCATACTTCAAGATTCTTAAATATGGGAGACCATCATATTCCACTTGTCATACTTCAGGAATAGTTGGTAAAAGTGATTAGATATTATGTTTGTAAACAATTTAATCCCGAAGTACAATAAAATTTCTTAATTTAGGTTTTTCGAATAAAATTATCAAATTAAATATAAATCTTATTGTTTTTGGAGACTTATGATGTATGATCATCTGTAGTGATAACAATTCATTTAACTAAAAAATAGGTAATTGAAGCATAAACAAATTAAATAGCTGTATTAATATAAAAAAAACTTCAAATATTAAAAATTAGAAATTGATTCAACCAATATCTTCGAGGAAGTAGTCACTCCCGAGTCGGAACTGATTGTGTAGGGAGCCTTTTGGGAGAATTGTAGCTCATATTCTGAACGAGAAGTTTTGGCCATACATGATGATTTATAGTTTTTTAAACCCTAGAATTTCATAGTTCAAACTTCAAATATCGTGCTGAAATATCATCTCCGACGTGTGGTAAGATAGCCCGGCCGATGCGGATTGTAAGTCCAAAATTATTGCAGGATCTTGGCGCCGCTAGCAGAAACGAACGGTTATGCCAGTGATTGACCCCCGGCCTCTAGTTGAGAAGCACATATAAATTTGACCACGGTATGATGAATATTCTCAGAAAGGGCGTAGACAGTCCGGGACATCCACTGAACGGCGAATCGGAATTCCGTAACGTTCTAAAAAATCTGACGTGAGATCCGGAACATTTTGAATTCATAAAAAGAGAGGAGCCTGGACTCTGGAGGCTTCTGCTCAGTCGTCGAAGGAAATTAAATGACTAGCGATCTGACAGCTAAACCTCGGTGGACGGATAAAACATGGAACCGTGGTCCAAAGTGTCCATCCTTAAAAGTTACGACCTTAAACCTGCGTGACACGTTAGGCCTTTGCAGTAGATTTCAATAATTTTGAATATGGTCACGTTATAACACTGTAGTCAAGTACAGAGCGGATGTTTTCGACGTCTATCAAAGTCTCTGCGTTCCCTGACTTGCAAGTTGCGTCTATCAAGCAGGAGGGATAGGTTGAAAGATAGCGAAGTAACTTTTGGAAACATGGGATAAGCAGCAGGGATTATTTTTGAATGGTAGATCATTGAATTCGAGATTCGTGTACAGATACCTTGTATACAGACATAATGGTTCATTGCATTCAAGAAGTTCTTTTACAGTCGCTGTGCGGAAATGTCCTAATCACATTAAGCTGGAGCCGATTAGGCTTACTGTATTTAATATCTATGTACAGCATAGTTCCAACTTAACCAACTGTTATTTATTCACCGAGGTTCGCACCTGCAAAAAGTGTAGGTTATTTGCTTATGGTTCATTGCAGTTAATGAAACACATCTATAATCCCATATGTTTACAGTATAAGGTGTATGCTCATTGTCAATACTTGCGTAAGCTAATATACTATATTTTCGTATCTTAGTGAAGTAATGATCTATATTAGGGGAATATGGTGCTTATATCATGTTACTAACTTGTATTACTATAAGTATAAGTAAAGAGCTCTTGTTACTATCTATGCTTATTAAACATAGCTCTGTAATTAGGGAAACATAGATAATCTAATACCTAAGCTGTTATAACTTGGAGATATATTATTTTAGCTCTTAATATCTACCTTATGATTTAAGTTATTTAACTAATATAGATTCAACATAATTATATTTTTTTGTTTCTTTGTATTAGGGAATGTGCAATAGGAATGGAGCTGGTACCTATACTAGGTTTAGAGATCTTCTACCACCAATTTACAATATGTCCTTCATATTAGAGCTGCGCTTCACTTAGCAAATACTTTGCTCTAAATTGTCTTCCCTATTTTTTGCGGAACACTTTACTTCACAAATTAGCTGCGCAAAATTACCTGCACATTTCCAGTTTTTACTGCACGGAGATTAACTGTGCATTTCTACTTTTTACTGCGCATAGATTACCTGTGCATTTCGACAGGTGAACTTTGTTGCCCAGTTCTCTAACCTTGCTGAACTTGACCTGTATGATTACGATGGGCACAAGTTAACTTCGCATACTTATTTAGCTGGGCATAATGCAATCTTAAACAAACTTTGCATAAATATATTTTATGCTAAAACATAAGAACCAAAACATAGTTAGAAGTTACTACCAGTTAAACTAGAACATTTACCACCGTGAAATACAACATTTGCGTAAGTCAATATGAAGTAGATGTGCGCGATGCATAAACCAACATTCTTGAGAATGAATACATAAAACTAAAGACTTATATCTATTACCATTGTAAAAAGTAACGTTGCCGCACTTACAGAGAGATGAGTTTTACTTCAATCTTTCACAATTTTACAGAGCTTGGGCTCTTCATACATTTCACGGGATGAGTTTCTCCTCCTTTCAGTCTTCTTCCCTCACATACATCTCTATGTCTATTTAATCTTTTGTGGGTGATTTTCATTTATACACAAACTTGGTTTGGCTTCTCCTGGAAGCTATAGGGTTTCATTAAAGACTAAAATAAATTTATACCTAAGAAGTTTTGGGCCTGCGAAATACAAACGCGGCTACATAAATACTAACTTGCCGTGAGCCAGATTGGCTGCAAACTGACTGATTGACTGACATTGCAGACTGAAAAAATGATTGACTTGGAGTCTCACAGGGTCGGCGCATATCAGATACGCTATCAACTCATTAATTACAATATTCCAGCACTCCCCCTTAATTATGAGCAAATGGGGATTATTAACCAAAAATAAATTTTGCAAAAAAATTCAGAGCTGAATCATGCTCTGTTTATGACAAAGTTCACTACGCAAAACTTGTCACTCCCAAATAACTTCGTAAATATTGGAATGTGTCCCTTGCCAATGGTTTTGTAAATATATTTGCTACCTGATCTTCAGAACTGCAAAATTCTAAACAAATTTTCTTGTTGTTTATCAATTCTCTGATAAAATGATACCTTGTGTATATGTGCTTGGTTCTCTTGTGGAACACATGATTCTTTGACAGTGCAATAGCTGAATTGTTGTCGCAGTAAATGATTGTGGGTTTTTGTTGGTTCTGCTATAGTTCACTTAACATCCTCCACATCCAAACGTCTTGACATGCAATGCTTGTAGTTGCGACATACTCTCCTTCTACTGAAGAAAGAGTTTCTATGGGTTGTTTCTTTGAAGCCCATGATACAACACCTGTTCCTACATGAAATGTATTCCCATATATGTGTTTTTTTTGTCATCTATGCTGCCTCCATTATTACTGTCGTGTATCGAATGAGTTTCAAATTTTCTAAGGTTGAATACAAAATACCAAAGTCTTTTGTTCCACTTACATACCTCAAAATTCTTTTACCTGCTTGCCAATGAGATTCTTTTGGTGACTCTATGAATATTGAGATTAAGCTGACTGCATACATATGTCTGGCCTTGTTGCTATAAGATACATAAGGTTGACAACGAGCCTTTTAAACAGTGTAGGATCTACATTGGATCCACCATCATCCTTGCTCAATTTCAAACCTGTTATTACTGGTGTCAGGGTTGTCTTACATCTTAACATCTTAAATTTGTTCAAGACATCACTTGCATACTTTGATTGAGATATAAATATCCCATTTTTAGTTTGTTGGACTTCCATGCCCATAAAATACTTCATAAGCCCCAAATTAGTCATTTCAAATTCACTTTCCATGACTGATCTAAATTCTTCTATGCCAAAATCACCAGTAAATATTAAATCATCTACATATAGGCATACAATTAGCTTATTACCTTGCTTGTTGATTTTTGTGTATAGCGTAGTCTCACATTCACTTCTGTGAAATCCATTCTGAATGAGGTAAGAGTCAATGCGACTGTACCAAGCTCTAGGAGCTTGCTTCAAACCATATAGTTCCTTTTTCAATCTGTATACACTGTGTCCTTGTCCTGGAACTCCGTAGCCTTGTGGCTACTCCACATATACTTATTCTTCCAAATAAGCATTTAGAAATGCAAACTTAATATCCATTTCATAAACAGGCCATTGCTTTTGAGCTGCGATGGCCAAATCTGTTCTGATAGTGTCCATTCATGCTACAGGTGTAAAATTTTCATTTAAGTCTATGCCAGGCTGCTGTGTGAATCCTCTTGCTACCAATCTTTCCTTGTGCTTTTGTACATTAACATCAACATCTTGCTTGGACTTATAAATCTATTTCATGCTTATAACATCCTTGTCCTCAGGAACATCAACTAATTCCCATGTTTGATTCTTCTCAATGCATTCTATTTCTTCATCCATAGCTTATGCCCGAACTTTATCTTCAACAGATTCTTCGAATGTTAGAGGATCATTAACTTGAGAAAATAATGCAAAAACTTAGAATGAATTAGGTGTACTAGTCTCATATATCTCACGCAGAGTTCTTGTCCTTGTCGGAGTTGCCAGTGTTGAACTGCGTGAGCTGCGCAAACTGCTTGATGGAGTTTACTGCACACTTGGTGTGCTTGTCGGAGTTGCTTGAACTGCGACTTGTGTCAGAGTTACTTGTGTCGGAACATGTTGCGCCGTCCTGGGAGTAGATGGAGCTGCGTAGTTCTGATTTACATGCAGAGTCTTAACCACATCTTCCACAATGTCATCATGTTTATCATGTGACATGATTTTCACATTCTTCTCTATAGTTCCATCCCATGCTTCATTTTCTACAAACTGAACATCTCGACTGATAATAAATTTTCTTGTGACAAGGTTATATAACTTGTATGCCTTTGTGTCTTCAGAATAACCAATAAAAATGCATTTCTGTCTGTTATTGTCTAATTTTCTTCTTAACTCATCTGGAACATGTGCGTATATGCTACACAACCAAAAAATTTTAAATTTGAAACACTATGTTTCATATTTGTCCATGCTTCCTGTGGAACTTTTTTATTCACGCTCTTCGTCGGACATCAATTCATGATGTATACAACAGTTGCCACTGCTTCAACTCGGTATTAATTTGACATATGCATGGCTGCAAACATACTATGCGCCATCTCCATAATGGATCTGCTTTTCCTCTTTGCGATACCATTCTGCTGCCGCGGTGTATACCACACAGTGAATTGCTTCTGTATGCCATGATTTTTGCAAAAGTTTAAGAAATCATTTGAAACATACTTACCACCTCTATCTGTTCTTAATATCTTGATGCTGTAACCATTCTGCTTCTCCACAAGTGCCTTGAACTGGTAAAAACAACTCAATGCATCAGATTTATGTTTTAGAAAATAAAACCATTTTTTTCTTGTGAAATGATCAATAAATGTGAGAAGATAAGTGCATCCTCCCATGGACGGTGTTTGCATCAGTCCACAAATATCAGAGTGCACAATTTCAAGTGGAGTGCGAGCTCTGTATGACTTTCCGACTGGAAAATTCTCTCTGTGTTGTTTTCCAACTATACAGCCTTCACAAATTCTCCTTGGATTTTCAATCAATGGAAATCCGTTCACCATGTCCTTTATATGTAGTAGCATCAGCCCACAAAAATTCAGATGTCCAAATATGAAGTGTCATAACCAGGATTCATCCTTTATTTCTGTTTGAAACGCAGCTTCCATTTCGTTGTCTTTTTCTTCCTTGTCGCAATGAATTTCAACTTCTTTGCTTTCTTCTTTGAACATAGTTCCAGAATTTTCATTCTGACTTCCATGAACAACTTGAGTTTTTTTTCCTCTTATGATTGGCCTTATCCTCAAAGGAAACAAGCGATTGCTTGTCATCTGCACTTCGACAATTAACTGATTGCTTGGAAATATGTATTTGATCACACAATGCTTTCCTATCATGTGAACCTTGTAACCTTTTTCCATCAACTGTCCAATGCTCATCAAATTATGCTTCAAACCTTGAACATAATAAACATCAGGCATATATTTTTGCTCCCCTGTTTGGTTAGAATATCAACAGTACCCTTACCTAAAACAATAACTTGAATATTGTTTCCAAGTGTGACATCAGTTTGAACTGATTTATCTAGACTATAAAATAGATTTAAATTACCAGTCATATGATTGCTACAGACTGAATTTAAATACCATATATGTCATTTGGACTTTCTTGGACAACATTGCATTCCAGTGGCGATGCACATGCTAAGAACAGTGAGCTGTTTGGAGTGTTGTTGTTGCTTGACTGTGTTTGGCCTTTCTTTCCTTGGTCATACTGCTTCTTCCTTCATTCATATGCGAAGTGTACATGCTTCTTACAGTAATGACATTTAATTTTTTATTTATCATACCTTTTTCCACTTGGCTGAGTGGGAGTCTCATTCTGGCCTCTACCAGTGCCCTGTGCAAGACTGCTACTATGACCTCCTTTGAAAGAACTTCTTCCTCTGCCTCTAGAGTTTGATCTTTCTCTACCTCTTCCATGACTTATGGATTACTATGCTGCAAATGCACCTTCTAGTGATGTATCTGATCCGTTGATTCTATGTTCAAGATTCAGTAATGAGGCTTGCAACTCATCAATAGTAAATTGGGACATATCTTTGCTTTCCTCCAAGGTTACAACTAAAAATTCAAATTTGTTTGGAATAAATCTAATAACTTTTTCAACAACTCTTTGGTCACCTACAATTTCTCCATGAGACTTTATTTGATTAACTAGACCAATAACACAAGTATAGAATGATTCTACTGACTCTGTATTTTTCATAGATGGAGATTCAAAATCTCTTCTAAAAATTTTAAGTTTCGTAGTCTTTACCTTGTTCAAGCCTTGATAGGAAGTTTTCAATGAGTCCCATGCTTCCTTAGCTAACTGCGTTGCTGCTATTATTGGGAGTATTGATTCATGTGTCGCTTGATGTATGTGGAACAATGCCTTTCCATCTTTCTTCCTTTGTTTCTTCAAGACATCCTTCTCAACTTGTGTAATATTATTGTATGCTGCCAGATCTATTGGTTCTACATAACCATGCTAGACTATTTCCCATACATCTTGACCTCTAAACAAAGATTTCATAGTTAGATACCAATATTCATAATTTTTACCAGAAAATATTGGAGTTTGCAAATTACCCAAAGTGGAAGCCATTCTTAATCACTTTTCCCTTTTGTAAATACAATTTCTACTTTCCGTAAACTAGGCTCTGATACCATATCAAAGGAAAAGCACACCGCGCAATGAAAAAGATTTAATTGCGCAGTAGATAAATATTTTTTCTTCTTTTTTGCTTTAGAGCTGCGCTTCACTTAGCAAATACTTTGCTCTAAATTTTCTTCCCTATTTTTTACGAAACACTTTACTTCACAAATTAGCTACGCCGAAATTACCTACGCATTTCCACTTTTTACTGTGAGGAGATTAACAATGCATTTCTACTTTTTAGTGCGCAGAGATTACCTGCGCATTTCGACTTTCTACTGTGCATGTGAACTTTGCTAAGCAATTCTCTAACCTTGCAAAACTTGACTTGTATGAACTTCGCACTTCACATAAATTTACTTTTGCAAACTTCTTTTAACTTTACGATGGTGAACTGCACGCAAGTTAACTTTGCATACCTATTTAGTTGCGCATAACCCAATCTTAAACAAACTTCGCATAAATATATTTCATGCTAAAACATAAGAACCAGAACATATGTAGAAGTTACTGAGCGTTAAACTAAAACATTTATCACCGTGAAATACTTGAAATTTTGATTTGATTTACAGACCGTAAATGTAAACAACATTTATGCAGGTCAATTGAAGTAGATGTGTGGGATGCATAAACCAACATTCTTGAGAATGAATACATAAAACTAAAGACTTATATATCTTTATTTAATCTTCCGTGGGTGATTTTCATTTATACACAAACTTGGTTTGGCTTCTCCTAGAAGCTACAGGGTTTCATTAAAGACAGAAATAAATTTCTACCTAAGAAGGTTTGGTCCTACGAAATACAAACGCGGCTACATAAATACTAACTTGCCATGAGTCGGATTGGCTGCAAATTGATTCGCTGACATTGCAGACTGACAAAAGGACTAACTTGGAGTCTAACAAAGCCGATGCATATCATATATGCTATCACCTCATTAATTACAATATTCCAACAATATCTTATTATTTATTTTACACATATAGATCCATCTTAGCTATCAAGCACCAGGAATCCAACCTTAGAGTGTAAATTGTTTGTTGTAAGAAGTTATTAGATTAAAATTAAATACAATTAATTTTTTTAATTTATATAATGTAGTGAATCTACTAGCCATCCTAATTATAAATTATTTATAAATATCATATTATTTATTTTACAAATATCGATCCATCTTAACTAACAAGTACCGAGAGGAATCTAATATTATAGTGTAAATTGTTTGTTGTAAGAAGTTATTACATTAAAATTAAAGACAATTAATTTTTGTTTATTTCTATAATGTATATTGCAATTGTATTTAAATCATAGGAACATAATTGAGCATATTACAAATAAAGTAAATTTGCCTACAATTACATAACAATTATACATTTTTGGCACATTTATTATAAAGTAAGAGTTGTTTAAATTTTATTGTCTTATTTTCAATTTGGCCACTCTCCTTGATTCATTTCACAATCCACTTAGTGTTAGTTTTACATTTTCATATTTTAAAGCTTTAAAATTTACAATATGTATTTTGTTTTAGAATCTAGTTATAAATATTAAATGTTAGATTAATTTTTATATTTGTTCATGTCAACAAATAACAGAATGTTGATGAACTTTCTAAAAATGGACTTTTTTTCTAGAAGTTGGCAAGTGTAAGATCATTACCAATAGCAATGGCAATCACGTTATCAGCTAGAAATCTATGGATATTTTTGATACTATAACTCAATGATTTGGAAATATATGAATTTTTCACATGTGATCAGTTTTTTGCAATGTAACAATTAAAGACATACTCTTGGTTCTTATTTTTGATTAAGGTGCAATAACACTTGTGGAATGTATTGTCTGCTAATGAATATGATTTTTTCTTGGAAAAAACGATTAGTTTTTATATTAGATTTATTTTATAATCTAAATATAAAGTTTAGTAACTAGTTATCATATAGATTTTAGTCAGGGTAAATTTTTTTTGAATATATTGTTAGAAATTTGTTTTATTATTTTAAAATTTATTTTTGATATTTTAATTATTTAATATTTTTTATAATTAAATTTATAAATGTATTATTAGATTTAAATGTTTTAAGATTTGTATTTCAAGTTGTTTTTAATGAAAAATAAATGTTACATGCAAATATGAAATGGTTTATCTTTATTTTAAAAAATTTTAAAATTTGAAAAATATGTTTTTAAATCTATAAACAACCTACTCCCATATTTTTCAATCCGTATTGGTATTAGAATTATGCTACTATGATTTAAATAGTAACTTCTCTTTACTATTATTCAATTGAGACCTAAATACAAAATCATCTACATAGACTTAAATACAATATCATCTACATACATCAACAATAAAGTGTACATTATTATCCACTTTTTAATTTTCTTATACAATTTATTATAATTTATAAACATGTAAAATAAAATTTAAAAAAGACACTTTTTAACTAATAATAATATTATTTATTTTTATTTCTACTTTTATCTTTTATAATTACCACAAATAACATAGCATTACTATTTTTCTTTTATGATTACCCCATATAACATAACATTAGTTTTATCTACTCAACTAAAATTGTTCTTCATTATTTCCCATAAAATTATTCAAGGAAGTTTACCAAAAACTTAAACAATGTCACAAGAAAAGAAAGCAATATTTCCCATAAGATTGTCCGGAAGTGTATTAAAAGAAAAGATAGCCATTATGGCCATTCCCTCATTGTAACAAATAAATGAAATATTTACTATGTAGACGATGATTGAATGCTGAAGCTGGAAACCAACACTAGAAACAGTTATGATATTTTCGTCTTCTAAAACTTATTTATGGTCTTGCACAAAATGCTACCACATAGCTTATTTATTTTGTAGTGTCCAATATTATTTATATCATGGTCTTTGTGTCATGTATTATTTGCCTTACATGTTAATATGTAGTTTATTAAACCATGAAGATTAGGGAGCCTTTCGTTAACACAATGCTTGATGTCAATCGCTATATCTACTTTTTAAATAATTTTTTTTTTGAGAATCATTGTTTGAATATATTCCCTTAATATTTTGATATTTTTCTATTCAAAAAGGAAAAAACACCAAATGTACATAATGGTTTTGACAAATGGTAAGTCAATGTAGGTATGAATAAACAAGACAATAATGAAACTGTAATTATTAGTGAATCTAGGATTTAGTATGTTGATGATGGTTATTAATGTTTAATGAGTTTTAATCACGTAAGGAATCACTTAGTTTTCTTTATAATTTTATTTTTGTAGTCGGAAAGATTTAAAAGAAGAATTACTAGATCATTATAGTTGTGGTGAATTAAAAGGTTAGGAATGCATTATTATAGCAAATATTTGAAATCACACTGTAATGTGGGTGTATGCATGACATTATGTGAGAAAGTGATATTCATCTTCGAACCTCTTAGTATCACAAAGATGACAAAGTATTCCATCCCATGACGTTTCAAGTGCCCTATTTCACTATGAATCTCGTGAGAGTTATTCTTGTTTTAGCAATTTTGATTTTCTTCTTTATGCTACTTAAAATGGAGAGATAATTTTATTCTTTTAGATTAGCCTCATTGATCACCTCCATATAATATCGTAGTTTTCTCTTATCCTCTAATTCTTTATGCCACCACAACTTCTCCTTCAATTTATATGTCAAAATATTTCAAATATTATCACTATTCTGCAAAGTGACATCTTCCTCAACTCCTCAATGATTTAACCAAGGCATGACATATTTATGCCGACTTCCTTAACCCATAGGAAGTTTTGGCTAGAGTATGGAGTGATATATTTTTTTTAGCGGAATGACTAAGTATATTATATTATAAAACGACTAAGTAAATCCTTAACACCCAAAGATTTATAATAGATTTAGATACAAATTTCTTCTATATGAGAAACATATCCTTAAATATTTCCTTCAACATATTTAATCCAAATAACATATCAAATCTTCAAGAACATCTTGAAAGTGTATTGTCTAATAAACCTTCCTAGAATACCTATGCAATGAAAACATAGATCTAGACAATGTTAAAACAAAACATGGTTGTTGTGTCTTTATTCCATCGCCTTCTCTTTTTCTCATGTTATTGATTGCTTTCTCCTTCGATTTCCCCAATGATAGTATGTTGTACTACATCCTCTTCCATTTCCCTTGAACCCACACACTACCTCGATTGATATTGTTCTCCTTGGGTAAACCCTAGAATCATTTTAGAACGCATTTCATATTGACTAATGAGCTACCCTATTTTGTCCCCTTTCTCCTTGACTCTAGACACAAGTGCATCTTACCTAATGTCCTATTGTTCCAAATTAGAATTCATGTATCAATGGACCATTTCATACCGTGCAATTGAAAGTTAATCCTCCTGACCATTCTCGTAATATATATTCTCTCTAAGGGATTCCCCACCAATTATATCTCAACCAAATGAAAATGAAAATGATACATAAAAGAAATGGATAGAAAACCATTAAATTATCAAATATCATTTTAGAACCTTGGATGAGGGAAACAAACCAATGCTTTTTCCATTCAAAATTTTCCCCAATAGTTGGATAACTAAACAATCAAACCAGCAAGCACAAGCAAAAGCAGAAAATGTATGAAAAGGATTATTATTTTTGTTTCTATTGTAAGAATAATGGTCACAAGGATGATTATGGTTGTCATTTTGGTGCAGTTTTTGTTTGTGTTATGAAATTAATTGAGGTAATTATCTATTGGAATAAACAAGAATTCATCAAAAAGATAGATTGTCTTTAGATAGAGGTTTTAAAAAGACCATCCTTTGACCAATAATTCATGCTAGCATGGCCAAAAAAAGTACATGAATGAAAAGAGAATGCTGTGTAGTCTATATAGTAACATAATTTTTTGCTAGCATTCGAAGTTAACTGGAAATGGAAATGGAAATGCCACAAGTTCAAATCTTCATCCATAACTACATTCTAAGAACTTCACCTCTAAGAGGCAAGTTTGGAGAATCAATTTTAAGGTAAAAAGAATATATTTTGGAACTTATGGACTAAGAAGTAGTAATAACTAAATAAAATATTCTACCAAAGACATTTCTTCAATAATAGGTGGAATTTTTGTACCACATTTTCAATAAAAGGTGGAATTTTTGTAAGGTTGTGATGATTAGAGGGTGTGCTAAAAATAAAATATCATGTTTCTCCTTTTAATTGTTGTTTATGGTGACCTAAAATTTTTGAATGGTGAGTTTTAATGGAAAACATATCTAAATTAATATCTCTTCCAAAACTTGTAAACAACTAATCCTTTACATTGTTTGAAGTTATGATTGGACTTGAAATTTAAAGGCCATAAGTAATAAGGAAGTGAAACAAATCACCTTGGCATTCCAAATCATCTTTATAATATAAATTACTTTCTTGATGTAAATACAACCCAAGAAACATGGAAAAAATGTAGTTTTTAAACATGAATGGGTAGTAGGAGAATGGGGACTTGAAAAGAAAGGGTATTTTAAAATATTGGAAGATGAAGGAGTTTGGAGTCTATGTAGAGTGAACAAAGATTGTTTCTCAAACAAAATAATACGCAAAGGAGTAGTGATTAAGAATGCACTAAATCTCTAATTGAAAGTGTATAGGCCACATTCCTAGAAATATCTAAGCATCAATAGAATCCATTATGCATTGAATTTTCAATTTCTATTTTGTGAATAAATTAATTTGTTTTTATGGTGTATTGAGTTCTTATCATATTATTTTTGGTTGTTCCAAGAAGCCGCTTCTCTATCCCAAGTGGATGAGATGTGTTTTTTTTGCATGATATTAAATAGATTATAACATGTCCCCCCATATGTCAAACCAATATAATATTTTATAGAACTAAAAAGAAAGCAATAATAATAATGCTCCAAAATAAAAATATTTGATTCTCATTGTTACTTTTCTTTGTGTTTTTCTTTACTATTTGTAACCAATGAATTTGTACATCATAAACATTGAACATTGCACAATGTGTAAGAGGAACACAAAAAATTGCACAAAGAATAATTGCATGCACCTACATGGATATGTTATAGTTTTAACTTAAAAAAAGCGTCAACTCACAAAATGAAAAACAAAAAAGCTAAAAGAAATGGAATTAATATAATAAAATATACTACTATAGGTACATTTTAACTCTTAATCCATAAGTTCCCAACAAGTACCCAATAAGTATCCAAAGGAATCAAATTTCCTTAAGTGAAAACCCTTTTTAGAGTAAAAAACTAGACCCAAAGTTTGCACTTCAAGGGATTGATCCCTTAATTTATACTTGGATAAATCCATTGCTAAGATAGATCCATGCTAGTGCTTATTCTGAAATCTATTCCCTACCTCAATGTTTAAAATTTATTCCCTATTGAATTGAGTATTTCTTCAATAAATTAATTGAACACTTTAATTCTTGTAGTAATTGAATGAATTCTCTAAGAAGCTACATGCATCTCCAACATTCTAATTTATTCTAATTCAATGGTATGCTAAAGAAAAACAATTACAATGATGTCAATTACCCAACCAATTCTTCACTCACTAAAACCAATATCTCTATATGTTGATAGAAAGTATATATTGTGGAGTGTGAATTATTTATTTCTCTACAACAACTTATTGTCCTAGTTTTGTCCATTGGCATGTGTTATATCAAATTACCTAAAATTATTTAAATATTCTAGTAAATATTCCAGTGTAGAGATCAAGGATTAAAAAGAGTACCTATACTACAAATAGTGATCATACAGACTGGTAAAATCCAAAAGTGACTAGTGTTTCTATTAATCAAGTAACTGAAAAACTATTTATCTAGAACCATAATCCCAATATTGTCTCAAATGTTAGGCACCAAAACTAATATGATATTTAGTTACAAAAAATAATAACTAATAGTACTTTTGTCATGAAATATTAAAAATAAGGCACATCATCCCAAAATAGCCAAAAATAGGAAAATGTCTAAGGAAAACTGGAACTATTATATCCTATAATGGCCCTCCTCCACCAAAAGATTTTGAAGTGTAGTAATCCTTCTGTGAGGCCTAGACCTTGCTTTGAAAATAAATTATCTCTTTGATTGAATACCAATGGAAGATGCAAGTAGTTGATTGATGAGAAACTATGATGTAGAGTCAGGACTTGTAGGACTCATACTTTCTAGTGTTTAAGGACCACAACATGTAGGAATTTCTCGTCACTGATCCACTATATAATTGCAATATAGGAGTCTCCAAAAATATGCAGAGTGGTAACATCCATATTAAGAGCAAAGGATAATAAGCCCCAAAGTGCCAGTAACTCTGCATGAGTGTTACTGCCATCACCACAACCAATACAAATATCAATGTGATGATATTTAGGAAGTATGAGATGGATCGCTACTCTGCATCACCCACATTGTTCTTCCCCATCAAAACATCCAGTGGGATTCTACCCATAATATAGAGGAGGAGGTTTATACAAATATTTGACAGGTGCATAATGCTTCAGATTCTCTAAAATGAAATGCATAATGTAACTACAAGCACCTTCAAATCTAAATGTAAATCTTCAAAGAGTAATAAGTTCTTGTAGCCCCAAAAACCCCAGATGACAAATAATGGATAAAATGGGGAGTAAGCTCTATTTTGACACCACTTGAATAAGCTCATTTCTAAAGTGCCATTATTCCAACTGCCAATAATTTTGAACTTGTGTGCCACCTCATCCCAAAGTTAAAGAGTTGACTGACAGGTTTCAAGAAGATGATGCACTATTTATGCATCCTGATAGCAAAACGGGCATCTCGTAGGACCTATGCCCCCTCTCTTCATGAAATTATCGCTAATCATAATACTATTTCGCAAGGCCATCCATGTAAAACAAAGAATATTTATAGGGGTGGCCAATTCCAAAGCCTCTTATGCCACCAATTTAGAGAATAGATTGTGCATTCATTAAAAATAGAGGAATATGCCAACTTGGTATTAACATCACCAGTTGATTTATTCCAGGTCCATAATAAATGATCATCATTCTCCCCCAATATAATATCAACATGAAGGAGGGATTCCACATAGGAGTATCATTCTGTCTCTTCCAATGATTCCAACTGAAGATCAAATTTCATTAACCAATAGTTGCTAGTGCCATTATAATCCAATCTCCTAGCATGGTTGAGAAAAAAACCGTCCTTCGAATGAAGAGACTTAATCATGGTCGGGGATAGAAAGTGGTTAAATGAACCTCCCATAAATGTATCCACACCAATGCTCATTTGAAATCCATTCCCAATCTTCCAGGTGAGTCATCTGTTCAAATACGGGAATCCAACTAATAAACCATGTCAGAAACGTGAAATAGTGGAATATTTTTTTTCCTTCCTAATCCAATCAATGACCGAAAGACTCTTTAAATATTTATGTCTGATAACTTGACCCCATAGTCTTGGATCTGTGAGTCCGCACCATAAACTCTTCATGTGCAAAGCCTTGTAAACCCATAAAATATTCTTAATGTTCCAGCCACTGAGGGCCTATGGAATCATCAATTAGTTCAAGGATAATGCCTTATTAGCTAATAGTTATGCATGTATGATATGATAAATGTGAGAGGTTTATTATGATGATTAAAGCCATGACAATATTAATGCTAGAATGATGTGTAAAGAGCACTAGATGAGATATAATTCCATATGAGGGGAACATGAAGGAGTCCTATGCGAAAGTAAATCTTTTTTTTGTAAGTGATATCCTTACAACTCATGTTTTTTCTTTACATGTGCCATAAATAATCCATTTACTTTTTCCAGTCGGAAGTAATTTATTTTCACCAATCCTCTCATTTCTTCATTAGACACTACCACTCACTGTGCATGCATATTTAACAATCTTCTGAAAGGAGATTGGAGGTTTTCCTTTTTGTACTTGCATTGAAGAACAATGTAATGGACAATGCACTCTATAGGACTATTGAGCCAAAAAAGGTAATCCTTCATTGTGTTTTGTTGGGCAATGGAGGAGACTTCAATGGGTGGACTGGATAAATTAGATTCATATGGTGCTTTGTGGTGATCCTAGGAAATGGGTTGGGATGATAGAAAGTAAGACTTGGTGGATTCATATTCTTTCTCAATGGTTTTATCTATAGGTATTACCTATAGTTGGGTGGAAAATTGCTTTTACATAGCTAGTTTATTGGATTCTTTTTAGTTAAAAAGTAAGTGTTTACTATTGTCTATGAATTATGTTTATGTTATGTTATGAAAATAAAATTATTATGAATGTCGTGTTTGAAAAATGAACACATGCATTTTTTTCTTTCTAAATTCAAATAATGAGCTTGATAAAGACAAAATTTGAAATTATACGATTTGTAAGTACCCTTGATTCTAATGATGGGTGTGTAAGTTACGAGCACTATGACCTATTTGTTCTATTGCTATGTGGAACTTCTTTGATGTTTATCTATGGTATCTACTGTGTTAATATACCACTCTCATTATTTATCTCATCTAGATCTTGGAGCTCAAACCCAGTGGGATTCTCAACCTTGGTATTTTGTATTTTCCCGAGCACAGACAACTAATGTTTGATCATCATATCCCTACAGTATTACATTCTTTTCATCAGTTTTAAACTCCTCGCTAAGGACAGATGGAACTTTCCACATATTATTAGAGTATTGATCCCCAGTTCATTAACAAAGTATCTCTATCCAAGGAAGTTCTACTTTCATTATCTGCCACCTTGCACTACTCTACTCTCTATGGCGACAGTCATCAGTCTACTCATATTCCTGACTCTCAGTGTTTTCTTGGATCATCAGATCCCTTGGGTCTATACTTTAGTGAACCTTCTTCTGTGAAGGGTCCTAACCTAGGAGTTAACTTTTATCCATTTGGTTGTAAATGCAATAGATGTGTTAAGAGAAACCTGGAGGTCAATTTGGCCCTAGGTGAAGACATTCTTAGGTGAATACGTTCTTATGTTTAAGGTGTTCTCTGTGTCTGAAATTATGGCAGTTGGTCATTTCCATGGTGATAATATGTCTCTTTCTACCTTCTGAACCTAGGTGGAAAATCAGTGGAACTTTCTTGACTACACCCCACAATGCTTTGGCCTCTCAAAAGGATGGGTGGGGGCTATTCTATGCACTTTTTTAGATGTAAGGAGGGTCCCAGAAGGACATTGGTTCTAGGGGAAGACCTTTTTTAAGCTCAAACATTGGGTTCCTACCTTCGATGCAAAGAAAAATATTACTCACACCCTACCTGGGTGAAGCTCTCGGGACTATCACCCAAACTCTAGAGCCCATATATTTTCACCCTCATTGGTGCAACCCTAGGTGATTTTCTCCTCGCAAATGACAACTTTGAGGTTATTGGTGATATGGTGGTTGCAAAGATCATTTTCGACCTTCATATCAGTTATGGTTTTCCAGACAAGATAAATATCTCAAAAGAGCCTTATACCATTGTATAAGATCTAGACTATATCGGGATTCCATTTTGTTGCAACCAGTGCCATGCCTATGGAAACCTTATTTAGGAATGTTCGTTGCCTTTCTTAGGTCACTTTTGGAGGAACAAGATAGGTCATATGCTAGACCCTGATGAGATGTTGGGTCATGCTGAAGACTTGGATGCACAATGCATAGGGCATATACCAGACATGAAGAACTTGCCTCCTCAGTAAAATCCACCTCCACGTGTTGGGGGAGGCCTTAATGAATCCGCATTGCCACTAGCTTTTGTTTCTCGACTAATGTCCTCAAAGGACTCATCAGTTGTGGAGGACCCTAAGGATCAATTTGATGGATCTGCACCCATATCTGAGTTTCTCATCTTGGCGTTGGAATCAGGCCCCCCAGTTCCCCCTCTCCTTTTCATTTAGGATGGTATCTCTACGGCATAAGACCACTCTAACACTGGTGTTGGTTTTATGGAGGTTGAGAAGGGGTTCAAACTGTATTCTCTCTTGGATGAAGAACATATATATCCGGGTAATTTTACGTCTGATTTCTTGGCTCTCTCAGTTTCTATTTATTGTCCTCCTCCTCCATTCCGCTTATCTCCCATCTTGATGGATGTTTCCCTCCATCATCCTACCCTTGATACATCCCATTTTCCTCCTGACCCACCCATCCCCTCGACCCTTTTGTATCTTCCTCCTACTTTGACCGACCATTCTCTTTTAATCTCCCTCGTGATACCTTCACCTACTTCATCCATTCAGGATTCTTCTTCATCTATATGGGGTCACTCTCGAGCTTAACCTTCCCCCAAGAAGGAAGTCGCCTCTCCTAGGTATCATTTCAAACCTCGCTCATCACAAAAGACGGGTGAAGCTATCAAAGGCCTTTTATGTATTTCACCTGGTAGTCCTAACCAATTAAGAGGTCAGAGCTCAGTCATGGAAACTGCTAGAGCCCAAGATTTACTTGACGTCAAAGGTGGTAGGTAACATACCATCAAGGGGGAATTAGCATGCACCCCTGTGAAGCAGGTTCACTAATGTTGTTTCTTTCTCTAAATGTGAGTGATTTGGGCCAATCCCCCACAAAAATGGCCCTGAAAGGGATTGTGTCCTTGTACAATCTGAACGTTCTCTTACTTCAGGAAATTCTTGCTGTGGATGACACTATATTTAAATATTTAAATATATATCTACATGGATGGGATTTCATATCCTTAGATTCATTGGTTTGATTAGGTAGTGTCCTCATAGGTTTGAATACTCAAACAATGTAAGCTATAATAGGATGGGGTATCTCCACTAGTCTTGGTACTACTCTAAAATCCAGAGAATTGGATTTAACTTTCACTCTTCTCAACTTTTATGTGCATCATTTACATCGAGAAGAATTATGGTATAATTTATTTGATGCTAGTTTCCACCTTGACCAACACTTCATACTGGTCGGAGACGTAAATTTCTCTATTGGAGAGGGTGATACCTGGGGTCCAATGGCGCAAAAAGACCCTTTATTTGAGTATTTTGTTAGGAAGTTGGAATCAGTTGGTTTATTTTATCTCCCACCAGTGGTGCTCAAACCCACCTGGAGGAATAAGTGAGTAGGAGATCAAGCGGTAGCTAAGAGACTGGACATATATCTTCTAAATGAAGGGTTATTAAACATTGTTTCTTCTACAAAACAATGGGTAGGTGTTGGAACAGGGTTAGAGCACAGGATATGTGGAGCCGACAATGACGAAGGGGTCATCAACGAAGGAAAAGGACCATTCACGAAGAATAAGGATTCGATGGAAGCGAAAGTTTTGGTCCAAATTAGTTAGAATGGGTTGTTTGGACCATTTTGTAACGACCATAAGTGTCTATAAATAGAAACAAAATTATAAGCAGATAGGAGATAGAATATATATCATAGATAGAGAGATAGATTAATCGATCATGTCTAATGTGCTATGTCTTCCTTCGACAGTTTTTTCTCTAAGGATATGGATTCGTATTAAGTCACTTGGAACTGTTTTCTGCGAAGTTCATCCTATAGTCTTTGAGATGAGTTAATGAATGAGGATGTTTGGCTATGTCTCAATTATGTTCTTTCTATTTGTCTCTATCTTATGAATTATGAATAATATTTGTAAGAATGATGATGCGATCTTACTGCTTTGTTGATTGATCAGTAATGTTGGTTGATATGAGTAAAGGTTATGTCTATTGCATATTTGAATAGATATAATGTGAATACGAATCTCTGGTTGCTGTAGTGACTGAGTATGAATTAATGCATGTATTCTCCCAACTGCGGAGACTTGGTTCCTACATACCCCCTTAGACATCTCGGGTGAGACCTCACTCGCTTTGTGGGTGTTACTGGAAAGGGTAAAACCTTTCTAGTCCAATGCTTAAGGGTGTCTGGTTGAGGTTTGTTGATGACAGTACGAAGTGAACCCGTGTCGATAGAACTCTGTCAACAAATGGTTTTGTTGCCGAGATCATAGTGCGAAAGAAGAGAGGACATGCTCTGGAATCTGAAAAAGATGAATATCAAGGAATGGTTCGAAAAGAAGGAACGAGAATTTGATGAGGAGGAAAATCAGAACCTTGGATGGTCAATGACTGACTAGCTACAGAACTATATCTACTCTGACAATCATGAGATATTCTTTTGCAAATTCCCAATACTGCTACACGAGTGGTTGGCACAACTGACATTCCAAAAGAAGAACTTTCAAGGTAGTGAGATTGAATAGTGGACGCTCGAATTGATCCAGCAATTGAAGCCAGTAGATAACAGAGCCTCTAGAGTTGTCGAGGTCTAGGTAGATAGTATTTTGAGGGATACATTAGTGAATTTGTTGTCGACACAATTAAGTCATACATCGACGTGGAAAGGAATTTTTTCAAAGGACCTAGAGGAAGGTTTCTATTGTCGCTGAAAATGTGGATTGAAATGCTTATTTGCGAAAAAGGTATACTAAAGATGAATTACGACGAGTAAAGCTCGGTGTGTGGAGGCTGTGGGTACCATGCAAATGTGGGTCTGATAGAATGATGTGGGGTATATGGACATGAGCTATGAAATCATTCTAAGGGATGCTCTGGAAGATTGTGGTACCTTGCGAAGTGGGGTGAGGTTTCGGCTAGAGAAGAAGAGGAGGACTGAGATTGAGAGAGAGTCTCCTAGGGAGACCATAACAGAGAACTACAAAACGGGACCACAAGGGACTAAGCGACCTTACTGTGATGAAGAAAGAAACCAGGATACCCATGAATCTGAAGAGGGACAGAACCAAAGTGACAATGTACCCACAACTCCGCGCACTACGCCAAATTTTGGAGGAAGAGACATAAGCTCTTCGCAAGGCTGTCCAACATGTTAGAATAGTAGTAGGAGTAGTGGGTCTGTAAATACCAAAAGGAGTCCAAGGATGATAGGCGACCATGTGAAGATGATGATCTTTCAGGGTAACAAGACCAAGGATCTCGAGCAATACTAGATTTTATACGAAGCAATAGGGACAAAAAAGAAGTTCCAAGATGAAGATATCAAGAAGGGATAACTGGTGACGACCTTCAGGGGTCATGCGCTGGATTGTTTTATCAAATTAATAGAGGTACCTACAGGGAGTCCGGAGAAAAAACTACTGCAAATTATGGTAGGACTGATTGATGAGTTCAGGAAACCAAAATCTAAGTTGCAATACATCACATAACTGAAAGAGATCAAGCAATTTCCAAATGAATCGGTATCGGAATTTGACCAAAGATATAAAACTCTGATGGCGAAGGTAATTTTTGGAATGAGTGACATACAACACAAGGAATGGTTATTGTGGGATTAGTACCACACATTCGTATGCCACTAATGTAGCAGAATATAGCATCCCAGGCGGAAACATTGGAAATCGCGATGAAGCTGGAGGCTTCACCAGTTGGTGAAACAGGGTTAGGTATGAATCACATCCAAGCGAAACTATCGAACCTGATGATCCAGCTACAAGACATCAATAAAGGGAAAGAAGTTCACAAGGAAATATGGTGCAGTCGATGTAAATCAGAAGGACATCATAAGGATCAATGCCCGAAATTCCATGAATACTTACAGTCGGGCACACCAAATCCACTCAATCAAAGAGGAATGTTGTGGTGTTGAATTTTTCAGATGAGGGGATAGCGACAAGAAGAATGTGTATACTTACAAAAAATGGTGTCAAAACCAGCCAAACTTTTCTGCAAATTATGTTGATCAGTTGGCCATGAAGAGAAGGATTGTAGAGCGTATGACTTACTCCAATAAAGGACCACATATACGTTTTTTATGAGGGGGAGGAGAAACCCCCTGTACAACAACAACAATAGTACAATCAACAACAACCACAATAAAATAAACCACTACCACAATCTAACTAGCCGCAACTCCCCTATAGTCAACCATAGCCGTTGTACAACCAACCGTCGCCGTAGTACGGCCAACCACAGTATCATCCTACGCAATATAACCAACAGCCATATGGCCAACCGTGAGGAGGTTTCAGAGGAGGATTCTATGGAGGTCGAGGTGGAGGCATTGGTCATGGAGGAGCTTTTGGATGAGGTAGAGGACCATTTATATGCTATAATTGTAGTCAAGCCGAACATTGTCAAAGGGATTGTCCAAACCTGACTCCACAATGTACTTATTGCATCAAAATGGACCATATTGTTGATGAATATCCCCAGTTGATTTCAAAATGGAAAACTAAAATCCACCCCAACCTCAACCGAATCCAAATCAGAATCCACCTCCGAATGTACATAATATCTCAACGGAGATAAGAAGTCGACCTGTGAATGTTGCAGTAGTGACCAGAGGAGGGGATGCGATAGGGAAAGACAGGCCACAACCTAGTATTTGACCTACAGCAAGGAAACAAGTCCGATTTGATGTGGAAGCGGAAAGGGAGACCTTTTTAGAAGCACAGGAGACAATGAGAAGGACTAAGCTGCCACATATTGGCCAGAAGGAACCCATCTATGAGATGCCATAGATATTCGATACGACGAATTCATAGAGGCCAACACGAAGGATCAACACTTTGAAGGCTTTCTTAGAAATTTGTTTAGAACTGGAGAAATATTAGGATGTACTAGCAGAGATATCCAACCTATTACATCGATAGGAGGATGGACCATAAGATTGAATAGTAAATCGATTGCACAGAAAGAAGATAGGGAGAGAAATGAGGATGATTGCACAGATTGGTGCATTTGATGTCGATTCTATCATTCTAGACTTGGGATCAGATGTAAATGTATTGACGAAACAAACATGGGAGACAATGGGGAAACCACAACTGGCATGGTCCCCTGTACAGCTTCGAATAGCAAATCAGAGCAAGGTCACCCCCATTGGTCGATTATTCCATCTTCCAGACGAAATAGATGGATTAAAGACATACGTAGAATTTGACGTTATAGAGATTGTTGATAACAGATGCCCCTATCTGGTGTTGTTAGGGATACACTGGGAAATGGAAAAACAAGCTGTGATCAACTTTAAGAAAAGAATAATGTCGTTCGAGAACTGCGACATGAGGGTATTCGCCCCACTTGATCCATCAGAAGGGCAGAGGTATGTCGAGCCAATGCAGGACGAGTTCACAGAAGGATGGGACAACGTCTACAACATCTTAGAGGACTACATCAATCCCACCATCGATGTGGAATTAGGGTGGCGAAGTGTCAGCTTAGCATCGTCATACTTCGATGAAGTGCTTGAGAATTGGCAGAATCGATTACTCGAAGTATGATTCAGGAGGTGCATGTGAATCACCCAGTCGTTGAGATGGGTAGCAATGGAAGTATGCGAACTACCGACATATGAAGGATTTCCTAATCTGACTGTATTTATCTCTGAATTTGAAGAAAGAGTAGAGAACCGCAGAGACTAATGGCATTGGAGGAAGCACTAAAGGCTACACCAGCACGGTGGTGGGCAACGCACAATTTTATGATAACAAACTGGCCACTATGTCTACAACTAATGGAAGTCAGATTCGACAAAAATGAAGGGTATTGCGGGAGAAAATACAATGGAAGGAGTGACTCAAGGGACCACTTGGAAGAGTGTCAAAGAGCATGGGGAGTGAGGCCAAAACAGGAATGGATCCATGCATTCATCCATACATTGGATGAGGTACTGCAAAGCTCGTATATCGCAATAGAACTACGATGCAGAAAAATTACATGGGAAGAGCTAACTATTAGATTATGCTACAATTTTGGCTTCTCAGATGAGAACCTATTCATCCATAGCGCACTACAGAATATTCAGCAGAAAGTACTTGAACCATTCCAGATGGAAAAACCAATGGAATTACAATGGACGACGACGCTAGGAATGTTGCTGGAGTGCTACAACGTGACGAGAGGACCCGACAAATAGGATGATCCATGAGTTTTTTATGTACCAGAGTCAGAAGGAAGTCGAGATGTCAAACCCCTAGATATGCCCTTCAACAAATTCCAACATGCATTGCGAATCAAGAAGGTTAATATTGGGTCGGAGGCGAACCCCAAGTTCGCAAGCATTGGAGATTACTCGGACGATGCGACAATTGCAAAAGTTACTGATTTACTACATGAGTTTCAAGATTTGTTTCCAACGAAATTTTTGGAAATGAAAGGCATTTCTAGAGACCTGGGCGAAATGAAGATTCCATTGAAACCTAATGCGAAGCCGGTAAAGCAGTGACCCTACAGATTGAAACCCAGGTACAAGAGTGAGTAAAAGCTGAAATAGAGAGAATGTTGGATGCAGGAATCATAGAGCCCATGGAGGAATCCAAATGGATCAGCCCGATGGTTGTCCAAGATAAGAAGACTGGTGAAATCAGGATTTGCGCCGATATAAGGAAACTGAATGACACATGTCTTCACGATCCATTCCCTACACCATTCACTAACGAAGTATTAGAAGGTGTCAAAGGTCAAGAGATATACTCATTTACAGACGGATTCTCAATATACCACCAAATAAATATTGCAAAGGAGGATCAACATAAGACAACGTTCATAACATAATGGGGTTATTTTCAATATACAATAATGTCGTATGGTCTTAAAAACGCCCCGATGATATTTTCAAGATTAGTTGTTGCTGCATTTCAAAGATTTCATTCATAAATTCCTCACAGTATATATGGACGATTGGACCGTATATGGACTGGTTAAGGACCATGTTGCGAATATAAGGATGATGTTGGAGAGATGTCGACAACACCAAATTTCGCTAAACTTGAAGCAGTGCATCTTCTATGCTCTAGTTGGGATTCTATTAGGACATATTGTATGCAAGGAAGGGATGCTGGTTGATCCAGGGAAGATTGCAATCATTTTCGACTTGCCGCCACCAACGACAGTGAAGCAATTAAGGGAGACATTAGGACATACTGGGTATTACAGAATGTTTATTAGGGGATATGCAGTGATCACAACAGCAAAGGAAAAACTGTTAAAAAAGGATGCTAAGTTCGAGTGGAATGATGAGTGCTAGAAGAGCCTCGATATACTGGAAATAAAGAAGGTCACAACACCAATATTAGTCTTTCCCGATTGGACAAAATAATTCCATGTTCATGTGGACACATCATCAGTCGCACTAAGAGTGATATTGGCCTAGCCAGGAGAAGGAGTGATCGATCATCCAATCGCATTCACAAGTAGAAAGCTGTCCACTACGGAGAAAAACTATACGACGACAAAAAGGGAAGGGCTAGCAATGGTCTATGTGATACAAAAATTACGACACTACCTACTTGGAGGACATTTTGAGATGTTCAATGAACATGTTGCATTGAAATACCTGGTCAATAAGCCTATGTTGGGGGGGAAATCTATCATTGGTTGTTGTTATTCCAAGAATTTGACTTTGAGATCATTGTTAAACCAGGGCAATTGAATGCAGGACCCAACCACTTATCCCAAATTGAGTCAGGTGAAGAACCAAGGAGCATTGATGAGGGCTTACCAAATGCACAACTATTCTGAATTGGAATGGTCGATGACCAATACGAACAAATCATTCAGTTCTTGACTATAGGACATGCACCGGAAGAATTCACTACCAGTCAGAAAAACCAGCTAGTTGTGAGGGCTGTCGACTTTCAGCTAATCACGGGTCAACTCTACAAAATGGGGCTAGATGAAATCCTTCGTCGATGCATCCCTCTGCATAAACAGGAAAGGATATTAGTAGAGGCTCATGATGGTATTGCAGGAAGAAACTATGGAGTGTGTTCCACTACTAGAAAGATACTTAGAGTTGGACTATGGTGGCCAACGGTGCATGGAGATGCTACAGAATATGCAAAAAGCTGTGATGTATGCTAAAGAACAGGAAAACCATCACGAAGGGATGAAATACTGCTAGTAACTCAAATAAAACTACAAGATTTCGACAAATGGGCGGTCGAATTCGTAGGACCTATCAACCTGCCAGGAAAAAGAACAGGGCCGCGATATATAATTACTGCGACTGATTATTTGATGTGATGGGCCGAAGTTGCGCTAGTAAAATATTGCATGACTACGACAGTAGCAATATTTCTATTTGATAATGTGGTCACCAGGTTTGGGTGCCCAAAAATACTAATGAGTGACCAAGGCACTCACTTATTCAACCAAACTATCAGGACCATGATAGAAGAATTCCAAATTCAGCATCGAAGGAGTACCCCATATCACCCGTGGGAGAATGGTGCGGTGGAGGCACTGAACAAGGTATTGGAGTAGGCACTCACAAAGGTGTGTAACAAAAACCGCGATGACTGGGATTTGAAGATTCCAGCGATATTGTGGGCCTATAAAACGACTTGTAAACGATTGATAGGCCATACTCCATTCAAGTTAGTTTATGGACAAGAAGCGGCGATTCCAATGGAGTATATTGTCCCAAGTCTATGCATCGCAGCAACAATAAGAATGAGTGACGATGGAGCAATCAAAGAACAGTTGGTGCAGTTGGTACAGCTTGACGAGAACAGCTTTATCACAGGATTCCATCAGCAAGTCAAAAAGGATCGATAGAAGGCTTGGCATGATCACCACATTCAGGCAAAGCACTTCTAACGTGGATATATGGTGTTGTTGTATGACAGTAAGTTTGTGAATCAACCAGGTAAGCTGCAGATGCATTGGTTGGGTCCCTATATCATAAATTTTATTACTAACAGAGGTGCAGTGTAGTTACAAAAACTAGATGGGACAATGTTGACAAATATAGTGAATTGAAGCCAGTTGAAGCCCTATCTCCAAAGCCAAGCGCATAGCGACTGAAATAGAAGTCATGGAGTCAAAAAATAAAAAATAAAAAAATCAAGTGTGGGAATTTGTCGAAATAGCCGCAATAGATATGGAATTAAGATGCGTATCCAAGGATGGGACAATGACAAGAATAGGAAAGCGAAAAGGATGAAAAGGATTGGAATCCGACAAACAAATAATTCTCGATATCGGGTGAATTATGAAGAGGTCAAATCAAGCAATAAATGTAGTAATTAAGACACATCGAGTGATGGCATGAGTGAATTAAACCACAATCAATGACCGGTCGAGTCAACAAAAAGGACCAATGAATGCACAACATGGGGTAAATCAATAGGAGATTCCGTAAATTAGTGGAAGATTTGGTAATTATTTCCCGGAATTAATTCGATTAACACGGAGCAGGAGATGGCAAGTTATAAAATCATGGTGCAGTTAACCGTTCGACTTATTGTGCATTCAAAGAAGTTAGAGTGAAGACTAAGCAGAAGGGTTAGAGACAAGTAGATTGCAATGGCACATGTAATTTCCAGTACAAGCACACTAGAGGAACCATTCACAAGGGAGAAAATAATACAAGAGCAACTGGAGATTGCATATGCACCACTTAAAGGAGTCATATAGAAAAGGCGTAGCAATCGACCAATGAGTTCTGAGAGAAGACCCAAAACAACCCGTAGTTCGACATGGGTGGCAACAGAAGGAGCGGGCACATCGGCCACTACGAAGGAAGAAACAATAGAAACTAGAAGGAAAGCAGAGACAACCATTGCAGACATTCTAGGATATGTGCCCCCATGGAAGGAAGGTGCATAGGTTATCCAAATCGGGAAGAATGCTAAGTATACCATCAAGGAACCGGCGGTCCCAAAGGGGGTCCGCAAGACAGGGAATATTATACCACAGCTACGGAAGCTGCAATATAGTGACCATGATATACTACTGTACCTAGAATGCACGCATGAGACATACAATAATGTATCACATGGAAAAGGTGGTCCAGTCACAAGAGAAACTGTGCAATGGGTGTTAGGACTAAAGCAGTCAGGTATGCTAAATATTATTCAATTGCCACACTTCAGAAGAGGTGCCGAAGTAAACGCATCCATGAAGCAGCTGTTGGCCTCATTTCACGGAGGTTTCCTATGGTTAGCTAAAAATATTCCAATAACAGGGTTACCCAAAAATGGGGTAGACCCTTCGCAGTACTTCAAGGGAAAAGATAATGACAAGCGCTTAGCTACAAGGATGAAAGTGAAGTACGGGGTTGAAAATAACACCAGAGGATTCCTAATAAACACCATCAACAATAAGGAAGTAAGGGTCATAGCAAAGCTTCTAGCCGTCAAAATTGTAAGGAAGAATTGCCCGAACCAATGCACATCCGGGGTGATTGCCTTTGCAAAACAGTGTGCCATGGGGGTTCAGATGAATTGGTCATTGTTCTTAGAGAACGAGTTGATAGAGGACGCACTACTAGTGTAGGAAGAAGGAAAACCATTTACGTATTCTTGGCTATTGATACTAATCACAATGGTTTCCTAGAAGGAACACATAGACTACCAAGGAATGACCATACTAGAAGTCCAAGTGTGCCAAGGAGGACGTTACCAAAACTTGTGGGCAGTAAATGACAAGGAGCGGAAAATAACTAACAATATCATTTTCTATATATACTTAGCAATGCTAAAGAATGATGTAGAGGAATCTCGTGATTAACAGATGAAGCGGCTCAAAAGCATTGATGAGTCACAAGATTTTTAGTCAGACCGCAAGTGATCTCCATAGAAGCATGCATAGACCCACAAAATCAGTGGTTGGAGACACAAGACAAATTGACTAATGAGGAGTTAGATGCCATAATAGAAGAATGGCCCCAAGAATGGAAAATACCAGTAAGAGAGGAGGAATTGTCTGTCATGTCCCAAATTTTGCATTGGGTCACAATGGCCTAATCCCATTGGCCATATTCATGAGAGTTTGTCAAATTAATGTTAAGGGTCAAATAATTGCCAAGGAGGAAAATTACTAGTTTCCGAGGTTCTGGGTGGAAGCATTGGGATTTGAAATAAGAAGGATAAGAAATGATGTGTGGACATAAGAATAGAATAAATATTTAATAAAACATCTAAATAAATATATATACAATGGAAAATCAAAGTGGCATTTGACCATGAAGACACATGGAGGAAGTGGGACCCACACAAGCTAGATTTTATATGCCACATGGCATCCTCCTCTTGTCATTTGGAATCCATAAGAAGCGCAAGGGTATTGGGATGAGTTGGAAGGTCAATATACTTGGCATGAATCAATTAAGGTCGAATTGGAGTGGAAGAGTAACTCCCATGGAAGAGGAAAAGGCATTTTGGAGCTAGTGAGACACTTGGACTAGATTCCCTAGCCCTATGACAACAATGATGAAGATGCTATGACACCTATGACACAAATTAGACTTGAAGGATGAAATCTGACATATATGACATGTCAGGGCTAAAACTAGCCTCCAAGAGGGCGCTCAAGGGAGTTAGGGAAGCTAAGATGCTTCCACATGTGATTTGGTGGAAGTGGGATACTAGGAATTGTTGTACAAGTGGCATCCTTTGGAATCTCTTCCCAAATTGAGTTGGAATGCATCTCTTGGATGGAATTCGACCCATAGAGAGATTGGAAAATTTATAAATGTCAAGAACAAAGAATGAATGCAAATTTTGATTATTTTTAGAATTTGCAATTGCATTTGTGAAGAGGGAGAGCTAGTGGATGACTAGTTTCTTCCCTTAGCCAATTTCGAGGGTGAAAGATTCCCATACAAGTTGGTAATTGGAAAGGCCATTCAGACATTTCATTTGCAGCTTTAATGGAGTCTTAATTTGTAGGTGTAAGCTATAGTGCAGCTCATGGTTTCTTCTAGTGCAGCTCACTACTTCAACCATTTCCAGTTTTCATGGCATATTCTTGATCCTTGAGGGAGGGCATTTTTGGTGAGATATTGTACTCTTTGGGGGAGCTTCGCATGCCCCATTTATTTTAAAATATGAATTAAATACTATGTTCTTCATCTCCAGAAATTTTCAGGTCAAAATTCCAAGTGGAAATGTATAAATCTGATTTTTAATGAAGAAATGGTGCCATTTTCCCCATAGCTCTTGCATAACGCTCTTGTGGTTGCATATAGTTAGTCAAGGAATGCAATTTCGACTTCATGTACATGTCAGCTGATATATATCTCTTCAATTACCATATCATAATATCCACAAGTCGATATTCCAAGAAAAACCATGTTAAATTGCTCATTAAGGGACAAACAGTGCCATTTCCCCACTACCTTGTTGTGAACCAATGTAATGTTGATGGATTATAATGGATAAGTAAACTAATGATGTTTTATTGATGAATGGACTGTTATTGCTGTATTATATGATTTTAATGTTAAGTACATAAGCATTTGGAGTCATTTTGTTGAGTTTCATAGCATTTGGAGAAGATTGCCTATCATTTCCCCCGAGGCTGAAACTAGTCTTTTTGCATCTGATTTAAGGGAATTATTGTAACATCTCAAAATTTCATAAAAATTTAAAATTTTTGATAACATCATTAAATATGATAATAATAATTGTGGAAATAATAAATGAGATTTCATCAGCATTAATTGTAGAGTTGTTAGTACTAAACATGTTTTAATTTCTGTTTTAACAGCAATATGATAATGATAGTTTAACGCATGATTAGTAATTATGATTATGATAACACTGTGTTAATGGATTGGAAAAGAATGCGACACTATCTTTTGCAATGATGTTGACAGTTTGACTTTGATTCATAAGGGTGTCCTACGAGGTACCCTGGAGCTTACTTAGCTACAAGGCTAAAGCATATTGAAATGTTCTACTGTGCAGAGGATAGGTGAAGTTCGTGTATAGTTCAGTTTTCAATGTCATACTTAAAATAAAATGTTATAATTCTGCTGCGATTCACCATGAGTATGCAGGTATGATTTTCACTATTATAATTACTATTTTCAGATGTTATTTTTATGATTTCACAATGTTAGAACATAACCATCTAAGTACGTCATTGTGTTGTTAGTTTTGTCACTGTAGCTCTTACTATTGTCGTAGCTGACTTAGTTGTCGTTGTAAGTTAACACATACCTATACAGTATTAGTGTTGTGATTTTATTTAAATGCATTATGATAAGAGTTTGTGATATGATATTCAAGGCCATAACATGATTTTTGTACTCGTTATAACCCAATCATCTTATTGAAATTTAAAGTGTAAAACCCTATATTTATTAAATTTTATAATGTTGACAAATAATAAAGACCAAATTATCATACTAACCTTAAAGTCAATAGAGTTTTTTCCATAGTAGATCAAGGTTATTCAAGATATAATATGAAGCTTCACCATTCCAAGGTGACATGAATTCAATGCTTGATACAGGGCTTAGACTTAACCTTAAAACCCTAGTTGTGATTCTAAAGTTTAAACTATTGACTATATAAATCATTGTTTATAAACTTGAACTTTATTACATTATCGTAAAGAATCTAATATCCAAATTATATACATCAGTCGAGATTTCGATCATGATTTGATTCATAACTACTATATAATAAATGATATTGTTAACACTTGGAAACTATGTCGTGATTTTAAACACTGACATGAATTTAATGTTTGACAGGATTATAGTCAATAATACTGACGTCTCGATCATGTAATAATACTTGGGTTCACACCTCAGCATACAGGAAGTCAGTGCTAGTCCACGTAATTGAAAAGTTGATGTATTAATAGCCAAATCTACCTCTGTGTGATGATTTCTAAAAGCATTCCTCCGAGCTGGCTATTATCTGATCGTTTGGGTGCCAAATTGGCATTGCCATACTAGTTTTGAATGATGGAATAATAAATGCAGAGGTTGTATATCCCAATACCCATCGTTGACATCATCTTGATCATTGATTGTAGAGAATTTGGACCGTTGGATGGAAATCCCTACTACTGTCATCGTTTTGGTTTAAGAGATTGAAAGTTGTTCATTTTGCTATTGTTACGGGTTGTAAGGCTGACAGGCTGCCGAATTTTTCTAGGGTTAGCCGGTATTAAGAGGTCTCGACCATGAGTCCTGTACGTAGGATCTGGGTTGCAGGTTTTAGCCTTTGTAATGGTGTTGTCAAAAGAGGATTGTTCCTCTGGTTTGCGTTGTTGGTTTCGAACCCTTCGTCGTGCTTTGTATGGGTTTGCCAAACTGTAGAGTAATGGAATTTCTCTGGAACTTATCATTTTGTTTTGAGTAAAATATACATCTTGTGTAAAAAGACCGAGGATTTCCTGTCTCGTCTTTGGCAATGGGATCATCCTGTAGCTGGTTAAAATGGACGGCTTTGGTACTTACCATAAATGTAAGTTTTTCCTGCAACGAATAGTAATTCATTCAATGTGTTTCTGCTTTGATTTTGAAAGGGTATCAGTCTCTAAATTTTATCCTTCGTTTAAATGTCAGTTGCAGGTTTGAAGTAGAGAAATGAGCAAGGCTTTTGCGAGGTTGGCGAGTTTTCAACCGGTAAGCTTCCGGGTCTTTCCAAAAACCCTCGTAGGTGCTTTGACTGTGGTAGAAGAAGCTTCAAGGTTGTGTAACTAGCCCCTGCCATGATCCGTCATGGTTAAGCTTTGTTGAACTTCAATCGTACGATGTTTATTCCGAGCTATGACTCTCGTTTGTTTAAATGATACATGGTTTATTTACTATGTCGTCGACTGGAGTTGTGGCTCATCGATACTAAATGTTTTTGGACTCTTTCCACTATTGAAAAACTTGGGGAAAAACCCTGTAAGGTTTTGTTTGCAAAAATGTTGTAAATTATCGTTCTGATAACCACGAATTCATTGGTTAAGTTATGAAATAGAGCCGTGGGCTCGTTCACTGTGTAAATGATAATCCTCTTCTCAGTAATGAAAAAGTATGCTAAATAATTTGTAGTAATGAGAGACCTTCGTCTCTACTCTCTGTGTTTAAATCGATGTTAGATTTTCGTTTATGAGGAAACGTAAAACTCAGATTTATGGATTCGACGATGAAGGGAATAAAACCCTGTTTTGATTTTGTTTGAATAATAATGTAAGGTTTTGTTGAGAACGAATGATTCCTCCTTCTTGTGTATGGAAACTTATAATGGTGAAAACATTTTGACAAACCACTTAATGATATACATTATTGTGGGAATGTATTGGAGCCGAGGCTCATGTGACCTGTAAATTACACTTTGCTTCTTGAAAGTTATACTGTCGTTTTTATACAGTACTATTTAGTTTGTTTTCTAGGTAGTAAGTTATATAGGTTGTGATGTTTTGGCTAGGGTTTAAATACTTTGTCACAAATGGTAATTATATAATGTAGGATGTTTCGAATGGTGATGAATTCGATTGTAATGAAAACAATAGGTCAAACCCTAAATCGTGTTCTAGAATATTTGTAAAAAGATCTTTTGAGGAACTTTGGTTTGACCCGAAACTTTGTGTATAATGAGTTTGTTATGAAACTCAGTTTGGGATTCGATACTTACAGTTCGAATATTTATTAAATACAATAAATGTTAGCATAGATCAGTGATACTATTTCCACACTTGTTTGAACTATAAATTCATAGAAATGGTATAGTAAGAAATGAAAAACAACGTGTGTGTATATGCAAAGTGAAAACTATATAATGAATGCTTTGAACATTCGTGATATGATGATTACATCCATTTATTTACAGCTCTGGTATTGGAAATGCAAAACATAATATGATATATAGAGAGATGAGATCTATCTATTTCCTTAGTGCATAAGCATGATAAGAATAATGTGATACATCTATACAGAAACTATGCATTGTTTGTTTTTCATAAAACTCTGAAACATTCATAATGTATACATGAATTTTTATACAGAAAATTGATAAATATATAATTACTATCTAAAATTGATGAATTACTCTCTATTATTATTTAACTTTGGAATACAAAATTGATAAATATATAATTACTATCTATCTATCAAATTCAAAATGGCGATTTGCCTATCTTCTAATCTATTTTTAATTCGCGTATCTATACTAGAGTACGATGCTTCAAAACAACATGTGGAAAAATATAGATATTGGTTTATCGATTAAAATCATCATTAAACTTAAACATTTAGGCTGTAAACAAATCTAGGATTAAATTCTTTTTCGAAAACAGAAAAACAGAAAATACTAGTTAAACAGAACATAATTATAAACTGAGGATAAGTAGAAAATCTGTAGAACCTGGATAACTCTGTAGGGAAACAAACAACCTAAGAAGACTGTTCCACCCAACCAATTCCTGAAAATAGTCAAGTACTATCTTAGGACCCCCCGAGCCTATTCACTGAACCACCAGGAGGAAGAAACTCAAGAAATAGGACTTCTCCTTGCTGTAGCAAATAACTTAAGAATCTTCAACAGTTAGTAGTCCAATAGATTTGCACCAGCCTCTCTGGTTCTTCTCAGAAATAATGCAGACTTAATATTACAGTCACCACTAGCCTCGCTATTCGAATCTCTGAGTGATCACATGATGCACATGAAAAAAATATTCTGCAGAAATATTGATTAAGAGCTACCTGCTCAATTCGAATTTGCCTTTATAGGCTGCCTAGGCCTTTTTAGATGTTACTGGGTCATTAAATGAGATTCTCTCACTCCCTCCACCTGGGGGATAATGCCCTATTTTTAGGGGTAGTTGTCCCATAACCAACAGCTAGTGGTGTGATGCAACTACTGCCATCTGTCCTATACCTTCCAACAACTTCCATTCCTCGTAGTGGGTCAGTGAACACTCATTCAACAATCCTCTTAGGTGTTTGTATCTTAATTAATTAATTTAAATAATAATATTCAATAATTACATTCATCCATGATCAAAACTGATCATAATTACAAAACTTTGTAATTTAAATTTAACATAAAGTATTTTGCAAATAAAATAATAATTCTCAAAAATTTGGGTAGGTGACAGTTATAGAAGACATTAAAAGTTGAATGGTGATGCATATGAGTCCATGTTTATGTCCTTTATATTTTCCCTATTTCCATTCATAAATTTGATTTGTATTGAGTACATTTGGAAAGTCATTTTCATCATCTACCCCTACAGGATTTGAACCATCATTTACTAGTATAACTCCACACAATGACCAGATTTCCAAAGGGGTTTGCAGAAGTATTTTTATGGGTCTAAATCATCCCTGAACATCATAAGCAAGTACAAATATTATTCATACACCTTCTCAGAATATTTGGGAGCATTTGGACCAAATTGGAGACCTAGAGCTCAAAACTAGTCAAAGGTCGAACTAGGGAAACAAGTTGAAAATTTCACCATTTTAAATAATTGCAAACATGGGACATTACAGTGGTATCAGAGCATGATCTTGGCACTTGATGTGGTCTGGTATTCATGAGGACAAGAAGTCTGGGACCACCATTAGATATTGAAACCAAAAGTTCTTTTGTTGAAGAGGAAAAAGTAGGAAAAGAAGAGCAATTGTTTTTTAGGAAACTATGACTAGGGAGAGAAAGGGAACGCCAAAGGAGATTGAGGAGATTAGGAAACTCATTAAACCACTCTTTGAAGACATGTCCAAGCATATGATGAAAGGATTCGAATTGTTTGCTAGCTAACTCACGGGGGGTTCATTAGCGAGGCAATATCATATCACGTCCATTCATATTGCGGGTTTGAATACTCCTAAAAACCTCTAAAATATATTGCCTCATATTAAGGGGTCAAGGGGGAGTTTTAATTTGACATATAGATATAAATATTGGGGGTTATTTTATTTGGTTGAGTTGAGGAATAACCTCCAAATCATGGGATGGATTCATACCTCCAAATTGCAGGTTGGATTCATACCAGTCCTATTTTTTGCTAAGGAATAACCTCCAAATCGTAGGCTAGATTCATACCTCCAAATCATGGGATGGATTCATATTAGTCCTAACTACTGCTAAGGAATAACCTCCAAATCGTGGGTTGGATGTATACCTCCAAATCATTGAACTCATGAAGTCTTATTTTTTTTAGAATAATTTTCTTCATAAATGTGATTTATCTAAGCTTTTATTGGCCCCAGGGCCATGAAAATGGGTAATAAAAAAATAGAAGAAAATAATAAAATTCATGAATGTGATCTTCCCCTTGATGATATGTGCTCTTAAATTCCCAGTCAACTATGCCTCCATCCATAAATGTGATATGTCCTTTTAAATAGGAAACCCTCTTGATAGAAAGGTAGGGAAGTCCATCCACAAAATGGTTTCAATTTTGCATTTTTATGGAGTTTAATTTATTAAGCTTATAGAAAACATGAGCTCTATGGCTATACTTGTATTTACATGATATAAAATTTGTAGATTCGCAAGTTATGGTGTGAAACATCTTCAATCCTCATATTTGCTAAGAATTACATAACTATTGTACTATTAGTATTTAACATTCTTTGTTATATTGATCTCTTGATTGAGTTGCCTTTTAAGCATTTTGCCTTCCCCGTTAATATTTCGTTGGGTCTTCCACTATCCAATGCTAAAAATTGACTCAGTTGCCACTGCAATCGCGGTGGGATCATTATTAGCATTATACTATTATTTTATTTAGCATCATCTTTGCTTATAATAAGATGCGTTAGGGATCCTGTTTGTTACAACTTGATAATATGATATAAATGGGGTATTAAAAATGGGTTGATAAAACTAGATACCTACAATATCTTGTGAAAGTAGGGGTTTTCTTAATTGGAAAGGTATATTGGGAGGGGGGTTAAACAATACAATTTTATGAGGCATTTTCCAATATTTAGTGAAATTAGGGATATTCTTTAATATCCTGTGAACGATTGTGCTATGTAACAAGTTCATTGAGTGAACCCCCCGTGAGCCAACTTGGGAGAAAATGAGTAATAGGAGGCAGCAACAGTTCTCATGGTGAGGAAAAGAAGCCAATGGGTGAGCATATTTTCTCAAGCACAGGACCCCCTAATAGAGAAAATGAATTTTAGAGAACACTAAGGCCTACTGTATCAAAATTTCTTGAGTCCAATGATGTGAAAGAAACTCTAATCGAATGGAAAATTTTGAGTGAAGATTGCAGAAACACTTTACCATTTTATAAATACCTCATTGTCTCAAACAAGCTCAAGATGAACTAAGGTAATAAGAATCCATTTCAAAATAGAGAATTGAATTATGCAATAAGTAAAATGCCAATTCCCACCTTTGATGGCTCATCTCAAAGTTCTGCACATACTTGGGTATAAAATTACTAGTTTCCTAGGTTGTGGGTGGAAGCATTGAGATTTGAAATAAGAAGGATAATAAATGATGTGTGGACATTAGAATAGAATAAATATTTAATAAAGGATCTAAATAAATATATACAATGTAAAATCAAAGTGGCAATTGACCATGAATACACATGGAGGATGTGGGACCCACACAAGCTAGATTTTCTATGCCACATGGCATCCTCCTCTTGTCATTTCGAATCCATAAGAAGCCAAAGGGTATTGGGATGAGTTGGAAGGTCAAAATACTTGGCATGAATCAATTAAGGTATAATTGGAGTGGAAGAGTAACTCCCATGGAAGAGGAAGAGGCATTTTGGAGCTAGTGAGACACTTGGACTAGATTCCCTAGCCCTATGAAAACAATGATGAAGATGCTATGACACCTATGACACAAATCAGACCTGAAGGCTAACATCTGACATATATGACATGTCAAGGATAAAAGTATCCTCCAAGAGGGTGCTCAAGGGAGTTAGGTAAGCTAAGATGCTTCCACATGTGATTTGGTGGAAGTGGGAGACTAGGAATTGTTGTACAAGTGGCATCCTTTGGAATCTCTTACCAACTTGAGTTGGAATGCATATCTTGGAAGGAATTTGACCCATAGAGAGCTTGGAAACTTTATAAATTTCAAGAACAAAGAATGAAGGAATATTTTAATCATTTTTAGAATTTGCAATTGCATTTGTGAAGAGGGAGAGCTAGTGGATGACTAGTTTCTTGCCTTAGCCAATTTCGAGGGTGAAAGATTCTCATCCAAGTTTGTAATTGGAAAGGCCATTCAGACCTTTCATTTGGAGCTTTAATGGAGTCTTAATTTGTAGGTGTAAGCTACAGGGAATCTCATGGTTTCTTCTAGTGCAGCTAACTCCTTCAACCATTTCCAGTTTTCATGGCATATTCTTGATCCTTGAGGGAGGGCGTTTTTGGTGAACTATTGTACTCTTTGGGCGAGATTATCATGCCCCATTTATTTTATAATATGAATTAAATTCTATTTTATTCATATCCAGAAAGTTTTAGGTCGAAATTCCAAGTAGAAATGTATACATTTGATTTTTAATGAAGAAATGGTGCCATTTTCCCCATAGCTCTTGCATAGCGCTCTTGTGGTTGCATATAGTTAGTGAAATAATGCCATTTCGAATTCATGTACATGTCAGATCATATATATATCTTTAATAACCATATCATAAGATCCACAAGTCGATATTCCAAGAAAAACCATGTTAAATTGCTCATTAAGGGACAAACAGTGCCATTTCCCCACTACCTTGTTGTGAACCAATGTAATGTTGATAGATTCGAATGGATAAGTAACATACTGATGGTTTATTGATGAATGGTCTGTTATTGATGTATTATATGAGTTTAGTTTTGATTACATAATCATTTGGAGTCATTTTGTTGAGTTTCATAACATTTGGAGAAGATTGCCTATCATTCCCCCCAAGGTTGAAACTAGTCTTTTTGCATTTAATTTAAGGGAGTTATAGAAGACATTAAAAGTTGAATGATGATGCGTATGAGTCCACATCGATGTCCTTTATATTTTCCCTAATTCCATTCATAAATTCGAGTTGTATTGAGTGCATTTGGAAAGTCATTTTCATCATCTACCCCTAGGGGATTTGAACCACCATTTACTAGTAAAACTCCATACAATCACTAGATTTCCAAAGGGGTTTGCAAAAGTCTTTTGATGGGTATAAATCATCCCTAAACATCCTAATAAATTCCTAATATCATTCATACACCTTTTCAGAATATTTGGGAGCATTTTGAGCAAATTGGAGACCTAGAGCTCAAAACTAGTCAAAGGTTGAAATAGGAAAAAAAGTTGAAAATTTCACCATTTTAAATCATTTCAAAAATGAGACATTACATTGTCAAACCCTGAAAATGGAAATGCAATAGAGGGACCAAAGGAACCATAAAAGAAGGATTCTGGAAGCAATGAAGGTGGTGCGGAAGAAGACCAATCCACAGAAAAACACTCGCACACAGCGAGTCATGATGGAGCATCATCCACGACATGAACAGACACTAGCTTCGACGCACAACTCAACGAAGGAAGGACAAAGTTCTGGTTCGACAAAGGCGAGGGGAGCACACCTTTCGACCTCTCCCAAGGGAAAATGGACAAACTTCTGGAGAAGATAATGGCAGTGGCAGAGGACAACCACACAAAGGTGACACAACACACGACGGAGTACTTTCACCAAGTAACACAGTTACTATCAACATTAAATATTGAAATCATAGAGACAAGGTTATCGTAGGGGGAATTTGCACCAATTTCATTGAAAAGTAGGATCGATGTGGATATAGGCACGAAACCAAGGTTAGTACAAATACTGCCAAATGCCATAACAACAGGTGATGAATATTTGGACACCGCATTAATAATGCACGATCAAATCATGGTAGATTTTAACATACTGCCGATATTGATGCTTCATCGAATTCACAGAGCAACAAGTGAAGAAGTCAGCGACCGCGAAGCTGGAACACATGACCAAATGATAAAATACAAACGACAGACACAAAACAGCAAAGTGGAGGCACATCAACTCCAAGAAGAGAAAGACAAAATCCTGAATGAAAAAGAAAAGGAAATAGAAGATAAGAAGAGATTGGAGCAAGCAATATCAATGGCATGCGAAGAGGCCCCAGCAGTAGACAAAGACATTCTAGTAGAGGAAAAAGTGATATAGTTAGGAGTAGTTATAGAAGACCTGCGGAAGGAGAATACAGAGCTACAGACAAGGGTGGTTCCCAACACACCATCAGAACAAATCCAAAATAGACAGAATGCAATAGAAGAACCTGCGACGGAGATCGCAGAGATGGAAAAGACAGCCTAGACAATTGCAAAAGATGTCACCGAGTTCTAGCAGAGTTTAGTGCAATATGAGTAGTTACACCAACTGAACGTGCAAGTCGGCGAGGTAGAGACAACTAGAATCATTGAGGGGATCTCTCAAAGCGATGCCCCTACTCACTTAAATGAAAAAGGTTACAAAGAATAAATAACTACAACATTGAGTTAATAAGGCACGAACAAGGCAACAAAGGAGAACAACACACTTGGATGAGCTACAAATGAGAGTGGAACAATTGGTCGTAAAAGCAATAGAAGAGATGGCACAGGTTAAGCAAGAACTGGAAAAATCACAACAGATGAATGGCGAACACCCAACATAACAACAAGTAGAATATTGCGCAATGCTCAAATTGTCGGCAAAGGAAGCTGTCGACAAGATTACAGTAGCATACGATGACTTCAAATCATAGGTAAATGCACCAGATGTATCCAGCTGAGGTGGCTCGAGGGAGAGCCACAAGTTTGTGTTGGGGGCTTGTTGGCACGAGGTTAGAACGTGGGAAATGTGGAGCCGACAGCGACGAAGGGGTCATCAATGAAGGAAAATGACCATTCGCGAAGAATAAGGAGTTGACAGAAGCAGAATTTTTTGTCCAAATTAGTTAGAATGGGTCGTTTGGACCATTTTGTAATGACCATAAGTGTCTAAAAATACAAAAATAATTGTAAGCAGATAGGATATAGAAGTAGATCATAGATAGAGAGATAGATTAGTTGATCAAGTCTAATGTGCTCTGTCTTCCTTTGGCAGCTTTTTCTCTGAGGATATGCTTTCGTGTTAAGTCGCTTGGAACTGTTTTCTGTGAAGTTCATCCTACCATCTTTGAGATGAGTTAATGAATGAGGATGTTTCTCTATGTCTCAATTCTATGCTTTCTATTTGTCATTATGATATGAATTATGAATAATATCTTGTAATAATGATGAAGTGATCTTGTTGCTTTGTCGATTGATCAGTAATGTTGGTTGATATGTGTAAAGGTTATGTCTATTGCATATTTGAATACCTAGTATAATGCAAATACAAATCTCTGGTTTCTGTAGAGACTGAGTATGAATTAATGCATGCCTTCTCCCAACTGCGGAAACTTGGTTCCTGCAGCCCCGCTTAGACATCTCGGGTGAGACCTCACTCGCTCTACGGGTGTTGCTGGAAAGGGTAAAAAATTTCTAGGCTGATGCTTAAGGGTTTCTAGTTAAAGTTTGTTGACAGAAGTGTGAAGTGAACCCCTATCGACAGAACTGTGTCAACAATAGGCACATGAGAGGACTCATATCACTTTCCAGTCCTTCTATAATTTAGAGGGGATTTCTGCAATCCCCCGTCCTCCTTTAAATTTGATGCTACCTGGATTAAAGATGATGATTTTCATCAATTGGTCAACCCTTTGAGCCTTTCTCACATTGTTTGGAAGCAGTTCAATTCCTCAACAACCCCAAATGCTTGAAAGCTCAGACGATAACCTTAGGTGGACTACTGTAAAAAAGTAAGAAGTATGGAACTTTTGGGACTTGATTTAATCCATCCCTATTGAACTCATTTCTATTGATCATAGAGTTCAGATGGTGTAACTTGAGCAAAAAAACATAAAGTATCTTCTAGATGAGGAAGTAGAACTTCACTTAAAAAGTAGAGCTATCCGCCTCAATAGTGGAGACAGTAATTTGAAGTTATTCCATAACTATATCAAGCATAGAGAACATATTAATTCAATATGGGAGATGGATGCTGAAGATGGGCACCAAGTCACTGGTTTCAATGATATTTCAAATGTCAAGTTGAGATACTTCCCATACCTATCTAAGGACGAGAAACAAGAATATTTAGCTCATATGCTTGATACTATTGCTCTGTATCCATCCTATATTTCAAATGACTAGAATGCGACCCTTAGGGAACCAATCTCAAAAGATGATCTATTGGCTGCTATGTCCTCTCTGCATAAGGATACGATCCATGGGATAGATGGATGGCCCATCAAATATTATCTAGGAAATTTTGAGCATATTGGTTATGACCTTCTTCAGGTGATTGAAGAATCCATACGGAAAGCCATGATTATGGTAGCCTTCAATACTACTTTTCTTGCTCTCATCCCGAAGGCAGATAAGGTGAAATTAATGGAGGATCTGTGACCTATCTCCCTTTTCAACTGTGTCTATAAGTTGATTTCTAAAGTTCTTGCCACCAATATTAAGGGTATCCTTTCCAAATCTATCCTACCCAAACAATTTGCTTTTTTGGAAGGAACCCAAATTCATGACACCATTAGAATTGCTCAAGAAGTCTTACATTCAACAAAGACAAACCGATCACCTTTTTTTATCATCAAAGATTACATATCTAAAGCATATGATAGGCTCAACTAGATCTATCTCAGATTGGTACTTTAGCATATTGGTTTTGAACTACAAATGATTAATTGGATTTTATCTTGTGTCCTTTCTGTTAATTTCATGGTCCTCATCAATGGATTGGTATCTAGGTTTTTCAGACAAGGTAGAGACCTTATACAAGGTTGTCCTTTGGAAACCCTACTCTTTCTTTTTGTCATCGAAGGCCTCAATAGATTATTTACAAGTGCCATATCCCAACAAGCGCTCAAAGGTTTCATTTTCGGTGTCTTGTGGAAATTGCCCACCTTCTTTTCGTTCATGACATCCTACTTTTCTCCTATGGCAGTAGAAGAGAGATTAATAAAATCAAGTGAATCCTTGCTCAATTCTCACAAGAAACAGGTATGCTATATAACTCACATAAGTCTACACTATCTTTCATCAATGTTCATCCTATGAGACAACAGACTGGATTTCCTCTCAATTTGATTTTGAGATTATAAATACATCTATTGGCTTAAATTATCTTGGGTTTGTTATCAAACCAAATGACTATAATGTAAAATACTAGGCACGGCTTATAGGCAGAATCGAAGGTAAGCTGAATATCTAGTGCAATAAATGTATGTCAAAAAGCTGGAAGTTTGATTTTCATTAAGTCTATATTGGAAGGTATTCCGGTGTATTGGGTCACTCTTTCCCACGTTCCTTCCAGCAAAATCTGCTTCAATTTCCTGTGAAGCAATAAGCACATTAGTAGATCCTTCCACTGGATATCTTGGACCAGACTTACATTACCAAAAAGGCTAGGCGGATGGGGACTTAACCACCACCGGTTTTTATCCAAAGCACTTGCAGCAAAAGGAATTTGGCAACTGGTACAAGGAAATGGAATCTGGTTTAAAGTCATACACAATAAACATTTGATTGTCTTGCAATGGATAATATCCTATCCAAAATTAACCAGGAATATATTGATCATGTGGAAGGATATGATTACTGCTTTCGACCTGATTGGCGATTGGATTGCGTGGGAAGTTGATAATGGTATATCAATCAGGTTGGGGATTGATCCTTGGATAGGCTGCTCACCTGCCTTCAGATTCGGTGTGGATATGACCAATGAACTTATCGACAGGGGGTATCTTTTTCTATCTCGTATTCTTGACTTAAATAACTCCATTGATTACCAACAGGAATGGCTCTCACCCAACCAACCGGGATTTGTGCATGACCAAAAATGGAAATGGGAAGGTTTTATAAAGGATTTAAAGTTTTGTCACGTACATCTGACAGATAAGTAGGATCATTTAGTTTTTTCCAAGAACGATTCGACAAGCTCTCATCTTCCTAAATTTGGTTACCAAATCCTTCGAGAGGCGAAAGACATGAATGCACCTCCATGGTGGAACGTTGTGGTTTGGAAATTCAACTATACACTTAAAAATAAACTTTTTATATGGCTTGTATTGGACCATAAAATTCCAGTTTGGAACCATATGAAGAATTTCATGGGGCTTGGCCCAAGCGTTTGTCCTTTATGTAGGATGGAAGAGGACACCATCAACCATTTATTTATTGCGTTTGTGTTTCCATCAAGTATACATGAATCCTTTTTCACTTGGAATGGCATGGACTTTTCAGAATATTTGAGGTCTTCGTTAAATAATCCAATCTTCTTCGCTTATAAAGCTTTACTTGTCCTACTGATTTGGTGTCAGCATTTATCTATTCCTCCACATGCCTAAGTAATCAAGAGTCTTTCCATTCTGGAAAACTTCCCTCAAAATCATTCCACTCTGCCTAAGAGGATGATTTCTTTGAATACTGGTTACAGGAGTAAGACGTCGTGTTTTTTTTTATGGTGTTGCACAAGGTAATCCCAGTGTTGGGGTATTGGCAACATATTATACTTACCAAACTGCCATTGGTTTACACTCTCTGCCAATATTGGTGTAGCAACAAGCAATAGCACCGAATTGTTGGTTGTGCACAAAATTTAAAAGCTGGCCTCCTCTCTCAGTGTGAAGGTGCTCAAAGTATATGGCGACTACCTTCTAGTCATAGAATCGATTTTGACCGAAAGGTCCCCAAAGAAAATATATCTCAGGATATATCTCAGGTCCCTTTATGATGCTATCTCCAGAATTCTTGCTCTCTATGATGAAATATATTTTCACCATATATATAGGGAACATGACACTGAGGCTAACTCACTTTCCAAGCAAGTTCTACAACTGCTTTCTGGTTTCTCTCAAGTATGGGCCTAGTTTTGATAACTAATATTTCCCATGTAAATGGGCCTTTTGGACTGGGGTTGGATGTGAAATATTTTGTGCATGTAACTTGTAAACTCATAGTACATTTTGTATACATCATATGTAAATGTGAAGAATATCATGTGGAAAAACTGAATGGACATAAATGATAGTCAATAGCAGTCTAAATGTATGGCTTAAATGCCTATAAATAATATGGTTGGATTTTAATAAAAACCTGAGCTGTGATTTTCTTTCTTTGAAAAAAAAACCAGACAGCTTCCACTCTCTACATTTATAAGCTTGTTAACCTACAACCATACAATTGTTCATAGCCGAATGAAAAATCTTGGACAAAAATAAAACAGATTGCATGCACAGAAAATGAATGTAGTAAAACGCTGCGGACTTGTTTGCATTAGATGGTATAAGTATTACAAAATTGACATTTCAACGGAGAGACAATTAACAAACTGAATAACTATGTAACTATTAACAAATAACAATTATGTAACTAACAATTAATACCTAAGAGATTATTGTTTCTAACACTCCCTCTTAATCTCTAGGGTTACATTTCTTTATATCCACAATGCCAATATTTTGTTTTTGAAACTCAAAAGGAATTCTTCCCAAAGGTTTGGTGAAGATATCTGCTAATTGTTCTTTTGAACCACAAAACTGGAGTAAAACATCACCATTTTTTACAAGTTCACGAATGAAATGAAACCAAGTGTCAATGTGTTTGCTTTTCTGATGAAACACACTATTCTTTGACAAGGAAATGGCAGATTTGTTGTCACAGAAAATTGAAGTAGGTTCCTTCTCCATATATCCAAAATCTAACAAAAGTCTTTTAATCCAAATTGTATAACATGTTGATTTAGTTGCTGCTACGTACTCCGCTTCTGCAGAAGATATGGAAACTATGGGATGCTTCTTAGATGCCCATAAAATCAAATTCTTGCCAAAAAAGAAAGCGTATCCAGACATGTGTTTTTCCTATCATCAATACTTCTTGCAAAGTCACTTTCTGTGTAGCCTTTGAGCTTATTGTCTTCTGAAGCTGTGTACCACAAACCATAAGTGGTTGTACCCACAATATACCTTAAAATCCTCTTTCCAACTTTCCAATGTGAATCCTTAGGAAATTCCATAAACCTTGAAATAAAACTTGTTGCATACACTATATCAAGCCTAGTAGTAGTAAGATATATAGTACTTCCAACAAATTGTTTATATAATGTAGAATTAACTGCTGACCCAACATCTTCTTTGCTTAACTTAGTACCAAATGCAATAGGAGTATCTACTAGATTACACTTTTCCATCTTAATTATTTTTTTAAATCGGTAGCATTCTTATGTTAACTGACTAAAATACCATGATCAGATTGTTCCACTTCAATGCCTAAGGAATACTTCATTAAACCTAGATATTTCATCTCAAATTCTTTTTTCTGTAACGTACCCATATCACCGCTTTGTCGAGGTGTAAAATTTTTTCCTTGACATAAACAATCAAGGTATTAGTCATATTATATACCAAGTCATATATGTACCCGAGTCGCAATTAGTATTGCATATAACACTTGTTTAGTCATTACCTTTACCTCATTCCATAACACTTTACACATTAAGCATGATTATCCATATTCATATAAACATCATTATTAATCCAGTCTTAACAAATTAGTACATAACAATACAAAAGGGCAAGCCCCTCATAATTCTCATGATCATTACATCATCAAAACCTCCAAAAGTAAACCATCATTTTACATGCAACTTACGCAATAGATAATTAACATTCTTCATTGAATCTCACTTACCATTTTAAATCATCATTCTCAAGTAAATCAAAACACATCAAGTGCACATAAGAAGGAGGCCTATATACGTGGTTCACCCAACTCTTTGGGCTATGTCCACCAAGGAAATGTCGCATCTTTATTTAAAATAGAAGAGTACAATCTGTGACACAGTGTGTGCAATATTTTCTACTTTCTCTAGCCTTTCATGGAGAGCAACTTTTCCAATCATTCGATCCTCTATCTTTTGAGGCCTTATAGGGATTCTCTCCTACACTGATCACAACCAGATCATTATAATTTATACATCGAGGCACTATCCCTTCCCCAAGGGTTCTATGACACTAATATAATATAGTACAAGATATGTGTAGCAAGTGTGTCCTACTTGGACTAGCCTATCAAATAAATACCTAGTGAAACCAAAGTGTAAGGGAATCCTTCCTCGTCCTCTGCACAATCATCCCAAGATATACAAATATGTAATGTATGAAAACTAGCATATAACTAAATGATCGATGAAATCAAAAACTTACAGGGATCCTTCCCGACCATCCCTGCAATATGTCAATGGAAACATACATACAAATTACAATATGACACCCCTATCACACACAGAGCAATCTCCCAATGTCAGCAACAACACGATAATGCAAAGGGTAGAATCTATAAACGAGGGTATAGTGGGATTCTTTCCCCAATCCCATCGCGGTAGTTATAATTGAAATTCAACATGTACATTTAATATATCAAACAACAACCTTACTGGTAGCCTTCCTGGGCCATGCGCAACACAAAAAGGAGCATTAGAAAAAGTAAAGTATAAAACTTATAACATACAGGGGTATGCTTTCCTAGGCATCTGCCCATCAAGAAATAAGCCTATTTAAATATATGCATTCTATGAAAACACAGTATAAATGTAGATATAGATATAGGTCAATTCCCTCTAAGGGAGATTGCCATAAAATAACACACACCCCTACCCCTCTGCGTAGTAAGCAAGAAGAAGTAACAAAAACATAATATATTAAAAATATACTATGTGAAATAATATTTTACAGGGAACAGTTTCCCCCAATCCCTGCTCAATCCCCCCAAACAAAATACATGCACCAAAATCATTCCATCGAATGAAAAATATATATGGGGATCCTTTCCCAGGCATTCGAGCAATGTGTACATGATACATTCATCATTTATATATTAATTGGAATCGTACTGAAACTATATAAAAGATAGTTAATAAATACATGGATGCTATATCAAGATGAATGTTGACAGGGATCGGCTTCCACCTGCCATCCTTACCTAAGGCTTATGTGCAGTAAAACACACAAGGGAATGATGTATAAACAATATATAAACTAGAAGTTATTTTGGGATGTGGCTGCTAATTGAGCCATCCCTTCTCATATCCTCTGCACAACACAATTCACAAGGGACATTAATCACATATAAAATATAATTAATATATGAAAATGATTATCATGCAAGGTACTGATCTTGCAATACTCAGTGTCAAACCAAATAGATATGAAATTCATCCCTTACCCATTTCATCATGTAGCAGAGAAGGAGCGTATAAAATTTCTAGCTGCTAAATAATCCAAGGACTCTTGACTATCTAACTTAAGAAAAATATACGTATACAGAGATCACAGATCTCTATAGAGGTCCCGGGGCTTGGCATCTACCCCAACACATAGTTACATTTATACTTAAAGAAAAACATGAAACTAGATGAACTTCAAAAGTTTAAGAAATTAAAGGAAGCAAATATATAATAAGTGAAACTATTAGCATTCAGGGATTTTCCCCAACCTGGCACAATAGCAAGATGCATACATATACAATGAATAGTAGAGTAGGGATTCTTTTCCCAAACCAAGGACCTTACCCAACCTTTGCGGAGCGAAAACCAAAGATACAAGCATGCAATGATTTCCCCAACCCGAGTGACACACCCTTATGGGGATCAACTTCTCCAAGGTTAAAGAAATCCCCAAATCAACAGGCATCCACTTCATTTTTGGCAGAAGTTCCCCCAAACATTTTTTTATCCAGCAATCAACGAATGCATCCTTCCCCAAGCATTTATGTGCTATGCACTTCTTCCACTCTGCGCTATCCTCCATCATGCAAATTAAAATAATTAAAAAAACTATTCCCAGAGCCAGCAACACCAAGTTATAATATAACCCAACATTTAAAGATATATCAAGAGAAGCGTTTGAGAGGCTAAGAGCCATCCCAAAACACGACCTCCCCAAGCTGTTAACGCCAAGCTATTAATAAGAAATAAAACCTCAACGCAGCCATCAAGAAGAATTAATTAATTAACAGTAAGCCATCAAGAATAATTAATTAATTACTAGTAAAATAATATTCTCGCCATCAAAAAGAATTAATTGCCTCCCCAAGCTCTTAAATCTCAACTATAGATAAGAAATAAAACCTCAATGCACACACATATTTAATAAAAAGATATATATATAAATAAAAATAAACTGTTTCTCAACTCTCCATTAAGAAGTATAATGCACACATTCATTTAATAAAAATATATATATATAAATAATAAACCATTCTCCACTCATTGTTTATAGCCATAAGTTAACGTAATCTTTTACTCAAGTCTCCACGCATTTAACTTTGGTAAATAGTCATAAGTTAAAGGTAATCTTACAACCAATGTAAACACGTACTTTTCATTATTAATTGAATTACTTAAAAACTTATTTTTCATTAGTAATTGAATTATTTTCTTTTGATTAGGTTTTAACTTTCTTTTATACCTAAAACCAAGTTGAAATAGTAATACTTGCCTCTTAACAATGAGTACCGAACTAATATTATTTTTCTCTTTGCAATATCATTATAAGTTATTTGTAATATTTATAAAATACCTCTTTTACATAAAGCACCTAATTAACTTTCTTTTAAATATTAACAAAGCCTTTACCATAAGGCTATTGTTTAAAATAATGTCTAGAATAAACCTAGTAACATCATAATAAATATTTACCCTTCTTTTAGAATACCACTACGTAGATATTCTTATTTTACTACATTCCAATGTATTGTAGATAGGTTTATAAAATATTTCACAACTATATATATAATGCTTACATTTATGAAATAATCATAATGTTTCATAACTCTATATAAGCATCTCCTCATACTTATATTAAAGTGATAAATAGCTTAGCTTAGGCTAATTAATTAGATAATGGTTCTAAAGGAAAGAACCCATGACGTCCTCTACCGGGATTAGGATTTTCTTAGTTTTACTTAACATCTTTTAGCAAATATTAACTTAGTGTTAAGTTTTAAGTCTTAGGAGACTTTTATTGCCTCTCGACGGTTAAGGGTAACTTCGGCGCCCCCCCTAGGAATAACCGAAAACCAAACAACTCAAGTAACATTTGGTGAATGTCATGTTTGCTAAGTGCTTGCGGCACCAGGACAACATATGTCATCAACCCATGGCTTCCAAGCCATTTCACCTCCTCCCCCTCAGAGGATTCATGCCCTCAATGCTAGGTTGCATTGCGACCTTAGTCTCCTAAAATTGCATTCCATCCTACCATTAGAATTATTAAACCACATTACTTACAATGTTTACTGGTGGGGCCTTGGCCTTGAGCTCCTCACCAGAAACAAGTACATTTTACATTTACAATTACAGAATAATAGGGGCGTAAAAGAGGGATATTACATCCTCCTCCCCTTAAGTATAACATTGTCCTCTGTGTTCATGCTTTTCAACCGTTTGTCTTCCACTCTTGGAATTCTTTGTATGTCCTTCATTTGTCATCTTTTGCTTTCCTTCGAACTTTTCATGATTTCCACAAGTTGATATCATTCATAACATGTACTTCTCACAAAACAACACAAGTTGTTTTTCTATTATCTTATCATAAATCCATGCATACATATGATTTTTCCAAAATCAATTAGAACATAAGTAATCATTTTCCCTTGCAACATCATGTTGCGGCTTTTTAACGACAACCCTTTTTAGAGTTCGATCTTCTTACTACAATCTTCTTGGTAATTTATTGTCCTTGCACATGTGTCAGTCATACATTGTATACATATAAATATGATCTACGATAATATTTTCCAAAATCTTAACATGACACTTCTTTCCATGTACTTTAGTTTTTCTCTACTTGATTTTCCTTGAAAACAATATTGTTAATGCTCATAACATAGTATGACACATGCATACTTCAACATAAAATGCAAAATTTCACTTATATAAGTTCATAACATAAGTATATGTGCATACCTCATGCATAACATAGTAGGAAACACTTTCGGGTGTGCCATCTCAACACATCATAAAGTAGTTCATGTGCTTCAGGAAAAAACCCTTCTCCCCTCAAGCCCTCTCGCTTGAGTCCAGGAACTCTTTTCTTTTTCCCCTCAAGCCTTCTCGCTTGAGTCTAGTAACTCTTTTCTTTTTCCCCTCAATCCTTTTCGTTTGAGTCCAGGAACTCTTTTCGTTTCCCCTCAAGCCTTCCCGCTTGAATCCAAGAACTCTTTTCTTTTCCCCCTCAATCCTTCTCACTTGAGTCTAGGAACTCTTTTGTTTTCCCCTCAAGCCTTCTCGCTTGAGTCCAGGAACTCTTCTGATTACAACAGACAACCCCCACACTCACTCAGTTCTCCTGAGTTTCCTTGAGTGTCCTAGGGACTTTTAAGCCTCTGAATCTTGGAATCAACCTCTAACAGCCATGCAGTGCTCCTGCATTTAATTGGTAGTGATCCTACCTAAACACATCTCATGTTTCACAGCCTCATAGGGCATTGCATGCAATTTAATTGGTAGTGCTCCTACCACAACACTTCTCGTGTTCAATTCCTCTTTCAATAAATTGGTAGTACTCCTACCAGAACACTTCTCGTGTTCAATTCCTCCTTCAATAAACTAGTAGTACTCCTACCATAACACTTCTCGTGTTCAATCTATGTCCAGTGGTGGTTGTTCCAGCTCTAGTCCAAGTCTGTGCTCCAGAATTAACCTTCTCTTCTTCATTCCTTTCTTTACTTAGCTTTTATTTAAGTTAGCTTTATTTTAGGTTAGCTTTATTTTAAATTTGTAGGGAGCCTCCCTCCCCCTCCTGCTTATCTTATTAGTGAGAGTGTTAAAATTATATGTAGAGTTATATTTTTAATTTTTCTTGATGCTCTCAAGGTTTTAACTTCTCTGGTCACACTGTCTCATTTGCATGCAACAATGTCCCATAACATTGTATTAGTGAACTCTTGGTTCACACTGTGGCTCTACTACCACTATCATGGCCAACCTGCTTTACCAACCCAAGCTTTACGTTGATCCTACTACACATGACATATTACTAAGTTTGAAAACCATATAGAGGCATTCACTTACAATGATTTTTGCAAAATTATTTTGGTTTAGCGATCCTCTCGCCATTGATTAGCTTGCTTCTTGAGTGCCAATCCATTACATTCATGCGATCAATTCCTCGCACACATAAACCAATTATGTATATTAAATAAAACCTCATGGATGTCAATTGTAAATCACAAAAACAAAATCATCATATTTTTGTATCACACGATACTTTACATATTCGTATTTTCTTTGCAACTTTATCATAGATTTAAATATCTTTTCTTATTTCAAAAAGATGTAATAACCTCAAAGTTATGTCAGTCAGCACAACATGCGACATAATTGGATAAACAATAGGTTTACCTATTTACTTATATTACTCATGCTCTGAATATATATCTTTGTGAGTCCTTCAGTATTCTTACCATACTTTATGCATCATGCCTTTTGTCTTTCAATAAGTTTCGCAGATTTTGACAATCTTGCAGCCATAAGCTACAATGTTAACACATCATTGATTGTTCTCTTTTCATTAAATTTGATTTATTATGAGCTATAGTAACTTATCCCCCTGATAAGTCTACAACCTCTTCAATAATTCAAATGGTCATTCTATCACCATTCCACTGTTTTCAACTTGCGTCTTCATATATTTTACAAGACTATTGTACAACAATTACTGCATGTAAACATATATATATATATATATATATATATATATCAAAGAGATTCTAGAGAACATTTTCATTCCTTCCTGAATGTATCGAGGGTTAAATCATTATCCAAATTCCATTTCATGTACGTCCACAATGTACATAATACCAAAACAAAACCAAAGCATCACCCTATGCTTTAAGTTTTAATCCACAATTTTGTTGGTCAAGGTGATATCATACCTCACTGTAAAGTTCAACACTTTCATCTATGAGGAAGATGGAGTGGAACATATTGATATTGATACAAAGTGTCAATACATTAGTCACCATGCTTATTGAATCATATTCATACACTTTTGACAAACTTTTCCCTACATATGCTAATTTGCAAAAAGGGATTCAACTATTTGCATGAAATCATAGTCTACTATCTTGCCCAAATCCTGTTATTCATAACTCATGTCCTTTATCCAAGAGACCATACACTCGTATTAGGAGGATGCTACTTCTTAAGTACTATGTTAAAGTACAAATTACTAGTACAGTGAAGAATGAAACATGGTATTATTACCTTGTTTTATCATTTCATACCTCGTGCTGAGCCCACATAGGCCCTAGTGCTAAAACTTCAGCTCTGATACCACTTTGTAACGTACCCATATCACCGCTTTGTTTAGGTGTAAAAATTTTTCCTCGACATAAACAATCAAGGTATTAGTCATATTATATACCATGTCATATATGTACCCGAGTCGCAATTAGTATTGCATATAACACTTGTTTAATCATTACCTTTACGTCATTCCATAACACTTTACACATTAAGCATGATTATCCATATTCGTATAAACATCATTATTAATCCAGTCTTAACAAATTAGTACATAACAATACAAAAGGGTAAACCCCTCGTAATTCTCATGATCATTACATCATAAAAACCTCCAAAAGTAAAGCAGCATTTTACATGTAACTTACGCAATAGATAATTAACATTCTTCATTGAATCTCACTTACCATTTTAAATCAGCATTCTCAAGTAAATCAAAGCACATCAAGTGCACATAAGAAGGAGACCTGTATACGTGGTTCACCCAACTCTTTGGGCTACGCCCACCAAGGAAATGTCGCGTCTTTATTTAAAATAGAAGAGTACAATCTGCGACACAGTGTTTTCAATATTTTCTACTTTCTCTAGCCTTTCACAGAAAGCAACTTTTCCAATCATTCCATCCTCTATCTTTTGAGGCCTTACAGGGATTCTCTCCCAGACTGATCACAACCAGATCATTATAATTTATACATTGAGGCACTATCCCTTCCCCAAGGGTTCTATGACAGTAATATAATATAGTACAAGATATGTGCATCAAGTGTGTCCTACTTGGACTAGCCTATCAAATAAATACCAAGTGAAACCAAAGTGTAAGGGAATCCTTCCTCGGCCTCTGCACAATCATCCCGAGATATACGAATATGTAATGTATGAAAACTAGCATATAACTAAATGATCGATGAAATCAAAAACTTACAGGGATCCTTCCCGACCATCCCTGCAATATGTCAATGGAAATATACATACAAATTACAATATGACACCCCTATCACACACAGAGCAATCTCCCAATGTCGGAAATAGCACGATAATGCAAAGGGTAGAATCTATAAACGAGGGTATAGTGGGATTCTTTCCCCAATCCCATCGTGGTAGTTATAATTGAAATTCAGCATGTACATTTAATATATCAAACAACAGCCTTACTGATAGCCTTACTGGGCCATGCGCAGCACAAAAAGGAGCATTAGAAAAAGTAAAGTATAAAACTTATAACATACAGGGGTATGCTTTCCCAGGCATCTTCCCATAAGGCAATAAGCCTATTTAAATATATGCATTCTATGAAAACACAGTATAAATGTAGATATAGATATGGGTCAATTCCCTCTAAGGGAGATTGCCATAAAATAACACACATCCCTACCCCTCTGCATAGTCAGCAAGAATAAGTAACAAAAAAATAATATATTAAAAATATACTATGTGAAATAATATTTTATAGGGAAGAGTTTCCCCCAATCCTTTCTCAATCCCCCCAAACAAAATACATGCACCAAAATCATTCCATCGAATGAAAAATATATACGGGATCCTTTCCCAGGCATCCAAGCAATGTGCACATGATACATTCATCATTTATATATTAACTGGGATTGTACTGAAACTATATAAAAGACAGTCAATAAATACATGGATGATATATCAATATGAATGTGGATAGGGATCAACTTCCACCTGCCATCCTTACCTAAGGCTTCTGTGCAGCAAAACACACAAGGGGATGGTATATAAACAATATATAAACTAGAAGCTATACAGGGATGTGGCTGCTAATTGAGCCATCCCTTCTCATATCGTCTACGCAATTCACAAGGGACGTTCAACACATATAAAATATAATTAATATATGAAAATGATTATCATGCAAGGTTCCGATCCTGCAATATGCAATGTCAAACCAAATAGATACAAAATTCATCCCTTACCCATTTCATCACGCAGTAGAGAAGGAGCATATAAAATTTCTAGCTGCTAAATAATCCAAGGACTCTTGACTATCTAACTTAAGAAAAATATACATATACAGAGATCATAGATCTCTACAGAGGTCTTAGGGCTTGTCATCTACCCCAACACATAGTTACATTTATACTTAAAGAAAAACGTGAAACTAGATCTGTGACATACCCCAAGTTCTAGACATTCTATGTTATTGAGAAAACATTATGTTTTATTTTTATTGTAAATTTTTATGACTATTGACCAAGTGGGGTCATGGATGACTGTAATTAATTATTCTGAATATTTTATTATTAATAAATAAAAGTGGAGACAAATATCAAAAGGAGAATGTTTAATGAGTGTTCACTAACCCACTAGGGGGAATGGACTGTTGTGGAGAGCAAATTGACACTTGGCAGCATCCTCAACTCACTTCTAACTATTGTAGGGGGCAACTTACCTACTTTTGTGGTCATGTTCCCCAATAAAGTGGAACTGAGTTGGTGGCTCATTTACTGAAATAAACTAACCAAAAGACCTAGGCATGCTATTTATCTACCCATCAAATTCAGTAGGAGGTTGTTCATTCTTACCTTGTGAATTTCTGAGCACAAGAGATTTGATGAGGGGAAAGTTAGAAGTGATTGAGTGAATTAAGACTGCATTCTAAACTAGTGCAGCCACATTGCTGAGTTCAATATTGCTAAAGGCATGTAGTGCTACTGCTAAATACTACTGCTGAGTTGCAAGGGAATTTATTCCATTATTCCGCACAACATCTTCATCCTAGTGGTTCAGTGAACATGCCCGGGGGTCCTAAGGCAAGTAGCTTGGCTATCTTCAGGAGTTGGTTGGGTGGAATGGGCTCCTTTGGCTGTTTGTTTCTGCTACAGTTTCCAAGTTCATATTGTGTTATCTTATTTACTTCTGTTATGTTAGTAAAATGAACAGGAATGCACTTGTTATCTGTTCGTTCAAGTTAGCTTAAGATAATCTGCCTAAGTTAGTAATTGCTTTATTTCTGAAAATTACATTGATGAAATGAAATATAGAATTGAATGATGTAGTCAGAATGATTGAACGATTGATTATAAAATTTACTTCCTGCATTTTTCCACACACTGTAAACAGTGTCGTACTCTAGTACAAGAAAGTAAGATTTAAATAGATAAGAGTGATCATGTGTAGTAGATAAATTTAGATGTTCGTTTTATAAACAAATCCTATATTATCAATTATGCGTTATTGTTTTATTTCCTAATGGAATTGTAAACAAAAATTTCAAGCTTTCTAAATACTTTACTATTTATACTTTTAAATAAACCCTATATTCTGTTACACACAATCATAGCATTGGAAGTAATTTCTATCCAAATATTAGTAATTACGGCCTTTAAAACCAGACAGCTTATAAATGGATTTCTTCCATTCAGTAGAACATTACATATATTTTATGAACAGACTTCTTGCATCATCTTTTACATTGTCTCAACATGTCTAAAGATAGGCTGAATGACGCTATAATAATCACATCGATTTTCCTTAAACAAAATCAAGTCATCTAGTTTCGACATAGTAGTTTTACTCTTATATATTTAAGTAATATATTATAAATATTATCATTTAGAACGAATGTGAAATCATACGCAGACATTACCATCTCTAAGAATTCATATTTCGACTTGAAAACAAATTGACTCTTTCATTTCCATCAAATATTTAAACACTGCACATTATATTTAACATAACAAATATTTAGTTTTTCGGGTTAAGATTTCCATCACAAAGGGTTAGGGTTTACAATCCGGACTTAAGTATAAACGATTCATTTGTGAAAATGGATAGAAATTACTTGGTATGACAAAGTATTTTAAATACAAACCCTAGACCCAAGGTTTTGGCCATGACTCAGGTTTTAAAATCCTGTAACTTCATCCCTCTTCAGTGTTACAACAAAAAACGAATCTACTGATTAATAATAGGGTTTGAACAAAGAGCAGAGAATGAAAACCTAAGATTTCGGCATAGCACCGCTAAAATATCCACTCGGTCTTGCCCTAAATATTTCCTCAAAACCATCACATCCCAGTATCAACAAGAGGATCAACACAAGGCGATACAGACATCATTTTTTTTAAAACAGTCTCATTATTTTGCAAAGAATGCATAGCATCATGTACAGTGAAAATTTCTAAAAGACCTACTTAACATTATAAACATCGACGAGCCATGTTAACGCAAAGATAACCAAAACACTGAATATTATTTTCAATAGAAGTTTGGCTGAGCATAGCTCGCCATTAAAGGTTAAAAAAACCTTAATAAAAGATAAAACTCTTATATTGCTGAAATTCATCGGAGGAAAGCCTAACGAGAGCCATGAAGGGCTCGGGAGTCTTACTCCAGGTCTTTTACACACAGAGCTTAAATATTTCCATTCGGATTAACCTTTTAACTTCAAACTATAAACATTAATTTTTCTTAGCATTTGCCTCGGCTTTCGACAAGAACTGGATTGAGGCCATCTTTGAAACTGCAAAATACTAGGGTAACCCTGAGTATGTCTCCAAATCTTACCATGACACTCCTATATTATCTTGAAAACCCTCACGACCAACAGTATCCACTACCGAGAAGCTACTTGCCAATTCAAACCAAAACAACGAAGGTTAAATTTACGTTTGATAAGTATCAAAACAACAACGAAGCAACCATTAAAATTAGCATTGCAACTTCACCTGAATTTTATCGAAGCACGGTCGAAAGCACCTGTAAACGAAGACTATAGAGAAAAAGCTCCACTCAAACCCAGGTATTTCACACTGTACATTCATGAAAGGAGTATCAAACTAGAATTAAAAGAACTTTGCTTTTTAGTATACAAATCATCCATTGACATAAACAAAGTCCAGTGCAATGCAAACCCTAAGAACACTGGTTTTATAAAGATCAGGTATCGAAACTCATGGGGGCACCTCCAAACCCAAACCCTAGAAGGTTGAGAGCCTGTCGGCCTCCCTTCTTTTGCACAATTGAATCAAATTTCGAGTATCTTGGCATATCAATGCGAAGGTTAGGGTTAAACCCAAAACCCGAGGCCAATCTAAAGATCAACGATGTAGGTTCAGCCACAGAGTCACAAAATCTTACGAGATCATCAGCTCATTAAAGAACAGTTAATATTACAATGTTCCATGTACAGCGTGTTGCCAACACGACGTTCCAACTATGATCCTAATGCATCAACAATTTTACAGCTCAACATAAAAGGCTTACGTTGCAAGATTTGATACCCAACACATTATTACAATCACGTGGGATCTGATTACGAAGGCCTCCATTAGACCATCCACCAAGGTCGCAGTTAAGAGAAGCATTTAATTACGTTAACCACCATTTCTTTAATGCTTTCCAACCCGTATCTAATAGCAAGGATAGTGTAACGTGTACCTACGCAGGGAGGGTGATAACCAGTAAAGTTTACATACTATTGCACTATAGTTACAATAAATCGTAATCAACAAATTGTTAGGCTTTGTATATATTATTATATGATTTATGAATAAAATAATTATAAACTTATAGTTGTTATGCATGGTAAGATAATACGTAACGTTTGCATATAAGACTCATACCCTTAGCATTATAAAGGTGCACATAGTGCTAATCCATAGGATATGTCCTAAGACATGTTACCTACCCTTTCTTGTAAGAGATGTGTATTTGAGACATGATCCAATACCATTGGTATTATATAGTTCAAGTATGGTATATAGCATCATTAAAATAATACTCACATAAGAATCACAATTATTCATGAGATAGGAAAACTATACTTTGGTCCTATCCATTAACTTAGTAGAAGATATTATATAAGTATTTAGACTTACTACAATTTTCTATATTAGAAATACAAGAACTAAAGGATTGCTAATATATACATTAATCCCATAGCACATTATTAAATGTGCATTATAGCAGAGGTATTCTGTCATTGTTAAAAGATACCTGAGTAGATTTGCATAGAAGGTATTCCACTACATATTCACCATGGTATTTTAAAAACCAATTTATGCTGACAGATGAATTTAAACACTTTGTAGATTTGCTTTTTGGAATCTCTCTGTCCGCCATACCTATCCACTACAATAGAATTCAGGAGTGTTGGCTAGCAATAGCTAAGTAAGCCTCGGGGCTATTCAAGGACCTCTTCCCAGCATCAAAGACAAACTTTTAGTCTCGAGAACACGAAACATTCAACATAGGAAGAAAGCAACATTATACATGCAAACGTTTGACAACCAACATTGTTTCTATGACAAGTATGTTACGACTTTTAATATTTCTGATTTGATGTATTTTTAAACTGAAATCTCTTAGTCACTAATGTCAAGGATTATGAGTAGTTAACATTAAGTATGTAATTAATGTTTAGTCGTGTTAAAGTCAACATCTTTAGTCACGAAATACAAGCATTTATTGTTACTAAAAAAATTTAAATTTTTTGTGAATTTGGGGATGTTACAAGATCAACTTCAAAAGTTAAAGAAATTAAAGGAATAAAATATATAATAAGTGAAACTATTCATGGATTTTCCCCAACCTGGCACAGTAGTAAGAAGCATATTTATACAATGAATAACAGAGTATGGATTCTTTTCCCAAACCAAGGATCTTACCCAACCTCTGCGGAGTGAAAACCAGAGATACAAGCATGCAATGATTTCCCAAACTGAGTGACACACTCTTCTGGGGATCTACTTCTCCAAGGTTAAAGAAATCCCCAAATCAACAAGCATCCACTTCATTTTTGGCAGAAACTCCCCAAACATTTTTTTATCCAGTAATCAACGAATGAAGCCTTCCCCAAGCATTTATGTGCTATGCACTTCTTCCACTCTACGCTATCCTCCAGCATGCAAATTAAAATAATAATAAAAACTATCCCCAGAGCCAGCAACCCCAAGTTATAATATAACCCAACATTTAAAGGATATATCAAGAGAAGCGTTTGAGAGGCTAAGAGCCATCCCAAAACATGACCTCCCCAAGCTCTTAGCGCCCAGCTATTAATAAGAAATAATATATATATATATATATATAATAAACCGTTTCTCAACTCTCCATTAAGAAGTATAACGCACACATTCATTTAATAAAAAATATATATATATAAATAATAAACCGTTCTCCACTCATTGTTTATAGCCATAAGTTAATGTAATCTTTTACTCAACTCTATGGGCATTTAACTTTGGTAAATAGTCATAAGTTAAGGTAATCTTACAACCAATGTAAAAACTTACTTTTTCATTAGTAATTGAATTATTTTCTTTTGATTAGGTTTTAACTTTCTCTTATACCTAAAACCAAGTTTAAATAGTAATACTTGCCTCTTAACAATGAGTACCAAACAAATATTATTTTTCTCTTTGCAATATCATTATAAGGTATTTATAATATTTATAAAATATCTCTTTACATAAATTACCTAATTAACTTTCATTTAAATATTAACAAAGCCTTTACCATAAGGCTATTGTTTAAAATAATGTCTAGGATAAACCTAGTAATATCATAATAAATATTTACCCTTCTTTTAGAATACCACTATGTAGGTATTCTTATTTTAATACATTCCAATGTATTGTAGATAGGTTTATAAGATATTTCACAATTATATATATAATGCTTACATTTATGAAATAATCATAATGTTTCATAGCTCTATATAAGCATCTCCTCGTACTTATATAGTTTCTCCCTGTATTATCATTACAATGCATTATAGGTATATAATTATCATTACTAATAATATTTCATAAAGTGATAAATAGCTTAGCTTAGGCTAATTAATTAGATAATGGTTCTAAAGAAGAGAACCCATGACGTCCTCTGTCGGGACTAGGATTTTCTTAGTTTTACTTAACAACTTTTAGCAAATATTAACTTAGTGTTAATTTTTAGGTCTTAAGAGACTTTTGCTGCCTCTCGGTGGTTAAGGGTAACTTCAGCGCCCCCCCCTAGGACTAACCGAAAACCAAACAACTCAAGTAACCTTTGGTGAATGTCATGTTTGCTAAGTGTTTGCGGCACCAAGACAACATCTGTCATCAACCCATGGCTTCCAATCCATTTCACCTCCTCCCCCTTAGAGGATTCATGCCCTCAATGCTAGGTTGCATTGTGACCTCAATCTCCTAAACTTGCATTCCATCCTACCATTAGAATTATTAAACCACTTTACTTACAATGTTTACTGGTGGGGCCTTGGCCTTGATCTCCTCATGAGAAACAAGTACAATTTACATTTACAATTACATAATAATAGGGTCGTAAAAGAGGGATATTACATTTTCATTATTTCTTTAAATTCATCTAACAACATGTTCCTCGTATAGATCATGTCATCAACATAAAGACATAAGATGAGAATTTTACCTTCTGGATTTGTCTTGATATACAAAGTAGGGTCATTTTTGCTTCACTTGAAACCATCATTGAGTAAATAACGATCAATTATGTTGTACCAAGCTCTTGGAGCTTGCTTCAAACCATACAATGCTTTCTTCAATTTATACACTTTGTGTTCTTGTCCTTTGAATTCAAAACCAGATGGATGATGCACATATACTTCTTCATTTAGTATACCATTTAGGAAAGCAGACTTTACGTCCATTTGATAAATAGGCCATTTGTTATGTGTTGCAATTGCCAAAAAAAAATGAACAGTATCTAATCTTGTGATGGGTGCAAAAGTCTCATCATAATCTATGCCGGATTGTTGTGAAAAAACTTTGGCAACTAACCTTGCTTTGTATTTCTCAATCTCACCTTTTTCATTCAATTTAGTTTTATAAATCCATTTAACACCAATAGTATTTTTATCTGCTGGAAGATCAAACAAATCCCATGTTTTGTTTCATTCAATAGCATCAATTTCATTATTCATTGCATCTACCCATTCCTTTTGCTTTGTGGATTCTTCAAAACTAGTAAGCTAAGATGAAATCAAAGCAAATTGTGCTACATTATCATTTTGCATATTATCATCTTGCTCATAAATATCTTTCAAACTTTTCATTTTTTGATGTCTATTGTCATAATCAGAATCAGTGCTAGATGAAGAATTGTTTTCATCTTGAACTTGCAATCTTGGAATATGTTCTGAAGATGCTTGATGTTCATCAAATACAACAAATGGATTGTGACAAGTATCTTTTTGCACTTCATTCCATGAGGTATCTTCCAAAAATTTAACATCTCTACTTAACATAAATTTCTTAGTGATAGGATAATACAAACGATATGCTTTGGATTTTTCACTATAGCCTACAAAAATTGAATTCTCACTTCTATCATCAAGCTTCTTTCTAAGTTCTTCCGGTACATGAGAAAATCAATGCATCCAAAAACTTTGAAATGAGAGACATTTACCTTAGTTTCACTCCATCTTTCTTCTAGTACTTTACCTTGAACACTAGAAGTTGCTGATCTATTCAAAATGTATACATAATACACAACTTCTTCTGCCCAAATATATTTGGACAAAATTTTTGCTGTAAGTAAACTCCTGGCCATGTTCATGATGGTTTGATTTTTTTCTTTCTACTACTCCATTCTGTTGTGGAGTATATTTGGTAGTTGTCTGCTTCTTAATACCTTATTGTTTACAAAAATAAACAAACTCTCTGGAATCATACTCTCCTCCTCTGTCTAACCGCAATACTTTGACAAATTTGCCACTTTGTTTTTCAACTCCAGCTTTAAATTCCTTGAACTTAGTAAAGGTCTCAAACTTGTGTTTGAGAAAATAAACCCAAACTTTCCTACTAAAATCATCAATAAAAGTCAAGAAATAAAAACTTCCACTAATTGAATCTGTTTGCATAGGTCCACATAAGTATGTGTGTATTAACTCTAAGTGATCTTTAGCTCTATAAGAGGCTATTGGAAAACTGTCAGGCTGTTGTTTTCACAGGGGGTCCACTCAATGAAATTGTTACATAACATGATCATTCGCATGATATTAAAGAATATCTCTAATTTCACTAAATATTGGAAAATGCCTCTGAATTTTTTACTGTTGAAATCCCCTCCCAATATGCCTTTTCAATTAAGAAAACCCCTAGTTTCACTAGATATTGTAGGTATCCATTTTTATCAACCCATTTTTAATACCCCATTTATATCATATTATCAAGTTGTAATAAACAAGATCCCTAACACACATCTTAGTATAAGCAAACAAGGTGCTAAATAAAATAATAGTATAATGTTAATAATGAACCCACTAGGATTGTAGGGGAAACTGATCAATTTGTAGCGATGGATAGTGCAAGACCCAACGAAATAGTATCAGGGAAGGAAAAATGTGTAAAAGGAAACCCATTCAAGAGATCAACATAACAAAGAATGTAAAAGATGTAAAATTAGTCACAACAAATCTAATGAACAAGTAAATCAATCACAACAGATGAACATAGAAAATATGGTGTAAAAATGTGTAAAACATGCACAGTGCTCAATATCCCAATAAGGGTGAATAATTACAATACAATAATCTGACAATGTGAGTGATCAATTCGAATTGACTAAGAAGGTCATTCGAATTACTGAATGGAGTAGCTTGACTCCAACTAGGAGTCCTCATCATCAATCAGTGGTGGTCATCAATGCACAAGAACCAGTCATCCAGGTGTCAAGCTAAGTCTAACTGAGTGTGTCATGTGTAACTGAAGTGTGTAGCACTGATATAGGGAAGTTGGCTCAGTGGAGGGTGCATGGGAGGCTAAATAAAGTCAGAACAAGTCATCTAGTCAATCTGGAGGTCCATCGGAGTGAAATAGTCAGTCAAGAATGAAACTAGCCTTGGATCAAGGAGAATCAGAGCTAACTGAGTGTAACTTAAGTGGAATTGAAGTGGTAGGTGAAGAAGTGCGCCCTTCTCTGGTAGTAGGTGATAAGTGGGCACCTTCCTGACTAGGAGGGCTAAAGAACTGATGCAAGAAGCTCCCGGGTGCTAGAATAAGGTGACTAAGGTGCTGGAGGTATCAACCTGGTGACTGGGATGCATGAAAACCCTAGAATTTGCATGCAAACCCTAATTGCATGCAAGATCCTGAAAAATATGATGTGGATATCTGAACACCCCCCCTCAAGCTAGACTATGATGTGCAAAAAATAATGTGTGGCCCTGGTAACTAAGACCAAAGGTCACCCCAATACAATAATCCAAAAAAATGCTGAAAATAAACTAAGTGAGGAAAGAGGGAAAACTCAGTGGGAAGAAAGCCCCCCCTCAAGCTAAAGCATAATAATGGATCAATCTATCTCGCCCATGATGGAACTCACCCCCAATAGTGAACGAAGGTAAGTGAACTTCTTCTCAGTGAAGCTCTTGGTGAAGATGTCTGCAATTTGCTCATCAGCAGGGCAATATTGCAGAATGATGGTGCGGTCATGCACCAACTGTCAAATGTAGTGCATATGAATCTCAATGTGTTTGGTACTCTACCGCTGAACTAAATCTGTGGAGATCTTGATAGCACTTTGATTGTCACAAAAGAGGACAGTCGAAGTAGTGCCACCAAAACCAAACTCGGAAATAATACCTTGCAACAAAACTGCCTGAATGTAGGCATTGACTGCCCCTCGATACTCTTCCTCTGCTGAAGAAAGTGCAATGGCTGCCTGCTTTTTGCTAGACTAGAAAATAGCACCATGACCAATCATGAAAACATAACTAGAAGTGGACTTCCTATCAATGCTATCACCTGTCCAATCTGAATCAGTAAAACCAATGAAATCAAGCTCAGAATCTGCAGCATAATGTATGCCAAAATGTTTCGTACCTTACACATACTGCAAGATCCGCTTGGATGCTCGCTAATGAAGCTCATGGGGCTGCTGCATATACCTTGACACAGCACTCACAGCATATGAAATATCAGGCCTTGAGTGTGTCAAATAAAGTAGTGAACCAATCAACTGTCGATACATACTGCAATATGCAAGCGGTGTAGAATCTCCCTCCTCAAGACTGATTCCTGAGAGGAATGGGAATGGGGCTGCCTTAAATTCATCCATATTAAACTTCAATAACAGGTTGGAAGCATATTTTTGCTGATATATAGTGATCCCATCAAAATTTTGAGCTATCTCCAAGCCTAGAAAGTGACTCAGCAAGCCCAAATCGCTCATGTCAAAAGCTAGATTTAAGGCAGTTTTTAGCTTGTTTATTGAATTAAGAGTGCTACCAGTAATGAGAAGATCATCAACATAAAGTACAATAACCAACATATTACCTTTAACTCACTGAAGATACACATTCGGATCAGATTTGCATCTTTGGAAATTCTAAGAAAGAAGGAAGGAGTCCATCTTTGAATACCAAGCTCTTGGGGCTTGTATTAACCCATACAAAGATTTATTCAATCTGTAAACTAATGATGGATCTGATGTGTAGCCCTCTGGCTGCTGCATATATACCTCTTCAGCAAGGTCTCCATGTAGAAATGCACTCTTCACATCCATGTGGTGCACTTCCCAGTGCTTGGATGCGGAAATAGCCAAAACAAAGCGGATGGAATCCATCTTTGCAACCGGTGCAAAGGTCTCAGTGTAGTCCACTCCTTGGACTTGAGAGAAACCTTTTTCCACCAACCTTACTTTATATTTGTTGATAGAGCCATCAGTAGCAACTTTCGTTTGGTAGACCCATTTACACTTCACTAATTTTCTTCGAGTTGGAAGAGAAAGTGAAGAGAAACTAGCTCCCATCTATTGTTCTTTTGAAGAGAACTGTACTCTTCATCCATGGCACTTTGCCATCTCGGATCTCAGTGGGAAGAATAGTATGATGTGGGATCTAAACCAGTCATCAAATAAAAAATCTCAGGATGTAATGGATCAGAAATAGAAAGAGCCATACCTGCTCTTTGAAAGTCTGTTCTTATTCATCTCGGATCAGCAGGATTTCCAAGGTTCAAACCAGCAGATTGAAGAGTGTTTTGGGCCCACTTTGGTAACTGAGGAGGATCATAATGGTCGGATTCCAAAACTGATATGTCATGATCATCATGTGCTGCTAAAATATCAGAAATATCAAAACTCATACCTTCATTATCGCTGCACGGATCTTCTTCTAGTGAAGGCGGTGAAACGACAGTTTCTTCCTCAACTAATTGCAATTCTTGAAGCGGTTCTTCAAATTGCACACTGCGCTCTATGCATATCTTTTTAGATCTGATATCCATGAGTTTATATGATTTTGATTCTTCCCCATATCCTATCAGTATGCACTCAATACTTTGTGGATCCAAAGATCGTCTCTTCTTGGAAGGAATTCTAGCCCATGCGGTAGAGCCAAAAACTCTCAAATTTGACACATCCGGTTTGTGACCAAAGAATGCTCCAAAAGGAGTCATACCTTTCACGGATGAATGTGGAACACAGTTCTGTATGTATGCAGCAACATTGATTGCTTCAGCCCAAATACTTGCAGCCAAACCTTTTGATTCAATTATGCATGTAGCCATCTCTTTCAGTGACCGAGTTTTCCTTTCTGCTACACCGTTCTGTTGGGGTGTGTAGGGAACTGTATGTTGGATCTGAATTCCGCTTTGGGAACAAAGTTACAGAAACTCGGCCTTGATATATTCTCCCCATTATCAGATCTAAGAGCTTTGATCTTTCTCTCAGTGGCGGTCTCAACAAAAGCCTTAAAATCCTTGAATTTTCCTAGCACTTTTGACTTGTTTTTGAGAAAAAATACCCATGTAAAGCGGGAAAAATCATCAATAAATGTCAAAACATACCTTGAACCATTTAATGACATATGGGGCATCGGAACACTGATATCAGAATGTATCAGCCCCAAAACTGTAGAAGTTCTGTTAGCTTTGCTGTGGTCGAATCTGTGCTCGGGGTGCTTCCCAACAATGCAACCAATGCATATTCCCTTCGAGGAACGGAGTTGTGGAAGACCATCTACCATGGAATTGTTTGATAACAGCAGCAAATACTTATAATTAATATGTCCAAATCTTTCATGCCAAATCCTACTAACCTCATTACCATGTGTGAGAAGAGCAGTGGGCTTTGCAAGCGGAATAAAGTGTGAAAACTCATAGCATTTTGCAGTGTGGTTCGTCTTTCCGACTGCAACAAGTCTTCCACTTATGATATCAGAAATTTCAACTGTATTAAGGCTGAATGTAACTTGTTTCGGTTCACCAGTGTGTGTCATTTGATACATAGAAAGAAGATTTGAAGCCAAGGAAGGCACATAGAGAACATTCTAAAAGCTTCCATGATCTACATGAATCATACCTTTTCCCTTTGAAGAAATTTTTGACTCATCTCCCAAATGGATGGGGATGGAGCTGTTTGGATCGAATGAAGAAAAAGAATCAGTATTTGCAGCCATATGATTCGATGCACCTGAATCTATCAAGAGAGTAGTGGGCTTCGAAACAGTTGCCATGAGTGCTTGTCCTCTTTCATGATCATCATTCCTATCCTTCTTCCTTGCACCGTCAAGAAGAGTTATGTTATTCTTTTCCAAAAGGAGGGCCATTTGATCTATAGTCTTCTTCATGCATGAACTTTCGGGATGAAAGCCACGGTTTCAATAAGTACATTTAGATTTTTGGTTACCTTCTTTGCCCTTTTGCTTGAACTTCGAACTGGATGGTGCATCCGTCTATTTTCCTTTCTCTCTTTTCTTGTGAGGTTCAAATTTGGGCTTCTCCTTTTTTTGCTTTCCTTTACCATTCGAGATCTTGGGGTCCTTGAACATATAGGGCTGAATCTTTGGAGCTTATGGACCCCATTTGAATCAACTTATCATGCTCTTTTGTGACAGACTCAATGAAGGCATTCAAGGTAGGCATCTTCCAATTCGGGGTAGTTAGCCGACCGGAATTGAAAGTAGAGACAAGTACCGAATAATATTTACCAATCTTGCTGAGAATGGAGAGGATCAATTGCTTATCCTCTTTGATAACTCCACTGTTCTTCAACTGCATGTTCAAGTTCTTAAATTTTGTGAAGAATTCATTAATAGTCTCAAAATTCTCAGGATTAAGGGCAATCAATTCATTCTCTAATTGAAAAGCCCTAAGCTCGTCCTGCTTGCCAAATAGTGTTTCAAGTTGCTCCCATATAGCTTTTGGAGTCTTCAATCCGTTGAGATGGAAGTGAAGATCTTTGGAGATAGAGAGACAAAGAAGACCATAAGCTTCATCAAGCTTGTTGTAGTGTTTTGTTCTATTTGACAAGGTGTTTGGCTCCAATTCAAGACCAAGAGTGACACAGTAGTAACCTTTTGAATGTAATATGATCTCCATATCATGTTTCCAATCAAAATAATTGAATGGGGTGAGGATAGGCTTTGAAGAAGAGTATTCCATTGCTAGGAGCGAGTGCACATTGATGTAGAAATGCTTGCAAGGGCAAAGTAGCGAATGCAATTGATGGAGACAATAACCTGCAAATCACAATAAAACCAAGAACAATGAGGTCGAACAATCCACCCTTTTAGAGTTGCATCACACCTAGGATTGGATACCAAGCAATGTTGAATGGGTCCAATGTATCAGATCCAGGATTTATGTGCAAACTCAAGCTTCTGGAGTGGTATTGGAAGTATTTTCAAGCTTTGCATGCACAAGAGTGAATGCCCTTGAGATCTTTCATGCCAAAACTTTTTGTAATTTTTGAGCAAATTCACTCAAATCTTCTTGTAGAAACACCTGTAGAAAAGAGATCTTGTCCTTGCAATGGCTCTGATACCATGTAAAATTAGTCACAGCAGATCTAATGAACAAGTAAATCAATCACAACATATGAACATAGAAAATATGGTGTAAAACTGTGTAAAACATGCACAGTGCTCAATATCCCAATAAGGGTGAATAATTACAATACAATAATCTGGCAATGTGAGTGAGCAATTCGAATTGATTAAGAAGGTCATTCGAATTACTGAATGGAGTAGCTTGACTCCAACTAGGAGTCCTCATCATCAATCAGTGGTGGTCATCAATGCACAAGAACGAGTCATCCAGGTGTCAAGTTGAGTCTAACTGAGTGTGTCATGTGTAACTGAAGTGTGTAGCAATGATATAGGGAAGTGGGCTTAGTCGAGGGTGCATGGGAGGCTAACTGAAGTCAGAACAAGTCATCTAGTCAATTTGGAGGTCTATCGGAGTGAAACAGTCAGTCAGGAGTGAAACTAGCCTCAGATCAAGGAGAATCGGAGCTAACTGAGTGTAACTGAAGTGGTAGGTGAAGAAGTGTGCCCTTCTCTAGCAGTAGATGAGAAGTGGGCGTCTTCCTGACTAGGAGGGATAAAGAACTGATGTAAGAAGCTCCGGGATGCTAGAATAAGGTGACTAAGGTGTTGGAGGCATCAACCTGGTGACTAGGATGCATGCAAAGTGCATGCAAACCCTAGAATTTGCATGCAAACCCTAATTGCATGCAAGATCCTAAAAAAGATGATGTGGATATCCGAACAAAAGAATGATAGTCCAATACTTAGTGCAATGCTTAGAAAATATGAGAATTGCAAATGTTTCACACTACGGCCTGCCAATCTACCAACTTTATATCATGTAAATACAAGTATTTCCATAGATATCTCATGTTTTCTATAAGCTTAATAAACTAAAATCCATAAAAATGCAAAGTTGAAACCCTTTCATGGATGGACTCCCCTACCTTCTTATCAAAACAAACATCTTGGTTCCAGTGAGCCAAGAAATATTGATCTCACATTTCTTGGTTGTTGTGGAGCAAGGTTTGATTGAATCTCAATACCCACCTAAACCCCAACCTAAAAGCTGAAGAGTTATATCTTTTACTCGAATGCCTACAAAAAATACAATACAATTGTTCAACTCTAGAACTCCCGATTAGCTACATATCTTAACTTAAATATGAAAAACAATATAACATCAATTAAAACCAAGACTAAATAAGTTATTAAATGCGTATTACTCAAGGATAGTAATCCAAAGAGTCTTCCATCGATATTATCATTGGTACACTATTATCAGATTTATGTAAAACTTAGGATCATAAGTAATATCAAATAAAATTGGAGGGTCCATGAGTTTTAGGTGGGTATGAATTGTGCCCATGATTTTGAGGTATGAATCCATCCCATGATTTGGAGGTTATTCCTCGGCCCACCCAAATAAAATAACCCCCAATATTTATATTACGATGTCAAATTAAAAAACCCCCCTTGACCCCTTAATACACAACAATATATTTTTGAGGTTTTTAAGTGTATTCAAACCCCCAATATGAATGGATGTGATATGATACTGCCTCACTAGTGAAACCCCAGTGGTTGTTTTCCTATAATGAAACTTTCACAAGAGGATATTTGACCAATCCAAGAAGGAAATCCTTGCACCATAGACTATCTTTGTAACAAACTCACACTCTTAAATGGTAAATGACCACAGTGACAATGCCACAAATTAGATTCATTGGAACATGAAACATTATACACAAACATCTTCCCACTTCTAATTTCTAAAGGAAACAATCTGTTCTTCGTCATATAAATTTTTGCAACAAATTTTCCACTTGGATAAAAGATCATGCAATAAGTATCATGGAAATTAATATCATAACCATGTGCCAATAACTGTCCCAAACTCAACAAATTATGCTTGAGATTGTCTACATGATAAACATCATAAATATTTAGCACATAATTCTGTTTGGTAAATACTTGCACAACACCTTTTCCCAAAGCTTTAATTTGATAATCATGTCTCAAACTAATTGTAGAAGTGATGGATGTATCAAGTTTAGAAAACAAATAGTTTGACTCGTCATATGATTGCTACACCCACTATCTAGCAACCAAATGTTCTTGTTATTAATTTTCTCAGTAACTTGACAAGAAAGAAATAAAGCTTCAGATGTTTCACGTTCAGTGTTAGAAATATTAGCTTTATTCTTATATTGCAACTTTCTACATTCACTCTTAATATGACCATAATCCTTGCAATAACGGCATTGGATTGCTGACTTATCTATCCATTTTTGGCCACGTTATTGTTGAGGTGGCTCTGGTGTTTCTAGTTTATCTCTTGACTCAGAACATCCTATACCTCTACCTCTTCCTTTTATTCCTCGAAATCCTCTACCTCTACCTCTATCCATGAAAAATTTAGACTGAAAAGCATGTTCTAAATTACCAACTTCCAAATTAATCATTTCTTCATGTGACAACAAAGAACCAGTTAATTCTTATACAATAAATTTAGTCAAATTCTTTAGATTCAAGAACAATAGTCACAACCATTTCAAACTTCTTTGGTAAAATCGTAAGAACTTTCTCAACAATCCTTTGATCTTCTAGTTGTTCACCATTAATCCTAAGTTGATTCACAACAACCATAAATTTTGTCATAAACTTATCAACACTATCTTATTCATATATGATTCAGTCATCTTGAGCATTTCAAATTGAGTCCTTAGGGTTTGTAATCTCACAATTTTCACTTTTGCATTACCCTGATATGCCAAGCTAAGAATATCCCAAATTTATTTAGCATTCTTTGCACCAACAAATTTTGGAAATATAGAATCATCTATAGTATTTAAAAGACAAGATTTAGCTTTTCCTTCTTTTTGTTTATGTTCCTCTAATTTATTTATTTTTGCAGCAGCCATAGCAGCAATAGAAATTGGATTAGGTTGTGTATAAAATCAGATTCAATACAATCCCAACATCCTTGAACTTGCAAAACAACTTGTATTCTCACACTCCAAGAATCATAATTTCATCCAACTAATGTAGGCGTTTGGACAAAAAAATTAGATGAAGCCATTCATCAGAAAAATAATAAGAACCAAAATTTTTACGTCTCAAACAAAACAATGAATTCTGATTTCTGGTTCTGCTGACTCGTTTCTGTCTTTTGACAACTCTGCATGCAATATTGGCTTCAACAACTCTGCGTGCACTATCAGCTTCAAAGCACTGGCTTCAACAAACTTTAATAGCAAACTTTACTTCTGCATTCAACACCAGTCTTCAACAAATGTCCACTTGAGAGCAGAATTTCAAAAACCTCCAATCAAGAAGAGGCTCTCCAAACCGTCACCAACCGCTCTGATACCATGAAAAAGCTTGGATAGAAATAAAATAGATTGCACGCACAGAAAATGAATGCAACAAAACGCTACAGACTTTTTGCATTAGATGGTATAAGTATTGCAAAATTGACAGTTCAACAGAGAGACAATTAACAAACTGAATAACTATGTAACTATTAACAAATAACAATTATGTAACTAACAATTAAGACCTAAGAGATTATTGTTTCTGTTGGTAAATGATGTTGTGCAGAATTATTGACAGTGTCTATTTTATTTTTAGGTTGCATGTGTTTATTAAATAATTAGAAGCAAAATTCGCTGCATGCTAATGCATGTGAAGAATAAAATACATTTGCAGAATTATACATCAAACTACAGCTGACTTTACGACATGTAAAAATAATGCTTATATTTCTATGCAATGTAATCTATATATAAGTATGTAGCTGTGCAAGTCAGATGATCAATGGGAGATAAATAATCAAATGTTTTGTTTTCCTATTTTTAATAAAAGTTTCTCTCTTGTTTTGTGTGGTGTTTTCCTTATGATTGTAAATTTGGCTCTTTCATAATCTCTATTTGGTATTAGAGCAGGTATTTTGTTTGGATTAAGTTCATAATGTCAAATTCTAACTCTTTGCCCATTCCAGAATTTGATGGAAGTGATTATGATTATTGTTGCATCAAGATGATCACCTTTTTTACAGGAAAATATTTGTGGGAGATTGTAGAATCAGGTTATGAAGAGCCGGCTGATTGGAACACCCTTAAAGTCAATGATAGAACAACTAAGAGAGAAGCCAAGAAGAAGAATGCCCAAGCTTTATTTCATATTCAAATAGCTCTAGATAAGAGCTTATTTCCAAGAATTGCAGAAGAAAAGTGAGCTCATAATTTTTGGAAGCCTCTACATGAAGCTTACCAAGGTAGTGATCAAGTTAAAGTTGTCAAGTTACAGACATTGAGGACATAATTTGAGAATTTGAAGATGCAAGAAGGTGAGTGATTATTGTGTAAGAGTAAATTTGTAAATAAATTGGCTACTCTAGGAGAAACTATTGATAAAGAAGTCGTGATTAAAAAGGTGTTGAGGTCTCTAACACCAAGATGGAACCATGTTGCTATAGTCATTGAAGAAATCAAGGATTTGACTAACCTTCACTTTGATCACCTAGTTGGATCTCTTATTTCCCATGAAGACAGAGTGAGAGATTCATTTGGAGAAAGTGATGAGAAAGCTTTTTCCACAAAGCTGCAGATTACAAATAATGCAGATGCTAGTGCTAGCTCCAAAAGAAACCAAGCCCAAGGTAAAGTTCAGAATCATTTTTTTTCGATAGGAGATAGAGGAAGAAGAGGTGGTTTCAGAGGAAGAGGTAGAGGCAGATTTGATAAGAGAAACATCCAATGTTATCATTGTCAAAGGTATGGTTGATTTTGAAAGGGATTGCATATTAAAAGAAAACAAAAGTGTTAAGTATGGTCAAGAGGGTGATGATGCTTCTCCAAATAATTTGTTTTTATCTTATGGAAAAACTGAAAATACAGTTAAATATGTTTGGTATTTAGATTCAGGTTGTTCTAACCACATGACAGGAAATTGCAAGCTCTTCTCTACAATGGATGAAAGTTTCAAATCTAATATCAAACTTGGTGATGAAAAAACCTTAGAGGTTTCTGCAAAAGGAGATATGGAAGTCCATACAAAAGAAGGTATGAAAAGTGTCAAAGATGTTTATTACACTCCACACTTAAAGCACAATTTATTATGTGTTGGGAAACTATGTGAAAAGAATTACAGAGTAGTGTTTGATGATAGAAAATGCACAATTTATGATAAGAATCAAGGAAATAGGGTGGTTGCAGTTGTGCCTATGTCAAAGAATTGGATGTTCCCATTGAAGTTGGGAGAAAATAGAATCAACCTTGCTAATATGGCATATGAGGACAAAGGTTGGTTGTGGCATCTCAGGTATGGCCATTTAAATTTTCATAGTTTGAAGCTTCTAACATCAAAAGAATTAGTTTATGGTTTTCCTAAGGTTGAAGAGCACAAGGAGGTTTGTGAAGGGTGTGCTAAAGGAAAACATGCAAGAGAGAAATTTCCTAGAGGCAAGGCATGGAGGGCCCATTATCCACTTTAGCTAGTTCATTTTGATATTTGTGGTCCTATGCAAACAAAAAGTTTGGGTAAGTCATCATATTTCATTACTTTTATTGATGATTACTCAAGAATGTGTTAGGTTTATTTTCTGAAGAGAAAGGGTGAAGCATTTGATACATTCAAGAGGTTTAAAGCCCTTGTAGAAAATGAAAGTGGTTACAACATAAAAAGGACTGATTGTGGAGGAGAATTTTGTTCAAGAGGTTTTCATAATTTTTGTGATATGAATGGCATTAGAAGACAATTCACCATTGCTTCCACACCTCAACAAAATGGGGTAGCTGAAAGGAAAAACCAGTGGTGGAAATGGCAAGGAGTATGTTACATACCGAAGGATTAAGCAATTCCTTTTGGGGTGATACAGTTGCTACATCAGTGTACATTCTCAATAGAAGCCCCACTAGTGCACTTCACATGATGACTACTTATGAAGTCGAGTATGAGAAAAGGCCTAATGTTAATCATTTCAAAGTTTTTGGTTGTTTAGCCTTTATTCATGTAGCTGATCAAAAGAGACAGAAGCTAGATCCAAAAAGTGAACCATGCATTTTTGTTGGATACAGTGACCAAAGTAAGGCTTACATGTTGTATAATCCTCTCACCAATCGCATTGTTGTGTCAAGAGATGTAATTTTTTATGAAGGGGGAGTTTATGGTCATAAAAAAGACCATGTTGAGAAGTCAAAATCTGGTTTGGATGGTGATATTATTGATGATATTAATAATGAGAATCCCACTAATGTTTCAGTTCCAAAATGCTACAAATCCACCAAGTAGCCCCTCATCTAGTTCTCCATATTCAAGTCCAAGTACTGCAAGGAAGGTGAGAAGCTTGAATGAAATTTATCAGAGAAGTACAAGTCTCGCACATGAAGAAAATCCAAGAGGTGAGACTGTAAATTTTTATTTATTTTCACAAGTTGATTTTGAACCATCAAGTTTTGAAGAAGCTTCTACTGATGAGGTTTGGGTGCAAGCTATGCAAGAAGAGATGGATTCAATTCATAGGAATGATACTTGGGAGCTTACACATCTTCCACATGACAAGAAAAAAAATTGGTACTAAATGGGTCTACAAGACAAAGTATAACAATGATGGGACTGTTGAAAGACACAAAGCAAGGTTAGTTTCGAAGGGATTCACACAGAAGTATGGCATTGATTATGAAGAAACATTTGCACCTGTAGCAAGGAAAGAGACTATGAGAATGTTGATTTCACTCAAAGCTCAAAAGAAATGGAGAATTCATCACATGGATGTGAAAAGTGCCTTCTTGAATGGGTACTTAGAAGAGGATGTCTTTTTGGAACAGCCACACGGTTTTGAAGTGTAAGGAAAAGAACATTAAGTCTACAAGTTGAAGAAGGATTTGTATGGCCAAAAGCAAGCACCGAGAGCCTGGTATGCTAGGATCGATGGATATTTTCAAGAGAATGGCTTCAAAAGAAGTAAGAGTGAACCTACCCTTTACTATAAACAAGAAGGTAATGATATTCTTATTGTGAGTTTATATGTTGATGATTTGTTGTATATGGGTAGGAGTTCTAAGATGAAGGATGAATTCAAATTTGCTATGATGAGTGAGTTTTAGATGAAAGATTTAAACCTCATGCAATATTTTCTTGGAATGGAATTTTATCAAAGTGAATGAAATTTTTATTTGTCAAACAAAGTATGCAAAGGATATGTCGAATAAATTTGATATAGTTGATTGCAAACCATCTCCTACTCCAATTTCTCATGGAGTTGTGTTGTGTAGAGATGATGGTGCTGAAATGGTTGATGAGATAGGTTACTAAAGTATTGTTGGAAGCTTAATGTTTCTAACACACACAAGGCCTGATATTGCTTATTGAGTTTCACTTGTTTCTAGGTATAGGACAAATCCATCTGAAATGCACTCTAAATTCCAGAGGTATGTTAAAGGCACTCTAAATTTTGGCATTCATTACTATACTTCTAAGAGTTTTGAATTGGTTGCATGTGGTAATTGTTTTTCTTTTGGTTCTGGTTTCATCACTTGAGCTCAAAGAAGCAAAGTATGGTTTCTCTTTCTTCTACAGAAGCTCATTATGGCTTAGAAAAGTTCTAGAAGAAATTAAAGAAAAACAAATTCAACCTAGCATGACACCATAGCAGTGCAAAACATGAGTGCCATCAAATTGGCCAAGAATCGAGTACACTAGACAAAACATGAGTGCCATCAAATTGGCCAAGAATCGAGTACACTAGACCATAGCAGGACAAAACATTTTGACGTGAAGTATCATTTTATTCGAGATTTGGTGCAAAAGAAGCAAGTGGAATTGAAATACATAAACACTCAAAAACAACTACAGTGCATGCTAATGCATGTGAAGAATAAAATAAATTTGCAGAATTATAAATCAACTTAAAGTTGACTTTAGGGCATGTAAAAATAATGCTTATATTTCTATGCAATGTAATCTATATATAAATATGTAGCTGTGCAAGTAAGATGATCAATGAGAAATAAATAATCAAAAGTTTTCTTTTCCTGTTTTGAATACAAGTTTCTCTCTTGTTTTCTGTGTTGTTTTTCTTACTATTGTAAATTTGGCTCTTTCATAATTTTCATTTTCTAACACCAAAGCCATTGGTGTTAAGCATTCCCACAATAATGCACTTTGCAATTTGGACATATGCACTTCTCCAATCAACAGCGGCAACCATCTACAACCATTGTGTTGGATTGACTGATATTGTATGGTATTATTCAAGCCATTGTGTTCCCCAACATGTCTGCTCTGTTAATTGATTATTCAAATAAGGTTACATAATACAATGGTCAATTAATTGAGAAGCGATATTTTCACGAAATTAGTAGAATGAATATTGAAGTGCTTATGTTTTATTTAAGAGAATAAGGAATATACAGATGTATATACAGTAGAATGATATAAAGAGTTTACATTTAAAAGAAACCTAGAGTCTATGTTATGTGGCATAGCAGAATATATATTCAACTGACAGACAGATTTTGAGAACATTACATACTTCTATGTACATGCACATTGTCTCCCTGGTGTCCATCCTTACCCTCTCATATTTTATGTTTCAATAGTATTGCAAGCAAAAACCCATCTCAACATGAAACTGATTCTAAAAACAAAATATTCTAACCGAAATTGAACACTCAGTAGTTTGATTTCTAATTTTGGTTAAGCATTCGTCATCGCAATACCTGCAACTGCCTCGAAATAATTTGAATAGAAATACCTATTCATGCATAGAGAACAGATTTATAATTGATTTTTGGTAACATTTGGCAATTGAATGTAATAATTGTAGATCTGGCGATGAGAGATGAGATGGATTAACCATATATCTACCATTTGAGGATCATTCAAACTGTAAATTTGTTCACTATTTTTTTTGCTCGTACATTGACATACACATTGAAAAAAAACTGTCACTACGCTTATCACAATACAAAATTCCAACGAAAACATAAAAGGGTCGACAAAATTCCATTAATGAATAGGAAGAAATAAAAGGGACAAAATTCCATTAATGAATAGGAAGAAATAGAACTAGAACAAAATAAAGCCCGGCGAACAAGATGATTACTTGCTCCTACCTTTTAGTCATAGCTTAAAGTTGCATCAAGAATCCTAACAGATTAATCCGTTATGTATAACATCTGCCTTGTTTGTTTCTAGAACACTCATCAAATATCGATTTGTATGCTTGTAGCAGTCATATCCAGTATTTTGCTTTCAGACGTAAAGAATGTTGACCATCTGAAACTTATGTTAAAAGTATTTACTCTCTACGACGACGATATATCCCGGCAAACTCAGCGAAAATTACCAAAGGTTCAATGGCAAATTAAACATGCATTGCGAACATACCATATATTAGCGAACATCGACAGTTTAGTGAGTAAATACAAATCTTATCTTCTCAAGGAATCACGATTCCGAAAGAGGTAAAAACAATCCAATATAGCATTGAATTCGACGAGGCCTCTGACAAAATTTGATAAATCATCAAGGATCATGTCCACTAAAATTTGATAGGACATCAAGGATCATATCCACTCATTTATGATTTGATAGGCCATGTCATAGAAAACATATTGTGCACTTATTGTAACCCTAAACCTAATTTACGGGTCAAAAACACATTTACATAAACCACCACACGGTCGGTCTGCAGTCTCAAAATATAAAGCAAAGTATGTTTCTAATCAGATACATAAACGCCATAGGTCAACAAGGTCGACCAGAAATGCCAAATCAGTTCTCAAAATAGAGGGGAATGGATTTATCAACCTTATGTTGTTTTCATTTCATCCAATCGACTCAATAACTCAAAGCAAGACATATCATACCAATTGAAAAACAAAGTACGATGTGATCATAACAAAACCACCATCCTAGCTGTACCCCAACTGCAGATCAAGATGTTGATAAGTTTTCAAGTTTGTGCTATGCCCCAGCTGTAGATCAAGATACTGATAGTCAGTTTCATGCAACTGCGGTCGACCTGGCTGCACCGGTGGGAGAGCCGCTGAAGATGTCAAATAAATAGGGTTTTTCTCTTTTAATTGACAAAATGGATAGTCGTCCACAGTCTCTCCCAACCCACGACAGTCAGAGAACTGAACATATATCAGAAACGAAATGTTTAGCAAGTGTACGTGTGAAAGATAGCGAATAATAAGAACAGATGAATACTGTTATTCAATATGAAATCCGGGACTCTTACATACCATATATAGGTCATTTTTCTTTTGTTGAAAACCCTCATAGTATCTTAGCTGCCTTCTCGATTCCTCAAGCTCTTCTGTCATATCCTTGAGCTTCTCTTGAGTAAGTTGGGACTGTATTTTTAACAACCAAAATAACTTAGGGGTCAGCTGCATTCGCATGAACACCCTATCAGAAATTAAATCGTTGAAGCGAACTCACCCTCTTCTTTCGTACCCTAGATGTTACGATTTCAAGTTGGTCTTCGAGATTTTGCAGTTCATTGACAGACAATGACTCCAAATCTTTTCCCGTCAAATGTCTGAGGATAAACAGATTTCAATTGTAGAGATCATAACGTCTGAAGACATGACAAATGACCTAACTGCTCCAAAATATATTGTTACCTGAAAACCCTACGTAGCCCCACAAGCTCAATATCGTCCTTGACAACACAGCCACCCATAAATCTATTAATCTACAAAACAATACTGTTCAGCGAGAATCAATTGAAAACCTTTACAGCTCTTCAACATAACTAGTGTATGGGGTAGAATGAAAGCACGCTTACCTGATCTTCCCCCAGTTTACTTCCCGAGACATTCATATATTTCTCCAAAATTTGCTCGATGCTTTCACACATAATAATCACTTAATATTTACAAGAAAGGAAAACAAATAGACTAAAAAGGAAAACATATTGAAGCTGCCTGGTACAAAGAAAAAACCAGTAGACTTCAAAGAAAGTTAGATGGCAAAATGTATAAAAATTACCTGCTGCAAGGGCTTGAATATTCATAATGTTTTCCGCTGCTAGAAAAAATAATAAGAGCAATTTCAGCACCACATAAAATAGAAAGCTCCTTTGCTTTCTTCTTAAGCCCGGCCTTGCGCTTAGAGAAAGTTACTTGCCTGTTCGTCAAGTTCTCAATCTTCTTTATCTCAATCTTTCCCCTCCCCATTCTCATCATATAGATATCATTAACTCATCTCTAACAAGTTTTGTGTAGAGTAATGATCACAAGGCTAAGAACCATGGAACCGAGTGTTCACTTAAATAAAGAAGTAAGGGAAGGGCCAAAAAAAGAGGAGAAAAGCTGTAGCATGTGACTGTCGAAGGACAGATTAGAGAAGGCTGCCAGGAACAAACAAATGTGGAAAGCTTGGTCTAGGGTTTGCTCAAAAGCCTGGAACTTTTCCAATCTACGAGTGGCTGAGCATCTGCGAGGACGAGGATCGTGTGTACTTCATTTCATCGAGAAAAAATCGATCTATTTTGATATCTACGCGTCAGTTATCCGATGCATCAGAACTCTCTGGACCACAATGTCATTATGGGGGCGTTGATATTCATTGGTACCCGCATATGATAGAGCCTATCCTATTTATTACAATTAGAGATAAACAGAGTCCCGGAATTCTTGAGGATTTGGTAATTCGCTGCAATCACACTTACCCTCCAAATGACTTTGTTGAATTTTTATTTTTTTTTTAAATATGGCAACAGCAACCCTCCGAGGGTATATTTAATTGCTGGCAACCTTCCGAGGGTATATTTAATTGCTGGCAAGCTAGATATACCATAAATTTGTAATTCAGCAGTGGCCGAAATGTCCCGAGACCCTTTATCTCATGGGAGAGCCTCTATTTCAGGGGTCGCTTACCCTTCAAGCCTTGTCACAAGGGGCCAATGAGCAACCCTACCCCCAACGGGTTTTAAACCTGTGACCTCCTCGAAATAACACATGCTCTTAACCATTAAGCCCACTCAATTACTCAACTTTGTTGAAATCTTAGATACAGAACATTACTTTCAACCGGGTTTCAAGAATAAATCGAGTCTAAAAGCATGCCCTACATATGACCTTGACCTTGTAGAAATCTTACATACCTAACATTGCTTTCGACAGGAACCCTGTCCACTCCGACTTCAGTTGGAATGTCGCTTAATCGCAGATACGCTGCTTTCGACAGGAACCCTGTCCACTCCTACTTCAATTGGAATGTCACTTAATCGCAGATACGCTGGATTCTAATTATGGTTTACATACGTCGCATTATATTATAAATAAAACAGTACTAGAAAATAATTGAAAAATAGCTTTGTTACACAAACACTTGTTTATATCTTAGAATGTGAGGACATGTATAATTGAAAAATAGCTTTAAAACAGTACAGAGACTGCTAAAACAGCTTACTATGCCATTATTAAGAGGAAATGTATCTTTTCAAAACAATGGTGGGGGTATAAGGAAATTTGGAATTGGAATTTACCACTGAAGTACAAATGTTTTATTTGGTTTGTATTTCAAGATAGACTGAAAACATGGGAAAACTTAACTATAAAAAGCTGGATTGGTAGCCAGTGTGTCCTTTGTAAAAGTCTGCTGAAACTAACTCTCACCTTTTTTTGGAATGTGAATTCACCAAGCTACTGTGGGATGCTTTTTATCTCAGTTTAAATATTGATCAGAGATGGGGTGGTGTTTCCTTTGCCACTTGCATGTGGAATTGGAAAAAATTGGATTTATCTTTGATCAATCTGCCTTTATCATAGCTTGGACTATTTGGTACTCAAGGAATCAAGCAATATTTGATGATTCTATCCTAAATATTGAAAAGGCTTTCAAAATTGCTATGAATTTATTTTTGACTTTTCAAAAGGAGTCTGCTCCATCGAAAAGCAGAATAGTGAGTACCTTACAACTTGACTTCAAAGATCCAGTGATCTTTTTTGATGGTGCTGTTGATGGAGGAAGATGTGGGCAAGGAGGTATAATACAAATCAACCAGGAACACTTTTATACCCTACAGTTCAGATGTGGAAACATAACCAACATGAAACCAGAATTTATGGCTCTCTAGTGTGTGATCAAAGTTGCAAATTGTTTTGGTTTCCCAAGTGTTAAAATATTTGGTGATTCTAGAGTCACCATCAAATGGGCCAGAGGAGAATGTAATCTGCAGGTAACTACTCTTTCCACTTGGTGCAGCAGAATCAGAGAGGAATTGAATTATTTGTATAACATCACACTTGAACACATCCTCCGAGAAAACAACTCCTTTGTTGATAAGATGTCCAAATTAGCACTTGAAGGTGAAGATGGCTACTTAGTTTGGGAGGAACATTTGGACAATGTTGTTGAGGATCATGGTTCATTATACCCGATGGACTAGGCTAGATTAAAGTATGATATTTGGTAGATTATTATGCTGAACTGAATTTTGAATGATGATACTTTTATGTGAAAATAACATGATAAGGAGAGTATGTGAGCCATAAATATGTATTTATGGTGGAACTATCTTTGTACCGTTTGATTCATCAATATGAATAGCAATGGTATGGCTTTTTTTTTACTCAAAAAAAAATCTTAGAATGTGAGATGGATTATCATTTATGTTTTTTCTAGATTCCCTTTTCCTAGATTCAAGGAGGATGGGACAAGTGTATTGATTGATTTTATGATTGTGGTTCCAAATTCAAAATAAAAACTTGTATATATATATATATATATATAACTGGTAGTTGATGCATGGATAACTCATAAAGCATGCATTGATAAGAGGTAGTTGATGCATGGATAACTTATAACTCATGCATTGATAATAGGTAGTGATGACACCCAATTTAAAGAAGGTAACATAACTGAGGCAAGCATGTGATTACAATTAAGCATGGCGAACAAGTACTAGATAACTTGTTCATAAAACTTAAAATTGTAATCTATTAATATTCACCAACCACAAATTAAGTAATTGTGCTAATAATATATTTTTAATAAAATTTACATACCTTACATAAAATTATAATAAAGCACCTATTAAATAATAATAATAATAATAATAATAATAATAAATATAATCATTTCTAAAGTTGAAAAGTAAAAGTGGAGCTATTGTTTTAGGCATGACTTTTGAATGTCGAGTAAAAGCGGGCTATTGATTTTAGCATTTCTATAATACTACAACGGTTTGCCTAAGTTCGATTCAGCATAATCGTTCGATTCAGCATAATCAGAATCAATTTCAACCCCTTAAAACCCAATTCAATTTCTTAAATATGCATTCTATATATTGTTACGAAAGTTGTGTCATACAATTTGTACTGTTTTAGAATAGAAGATGCATTTTATATATTGTTGCGAAAGTTGTGTTGTAGACTACTGGTTTTTGAAGATGCATTTTATATATTGTTACTAAAGTTGTGTCATTAGAAGATGAAAACATCCCAAAATTGTTGGATGTTTTGTTAGGGTAGTACTTTTACTCTATTCCGTAATTAGATAAATAAGGTGTCATGTATTGAGGTGTGTATATCAAATAAGGTGGGTAAATTATTTATAATGTAAAAGCATTGAAGTTATAACAAAGTTTACTCAAACAACTTTTAGGAGCTGACTTATTAGAAAGTTAGTTTACTATAAAGTTTTTACGAGGGTAGATCAAAATTATAGTAAGAAAGTTTACTAGAAAGTTCTACTTACTAAAATGTCCAGAGGAGGACAAAAACTATACAAGGATGTAGGAGCAATGTGATGAGTTGGAGATTGGTCCCTTAAGCGTTAAATGAACCTTACTTTCATAGTAAAGGTATAGTTATTTGTGGTATTTAGTTCTCTACAATTATGTATTGTTGTGGTAATTTTTTCATTTAAATCAAAATATTGCTATATTCTATTATTTCCACTTGGAATTTCTTGCTTTGCTAATAAGGTGATTTCCTAAGCCAAGGTTTTTAGAGGCTAGAGACTTATGTGACTTCTATATATAACACAATGATATATCATTTAATGGATAAATTTGTAGTTGGGGAATAATACATTGAGGAAATGCATTTTGTTCCATTTGGTTGGATACCCTTGTAACCAATGTTGGTACCCCTTCCATAATAAAATTATTTTTCCTAAAACCTTAGCTATATGAAAGTCCCCTATGATACCTGAAACCACTTTTAGATAATTAAACCAATCAACTTGTTGTTGTACTCACATTGAGCACATCACTTCACAAAATTAACACTTAGCACATGAGTTCACAATATTACTCTCCAGTACCAATACCTAGGTAGTGAGGTAGTATGTCTAAGGATATAGTCGATCCTCCTTAGTTAGTGCAAGTGGTTTGGTTGAGTACTAATGTTGAACCATGCAAGTATATTAGAGAGCTATAGCACCAAAAAATCCCTTGTCTTGAGGACCCAAGTGCAAACCAATCTTCTCTTGATAATCCATTAAACCCCTACATAAGTTGTAGTATTAAGAATTTGGCAATTTTTGTAGTGCAAAAATATTTGTACGTAAGCAAAACTCTTATAGGCATAGAAAAAAAAAGGTCATACTTGCACCCCTATTCCTTACCTATCTCAACAAATTCTTGTGGTGAGATGATTGCATTGATACCATTCTCCACTAACCTTTTATGTGGGCCCACATCTTTAGTCCTTCCCACACTTATTTAGTACCTATCAAAACAATATCCTTGCACCAAAATGATCACATTAGTATCATTCTCCACTAACCCTTTCTATATTGGACCCATGACTCTAGTGTGTGTTCACCCTTATTTTAGTCCACTCTCAATAGAGTCATTGGGATGCATATGTTCCATTGATAACACTCTCGTGCTCAAGGAGTATAGATCTGTGACAAATTTTCACACCTAGAAATTTAGTATGATGAGTTGCAACACTAGACAACAACCACTCTTATGTTCAATGAAATTTTGATGGAATTTGTGTGAAGTTTACAAAATTAGAGTCATCACTCGACAATATGTCCCTACTCATCTTAGTCATCACTCCATCGCTTAAGCATGACCAACACTCTTATAATGAAGAGATTGAATCATCCAACCCCATTGGGCCTTAATGCACACTTGTCAATAATTACATGACTAACAACTAGCACAGACTTCCTAAAGTGTATCTTAACAAATTGAATGGGTCTTATCACATGGTATGGGTCACTCAAAGAAACATTACTCTTCTCTACATGAAATCAACCAATGATTATATGAAACTTCAACTAGGAATATTATATTTGGATCCATTGCCATTGGTGGTAGTGGCATCAGAAATATCACACCATTTATATATTTTGGATACAGTTTATCTCACAAATCTATGAAAAAATGAAATTGACACTCATTATTTCGGGTGACTAAACAAACCCAACAATATTGCATGATCCAATATTTAATCTCCACTTTTGAGAAATTGACCATCCAAAACAATCTTGCATAATCCAATATTTAATCTTGGCTTTTGAAAAATTCGTCATCTAAAACAATCTTGCATGATCCAATATTTAATCTCCACTTTTTAGAAATTGGCTATCTACAGTAAAATCACGTCCAACATCTTTTTCAATAAATATTTCTTCAATGGTTTAAAAGAAGAGATATGTACACATGTATTAATAGTTCATCCTACTACTTGGTTGGAAGTCACTCAAAGAGCTGAGGAATTCCAAAAAGTGATCAATTCTCAAATTAAAATGTCTTAGTTTATTCCCCGTCCCTTTCCACTTAGCTTCCCTTCGATTAATCTATGAAAATCCTTTGGATCTATTAGGACAAAAAGGTTAACCAAAGATGAAATGGAAGAGCATGAACCTAGAGGTACTTGTTACAATTGCAAAGAATTATTCCATTGGGAATAAATGTGAGATAAAGAATTGTATGGCCATTTTGATGGACAATTTTGATGAGGAAGATGAAGTTATCACTGAATATGTCCCTTACCCATTTGTAGAATAAATTTCCCCACTTCATATGTAGCAAGTCAAACCCACAATCTATTTGCATGCATTGATTAGTATTTTTTCTCCCCAATCCATCAAATTGATTGACGACATCAAACATCACAAAGTCATCATCTTAATTGACAATGATAGCATCATGAATTCATAAATCATTGTGTAGCTTAAGATACACAAAGCTGCATCTATGTTGTGAAAAAAATCCAGATAGTGATTGTTAAAGGAGTAGCTCTAAAATTAGGTGGTCATTGTGAAAATGTGGAGCTTTAAATAGGTGATTCACTGAAAACCCACATGTTTTCTATTGAAGTTGGTGGTTGTGATATTGTATTGTGTTATTAATGCTTACAAAAATTTAACATTAGGCCCCATGACCATGGATTTTTGTGCATTATACATGAGTTTCCAACAAGAGGGACACAACTACACTCTCAAAGGAATTATAACTATATCTCCGAAAATCATGAGATCACATCATATGGAAGAGCTTATTAAAAATGACCATGGAAGAATTTTCACTCAATTCCATGCTAGTCAAACTTATAGGATCCCTTCTCACTCCATTTATTTTGATATGTAATTGGTCTTCCAACCGAACATCAATCTTGCTTTGACACTACCAAAGGACATCCCACTTCCCTTGAAGAGAATAATCATTCTACTTCACTCATAGTTGGTTTCCTACCACCCAACCATATCACCATCCATTTTCCCAAAATAATGAAGTTGAAAAGATATTTAGGAATTGCTAGCTGCTAATGTCATTTGCCCCGATACAAATCCTTATTCTTCACCAATTTTCATGGTCCTCTATAAAGAAGGAATTTTTCCCATATTTATTAAATTCCACGCAATGAAAAAATATACTATCAAGAATATGTTTCGCATTCTTGTCATTAATGACCTTTTGCATGAGCTTATGTGTGATTAATTCTTACCAAACATTATATTTTCTCATGCAATCATCCAATTTGCATGAAGGATATTTGCATTCCCAAAATTCCCTTCACTCATAACGGTCATTATGAGCTATTAGTGATGTCGTTTGTCCTTTGCAACACACCCTCCAACTTTTAAAGTTTGGCGAACAACGCATTTAAGTCCTTTCTTCATAATTTTTTCCTTGTATATTTTGGTGAAGTTGTGATCTATAGTCAAACTTGGTAATCCCATGTTTTCCATGTGGATTAGGTCATACAACTACTCGTTGATCATCATTTCTTTCTTAAAAGGTCCAAAATGTGCCTTTGGTCTCTTTGAAGTGGAATATTTGAGCCATATTGTTTTTCAAAATCACGCGCATGTCAATCCAAAGAAAATTGAAGAAATGATGGCTTGAACTTTTGCTAAATTTCTTAAAGTCGCAAAGGTTTTCTTGATATCTGGGCCACAAGGAAGCTAGCTCTCCATTCAAGCCCACTCTCTTAGCTCTCCATTCAAGCCCACTCTCTTTGCTGCCTCTACGACCCAACATTCATTTCCTGCCATCATGCAGCGCCTCACTCCATCCTTCACGATGCCTGTGTTCCCACTCTCTTCACTGCCTCCACGACCCAACCTTCACGCCTCCTCAATCCCCCCAGGCTCCACGCAGATTTCTCCAACCTGCATGCTGTGTGCACACTTCTTACTCCCCCAAATCTCCACGCTCAACATTCTCTCCACTCTCCCATTATCTCCACGATGCCCCTATTTCCACGTTGATCATTCTCTCAATGCTCCCATTATCTCTACGATGCTCTTATTTCCACGTTGATCATCCTCTCCACGCTGAGCATTCTCTCCATGCTCCCATTATCCATGCTGCCCTTATTTCCAGGCTGAGCCATTATCTCCATGATGTCCTTTCTTCCACACTCTTCTACGTCCTTCAGCTCCATTCACTCCCAACTCTACTCAACTCACACCCAACACTCTCCACCACTCACATGCAGCCCCATTCATGCCCAACAATATTTACCATTCACGCTCATCTCCATCCCTCTCTCTCAGCTCACACCCAAAGTTTTCCTCCTCACGCCCAACACTCTTTCTCGCTTGCTGCCTCACGCTCAGTATTCTCTTCTCACACCCAACTTCATCTCTTTCTGCACTCACCCAACTCTTTCTACCTTCACACCCGGCGCCAACAGCTGCAACGCTGCCCCAAAAGAAGCTCAGATCCCCTTTTAGAAAAAAATTGGATATCAATTGGTATCAAAGTTCATAGATCTGATGGAGAAGCAAGATATGCAGTAAGGGTTTTTAACATCTTTTTTTTCTTGAGTTTTCATGATTTCTAATAGATCTCACACCCTTCTCGGGGTTTCCTACAGTTGATGGTGTATTCATAGATCTTATTTCCCAAGGCGCTCACAGATCTCCACCATATATAGGAGATTCATAGATCTTCATGCCCACAGATCTCTGCCTCTAGTAAAGCCTTTATTTCATAATCCTACAGCACCCCCACAGTGCATTGTGCCCTCTATATTCAACACAGAGAATCAATCAGTTTTATCTCCAAAATTTGGCCTCCAATCCTTCATACTTCACAAGATGCCTCCTAAAAGAGATCCCTTGGCCACTCATTCTGATTTAAATGCCTATAATCCAGTCCAGGACCTCACATCTACTCTCAATGAGTTAATGAAGATGCAACAATAGACTAACCTAGATCCATTCTGGTTACATAATCGGTTTTCGTTCCCTAAATTTGCTAGACAAACCAATGGAGAAGCCGTGGATTCATGGATCCTTAGCCTTTCCACCTATTCCAGGACTTCCACAGGCCTTACCGAAGAGAGAAAGCTATAGATTGTGGTGCTATAGTTGGAAGGAATTGCTCAAACTTGGTGGGACATAGAGCAGGAAAAGACCACCTTGGTAATAGACATTGGAGCCTCAACAAAGGCTTCTTCTTCTCAACCGATCAACACTTGGGCTCGCATGTGTGAAGCATTGATAGATTGTTTTTATCCACCCGAGTATCTTCAATCATTATGGATCCGCTAGCACCAACTCCATCAACTACCTACACAAGGGGTACGAGCCTATATCGAATATTTCTCCAAACTTCGACTGTTGCTCCACATTCTAGACCCAGAAGAGGTATTAATCCTTAAATTTAATTCTGGTTTATTGGTTCAGTTTTGTAGAGAATTTGAGTTATTTGAAAATTCTACATTAGATCAATCTTTTCAAAGAGCATTGGCAGTAGAAAGGAAGATAGCTCCTTGGGGTCGTACTCCTCAATCACGTCCCAACTAGAATCCCTCTGCTTCCCAAACTCCCACACTCAATACTTCATGTTGCTTTCCCTCCACTCGTCCTACCAACCAAAATTCCAATACACAGCGGTGTTCCTTCCACAATATTACTTCCCACAACACTTCAGATTGTCACATTTTACAATCCCTCAAGACCAACACAACTCTCTGCTCAGAAGCTACTTCATCCCACCCTGTAGATGACATTGAGGCGGTTTCTCTTGAGAATCTTACTGAAGTAGATCCCTCATTGATTTCAATGACATCTGAAGATTCCAACTCATCTACCCTACCTGTCTTTACTCATAATTGCCAAATCAAAAATTCTTTGGCCTTGGTCATCATGGACAATGAGAGCCAGAAAAATTTGATTTCACAAGAGCTAGTGCAATGCCTCCATCTACCCACCACTCCTCACCCGAAACCATATCATCTAGGATGGGTCCAAAAGGATGGTACCCATCTTCTGGTTTCTCATCGTTGCTTAGTAACATTTTTCATAGGTCAATTTAAAGACTTTCTACTATGTTATGTATCACCATTAGATTGTGTTGAATTACTTCTCGACCTCCCTTACCAAGACCAACAGAATTCCATTTATACAACCAAATATCTCCAGTATAAACTTACCAAGGATGGCCACACCTATATCCTTATAGCAGCCCCACCCAAACCCAAGCCAACAAAAGAAAAACTCCTTCATGTCTATCTCAACCAGTGTGTGTCTCTTTGTATGGTCCACCCCATTCAACCAAACAACACCACTCATCCCATCCCAAAAGCCATGTCTCCTCCCCTCCAAGAATTTGTCGATGTTTTTCAACCCCCTGTGGGGACCCCCCCAATCACCACATAGATCATGCTATTAACCTCATTCCGGGCACTGCTTTACCCAATCTACCTACATCCCGCCTTGCTCCACGAGAAATAGAGGAAATTGCAAAGCAATTAACTGAACTAAGCAAAACCAAACACATTCAACGCTCATCCTCTCCTTGTGCTTCCCCAACCTTCATAATCCCAAAGAAAGACACCCCATAAATACTCCTTGTCACTGATTATCGGGCCCTTAACAAGGTCATGATGAAAAACCACTACCCCCTACCCGGATTAGGAGTTGCTTGACACCCTACAAGGTGCTAAATGGTTAACTAAGTTGAATTTGACCACAATTTGACAGCAGGATACCATTAGGTTCGAATGAACCTAGCAGTTATGGGGAGGACAACATTCAAGACCAAATTCGGTCTTTTCGAATGGAACGTCATGCCTTTTGGCCTGATTAGTGCATCTGCCACCTTCCTGAGGCTCATCAATGATATAGTTCAGGAAGCACTTGAGTCACATTCTGATTATCTACTTAGATGACATTCTGATCTTCAGTAAGTCATGGGAACCCCACCTTGAGCATGTTCGTCAAGAACATGAGTTGCAGGTTAAAGAAAAGAAGTTATATTTTGGCCAGCGCTCAGTTCCTTACTTGGTATTTCTTCTTGACTCAGAAAGTATTCAACCTAATCCCGCCCACATCAAAGCATTCAAACAGTGGCCAAGACCTTCTCCAACCAACAAATTAAAAAGCTTCAATGGTGGCATAAACTTTTATCGTAAGTTTGTTCTACATTTCTCTCAGATTGCTCTTCCATTGAATCAACTATCCAATAAAAATTCCGCCTTTGCTTGGAATAAAGAAGCCACCGGCCACTTTGTTTATCTCAAAGAAGCTCTATGTTCTTCCCCAGTACAGCGTTTTCCAGACCTCTATCTATTATTTAAGATTGAGTCAGATGCCTCGCAATATGCTATTGGCGTAGTGCGTAAACATAGAGGTCATCTTGTTGCTTACCACTCGGAATCTCTTCCACATTCTAAGAGAAACTATCGCACCTATGACAAAGAATTCTACAGCCTAGTGCAAGCTCTCATGAAATGGTGCCATTATCTGTCGGCACGCAAAGGACAAACTCCAGCTCAAGCATAGTGGATGACATCTGATATGATGCAATGTATGTTTCCTCATCTTCTCATGGAAGCAGCGACGCTTCCAAATCTAAACAAGGAGAAATTGGGAAACAAGGAAGCTAGATCTGCGTTCAGGCCCACTCTTCATTTCCTGCCATCACGCAACTCCTCACTTCATCCTTCACGCTGCCTGTGTTCCCACTCTCTTCGCTTCCTCCACGACCCAACCTTCACGCATCCTCACTCCCCCCAGGCTCCACACAAATTTATCCAACCTGCATGTTGTCTGCATACTTCTTACTAGCCCAAATCTCTACGCTCCCATTATCTCAACGCTGCCCCTATTTCCACGCCGATCATTCTCTCCATGATCCGATTATCTCCACGCTTCCCTTATTTCCACGCTGAGCATTCTCTCCATGCTCCCATTCTCCATGCTTCCCTTATTTCCAGGCTGAGCCATTATCTCCACGATGTCCTTTCTTCCACACTCTTCTGCGTCCTTCAGCTCCATTCACGGCCAACTCTGCTCATCTCACACCCAACACTCTCCACCACTCACGCATAGCCCCATTCACGCCCAACAATCTATACCGTTCATTGTCAGCTCCATCCCTTTCTCTCAGCTCACGACCAATGTTTTCTTCCTCATGCCCAACACTCTCTCTTGCTTACTGCCTCATGCTCAGCACTCTCTGCTCACGCCCAACTTCATCTCTTTCTTTGCACTCACCCAACTCTTTCTACTTTCACGCCCAGTTCCAGTAGCTGCAACGTTGCCCCAAAAGATGCTCAGATCCCCTTTTACAAAAACATTGGAGATCGGTGCCATTATTTCTTATATAAAATCCATATGAAACTATGGTAATATTGCAACTGCACTCACATTCTTTATAAAAAAGAATCCTTTCAATTGGAATGACATGATATGAAGTTAATTCTAGGACTTGAACCAAAATTTCACTAATACTTTTTACATGGAATTTGACACCTAGGGTAAAAGGCATTGGATCAATACTCATGAAAGAGGGCATACCATTGGATTTTACTAGTAAACAAATTTGTGAGAGGCTCTTGGGATAATTGATCTAGATGAAAAGGAGATGATCGTCATATTGCATTCTATTGAAAAATGACATCTATACCTCCTTAGGAAATGTTTCCAAATTAAAATTGATCATACAACTTGAATCACATCCTAGAGAGAATAAATTCTTCCTTACAGAAACAAAAAAATTGGGATATGACTATGTGATTATTTACAAGAAGGGCATGGAAAATTTGGGCCATGGATAATTTGGTAGAAATTTTCTTCTCTAAGAATGATGAAGAAGAAATGTCATCTTTTCAATCTCATTCTCCTTGATCCTAGTAGACTATTTGAATAACGTCAACAAAAAATGGTTAACCAATCAAAATATTGCTAGCATGATCCAACAAATTCAAATGCTACCTCATCCATGTTTGGGATACACTTGTCAAACTGATGAATTTTTCTATAAAGGGTCTCTATATTTCAACAATAAGTTAACATTGAAATCATGGGTGTTATCTGAGCTACATTCATATACCACGCCCTCATTCAATATTTCATAAAACATATGAAAGGATCAAACTCTCATTTTTTGAAGAAGGAATGAAGAAGGACATTCACACCTTTTTGGAAGAGTGTGACATTTACAATTGACATAAAGTGAGAGACAGTGAAATTTCATAAGTTGTATGGACTGGAATTTCTATGGACTTCCATGTGGGACAACCAAAATTGGACAATAAATATATAATCATTGTTGTGGTTGATCACATTTCCAAATGTAATATCCCTCACAATACTTTTGAATTAATTGATTAATTATTTTTATTTAAGAAATATTCTCCAACATTTATTTTGTAAAAGAGTTATAAAAATCTATGAGGAAAAATACTCACATTCATGTGGGTGAATATTATGAACAAGAAATATTGTTTTATTATTAATAAAAATAGACACTTAGAGCCACCTGTTGAAAGAGGTAACACCATAATAAGACAATGAACAAGTGGATAGCAAGAAAGGTATTTGATATCAATCAAATCCAAGTCAAATGATTAGCAAGCCGACTAGATCCACAATTATAGGGATGACTCAAGTTCAGCTTGAGATTTGATTGAGATGGAACAAGACATCTGAAAAAATTATATATATGAGGGAACTGAGGGACACGAGACATTGTATGATGCATACATAGAACTGATGCTATGAAGATAGCATGCTGATAAGTATTACTTCTCTATTTAGAAAGTCCATCTTTTAATCTGCTACAAATTTATGGGAGAACTTTGCGTTCATATTATCTTAGCTCATTTCATTGTCGTATGGTGGTGGTCCAACTTGGGGATGAAGTTGAGCAAGTAAGCATGGTTGTCCTCTTCTACAGTTGGGAGGAACTAGGAAGCTTCAAGTGTTTTCCCCATGTGATCTCAAGTATGTTGTTTTATAATATGTTTTGTTTAATTATTGACTAATTCATGAGTTCATTTCTATTATGCATTTATATTTATGGATTTTTAGGTAAGGGTTTATAATGTAATTTATTGAATTATTAACTCTTTAGAGGTTATTGTGTTAAAGGAGAAATTATCCTTAATATAGGGATATAGTCATTGTATATTCTGCAAGTAGTAAATCCACTATTTTTATAAATCATTATGATAAAATTGTATTTAAGGATATGTCCCTGAGACTTAGATAAGAATTGTAGTATGCGTAAACATAATTTCAAACAAGTCTAAGTAGAGTCTAGTTACATAAAATTCCTTTGAATTTATCTAGCAATGAGCTAGTAGATAAGTCAATTTTTATACAAGGAAAATTAACGATTTTACTCTATGAATATTTATAGTTAACATTGTTTATCTTTTAAGTTTACTAAGTATATATATATAACTTGATATTTTGTTAATGCACAAAGGAGAGAATTATATCAAGGACTATATATATGAATAAAGTTGTTATTTAACACTTGAAGAAACAAAGTCTCTACCCACAAGATTCCAAAACTAAAGAAGTTCTTTGATTAGTTACACATATTTTATATAAACAACTCTGACTGGTTTGGGTTAGCTCCATCGTAGGAGAGTATTTTAACTACTAGTATCGAACCTATGATGACGGTCGAAAGGCTAGCAATCATGGTTGGAGATTTTACATAGTTATGTAAATCATGAAGCTTGGGAAATTACAAGCCTCGATATTATATTTAAACCAAACCGCTATAAGAGTCGTAGGGTCAGCTCTATTTATCTTAAAAGTTGGAAGAATAAACCCAAGCAAAAGCATTACAAAGTAACGATTCAACTCTATTTATGTTAAGATTTGGAAGAATTAATCCAAAGAGAAAACATTAAAAAGTAAATGATTCAATATAACTGAGTATATATAAATAAGATTTCATGTTCATAGTTGCAATCACATTCTCAAACAAATTCATAGGCAAGTCAAGGTCGTGAGGCCATATGATTATTTTATGTTGAATAGAATCTAAGAAATGCCATCAGGCTCACTATTGAGTTTATAAATACTATTATTTGATATAGATACAAAATATAAACTAGACCAAAACGTTATGGTGCGAACAAAAGCGAACTCGAATTGTATGAAATAGATTATGATCCATATGAACCATAGGAACACAATAATAGGTTGTAATTATACATATTAAACCAAAAATGTTGTCACGGCATCGCTATGATATCTTCGCAGGAAGAGATATTTCTTACCCTTGAGCGAAGAACTCTATTCATACTTTTTACAATAGTCTATCCACATTTAAACTACACAGTCAACTAAAACATATGGAACCCATCGAACATTTGAACACATATATGTGAATTCAAGGGTTAAATACCTTAGTACCTATTGGTAGTTGATTACCTAAACAAGCTCAAAAATCTATTCATCCAACATAGTGTAGGTTTGTATCTTATTTTGATTTTATTAGTGCTTTAAAAATGAAAATATTTTTTTTTTGTTATGATTTTTGGGTACATTACAATGTGGTATTAGAGAAAAGGAAACAACACTCGACCTCATGGAGTGCATTAATAAAATGAGAAAACTAACTATGTGTGTTATTTTTTTCTTCTTATTTGTATAGAAGAAAGTTGTGTTATTAAAACTGCAGGAAAATGGTTGAAGGATAACCTCCTACCCCACCTATTTGGGTAGAACTAAATGAGGAAGAACAAAATCATAATAATAATAACAATAACAATAGTCAAGCGAAAATTTTGCAAACAATAAGAGATTTACAGGTATAACTCCAAACCTTTAAAACTAAGCATCAACGAGTAATGAGAACTCAAGCGTATTTGAATGAGGCTCTTTTGTTTAAATTAATTGAGATATATAAGGATACAAGTCAAGCCCTTTCAGATTGACATCCCTTTCAGATTGACAACCCTTTCAGATCTCACTTCTTCCTCAAACTCCCCAATTAAAATTTTCATTTCCCTTAATGCATTCTCATCTTTGACCAAAGTTAAACAACTTTTTAGGAAAGAATGGAGAGCACTTACCTTTCCTAGATTTTTCTTTGGTTCAAATTTGTCGAAGCAAGGTGGCATGTCATATAAGGGTCCTTCTTCAACAATGGGTGGTGGAGAGGATATGGATGGAATTTTCTTAAATTCACCACAAGATAAAAAAAACATGCCTTTCTCCTTTTGAACATCAAACTATAGTGGCTTTTGGGCTACTGGCCTCACTCTCGGATCTCCCTGATTATTATATTTTTTCTTATCTCCACTCATCATAGATCCACCTCTTGTTACTACAATAATAGTAGGTTGATTCAGTCACAGTTCTGCTAAATTTTCTAGACATTTTGATTTTGATTCTTGTTCTGATTCTGATTTTGCTTCGCCTTCCATTTCTCTATAAGTTGTTGTAATATCCCAAATTTTGGTTCACTATATTGATTTTATATATTGGGCGTAAGCCCCAATGCATATTATTTATTTTTGTACACTGGGCGTAAGCCCCAATGCACATGATTCATTTTTATATATATACATATTTGGGCATGGACCCTGACTAATGCAAGTTATTGTTATATACTGGGAAGAAAGCCCCAATGTATTTGATTGATCTTTTATTATGAGATTGAGTACAAGACCCTATTATACTGAGATGATATTTTGTTACATACTGTGCAGAGTTATGATATGCATGATTGACTTTTATATGTGTTGAGCATGGACTCTAGAGCACATGGATGACCTATGTACTGGGCATAAGCCCCAATGTACATAGAGGACTTTTATTATGTACCGGACATAAGCCCTGATGTACATAGAGTGTTGGGCATAAGCCCTGGAGCACTCCAAATTGATGTTGAGCATAAGCCCTGGAGCACTCCAAATTGATGTTGAGCATAAGCTATGGAGCATCGGATCTTTGGCCATTGTATCCCTAGGTGTATCTTACAAATTCATCCTAGCACTAGTGTTGAGCAAGAGATCTGGAATTGCACTAATGTAACTCCCATGTAAAAGTGTTGAGCCCAAGCTCTGAATAGCGCTAGGGATTACTTACTTAAGAAGGTGTTGAGTTGAGGAAGGATCTGAATAGCACCAGTCATCATACTTATTTTATTTTGACTAATTGATTCATTTCTGATCTCATCAAGGATGGATGAAAATACCACGGAAAACGAGGTAATCCAACATGCAAGAGGAACCTAGAGCTACCTAACCTAGTCGACTAAACCTACCAAGGCCTTGTCAAAAGTGTAGACCTTAATTAAATAAATCATCCAAGTTACAAATGTTATATATATCTACTTGATTTAATTAAAAGTGATTAAGTGTAAAGAGCCTCACTCTTGTACAAAAGATAAACATAAATATATGTATAAGAAAGATACTAACTATAGGTAAAAGATATTACTTATAAATAAAAATATTAATTATAAGTAAAGGATATTACTTATAAATAAAGATAGTAAAATAAGTAAAGAATAGTACTTATAAATAAATAAAGTATTCATAAGCAAAATTATAAATTATTGTGTTGAAATATAATATCAAGTTCCTTTAGTAAAACTATAAAGGAACAAATTTAAAAGTTCTAGATAAACTAGAGTTATAACTTTTAAAATTATATATATATATATTAATTCAAACTGAAAATCAACTTAAGTTGAATATTAAAGAAATTATTATTCTCAACTGCCATATTCAAAAAGTTCACCTATAAAACTAGGACAATTCCTAAAGTGAGGGATCATTTTTCTTTCTATCATTCTCTTATGGTAAGAAGAGAGAATTTGTCCCACATAACTGAAGGAGCATACTATTTCCAAGATTTGATTATCATCAGTAGTCTTCCCTAGGTTCTCTATTTTCCAATTACATGTTGGAGCTAGCTCGGGGGGATCCAGTTAGAACCGGGAACAATTCTAAGGGTCATGGTTAGGAGGAACGTGGTAGTTCCAAAGTCATTCGGTTACCATCCTACAGGTCAGATGAGCATAATTGTTTTCTTTAATTAGTGTCTGAAGTGTGCAGGTCTGTGCAAGGAGAGAATCACAGCTGCAAATCCGAGTACGAATTACTTCTATGTTTTTAAATATGTCACAAGTTGAAAGTTTAGAATTTCATTTCATTCCATTGTAATTTTCTTTCTGTTTAAACCTCGGGCATTGGGAGCAAGGGCATATTGCATTGGCTCCCTAGGTCAACCCATCAAAAGTTAAATTTATGTTTAAAGATTTTAAACCCTAGCTAAGACTGAAACAGTAAAGTTTGCATAAACGAATTTAAATGTAATATTACAACAGAATCATCTCTTGAAAGGAGATCAATTCACTTGACTTGTTCCCTAGCTTAGAATCTTAATCATAGCTAAAATTTATGTTATACCAAAATATTTTACTTAAAATAAACCTTTTAATACAATCTCTGAAAAGGATTGAGTAGGGTTTGATTTTTAAACCTAAATAGAAATTCAACGCAAAATTGAAACTGTAAACAATAGCTAGAACATGACACATAAAAAATTATCAACCACCACCTACTTTTCCTTAAGTCACCTTACATAGGCTAATACTTTTAAAAAGCATTTTTCCAGAATTAAAATCTATTAATATAAGCCAAGACTCGGGATCGAGTCCTCTGCACAACACCCCAAAAAATCTACGAAGTACATACAGGGATCACGCTACAGCATAGATCGCCACCACTCTTCATAAACTTTAAACCATAATGAAAGACAAAAATGAATGCTATATTAATGCTAGGGCTTTGCCATAAAATCCACACAAGAATAATTAAAACAAGAAATTAATTCATGCCCATTCCTTCACATCCAAATAACGAGTTCACACAGTAAGAATTCATCTCTCAGCCAAAACATAAGTTACGTTCTCTTTTCTCATAGTAGTTGTAATCCCCCAAAGCGCATCGGGGTTAGAGTTCACCGCATATCAAGCGCAGCGATATTATTCTATACAGAGGCTGTATTCGTTTCCCAACTAGAAATAGGACAGAGATAACCCAAACTTTAATTATTAAACATCTCATTACATAAATGAATTTACCATACACAAACATTTACACAACCAGTTAGGGCTTACCCTTCAATACAAAATAAACCATATTCCCATCCCTCACATAAGGAGTTTTTGCTTCCAAATAAATGCATAAATAAATTGAGTAAGTTAAACAGGAAACGCATAGACGATATAATCATTTACAGATAGAAGACTCACGCCCAAGATCCGATAGGTCGATCCTCCATAAGAATACCGAAAGCAAAATAACAAACCCTAGGGCTTACCAAAGCCGCATAGATTCTGGAAAAGAAAAGCATATAAACACACACACAGATTTCATACACCCAATGCCTTCTATATTTTAGTATTAAATAACACATAGAATCCAAAAGTAAGCTTACAGGAGTATTAAAATATAGCCACAAAATTTACCAAGGTCAAACAAGAACCTTCTTTCCCAAAAACCGAAACCATATTTCGAATTACACAGGAGCCAATTCAAAGCTTTCTTTGTCCCAAAACTCCATACAGTATACAACTCAATCAACGCTGTGGATTAGACATTACAGAGCATGCCACAAGGTCTTGCCACGACTTTTATATTCAAACTTAGCATTGCATTGAACTCCATATTTAAACCATTTCCTAAGATTTTTATTTACAGAGCAAACAAACCAACAGTCAATCATTTGCTTAAAGGGAGGAAATGACCAATAGACGACCAGGATTACCCATGGTCGCCGTAGCTGCGAATACCCCTCAGGCCAAGCTTGAAACTACCACCACCGTAACCACCGTAAGCCCTGTCAAAATCAAGCCCAAAACGTTAAGTCACAACCTGCAACAAAAACGATTGTAGAAACAAAAGTCTTAAAACGCATTTTATGGCGCAGAGGTTACCTCATGAAGGCCCATGCTATCTGGTTAAGAGAAGGTCGAGACCTGCCATGGACGCCTTCAAAACCTGAAAGAGCCTTGCTCTTCTTTCCCCTCCAACCAACAATGCGATAATGCGGTAGGCCATCCAAACCCTTATGGTTTATCCCTTACTTCTTTCCAGTTAGCTTCCATTTTGAATGGTTAAACATTGGACCACCATTAATGTGCTACCAACTCCACTATTGTTTTAATTTTGTTACCCACTCTCTATAGTTGAGAGCACCATTCACCATTTCATGTTTTACATTTTGAACACTTTAACTAAAAGCATCATAATAACTTTACACATGGATATAATAACCCGAGAAGTTAATATTAAGTGGCCCTTTAAAAATACATACAAAACAAAGAAGAAGTAGGCTTTAGAATAAATGCTAAGTAAGCCTAACTAGTGCCACCAGGTCCATCCCCTCAATCTCATTAAAAAATTTATAAAAATACAGTTACATATATATCAAAACTAATCCATTTTCCTAGTCTGAAGTATACACACAGTTCTACATTTAAAGAAATAACTTAAAAATCAAGATGCCGATATAAATACCCTTAGAGTTTCAACATGTACTAGGATGATCCACCAAACCAAATTATTATCCATTAACTCAATGTAGTTCATTAGGACATCATTCCATCACTTCGCTTCTACAGAGCCATAAATTAAAACCAATCACAACCAATAAATCAAATAGTGAATCATGAGCAGAAATATAAACCATGCATTTTCATTGTATCGATATGTCTTCTATTTATTTTCCAGTACTGAAGTTAATTTACTAAACATTTACTTAAATAGACGATGATAAGTCATATAGGAAATTTTTTTATTTTTTATAGTTTTAGGGACATTACAGCTGCATATAGTATTCGATGGTATGATCTAGTTCCCTAAAGTACATGCAATTCGTAGCAGGGTATAGACACTATCGATCATAATGTTCAAGGGTACCAAAATTATAACATATGACTTGTCCTCTACCTCGACCAAATCCTCCTCATCCACGACCTCTAAATCTACCTCGCGGTTGATTGAATTGCGCGTCACTTCTCTCAGCCTGACCTTTTCCCTCCATAAGAAATGTTTTTGCAGAAAGCTCAATGAGCAATTGATATGCTCGATAATTTTTCTCGCCGTGCCCAATAGACTGAAAAAATTTGCACCATAAATTCTTAGTACTTACCATCTTTTGTAACAAGTAGCATTCTTCTCGTCGATGTCCCTTAGTCTAACAAATTCAACACTGTAAAACAACATTTAATGGGATTGGATCACCAGCATTAAGATAATCATGAAATGTCATACATTGATCTTTAAAATGTCCATCTTCTCTGCATCTAGTGCACCAAACATATTCTCACTTTTCTTTTCCTTTCTTGATATCTTGAATCTAAATAGGCAAGTTTGCTAACTGTAACTAGATTTGAGCCATACCAGCTCCAGTCTCTCCGACAGGTGATGCTTCTAACTTCATATCCAATTATAAGGCTTCTGTCTATGTCAATATCTTCTGTTTCATGAGTGGGACTCTAATATGGGGCAGTAACGCAGCTATAAACCATTCCTTATGCTGTAAATAATTCATCGGAAATATTTCACGATCCATTAAAGTCTTAAATCGTTTGTCAAAGTGCATTGAGACTCAGACTTCAGATTCTTGAATTCAATCTTCAATCCCTTCTTGACCTCTGCTAAATTCTTTATAGATTGAGTGCCAATGAATTCACAAAATTTCATAAACCAATCTAAGGCACGACCTCTAAAGTTTGTGATCAACTATGCTAACTTGACATTGTCATCTTGTACTTGTTTTACAGTCCATACTAAATTGCATAAAAACCAGTGTTGTTCTGGATCTTCGAATCCATTCCCATTAAAAATAGGAAACTTGATGGCATCCCAAGCCATTTTGGTCCTCTAGGACCTTGGATGATTCACTACTAATAGACCACTACTTAGAGCCTTCCCACTCGTCGAAGTATTATTCTCACTATTGCCACTACTCTTACTAGTTTGGAAGAAGTATGAAGAAATATTAGGTCTTACCTCGGTCTCTAGATATGTACATAGGGTCATGGGTATGTCACAGCCTTGGGTTTGGAATAGTTCTGTAGATCCTTCTTCGTCCTTGGAAATGAGATAGTACTTTTCTTCCTCATCACTAGAATTGTAACCCACCTAGTACTTGAAACATTTTATGTTTGTGGAAAAACATTACTTTAACTTTTATTGTAAAGTTTTATGATAATGACCAAGGATGGTCAAGGATGACTCTAAATGAATAGTATTATTATTTAATAAATTAAAATAGGAGACACTCACCCAAAGAGAATATTGAAAGAGTGTTCACTAACCCACTAGGAGGAATGAAACTAGTGTAGAAGACAATGGACAAGTGGCAGCATCTGCACTCACTTACTAGCGGTTGTAGGGGGGCAATTCCCTAAAAATGTGGTCATGTTCCGCAAGGATGGTTGAACTAAGCTGGTGGCTCATTAAATGTGAAATTGACCCAAAAGACCTAGGAAATATTTTATAGCCTTCGAATTGAGCATAGGCTCAAAACTTTTTCCTTGTGTTGTTAGAACTGAGCACACAAGAGATTCGATGAGGGGAAGCTAGGTAATGAGTTGCAGAGTAAGACTATCTTACTGTTGAATTATAGAGTGTTATGTATGCAAGTATACATGATTGTTGAAGTACATAAGAGTGACATGTATGCAAGTCTTCATGATTGCTGAAGTACACATGAGTGACTTGTATGCAAGTGTATGAATAAATACTCGAAAAAAATAGAATGATGATTATAAATTTCTTTCTGTATTTTTCCCTTCACCATAGGTGATGTACTCTAGTACAGGAAGATGTTTAATTAACATAGATTAGAAATGATATTAAGATTTTAAGAAAAAGAATATTCTTTATTCTATATCAGATATAGATTTCAGTATAGAATGTTGTTCTCATTAGTATATGCATATATACAAATATTGTCTATTTCTAAACACTTAATATCAAAACCTAGTTGTAAAATCAACATTATCTCATCATAGATTTCTACAGAGTAAATATATTTATAAAACCTAGATAAGTAAATATTTCTATATATGCTATTATTTATACATAGATAGGTTATATTACACAAAAACTAGAAAGATTTACAATGTCGAATTCATAGAGAAGTTACAATCATTTAAACAAAGTATGGTATACAATGGTATACTAATAATCAAATAATACAAGTCAAAAAGAGAGATCTTAAATCCTAGCAATGAATTCAAATAAACAAATACCACATCTGATAAACTATATTACGAAATCATTCTGAAACTGCTCGATATCCCCATAAAGTATCAACATACATTATACATTAATAATCAAATAGAATTTCAAGTTCAAAGGATAGTTTAGGGTCAAACCCTAGTTTACAACTTATAACAATATCAACTATACCGAGGGTCGAACCATGTACACATCAATCTTTATCATAATATCAACCAACAGAAATAATAAAACTTTATAACAACGGTTTGAGACCCATAAGGGATCACCCTAAATTCTTTTAAAATATTATGAATAGTGTTAATACAACCCCGGGTTTATCAACCAATTTAAATGCAGTTGGTCCCGGTATATTATAAGTATAAACAATAAAACAATTTCTATATACAGTCGAAGCAAATGTAGCAATACAGAATGCATCAAGAACAGAGCTCGATGACATATATGGATGCATCGTGACCATCATATATAAACAGGTTATCAAAATAATAAAAGGTCAAGGATTGGAGTCTCGAGAGAGAGAGAGCTCGGTCCTAAATCATACAATCTAAATTTATAAATACAAGATCTAAGTACTTGGACAAGGTTTAGGGTTTAAACCTGTGGAAATCATATCATTCCAGGACTAAGAAATCACAGTGGTGAATTGCATCTTATTTATGAATCTATGAAGTAGGGTATGACCCCAAACAAAATATGTATTAATATTTACCAAAAATACAATTTAATAAACTGTCAAGGAGGCCAAGAGCAACATTGTTAACCTTTCAAGTTGATACAAGTATCAAAACTGATAACTCAATTTCTTTCCATAAATGAGTACAATGCAGGAAACACTGCTCCAGTCTACCAGTTTGGTACCCCAAAACAAACAAACAGAAGTATAAAGTCTTTTACAACAGTTGGTCGAAACCCCAACATCGACATTTAGCCAGAAGACAGTACAGTATCAACGCTACCACAAGGAAGTGCCAAAAATCCCTCTTCTATAATCAAATAAGCAATAGTAAGCCATCGCATTAATAAACATTTGTTGACAGGGGTGTCAATCCTGTCAATAGGTCTGGAGCTTACCGTGCTTACAAACCAAAGGATCTGCCTTCCCTATTTCCCAAGCTATTGCTGAGACCCAAGTCGAGACTAGAAGTTTGGTAGAAACCCTATCAAGAAAGAAAGTGAATGGTTAAAAGCTGAATAAAACAGTGTGTAAAGAATAGTTACTTCATTTATAAAAAACAAGTTGCATAGCTTTACCTGCACCAGACTCGAACTCGACCGAGAGCTTCCCAGAAGTATGTTGGATGAAAGCACAGTGTCAAGAACAGTAAACTCTCATTGTAAACCATAAGTAGTGAAGACCGCGGTAACAACTTAATGAAATCACCTCTACGACCCAGTTAAAAAAAGACTGCATTCAAAGGGCTCATAGCCATGGCAGTCGAGAGGGCATGGCTCTCCAGCCCTCTGAAAAACACAACAATAATGCCAAAGACCAAACCCTTAGTGCATGGATAGGGTTTCCCTATACATGGAGTTAATTTCCCAAGTCAATCATGTGGGCATATTTAATGTATGATTTGTCAACCACTATCGTTTGAATATCAACCCCATTTCTATAGTTTTATGCCAACGTTAATATATATTTCAATACTTTTACGCCAAACCACTTTCATATAGTTTGGTTCATAAATTTTTCATACAATAGAATTTTTCCTAGGAACCTCAAACCCATGGTAAAAGAGTTAACCAAGCAAATAATTTTAATACAAATCGACTATAAAATAAATGATTATCACCATGGAGATTGGGATATGAATCCCCAACTCTTTAGTCCAGATTGACTAAGTCATATAACTGCAATTTAACTAGTAAGGAGTAAAGAAGTTGTTTGTTACCATAATAACCTCGGTCACAAAAACAATACATATTCTATAGATGCATGTTCTCACCTGTAACCTGGTTAAAGTGGCAGAATGCATTAGCGTAAAGCTAAGTAAGCTTTGGGGCATCACAAGGAACCCCTTCAACAAAAGAAAAACATGTTCAGTATTAACATCATAATTATAATTTCAATTTCATGTTACGACACAAAGGATAACAATTTAATTATCAACATCGTCATAAGCATTAAATCATCATATTAAAGATAGTCAAAAGAAGGTTGTATTCAGTGTTTAAGACACATTCATTTTAAAACGATGACTTTTGTAATTGAGTGCCGTCTTTACAAATTGTAGTTAAACAGTTAACAAGGAGAGTAACATTCCAAAATTTTACTTTCTGCATAGTAAATTATAGTATTTATAATACACAAAAAAATTTTAATTTTTATGAATTTTGGAGGTGTTACATGTGGTATCAGAGCGCAAGTTCAAACACTAGGCCTGAAAGTGGCTCAACTCGCGCAATTGAAATTGAAAACAGAAAACACAGATTACTGATTTTTGTTTTAATTTGTTTCTGTACAGAACATTTGGTATCTAATATTGCAGGTATGGAAGGACCAGAAGAATATATTGAGGACAGATCCCAACATAATGATCAAAATAATAATGAACATGAACATGTTAGCGAAGAAAATATTTACGTATAATTAAATGATAATTCATTTGAACTGCTTCATACAGTTAAGTATTTAAAGGTTGAAATGAAAACTATTAAGGAAGAGAATGAAAGAATTTTAAAAGCACAAGAAGAATTGAATCAAACATTAATGGATAAATTTCATAATGACAAAAAAACATAAAAGAACATAATTTAATTCTGAATCTGGAACCATGTCCTATCAACACAAAGGTAAGAAGTTAAAATTCTCTAATGATGATAGTAGCTCTTCTTCCGAAATTAATGTTAAAATACATAAAAAGAAACATAAGTATTCCAGTGACAGCAGTGAAAGTGACTATAGACCAAAAAGGAGGAATTATAAACCATATGAAGAGATTTCAGGGGAGTTCAAGAAGATAAAACCCCCAACGCTTAACGGTGAAAATGAAAAGGGAGAAGCAGTCGAAGCATGGCTGTCAGGTATGAAGAAATATTTTCAAATTTATGATTATTCAGATCAGCTGAAAGCTAAGATGGCCATTTATAATTTGACTGGGAAAGAAGATATTTGGTGGTAGGATATAAAAAGGGTAAAAAGAATTAAACAAAAGAGTGTAACTTGGAGTACATTTAAGAAATATCTTAAGAAGAAGTTTTTGTCTGAATAGTACTAAGAAGAAAAAGCAAAAGAGTTCTATGATTTAAAACTAGTCTCTATGAACATGAAAGAATTAAGCAGTAAATTCCTAAGTCTGTTAAGATATGTACCTTACATTGTAGACAAGAATCCTAAAATACAAAGATTTCTGAGTTGCTTACCTTTTAATATCAAAGACAGAATTGAGTACGACAACCCTAAGATTCTTGAGAAAGATATGAGAAAAGCAATCTTTTGTTTTGAACGGAACAGAAAAAGAGAAGGTGTATCTAACTGGAAGGGTAATAAACCAAGTAATTTCGAACATAAAAGGAAAAATTTTAATAGGAATGCTAGAAATAACAAGTGAAATTTCACTAACATAAATTTTCGAGGAAATAATTTTAAAAGTAATACACCACAAAATTTTACAGCTGCAAGAAACATGCCCAATAATTATGATAGAAATAATGAACAAAGAGCGTGACCTATAAAATGTTATGAATGTCAAGGACTGCATATTGCCGCAAACTGTCCTAACAGGAAAAGAACATTCAGCAACATCCATACAGTGCATGAAGAGGCAACGGTTGGTGACTTAGCGAGAGAAATTACCAGGATCAATGCATCCTTGGAAAATCAACAGGTTGATCATCAAACCTCAATGGTTGAAATCGAAGGTATGCTACAGAATAGAACCATCTCTATTTTAATTGACCTAGGTGCTAGTTTGAGTTATGTATCACCTGATATAGTAAAAAGATGTAAATTGAAAGTATAAAAGTTTGATAAATCTTGGTTGGTTTAGTTAGCTACAGGAACCAAAAGGAAGGTAGTTGATTTTGTTAAAAATTGTGATTTGCCTATGAGTCAGTTAAAGACACAAGTAAAGATTAATGTACTACCGTTAGGGTCTTATGATGTATTAATCGGAATGGGTTGGCTGGAAAAGAATAGGGTAGTTTTGAATTGTTTTGAAAAGACATTTGCATGCTTGAATGATAAATGAGAAATAGTAACAGTAAAAGGAATTCCTAGAAAAAATTTAGCTAGACAGATTTATGCATTACAATTGAAAAAGGTTGTACATAAAGGATGTAGAGTATTAGCTGTAAATGTAATAAATGATGAACACACAACTAAAAAAGATAAGTTAAAACTGGAAGATATACCAATTCTTAGATACTTCTCATATGTATTCCCGAAAGAAATTCTAGGTCTACCTCCGAAAAGAGAATTGGATTTCACCATTGAGTTAGTACGTGGTGTGGTACCCAACTCAAAAGCTCCTTACTGGATGAATATTTTAGAGCTTAATGAATTAAAATCACACTTAAAAGAATTGATTGATAAAAACTACATAAGACCAAGTGTGTTGCCTTGGGGAGCACCTATCATTTTTGTTAAAAAGAAAGACAGTACTTTGCGTTTATGCATAGACTACCGTCAGTTAAATAAAATGACGATGAAAAAAAAAATCCCTTTCCCTACTTAGATGATCTGTTTGATCAAGTATGCGGAGCAACGATATTTTCAAAAATAGACTTGAGATCTGGTTATCATCAAGTCATAATTAAAGACGAAGATATCTTTAAAACTTCATTTAAAACCCATTATAGGCATTACAAATTTGTAGTTATGCCTTTTGGGCTAACTAACGCTCCAGCAGTTTTCATGTGTCTAATGAATAATGTTTTACATAAGTATTTGGATAAATTTGTAATTGTTTTCATTGTCGAAATTTTAATTTATTCAAAGACTAAGGAAGAACATGATGAACAATTACGAATAATTTTACAAGTCTTAAGAGAACATCAACTGTACGTTAAATTCAATAAGTGTGAATTTTTCAAAGATAAAATACAGTATCTAGGTCATGTGATATCCAAGGATGGAATTTCAGTTGACCCGGATAAAATAAGAGCAATTAAAGAATGGCATGTCCCTAAAGATGTAACAGATGTACGATCGTTCATGGGAATCACAGGTTACTACTGGAATTTTATAGAAGGGTTCTCAATAATTACAAATCCCATAACCTCTTTACAGAAAAAGGGAAAGAAATTTGTTTGGGATCAAAAGTGTGAAGAAAGTTTTAAGAAGTTAAAAGAATCGTTAACTACTAAAAATTGCAGATCCAAGCAAGGACTTCTTTGTATGCACTGATGCATGCAATGATGGCCTTGGTGGAGTCTTAACACAAGAAGGTCACGTAATAGCGTATGAGTCAAGAAAGTTAAAAATTCATGAAAAGAACTACGTTACCTACGATTTAGAGTTGGCTGCCATGATACATGCTTTAAAAATGTGGCACCATCATCTAATTGGTAGAAAGTTTTCATTAATGACAGATAATTAAGGTTTAAAATATTTGTTGGATCAACCAAATTTGAACGCAAGAAAAGCTAGGTGGTTAGCTTTCCTTAGCGAATATGATTTCGAGATCCAGCACATAAAAGGTAAAGAAAATAGAGTGGTTGATGCCTTAAGCAGAAATGCAATATTAAATTTCATGGAAGCAATCAGCACTTATAAAACAGATTTAGAAAATCAACTTGAAGAAGGAATAAAACTAGATAAAAATTATCAGAAATTACAGGAAAAAGTTGCAAAAAATAATTCTAAAAAATTTAATAACAGATTACAATTTAAATGAAAATGGTTTAACATTGTATAAAAACAGACTGTATGTGCCTAATGTACCTGAAATTAAGTTGTTGATTTTAAATGAAGTACATAAAAGTCCTTATTCAGGACACCCTAATTACTAAAAGATGATACTGATGTTAAGGAAAGATTACTTTTGGCCAAACATGAAGAATGAGGTGGCTGAATACATAGCTAAGTGCTTTGAATGTCAGCAAGTTAAAGTTGAGCATCAACACCCAGCTGGATTATTACAGCCATTGCCAATTCCAAAGTGGAAGTGGGAAATTATTAGCATTGATTTTATAACTGGTTTTCCTAAAAGTCAAAAGTAGAATGATTCAATAATGGTAGTAGTAGATAAGCTTAGTAAAGCAGCTCATTTTATACCTGTTAAAACTATTTTTAAGGCTGCTAACATTGTTGATGTGTTTATGAAGCAAGTTTTTTGTTTGCATGGAATCCCTAAGGTAATAATTTCTGATCTAGATTCTAAATTTATTGGAAATTTATGGAAATCATTGTTTAAAGGTTTGGATACTAAATTAAATTTCAACACATCTTTTCATATGCAAACTGACGGGGAAACTGAAAGAGTAAATCAGATTCTAGAGGATATGTTAAGAATGTATGTTAAAGATCAGCGAACTAAATGGGAAGAATATCTGCACTTAGTTGAATTTGCTTATAATAATCACTATCAAGCTTCAACTAAACTTAGTCATTTTGAAATTATGTATGGTAGGAAGTGTAATACTCCTATCTCATGTAGTAATCCAGTTGATAGATTAATGTTAGGACCAGAATTGTTAAAAGAGATGGAACTAATAGTGAAGAAGGTACAAGACAATTTGAAAATTACACAAGACAGACAGAGGAGTCATGCATATCTAAAAAGAACTGAGAAAGAATTCCAAGTAGGTGAGCATGTTTTTGTCAAGGTTAAACCTAGAAAATGTTCTTTTAAGATGGGGAGTTGTGCTAAATTAGCACCCAGGTATTGTGGACCATTTGAAATACTATCAAGAATTGGACCAGTGGCTTATGAGTTAGCCTTACCACCTAATTTGAAAATACATAATGTATTTCATATTTCTATTTTAAAAAAGTATGTACATGATAATACTCATGTAAACGATTGGAACGACATATAGGTGGAACCAGAAGGATATTTTCATGTGGAACTAGATTGTATCCTCGACAGAAGAAAAATTTTACTCTGAAATCGCACCATTGGATAGGTAAAGGTGCAATGGAAGCACCTTAGTCTAGATGAAGCAACCTGGGAATTGGAAAGTCATATGCGGGAATCATATCCAATTCTATTCTAGGAAGGCTCTGATGATGAATAAGCAACATCGAGGACGATGTTGTACTTAAGACGGGTTGTTTGTAACCTACCTAGTACTTGAAACATTTTATGTTTGTGGAAAAACCTTACTTTAACTTTTCTTGTAATTTTTTATGATAATGACCAAGGATGGTCAAGGATGATTGTAAATGAATAATACTATTATTTACTAAATTAAAATAGGAGACACTCACCCAAAGAGGCTATTGAAAGAGTGCTCATTGACCAATTAGGAGGAATGAAACTGGTGTAGAAGGAAATGGACAAGTGGCAGCATCTGCACTCACTTACTGGCCATTGCAAGGGGCAACATCCCTAAAAATGTGGTCATGTTCCCCAAGGATGGTGAAACTAAGCTGGTGGATCATTAAATGTGAAACTAACCCATAAGACCTAGGCAATATTTTATAGCCATTGAATTGAGCAGAGGCTCACAAATTTTTCCTTGTGTTGTTAGAACTGAGCACACAAGAGATTCGATGAGGGGAAGCTAGGTAATGAGTTGCAAAGTAAAACTGTCTTACTGCTGAATTGCAGAGTGTTACGTATGCAAGTCTACATGATTTCTAAAGTACATAAGAGTGATATGTATGCAAGTCTTCATGATTGTTGAAGTACATATGAGTGATTTGTATGCAATTCTCCATGATTGTTGAAGTACAAAGAGAGTTTGTATGCAAGTCTTCTTGATTGCTGAAGTACAAACAGAGTGTCTTGCTTCTACATAGTATCTTCATCCTGGTGGTTCAATGAACAATCTCGGGGGTCCAAAAGCAAGTGATCTTGGCTTCTTTATGGAGAACGTTGGGAGGAACGTTCCTCTTTGGGTGTTCTTCCACCCTATCAGTTATCAGGTTCTACTTTTTTTTTGTTTTATTTACTAAACCGTTGATCTATTTTGAAAACTATATTTATGTATTATCATAGTTTTTCAGATGTATCCTAGTTTCCAATTTAGTTGTTAGAAATGATACATTACTGAATTGATAGATTATTTCTGTACAATGAATGTATGAATAAAGATTGGAAAAACATAGAATGATGATTATAAATTTCTTCCTGTATTTTTCCTTTCACCATAGGTGATGTACTCTAGTACAGCAAGCTGTTTAATTAACATAGATTAGAAATGATATGACGATTTTAAGAAAAAGAATATTCTTTATTATATATCAAATATAGATTTCAGTATAGAATGTTGTTCTCATTAGTATATGCATATATACAAATATTGTCTATTTCTAAACAGTCAATATCAAAACCTAGCTGTAAAATCAACATTATCCCATCATAGATTTTTACACAGTAAATATATTTATAAAACCTAGATAAGTAAATATTGCTATCTATGCTATTATTTATACATAGATAGGTTATATTACACATAAAATATAAATATTTACAATGTCAAATTCATAGAGAAGTTACAATCATTTAAACAAAGTATGGTATACAATGGTATACTAATAATCAAATAATACAAGTAAAAAACAGAGATCATAAATCCTGGCAACGCATTCACATAAACAAATAGCACATCTGATAAACTATATTACGAAATCATTCTGAAACTACCCGATATCCCCATAAAGGATTAACATACATTATACATTAATAATCAAATAACATTTCAAGTTCAAATGATAGTTCAGGGTCAAGCCCTAGTTTACAACTTATAACAATATCAACTATAACGAGGGTCGAACCCTGTACACATCAATCTTTATCATAATATCAACCACTAAAAATAATAAAACCTTATAACAAGGGTTCGAGACCTATAAGGGCTCACCCTAAATTCTTTTAAAGTATTATTAACATGGTTAATACAACCCCAGGTTTATCAACCAATTTAAATGCAATTGGTCCCGGCATATTATAAGTATAAACAATAAAACAATTTCTATATACAGTCGAAGCAAATGTAGTAATACAGAATGCATCAAGAATAGAGCTCAATGAAATCTATGGATGCATCATGACCATCATATATAAACAGGTATCAAAATAATAAAAGGTCAAGGGTTCGAGTCTCAAGAGAGAGCTTGCCCAGTCCTAAATCATACAATATAAATTTATAAATACAAAATCTAAGTACTTGGACAGGGTTTAGGTTTTAACCCTGTGGAAATCATATCATTCCAGAACCGAGAAATCACACAGGTGTATTGCATCTTATTGACGAATCTATGAAGTAGGGTATGACCCCAAACAAAATACGTATTAATATTTACCAAAAATACAATTTAATAAACTGTCAAGGAGGCCAAGAGCAACATTGTTAACCTTTCAAGTTGATACAAGTATCAAAATCGATAACTCAATTTCTTTCCATAAATGAGTACAACACAGGGAACACTGCTCGAGTATACCAGTTTGGTACCCCAAAACAAACAAACAGAAGTATAAAGTCTTTTACAACAGTTGGTCGAAACCCCAACGCTGGCATTTAGCCAGAAGACAATATAGTATCAACGCTACCACAAGGAAGTGCCAAATATCCCTCTTCTATAATCAAACAAGCAATAGTAAACCATCGCCTTAATAAATATTTGTTGATAGAGGTGTCAATCCTGTGGATAGGCCCGAAGCTTACCGTGGTTCCAAATCACTGGATCTGCCTTCCCTATTTCCCAATCTATCGCCGAGACCCAAGTCGAGACCAGAACTTTGGTACAAACCCTATCAAGAAATAAATCCAAGTGTCAAGAACCATAAACTCTCATTGTAAACCATAACTAGGGAAGACCGCGGTAACTAGGGAAGACCGCGGGATCACCTCTGTGACTTAGTTAAAAGCAAACTGCATTCAAAGGGCTCATAGCCATGGTGACCTAGAGAGCATGGCTCTCCAGCCTTTTGAAAAACACAACGATAATTCCAAAGACCAAACCCTTAGCGCATGGATAGGGTTTCCCTATACGTGGAGTTCATTTCCCAGCTCAATCACATGGGCATATTTAAGTATGATCTATCAACCACTATCATTTGAATATCAACCCCATTTCTATAGTTGTATGCCAATGTTAATATATATTTCAATACTTTTATGCCGAACCACTTTCATATAGTTTGGTTCACAAATTTTTCATACCATAGAGTTTTTCCTAGGAACATTGAATCCATTGTAAAAGAGTTAACCAAGAAAATAATTTTAATACAAATCAACTATAAAATAAATGATTATCACCATGGAGATTGGGATATGAATCCCCAACTCTTTAGTCGAGATTGACTAAGTCATATAACTGCAATCTAACCAGTAAGGAGTAAAGAGGTTGTTTGTTACCATAATAACCTCGGTCACAAAAAAAATACATATTCTATAGATGCATGTTCTCACCTGTAACCTGGTCAAAGTGGCAGAATGCGTTAGTGTAAAGCTAAGTAAGCTTCGAGGCGTCACAAGGAACCCCTTCAACAAAAGAAAAACATGTTCAGTATTAACATCATAATTATAATTTCAATTTCATGTTATGACACAAAGGATAACAATTTAATTATCAACATCATCATAGCATTAAATCATCATATTAAAGATAGTCAAAAGAAGATTGTCTTCAGTGTTTAAGACACATTCATTTTAAAACGATGACTTTTGTAATTGAGTGTCGTCTTTACAAATTGTAGTTAAATAGTTAACAAGGATATTAACATTCCAAAATTTTACTTTCCGCATAGTAAATCATAGTATTTAGACTACATAGAAATTTTTTAATTTTTATGAATTTTGGAGGTGTTACAAGAATCTTTGTCGAGTTGTGGTACTGGTTCGTAGTCTATTCTTTCAGTTGCAATGCAACCCTTCTTTCTTGTTGCAATTCTCCTCCTCTTGTTTGACCAAAATCGTCTCCCACTCCGTAGAAATACACACTCTTCATCTAGTTCAATTTCTTCTCCCCTTATCATTTCAACTCATCCCGTTTATCCATCCAAATCTTCCTCCATAAAATACACATTCCCACCACGCAAAATCGCTCTACTCGTCATATTCCATTTGCATCACACCCTTTTCACAAAGTAGCTTCTTGATCGACAAGTTCAACAACTTAAGGAACTTACCTTGTGGACCTTCAAAGAGCTCACATTCTGCTGCGCTATATGACTTAATAGTGTCATAGAAAATTTGGTAATGTACCCCTCGAGTACACTGTCCAACCAGTAGTCTACTGCATGTGAAATTTTGTTATTCACACCTTTCAGTCATTCTATCAACGCTGGCGTCCAACGTTGAGGCTTGCCTCCTTGAAAAATTTGTCGTATGCTCAGTCAACCTTTCTAGCCATTCATGCAATATCATAAGGAACTCACCAAAGAAGACCTCATGAATATCAATAAAAATATACTTGTCTACCCAACCTTCGTCATCCAACCGGGGATGCTTGTTCTGTACTTTCACAAAGTATTTCAGCTGCTGATATAACCAATCCTAGATCTCCAGTTTAGTTGGATGCCACAACGTTCCCCTTCACACAAATCATGGTCCCAACAACGAAACCATTTGTTGGTGAAATTTTACTTCAACCATGGTTCAAACACTCAACATCATACCAATAAACACCATTACCACAGATACCGTCCTAAAAGGGAGTTTATCCCTTTTGGAAACACCCGCAGAGCCAATGAAATCTCACCCAAATTACCTATGGGAACTGCAATAACTAGGTTTCTGTAGCATAGAAGGGGAATGGAATGATAGAAAACTCATTCATCATATAACGCATAACATTAACTAGTTCATAACATCAACAGGATCAAAGCTTCAACACATCACTCACTTCGACAAGACCCATAACATCATCATACTAATTTAACTTAGGTTGTATTTAACATTCATGTCATTCACAATTATCTTAAGTAGGCATTCATCCAAATATTCAATCATAGGAAATAAACACAAAACACATATCACATCACACATCATAACACATAAAGACACCATGTTTAACATCGAAACCCATCCTGGGAGAAACCGCAGAAGCGCTTGTCTTTTATTATGAGTCGCAACCAAATAAGCACTTCAGTTAGAACTTACATATTTTTTCATGGCATACAAGGGATCTGCGCACACAACTTGCATATCAGCGACTCGACTTCTCCAAAATAACTCCAATGAACATAACATAATAATCCATTACATACTCAAGATGTGTTCTTACAACATCGACAGACAGTAGCAACATAATAGTAACCAACAGTAACCCCCAAAATTGTTCCCTTATTACATATTTATCAGGCGCACTTAGCTTGCTCCACTCCCACTAATACACTAACTTACTAACCAGCACATTAATACAATGTGGACCATTTCTAACTAATTGAATCAATTCCGACCATTTGACTTGTTCAACATAACCGTTTTTCCCGATTTTTTGGTTGCTTCGTTGGAGTTGACCACTTCATTGAACCACTTATGTCTTGACTTTGTCCACACAAAATTGTTTCCTCAAAAATGGTACCTCCAAAAAGCTAGGCCCAACAAGTTCTTAACACCTTATCCCCAAGGGCTATAAGAATTTTAGATGATGAACATATTGACAAAGAAATGGACCACATTATAGAAGTTTTAACTAACATGGGATATAAGAATAGACTCATAAAAAAGACAATCACTAGAGATAGGGTTAAAGCAAGAAATGGGTCTACTTGTTGCAGTAACAACCCCAACAAGGGAGACTATATCATTTATATTCAAGAAGTTACTCACAAAATTGCAAGGATCCTAAGAAGCAAGTATATACTTACCTCCTTCAAAACTTTAGCAACCACTAAGTAGAAAATGAGATCAATCAAAGATCCCACCAATCTGTGCCAATATAAGGGCGTCTACAAGGTTGAATGCTCCTGTGGAAAGTGTTACATCAGGGAAACGGGATGATATTTTAGTATTAGTATCAAAGAACATGAGGTGGATATACAGAAAGAAAGAATTCCCACCTTGGCATTAGCTAAGCACTCCAATAAAACTAGGCATCATTTTTTCCTTCAATGATAATGATGATGATGATGATGATGATGATGATGACGAATATGATGATAATCAAAAAGATGAAGATGATGAAGATGATGATGATGATGAATACCATGAAGATGATGGTGATGACGACGCCAACGATGATGATGATGATGATGATTGTGGTGGCGATGACGACGACAACAACAATGATGATGATGATGATGATGATGAAGATGAGGATGATGAAGATGTTGATGAGGAAGAGGGAGATAACCATGATGATGATGATGATGAATATGAAGATGATGATGATGATGATGATGATGATGATGATGATGAAGATGAAGATGATGAAGACGATGACGACGATGATGATGATGATGATGATGATGATGATGAATATGATGATGATGATGACGATGATGACGAAGATGATGATGATGAAGATGATGGTGGTGGTGGTGATGACGACGACAACGATGATGATGGTGATGATGAATATGGTGATGGCGATGATGATGATGATGATGATGATGAAGATGATGATGAGGAGGAGGAGGAGGAGGAGGAGGAGGAGGAGGAGGAGGATCACCACATGATGGTACTTGAAGAAGTATTATATCCATCAAATACTAAGAAGGTTTTCTCAACCAACCACACATGGCTTCTTGAGTGTGCCAATGGATTATGATTAGGGATGTTGGTGCAATTAGGTGGATTGGATAAATATGCATGTGTCTCAAGGACTTGGGGATGACATTTGAGGTAAAAATACCATGCATTTGGCTATAAAGAATCCATTGAAGCATCCAAATCCATGAAAAAAGTCTCAAAGCACCATGTATGACTTTGCAGGGATATCCATGATTCCATTGCACTATGTATCCAATTCTTTGGAATTGGGGGTTTGGACATGATCATGGGAGGAGAGTTGAAGCTTGGGACTGAAAGTAATCTTACATTCATATTGGTCAGGTTGTGTGGTTGATAGAAAATCAACTTTTGAATATGTAATTCAAGTTATCTTGGTTTCTTTATGTGTTAAATTTCCATGATAATTTGTACATTCAATTTTGGATAGCTCATATAATTTTAACCAATCATAATTCACATTTTAATATTGGGATATTTTTATTTTTATATAACACTTAACCCCATAACTTACCTACAATCCCTATAAACTTTAACTCTTAACCTACAATCCTTATAACCCTAACCCCAAAACCCCTAAACACCTTGAAGCACTTATGAACTTAGGGATTATGGTTTAGAAGAGGGCCTAAAGGTGTTTATGGGGGAGGGGCTCTAGGAATAAATTGACACATATACATTTATTGGGAAATAAATGAAGTAAATTTTACCCACCGAACTATGCAACGTTCAGTCGAAGTGTGCATGATTCTAGCGCACATGTGCTCTTAGTGCGTGCGCGCCTCTGCTGACCATAAAATTTAGAAAATAACCCGTGCTCTTCTCTCGTATTTTTCTCTCATTCCTCGCATATTTTTCAATGTTTTCACGCACAATCCGACAACCATTTTCATTTTGGATTGAATTCACACACCATTTGGTGTTTATTTGACAATTTGGATAGAATACACACCAATTGGACTCTATTTGGCTCTTTGGATTGAATACACACCAATTGGGGTGTATTTGGATCCTTTGATTGAATACACAACAATTGGACTCTAATTGGCTCCTTGGATTGAATTCTCATGTTGCTTGGACACACTTGAACTCTTCTTACATATAGTGGATACATAAAAAGATAATTTTACATTTGAAGCAAAGAGAAACCATAATCCTTAAGGTATGGTGACAATTTTATCTTGTTTAATGTATTTTAGTATTCATTCAATTTGTTTGAATTGTATCTATTTTATTTTTTCATCATATATTGTATGCTAAATGTATCATTAGTCTTCTTAATCTTCAATAGACAATAAAAACCTCTTACCACAAAAAAACTACAACATGCACCAAGCAATGCTTTCAATCTTTCATGAAGATAATAAAAACAAATTACTTGCATCACCACCAATAACCTTTCATAATCACATAACTCCATCTAAATTACACAAACATTTGTTGAATTCCTCATGATTTCACTACAACAACTCACACAAACACCTAAATAATCAAACTCTTAATCTTTTGGCGCTATTTTACCTCATCCAAAACATGAAAATGAAGTGAGTAGGAGCTTCTCCTTTTGTTGGGAATGTGCTCCTACTAACATCCCATAATGCCATCCAATTGAGTTTCTAGAGGTGTTGTTGTTGTTATATCTAGGGAATTCTCAATAGCTTTTAAGATTATATGAAAACATTCTCACTAGATGTTGTTGTACATAATAAATTGGTACATCGATTTTTAATAATCATGCACATCGAGTTTGAATAACTTATTTGTTATTTATTCTTGCAGGGGTGATATTTTTTTTGTTGTTAAAAAACGTATTGAATATGGGAAACAAACGTAATAATAAAATAAAGTCTAGAAGGAAGGAGTCACCCCCTGAAAAGGCCCATGAGATAAGAAAAAAGTCCAGGTTGTACATGGAAAAATGTAGACATCAAAATGTTAGTGCCTTAGATCAATCAACAAGCAATGACGAAGTGGTTGAAGTCAATAAAATATTGGTTGATGCTGAGTATGAAGGGATGGATGTTGAACAAGTTGTTAATTGGAAACCTCCCCAAGAAGAGCACACACATGTCGAACACACTCTCTTGCAGGACCAAATTGTGAACAAACGGCCACAACAAACTGGTGATGAGACTCGTACTTCCTTTTCGACTCCCTTGCCTCGACTATCAAGCAGATGATGAAGAACTACCAGGCGTATTCACGTGGATGAAAGTTCATTTTCAGAACTTGAAGGTAAGTTTCCAAAATGCACTATTGATTTCCATTGTAACAAGATAATCAAAGAATTTTTTGAATCCAAATGAGATGCAGCAAAACATCAATTGTTTCTGGCTTTGTTAAAATCACATCGTCTAGCTCATATTAGGAGAATTTTGGGCATAAAGGTAGTTAGAAGTTCATAGGCCAACAATGATGTTGTTAGAAATCTAAAGTCTGCATTTAATTTGATTGGAAAAACTTCTTGTACAAAATATTTTAATGTGGCCCATCGTGTACTGTCAGAATCGATTGTAGACAAATCCACAAGGCAATGTCGCCTGCTATCACACACATGTAAAATATTTAAAGTAGATAGAAAGAATATTCAAAATTATTATACTATTAGAGAAAAAATTGAGACCTCAGGACAAAAATATTGTTGGACCTTTGTTGGTAGGTTACCTCATTTAGACATGAAGCTTATTGATGTTGTTAAAGAAATAGTACAAACATTTTGGCATGATAACACTAGACCGTCATCGAATCAAAGATATGTGTTAAACTTGAGAAAAGGTGTTAAGTGGTGTGAACCCCATGTCAAGCACTTCCTTGACACAACACAAATAGAACTCTATGAGAGGTTCAAGAATGAGCACACACAATTGAACTTGGGCCAAAGGTCCTTTGAAAAATGCAAACCCTGGTATGTTAGAATTTGCATTGATTGCAACACATGTTGTTGTAGATACCATGTAGAATTTGAGTACTATTATGATACATATAGACATATATTTTGTGATTTGCATACTAACATTGTGCAGGACTTCCCATCATTACAACCACCAAATGCATCCAAAGAATTTATACATAGCATAATGTGTCCAAGACCTGAAGGACAAAAATATTATATAAGATCATGTTAATATGGGACATGTTCCAAGTGTAGTGGATTTGCATTATTGAGCCGTTGCATCCATGAAATCGAGCATGAATTTGGGAGGATGTCAGTATAAATGCAGACCTTCAAGTACATAATATATCAAGTAGATAGTGTGAAGGAAAGCAAAAAAATTCCATTGGTGAAGTCACAGGTAATCTAAGTTTGCATACTTTCATACTGTACATGTTGAATTTATACATATATATATATTTAGATTGCAAATGTCACATTGTATTAATGCCCTTGGTTTTGTGGCACCAGGTACAAATTTGCAATTTCATGAAGGAATTCTACCAAAAGACCGAGTAGTATGTACAACATGTCCATGTAGCACGATGGCAGGATGAACAATACAGATAGCGTAGGGACACCATTCCCAGTGGCACAATATTGTCGATTGTGGACTTTGCTGAAAACTACACCTTGGAGCCACAGAATGAGATTCAAAGTCAATAATACCAAGTTAGCATAATGGTCCATATCATGTATAGGCACGCGCCAGAGAGCAGCAATGACATGAGGATAATATTGAAAGAGACCAACTTCTACATCAATGATGACAGGTGCCATGACTTGCATCATGTGTAGTAATGCTTCATAATTTTCTATGATCAGTTGAAGGAGAGGTGTATAGAGATGGACCAACATTGGACATGGTCAGATGGTCATGTAGGCCAGTTCAAAAATGCACGTATATTCCAATGATTGAGTATTTTGCAAAGACTTATGATGTGTTGCATATATGGAACTATTTTGAGACTGGGCATGGAAAGGGAGAGCATGATGGGGTTGGAGCATGTCTCAAAACTTCCCTATGAAGGGAGGAGATGAGGTGCATGAAAAACCATCATATTCAGGATGCAGAATCCATAGTTCAATGGTGCTCTGCAAAAATGTCAGATCGAACCACGGATCAGCACAGACCAATAGGTAGAGGACATGTTGTCAGACATTTCTGGCATGTGTTTGATATAGATCGATTGCATTCTTATAGTTGTAGTACTGTATAAGGCACTCGTGGATTTCCTTCGGTTTGAAGCTCAAACAACCCCTTATTTTAAATTTGGACGCGGAAACTTGCATGCTTTTGTGGGCCTTGCAGCAGTTGTGAGTGGGATGAGTGTGAATCAATGGATTGGGTTGATGAATGGGATCATGTATCACTTATAGTGGACCCATGTGTAGTTGTTGAAACAATCCAGTGAGAGGAAGGCCAATCCTCCATTTCAAATGAATATGATCATACATATGATTTTGTACATCGAAGTAAACATTTATGCATTCACATCCCGAATCCCTCCTTGTTTTTGTAATTATCCAAGTTATCAAACAACTACTTGTTGGAATATGACCGTAAATTGCATTTTTGCAGGACACATCTAAGCAGTTGTCGCCTCGAAAGACAGTGCAATTGGCACGAATTATTGGTTGGCATGATGCATCTAGGGGAAGCAAACCCTCCTTGCATCATTAACTGATAGTGAAGGCATTAACTTTCTGATTGGATCGATGGTTGTTCATGGATCATATCTTACAGTAGATGGAAAGGGACCAAAGAGCAATGGCTACACATACACAGATTGTAGACTAGGTTCACGGGTGTATCACTTTACACACTTGATCGTTGGTACAAACATCCAACTACAAACAATGTCAACAAATTAATCAAACAAGGTATGCTATTTACTACCTCATGCGGAACATGAGAGGTTGTTTGAGACAACACAAAACAGAGAGGATCCAGAAGGCCTAATTGATTAAGGTACAAAGTATAGTCATGTGATTGGTTATTCATGCATGTCTAATGTTATTCATGTTAGATAGTTATATGATATCATTATCTTATATTGTTTATTTGATGTTTGAGTTATGTTTAAGTTACTATTACAATACATTGATGTTTTACATCAACCACTCCAATTCAAGTTTCCATCCCTTTAGGAAAACTTCACATGCATAAACAAGATTGAAAACTCATCTTATATTATAACATTTCATAATATTCAATAGAAATTAGAATCAATACACATTAATGAGTACACATTTGTCATTCACAAATCACAATGAGACACATAGATGCATTAAAATTTGATAGGCATTGGGAAATAGCTCAAGATGTCGGACCCATATTTCTCATTAAGTCATCAAAATCAAAATGTATTACAGAGATGTCAGAATTCCACTGGGCATTGGAAAATGCCAAATAGACTAATAGTAAATACAAAAAGGGGTGGATCAATATGAAAGAATATCATATGTCAATAGTCCTCCTCCATGCCTGAATCAACAAACCCATCACTTCCCTAATCATCATCCTTTGCCTCCTCCTCCTCCTCTCTTCCCATCTAAAAATATGCATTTGCTAGTGTGGAGGATGACCCCTCCATATGATCACCATCATCATAGCCTCCAAATATCCTAGTGTAAGTGGAAAACTCTATAAAGCAAATCCATGTCACATCTGAACTAATGGATTTCAGTGCTAAATTCAAGGAATGAACAATGCAAGGTGTCCAAATAACTTGTAAGATCAATAAAATCATGTATAAATGACTCTACAACACTAACAACTCAAATGAACGGTGTCCAAAATGAACATACCTATGGATATTATCTTCCACAATCATGCCAATAGCCTTGCAAATAGGTGCATTGTCTATGATGATTTGTACAAAAGAATCAATAACTCTCTAATGAATAATTAGAACGTGCATGGATGAATTCAATCTCATCATCACACCTCTCGTCCTCTAATCTAGTCCTATAGAACCTAATATAGCTTATAGACCCTAATCTAGCCCTTAAAACTAGAGAAAAACAAATCTAGCCCTGGAAAGCCTAATGTGGACCTACAACCCTGGAGACCTAATCTAGAATACTTATCTATCCCTAGAGATGTAACCTAGCCCTGGAGACCTAATCTATCCCTATAGAACCTAATCTAGCTTATATACCCTGATCTAGCCCTAGAAACCAGACATAAACAAATCTAGCCAGGGAAAGCCTAATGTGGACCTACAACCCTGGAGACCTAATCTAGAATACTTATATATCCTTAGAGACATAACCTAGACCGAGATAGCTAATCTATCCCTATAAAACCTAATCTAGCTTATATACCTTGATCTATCCCTATAAATGAGACAAAAACAAATCTAGCCTTGGAAAGCCTAATGTGGACCTACAACCCTGGAGACCTAATCTAGAATACTTATCTAGCCCTAGATACGTAACCTAGACCCATAGACATAATATATCCCTATAGAATCTAATCTATTTTATAGACCCTGATCTAGTCCTAGAAACCAAACAAAAACAAATCTAGCCTCTTGAGCAAAATTGGAATGGCCTTCCCTGAGAAAAACCCTAGTTCCGAAGATGGCACAATAGAACTGTTTCCAAGCGTTTGAGGCACGGTGTGGGGGGGGGGGGAGCTAGAAACAAACATCCTAGATCCATTGGAATCGACGTATTTGCAATCAGAGTCATAGATTTGGTGCTACGGGCATTTTGGTCAAGCACCCCGTGGCCATTCAAGGACACTTTGAGGAATTGCTCCGGGCAAACGAAACCCAAAATGACGAGCATATTTTTGTTCTCTCATCTCCCACATGTGCACATGCCCATTGTGGATGTGTTCATGATAGCCACACACGCCTGGGATCCTTCAGATGAGAATTGACCCCCTTGAGCAAAATTGGAATGGCCTTCACTTAGCAAAACCCTAGTTCCGTAGATGGCACAACAACACCATTTCCAGGTGTTAGAGGCACAGTGTGGGGAGTCCACCAGCTAGAACCTAACGCTCCAGATCCACTGGAATCGACGTCTTTGGGATCGGAGTCACGGTTTTGGTGCTATAGGAATTTTGGTCAAGCACCCCATGGCCTTTCAAGGACACTTTGAAGAATTGCTTCGGGAGCATGGAACTCAAACCGGTGAGAAGAGTTTGGTTCCGTTAGATCCCACACATGCAGATGGCCATTATGGATGTGTTCACATTGGACACGCATTCCCAGGATCCTTCGAATGAGAATTGACCCCTTTGAGAAAAATTGGAATGGCCTTCACTAAGCAAAACCCTAGTTCCAGAGATGGCACACTAGCACCATTTCTGAGCGTTCAAGGCATGGTGTGGGGGGACCCTAGCTGAAAACCATCGTCTCGAATCCATCGGAATCTATGGATTTGTGATCAGAGTCACGTATTTGGTGCTACATAAATCTTGGTCAGGCACCCTGTGGCCATTCAAGGACACTTTGAGGATTTGCTCCGGGGGAACAGAACCCTAACCGACAAGCGAACTTGGGTTACGTCAGCTCCCACACATGCATGTGGCCATTGTGGATGTTTTCATGATGGCCATGCATGCCTGGGATCCTTTGGATCATAAATGACCCCCTTAAACAAGATTGGCATGGCCTTCACTGAGCAAAACCATAGTTTCAGAGATGGCACAATAGCACCATTTTCGAGAGTTCGAGGCACATTATGGGGGGGCCCTCGCTGAAACCTGATGTGCCGGATCTATCGAAATCGATGGATTCGTGATCGGAGTCATGGTTTTGGTGCTACAATAATTTTTATCAGGCACCTCGTGTCAATTCATGGACACTTTGAGGATTTGCTCTAAGGGCACGAAACCCAAAACAGAAAGTGAACTTGGGTTTCATCAACTCCCACACATGCATGTGGCCATTTTGGATGTGTTCATGATGGCCATGTACGCTGGGAGCCTTTGGATCATAAATGACCCCCTTGAGCAAGATAGGCATCGCCTTCACTGAGCAAAAACCTAGTTTTGGAGATGGCACAATAGCACCGTTTCTGAGTGATCGATGAACGTTGTGGGGGGTACCCTAGCTGAAACATGGCATCCTAGATCCATCAGAATTTGTAGATTCATGATCGGAGTCACGGTTTTGATGCTACGGGAATTTTAGTCAGGAACCCCGTGGCCATTCAGAGACACTTTGAGGATTTGCTCTTGGGGCACAGAACCCAAACTAGCAAGCAGACTTGGGTTCTATTAGCTCCCACAGGTGCATGTGGCCATTGTGGATGTGTTCACGATGGCCACTCATGCTTGGGAGCCTTCGGATCATAAATGACCCCCTTGAGAAATATTGGCATCTCCTTCACTGAGCAAAAACCCTAGTTCCGTAGATGGCACAATTGCACCGTTTCAGAGCGTTCGAGGCACGGTGTGGGGGTTCCCATATTTGAAACCTAGCATCCCAGATCCATCGGAATCGATGGATTTGTGATCAGAGTCACAGTTTTGGTGCTACAGGAATCTTGGTCAGGCACCCCATGGCCATTCATGAACACTTTGAGGATTTGCTCTGGGTTCACGGAACCCAAACCAGCGAGCAGAATTGGGTTCCGTCAACTCCCAAACATGTATGTGGCCATTCTGTATGTGTTCACAATGTCCATGCACGCCTGGGATCCTTTGGATCATAAATGAACCCCTTGAGAAAGATTGTGATGGCCTTCACTGAGCAAAAACCTAGTTCCAGAGATGGCACAATAGCACTGTTTCTAAGCATTCGAGGCACGTTGTGGGGAGGGGCCTACCTGAAAATCGGTGCCCTAGATCCATCGGAATTGATGGATTCACGATTAGAGTCACGGTTTTTCTGCTACAGGAATATTGGTTAGGCATCCCATGGCCATTCAAGGACACTTTGAGGATTTGCTCTGGGGGGAATGGAACCCAAACCGGCTAGCGGACTTGAACGATCATCGAAAAGAAAACATATATGGATGTGCAATCCATAGAATCACACAAGAGCAATCTCTCCAAGAATATCCAAGATTATGAAATTGCATTGCTTCGTGCAAAAATTCCAATTCCTCTCAATGGCGACAGTGATTTAGTTTGAACTCACAAATCATTCAATTATACTTGTAACTCCAATATCAAGAAGCCATATCTAGAGTTACATATGACCAAATTGAGAAAAAAAAAATCGTTTGAAATATTTAAGAATGAGAAATATGTACACATACTAATTTGTGGGTATCACATAGTATGTGAGTCCACTAACAAGTAAAATGTACAAGTGCTTCCTTTTTACACAAACAAATCACTTCAGTCTATTATTTTCAAGGTTCATATCGTTGTGCATCATTTTAGGAGCATCCAAACATAAAATCATAATCCATGACTATTGTTCATGCACATAGACTGTCGGATTCCTTGGATGTGATTTTTTTTTATTAGAAGAACCATTTTGATGACCAATATTGATTGGTCATCATGAAGGATGATTACCTTGTTTGTAATGGAAATCAAGGTGTATCCATGAATAGTGTGAGCTAGCCTATATGTTTGTGCTACCCATGATTTTCCATGGAAATTAGATTTGATAGTCCCTCTACTTATTAGCAAGCCTTTTGAATGTTTCCAAACCTTTTAGATAAAAGGAAATTGAAATTGCCCATTATTTCCCACAAAGGGTAGATGCAATTTTAACTATAAATAAATTCCCTCCATGATGCTTTGCTTCACCTTTGCATAGAATATGAATGCCATTGTTGGAATGAGGAATGTGAGATGAATGTCATTGTTGGAATGAGGAATCTGAGATGTGTTATAGGAAAAGGGATGATCAATCAAGTGTGAACGTATTATATTCAGGGGTTATTGGATCCAAGGATATAATTGGTTAGTTGCACATTGAATTTAAATGAAAGTCTTCACCAATTAGTAAGAATATCTAGTAATGATGTATACAATGATTTAGGCTTCATATGTGATTTAGGATTTATTTCATATGTTAAATTGATGAATTTTATTCTTATTATCCTTAGTATATGTTCATGCTTATAATATATGAATGAATGGGACTTCCACCTTCTCATGAATTCATAGATTAATGTATCTCCTTTAGTAAATTATGCATATACTCATTTAAATATGTATGCCTTTTATCCTACAAGAAAGGCTCCCAAGGTATAAGGCTATGTATGATTTTGTTTTAGATTTATTATGCACATGTTCTTTGTTTTAATGCTTATGTTTCTAAAGTTGGGCATGTTATAACTCCATAACTCAATGGTTCTTAAACAAACCCTAGCACACCATGAGACAACAAGATACAAATATAGACAATCGATATATAAATCACATAACTAGAAATCCATGTACATCAAGGCTAAAAAACTCGAACAAACATATAAATTTTATTATCAAATAGTGGAACATGGTTCCCAATGTACATACAATGGCAAATCCTTCCCTATAAAAAATATGGCAACTCATGTCGTAGATCCAAAATACATGGAAACTCGTTCCCTAAACAAAATCCAACAACTCGCGCCGTAGATCCAAAATATATGGAAACTCATGTCCTAGATACCAAGTGCATGGAAACTGGTGCCTACAAGTGCCACAGAGTGGCTAATGTACAAAACATGGTCTCTCAAGCATTGTGACCACCCCCATCTCTCCCAGAAACATATCCAAAATCGATCTTCCTCTTCTTGGAGCTACTGGTATTTCGGGTCTTCTTTCATCTAGGAGTAGACCATCTCTCTAGGCTCTGAAACAAATTATATAAGATACCATCATTTTCAATCATTTGTAACATTTACCACATTTATAAAATGAATGTAGAATTCAAACCCTTAAATAACTCACCGTTGATGCAAGTGGGAGACGTGAGGCAGGTGTCCTGGATCTGCTAAGCCTCAATAATTACAACCTACAACATTTACGACAATCATTTCATTGAAAAATAATAATTGCTTAAATTAATTTTCGTTGATGCATCAAAATATTTTCATAGATTAACTTGATTCTCACCGTGAACACCTCCGACAATGGACATGACTGGGCTTCAGGGATAGCAGGTGGAGCAATTGGGTAGAGAACCTGCTCCGATGTAGTCATGAGGGGGGGGTGAAGATGTAGTTGCAACAACTATGGGTGCAACCACTGTAGATACATGGGTGGATACTGGAAGAGTAGTTTCCACAATAATCACAGGAACTGGAGAAGATATGGTGGAAGAGGATATGGTGGTATGGGGTGGAGGAGGACGTCGTGGACAATGAACCCATACCGGTTGTACAATAGGGGGTATCGACCCAAAAGGGATAGGGGGAATGTGTAGGGATGGTGAATGGGAGGGCAATACTGGATAGAGTGAGGAGGATGGATAAAAGGGAGGTTGTGGACAAAATGGGGAAGATGGATGGAAGGGGGAGAGTGGACGAATGGGGGAGGATGGATAGACGAGGGGGGCGTAGATGAATGGGGGAGGATGTATAGACGGGGGGGGCATGGAATAATGGGGGAGGATGGATGGAAGGGAGGGGCTGGACGGAGGGAGGGGTCTGTATTGAAGCGAGGGGGGAGACTCATGGGAGAGGGTGGAAACATGGGACTAAATGGGGGAGGAGGAACTGTGCCACCTACTACTGTTCGTGGCCCCTGCATACACATTTGTAATATCATAGTTTAGTAAAAAAACAAAAAAATTAAACCATAGTAAGTCGTAACAATTCAAATTAAAAGCATTCTTTTAACTACACATAATATTTGTTTATATAGTGATATGTTGATCCCTGGTGGAGATGGTTGATCATCGTAGTCCGGGCATACCTATGGACACCAAAATGCATGCACGTTATGAACATATTAAACAAGTAATGATTTAGGCAATCAAAATATTCAAAAATATTGTACGAATTATCATCGTGTATGTCACAAATATAAAAACATAAATAATATAAATGTCATAAGTAATAACAATATTGTGTTAGGTACCGAAAATACCTCTGTGTGAGGTGCCACAATTTCAATTGCACCTGCCATTGCTACATCCAATTTGGGAGATCCTACGTTCTCCCATGATGGCATCTCAGCTCTAAATAACTGCACATTGAAATAATAGTTTAATTCAAACAAAAATACTTTAAAATTACTTTACAAATTATCAAGTGATGATTGAAAATACATTAAAAAAAGTGCTAACCTGCTCCATATAGCAGCCCTCGATTGGGCCAGGGAAAGTGTGCCCGCAATGGGGACAAAGATGTGGCATTGTCCCCGTCAAACTAGAAGGCCTAGCATGGCTACCACCATTCATAGGTCTATTCTGACTCTATTGTGAATGCCCTGCACCTGATTCTCTATCAGGTTCAACTTGTCTCTCCATTGTAGTCATTGCTACAAAGGAAGTGTGTCTAAGGATTCCATGTGAAACACTCCTCATCGCCCCCTCGATCTGATCAAGTTTGTAGGGTAAATGAGGTGGCTTGGGAGAGGGGTTGGGATCGTGCCTAGGATCTGGTGGCCCTCTCAGTGGGTTCCTCCTGGAAGCAGGTCGATCTTGGGCAGAGCCATGCCCAACACCCTGGAACTCGGTTATGTCAAAATAGTTGACATGTAAACCGAGCGCAAAATCAACCTGTGGTTGCAAGGAAATACTCTGGAACCTCCCTATTATTGTAGGGAGGTTTATTGTGAACCATGAAACACCTATGCATCCAATTATCCCTCCATGGTTGGAAATGACACCAATCCATGCAGACAAATGGATTTCTAATGTCCAGTGGTTGTTTTGTTCTTGGATTGGTGAACATACTGTATAATTGGGCCTTTGTAATGTTCAAATATTTTGTTTCCTCCTTGGAAATGCCTGTGGAATAATACTCCCGCATCCTAGCTCTATATTCAGTCATGTCAGTCAATTGGCGATGTGAATGGATGAGGGAGTAAATTAAGTTCTCAATTAAGGTTGAAAGGGACACTCGAGATGGTTCCCCGTGCTTCTTAGTTCTCAAGTGCGCACTCTCATTTCATTTAGATAATGGTTCAAGTTGTCTTGGTTGCAATTTTGTTGGGGGTTTTGATTTTCTTGGGCATTTTGATTTTGTTGAGGGTTTTCATTGGTTCCAAGATTTTTGTTTTCTTGTGTTCCACCGGACTCCATGTTAACATTTTGTTCATTCATTATATAGTTTTACACACTGGAAATGAAAAATTCTCTATTATTTTAGTAATTTGGGAATTATAAAAAATTTAATAAACAAACAAAAATGACAAAAAACATGGATCTTACCTATCCAATGCACTTGATGATCACTTGGTGGATGGATTAAGAGATTTTTTGAGTGGAAATGGTGAAAATGGTGGTATGTAGCTTTGTGCACGCGATGGGTGAGTGAGGCTTGGCTGCAATAGAAGGAAATAGAATGTCTCTGCTTTTTAATTATCTTAACAGGGGCACGTGCACGCTTTTGAGCGTGTACGCACTAGAAACTTGCACGCGCAGCAGCATGCACGCACCTCGGTTCAGTATCGAACCTAATGGTGCGTGCACGCTTCCTTAGGTGTGTGCGCGTGCTTGGTTTTTCCCTGCCAGCGCAACCCCGTTGCAATGCCTTTGGGGAGCATTTTTGTGTGCCCTCCCTAATATTGTTTGGTTGTTTTAATGTGACATAATATTGAAGTTCTCCCCTTAATCTTAGATTGTGATCATCCATAATGTCGCAATTTTATATTTTATTGAAAAAAACTCTTAATGTTGTCACGTGACTAGATTTTCAATTCAACTTCATGTTGTAGCATGAAATATTTTTGAGTTCAACCTCTTAACTAAAGTTCGCCATCTTCAAGCACAATCAACACAACCAACCATGGTCAACTTTAGTGAACCATGTTCTACCATTCAACATCGCCAACCATAAATAAAGATGGTCAACCATAGACAACCATAGTCATCCATCATCTACAAAAGTCTACAATAGTCGAATATGTTCATCCAAATTCAGCCATAACTCTGACATAGTCAACTATTCTCTAACATAGTCGACATATTCAAACATGGTCAAACATGGTGTAGCATAGTCAAACATATTCACACATGGCCAACCATAGTTAAAAATTGTTTATCATAGTTAAGCATAGTTAAAAAAAGTAATCTAAAGTTTAACATTAGTCAACCATGTTCAATAACTATCAAACATAGTCCATGATGGTCAATATTGGTCAAAGATGGTCCATCAAAGTCAACAAAATTAAAGTATGCTCATCCTTGATCAATAATGCTAAAACATGGTCAACCATCATCAAGCATTGACAAACTATAGTTAAACATGGTCTAACATAATTAGCAATTCTCAACATTAATACATTGAACCATTCTTAACCACATTATTAAATATGATTAAGCATGGAAGCATAGGAAATTATGTTCATATGAAATCAACCATTGCATATCAAACATTGATTATGTCATACATCTCATCAAACATAATATACTATGTACTATCTATTGAATAATATTAAATTTAAATGATTTTCTTATAATAACATTAATTTCTATAATAATACTTTTTTTTTTCAAAAAGATAAAACCTCGTTGCTTAATATTCCATAGATCTATAATAATACTTATTAGTATACTTCACTCATATTAATTTCCCTCATTCATTAAATATTAAATCACTTAACATTATGCATTCAATATAAATTAGATAATAATTTGATTTTTTTATTCTTTTCTTATGAAATTATTAATTTTTATAATGTTAATCATTTTATGATAATATTTATTATTATTCTTTAATCATATTAATCATAAAAAAATTCAGCAGTCTATCTATTCAATGTTTTGGATTTTATAGTGGGTTTTGGTCAGAATTTGGTAATTTGTTTTTTGTAAAATCGAAAATTGGAAGTGTTTAAATTGTGTTTTTGAATCCATAAATAGATTTAGCACCTTCGAATACCCTATGTAACTTATACAATTTCCATAACTAATATATGTAATTCTAATATTTTTTAAATATTTCCAACCAAACTCGGGTCAAAAATAAAACATAAAAAATACCAAAAAAATTGAAAATAAAGAATATTTAAACTACACCTAAAATTTATATATCATTAATCATATTAAAATAATTATATTAATTATTAAATAATATTATTATCTATGAAATAATATTACGTTTAAATTATTTTCTTATAAAATGATTAATTTATGTAATAATACTTATTATTATAATTTAATAATGTTAATCATTAATATTAATTATAAAATTTTAATATTATTAATAATATTAAAATAATTATAATTTTTATTATTTTTTATATATTTGTATTGCAATATTATTTCATAAACAATAATAATTTAATATTATTAATAATATAAAAAAATTAATATTACTATTAATACTTAATATTATTAAAGCATAATAATAATTATGTGATATTTATTTATATATTGTTTTTTCAATATCATTACATAAATAATATAATTAATTTTATTATTGTGTTTATATTTAAATTTTAATATAATAATAGTTTTATTGCTCCAAAGTTAGTCCTCAACTAGTATAATTATATTAATAATAATATGGTTTATATACGTCAATCGATGACATTATTTAAGGTGGGAGAAAGAATAATAATGTCATCGATCTGTGGATGTAAACCGTATTCTTATTAATATGGTTATGCTTGTTAACATAAGGAAAGCATAAACAAGCATTGTTAACCATAGTCAAGCATGAACAACCATGGTCAACCATAGTAAACTAACTAAGGTGGCTCATAGTTAACCATGGTAAACTATGAACAACCATGGTCAACCATAATGAACCATGAACAACCATGCTCAACCATAGTCAACGACGAACAACCATAGTCAACCATGAATAATCATATATAACCATAGTTAACCATGAATAACCATGGTCAACTAATGAGGGTTGACCACAGTCAACCATGGTCAACCAAAGTCAACCATAACCAATCAACTAGGGTCAACTATAATCATCAACTACATTCAACCATAGTCAAACATAAATTAGTACAAAAAACCATGGTTAACCATGAATAACCACAGTCAATCAACTAGGTTCAGCCATAGTCAACCATGGTCAACCATATTCATCGTTAACCTTAGTTAGCCATGGTCGACCCACTTCAGTCAACCATAGTAAACCATGGTTAATGATAGTCAACATTGAATAACCATGGTAAGCCATGGACAATCATAGTTAGCCATGAACAACCATGCTCAACCATGAACAACCATAATCAACCATAGCCAACCATGACCAACCATGGTCGATCATACTCAACCATCAATAACCATGCTCAACCATAATCAAGCATTAATAAGTATCGTAAATCATAGTCAAGCTTGAACAACTATGAACAACCATCCTCAATTATAATCAACTATTATAGACTATATACAACCATAGTGAACCATGAATAACCATGATTAACCATGACAACCATAGTTAACCATGAATAACCATGGTTGATTATAGCCAACGATGAAAAACCATGGTCAACCATGGTCAACTCTAGAAAACCATGGTTAACCATAGTCAATCAAAGAGTCAACATTCAACAATACTCAGAACATATCCATTAGTAAATATTCATCCATGGTTAACCATGAAAAACCATGGTCAGCCATAGACAACCATAGCCAACCATGGTCGACCATGGATAACGATGGCCAACCATGGTTGACCATGAACGCAATGGTCATCCAAGGTTAACCATGAACAACCATGGCCAACCATGGTCGACCATGAACACAATGGTAAACCATGGTCAAACATGGATAACCATGGCCAACCATGGTCAACCATGAATGCTATGGACAACCATGTTTAGCCATGGTCGGACATAAAAGCAATGGTCAACAATTATTAACCATAAACAACCATGGTCATAAATGAATAAACATGGTCAACTAGGGTGAACCATGAACAACCATGGTCCACCATGGTCAACCATGAACAGAATGGTCCACCATGGTCAACCATGAACGGAATGGTCAACCATGAATAACCATGGTCAACAATGCACAACCATGGTCAACCATTAACAACCTTGAAAAGTCATGGTCAACCATGAATGCAATGGTTAACCATGGTCAACCATGAACAACCATGGTCGATCATGAAGAACCTTGGTCTAAACATAATGGTCAACCATGAATAATCATGGAAAACCATAAATGCAACAATTAACAATGGTCAACCATGAACAACCATGGTCAACAATAGTCAATCAAATAGTCAAAAGTGAACCATAATCAAAATATAACCAATAATCAATATATTCAACCATAGTCATAAGTCAACCATATTACATCAAAATTTAACCAACAGTCATCCATTGTGAACCATGCTTTACATAGTAAATACTATAGTCAGCCATGGCCAACTAATAGTCAAAGTCAACCATAATCAAAAGCGAACCAATAGTCAACCATGGTTGACATAGTAAAAACCATAGACAACCTATAGTTAGCCAATGGTACACCATAGTTTAAATTCAACCATATTCAACAATGTCAAGCATTTCCAACCTAGTAAACCATGGTCAATTATGGTAAAAAAAAGTCAACCATAGTCAAACAAATTCAACTATGGTCAACCATATTCAAATAATTCTTAAATGCGGCCAATTGTTGTCAACCATCATCAAGCATAGTGAAACCATCGTCACCCATAGTCAATATTGGTCAAACATTGTCATCCATTCTTAAACATATCAACCATCAAAAACCTTATTTAACCATAATAAATCATGGCCAACAATTCAACCATGTTCAAGCCCAGTCAACCAAACCCAACATTAATCTATCATGGTTAACCACATTATTATCCATGCTCAAATATTGCAAGATATCTCTTTTTTTTGGTTAACCAAACTCAACTATAACCATACATGGTCCTCCCTAATCAACTAATATATATCTTATCAACTTAGTCAACAATAGATATTATTTTTAATTATTAACATTTTAATATTTGAATTAATTTTTAATAATATTAAATTATTAATATTGATATAACTAATGATTAATATTAATATTATTAAAAATATTAATATATTTATAATTATAATTTATTATATAAATAAATTATATTAGATTGGAACAAATCCATTGGGAACCATACCCACCAACATGGTCTAGAATTTATAAATGTAACATAAATTCCCTTTAGAACATAACCATCATCCATTGTATGTTAACATAATCATTGATTTTATATAAATTTTTTCTATATTAATAAAATAAAAATAATTATTTTTTTAATAATTAATTATTTATTATTAATATATAGTTATTTCAATATTATTATATAAATAATATAATTAATCTTATATAATATTAATGTTATTGAAAATTATTATAATTTTTTATATTTAATATGATTTTTTTTGAACTAGAGGAATTGACAATGGCACCAGTTTAATACTCATGTGACATGGGTCGATTTTGATGACTACCACTATAACCCCTAAATGTAATGAGCTGGCATAGCCTTTGCACACATTTCGTTGGGATTCAAACCAATGATGTACTTAATAGCATGTATGCCTTAACAGAGCGAACAGTTGCCAACTAACCTACACCCCCACCCCTTTATATTTAATATGATTATAATATAATTACTTTTATTATTATATTTATATTTAAATTTTAATATAATAATAATTTTATAAAAATTACATAGAGAATACATAAAGAATTTGAATTCCGTTAATCATCATTAATTGGATATGATCAACTACTTAGATATATAACATTAAGTCGAAATAATATAAAATAATTTAATTTGAACTTAAATATATGGAAATATATGTTTGGCCATACGTGATCGTTGATGTAAATTTGAAAAAAAAAATTATAATAATAATAAGTTTATATACATATATATGACCTATAAACTATAATAGGAAAATCTACGTGTTAATAATATCGGTAATATCTAGGTAAGTATTAAGGATATAATGGTCGAGCAAAGAATTTGTAAATACAAATATGAATTGAGAAGGAAAGGGGTTTATATTAACTCTACGACAAAGATGTTGTCCTTTGTGGATTGGGGTTCCTCCATTTTTGCTTCTTCCTATTGGTGATCTCACTCCTACTAAATTTTGGCATGTATAATTATTTATTGCTTCATAATCAATATGTGAAAACCATTATTCATGACAATCAATATACATGCTTTCATTGGCAATTGAAGACGTTCCTTGAAAATGGTACCTTGAAAGGTGTAAAATATGGAAAAGGGTAGGGCCTGTATCGAGACAACCTACATGTGGATATACCTTGGTAAGCATGCCAACGAGAAGAAGACAACCTACTCTAGTTAAAGGAGCATTTAGGTAGCAAAATTGAACGAGAACTGATGTTTTCTTCAATTGGTCAACAAAATGATGTTTTCTTCGATTTATGCCACCTGCATGTCCAATCAACATTCAAATGATGCATCAAATGAATCAGGATGGCATCTCTCTAATGGGACATATAGGATAGTCGTCTGGACAACTACATGTCTATATGAGGGAAAAAAAGACCTCCAACAGAAGAAATTAAATTTTAAAGATTGACATCATTTGTTGGAAAAGAAAGATTGTAAAACTCTTTGTAAAAAAGTAAATTGACTTTCATTTACTTTTCTATCACTTTTCTATCAGAGTGTAAAAAACTGAATTTGGTTACTTACAAACTCTATATAAAGAATATTGTAATCCATTTTGAGAAGCTGACAATTTTAGTAGAGAGGTTCTCTATCTAATTTTTGTAGAGTTGAGAAGCAGTTTTGAGCCATGTAAGCTGAATTTTGTAAGATATTAAAGACATAGTCATATTTCAGAGAGATGTTCTTCTTTTTTTCAGTAAATCCATTGTTATTCCATTATGTTTTATGTGTAAAGAATCACCTGATTAATAAAAAGTAAATGCAGTTTTCAGTCCCATTGTGAGATCATTGATGTTCATAATGTTTCAGAGTTTAAAGATCTTTCCGAAATTAATCATTGTATGCCTCTGTAATATCTTTTGAAAGATTATCATGTATGATGCAAGGTTGTCAGGAATTTCCTACTTGTATTATGTATGCCAAATCTGATTGCATTACTTTCATTCCCTAAGTTTAATTTGCAAATGTGTATGAATTGCTGAAATTCTTCATGTAGAAGCTTCAGTACGTTCCAAATATCCCTAGATTCAAGAAATCTGTCATTATCAATCACTTCTTGAGTACATCTAGTCTTCATTCATCAAATTCCCTTCCATTTATCTATATGTTTTGGAATAGGCTGTGAATTGCCTCTGCAAGAATTCCTTTCATCTATTAAATACTGTGTATGACCTAATCCAACTGAAAGTTTTCAAAACAATAATTCAAACATTATGTATAAACACATAGCTCTAGTATCTTTAAATAAATGAGCTTATATCATTCTCAGGCATGAGTTATTTCAGCCTAATTTTCCTTTGGGACTAACATGAAAAATGTCAACCATATTGGGGAACGCAAGTGAAAGCGATATTTCCCACGCTACAATTTGAATACAGTCTGAGCTCCACGTGGTGAAGCAGAATAGACATTGTGGTTGAATCTTCACCTAGCCACTTCATTTGATCAAGCTGGATCTTGGTAAGAGACACACAAGATATAATCCTTAGTCAAAGGAATTATTGATCCTTCCAGACTCGCGAACTCGTTAGAGGAACATTCATACTTCTCAAGGGAGAGGTGTTCGTATGTTTAATTCTAATTTGATATCTCCTACAGTAAGAAATCAAGAATTACTTGAAGATTTAAATAATTTTCATAATCTGCACAACATTCCTGAAACTCCTTTAAATCTAGTCCTTGAACCATAGTTCACTTCTCCAATATCATCTGCGAGTGTATATAGACCTAATCATTCTTTTACTCCACCTCAAAGAAATTCACTCACCCCTCAGGCTCACAATATTATCCTAGAACATTTAAATATGGCTGGTAGAGGACAAGGAAATCCACCTCCTCCAATAAATCCATGGCTATCCAATAGGTTTGGTACTTTAAATTTTCCAAATAATCTTCATGACATGCATGGGAAATATCTCAAGATTTTTCCTAAATATGATGGAGAAAAGGATATTACAGCTGAAGATCATATTTCTAATTTTCAAGATTTCACAGATGACCTTCTCATTGAGGAGGAGGATGTATACATGAGATTTTTTGTACAATCCTTGGGAGGAGAAGTCGGGAAATGATTTAGAGACCTACTTGCAAATTCTCTAAATTCTTAGCATGCCCTAGAACAAGCATTCATGAGGCAATGGGGTGAAAAAAGGGATCATCTGTATTATCTAACTAAATTTGCAGCTTTAAAGAAAAAGAATGGAGAAGATGTCAGTGAATTCAATAAAATGTTTAACAAGATTTACAACAAGATTCCTCAAGATATTAAACCTTCCCAAGATGCAGCTAAAGTAACATATGCAGGAGCACATGAGCCTGTTTTTTATATGATTCTAAGAGAAAGGATATCTATTACTCTGTTAAATATGTAAGATGATGCTTTAGATGTGGAAGGAAACATGACAGCCTCGGGTAAATTGAAGCATAGACAAGATATGGACAAGAAGAAACCTAGAGATTAGGCAGATACGCCAAACAAAAATAGGGAAAAACAAGATGAAAAGATCAAAGAGATGTCAAAAATGTTGAAAGGTCTATCAAACAAACTCACTAGGCTTGAGGTTGATGGACATAATCAACATAGGAATATTCAAGGCATGGGACAGAGAAATACTAATCAGTATAGGGGGCCTTTTAATCCTCAAATTCTAAATAAGGATAGGAGAATGAAGACCCTCCCATACAACCACCAGTAAGGACTAATGATGCTGAACATATGGTGGAAATACCTCCTGATGAGGAATATGTTGAACCTCCTGAGGATATCCTCTGGGTAAATTATGATGATGATATGATCCACCTCACTCAGGAAGAGTATGAAAGGTCACTGCAAGATGATGTTTATCATAATGAACCTGAAGCAAAGAAGAGATATAATATAAGGCAAAGGAATCCACTAGAAAATCATCCCAAGGTATTTGGTCTTAATAAATTGGTTAAATTTCCAAAATATATGAAATCTGTTGATAATCCTTCTTCTGTCCAAAATATTTCTGCTAACAAAATAAATCCTTGCACTTCATCATCTCCCGAAATTCAAATTATTCCTTCTCCTGACCATAAAAAATGTTGTACTTCCCACTGAAGAAAAATAGGTGGACAAATCTTCTCATCCTTTTGATTTTCCACAGGAGATTTCTAAAATTAAAATATCCATTCCATTATATGAACTCACTGAACACCCTGTCTATGCCAAGTAAATTGAAAATTTAAGACGTTAAATAATGCAAATCCTCTGTCAAACAGCTTGAATATTGCTGATGAAACCCCTACTATGGAAGTTGGGCCAGCTGTTGAAGAAGAAAACAATGAATCTACACCCAATTTTTTATGTAACTTTGAGTCTACACGGCAATCTTTTACACAACTGTATTCTAGAATCGGTTGCCTCTCATAATTTGATGCCTAAAGTAATCATGGAGGAATTGGGATTAGAAGTTACTAAGCCTTATCATGACTTTACAGCTTTGATTCAAAACCAGTAAAATGTGTGGTAATGATAAAGGATTTGGTAGTAACTTTAGGTTAGTTACATTCCAGAAGTATTATGCTTGATGTGGTGGTAGTTGATGTACCTCGAAGGTATGGTATGTTATTATCCAGGACTTGTGCAAAAATAATGGGAGGGACAATGCAGATGGATATGAAATATTCTATTGTTCCACTATTTGCAGTGGAGACAAGAAGACTCTATAGAGAAACCAGGTATGCCTACATACTCAGTGAGGGGAACAACCCCATAAACTATCCTATGTACACCATAGAAGAAGATATGGGTTTTTGTATGTTGACTGCAGGAAATGATTACAAAGGAGAACCTATGGAATTAATGACAATAGGGAATGCAAGTTCTCATCATGATCCTGTTTGGGATATTTATTTCGATGGATCCTCCACCAAGAATGAAGTTGGAGATGGGGTAATTATTATTTCTCCAACCAAAGAATAAATTCCATTGTCCTTTGAATTAAATTTTGAGACCACAACCAACATGTTTGAGTATGAAGCATCGGTCTTGGGTATAGAAACAACAGGAAAGATGGGGATAGAACTTATTTATGTTTTTGGGGATTCTGAATTAATAGTGCAACAGATAAAAGGAAAATATCAGACTAAGCATCCCAAAATGAGATCCTACAGAAATCAGGTATGGGATTTAGTTGATAATTTATTTGAATCCTTTAATATTACAACCATTCCTAGAGAAGCAAATCAGAGAGCCCTAGCAATAAGTTCTTTTAAGCCTCCCACATAAATTAAGTTGAGACATGAAGTTGAGATGATTTATAGGCAATCCAGTCATGACAATACCAAACACTAGCAAGTGTTTGAAATGATGAGAAAATTAAAATATTCCTAGAATTAATTGATGAGTTTTCCAATATTTGCATTGATCAAGATCAAGAATCAGAGGAAGATGAAGACAATGAAAAAAGGGGAGAAACATATGATAAGATGGATTACAAAATAGAAAATCATAAGATTGTCTAGTTGAAGATTAATTTCATTCCTAAAGGTATGGTTCCTTTAGGAATATTGTTTGACAAGAATTATGTTCCTCATAATCCCAAAATCCAACCAAAGGAAGAGGATGTTGAGGAGGTCAATATTGGCACTAAAGAAGTGCCCAAGAATATCAAACCTTTAAAGTTGTTTCATGTTGAAGTGAAACAAAGATAAATAAAGATTTTAAAGGAACAAATAGATTTTTTTGCATGGAGGTATGAATATCTCAGAACCTATTAGACATGAATAATTGATAATAAAATTCCTCTGAAGCCTGGAACAAAGCCATCGAGACAGAAACTCAGGAAACCAAATCATATTTTGCTTCCCATTATTGAAAGGGAAGTGAGGAAGTTATTAGATGCCAAAATAATAATTCCTCTTAGATACTTTGAATGGGTTGCTAATTTGGTTCTCGTAAAAAAAAAGAGTGTAGAAATAAGACTATGTGTTGACTTCATGAACCTCAACAAATGCTCCCTTAAGGACAATTATCCTTTTTCCAAAGATGGAACAGATTTTACAAAAAGTTGTTGGTGCAGATAGGATATATATGCTGGATGGTTTCTCCGGATATAATCAGGTGGCCATGAGTAAAGAGGATAGGGAGAAAACAACTTTTACCACTCCTTGGGGAAATTTTATGTACGATAAGATGCCATTTGGGATAATGAATGCAGGAGCCACTTTCCAACATGCCATACACATAACATTCGTTGGAGAAAGGGAAAAAATCATAATCATATACCTTGATGAAATGACTGTGTTCTCCAAGACTAATGAAGAACATTTATCCCATTTGAAGCAGACTTTCAGAAAGTGCAGAAAATATGGCCTTTATTTAAGCCCTAATAAGTCTAGTTTTGCTTTAAGAGAACATAATTTGTTAGGGCATATAGTTTCTAAAGATAGAGTGAAAATAGATCCTAAAAGAGTGGCAGCCATACAAGCACTCGAAACCCCCAGAAATAAGAAAGAAGTATAATCATTCATTGGCAGGATAAATATCTTGAGAAGATTCATCCCTAATCTTGTTGAATTGATTAAAATCATTACCAACATGCTCAAAACAGGTAATGCTGTAAAATGGAATAAAGAGGAAAAATAAGCATTTGAGGCATTAAAGAAATCCATTGGGGAGACACCAATGTTGATTAGTATTGATTATATGAAGCCCTTCTTGATATTTTCTTTTGCTTCCTCTCATACAATTGTAGCTATGCTTTTGCAAAACAACTGTAAGGGACATGTGCAACCTATGTAATTTTTCAGTAAGGCTCTAAGGGATGTTGAATTGAAATAAAATCTCACGGAGAAACAAGCCTATTCCATGATCAAGGCTTTGAAATATTTTAGATGTTATGTTTTACATTCTCATATAATTGCATATGTTACACATAGCATAGTTAAAGATATTTTGTGTCAAACCGAAAATGAAGGTAGAAGAGGCAAGTGGATTTTTTAAATTCAAGAGTATGATATAGATATCAAACCCACCAAGCTAGTTAAGGGCCAAGGACAGGCCAAGTTGTTGGCTGATTCAAATTGTGATGCATTAGACTTGAATTTGATTTCAGAATTGACAGAAGAACATAAGCTAAGAGAAATTCAAGATTCCCAGGATGATACAATGAAGATAAATAGAAAATTTGAAGAATATGATCTGTATGGAAACATTGTTTATTATTTGGTGAATTTGCAATGTCCTCATTATCTAACAAAGTCACAAGAAAGATATATGAAGTTACAGGAATTCAAATATTGCATATTGGATGAATATTTGTACTAGAAATATCCTCAAGGGATACTGTTGAATTGTGTAATTGGAGAAGAGATAGAAGGTATCATCACATAGTTACATAAAGGAGTTTGTGGAGGTCATCATGCTTGGAGAGATACATCATACAAATTTCTAATGGCTGGGTAATATTGGAGAAAAATATTTTTTGATACTAACCATATTGTGAGAGCATGTGTGGAGTGTCAAATGTTTGCAGGAAAACATAAGTTAAGATCTCTGCCCCTAAGGCCTATTATTACAGCAAATCATTTTCAGCAGTGGGGTTTGGATTTCATTGGAGATATAAATCCTAATTCTAGCAACCATCACGGATGTATTTTGACTGCTACATATTATTTTACAAAGTGGGTTGAATTTATTCCCACTAGATTAGCAAATGAAAATGTGATAATGAAATTTTTGGAAGAAAACATCTTCTCAAGGTTGGATGCCCAAGGAAAATCATCAATAACAATGCCCCTGCTTTCAAATCTGTTAAAATGGTGGAATTATGCCTAAAATATAATGTTGAGTTGGGCCACTCAACTTCCTATTACCCTCAAGGAAATAGCTTGGCCGAGTCATCCAACAAAATCTTGCTAAGAATTATCAAAAAGATGGACAGACAACAAAAACTCATGGGATGTGAACCTCATATATGCCTTATGGGCTGATAGAATAAGTGTTAAAAGATCAATTTGCACATCTCCTTTTCAGTTGGTATATGGAAGAGAAGCATTCCTTCCTATTCAATTGTAATTACCAGTACTCAAGCTCATCCGACATGAAACAAAGGAACCAAACAATATGGTAAGAAGGATATATGAATTAATAGAGCTTCAACGCGAAAGAGAGCAGGTGAATTTGAATTTACAATAACATCAGATAAAGATGAAGAATATATTTGATAAGAAAACGTTGGAAAGATATCCCAACCATGGATATTTATTCCTAAAATGGAATGCAAGAAGGGAAGATAAAGGAAAACATGGCAAGTTTTAAAATCTATGGATAGGCCCATATGCCATTGTTGAAGTGCTAGAAAACAACACCTACAAGCTTCATGAACAGGAAGGATAGTTGATATGAGCTGATGTCAATGGTAGGATTTTGAAGGGGTTTTTTCTATACTAAATACAGACACCAGAAAAGGCTATTGTACATAGTAGAGTAGTGGTTTTTGCAATTTACAACATTTTAATTCTTGTCATTTCCACCTCAATGTAAATAAATACATTGTTGAGCTAACTGTTATGTTTCAATGTGATCAAAACCTTTGCAAAGGGAAGACTCCATAACCCAATGGAAAAAATCACTAGCCTACTGTTCTTAGAGTCCTACATAACAACCCTCTGTCCCCGTGAAGCCAATGTTAATACCTGATATTTTTATCAAAAATAAAATCATCTATGAAGCCCTTGCGGATAACACTTTTTGAAGTGATTTCATCCCCAAAGAGCTAAAACAGCCTAAGGTGACTGGAAAAAGACTAATAGAACCTACAACTGAAGACTGAAGGCAATGTTCGAGAGATAAACTCAAAGGGTGGTCAGTCGTCGGATCAAGAGGAAGATCAATGGCACAAAGATCAAGCACGCTTATTAAAATCGAGAAAGTTAAGCAAGAGTAATGCACGTGTAGGTTCATCACCCATCACTAAGATCAACAACTCTGATTGATCACGCATTGATAACTTGTTCCCACCAGAAAAGGAGCTCGAGCATAGGTTGTGATTGAAACCTACCATGACACATGCCTTACAGTAACTGGTCGCGCCTCCTTGAAAACATTTTTTTCTAAACCGCTCAACATCGACGCGTTACCAATCTGGGAAACCAATACTGTTATCCACCCAAATTTGAAGGTCGGTGCTTTACCGCTCAGCTTAACCCAAAAACCTATCACTCTATAATAAAATTCCCTCCTTCCATCTGTCCAAGGTGTCCCGTAACCCCTCCTATTTATTCATCCATTGTACGCTTGCCACATGTTGTATGGGCTCCGCTTACCTTTTTGCGCTGAGAGGCACTCTACATCCCAGTATGGGGGAGATCTTGTAACATGTAACGGATGTAACATGTAACGTTTTTCGAATATAATAAAATGTAAAAATAAAAAGTAATAGTATGGGGGAGATCTTGTAACATGTAACGGATGTAACATGTAACATTTTTTCGAATATAATAAAATGTAAAAAGTAAGTAATAGTATGGGGGACATCTTGTAACATGTAACGGATGTAACATGTAACTTTTTTTTAATATAATAAAATGTAAAAAGTAAAGTAATAGTATGGGGGAGATCTTGTAACATGTAACGGATGTAACATGTAACGTTTTTTTAATATAATAAAATGTAAAAAGTAATTACACTGAGTAAAACGAGGTGCTCTATAGCCCAGTAAAAAATAATTAAAAAAATTCATGTCAGCTCATAAAATAAAAAATTATGGAGAGTATTTTAAAAAAATCCATGTTGGTTTATAAAATAAAATATTATGAAAAGTAATTAAAAAATAGATGTTCATTTATAAAATAAAAACTTAAAACTTAAACCTAGATCTATCAATCAAGAGAAATCAAATTTCTTGAGTTTAAATTTAAAAAAAGAAATACACCTCAAGAAATTAGATCCCTCTCAGTGCTTGATAGATGTTAAGATGGATCTATGTTGGTTTAACCCCCACCCCGGTTTTCGATGTGTAAAGTGCACCTTTTCTCTTGGAGTAAAATCTTTTTAACCTAGTTCCAATATTTTATTATTTTTACCTCCAAGAAGTGTGCTCCCTCTACAACTTGTGTACCAGGTCAACATCGCATGATCTGTACTAGTCCAGGTCAGCATCTGTTAATCTGAGTCAGCCTCCAGGTGTCAAGTGGGTATTCATCTGCCACTTACAATTACTTATGTTACTTTAGTCCTAGTTTCTTTTATTAGTTTATTGAAGCCCTAATTTTCAGAAATCCCTAATTTAGCCAAAATTTACCACCTTTTTTATCCTAATACTTTGAACCTATGAAAACAATGGCACCCAAATCCAAGGTCACTCTTCCAAACCCCTGCTTCTCAGGAGAGGAGTACGTACACGACCACGGGGCCCATATATTCGATACCATTATCTACAATTCAAACCTGATTAAGACACTCAGAGAAGCCAGAGAGCTTGATTTCAATGACCAAGACAGACTTAACCTCTGGAGCTCCAATTTTTCCCGCTCAATATGCCCCAAATCCATTTTTTCTCCTGAATTCTTCACCTAGTGTTCAAAGCACTACTCCCCCCACGACAAGGGAAGTCCTTTCTACTGACTCATCTAGAAACATGTTTTTCATCACCCTAGAAGCTCTATGAAACATGTTTTGCATACCTGGTTCGTTAGCCCCTTACAATTTCAATGAAAAATCCCTAGCCACTGCTTTTAATGTCCTCTCTCCATTTGACCGTCACCATTTCATATCCAAGCATTTAGAACCTGGAATGGCTATACCAACCATTTCACCTCCCTATGCTATGACCATATTCTTTGAAGACTCCAAAAAATCCATATCAATCATTTGCACCATTGTTGGCTTGGAATATGATAAAACCATGGATAAACTTATTATAGGAGTCGTGTTGAAATTGACAACAAAACCTCATAGAAACCCACCACACTTTGACCTCTACACATACCAAACTGACAAAATCGATGAATAGCTTGAAGAATTTCGTGCAATTGAGTATTGTAGGTTCCCTTCATACCTGTTTTTTCCTTTTCTTCCATCAAAACTTTGATCATTTCAAGCCTCTAGTCCTTGAAGCCACAAATGATCAAGGTATGTAGAGACCAGTTTATGAATGGAATGACCTGGTTTTAAGGAGAGAAGACAACACAAACTTCTCTGAATTCAAAAATAAAGTAATGAGTGTGGCTTACAATGGTAGTTATCCTCCTAAGATGTTACCTGATATCAAGAAACACCTGCAGTTTACTTCAGAAATTCAGGTTGGAGACTGGTTTTTATTTGAAGATCACACTGTTATCAGAGTATATGTTTTTTAAGAGGAGCCATATAGGTTACCTCATTTTCTTACACCCAGGATATTTGCCATGGAGTTTGTAAGGAAAAAGATGTCCTTAGATGAGTTACACTTTAAGAATTTCAGACAACATAATTCATTCCTCTTGCCACAAGAGGTAGAACCTCTTATTATAAGAGGACTAAATTCCCCTTAGTATATAGAAGAATATCTAAGTCAACTCAATATTCCAAAGAAATAGAAAGCTACATATGACCCTCACCAAGTGATATCTAAGAAAATGGTAGAGAACAAGAATTATGCATATGTATGCACACCCAGATCTCTATGGGAAAGAATAGAAAACAAGGAGATGTGGGAAGAGGTCCAAGAGGCCATGAAAGTATTTGAAGAAGAAGAGAAACAACAATGGTTAATTGGGAAGAAGAGGACAATTGAGGAAGCCCGGGATATGAACATTGATCAAGACAAACAAGGCCGAGATCCGAAAAGAGTCAAAATAACATTAGAAGAAGTTGAAGAATATTTAGTGGAAGTCAGGTCAAAATTGTGAGATTTTGTGATATTCTCACAGATATCTAGAAACAAAGATAAAATTCACACTAAGTCTAACAGAGATCAAAAAATTTGGGCAAGAAAAATAGAGAAGAAAAAATTGTGTTATAACACAAGAGAATGAAGAACAATTGGAAAAACTTCAACTACCTCTATTATTCAGTAAAATGTGTACATAAATAGTACATCTCCAAAGGATAAACTTGTGATCCCAAAGAGGCAGTTGGAATCCGCACAAGTGGCAGGCTTAGTTTTCATTGAAACCATCTCCCAATAAGGTCCCGTGGCCACCAATGATGAATGGCTAGTCAACTGAGGTGGAATGGCACATGACAGAGTCATTGGGGCTATAAATTAGGGGATGAGACTCCAAGGAGGCACAATACTGACTTGTAGTGGTCAAAATAGGCGCTCCAACACTTAGTAGCAGTGAAACTAGGTGTACCAACTAGTTAACCGAGTAATCAAGGGGACAAGATGCCCTAAATCATGGAACTGACTATATTGACTCCTAAAATAATGCATGAGGGCGCCTTTGTACATTAGTGATGTAACCAAGGCTCTATGAGTGGATAGGAGAGATAATGATGACCAAACGTTATGCTCTAGGGAGGCTAAATTAAGGACTAAGTTCTAGGAGACTCACCTCCACTGCATGGAATGCATGCATGCAAAACCAAGATGAGATGGTTAGAATATTCCAACACACACCCTTAATCCTGACTATGTGAGGAAATATTAGAAATAGGGCCCTGGTAACTGAGAGCAAAGGTCACCCTTTACATATTTATTAGTCCATTTAAGTGAGGAAAGAGGGAAAACCCTATGGGAACAAAACCCCCCCTCAATATGGACATGAAGCACACTGAAAAATTAACTTCTCCAAACTCAAGTAGGTGTGATGCTTGAATCAATGTCTGGAGGTATCTTCCTCTTGGGAAGAATTGGATCATGCTCCAAAAACATGTGCTTTAATTCTCCTTTAGTGGATGCAAGGGAATTTGAAGGCTCTCTAAACTTGCTCTTTAGACCAAACATGGTGAGAACAAATCCAAAAATATTAAGATCATCCTGGAACTTGAAATTCGAACCAGCTAAGGTAGGATCAACTCCAGGAATATGTAGATGGTTCTTTGATACCTACTTTGAACCAATGTAGGTGAGATCAGAACCAAATGAACCATGACATGATGGTGGTGGCTTGTACTTCAAAGCAACTACAAGTCAAAGGAGCAAGTGTCCAAGCGAATGTAGAATGTCTCCAACTTCATTTGCAACATGAGGAAGTGCACATTTGATCATTATGGAATAGGGAGGAGGTATGGAACCAAGAAGATCATATGAAGCAACTCCAAAGATTGATCTAGCCTCCAAAACATCCAATAGATCACAATATTGCACATCGGTAAGCTCATGGGAAGCAGAGAATTTGAAACTTTCTTCAACCTCTAGAGCAGTAACTAGGATGTCTTTCTCAGAATTCGAAATAGAAGAGATTGAGAACATGAGTGAGGAATAGATCATCTCTCCAAAAGGATTAACTTCATTAGTTGTATCACTTTCATCTGCATTAGCTACATGGGAAGGGAATAATTCGAAACTATATTCAACTTCTAGAGAAACAGAGGAAGGGAAGTATTCAATAGAAACTTGAGCAATTGGATCTACAATTTCTTCTTCATCTTGAACAAATTCATCATGAGAGATGCTTGAGCCCGAGACATAATCAGAGAACACTTGAGGAGGTGTCACTAGGATTGTTCTCCAAATGGTTAGCATGATCCTCTTCCTTTTGATTTCCAAATTCTCTATCCAAACTGGTCCAGAGATCACTTGGATATTTAATAGTATCAATGAGGTAGCGCATTCTAGAAGACATAGCAATACACATTGCTCCAAATGCTATGTCACAATCAGTTATCCAATCATTCTCCTCTTCATAGGAATAAAAATATCTCATAACACCAATACACATATAAAAAATACCTTGCCTTTTCATATATGCTATCATATTTGGTTTCCACTCATCATATTTGAATGGAGAGAGAGGAGGAGCTGAGTTCAAATTCATGGAAGCTATTGTAGAATACCTGCACAAAAAAAATTGAAAAACTCCCCAGAAGATTAATTTGCTCAGCAAATCTCTAATATCATGTGAGATTTTGTGATATTCTCATAAATATCTAGAGACAAAGATAAAATTCACACTAAGTCTAACATGGATCAAAAGAATTGAGCAGGAAAAATAGAGAAGAAAAACTTGTGTTAAAACACAAGAGAATCAAGAACAATTGGAAAAACTTCCATTACCTCTATTATTCGGTAAAATTTGTACATAAATAATACATATCCAAAGGAGAAATTCATGACCCCAAAGAGGTAGTTGGAATCCACACAAATGACAGGCTTAGTTTGCATTGGAACCATCTCTTGATAAGGTCCAATGGCCACTGATGATGAATGGATAGTCAAATGAGTTGGATTGGCACATGACTGAGTCATTGTGTATAGAAATTAGGATGAGAATCCAAGGAGGCACACTACTGACTTGTAGTGGTAAAAATAGGTGCTCCTACACTCAATAGCAGTGAAACTAGGTGTAATCGTCATTTAACTAAGTAATCAAGGGGACAAGACGCCCTAAATCATGGAAATGATTGTACTGACTCCTAAAATCATGCATGATGGTGCCTTTGGACTTTAGTGATGTATCCATGGCGCTATGAGTGGATAAGAGGGATAATGATGACCAAAATTTAAGCTCTAGGGTGCCTAAATTAAGGACTAAGATTTAGGAGACTCACCTACCATTGCATAGAATGCACGCAAAGAATGTAAAACCAAGATGAGATGGTTAGAATATTCCAACAAGAATCAGTGGAGATCCCTAGTGATATTACTGAGCTAAAAAAGAAACCAGACATCCAAAGTGTTATCTCTCCAGGAGTCTTTCCCTGACTGTGAAGGGAATGAGCCTAGTAACTTAAATAGATCAATAATGTATGGGAAATAGGATCAAGTTAGATGACTTAGTCAAACCTCACTCGCTCAAAACATGCATTAACACACTCAGATGGACAAGGCTTTCAACCAGTGTTGTTCAGAGAGTTTATCAAAATTGAATGTATGGAGAAAACCTATTATATCAGCAGAAACATACACACAAAGCATATATGAATGGCCAATTACAATAGGTAAGGAATACTTGCAATTATAACTTATCATTATAGTGATAAGATGACAGTTATCAGGCATAAGACAAGCATGAACAACATGAACATAATATTCAAGTGCAAGTATAGAAAAATAGAAGGAGAAAGTTTGAACATCAATGGCAAAAGAAGCTTATAATACTGATATGTAATGAGAAGTCTGAGATTACAGGAATGAGAAGTCTCCAAAGTCCAACCTTTACTTTCTCTCAAGTTCTAGACATTATATCCGTTACAACATCTTTCCAGATCCTAAGAAGCTGGATCGAATTTACTAAAGATAGAAGATCGAAACCGTTTTCAATAAACTAGGAAAAGATCCCTTTTAATTTGGCCAAACTGTTGAAACATGGGGCTCAGAGATGGGTTCAGTTCTCCAAATCTGTGACACCTGTGTATAAACCGAAATAGGTTATTTTATATTGTTTTGTTCTGAGAAAAAACTGCTCTCAGATCATTGAAACGCATTTTCATTTTCCCGAGATCTGCATTTCAAAAACATGTGTCAAACAGGAAAATTCTGAGATCCAAAAATTAGGGCTCAGAGATGGATTCGATTATCCCAATATGTGACACCTGTAGGAAAACTAAGAGAGGTTATTGTTCTTTGATGTGTTAGGCACAAAAACCTCCGCTCGTTTTACAAATTGATTCTCCAGTCGCTTAGAATCATCATTTTAAAATGATGACTCTGCATAGTAATAAACGCCATTTTTGTTTAAAACGCAGCCTCATCTTGTGGGGGATTTTTCACTGCCTTCTTGAGCTCCAAATGCAGATATGAAAGTACCATTGGAAATCTTAGGATGTCTAGTTGTCAATCGATTATTTGTGCATGTAAAACAGCCTTTCCACGGCTGAGAAATTTATTTTCCCCAAGACATGCTGACTGTCTCCAATTTCCTGCGCTTTTGGTGGCTAAAATAACCCCGAATTTCGCGTTTTAGCTACCGAAAGCTCTGCTTTCGATGGCTAATGAACGGTAGGGATGTCCGCCTAAGCCACTGAAAATTGAGTTTTGACCCTTTTGAAGTAAAAACTCAGGTTTGAAACCACCTCTCCTTTCGGTAGCTGGGATAATACTACCTTTAAGCATGTGAGCTACCGAAACGTGTGAAACCACCACTCTTTCGACAGCTTTGGATCATACTACTTTTATGCTTGTGGGATGCCGAAATGTTTAAAAACCGCTTCTCCTTTCTGTAGCTTGAAGGATCTTGTCTTCATGCTGTAAGCTGCCGAAAGCTGGGTTTTCGGTAGCTAATGAACAATTGCAATGTCTGCCTAAGCCACTGAAACCTAATTTTTTCTTTTTGAAGGAAAAGTAAGATCCAAAGTTGTTTCAAACTTTATTACCCACTTGAAATTCTCAAAAATGAGCCAAAATAAATATAAAAATGTATTTTTTGAATGACTTCCTATCTCCAAGAAAACAACTTGACTATGTTTTTTTGAGGAGATAACACCAAGAAACCCTCCAATTCAATATTCAAGTTACCCTTCTATAGAGTTCATTATTCCCCAAAAGATACAAGGTTCCTCATCTGCAAAACGAGTCCTAGTGAGAACATACCTACGGACTGGATATAGGAACATAAGAGAAAGGGGCATAAAAATGGTGAAGGAGCTAAGACAATACCTCCCAACCACAAGGAAAAGGTTGATATTAGTGGCATATCACGAATAAGATTCCTTAAGGCTTTATGTTTTAGAACCTAAGGTGGCCAAGCCAGTGAAGCTCAATGACTAGAGGGCATATGAATGCATAGTAAATTTCAAAGAGTTCAGCAAGCTGGACAAAACAGATTTCTACAAACAAACAAGTGACATGATGTGTACAGAAATTGTTAAATCTGAGAAAGAAAGAAGAAATATGAGATTGTCCCTTGAGAAGGTATATAATATGGAAAATTGGACTACCAAGGCCAAACATATTACTATTAATTCTCTAGAATAAAAAAATGGTAGCATTAGTAGCATATCCCTCTGATTGATCTCAAATCAAGTCACTTATAGCTAAAAAAGACAATGAAATAGCTACACTAAGGAAAACATTGAAGATTCCCACAACTAAACCAATGCAGTCTGAAGAATTGAAACAAGTGTAGGAAGAGAAGGAAAAAATATATTCCAACATGATAGAATTCCAACAGTTGTCTAAGGAAAGGAGAAGGAAGATTGATAATCTACATTGGCATATTGAAAACTTGAAGATGGAAGTCACCAAAATATCTGCTGAGAGGAATAATAATGCTTCAATTCATATAATTCAGGCATAGAGTCAACCAACAATGCAAACCCCAGCAGTTACAATGGAAATTCATCCCACAATAGAAGCAGTTGGAAGTTAGCCTGAAGTATTAGAGATTACAGGTGAACCATAGGTTGATCTCCCAGATACTATTGATTTATATGCAATGGAAGAGGACTAGGATAATTTGAGTTCAAGTACTCAACCTATTGAGGAAGACAATGACCTAAATGCCAAGCTGGATGAAGCTAGAAAAGAGCTGGAAAACAAGGATAATAGGGTACTTGGATTAGAAAGTGAAGTCGATAAGAAAGAAGATGATATTGCAGAGTTGGAAAGAGAAGTAGGAGACCCCAAAATCCAAATAATTTCTCTCCAAATAAATGTTAAGGGAGAACAGTTGCTAAGAAGAATTACCCAAGTTGTTTGGGAGAAAATTGAAGAATGGTGCATGAATAAGCAGGACTATTTTGAAGTCATCCGAGATGAGTTGGACATGGCCATTGAGGCCATTACATAGAAAAAATCACTTGAAAATCAGTTAGGAGATATGCCAAAGCAGGTTGTAGAAGTCATAGATTATGTGAAGTGCAGAACCAAGAAGTAGTTAGCTTAAAATGGCATAGACAACAGAAATCATATCATCAAAATTTCTAGGTCTGTGATTATGAAAAAAACTTATGTTCTAAGAATGAAGGATAATTTTAAACAATTAAATGATGAAATAATTTCCTTTAAAACCCTGTTCAAAGAAGTGTTAAAATTGGTGATGCCTTCTCCATGGGATGGTAATGATGATGCTTATCCCAAAGTAAATTACCAAGAGCATCTCCAACAAAAGAAGGATGAGTTCCCTCTAGAGCCACTGGAAGGGGAAATAGAAGGAAGACAAGTAGTTGATAGAATAATTTTTTTTTTTAAATATGGGTGGGACTGAAGAACATTGCCAAAAAATTGGGGCCCATCTCATATGAGAAACACACCAATGCTGAGATTTATTTAGATTCTCTGAGAAATGATAGACATCCCTTAAGAAAAGAGTGGTAAATGGCTCTCCAATATCATAAACATGTCTTGCCACCTAGATAAATAACTACTCAACCACAAGGACAGTCATCAAGTCAAGCTTCAAGGGTACAGTTTGATCAATTATTAACATCTTCAGCAGCTCAGGGGCTGATTACATTTGAAAACCAACCACCTCTTATTTCATTTATGCCACCTACAAGTCTAGTCAACATTCAGATGATGCATCAAATGAATCAGGATGGTATCCCTCCAATGCGACCCATAGGATAGCGTTATGTACAACTAGATGTCTATATGAGGGGAAAAAAGAAGACCTCCAACATAAAAAAATTAAATGTTAAATATTATCATTATTTGCTGGAAAAGAAAGATTGTAAAGCCCTTTGTAAAAAAGTAAATTGACGTTCATTTAATTTTCTGTCAGAGTGTAAAAAACCAAATTTGGTTACTTACAAACTCTATATAAAGAAGACTATAATCCATTTTGAGAGGCTGGCAATTTGAGTAGAGAAGTTCTCTATCTAATTTTTGTAGTCGAGAAGCGGTTTTGAGCCATGTAAGCTTAATTTTGTAATAGATTAAAGACATAGTCATATTTCAAAGAGACATTCTTCTTCTTTTCAGCAAATCCATTGTTATTCCATTCTATTTTCCTGTATCAAGATTCACATGATTAATAGAAAGTAAATGCAGTTTTCAGTCCCATTGTGAGATCATCGATGTTCATAATGTTTTAGAGTTGAAATATTTGTCAGAAATTCATCATTGTATGCCTCTGTAATATATTTTAAAATAATCTCATGTAAGATGAAGGGTTGTCAGAAATTTCCTACTTGATTTATGTATGCCAAATCTGATTGCATTACTTTCATTCACTGAGTTTAATTTGCAAATGTGTATGAATTGCTGAAATTGTTCAAGTAGAAGCTTCAATACATTCCAAATATCCCTAGATTCAAGAAATTTGTCATTATCAGTCACTTCTTGAGTACATCTAGTATCCATTCGTCAAATTCCCTTCCATTTATCCATATGTCTGAAATAGGCTGTGAATTTCCTTTGCAAGAGCGCATTTCATCTGTTAAATATTGTGTATGACCTAATCCAGTTGAAAGTTTGAACAAAAAAAAATCAAACATTATGGATAAAGATATAGCTCTTTTATCTTTAAATAAATGAGCTTCTATCATGTTCGGGTGTGAGTCATTTCAACCCGATTTACCTCTGGGACTAACACATGGTTTTCGTATATCTATGTGTGAACTTTGTGGGAAGGGAACAAGCCCAGTTCCTTGTTTGTAAGTATTTCATGTATATACATATAATCCAAGAATTTGTGTGCGAACTCTATGGGAAGGGCACACACTCGATTTCTTGTTTATAGTATTACATATATGTGTATAAGCCAAGATTTGGTGTGTGAAGTCTATGGGAAGGGCGCACGCCCGATTCTTTGTTGGTAAGTATTAAGTACATATAAAAAGTCAATTCTGGTGCATAAGCTCAGTGGGAAGGATCAGGCCTAGTCCTCGTGTTTGCAAGTGTTACATATATGATATTTTTGTTTGGAATTAGGGTGCAACTTTGATCCCATATTGGATTGCTATTAGTAACTTGAAGTACCACTCAATATTATAATTATGTTTTTCAAGAAGGGTGCAGTCCCTTTTGCTTAGATCCTTAGTCATTTATTAAATATAAATGTATATTGAATCTATATTAACGTAGACCCAAGCTTGTCACTTGGAAGTATTTGATATATGTGTGTGTGTGTGTGTGTGTGAAATGAGTCAATGAGGGCATAGCCTTAGACTCTTCTAGCTATTGTATTGAAATGCATTCTTCTATGTAAGAAACATAAGCTTGATGACTACATACTAGATTTAGTCTCTTGTATTATAAGAGAGTGGGAGGACTCTTGAAGAAGTGATCTCGGCCCTAGTGGATTCGTTTCCCAACTCGGTGGTGGCCTCTCAATGGAAGGGAAATACGCCGAACAAGGAGACAAAAGGTTGGGTCTTAAGTTGCGGTCAAGCCTTAAGTCGCTCAAAGTCTATATAAATTGTATAAGTGTTTTACTGTTGTAATGTTATTATTAGTCATCAAGTTTATAAAGGATTACTCTTGTTTAGATTGAGTTAAATAGCATGTTTTCAAATGAATAAAAGATCCTTCACATTATCTAAAATGGTAGGAAATGTTATTGTTATGAAATAAAAGTTATATAATGCTATTTCATTCATGCCAATTTTTAATATTATTAAAAAATGAGCAATGTTTAATATGCATATGAAATTAATAGTTTTCTCAATATTCATAGGAATATTAATTAAGCTTTTATTATGAGTAAGTAATTTCGGCTATGGAATAATGATTAGAATGTACTTAATCTCACAAGGATTAGCTCCTTGTTGATAAGACTAGAACTTAACCCATAAGTATGATTTGTGTAAGTTGAAAGGAAACTATTCCAAAGCTGTATGGATTGTATCATTATAACAAGTATTTATGAAGTTATATTTATGAACCTTCTAAGTAGATATAATTTTTCCTCCTATATCTAAAAAGGTTGAACAAGCTTTGGTTAGATAACTTTATACATATATATGTGGAAAGTTCATGGAAGCCAATAACTAATTTGTTTATTAGTTCATAATGAAAAGGTAACTATGGTATTAATAATGATGTAATAATAAATAAACATAAATTATGCAACGGTATATTAGAGGTACTGGTATAAAAACATGTTCTCATAATAGTGTAACAATAGCTAGTATGCTTTGGAATCCTTTTTAGAAAGATATAATAGTTCCCTTATAATGATTATATTTACACGATTAAGTGATAATGAGACTTTAAAGGTTTAGAATTGCTTGGACTACAATACTCCTAATATTTAATTGAATTAACTTAAATATTTAATATAGGCTTCTATTGTTTACTATGTCGAATGGGGAATAAGTTATGGCTAACGGACATAGATCCAAATGGAAGTTAATAAAGAAATTTATAATTATTATGTTGGAATGGAGGAGCTTCACTCAGTCAAGAATCTTAAACCATTACTTGGATAGTAGAATTGATTTACATGTATCTTATATGTAATAACACCATTGATGAGGAAGTACCTTAATTATAATAATTAGAAGTCATGAAGACTAATTTATTGGATTTGTTTGGATGATATTAAAGGAAAAATTTTATAATCTATTTTCCAAAATAGTAATTAGGATTTTGGTTACATTACAAGTTTACTTTCTTATTTTTATTGATGACTTTAGTCATAAATCTTGGGTTCATATTTTGAAGCATAAAAGTGAAACCTTTGGTATATTTCAAGATTTTAAATCCATGGTTGACAAAGAATTTGGTAAAAGTATGAATACTTTGAGAACTGATAATGGGAGGGAAATCACTAAAAATGAATTTAATGCATATTTATCTAAGCATGGTATTCAACATCAAAAGACCATTCCTTATACATCTCACAAAATGGGGTAGATGAAAGAAAGAGTAAAACTTTTGTTATAATGGTTAGACGTATGCTTTACTCTAAAGGATAACATAAACATTTTTGGGCTGAAGTTATTTGTTGTGCTAACTATATCTTGAATAGAGTCCCTACTAAAGTAGTTTTACAAGTTACTCTTGAATAACAATGGAATGGAATAAAAACCAATATTAATAACTTGAAGATAGGTAGCAGTTCATGTTAGGCACATATTCCAGATGAAAAACAGAAAAAAGTTAGAACCTGAGTCTCAATTTTCTTTTCATTGGTTATTGTGAGGATTCCAGAGCGTACAAGTTATTTGATCCATCTACCCAATGTGTTATCATTAGGTGATATGTCCAATTCAATAAAATTTATCCTCCTCCTAAGTCTATTCAACCTCATGTTACCTTCAATTTTCCTTCATCTTCTGTTGATCCTATATCTATTAACACTTCCTCTACTTTTATTCCTACCCTTGATCCTAGTTCACCTTATTCTTCAGGTGATCCTCCTACATTTCTTGAAGATACTAGTCTAGTTCGTACCACTACTACTCTTCATACTTGGTCCTGAAAAACTCTTGAATCCATAGGTTCTAAAATTGGTATTCCTTCTTATACTCATCAAAATAAATATGACCTTGCTTTTATGACTAAATTATTGGCCATAGATGATCCCTCTACCTATGCTCAAGCTAAAGATAAACTTGAATGGGAGAAATCAATGTCTACTGAATATGACTCATTAATGAAAAACAAGACATGGACTCTTGTGTCTCTTCCTCCTGGAAAGAGTTTAGTTGGATTGCAAGTGGTTATATAAAAAAATTTTAATAAAGATGAAAATATTTAAAAACATAAATCTTGGTTAGTAGCAAAAGGATTCTCTCCACAAGAAGGTATTTCCTATACTGAAATTTTTTCTCCAGTTGCTAAAATGAACACAATAAGAACTATTCTTTCTCTTGCTACATCTTATCAATTGGAAATACACCAAATGTACGTCAAGAGTGTGTTTTTTAATGGTGACATTCGTGAAGAAATTTATATGCAACAACCACCTTGTTTAATTGCTATTGAAACTTCAAGGTTAGTATGCAAATTAAACAAGTCTTTATAATATGGTTTTGAACATGAACCTAGAGCTTGGTATGAGAAAATTGATGCTTATTTCTTGATGGCTTTAAGCAATGTATATATTATCCAAATATGTATGTTAAGAAATTTAATGAGGGTTTCCTCATTGTGGTATTTAATGGTGATGATCTTATTATTAATGGAATCGATCTTACACTTATACAAGAAAGGAAGAATAATCTTAAAAACAATTTGAAACGACCAACTTAAGCCTATTGCATTATTTTTTGGGTCTACATATTTGACATATGGCTGATGGTATATTGCTTTCTCATCTAATGTATTCGACATATTTACTTTATTTGTTTCATATCATTGATTGTAATCCTTCACCTACACCATTCCAGTTCGGTGTAAATTTAATTGTTGATTGTGAAAGTCCTCTTGTTGATTGTGACAGTCCTTTGTATCATCAACTTATGGGGATTTTGATATATTTGACACAAATCATGACATATCTCTCTTTTTCAATCAACATTGTTTCAAGGTTTATGTAAAAGCCTCATGAACGTCATTGGAAAGAAGCAAAGAGGATTCTATGATATTTATGGGGGACAATGCATTATGGTGTTTTCTATTCTAAAAGGGCTATAGTATAAATTCTTAGTTATGCATATTCTGATTGGGAAATAGATGCTTTAGATGGAAGTTCTATTGTAGGGTACATCTTTTATCTTGGTTCTTTTCCAATTTCATGGTCTAGTAAGAAGTTGAGAACTCTTTCTCTTTATTCTTTTGAAGCATAGTACAAGGAAGCTAAGGAAGAAACTAAAGAAGCAGTGTGGATCTAAAATGTTCTTACAGAGCTTGGACTGGTTTAGAATTTTCCTACCAAATTAAGATGTTACAATCAAAGTGCAATCCAACTTGCATACAATTTAGTGTATCACTCAAAGACTAAATACATTGACCAAATGGATACTCATTACATTCAAGATATTGTTAGAGATGGTATTATTTGCTTGGATTGTTGTCCCATAAAAAATAAAGTAGTCAATATCTTCAAAAAATCCATGGAAGAAGCAAATTGTGTTTATCTTCATAGTATGTTGGGAATGCAAGAAGTTGTCGTCAAGGGGGAATGCTAATGTAATTCCATTTTCCTCCACTTATGTGTTTTTATCCCAATCATCATTAATGGGGAGTTTTGGAATGTGTAATTTTTAAATTACATGTGTAATGATGTTAATTAGGGCATCGTAAGATGTCTTATCTAGAATTGGAAGGCATAAATAAATCTAATATGATGTAAGAGGAGTTATCCCACATGCATCATGGATAAATATTCTCATATTACCTTTCATTATATAAAGAAGTGGAAAATCATTTATCCCACATATATTTTGGGATGTAGTTATTCCATACCTCATGGTATATAATAGAGGTGAAGGAGATCCTTTGGGAACATGCCATTCTATTATTATGTAATGTTATTATAAAATATGTGAATCATATGTGTAGAAGAGCTCACTAGTATGATTGGAGATTTCTGAATAATAAGAAGACAATACCTTCCCATGGATGTTTCCCATTTGGGGTTTTACCATGTATATATGGTGTATCGTTCTTTTCTCCTTTCTCTTGTTTATTACATCATTATTATTGCTTCTATAGATAGAAGGCTAGAGTAGTAGATTATTTCTTTGCATGTTAGCAAATCTATTGTTGTATATTTATGCACATTCTTAATATTGTATCAGAGAAGCTGGTGGTATGGATATTGATATTCAACTGGTTATTTCATATAATTTTATTTTTTTAAATATATCATAGTACCACATTGATATGAGAGTGACAGAGATTTTATTCTTTAATCCAATCCAAAGATATTGATTTTTAATCAATTTCCTTCAGCATAATGTTGACTTGCAACCCATTCTTCATGATATTAGTAAAACTCCATATCCTTTATGAGTAGCTAATTAGCTAACCTTCATTTGTGTCGTTCTATACACTAGTACAAAATGGGTGATAAGTGACTAAAAAAATCACTAAAAATGGGTGATAAATGACTAAATTTGGTCACGTGACTGCTGGTAAAAAATTAGCATTCACTTATCACCCAACCAAATTGGTCATTTATCACTTGGTCATAAATTTCTTGAATTGCTTCATGCGTTGGCAATATATTTTATCATTTATTTGGTCATTAGTTGTTTCTATTTGAACATCAATTATCATTTTTTGGCCGTACATTTAGTCTTTAATTTAGTCATTGATTATTGTTAACTGGTCATTTATTTAGTCATTGATTGTTGTTAACTACTGATTTATTTGGTCTTTGATTGTTGTTAGCTGGTAATTTGTTTAGTCATTGATTATTGTTAATCGGTTGTTTAATTAGTCATTGATTTATGTAGATAGGGCACAGAAGAATTAGACCACCAACCTCCTTTCTATAAGGTAGGTGCTCTTCCATTGATCTAATACCCTTAAATAGAATCAAAGTTCACACTGAATCAAATTTCACACTAAAAATATATTACAAACTCTTACAAACATTAACACACTACGATTCCAAAATGACTTGATGTTGGGAAAAGTAGGTATCACATTTAAAGAACTCGTATTTTTTATATTTCCGTTTCCCAATTCAAATCCTTAAAGTCCACCAAAAGTGAGGAATTGATTTAGTATTAGTAAGTAATGTTTGTAGAGATCTTGCAACATTTAACAATGTTATCGAGACATGCTAATCATATTTCCTTTTATCTCATCTATCTTAGAATACTCTTGGTGGTATCCCTTGCTAAAATACAAGCTAGTTTCCTTACTTTTAAAGTCAGAACAAATAAAATTTTAAATAAATAAAACAAACTAGCACCAGAGGTTCACAAATCAAGTTTGGAATTTTCGTAACCATTTATTAATATCATTACTTATACTTTTATTTTCCACACTTAAGGGAACAATGCTCAAAAGAAACAAAATTTGACCAGACTCCTTAGCCTTTACCAGATCTTACAAAAACTTACTTTATGCTAATGCAAATCTTACTAGTTACATATTTCCCTACTTGTAATGGAAAATTCTCTATTTTTCCCATTATGAACCTTTGCATGTAAACCTGTTTATGTTCACATTTTCTATCTGGAATCCAAGGTGTGAAAGCCAGGAAAAATAGGGCATCTAAACCAGTTAGGTCTCATCATGAGGAAATTGAACTTACAAGAGGAATACAAATCCCACTCTAATTATAATGGAGAAATAAAACCAGTATCTAATAAACATAGCAGGATAAGAATCATTTTTTCCTACAAATAATGACTAATATGGAGCACCCAAACACGGGGGGTTCACTTAGTGAACTTGTTACATAGCATGATCGTTTGCATGATATTAAAGAATATCCCTAATTTCACTAAATATTGGAAAATTCCTTCTAAAATTGTATTGTTGAAACCCCCTCCCAATATGTATTTCCAATGAAGAAAACCCCTAGTTTCACCAGATACTGTATGTATCCATTTTTATCAACCCATTTTTAATACCCCCTTTATATCATATTATCAAGTTGTAGCAAATAGGATCCCTAACACATCTTAGTATAAGCAAATATGATGCTAAATAAAATAATAGTATAATGCTAATAATGATCCAACCAGGATTGCAAGGGTGACTGATCAATTTGTGGCGTTGGACAGTGGAAGACCCAACGAAATAGTATTGGGAAGGAAAATGCGTAGAAGGAAACCCAGTCAAGAGTTCAACATAACAAAAAATGCAAAAGGTTGATAGTACAATAGTTAGTGCAATGCTTAGAAAATAGCAGAATTGCTAATGTTTCACACCACAGTCTGCTAATATACCAATTTTATATCATGTAAATATAAGTATAGACATAAAGAGCTCATGTTTTCTATAATCTTAATAAATTACAGACCATAAAAATTCAAAATTGAAACCCTTTAATGGATGGACTCCCCTACCTTCCTATCAAAACAAACATCGTTGACGTTTGAACCCAAATGAACATAACAAAATTCCACTTACTTTCCAATAACACTATTAGGAACCCATGTCAACCCTTATCTTTACTATGTTAGTATATTGTTGTTGGACGCATATGCTTTGTAAGTCGTCCCGTAGTATTTGTTGATCCATAGTTTATATTAGCCCATAGTATTGGACGCATATGCTTTGTAAGTCGTCCCATAGTATTATATGTCCCATGGTTTTGACTCATAGTATTGGGCATAGACTTAGTATATAAGTGTGTGTTGAGGTCATTGAAGGCACCGTGAAGTTAATTGTATTGAGCTTGCTCAAAGGAGGTTGCCCCCTCGAAGTGGCTTGTGATCAATATAAAAGTGATTCTGAGTTCTGTTATTTCTGATATCTCGTGTATTTGCATTAATTAATTATTGCAGGTTCTTCACATCTGGTATCATAGCACTTTCTTGGGCTCGTTGGGTGGAATTTCTGCCAAAAAAGTGTTTCGCATCTGTTGCAAGTTCGGATCTGGGAATAACCCCTATCCGCTTTACTGTGGGAAGTACTTGGGAATAAGCCCTAAAACTCATTGTGAGGAGTACCACAGGAACCCCAAAGTAGCTGGCCCATTGAAAGGACCTGCCAGCGAAAAGGGCAACGACCCCTACCTGATTGACTAGTTCCCACCCATGAGGTAAACCAAGAGCTGTCGTTTGTGGCAAAGCGGTTATCAGTTTTACTTGAGCCATGGAGTGAGGGGTACTGTCCCAATACGCAAGCCGTCAGACAACATTGGTGGCCAAGTGAATCCCCTGAACTGATAGGAAGCCGCACATACCTGGGGTCCATATCTATTTTCAGCTGAACTGTTGCCAATCACTTCCGCTCCAAATCCAGTTGTTTCAGATCTATTCTGAAAGTCGTTCCAGATCCAACCGTTTTCGATCCCTTCCACGCCGTTGCAGATCCATCTGTTGTGGATCCCTTCCGCGTCGCTGTTGCGGATACCTCCCATCCCGCCAACTCCTCGACCAACTCCTATCAAGAATTTGTCTGAAACCGAGATGCAGGCACGCCGAGAAAAAGGGCTTTGTTATAATTGTGATGAGAAATTCACTTGAGGACATAGATGTGTTCAACAAAAGCTCTATCTCTTGGATGTGGATTCTCTGCCTACCTCTAAACTTGGTGAAGAAGCTCCAGATACAGCAGATGATCAGGTCGACATTCAACACCTGCCTATTGACACCCCATCTCAGGATGGCCCACCCGCGATCTCTCTCCATGCTGTAACCGGTGTCACAACCCCACAAACAATGCAGGTCAGGGGATACTTCAAGAAGTTCCTTCTTACCATACTCATTGATTATGGTAGCACTCATAACTTCATTGACCCTCGGCAATATTTCCAAACAGGTTGATTGTTTTGTCCATCCTTGCTCCAACTTTGAAGTCATGGTTTCCAATGGGGGCACCTTACCTTGCAAGGGGAAGTGTCACAATGTGCATATCTCTATGGAAGATTATAACCTGCGCTCTGACATGTTTTCCTTGTCCTTAGGCGGATGTGATGTGGTTTTGGGTGTTCAATGGTTACGCACACTTGGCCCCATCTTATGGCATTTTGCTGAACTTTGGATGCAGTTTTCATTCAATGGGGCACAACACAAATTAATGGGATTACAACCAGGGTCTCTCCGCATCATCAATTCACATCACCTAGAAAAAATCCTTAAGAAGAATTCACATGGTGTCATCGCTCAGCTTCATTCCATTCAGATGCACCCATCAACGGTCTCCACTACTTCCTTGGATAGATATGCAGGTGTCTTTGCTGAACCAATGACCTTGCCGCCTTCAAGAGACCTTTCCAGTAAGAATTTAGTCGCGTCTACCTCTCAGCAGGAAATGATGGTTATTTTGCATGTAGTACAAAAGTGGCAGCCATACCTATTAGGGAATTATTTCTGCATCAAGACTGATCTCCAGAGTCTAGAAAATTTTATGGAACAATGGGTCTCCTCCCCAACACACCTGAAATGGGTTATCCAACTCATGGGTTATCCCTATGCGATCACTTACAAGAAGGGTAAGGACAATATGGTGGCAGATGCTCCTTCTCGCACATTTGATGACCCAGTTTCTCTTACAGCTATTTCTCTGCTTGTTCCAAATTGGTTGCAATATGTTCAACAGGGCTATCTCTTCTATGAACTCCATGCTTCTTCATTAGCAGGGCACTCTGGGTTCTTCAAAATGTATGACCGGGAACAATGTAACTTCTTTTGGCAGGGACTGAAAATGACAATTCAACAGATGGTGGCTGACTGTGATACTTTCTAGGTCAACAAGGGTGAAACGACACTCCTTTCAAGATTGCTCAAACCCTTGCCCATCCCTACACAGCTTTGGCCAACTATTTCTATGGATTTCCTAGAAGCGCTCTGGTGGTACAATACCACATCTCAAAGGACACCATATGAAGTAGTCTATAGACAGACACCACTAGTTCTTCTTCCATACACCCTTAGCAGCTCCCCAGTTCAGGAAATTGACTCGGTTCTTCGAAACTGCTATCAGATTCTTCTCATTCTGCAGGACAATCTTCACATGGCCAAAATTCAACTGAAACAACAAGCCAATCAGCACCATTCTGAGCGCACTTTCCACGCAGCTGATAGGGTTCTTCTTCGTCTACATCCTTCCAAGCAATCCTCCCTGACACTCCAAAGTTGTCAGTGGCCCGAAATGCAACCCTACCGGGGAACCACTCCTTCAGATTCTGCAGCAATTTCCCCAACCAAAGCTTTGAGGACAAAGATTTTTCTAAGGGAGAAAGGATGTTAGGAACCCATGTCAACCCTTCTCTTTACTATGTTAGTATATTGTTGTTGGACTCATATGCTTTGTAAGTCGTCCCGTAGTATTTGTTGATCCATAGTTTATATTAGCTCACAGTATTGACCCATAGCATTGGATGCATATGCTTTGTAAGTCGTCTCGTAGTATTATATGTCCCATGGTTTTGACTCATAGTATTGGGCATAGACTTAGTATTTTAGTGTGTGTTGAGTTCATTGAAGGCACCGTGAAGTTAATTGTATTGAGCTTTCTCAAAGGAGGTTTCCCCCTCGAAGTGGCCTGCGATCAATATAAAAGTGATTATGAGCTCTGTTATTTATTATATCTCGTGTATTTGCATTAATTAATTATTGCAGGTTCTTCACAAACACCATATGATCATGTGCATATATTGGATTTGGATCATTCATAAGATGCAATGAATTTCCTCCACTTCCTTTACATTTATTCTTTCCATCAAGGAAATTAAAAACATTTAGTTATCTTTTCTTGTGTTACATCTAGTTTTCTTTTTTTTACATGGGAGGGAAAAATCTCCATTCTTAGGTTTCAAGCATGCAATAGATATAAAGATACACAGATGGAGAAACTTATATGATACCATTTCATGGTAACAATAACACATAGGGTATGGGCTGGTGCAAGTTAATGCTAGCCACTCATGACGCGTTAGTCACAATGGACTTCTGGAAAAGCAATATTAGAGCTACCTACAAAACTTTTTGGAATATGGCGCAAGAAGATCAAACGTAGACAATCAAATTACCTTTCGGAATATATAAATATTATTTATGGAAATTAAGTATAACTCCCAAAAAATGGGGTTCTCCTAAGGTTGGTATGTTATTTTTTTAAGAAAACATAATGAATATGTTTGCGTTAGCCCCCTGGTTCAGTATTCAAATGGTGGATTTTTGTTAAAAAAGTTATATACAGTCATAGATAACAGGCCGTTCTAGTGCGACGCTATTTTTTCATATTTATTTATGTTAATTTTTTTTTTTTTTAATTAAGGAAGTCGGCCCATCCCTAAAATTACTAGGCCGAGCGTTAGCCTGATATCATGGTCTTAAAATAATCAATCAACATTTTTATTTTTAGGATGTAGGTTTTTGTGTGTACTTGTGCGGGTTCTTTTCCGTTTTCAAAACAGGTGAGCCAATAAAAAGTTATAGACGAAAGAAATACCCTACTTTTTGTGTAATATTGACGTTAGTGCAATTGAAATTAACTAAAAAATAGGAACAAATAATAGATTTAATAAAAAATTACATATTCGGAATCTGCACACATAGTTCTACAAGTGTGTGCAATTTCATTAGCAGTGGACAACTGTAGCATACACAGAATCATGCTCGAAACAGAAGAAGTTATAGAATAAGATGTATTTTTTTATATTATTATATGTATTTTGGCAACCCGAACCTAAAACCATAGCAGCCAAGTCATCCACCACGTTGGTGGGAAATGAATTACCTACCAAAATTTAAAAATTAAACTGACACGTGTGCGTGTATTTAAATAGCGTGTACACACACAATGGCGCGTGCACGTTGTTTTTAATAAAGTTTGAAATTTGTCATAGTGATTAAATAATTTTATAAATTATATATTTTTTAATAATTAGTAATGTTTTAAATTGAATTAAATTAAATTTATGTGATGAGGAGGAGGAGGAGGATGGGGATGATGACGAGGATGATGACGATGATGTTAATGATGAGAATGAGGATGATGATGATGATGCTGATGATGACGAAGATGATGATGATGAGGATGAGGATGATGATGATGATGATGATATTCGTCATCATCAGCATCATCATCTTCATCTTCGTACTGATCTCCATCATCATCCATCATCTTCATCATCATCATCATCATCATCTTCGTCATCAACATCATTATTAATGATGATGATGAAGAAGATGATGATGATGATGTTGACGATGATGATGATGATTGAAAATGATGATGATGACGAAGAAGATGATGATGATGATGATGATGATGATGATGATGTTGATGATGAGGAACAGGGTGATGACGACGACGATGATGATGGAGATGATGATGATGATGATGATGATGATGATGATGACGATGATGATGATGTTGATGATGAAGATGATGACCAAGATGATGATGATGATGATGATGATGATGATGATGATGATGGGGATGAGGATGAGGATGAGGATGAGGAATTGGGTGATAACAATGATGATGATGATCATCATCATATTCGTCATCATCAACATCATCATCTTCATCTTCGTACTCATCTTCATCATCATCCATCATATTCTCATCATCATCATTGATAATGATGATGATGACGAAGATGATGATGATGACGTTGATGATGATGATGACAATGATGATGATGTTGATGATGAAGATGAAGGCCAAGATGATGATGATGAGGATGGGGATGATGACAAGGAAGTGGGTGATAACGATGATGATGATGATGGATATGATGATGATGACGACAAAGATGATTATGATGATGAGGAGGAGGAGGAGGATGATGAGGATGATCATATTTGTCATCATCAGCATCATCATCTTCATATTCATACTCATCTTCATCATCATCCATCATCTTCATCATCATCCATCATCTTCATCATCATCATCACCATCATCTTCGTCATCATCATCATTATCAATGATGATGTTGAATAAGATGATGATGACGAAGATGATGATGATGTTGATGATGATGACGACGATTGAAAATGATGATGATGACGAAGAAGAAGATGATGATGATGATGATGATGATGATGATGATGATGACAATGTTGATGATGTTGATGATGATGAGGAATAGGGTGATGACGATGATGATGATGATGGAGATGATGATGATAACGAGGATGATGACGATGATGTGGATGATGATTATGAAGATGATGATGACGAAGATGATTATGATGATGATGATGATGAGGATGATGAGGATGATCATATTTGTCATCATCAACATCATCATCTTCATATTCGTACTCATCTTCATCATCATCATCATCATCATCTTCGTCATCATCATCGTCAACATCATCATCATCTTCGTCATCATCATCATCAACATCATCATCATCTTCTTCATCATCCAATGATGATGATGAAGAAGATGATGATGACGAAGATGATGATGATGTTGACGACGATGATGACGATTGAAAATGATGATGATGAAAAAGAAGATGAAGATGATGATGATGATGATGATGATGATGATGATGATGATGATGATGATGATGATGTTGATGATGATGAGGACCAGGGTTATGACAACGATGATGGTGATGGAGATGATGATGATGATGATGATGATGATGATGATGTTGATGATGAAGACGATGACCAAGATGATGATGATGACGATGATGATGATGGGGATGAGGATGAGGATGAGGATGATGATGAGCAAGTGGGTGATAACGACGATGATGATGATGTTGATGATGATATTCATCATCAGCAGCATCATCATCTTCATCTTTGTACTCATCTTCATGATCATCCATCATATTCATCATCATCATCATCATCATCATCATCTTCGTCATCATCATCATTATCAATGATGATGAAGAAGATGATGATGATGATGAAGATGATGATGATGAAGAAGATGATGATGATGATGAAGATGATGGATGATGATGATGATGATGTTGATGATGAATATGCTGATGAAGATGATGACCAAGATGATGATGGGGAGGAGGAGGAGGATGAGGATGATGATGAGGAAGTGGGTGATAACGATGATGATGATGATGGAGATGATGATGATGACGAGGATGATGATGATGACGATGACGAGGATGATTATGATGAGGATGGTGATGATGATGCTAATGATGACGAAGATGATTATGATGATGATGAGGAGGAGGAGGAGGAGGAGGATCCTTGTAAGGGGATAGTGTCATGGATTCTATGTGTTATTGATGACACGTGAGGTCTAGAATTTTCAATTAAGGCCCAGGTGGAATTCAATTGAGCTCAATATGCTTCAATAAGATCTCGAGGAACCTATTTTCATTCTTCGATGATGTTCAATGCTTTTCAACATATCCACTGTCTTGCATGGAAGGATGAGGATGCATTCATGGCATTTGATATTTACAAAATATGTTTTTTGTCAAAATGAAATTCAAATTGCCTCTTTGATGAATCCTCCTCTACAAGAATTCATTTATTGCATGAATGTCACAGACTCACGAAAACTCTAAACAGCACTCAATGGCATGCAACTACAAATAATGGCATGCAACTATAACCACAAACCAAGCAGAGGTTGATTTTATGGATTGATATAGAGAGGTGGAAGTAGGCACACAATATGGAGAAACAATGAGTTAGAAAAAATATTTGGACCAAAGTACCACAATGCTTATTAATAAAAATTTAAAAAATATTTTTTGGCTCAGGAATTGTGGTTTATCACAACGTTTGTTTCTCTTCAACACTTGCCATCAAAATACGTATAAAAATAACACGTCTTTACATCCTCTTCCATTTAAATCCTCATCGCATAGTCATAAATAAGGATTATTATGCATGCACATCCTCACCTTACAATGTCAATTGGGTCAAGGTGCATAGACAACCATAAATTATCAAATGTGTCAAAGAGTAAGCCCTTCCAATAAAAATTAAGACCCACTCTTCAAACTTCATCGTCGAGTCCAATTTATGCAAATATTTTCGAAGTGGGGGAAGGTTTGGCATTAAATGGCGTAAACGTTGGGGAATAAATGGTGTAAACGTTATACAGGGGCGCGTGCGCGGGTTTTGGCGCGTGTGCACTCCTGATGTGTACGCGTGAAAAACAGACGTGCATGCGTTTAAGCATGCATACGCGGCCCTGTTACTAGTTAAAAAAAAACAAAGTTCTTTGTTTCCCGGGAATTCCACCAAAAACACGGGTTTCACTTCTTCCGCGGGTTTCAAGCTCTCATGGGTTTCTTATTGGATCACACTCATTGATATTTTGGACACTCTTTGATCTATTGGACACAAAATCACCCTTGGAATCTAATGGATTCATTCAAGCTACCAGTTTCCATTGCAAGTGGAGATCATTTCTATAGAGGTATGGTGAATTATAAATAAGTATTTTCATTCACAAGATTTGAGATGAGCCCATGCCTTTTTTTTTTGTCATATGCCCACAACAATATCCATGCATAGACAACAATGAATTTGACAAGAAGATTTCCCAAGTTCACATCTAAAAAAACTCATATGAACACTAGACAAGATAAAGTATGCAACCTCCTCATTGTGTAATTAGTTCCCAAGTTAATTTTGTTCTTTTCACCTCATATTATGCTAGCAAAAAATACTACACTCACTAAACATAATTAAAAATATCACTTCAACTCATCCACAAAACCTCAACTCTCTCATCTCTTATTCAATACCATTGTATGGAATGAGGATATCTGTAAGTATATGCACCTTTCCTTTCTCTATGAATCCAAATGTGATAATATTCATCCATATTTACCATCCTTACAATATCCCCTCACCTTTAATAATGATTTTTTTTCCAAAAACCAAAACTTTCCCACTTCATGCTCTATTCAACATGATGATTGTTGGTATAGTCCCTAGTTCCCCACTCTCCAACACCTCCCCACCCTAGATATTGCACATTGAAAGGTCAAATTATATTCCCCCTAATCACCCTTCCCAAGACCATGATCCTTGTTAGAAACCTTTGCATCCTCCTTAAGGTTTTGCACAAAACAAGGTATACATTCATTATATTGTGATGCATTGTTGAATTCAACCATGGGTATTTTAAACTCAAAATCACATTCTATCATCTCAAGGTTTATAGATAAGAAAATAGTTTGTTGTTGTTTCTTCAACTCCTTAAGGTGTTCTATAACCTAGTAATTTATGATGGTAAAAGGACATTGCCTCAAATGGAAGGATATACCATTCCACTATGAAGACAAAGCAATCAAACTAGGTGCAAAATTTAGAATTGATAACATTAAGGGAGAAAGCAAAAAATGCAACTAATTAAGGTTACCTTATTTGATGTAGAAAAACTATCAAACTATTCCCAAGGCATCTCTAGCCATCTCTGTTGTAGGGTGTTACTACCATAATTTTTATGAATTCATGGCTAGGCAAGACACTAGTTTCTTCTCTCTACACTTGACCAACCATCATCTATTTTGATTGGATTTGTAAGGGATAATGATGTTTATTCGAACACAAATAAACCAACATAGTCTATAGTTGTATATGTTAATTTGTAAAGTGGTAAGCTATGTTGGAATTTGTCAGGTTCATTGTATAATGGCACTAATATCTTATTTGTTGTTTCTTTTGTAGGGGTAGGCCTGATAGTTATGTTAAAGAGACTTTTGGAGATGGAAAACTCACGAAACGCAAAAAAAAAAATAGAAGGAATTTGCCCATTGAAAAGGTCAATGACTTAAGAGAAAAGGCCAGGTTGGGAATGGAAAGATTGAGACATGGTCCTATCATTGCCCCAGATCCTGCCATTGATCCTAACACAGTTGTTGACACAACAACCTCTTGTTCAGAACCACGGGTAAAGCGGTCGCATCCAACGGACCCAACTCAAATTCCAACATCAACACAATATCGAACCAACAATCCATCAACGAGTCATTCTGAATTTCCTCACGACACAAGAGTTTTGGGAGATGCTGCATGTGTATAGATGTACATACAAGCCTTGCTTAATTTGCAATCTCCCCAAGAATACCACAACCATGTCGACCACACTCCCATTATGGCCCAATCTATGAACGAAGCACCACAACAAACAAGCTCCGGTATTCATGTCTCATGTCCACCCTCCCTACCTCGACTGTCCAGTGCAAGAAGAAGAAATCCTAGACATATTCATGTGGATGAGAGTGCTATGTCGGAGCTTGAAGGCAAGTTTCCAAAATGCACTATCGAATGGCAATGCAACAAAATTGTCAAAGAATATTTTGAATCCAAAGGTGATGCCGGTAAATGTCAATTATTGCTATGTTTGTTAAAGTCACGTTCTTTAGTTGTTGTTAGGAGAATTTTGGGTATAAAGACGGTTAAAATTTCAGAGGCCAACAGTCATATTGTTAGAAATCTCCAATCTGCATTTAATGCGATTGGGAAGACGTCTCGTACAAAAGATATTTTTGCGGCTCGTCGTGTTTTAGCGGAATCAGTTGTAAGCAAGTCCACAAGGCAACGTCACCTGCTATAACACACTTCTCACATACTCAAATTAAATAGAAAAACTATTAAAAGGTACTATGTTATAAGAGAATATCTTGACACTCCGAATGGAAACGATTGTTGGGCTTTTGTTGGTAGGTTGCCTCGTGTAGATAGGAAGCTAATTGATGCTATTAAAGAGTTAGTACAAAATTTTTGGCATGATCATACTAGACCTTCATCAATCCAAAGAGACGTGCTAAATCTGAGAAAAGGTTCTACTGAATGTGAGCCCCATGTTAAACACTTCCTTGACACCACACAAATTGAACTCTATGAGAGATTCAGGAACGAGCACACACAATTGAACCTAGGCCAGAGGTCCTTTGAGAAATGAAAACCATGGTACGTTCATATATGCATTGATCGGAACACATGTTGTTGTAGATACCACGTAGAATATGAATATTATTATGACACATATAAACATATATTTTGTGATTTGCATACTAACATTGTGCAAGGCTGCAATGAATCCATACTACCACAGAATGCATCAAGAGACTTTATCCACAACATCATGTGTCCAAGGCCTGAAGGACAAAAGTATTATGAAAAATCGTGTCTATATGGGACATGTTCTAGGTGCATTGGGTTTTCTCTTTTGAACTGTTGCATTCATGAAAGCAAGGACCATGAATTTGGCATGATGGGCGTGGAGATGCAGAGCTTCAAGTATGTGACCTATCAATTAGACAGTGTCAGAGAAAGTAAAAAGATTGCATTGGTGAAGTCACAGGTACAAATGAATATTGCATATTTTTCATATTACACGTTCAATTTATGGCACATACATTTTTCCAAAGGCCACATTGTAATATTTCCCTTGTTTCCATGGTAACAAGTACCGGTATGTGACTTCTTGATGGAATTCTACGAGAAAACCGAGCAGTATGTTCAACATGTGCATGTAGCACGATGGCAAGATGAGCAATACAGAAAATGCAGGGACACATTTCCCGTTTGAACCATAGTGTCAATTATGGATTTTGCAGAAAATTACACCCTTCAGCAACAAAATGAAATCCAGAGTCAATGCTACCATTCAAACCAAGTCAGCATCATGGTACATATTATGTATAGGCATGGGCCAGAGAGCAGCAATGACAAGAAGATAATACTGAAGGAGACAAACTTTTACATAAGTGATGATAGAACCCATGATCTGCATTATGTGCGACATTGTTTTCGAATTTTCTATGATTTGTTGGAGAGAGATATACAGATGGATCAACATTGGATATGGTTGGATGGTTGTGCGGGTCAGTTCAAAAATGTCCGAGTATTACAATGGATGAGTACTTTGCATAAGACTTATAATGTGCTGCATATATGGAATTATTTTGAGACCGGGCATGACAAAGGCGAGCATGATGGGGCTAGTGCAGGCATCAAGACCACACTACGAAGGGAAGAGATGAGGTTTGACAAGGAACCTCATATCCGAGATGCACGGTCCACAGTTCAATGGTGCTCCGCAACAATGTCAGAATGAGCAAGAGATCAACAAACATCATCAATGGCAAGACGTGTGGTGAGAAATTTTTGGCTAGTGGTTGACATAGATCGATCGCGTTCCTATAGTTGTGGCACAATACAAGGAACATGTGGATTTCATTCAGTTCAAAGCTCAAACAACCACTTGTTTGAAATATGGACGTAAAAGCTTGCATGATTTTGCAGCCCTTGCAATAGTGGCGAATGGGATGAATGTGAATGCATGGACTGGGTTGATGAATGGGATCGTGTGTCACTTGCAGTAGACCAACGTGTAGTTGTTGAAACAACTCAGTTAGAGGAGGGTCAGTCAACGATTTCGAAAGACTACGACCATATCTCAGATCTTGTACAACCAGGACACATATACACAGTTGTTGCACCGAATGACAATGAATGGGGCACGAATTATTGGTTGGCACGGTGTATCCAAGGTAAGCAAACCCTCTACGGATCATTAATCGACGATGAAGGAGTTGAATTTCCTACTGGCTCAATGGTGGTTAAGGGGGAATATCTTACACTAGATGGGAAGTCAAGAAAGACTAGTGGGCATGCATTCATGGATTACAGACCAGGTTCAGTGGTGTATCACTTCACAAACTTGATCGTTGGCACAAACATCCATCTTCAGACAATGTCAAGCAAGATCTCAACCAAGGTACGCTACTACCTGCCTCATTCAGAGCACGAGAGATTGATGGAGACAATTAGCAACAGAGAGGATCCAGATAGATTTATTGAATGAGGCCAGTCAACTTTACATAAGAGAAAGAATTGCATCAAAAAATGTTATGTTCTACATCAAGGTATGTGTAGTTTTATGTTATTTCGTTGGTACATGCATTTTTTGTTGATACATACATACATACATGTCTTTGCCTATGTTTTTTATTTTTCCTATATGTATTAAACTATTCCATGCTTCTCTTTTATGTTGAATAAAATGGTGATGTGATTTGGATCAAATTTGAGTAATTTGAGTTAGTATTTTCTTAAATATATATATTTATGTTTGTAGCATTTGAAGATAGCGATTTTGATAGGTTCTCAAGATTAGAATTACCTAGGTTTTAGGAAAATTTTTGAAGTACATAATCTATTACAATGGTCTTGAAAATTTAACTTGGTAGATGAAACCTTCTAGGAATCCATGTATGGATAGAAGGGTCTTCCACTTGGGGTAGGGAGTTATCATAAAGTTTCAAAGGTGGTATTTTTGAGATCTATACTTGAGAAAAGCATTGGGGAACTGTGAAATTCCTTATCGATCAAATATCTCTTTATTTTCTCTCTCTTTAGTTTTGTGTCCACCCAAACCTTTTTCATGCTTTGGGTACCTTGAGGTATATCCCCAACCCAAAAAAACTCTTATATTATGATGATTATGTTGGTTTATGGTTTTGGTTCCCCATGCTCTTATAACCCAAAAAACTCTTAGACCATGGTTGGAAATGTCCTTGAGCGAGGCTTTAGACCTACCTCACCCATGTCAGTGCTTGATTTTTTGGAGGTCGACCTCCCACCCCACATGTCCATCATCATCATCATCATCATCATCATCATCTTCATCACCATCACCATCACCATCAACATCATCATCGTCACCACTCTAACTCTAACTCTAACTCTAGGTTCCTCATCAACATCTCCATAATCATCATCTTCTCCATCGTCATCATCTTCATCACCATCACCGTCACCATCACCATCACCATCACCATCATCATCAACATCTTCATCATCATCACCATCATCATCATCATATGTGCCCGATGGACGATTTTGCAAAGTTGACCCTCGTGTGCAAAAATTGCACACTCCCTCACTGAGCAAAATCCTAGTTTCCTAGATGGACGTACAAGATGACACCGGAACCATGGGACTGAAAGAGGGGGCACCCCTAGCACTATCCCAACGTCCTGAATCCAACGTAGTTGACAATTCATCAATCGGAGCCACGGTCATCATTCTATGGATCGTTCCGTCTCGCATCCAAAAGGCCTTCAAGGACACCTACTGGATACCTGTCGGGGGCATAGAAGTCCAATCGTGCAGCAAAACTGGGTTTCGGGGAGTCCTACAGGTGTGTCTAGGAATGTTCTGACTGGAAACACTAGCCGTAAGTTCTCGGTGGACGATTTTGCAAAGTTGACCCCCGTGTGCAAAAATTGCACACTCCCTCATTGAGAAAAAACCTAGTTTCCTAGATGGACTTACAAGATGGAACCCGGGCCACGAAACTGGAGGAGAGGGGCACCCCTAGCACTATCCTAGAATCCTGAATCCAATGGATTCGATGATTCGTCGATCGGATCCACGGTCGTCATTCTATGGCTCGTTCCGTCTCGCATCCAAAAAGCCTTCAGGGACACCTGCTGGATACTTACCGGGGGCATAAAAGTCCAACTGTGCAGCAAAAACAGGTTTCGGGGAGTCCTGCAGGTGTGTCTAGGCAGATTCTGGCTGGAAACGCTAGCCATACCTGCCTAGTGGATGATTTTCCAAAGTTGACCGCCGTGTGAAAAAATTGCACACTCCCTTACTGAGCAAAACCCTAGTTTCCAAGATGGACCTACAAGGTGACACCGGGGCCATTGGACCAAAGGCGAGGGGCACCCCTAGAACTATCTAGACATCCTGAATCCAAAGGAGTCGACGGTTCATCGATCCGAGCCACGGTCATCATTCTATGGCTCATTTTATACCCCTACGTCATGAGAAGGTTGAAGTTGTAAAGCAACAGGTCTCTAGTATTCATCCTGAAGCTCTTTTGTTTATGTCTAAGATAAAGAAGCTGTCAGTTCGTGAGCTGGAACATATCGATCTTAACATGATTTATACAATCTCTGTTTTATGAGAAACTGACCTTAGAACTTCTCGTAGCAATGACAATGAATCCTTCATTTTGCATTTGTTAGGAGACAAAGATCAATTTTCGACAAAACAATGTAGTTATTACATGTGGAGGCAACGGTTTCCCGTGGAAAGATGTTGGAAAATGGGCTATTACATTAGCTTTTCCGATGAGCGAGTGGATTACAGAAGGAAATATGGCGGCTGTAGGTATCTATGCTTTTCTTCCGACGAAAATTGTAACAGGATTTCCATTTATAATACATGCATATTTTTTACTGGTTTCGTCAAGAGAAAGTATTATTTTCAATAACAAGTGGAACTAGGGAATCCTTCGTTGTGTTCCATTATCCTTTTGTTAAGCATTTCTTACTCGGGTAAGTGGTAATTCACCTCTATCATTTAAAACTTGGGTCTATAGGTACCTTCCATTTCATATTCCTCGTAATGCACACATAGTCCATCCTTATCTTGATAAACAATATTTTTATAATAGCTTGAATTTTTTGGGCGTGGTTATCTCCCTGTATTCGGTTGTCTAATTGGTTGACAAGCTTTCCTGAAAATCTATACGCTGAACTTATTTGTTTTATTGCTGAAAATTGGAAGGGATTTTCATGTCACCTGCAAAACACTCCTTTGTTGAAATATGTAAGTTCTTCCAACAACATTGATTTGGCTAGTGTATCAAATGATGTCGTCCACACCAGAATTTATCTTTCGTCAAAGGAGTCACACATATTGTGGCTGACCAAATGGTCTGGAGAGCTTGGCAGTACCGCCAAATATTATTCCATGCCTGAATCTACCCAGAAGGAAATTATAAATTTATATCCTTGAGAATGCCTGAATCTACCCAGAAGGAAATTATAAATTTAGATCCTCAAGAAGGTGAGAAAATGTATGAGTAGTTGAATCAGTATCCTAAAATTACAGATCTTTCTATCTCAAATTTTGTTGAGAAGCTCCTGGATGTAGTATTAGACTCAATAGACAGTAAACTTGTTATCACATTGCACATTTTTTGGACTATTCATTTGCAAATAACTACATCTGGCCTGAAGAGCTTACCAGTATTTGCAAGAATATTCCCCTAGTAGATGAAGGTGGAAAAATCATTAGGGTACGAGACTCTCTGAATCTTGTATAGCCTACATCCATGAGTAATTGGGCCAAGGTGTCCCTGAATGGCCCCGAGGTTCCCGACTAGAATTCCTGTACCACCCGAACCGTGGCTTGGTTCGTGAATCGGTCGATTCCGGTGGGTTTGAGACATTGGGTTTCAGCTAGGGGACCCCCCACACCATCCCCCAAAGACCCGGAAGCGGTGCCAACGAGCCATCTCCGGAGCTAGGGTTTTGCTCAGTGAGGGACATTCCAAATTTGCTCAAGGAGGCCATTTCTCGTCTGGAGGCCCCCGGGCGTGCGTGGCCACCGTCGACAGGTCCACAATGGCAACGTGGACCAGTGGGAGGCGACGGAATCCAATTCTGCTTTCCGGTTTGGATTCTGTGGCCCCGGGGCAAATCCTCCAATTGTCCCTAAACGGCCCTGAGGTGCCCGACTAGAATGCCCATAGCACCCGAACCATGGCTTGGTTCACGAATCCGTCGATTCTGGTGGGTCCGGGACACTGGGTTTCATCTAGGGGACCCCCCATAGCGTCCCCTGAAGACCCAGAAGCGGTTCCAACGAGCCATCTCCGGAGCTAGGGTTTTGCTAAGTGAGGACCATTCCAAATTTGCTCAAGGGGGTCATTTCTCATCCGGAGGCCCCCAGGCATACGTGGCCACCATGGACAGGTCCACAATGGCCACATGGAACTGTGGGAGATGACAGAATCCAATTTTGCTCACCGGTTTGGGTTCCGTGGTCCCGGGGAAAATCCTCCAAGTGTCCCTAAATAGCCCCGAGGTGCCCGACTAGAATGCCCGTAGCACCTAAACCGTGGCTCGGTTTGCGAATCCATCGATTTCGGTGGGTATAGGGCACTAGTTTTCAGCTAGGGGCCACCCCATAGCGGCCCTCGAAGACCCGGAAATGGTGCCAATGAGCCATCTCCGGAGCTAGGGTTTTTCTCAGTGAGGGCCATTCCAAATTTGCTCAAGGGGGCCATTTCTCATCTGGAGGCCCACAGGCATGCATGGCCACTGTGGACAAGTCCACAATGGCCATGTGGACCTATGGGAGGCGACATAATCCAATTCCACTTGTCGGTTTGGGTTCCGTGGCCCCGCGGCAAATCCTCCAAGTGTCCTTGAATGGCCTGAGGTTGCCCGACTAGAATGCCTATAGCACCCAAACCATGGCTCGATTTGCGAATCTGTCAATTCTGGTGGGTTTGGGGTGCCGGGTTTTAGCTAGGGGCCCCCCCATAGCGTGCCCCGAAGACTCGTAAGCGGCGCCAATGAGCCATCTCCGGAGCTAGGGTTTTGCTTAGTGAGGGCCATTCCAAATTTGCTCAAGGGGGCCATTTCTTGTCCGGAGGCCCCCGGGCGTGCGTGGACACCGTGGATAGGTCCAAAATGGCCATGTGGACCTGTGGGAGGTGACAGAATCCAATTCTGCTCACTGTTTTGGGTTCCGTGGCCCCGGGGCAAATCCTCCAAGTGTCCCTGAATGGCCCCGGGGTGCCCGACTTGAATGCCCGTAGCACCCGAAGCGTGGCTCAATTCGCAAATCCATCAATTTTGGTGGATCCAGAGCACCGGGTTTCAGCTAGGGCCGCCCCCACAACATCCCTCGAGGACTTGGAAGCGGTGCCAACAAGCCATCTCTGGAGCTAGGGTTTTGCTCAGTGAGGGCCATTCCAAATTTGCTCAAGGGGGCCATTTCTCGTACAGAGGCCCCCGGGCATACGTGGCCACCGTGGATAGGTCCAAAATGGCCACATGGACCTGTGGGAGCCGACGGAATCCAAGTCTGCTCGCCGGTTTGTGTTCCGTGGCCTTGGAGCAAATCCCTGAAGTGTCCGTGAATGGCCATCATTGAGCAAAACCCTAGCTCCGGAGATGGCCCATTGGCACCGCTCTGGGTCTTTGAGGCACGTTGTCGGGGGTCCCCTAGCTGAAACCCACCATCTCGGACCCACCAGAATCGATGGATTCGTGAACCGAGCCATGGTTCGGGTGCTACAAGCATTCTAGTTGGGCACCCCCGGGGTCGTTCAGGGACACTTGGAGGATTTTCCCTGGGGCCACAGAACCCAAACCGGAAAGCGGAATTGGATTCCCTCTCCTCCCATAGGTCCACGTGGCCATTGTGGACCTGTCCACGGTGGCCACACATGCCTGGGGGCCTCCAGACGAGAAATGGCCCCCTTGAGAAAATTTGGAATGGCCCGGAATGAGCAAAACCCTAGCTCCGGATATGGCTCATTGGCACCGCTTTTGGGTCTTCGGGAGATGCTATGGGGGGTCCCCTAGCTGAAACCCGGTGTCTCGGACCCACAGGAATCGATGAATTCGCGAACTAAACCGTGGTTCGGGTGCTATGGGGATTCTAGTCAGGCACCCCAGGGCCACGGAACCCAAATCGACGATCGGAATTGGATTCCATCACATCCCACAGGTCCACGTGGCCATTGTGGGCCTGTCCACAGTGGCCACGCATGCCCGGGGACCTTCGGACGAGAAATTGCCCCCTTGAGCAAATTTGGAATGTCCCTCACTAAGAAAAACCCTAGCTTCGAAGATGGCTTGTTGGCACCACTTACGGATCTTCGGGGGACACTGTGGGGCATCCCCTAGCTGAACCCCGACGTCCTGGACCCACCAGAATTGATGGATTCGCGAACCGAGCCACGGTTCGGGTGCTACGGGAATTCTAGTCAGGCACCCCAGGGCCATTCAAAGACACTTTGAGGATTTGCCCCGAGGCCACGAAACCCAAACCGGCGAGCGGAATTGGATTTCGTTGCCTCCCACATGTCCACATGGCCATTGTGGACCTGTCCATGGTGGCCATGCACGCTCGGGGGCCTCCGGACGAGAAATGGCTCCCTTGAGAAAATTTGGAATGGCCCTCACATTGGGGTCAACTTTGCAAAATCATCCGTCGGGCACTTACGGCTAGCCTTCCCAACCAGAACATCGCTAGACACTCCTACAGGACTTCTCGGAACCTGGTTTTGTTGCACGGTTAGAGTTCTATGCCCCCAGCAGGTATCCAGCAGGTGTCCCTGAAGGCCTTTTGGATGCGAGACAGAACGATCCATAGAATGATGACCATGGCTCTGATCGACGAACCGTCAACTCTATTGGATTCAGGACGCCAGGATAGTGCTAGGGGTGCCCCTCTCCTCTGGTCCCATGGCCCTAGTGTCATCTTGTAAGTCCATATTGGAAACTAGGGTTTTGCTTAGTAAGGGAGTGTGCAATTTTTTCACACGAGGGTCAACTTTGCAAAATCATCCACCGAGGAGGTATGGCTAGTGTTGCCAGATAGAACCTACCTAGACACACCTGCAAGACTCCCCGAAACCCGATTTTGCTGCACGGTTGGACTTCTATGTGCCTGGCAGGTATCCAGCAGGTGTCCCTGAAGGCCTTTTGGATGCGAGACAGAATGAGCCATAGAACCGTCGACTCCATTGGATTCAGGACACCGGGATAGTGCTAGGGGTGCCCCTCTCCTCCGGTCCCATGGCTCGGGTGCCATCTTGTAAGTCCATCTAGGAAAATAGGGTTTTGTTCAGTGAGGGAGTGTGCAATTTTTGCACACGGGGGTCAACTCTGCAAAATCGTCCGTCGAGCACTTACGGCTAGAGTTCCCAGCCGGAACCTGCCTAGACACACCTGCAGGACTCCCCAAAACCCGGTTTTGTTGCACTGTTGGACTTATATTCCCCCGGCAAGTATCCAGCAGATGTCCCTGAAGGCCTTTTGGATGCGAGATGGAACGCGTCATAGAATGACGACCGTGGCTCCGATTGACGAACCATCGACTTCGTTGGATTCAGGATGCTAGGATAGTGCCATGGGTGCCCCTCTCCTCCGGTCCCATGGCCCAGGTGCCATCTTGTAAGTCCATCTAGGAAACTAGGGTTTTTCTCAGTGAGGGAGTGTGCAATTTTTGCACACGGGGGTCAACTCTGCAAAATCGTCCGCTAGGCACGTATGATGATGATGATGGTGATGATGATGAAGACGTTGATGATGATGGTGATGGTGATGGTGATGAAGATGATGACGATGGAGAAGATGATGATGATGGAGATGTTGATGAGGAACCTAGAGTTAGAGTTAGAGTTAGGGTTAGAGTTAGAGTTAATGATGATGATGGAGATGGTGGTGATGATGAAGACGTTGATGGTGATGGTGATGGTGATGATGAAGAAGGTGGTTTAGTGCTAGGGTTTGGGTGAGGGTTATGGCTAGAGTTAGAGTTAATGATGATGATGAAGATGGTGGCGATGATGAAGACGTTGATGGTGATGGTGATGATGAAGAAGATGGTTTAGTGCTAGGGTTTGGGTGAGGGTTAGGGCTAGAGTTATAGAAGGAACTTGAATTAGGGTTAGAGTTAGAGTTAACAATGATGATGAAGATGGTGCTGATGATGAAGACATGATGATGATGGTGATGGTGATGGTGAGGATGAAGAAGATGGCTTAGTGCTAGGGTTTGGGTGAGGGTTAGGGATAGAGTTATAGAAGGAAATTGAATTAGGGTTAGAGTTAGAGTTAATGATGATGGTGAAGATGGTGGTGATGATGAAGATGTTAATGGTGATGGTGATGGTGATGGTGATGGTGAGGATGAAGACAATGGTTTAGTGCTAGGGTTTGGGTGAGGGTTAGGGATAGAGTTATAGAAGGAACTTGAATTAGGGTTAGAGTTAGAGTTAACAATTATGATGAAGATGGTGCTGATGGTGAAGACATGATGATGATGGTGATGGTGATGGTGAGGATGAAGAAGATGACTTAGTGCTAGGGTTTGGGTGAGGGTTAGGGATAGAGTTATAGAAGGAAATTGAATAAGGGCTAGAGTTAGAGTTAATGATGATGATGAAGATGGTGGCGATGATGAAGACGTTGATGGTGATGGTGATGGTGATGGTGAGGATGAAGAAGATGGTTTAGTGGTAGGGTTTGGGTGAGGGTTAGGGCTAGAGTTATAGAAGGAACTTGAATTAGGGTTAGATTTAGAGTTAACAATGATGATGAAGATGGTGCTGATGATGAAGACATGATGATGATGGTGATGGGGATGGTGAGGATGAAGAAGATGGCTTAGTGCTAGGGTTTGGGTGAGGGTTAGGGCTAGAGTTATAGAAGGAAATTGAATTAGGGTTAGAGTTAGAGTTAATGATGATGATGAAGATGGTGGTGATGATGAAGACGTTGATGGTGATGGTGAGGATGAAGAAGATGGTTTAGTGCTAGGGTTTGGGTGAGGGTTAGGGCTAGAGTTATAGAAGAAAATTGAATTAGGGTTAGAGTTAGAGTTAACAATGATGATGAAGATGGTGATGATGATGAAGACATGATGATGATGGTGATGGTGATGGTGATGGTGATGGTGATGGTTAGGATGAAGAAGATGGTTTAGTGCTAGGGTTTGGGTGAGGGTTAGGGATAGAGTTATAGAAGGAAATTTAATTAGGGTTAGAGTTAGAGTTAACAATGATGATGAAGATGGTGATGATGATGAAGACATGATGATGATGGTGATGGTGATGGTGAGGATGAAGAAGATGGTTTAGGGCTAGGGTTTGGGTGAGGGTTAGGGCTAGAGTTATAGAAGGAAATTGAATTAGGGTTAGAGTTAGAGTTAACAATGAAGATGGTGATGGTGTTGATGATGAAGACATGATGATGATGGTGACGTTGATGGTTATGGTGATGGTGATGGTGAGGATGAAGAAGATGGCTTGGTGATAGGATTTGGGTGAGGGTTAGGGCTAAAGTTATAGAAGGAAATTGAATTAGGGTTAGAGTTAGAGTTAATGGATGATTATGAAGATGATGGTGATGATGAAGAAGTTGATGATGACGGTGATGGTGATGGTGAGGATGAAGATGGTTTAGTGCTAGGGTTTGGGTGAGGGTTAGGACTATATTTTTAGAAGGAAATTGAATTAGGGTTAGAGTTAGAGTTAATGATGATGATGAAGATGGTGGTGATGATGAAGACGTTGATGGGGTGATGGTGAGGATAAAGAAGATGGTTTAGTGCTAGGGTTTGGGTATCCTAAGAGTGTAAGACTCTAACTCTAGAGCGCCTTGTTTACATGGATAAATGGGCCAACTAAGTGCACCTGTACTGGGATTATCTGAGTCATGCAAGCATGTATCCTCTTAGAGATATGCTCCCCTTAATTTAGACTGTAATCATCACGTATGAGTGCCTAGGGAACTGCACTCTCTCACTGTGCATGCAAAACTAAATAAAGCAAAAAATGCAGAATTAGAACTGAACTGCTAATTTAGGAAAAACATCTAAACTGAAAATTAATGGAGGATGGCACATGCATGCGCTCCCTATCTCTCTCATCCTTAAATGCTAGTGCATATTGTTACATCTTGTTTTCACACCCAAGTGGAAAAGTCCTAATCCTATAATGCTACAAGTGCGACTTCTGAAGATGATTGCCACTGTCACATCAGCAAAGATTTTCCCAAGTTTTATGCCTACTTTAAAGGCCGAGGGAGGATTCTAGATCAAGGTTGGAGAAAAGGTCTTAGGATTTCAAACTTGTTTGAAGATTAAGATGTGTTTTCCATTAAGTTAAAGTCCCATGTGAGTGCTTAATTCAGAAAGTTGCAAGTGAATTAATCAAATAGACACATTTAAGAAATAAATATTTGCTCATGTGTAAAATGAAAGATCATTCATGGATAAATAAAAATATTCACAAAACTTAAATCAACAATGAACCATAATGTTGTAGAATCAAAATTCACATTAAAACATGTTGGCTTATTTCCCAAAATCATCCACAAATGATATTATCTAATAATGCCAAGGTTATAGTTATTAGTTTACGAGTGATTATTGAATGAGACCCTCTTGGAGAGAGTAAAATCTTTGCAAAACGGTGTCACCCAACCTATTAAGGGTCCAACTAAGTTGTAGTGATTTGAATCACTTCAATAAAGATGGCTGAAATCTTATCTTCACAAACTTAATTAATTAAATGTTTTTCCATATGATCCATGAGCATATAAATATAAAAAGATGTGCTGGAAATAAAATCAGTAAACCACTTGCGCAGGTTTGGTAACTTCTAGAATGTAAATGATTAGATGATTGTAAACATTCATTCAATAAACCATAAACATTTAGGATATGTTGTGTGTAATTGATTAAGACAAATTTGTGAAATAATAACCATTCAAATGACATGCAATTAACACTATGATCCATAGATGATAGTTGTGGATCATGATAGACTAGTCATTATATATGTGGTGAGGCTCCTATTTCAAATCGATTAATTTAGGATAATCAAATTATTTTAGGTGTTGTATATGAAGTGGTTATGGACCTAGTAAGTCCAAGGGTGAATCCTATAGATCTCGAGGATGGAAGGGTTTTTTTGGAAAAGGATGGTAGTTGGTTGAAGGTTAGAGATGGAGGAGATAATTCTTTAAAGCATGTTGATAATGATAAAGGTGAAGCCAACAAAAGGATGCAGGTGAATGATGTTGGTAGTGTCAAAATGAAGAGGAAGAAGTGTGTAAAACACAAAATCTCTCTTATGAGGCTAGTCCTAGGAAAGGATATCAAAATGCATGAGGTGGTGGGAATGGATTCCCATGCTCTTGTTGGAAGATTTCATGGTAAAAAGGGGGGGGAGCTGTCTCTAAGGGTGTAATTATAGGAAAGATGGGGTCTTAGGCTTGGGTACATTCCTAATTTATTTTAATCAAGTACAAGTTACCTAGGGTTTCTTTTCATATATCAAGAGGATTTTGAGGAATATTTTGGCCCATGATTGGAAGTGGGAGATGATTTTGCTTATGCTAAAACAATGGTCCCCTTGTTTTTATTCATACTCGAAGATGAATGACATCGCTCTAGTTTCGATGAAGTGTCTTAGTCTTCCTCTGGACTTCCGATCACCTTCAATGGAGGCTCAACCTCACTTAGATCAATGCCAAAAGGAAATTGGCAAGTCTATTAAAGTCTTCGCATTAAGTTTGCAATATCCTTCCTTTGATTTTGAAAATTTTGGGATAGTATACTCATTTGGGGATAGTTGTTAGGGTTTGTCTTTCTCTTTGAAAGGATTGAAGGGGGATAGGAAATTCGAGGATATGTGTGTTGCAGTTATTCTACTGAGGGATGCCCTATTGGGTCTGATTCTAGTGATAGGGATTTTGAGGTAAATAATCAAAATAGGAAGGGCCCTAGTGTGGAAGGTAATAGATATTATTTAATATCTAGGAAGGAGGTTCTTGGTGATGATAAAGAGGGGGTTGAATGGAGTTTGCGTTGTTTTGAAGGGAAAGGCCATAAGGGTTTTAGTAGAGGTAGAAGATATAATTTATGCATTGCTAAGGAGAGGGATCTAAAGAGAGGGACCATGGTTGAGGTGATGAAAACGAGGTTCATATGACTCCAATGAATCTTCCATGGATAATGGGGTAAAATGATGTCTTGAACCATTGAGTTGACTATGTTCAATATGTGTCTTAACCTCAAAAAATCCAAGATAATTAAATTGCAAAGAGTGATTATCAATATTACCAAAACATTGAAGACATTATCAACACTAAAGGTCTAATATGCCAACTTGTGCAAGCAGTAGTTCAACACATTAACCATGCTTTCATTAAAGGCACATACTAACACTCAAAGAATGATCCATATGTAACTACATTAACAATTCTGTTTTATTGCTCAATCCAATTGCACCTATGCACACCCCTCATGTTTGAACTAATTCAAGTGATATGGTTAACCCTTCCATCCAAGCACACATATGAAATTCTCATATATCTCTAAGGTTAATTTGATATAATATATGATGCAATGCTTGTTATAATTGACTATTATAACCATTACAAGGATAAGTATGGAAGAATTCATCGTCTCCTATATATTTTTTTGTAGCCCTAAAGTCACAATACTTTAATGTAATGTAAATATCACTCCTTAGTTTGTTTGGTTAGGTATGTTGTTGCTGAAAGGAAAAGATGCAAGACCCATTCAAATACAAGGGACTCATATTGAGGTCACTTGGTGTCTAGAAATAACATCTATATGTATGTGAGAACTTTTCCATAACATTCTTATCAAAGACAAAATCATGTATGCAAAAATGTAATCAAAGACAAACTCATATACACAAGTGCAGATCCAAGTGCAGATCCATCTATTAATATGCAAAAATGATCCAATCATGTACACTTTTTGGAAAAATGGAACATCGTTCCTAGCGTCTATATAATGGCAACTCATGCCCCGTACAAAAAAAGGCAACTTGTTCCCTATACAAAATATGGCCCATGGTGCCCTATACAAAATATGGAAACTCATGCCGAAAATGCCACATCGTGGCTAGTGTACATAGGAGGGTCTCTCAATCCTCCTGCCCACCCTCAGAGCTCCCAGGTGCATCTCCAAAATCGATCTTCCTCTTCTTCGTGCTAGAGGAAGCTGGGTCCTTCCAGCGTCTTTGAGCACATCTTCCTGAGCCCTGAAATGACAACAATAATATGTCAACTTTTCCTGGCAATTATACAAGTATAAAACATAATTTCAAAATAAAAATAGTTTTCAAATCTTGGATAACTCACAGCATGCGAGACTATAGGTTGTGAGGGGGTCTCCCTCCTCCGTGATCCTAGTCTCTCGGCAATGCCACCCTGCAACATTTAGAACAATCATATCAATGCTTAAACTAGATGCATATAGCAGTTTCTATTAAAATTGAAAAATATTTTCATAAACTAGTCAATCTCACCGTGAACAAAATCGGCTAGTCTTCGGGGCTGGTGGATGGAGCAGTCGGCTAGACAGCCTGCTCTGATGCTAGGGTGGACGGTAAAGGGGAGGATGTATCCACATCAACGGTAGCTACACAACTGGGGGAGGAGGGGGGGTGGCAGGAGGAGGCATAGACTGGGGTGGGCGAAGTGGAGATGGACATCTAGGGCTATAAACCCCAACTAGTTGTAGTAAGGATCGGGGAACCCTAGAAGGGAAAGTGAGTGTGGTGGGGGAATGTGGGGGGGGGGGGAGGTCTGTTTTGCGGTAGAGGGATGGGTGAATGTGGAAGGGTGGTGTGCCGTGGTCAGATGGGGGAGGGTGGGAACATGGGAAACTGATACGGAGGTGGAGCTGGATATGAAATGTATGGGGGAGCTGGATGGAACTGTGATGCTATATAGGAGGGGGGGTTGGATGGAAGGGGTTGGGGAATGGGGCATGTATACCAGGGGATACAACTGGCATATAGGGTGGCCGAAAGGTCGGGGAGGGAGGAATAATGACACTGGCAGGCCGAGGTGCTCGCACCTGCATACACATTTATAACCTCATAGTTTAATATACAAAAATATAAATATACACTGACAAGTCATCGTATTTGAAATTAAATTTATGCTTTAATGCACATGATACCCACGCACGTGGAGAACTGCTGATCCCTAGTGGCAGTGGCTAGTCGCTGGAGCCCGTGAACACCTGTGCGAACTCTACAATTTTTAGACTGAATTTATAAAAACAATATTAACAATATTAAGCACAATGCAAATGACAATGACAATGATGGTACTTAAAAAACATGACTGCAATAAATTTATATTCAAGTTAGATGATATTCAATATTCTGAAAGGATAAAAGGTGGCATGGCATGAAATTAAAATTAAATAAGGTGACAGGGCATAGAAGGTGACATGGTGAGCTTTTCCTTTGGCCCTAGAGATATGTGCAGTGCCTCATAAGCGAATGGAATTTATGTCCATTTACAAATTTGAATTGGAAACCTATGTAATGTGTTTGGGTTCTTGATGAAGAGTTCCTAGGTTTTGATGTCTTCTTATAGATTTGTAGTTTCCTACAAGCTTGATTCACCCAATGGAAAAGTATTTGCATCCCTAGAGTAAAGATCTTGAGTTCCTTTATTTCCATAACATTTACATCATCAAATAAAATGGCATCTCATTGTTTCAATTTGCAAAGAGGTGCTAAATAGCACTTAAGTTAGTGTGCATGTTATTTAATACACTTTAGAGTGTTGATCGTTAGAAAAAGGAAGAAAGAGAACTATTTTTCATGATTAACTTACTTACAAGCTTGAATGTGCCATGTCCTTTTGCATTGAATGAGTAATTATGTGTTCTTGATTGAATAGCTATGTTGTTAGAATGATATCACTTGATTGAAATCAAAGAAATCTTGAGTGAAATGAGTTAAATGAGTATTCTTGATGCCAAATGTTTTACCAAGTTGTATTTGAATCAAGATCATAGCAAGGCCCCATAGAACATATTTGTAAGATTATCACTTTTCCTTATGGGCATTACATCATTTTCAAAAACTTTAGTGACAATACATGTGATAAGTTGTTTTACGTTGTTTATATGTCTTTCCTAATAGCATGTTCTAGGAGTAGTAGTATGATTACTTTCAGTATCAAGTATTATACTAAATTGGAAATCCTGTGATAATAAACTAGGGTAATAAGGACATGAGAAACATCAGGTTCTTGAATTTCTAGAAGCTTGGCCACTATGATTCTCTTTTTCCCGAGAGTTTTGCACAATACAGTGAAAATTCATAGCAATAAATAGTTTTCCTATTGGTCTTGGTGGATGCAAAAGTGACAAGTACAACATCTCAGTGAACTCAATTGATGCAACAAATTTAGCAGAAGCATAGAAGTGATTTGACCACATTTACCATTAAAAGAACCTATTAGTAGAATACGGGGGAAAGTGATAATTACCATGGTAATATATTCTCAAAGTTTAAGCTTGAAGAACACATGGCATAAGGGCATGGCAACAAAGGTTGATTTGGTGGACAAAGTGATGGGCATTGGAGCCATTGGAAGACCTATTGAGGACAAGAGTCAAAATGACCCATACTGGGGTCATTTGAAGATGATTTGGACAAGGAGAGTACATGGCAAAAATAACTTGGATGACATGGTGACAAATGGAAAATAAACAATAACACACATGGCATTGGTCAAGCATAGGAAGAGCAAGCAAGCATTGGATGGTAGTCTGAGGATGAAGGACACTACGGGAATCACTAAAACCCCAACTGCGGGATCATCATTGGTCAAGTAAGAATGACAGATTTTGGAAATTTCTCTCCCATTTGTATAATCATTAGAGGTCTAGTTTTCCTAAAGTGAACATGGACAAATGTTTCTAGTTTTCTTAGGTTTTCATGTTTTATAAGGTTTCATTTTTTTGGGGGGTGGGATATACGAATTTATAGCTCTCAAATAAATTAGACAATATTATAAACACAACTGTAAAATATGATGATAATATGGTAATTACTCAGTGCTAATTAATTTGTAATTACTAAACACAAATTACTCGTAAATGGATCTAATTATTCAAAGTAAAGAAGTTACTTGTGTGTATGGTGCCGCAATCTCCTCTGCTGTCGGCATGGCTCCATCGAGGTCAAAAGAATCGACGTCCTCCCACCTGGGGGATGGAGACCCAGCCCCGAATAAATATACATTAAAACAAATAAAGTCAACAATGTGTAATTCAAAGTTAAATATATTAAACAATACGATATCAAATAAAATACAACAAATACTTGAAAATTAAATAAAACAATAGAAAACCTGATCCATGAAGCTCCCTGTGGCATATCACCATGGAAAGAATGACCACAGTGAGAACAACGATGTGTCGCTGTTCTAGCAGAACTAGAAGGCCCCGCCTGGGTTCCACCTGTACCCGGCATGTCATAGCCACCACCCATAGAGTGTACAGCTGTATGTGTCTCATCAATGTCCTCCCGGCTCTGGGAAGACATGGCCACAGATTTGGTATGTCTAAGCAAGTCATGTGTGGCACGTCTGATGGAGTCATGAATCTCATCTAGGCCGCTACCAAACCCGAGTGGCTGAGGAGGGGGGTTTGGCTCTCTCCCAGGTGCAGGAGGTCCTCTGAGTGGGTTACGGTGCACCTGAGGTTGATCTTGGGAAAAGCCAAGACCAACACCCTGAAACTAGGTGATGTCAAAATAGTTTAGATGGTACCCTAGCTCAAACTCAACCTACAATTTTTGAAGGAAATACTGTGGGACCTCCAAATTGTTGCACAGGGGCCTGTCAAACACCATGAACCACCTCTTTCTCCAGTTATCTCTCCATGGATGGTCAATGCACCAGTCCATGCAAACCCGAACCCTCGTCACAGCTGGAGGCTATCCCATCGAGGGAACTATGAACTTGCTATACAACTGGGCTTTGGCGATGTTGAGGTCTTTTATCTGCTCTTTGGACAACCCAGTGGAGTAGTGTTTCCTCATTCGAGCCCTGTATTGGCTCAAGTTTGTTATCTCACTGTGTGCAATATTTATTGATTCAATAATGTTTTGAAGTGATGAAGCCAAGGAAACCTGAGAGGGTTCCTTAGTACTATTCAATTCATTACTTAGTGCCCTCAATTGATTTAATTCTTGGTGTAATTGATCTTCGGGGTTTTCATTCGGTTCCCATATTGTCTTCTCGAGGTCGGGTTTCATTGGTTTCATCAGATGGTTCAGGTGTGTCTGACATCTTGTTAAGTGTAGATGGCCTGCAATTAAATTTCCTTGGTTTTTTAATGGATTGTAAATTTAAAAAAAAAAAAAATTCAAATGGAAAACAAAAATAAACACAAATTTGTGCTTTGAGAAGCACCTACCTTGAGAAATGGATGGCACCGTGGTGTAGGGGCGATTTCTTAGTGTTCAGGAGGATTTGGTTGCTCGAATACGCGTTCGTGGGGTTGCATAGTGCGCTCGCGGGTTGGACAATGGGCTCACGGGTTTGTCGAAAATGACAAACCCATGAGCTCTATTTTTTTTATAAAAAACAGAGGCGCGCACGAGCCATTGACGCGTGCGCGCCATTTTGTGCATACGCGTCAAAAGCGCATGCGCTCCCCTTTTGTCCACATGGACGTTCGGCATTGCCCGAAGCAGCGACGCGTGCATGCATTTGGATGCCGTGTGCGCGTCGCTTTGTTTTTTACGCTCACGTGCTGCTGTTGTGGTCTTTTTGGGTACCAGCTTCGTGCGGGTACCCGTATGTAAATAAGGATTTATATTTTCACCTATGTTCATATTGGTTCCAATACAATGTTAATACGAATTCCTTGCATATGATAAGAAGTGAAATTACAATTATGAATGTTCCAAATGTAATTCAATCTAACAACTATTCCTAATTGGCAATGTGAAAATGTTAAAGAAGAATACAAAAAGTTGAAAGAAATAATTGGTCAAGAAAGATTAATCTAACTTTTCTTGGTTCGAGTGATCCAAGAAAGATTGATATCACTTTTTTTGGTTTTCATGGCGTAAGGTTTGATTGAATATCAATACCCACCTAAACCCCAACCTAAAAAATGAAGAGTTAGATCTTTTACTCAAATGCTTAGAAAAAATAAAATACAATTGTTCAACTCTGAAACTCCCAATTAGCTACATCTCTTAACTTAAAGATGAAAAACAATATAATGTATCAATTCAAAGAAATCATAAATAAGCTATTAAATGAGTATGGATCAAGGCAAGTAATCCGAAGAGACTTCTATCGATATTATCATTGGTACAATATTATCATATTTATGCAAAACTTAGGATCATAAGCAATATCAAATAAAAATGGAGGGTCCTTAAGTTTTAGGTAGGTATGAATTGAGCCCATGATTTGGAGGTATGAATCCATCCCACAATTTGAAGGTTATTCCCCTACCCAAATAAAATAACCCCCAATAGTTATATTACTATGTCAAATTAAAAACCCCCCTTGACCCCTTAATATGGGGCAATATATTTTTGAAATTTTTAATAATATTCAAACCCCCAATATGAATCGACGTGATATGATATTGCCTCACTAGTGAACCCCCTGTGCACTCAAGTAGGTGGCTAAACGTAGAATTTCACCAAAAAATCCACTAGCAATAACTTCTGCCCCTGCACCTCGACCTTCCACAATAAGTGATTTTTATGATACCTTGCTGTCGTGAATGCAATGATATTGTCAGATCTATATAGTTGGGAAAATGGATGTGCCTTTGAATACATCCTTAGCTCTACATGAACCATGTTATTAAGAGTATCAACAACTCCAACATATCTAAGAAACTTTGAAGAAAAAAATATGATATTAAGAGATCAGTATTTGAAGACGAGGTTAAAAATTCAAGAATTAAAGTAGCAAAAAGAAAACAAATGATAAATGATTACTGAAGCACAAAAATTGAAAGCTACAGCTGAATTTCCGTAGGATCTATCCCAAAACATATATGTGAATTCCTAGAACATCTTTGATGCAAATTATCAAGAAATGATCAAACAATATTCAATAATTTGTAATAAAATTTAGCTCTTGCATCTATTTTCATCATGCGTATAAACAAGCAGATAGTGTAACAAGGTATTAAGATACAATGCCATTCAGAAAGTTTCTTTTATCTTCTTATCTCCAGTCAATCCTAAGTTGTAGCATGATAGGCTATGTTCTATTCTACCTGCTATTGACATACCTCAACGCTAGAATATGCAGCTTCTCTTTGCTTTTTCATTTCATGATCAAACGGAAATTCCTCCACAGAACTGCACCCCTGAAAATCCATCAGATGAATTTCTCACACGAAGATATTTATTTTGAATCAAGCTTCATCAATAGAAATACTAGATATTAATCGTTTTTCAAATGGAGGTGCCAACATATTAATAATACTTATAAATATGATGATTACTGATAACATCTATGACATATTCTATGGATTTTTCTAAATTTAACGATAGACAAATGATGGGTATGGAATCGTTATTTGTAAAGGCTCTGAATATGTCATCTTTACAGTTTAAGTGGGTGAGATGTGTCACATATGTCACTCTGAGAGACACATGTTGGTTAAAAATATAGATGAAAAAATATAAAATCAAGTGGATGAGATGTGTCACATCTGTCGCTTTGTAACACATGTCTATTAAATATAAAAAATAAAAAATTATAAAACTAATTTCATGTAAATTCCAAATAAAGCATGGTTTAATTCTCTTATCCATTCTGAAAATGAAAACTTTGGTGCATAAAATCAAAGGAATTTCCTTCCTTATTCTCTAATGAAAATTTAGGTAAAATAAATTCAAAGGCATACTATAAGTTTACAACATTTTTTCACACAAATGAAATCGTGTAAAGCCAAAGTGAAGAGTAAAGTAGATTTACTACTTTCTTTGATGGAATTTCCCCATTGACTGCAGTAGATCATGGAAACATACATCCACTGAGGAAGTACGTGCATTTCTGTGCATGTTTAGACACGATGATCTCTTTTTGCAACGTCGTTCGTCACTGAATCCATGACTATAAACGAAATCTTTTCCTGGGGTTTGTACAGGTACCATGTAATTAGACAAGAACACTCAATGATTATGGATACGTTTCTCCATTTTCTCAAACAAATAATCTACATGATCTTCTCAGTGAAAACTATATGAGCATTTTTAAACTAATAATTTACATGATCTTCTCCATGAAAACTATATGAACATTTTTGAACTCAACGTATTTGGATATTTGAACTAGCAATCTTTAAATAATTAAATATTTAGGCGAATGCAATTTCAGAATCCAAAATAATTGAATATTTAGGCATGTGCAATTTTAGAATCCATATAAGTGTGTGATTTCAAGAGATAATATTTAAAATTAGTTACATAGCATGCCCAGTATTACAAATATATGACATTCTAAATTCATAGATGAGTAAGAAATTTAAAATTAAATGGTATATTATCATTCTCTGGACATAAACATTATTAAATGACATATTATCATTATATATCATATTTGAAATATGTTATATATAAATATGATATATAAACCAAGTAAATTCAAGACTTCAATAAATTAGGTCAAATACTTCGTAATAGAAGAAAGAAGAATAGCAATATGCCATACAACAGTAAGGGATATGGCCATGAATGGACGAGTATTCCACAAATAGGCCTAAAAATATTAGATTTCTAGTTGAACTTGAAAGAGTTATAGATGAACTTGAATGTTGAGATAAACATGCACTCAAACACCAATGGGACAACCATAAAATGAATTCAAATCTGACCTCTTTTGAAACGACTACTTATTGTATAATGTAACTAGATTTCAAACAATAATGATGCTATAACGATGATATCTCTAGGCATCTGATATATCGTGTAATTTAATCTAAAGGAAGAATTAAGATCAATCAATGGTATTGTTTATATGACTCATGTATCAAAAACAACCTTTATATCAAATGCAAGATGCCCATCAATGAGTGAAATACTCCTCGAAATTGTGGGGTATAAGTATATCAATGAAACTGTACTAATTTGCAAGATCAGTAGTTATCAAAACCAATCACTCAAGAAAGCAATAAAGTACCAATAACTCCTCAAGAGAAATATTTATATGGAAACAAGCAACTCATCAATGAACATGTTGCTTTAACGTCATCTAAATTTGATCTTCACAAGAATGATATTTTGTACAAAAAAATATTTTCAAGAAGAGGCTGAATCCATTCTACAGTTTCTCAGTGTGGTGATTAATGTATTTGTGTAACCAATTGGTGATGGAAAGTGCCATAAATTTTAACCGAGAGATTTTTCAATATTAAGTTTGAAGAAAAAAAAATACTGTTGTTCATAAAAGACACAAAGTATCCTGAAATACACACTCAACTATTGGAAGCATGAAGTGCACAAGCAACTATTGTTGTTCAGTTCCTATCATCAACGGTCGCTTCAAAAACTACTTAAAACATTCCAAAATAATGAAAGAGATTTCAAAATACATTCCACAATAAAAAGTGGGTGCAGGTAAATCAAAAACATGTTATATCATTAAAACACACTTCGCATGTTTACATGCATGCTAGGTCACAAGGAGTAAAAAAGAATTTATCAAAATGATTGAGAAGATGTTTGACTACATTGCAATTTGGGAACAAAATACCTTTTCATCCTTTGACTCGGGAAAACTTCCTTGTTTCTCCTGTACTTGTAGTTTCATATGCTCTTGCTAGCATTGTAAGTTTTGATCGCTTATGCTTTTCTGGTTTACTATAGGAACATTAGTTCATGTTTAAACATTGGAAACTTGGTCCCTTAATCTAGAATCTGAATGCCCTCAGTGTTGTTAATTCTCTAGGTTGACATTGATTTTGAGACAGAACCTATTGGTACTAGGAAAGGATGGGAAGAAAGTCTACTTCAGATATGTCTAGCCTTCGACTGAAGAAACAGTAGAGGTTAGGGAGCAATGGATTTATAAATGTATTGGTCATCTATCGGACACATGCGTTGTTTTTTGTAGTGCTAAAATCCTAAAGCCATTACTTGTGATATACAGGTTGTGCAATCTGTTGTCGTACCAGACTTGTTTAGGAAAACATATGAAACAATAACAAAGGCAAAACCCTATGTGGAACCATCTTCCTGTTCTAACTGGCCCATTGTATACATGGGATCCATCATCCACTTATATACATGATCCTCCATATTTTTAAGGAGATGGAAATGACCCCTCCCAGTCCACATGGAATGAAAGATGCATACTGTCTACTTAACTTGGGAGATAAAATAACAGCATATCACATTTCTCCTACATGAAAATATCCATAAAGATAGTCCCGCGGCAAAGTATCTTATGGAATGTGGAGTTGATAGAAAATATTTTAAATCCTATGAAAGATGTCGAAGAAATGATGAGATCATGGCTAGAGAAACATTCACAAATATCCTCTTGGTAAATAAGATCTTGAAGGGTGAAGTTGGGCCCAAAGAAATACATATCCCAACTGGAGAGAAGTTATCTATGTATGATGCAACTATGGTAAGTTTGTGAATTGAATCCATTCTCACCAGCATAGTCTTTTTGTTTGTTATACTTGACTCTTCACTATGCATGCACTTTCAAAGAGGTGCAAAAGTGTAGTGCATGATACAATTGTTCTTACTGGATCTAAATATGGTAGTGGAAGTTCTCGGTATTGGGATGCAAAGGGTCCAATGTTGCAGGTCTATGTTTTTGATTATGGCTTTTTATTTCTTTGCAATATTAATTTATTATTGTTCAATATTGACATGTCATCGCCAATGCAGTCAAAAACAAGAAAAAAAACAAAGTTCATGAGATGGAAGAATTGTGAATAGATATATTTTGGAATTGAGATTGATACACATTGTTTTAACTTCCTTACACATTGCTTTAACTTTATTTTGGAAGAATGAGCTTTTAAGTCATGAATTCATGCACTTGCAATATCTAAAATCATGATGTTTGTGAATGCAAGTAATGCCACCAGCAAACTATCCCACAATTATATTCTGGTTGCAAAAGAAGTAGAACCACTGAGAGATGCAACCACTCTACAGGTAGTTCCTTGGGAGGAGAATGTGTTGAGTGTGAAAGTTGTATATTTGATAGTGGAGAATGTGTTGAGTGTGAAAGTTGTATATTGGATAGTGGAGACATCCTTACCTTGGCAATACGAATGGGAATTGAACCACCCTACTACTTGTTATGTAAATTTGTCCACCACTATTTATGTTTATTTTGCTCAAAAATGTTGATAAAGGTTTTTCCTTGGTTCTAACTTAAGTAGAATTATGAATGTTTGAAGATGTTTGTGATTCGAGTCTACAAATGAAAATGACAATACCACTAGATGGAAATTTCTTTCCTTTGGGCACAAAATCGAAGTCTTAACATGTTAGTGCTTTATTGTTTCTATTAAGGCAATTTCAATGCTCTTTCTCTTTTAGTTTGGGTTGGGTAATGATACAAACCTTCAAAGTTGACATGGTAAACTGATAATTTTCACAAGCAATGAACATATTTAAAATACAACATGAAACACTGTTAGAAATAGTAATTACTTCAGTTAACTTAGCTTTTACTTCAGTTCCTATTTTGACTTTCAGTTAATAAATGCAACAACATGCTTTGCATGCATGCAAAAGCTAGGTTAGATTTTTTAGGGTTTCCATAAGTGTTTAAATACACATTACATTTTGGTTTGTATTACATCAGTTGGTCTTGGTTTTTTAATAAAGATTGAAGAGCCGTAGCTCATTCTGCATAATCTTTGTGATTATCTCTGTCTCCATCCTTCAGTTTGGTATCCGAGCTTAGGAGAAGATCGATTGTGAGAGTTCTGGAGAAGCCAAAGCCGTAGCTTTGAAGAATTTTTGCAAAGTCGTAGCTTTGAAGAATCTTTGCAAAACAAAAAGAAAAAATTGCAGAAATTATCGCACCCTCCCTATAGGCTAAAGCACGATAATTTAGGGAGATAAAGTGAAAAAAAATTGGGAATTATTGCGGCCTCCCTATAGGCGAGAACGCGATAATTAGTGAAGACCCCCGATAGTTAGGGCAAGTGCAAGAAGGTTTTACTTCATTGTGATTGTTTTTTGACTTTCACACAGTTATTTTCTTTTACTTACGAGATTCCTTGAATAAGAATTTTTCTTTTTACAAGAGAAGAAGATATTTTTCAAATCTTGTTTAAGAGGGAGAATTATTTTTTTTTTAAAAAGAGGAAGGAGATTGTTTTAAAAAAAGAAGCCAGTGAAAGACTCTGCAGCGTCTATGGCTTCTGGCAGTCACAATCAATCTCAGATTTCTCCTCTTACAGGGAAAAAGGATTATGATGTATGGGCCACGAGGATGGCGGTTTATCTCAGGTCAGAAGATGTGTGGGAATATGTCGTGAATGGCTATTCCGAACCAATAGATGACATAGCTTTTCAAGCCCTTTCAAATGCATAAAAGGATGTCCTGTGAGCACACAAGACGAAGGATGCAAGGGCACTGCATCTCATAATGAACGCTTTGGATAACAGCGTATTTCCAAAGATATCAGCTTCATTACATGCCAAAGCAGCATGGGATACCTTGGCAACCAGTTATTAGGGTGCTGGTAAGGTACAAACAACTACACTCCAAAACCTAAGAAGAGATTTTGAAGATCTGAAGATGAAAGAATCAAACTCAGTAGATTCTTTCATGACCCAAGTCATGGGGATTGTAAATCAGCTGAATACCTATGGTGAAAAGATCGAAGATCAAAGGGTAGTTGAAAGGGTTCTGAGATCCCTAACCCACAAATTTAATCTGAAAGTTGCAGCGATTGAAGAAGCAAAGGATCTTAGTACTGTCTTTATAGACGATTTGATCGGATCTCTACTTTCATACTAATCCAGAATCAACAGGAATGAAGAGTCCTCTACGGAGAATGCTTTCAAAGCACATGTCTCATTCTTAAAAGGTAGAGGAAGAGGCAGAGGCAGAGGAGGATCAAGAGGAAGAGGTAGAAGTGGCCGATGTAATGGAAATGAAGATCAATATCACCATCATAACCATGAAGGCGGGAACTATGACAAAAAAAGGTTAGATAAATCTAATATTAAGTGTTATTATTGCAATAAATTTGGGCATTGTGCTCATGAATGTAGAAAGAAAAAGTCTGATCAAGCAAATCATAATGCTAATGTGACTAATACCTTTGAGCATAAAGAAGATATGTTATTTCTTACATGTCATGCTGCACACGAAAGCCCAAAGGGACTTTGGCTTTTAGATAGTGGCTGCAATAACCATATGATAGGTGATAGAGGTCTAATTGCATACCTAGATGGATCAGTGAGGACAGAGGTCAAAGTCGGCATGGATGAGGTAGTTCCAGTTCTTGGCAAAGGAGTGGTAAACATTCTGACCAAACAAGGCCAACAAAAGACAATCACAGATGTATATTATGCTCCAGGATTGAAGCATAATCTGCTTAGCATTGGACAACTTACTGAAAAGAATTACAGACTTATCTTTGATGGATCAGACCGGTGAGATTTATGACAAACCCCCAAATAGACAGTTGATCATCAAAATACAAGTGACTAGGAATAGGATGTATCCACTAGTCATGAATTGCGGCAGCAAGGTAACCTCTTTTGCTCAAAAAAGCCACTTGCATGGATGATTATTGGCTACGACATTTTAGATATGGACATCTTCACTTTGATGTTCTCACGTTTTTGCAGCAGAAAGAGATGGTAAAAGGATTACCCCCTATGAAGGAGCCAGAAAGCAGTTGTGAGTGTTGCATCATTGCAAAGCAACACAGGGATAGATTTCCTAAAGGTATGTCTCGAAGGGCATATACACCTCTATAACTTATTCATACTGATCTGTGTGGTCCAATGCAAAAACAATCAATTGGTGGAAGCTATTATTTTCTTACATTTATTGATGATTTCAGTAGAAAAAACATGGGTGTATTTCCTTCATCATAAGTCTGAAACTTTTGGCAAGTTCAAGAAATTTAGGGCTCTGGTTGAAAAACGGAGTGGTTATCAACTCAAAATATTGAAATCGGATGGAGGGGGAGAGTATGACTCAAAGGAATTTCATGATTACTGCAAACATCATGGAATCAAGAGGCAATTCACTACAAGATATACACCTCAGTAGAACAGTATTGCAGAACACAAGAATAGAACCACCATGAATATGGTAAGGAGCATGCTGAAAGGAAGAAATTTGTCCCATGAATTTTGGGGAGACGGAGTGGCTTGTGCTATTCATGTGATGAATAGATCTCCCCACCAAAATTGTGAAGAACAAAGTACCATAGAAAGCATGGACAGGTATGAGTTGTAATGTTTCTCATTTCAGAATATTTGGTCGTAGTTGCTTATGCTCATGTTCCTAAACAACTAGAAAAAAGCTAGACGATGGGAGTGAGAAATGTATATTTCTTGGATACAGTGAACAAACTAAAGCCTACAAGCTGTATAACCCTATTACCAAAAAGGTTATCCTCAGCAGAGATGTTTTTTTCAAGGAGGAAGAGTCATGGAATGGAACCATAGACAAGGGTGTGGGAGCTGCAATACCCCAACCAGAAGATGGAGAAGAAGAGGAGTTGATTGGACAACAGGGTCCAGTAGCATCTTCACCAGTAGCAAATACTCTAGAAAGAACACCTAGAAACTCAGTTTGAGGTGAAGCATCAAGATTGCAATCAGGTAATGAATCTGATCACAGTAATAGAAAGACTAGAAGATTGGAAGATATTTACGATGAATTGGATGCAAATACCAATTATGTTTTTTATTGCTAGTGAACATGTGTTTTATGAAGAGGATGTAAAACAAGAGCATTGGGTAAAAACCATGGATGAAGAGATAGATTCCATTGAGAGAAATGATACATGGGATCTAGTTGACCCTGCCAAAGAATTTAAGAAACCCATTGGTGTGAAGTGGGTCTACAAGACCAAACTCAATGAAAAAGGTGAGATTTATAGGTACAAGGCAAGGTTAGTAGCAAAAGGTTTCTCGCAAAAAACAGGAATTGATTTTGGAGAATCTTTTGCACCAATGGCAAGATTGGACATAGTAAGGGCAGTCCTAGCAATTGTAGCCCAAAAAAAAATGGAAAGTGTATCAGATGGATGTCTAGTCGGCATTCTTGAATGGAATTCTTGAAGAAGAAATTTATATGGATCAGCCACATGGATATGAAATAAAATAACATGAAGAGAATGTTTACAAGTTGAAGAAAGCTCTATATGGGCTCAAGCAAGCTCCAAGAGCTTGGTACATTAGAATTGATTCTTATCTGCTCAAAAATGGTTTTAGCAGAAGCAACAGCGAACCAACACTTTACACAAAGGTAAATCAACAAGGACAGATTTTGATAGTTTGTTTATATGTTGATGATATGAGTTTTACAGGTGACCTGTCAATAGATGGGTTCAAGGAAACTATGAAGAAAGAGTTCGAGATGACAAACCTTGGATTGATGAATTTCTTTATTGGATTAGAAGTAGAACAGTCAGAAAAAGGTAATATTTATCTCTCAAAATAAATATGCTAATGATGTTCTTAAGTGATTTAGAATGCATAATTGCAAAACGACACTTACACCAGTGGCAACAGGAACAAAGTTGAGCAAAGAAGATGACAATCCCAATGTAGATCCAACACTGTTTAAGAGACTTGTAGGAAGTCTCATGTATCTCACAACTACGAGACCAGATATTATGTTTGTTGTAAGCTTGATTTCGAGGTTCATGGAGTCTCCCAAATACTCACATTGGCAAGTTGGCAAAAAAATCTTATGATATGTTGCAGGGACTTCAAGCTATGGAATTTTTTTACTCAAGCATTAAGTATGATGTTTTGACAGGTTTCACTAACAGTGATTTTGCAGGAAGTTTGGATGATAGGAAGAGCACTTCTGGTCATGTTTTTCATCTTGGATCAGGTGTGATTTCATAGGCATCCAAGAAGCAACCCATTGTGACACTTTCATTTCATCAGCAGAAGCAGAGTATGTAGCAGCAACATCAGCAACATGTCAAGTAGTCTGGTTACGAAGAGTTTTAGAAGGTCTTCAACAGAAACAAGAAGGACCAACCACAGGCTATTGTGACAACAATTCAGCAATCGCTCTATCCAAGAACCATGTTTTTCACCAGAAAAGCAAGCACATTGATACCAGATATCACTTCATAAGAGAACTTGTGAACAATGGTGAAGTTCGTGTTGAGCATTGTAAATTGATTGACCAATTTCCTGACATATTCACAAAGCCATTGGCAAAAGATATTTTTGAAACCCATAGAAATAATTTAGGCATTGTAAAAGCTGCAATAGTCAGCAGTAGTAATTAAGAGGGACTGTTAGAAATAGTAATTACTTCAGTTAACTTAGCTTTTACTTCAGTTCCTATTTTGACATTCAGTTAATAAATGCAACAACATGCTTTGCATTTATGCAAAAGATAGGTTAGAGTTTTTAGGATTTCCATAAGTGTTTAAATACACATTACATTTTGGCTTGTATTACATCAGTTGATCTTGGTTTTTGAATAAAGATCGAAGAGCTATTGCTCATTCTGCATAATCTTTGTGTTTATCTCTGTCTCCATCCTTCAAACACTGTTATAGGAAGGTTGCATCATTTAGTAACATTTATGCTTTGATCGATTGCAACACTATCACTTCTTTGCATTTATAGCAACACATTTTTTTGATATTGAATGTTCATTTGGTGTAGTTGTATTTAATATTTAACAAAAGTATCTCTAGCAAAAGTCTAATATTTAAATTGGAGATCAACACAAAAGTAAAAATTCTTAAATAACAATGCTATGAAGACATTTTAAATATCTGCTTAGCTTCATAATTTGACAAATTTGCATTATTATGATAATAAAAACTGACAATGTTTGATCCCATCCCAGAATATCTCAAAATAGAACAAGGTTAGAGCTTTTTGCATAAGGAACTAATGAAATTCAAAGTCCTATAATCCATTCAATGTTGGGAAAACTTGAAGTCGCCTAACTCTAACTAATTTTGGCCTTCTATTTAATTTTTTAAACCTTTCTAAAACCCTTCCCTCAATTTGTGAAAGAAGGTTATCCTCCAAGCAAATCATTCAGGAACGAGGATGTTAACGCAACAACAACATTACGCATGAACTTGAGCTAGTATTAACTCAAACCCACTATCCAATATAACGTATTGAGTTTCACGATTATTCTGGTGTGGAAGCAACAACACTCATATTGAATATGATAAATAAAATCGTCAATTAAAAAGTGGAATGTCCTTTTCAGGCCAAACCCTAATGGAAAAGGTTGATTTTGCATCTGTTTTATAATTCTTTCATCTTAAATATACCAAAGGTACATGTTTTCAAGAAGATAATGCAACCTGAGGATTAAACTTCCTCCTTTGGCAGAATGTTCATGGTTCATCTGAGTGATACATTTGTGCAAATCCAAAAAATCCTCTTTGAAAAATGCTCTCTTTTTATTTATTTTCCCCTCTTTTCACTACTAATCTCTTTTTTATTTTACTCACTTTCTTGCATTCATTCTTTATTTATTTATTTTCCCTCTCTTGATTATTGTTTTATTTATTGTTCTGTTATTTGAATTTTATTTTTTAATATATTAATATTAATATAATAAATATATTAAAAACTATATTATTTTTTAATTTTGTAATAGTAATATTAATATATTACATATAATAACTATATCATATTAATATTACATACACAAATATAATTTTTTTTCTTCTTTTGATAATTGTTAGTGCAATGAGGTCCCAATTACCTACCAAGAAAAAATATGTTTAATCAAAAGCAAAATAAATGACTAAGTCACATGATACTAAAGGAATGGACGTAGCACCTCACCTGCATCATAACATAAGCATTCTTACATGGCCCTCTAAAGGAAATAGGAGCAACATTTTTTTTCTTTTGATATATAGATAGTAGATGGTGGAGTAGAAGAAAATGTCACATTCTAGGCTTCCATGAAGGCATGTCATCTAGGACTCTTTGCTTGAGATCATCATAGGTGTTTGGAAGGGTATAGTAAGCAAATTATATAGATTCATCATCAAGTTATATAATATTGAATTTCAATATACAATGTTTATTTTGCATTAATATTATAAGAAACAACTTAATTATCATCAAATACGTCAAGAAATTCCAATAACAAAGATATAAAAATACGTATTTGCAATATGTGATTTAAGCAATTGACTCATTGTGAACAATTTTATATGCAATCATAGGTAGTCCTAATTAATTATAGATATGAACCCCTTGCACCAATGCTATGAGACCATGAAGGTGAATGGAAACAATTTCATCATGACTAGTTTCAACTCAAACGTCATTATTAATCAAACATCCCAAATGATTCCATGATCAACTATCTAGTCATGCTTTTAATTCTATCACTAAATTAGTCAGATTTTTTACACCATGACTAAATTATTCATATTTTTTTATCCCATGACTAAATTAGTATTTTTAGTTGTGATCACTTAAATTGCTCAAATTCAGACATATTTCACTTAAAAACACTATGGTGACCAATCTTTTTTGTGGTTTAGTCATTTATTTCACATGGTGACCAACTTTTTTTGTCGCATTTATGAGCCATCTTTCTGCTAGTGATTCCCATGTTTTACAACTTGTTCCTATGAGTTTCAAATAACATGCTATGATGCATGGTCATTTTACTATAGGTCTCATAAATTGACCCCTCTTCCAAAAGGTAACGCATAAAACTCCATACCCTTACTTTCATTTTATTTTGGGTCACTTGGAACACATATGCCTATTTTCTAGTTTATGATTGTATGCTCATTAATCTTGGCCTTTTCATTCCAAGGTATAACTCACTTACCTTTATTATTTGTGTCCTTCACTAATTCCCACTCTTTAATCTTGTTTGATGGGTGTGAGACCCTCATTAATGAACCTTTTATATACCTTCAACCTCCTTAGTTTTCCTATGGCATGTTCTTTATCTCATTTAGTCCAGAGTGTGAATTCTCATATCCGTATTTTTCTACTCTCTTGGTTTTGTAGTTTTCTCACCCATTTTTGGTTTGTATTTTCCTACCCAACCTATGATATCTCTTGATAAATCAAAATGTTTGCATATTGTGTCTTCATCCTTTCTTTCCTCTTTCATTCCTTTGATTATAATGTTCTTCTCCATTCTTTGTGGCTCGTGTCCTTCCAAGATAGACATCACCTCCTTAGGTTTTATGTTAAAGATGTTTCCCTATGGGTAACCCTTACATCATTATTTGTTTGATTAAAAAGAAATTATAACTAATATTAATATCAATGCTCCATGTTAGCCAAATATAGATTCAAATATAGCACTCTTCATGGGTTCTAAGACCTAAAACCTATCAATTTATCCTATCTATTTATGTTAATGAACATGTTTTTTTTCTATTTTATGGTCTTAACGTTATACGTTATACATAGTATTCGGTGATATTTGAAGTGTAATTTATGCTAAATAAATAACATATCATTAGCTATTAAACATAACAAACAATTGTAAACAATAAAGCTACCAAGTTTAAATGGATTTATGATAACAAACATGCACTCAGGAGATATAAAATTAAGCATTCTATTTGGAAATAAAATATTATGAAATAAATAAGGAAAATACCTCAACTATGTTTGCTTTATGTAGTCCTTGGTAGCTTCATCTTGTTGAATCAGCCAAATTATTCAAGTGTTTCCCAAACCAATATTAATCCTCCCAGCCAACTAGAATCTTCTCCATTTGCTAGCTCTAGGAAACCTATGGGTTTCCTATTGTTGAAATATTGTAACTTCTAAGAATATTATATTTGTACTTTATTATTCCAGAGATGTTTCATTCCTCTGGGAAGACCTTATTGTATATCCGGAGATGTTTATTCCTCCGTCAGAATGTGGTAACTTGGGTTATTACACTTCCCTAGTGGGGGTCGGCCCTGTATGTGTTATGTGGGTCAAAGGGTTATTAGACCACCCTAGAGGGGTCGGCCCCAATCAGTTGTAATGGGGTGTTTAACCCAGTGGTTAAGTTGGGGCCTACCTAGTTAATGTAAAAGGCAAGTCGGAGATGTGTACAAATAGAGGAGGTGTGTTCCTCATTTAACACACAACACACTCACCTGTGAATAGCGCATAGGTGAGGGAGAGATATGCTATGGAGGAGAATGAGCTCATGTCTATGGTTTAAATCTTTTTATTTGCTGGTCATCTATATTGAGGAAGCTTTGTAGGGTTTTCTTCCCCATGAGGGTTTCCGAGGATAAATCTGTGTCTCTTGTGTTTATGCTGTGCTTGTTGTTCTTTCAGTGAGCCCTGTATATGCTATTGGTGTGAAATGGAATGTAATGATGATATTTTATGTCTTAGCACATTGAATCTTAACATGGTATCAGATCTAACCTAAAGGAAGGCAAGGTATGGCACTTACAACACTTGCTTCACTTGCGACAATTTGAAGGTTAGGGTTTTATATAGCAAAAACCAGTCATCGTGGAACTTTTGCTGTAAAACCATTTTGGATAAGGTTCATGATCTGAAACCTTTATAGTTTATATATGACATCCCCCCGTACCTTTTGTCCAAAGGACAACCTCAAATTCGTTGTACTTTGTGATTTACGATCAGTACAAGTTAGGGTTTCTGACTCTTCCAGATCTGAGTCATAAACAGGTGACCTAGGAAAAAAGGTCACAACTTGGGCTAGGAAGCTCCAAATGAAATTTCGTAAAATGTGACAGGTAGAAAATGCACTTTAGTTTCTTAGGTAACGTTTTTAGAGGCTGAAGGTGAACCAGTGACACGTGGCATGCCGTACAAGTTTCGCTATCTTGTTTTATCCCATAAACAGGTCACGTTGCGACACTTGGCATAACTCTCTCTCAAAGAATCCAATTGAGGTCAGACCTATGGGATTGGAAAGCGGATAGGTAGGGATACCATAGGATGAAGTTTCAAACCCTGTGGATTCGTGATTTCGGAGTTACACCAGAAACAATCAGGTGAATATTTCTGTCAAAATAGATTTGGATTTTGAGCACCTTCATTCTTGAATCGTCACTACTATGGGAAATTAGGCTTTCGAGGAAAGTTGGAATTTTTGGAATCGGAGTCCACGGCTGAATGCTACTCAGGAAAATCGAAATTTAGAGACCAAGATTGAATTTTTTGGTTGGTCAGAAGGGTGGGCTTCATCAAACCCTAGTTCGGGATCATGTCCAGACGATCCAAAAGTTTCAAAGGCAATTTTGAGGGGTCAAATTTTGGATATTTCAAAATTGAATTATGCTAGCTTGATCAGCTCAGCAAGGCACATCGTTCCATCCATTCAAAAGTTTGAAATTCAAAGTTTGATTTTTTAGGGTTTCTCTAACAAACCCTAATCCAGCTCGAGATCCAGTTTCAGCAAATCAAAGTGGATTGGGTTAAAAGCAATCCTGACAGGTATGACTTGAGGAGATATAGGTATGTGTTGAAATATGTTCATGATTAAGTCTATGATATGTTTGTCTTCATATTATTGAGTTTAGTACAATTATGATTGTTTGGTAATGAATGCATAAAAGACATTCATTGATTAGGATTGTACTAATGCACCTATGGTGTTGTATGAGGATAATGTTGTCTGCTAAATAGATACAGGTACATCAAGAAAGACAAATCAAGTTCTATGACTATGATGACATGGAGACAAAGAGTCATCCATAGTCTTTGACCACATAGAAGCTCTACTTACGAGGTATGTATGATTTATTTCTACCATGCTTAACTTATGAAGTATGCAGGTTACTAGCACAAGGTCTCTAAATCATTGAAGAGAATAAAGATATTGTTTGGGTATGTTAGACATAACTAAGCATGTATCTAATCCAGGTATGTTTTCCTATGTCAAGTTAGAATCCTACCTTGTGCTAGGATCTTAGTATACCCATGTATTGAATGATCATGACCATACATATTCAAGATTACTTAGAATCAGAATGTTGTGATAATATTGAGTTTATACTAATGAATGTATGATTATGTATGAGATCATGATGATGACACTAGTGCACACTTAAGCATGCATAGTCGTCAAGGATGGATAGAAGCTCATGACATGGAAGGGAAGTAGAGACCAAGAAGGAAGCAACCTCACAAGACATAAAAAGATAAGTATTTGAATTGTTATTTAAATTACTATTGCTTGTAATAGTTGTATGCATATGTGTATTCCTAGAATATATCATGCCAAGTGTAAGCATTCATATAGCATTGAACAATATACTACTAATATGCATATGATTAGTAAGTTGGAAAAACATTCCATTGTTGCTTTTCTAGAATGAAACCTCTTTGCTAACATGCTGAGAGCTGTGCACGCTCTTGATAGTATGTTCTAGTAGAGATGGAAGGCATCTAGATAACCATTGTATGCATACAGGATATGGAAAAGCGTTGTGCCAAAGTATTGGTCAAAATAGTTGCATAACCATGTGAATCATATTTGTATGCATAAAAGGTTATCATGTCAACATGATTTGATGATTACGAAGTATTACTAATCATGTAATTAACTTTGATTTGTAGGAAAGATCATGAAGAATGATGAACACCGAACAAGTGATGGATGTTCAACAAGAAGACTTACAAATCAAACATGCTATAGAAGGCTTGTGGCTAGAAGATTCTCTTAGAAAGCGGAAGAGGATCATGATGAGTTGTTTGCTCCAAGTGGCTAGATAAGACCATTCTCTTAATGGTGTAATTGAAGAAGAAGTGCGAATCTAGAAAACTCCCAGTATTCAATTAAAGAAAGCTTTGTACGGGTACCCAGGATCGATAGTCATTTGATGAGATTAATGATCACCATGGGTGATGCGGATTTCAACCTTTGCTACAAGGTTGAAGATGGTTTCTATATACATATGACATTCTTCTCTTAGATGGATGCAATAAGAAACTCACCACAAGATTTAGAATGATCTTGAGGCCCATATCTATAGACCCGTCTAATGGGAGATGGCACAGATAGATATACAGAAGATCACTCAATGCAGAGTGTGAATGATGTTCAGTCACAGAGGGAGAATTAATAGATTCTTGAAAAGCTTAGGCTTTACCAAAAGTAAAGTTGATCCTAACCTTTACCTTAAGGTTATGGATGATGAACCTGTCATACTATTACTGAATGTGGATGATCTCTTTCTGACAAGGAATGAGAAACATATCATGGAAAGCTAGAAGAAGCTAGCTACAGAGTTCGAGATGAAAGATCTCGGATTGATGAATTACTTCCTAGGACTGGAAGTATGGCAAGGCTCAGAAGGAATCTTTCTCAACCAGGGAAAGTATGCTGAGAAATATTGAAAATATTTGATGTGTTGGAATGGCCACTCTCACAGCTGTTAGCTAATGACTCATCAAAGTTAGTGGATGTAACTCTCTACAGAGAGATTATTGGGTCATTGATGTATCTGACGAATTCCAGGCCAGATATATGCTTTGCTAGCTGCAAAGCAAGTGATGAGGTAACTAAAAGGTATGATATATTTTGGTCTATGTTATCGTGGAGATCATGAGTTCAGATTGTATGGCTACACAGATTTTGATTGGGCAGGAAGTGTATCAGACAGGAAGAGCACATCGGGTGGATGTTATTGTCTGGGATGTGCCATGATCTCATTGTTTAGTAGGAAGCAGTCAAGTGTGGCTCTCAGCACAGCTGAAGCGGAATATATAGCTTCCTGCTCTACTAGCCATGAAGCGATATGGCTTCGGAAATTGTTATCATGATTTTTTGACTTAGAGATGGACCTCACTATGATCCTGTGTGACAACCAGAGTTGTATCAAGATAACAGAGAATCCAGTGTTCCATGATAAGTCAAAGCACATTGAGATCTAATATTTCTATATACAAGATATGGTGCATAAAGGAGCTATCAAGATCGAGTATGTGAGCACTAACGAACAAATTGCTGATGTGTTGACCAAACCTCAGTATCGAGTAGAGTTTGAGTATTTCTGAGACAAGCTTGGTGTAGTTCAGAAGGACCCTCCTCGAAAAGGGGAGTTATGTGGTCGATGATGATATTTGGATACTGGTATTGATAAGGATACCTGTATCAATGATGAGATTGCCTATATCGATGGTAAGGTTGATGATATGGATACTTGTATCGATGATGAGGATATTGTATCAATGACAAGGATACTTGTATCACTGACAAGGATACTTGTATCAATGACGAGGATACTTGTATTGATGATATGGATACTTGTATCGATGATGAGGATACTGTATTAATGACGAGGATACTTGTATTGATGATGAGGATACTTGTATCGATGATGAGGATACATGTATTGATTATGAGGTTACCTATCCCGACGATGAGGCCGATGATATCAATGATAAGGTTGATAAGTGGTCCTTAGACTTTGTCTAAGTGGATGATAGGACTGCATCGTCCCTGAATGTTAGGTTCAAAATGTACGTGATGGGGATTGCATCATCCCGAAACCACTAGTTCAAAATGTACATGAGGGGATTATATCATCCCCGGACTTCGGTCCCTAAATTGATCCGTAGATAGATGTCTCCGAGAATTGGTCCCTAGTGGACAAGAGGGGATTGTATCATCCCCAGACTTCGGTCCCTAAATTGATCCGCAGACATATGTCTCCGTGGTCCCTAGTGGACGAGAGGGAATTGTATCATCCCTGGACTTTGGTCCCTGAATTGATCCGTAGATAGATGTCTCTGAGAAGTGGTCCCTAGTGGCTGAGAGGGGATTGTATCATCCCCGAACTTCGGTCCCTGAATTGATTCGCAGACATATGTCTCTGTGGTCCTAATTGGATGAGAGGGGATTGTATCATCCCCGGACTTTGGTCCCTGAATTGATCCGTAGACAGATGTCTCTGAGAAGTGGTCCCTAGTGGATGAGATGGGATTGTATCATCCCCGAGCTTTGGTCCCTGAATTGATCTGCAGACATATGTCTCCGTGGTCCCTAGTGGATGAGAGGGGATTGTATCATCCCCAGACTTCGGTCCCTGAATTGATCCGTAGACATATGTCTTTGAAAAATGGTCCTTATACTTTGTCTAAGTTGACGAGTGGACTGCATCGTCCCTAGACATGATATGGTGTCTTAAATGTATATGGATTGATCATCCCGTAAATAGATCATGTGTGTCGCAGGGTATGCTACTATGTGTTGTTGATCGAGAGGATCCAATTGATGCTATTGTACTGTTGATCGAGAGGATCCAGTTGAGATGACAATGTTGATGATCGTGAGATGACGATGTTGTTGATCGTGATGGTCTAGATGACGATGATGTTTATCATGATGACGATGATGTTGATCGTGATGGTCTAGATGACGATGATGTTGATCGTGATGATCTAGATGATGATGTTGTTGATCGTGATGATCTAGATGACGATGTTGTTGATCGTGATGGTCTAGATGACGATGATGTTGATCGTGATGATCGAGATGACGATGCTGTTGATCATGATGATCTAGATGATGATACTGATGATCGTGTGATCACGATGTTGATGATCGTGTGATGACAATGCTAATGATTGTGTGATGACAATGATGATGATCATATGATGATGATGTTGATGATTGTGTGATGACGATGTTGATGATCATGCAATGACGATGCTGATGATCATGTGATGATGGTGCTGATGATCGTGAGATGAAGATGTTGATGATCGTGAGGATCCAAATGTTGATATTGCTATAGTTGTTCGAGTGCTGCAGAAGATGAAGATTCAGTACTGAAGATGTTGATGTTCCAATAACTGCTTGAGTTACTGATGATGTATAAAGAAAGATTCCAATGATTTACATATGTATCATGTATGATGTTGATGACTCCTTGCTCCTGTAGATGTTGTTATAATATCCTTCTCGTTAAGGGGGAGTGTTGAAGTATTGTAACTTCTAAGAATATTATATTTGTACTTTATTATTCCGGAGATGTTTCATTCCTCCGTGAAGACCTTATTGTATATCCAGAGATGTTTATGCCTCCATCGGAATGTGGTAACTTGGGTTATTAGACTTCCCTAGTGAGGGTCAGCCCTGTATGTGTTATGTGGGTCAAAGGGTTATTAGACCACCCTAGAGGGGTCATCCCAATCAGTTGTAATGAGGTGTTTAACCCAGTGGTTAAGTTGGGGCTGACCTAGTTAATGTAAAAGACAAGTCGGAGATGTGTATAATTAGAGGAGGTGTGTTCCTCATTTAACACACAACACATTCACCTGTGAATAGCGCATTGGTGATAGAGAGATCTGCTATGGAGGAGAAAGAGCTCATGTCTATGGTTTACATCTTTGTATTTGCTAGTCATCTATATTGAGGAAGATTTGTTGGGTTTTCTTCCCCATGAGGGTTTCCCAGGATAAATCTGTGTCTCTTGTGTTTATGCTATGCTTGTTGTTCTTTCAGTGATCCTGTATATGCTATTGGTGTGAAATGGAATGTAATGCGGATATTTTATGTCTTAGCATATTGAATCTTAACACCTATCCCTTTGTGCCCATGGTAAACAAACACCTACAAGTAGGCCTCAAGATCCAACTCCCTTCAAAATATAACTTTCCTCCAATTCATATCTCCTAGTTCCCCCATGTGTTCCCATCTTCAATTTATTCTTAGGTTCCAAAAATATCCCAAGAAAATCCATTTTATTTTTTCCCCTATCCCTATTTTCCTATCTATCAAATTTCATACCCTTTCCTTCATTCCTCCACCAACTCTTTCCCCTTTCGGAGGAGTGTAGCACACTTTTCTAGGAGGGTAGTAAAGAAATAAATCAGAACCATCAACCTCATCTAAGCATAAATTCCACCAACTTTTCACCTAAAAGTCAAATCAAATAATATTATGTTAATTCCATAAAGTCTCACAAATGTGGAAAATCTTCTTCTAAACAACATGAAATTAATTTCTCCATATAATATGCACAATTTTATAATTAATATTTTTAATTAACATATTATGTTTTCAATAGTTATGAACAATATTCATATTTGTGCACGCATGCCAAGTATGTAGGTGTAGTTGGTGCATACATAGCTCATGCATGTACTAACGATAATATTATGAAACTCTAATGCAAAGTTCTTATATGTTCACAATAAATCATCCATGACAATAACTCAACAGTCAAAGATAAATAATTCCATTGAGTACTTCACTGGAATATAATATGAACCACATTGCACAGTATATTGAGTTTATGGCACATGGCTAAAGCAATAGTTTTAACACACACAAGTAAACAAACTACTAACTATCTTCCCCAACATTCTTTACTACCTACATCCTCGGTCTAATTTGACATAACCCTTGATAGAACCAGTAATAGGAAGTGTCAACTACATTGACCAAGCTTCCCTGAAAGGAAATTGATAGTCATCATCACACTTCTTGGGGAGTGTGACTTAACACAATCCTCCTGTGACTCTAGGTTTATAACGATAGAGGTGGGTAAAACTTCCACCCCTCTTGATAAAACTAGCATAGATCCATCTTAAACCCGTATCTATCAAGCACCGAGAGGGATTCAATTTCTTGAGGTGTATTTCTTTTTTTTAAATTTAAACTCAAGAAATTTGATCTCTCTTGATTGATAGATCCGGGTTTAAGTTTTAAGTTTTTATTTTATAAACTAACATCTATTTTTTAATTACTTTTCATAATATTTTATTTTATGAACCAACATGGATTTTGTTTTTTAAATACTTTCCATAATTTTTTTATTTTATGAACCGACATGAATTTTTTTAATTGTTTTGTTACATCACAAACATGTAACGTTACATCACACACGTTACAACATCTCCTCCATACTGGATTGCAGAGCACCTCATTTCACTTGGTGCAACTAGGGTCAACACCCTATTATTTTCCATATATTTCATTTCTGTTTTTTTAGTGATACCACGTCATGGATTGATTAATTTTGAAAATTATGCATCCCGTAGAGCCCATAGAACCCACACTTATCCATTCATCATAGAAATGTATTTGAAACCAGTAAATAACTCTTTAAAACAATCCTTATTAACATACCATTATTATTTTGAAATCCATATCATCTATTCCAAACACATTATAAATTGGTATTCACTCACCATATTTATCTATAACATAACATATTAGAAAGACACATACCCACCCTTCCATAAGGAAATACACAACTACCATTTGCATAACAAATAATAATTCATGACTTAACCAAGGAAATTTATACACAACTACCATTTGCATAACAAATAATAAAAAAGAGATGCAATCTAAATCACATTTAGGATTTTAATTAACATAGATCAAAATATAGAACATTATAGCAAACATTTAGAAAATTTTCTCTATATACAAAAGATGAAGATTTTATATATACTATATAGAGAAATAAAAAGAAAAATACTCGACACACATAAATATTTCAATAATAATCAAAATTATGCATTTACATAGCCATATCTCCATAATTTGTCATATTTTTTGATGATATGACTAAGACTATAACAAATTTAAATCTATCCTAAATGATCAAAACCGTTAAACCCGCAAATTTAAATGTACCCTAAATGATCAAAACCGTTAAACCCGCATTTCATCACTTTAGAGTCTAGACTTTTTTAGACTAGTGTAATTTAGTTGTGCTTCATATTTAATATCCACTTCTTTTTCCATAGCAAATAGTCTCTTCATTTCCTCAAACATTGTGGTTTCTTGTGTGATATTTCCTCTCTATGGAAATGTTTACCAGCTTTTTTTATTTTATATAAAAAGAAAATTATTGAAATAATATTTCTATGTGGAAATGTTTCTTTGCTTTGTTATTGTATTCTAATATTTTTTTAATAGATAATGCTTTTTTTTTCTTTAATCTTTTGTTCCAATTTTTTTATTATATAAAAGGAAAACTATTGAAACAATATATGTATTACCATACATTTAGTGCTTTATCACCCATTTGTATTTTATGTTTTGGTGACATATTGTTTCTTCATTATCATAGGTCAATTTTTAGTTTTTCAATGATGTTTATTTTGTTAAAGCAAGATAGTTTTATAGTTTAATAGGGTGGGGTGTCACATGTGATGATGATGAAGATGAAGAACATTAATGTCTATATTTTCCTTCCTAGGATCTAAAAGGGTAAGATATATATATCTCTGTAAAAAAATAGATTATTATTATTATTATAAAATTGACAATATCAACTAAAATTAAAAAATAAATAAAAATAATAATACTTTATAATTTATCTAATAATCAAATCAAAACAAAAATAAATTAAATATATATAAAATATATAAATTGAAACAAATCATATTAATCAAACTTAGTGTAATTTAAATTTACATAAAATACTATTATTACAAATAAAATTATTAATTTTTTAACATGAATTTTAATTAGATTTAAATAATAATATCTAAATTGAGACAAATCATATGAATCAAGGTTATTGTACTTTAAAAAAGAATGCATATAATATACTTAGAATGGCATAAAGTGTGAATATCCAAGTAGTGTTATAAATATAGTTGAGAATATAGGATTATGGAATTGTTTTTAATGTGGTTAATATAAGTAGTAATATGGCATTATGAAATTTTTTGAATTATTATTAATGTAGTTGAGAATATAAAATAAAATGTCGCTAGAATATCGACTTTTTAAAATGGAAACGTGTTCTTAAAATTTTCTAAAAAGGATTAGACTTTAAAAAAATTTGATGCTCTCAAATAAATCTATACTATACATTATTTTCATGCATTATTGCTTTCCTATATTGACCTCCAATGTTGCGATTTGTAAGAGGCCTGTGATTCTTCATGCATTATTGCTTTCCTATATTGACCTCCAATGTTGCGATTTGTAAGAGGCCTGTGATTCTTCCTTTTTCCTTTATCATGCATTTTGATTTCCTTACTGATTATTTTTTTTCTCATATTTGTAGCCATGACCTCAAAGCTTTGATTCTCCTTTAGTAATTTAACTGTTTCAACATCTTGACAGAACTGTTTGGATTTAGTCTCCTGCCTTCATTAATCTCACCAAAATTCTGAACTGCATTTTATGCAAATGCATAACATACTTCAGGAGTAACCACCATCAACAACAGTTGTAATCACTTGAACTTGGGTGTGCGTCCATGCCCTCTCAACATCATTTCTGCCAGCTTGACCTTGTCCTTCTAATACTTTGAGTAGCTAATATATTGAGGCACATCCCCCAAAGGCTCTTGCAATTCTTTGATGCTTAACAGTCTCAGAGGCTGTTGCAACTTCGTATGTTTCACATGAGTCAAAGGCTCTTGCAACTTTATATGGTTGACAGTCTCAAGTTCTAAGTTGGTGTAGTCATTCAAAGGAATCTTTAGGTCATTTTAATTTCCACCAGTAGTTCACCGAGGATGAGTTGAAACAGACTCACTTATAAGTGGAGACGCTGACGCGTTTCAGAATGAATAGAGCCCTACCTTTGTTGTCATTCATATCAGAAATAGTATTTCCAATTCAGGAAGGCTTCTTGCAGCCTTTGAATCAAACCGTCCTCCACACCCTTAGAGGCTGTAATTAGCTTCTTGCGTTTGGCCTTTGTAATATACCACTGGTATAGAGGCCGATTCCTCATATCCCTTGTGTGCGTTCTCCTGCTAACCTCGGATGGTTGTACCCATTATTAATTCTTCCCAAGTTTTGTCCATCTATAGAGTGGGGACCAGAGAAAACGATTACAGTTGATGTCCTAAAGTGGCGTAATCACTGAGAGATACAGGCAACTGATCACAACAACGTTACGATCCCCCTAGACATATATGGTATATCCTAACCATAGTTGACAGAAAACCATGAGTCATATTGGATAAAAATGTAAACCTGAGACCCCCATTATAAGCTAGATGGTCCATACGTTATCTCTTAGACAAGTGGAGATCTGCAATTTCGCATTCAGTGCATACAGTGTGGCGTACCTACTTACAGCTGTTCTGTGCCAAATTGTAGCTACTTTGAGAAATTTCAGCTTTTCATGGGGTGTATCCAAAATAGAAACTTGTTACCAGTTAAATCGAATCATTAAGATTCTTGATAAACGAAATTAAAATGCTTTGTCTGCCCTAGTGATATATTCTCTTATATATAGTCATAGTAGAGTCTACATTCGGCGGGTTAAAGGATTTTAACAGACATTTGCAAGCTGCTTGTGTTGTTCATGTGCTTCAAGGAAACGGGAGGGAGAGGAAGAGATTCCTAGAAGAGCAGAAGATCAAGATCAATGGGGAGAGGAAAGATTGAAATAAAAATGATTGAGAACACAACAAACAGGCAAGTTACATTCTCTAAGAGAAGAGGAGGACTTCTTAAGAAAGCTAAAGAGCTCTCCATTTTATGCAGTGCAGAAGTTGCTCTCATCATTTTTTCCAGCACTGGCAAACTCCATGAGTGGTCAAGCTCCAGGTTAGTTTCTGAACCTTTTCCTTTGTTACATCTATACTCCAATATTGCTTTTATATATGGTTTCATGGATTCTTTTAAATTCTAGTGATAATATTGCATACATTTGCCATCTAACTATATTGTTATATCCATATATAATAAATAAAAATTTCAATCTGTCTGCAAATCATGAGTCTTTGTATACATTTTCCATCTAACTATATTGTTATATCCATATATAACCAATATTGCATGCATTTGCCATCTAACTATATTGTTATATCCATACATAGTCTAACTATATTGTTATATCCATACATAATAAATAAAAGTTTAAATCTGCCTGCAAATCATGAGTCTTTGTATACATTTGCCATCTAGCTATATTGTTATATCCATATATAACTAATTAAAGTTTAAATCTCATGTGTGCAAATCATGAGTCTTTTGCAATCCTGCTAGTCATCTTCCATGATCTTCAATGAAAACTGTTTCTTTGTTTTTTTTTGGTCTGTTATGATCTATAACATAAGTGCTATTTTTTTTATGTTACAAAAAGCATGAAGAAAGTTCTGGAGAGATACCAGAAATCGGAACAGGGACTAGGACTTATGGACTTTCAACAACAAGTAAGCCTTGGGTTTCACAGTAGCTAGCTGAACAAATATAGGGATATAGACATTTTTCTTGTTCTTATCGATAGTATATATAGAGAGAGAGATATAGATATATATATATATATAATGGCCATTGATTTATTCTTCCATGTTTTAAACTGCACTTGTGGAACTGACCTACCAAGGTTTTGTTGCTTTTCTGGGGTTGCTACTTGTGGAACAAAATAGCAGCTGTTGTGTGAAATGAAACGAATCACCAAAGAAAACGAAGGCCTTCAAGCTCGTTTAAGGTAATGTACTTCGAAATTTGTTTATGGAATAATGTTATAATCAGCTTTTTATAGTATTTGAAGAGAATCCTGCACAGGCATATGAGAGGCGAGGACATCAATTCTCTGAAGCTTCCCGAGCTGTTCCAACTCGAAGAGGAGCTTGACAACGCAGCAACCCTAGTTCGAAGAAGAAAGGCAAGTTTTAGTCAATATTATCAATTTTCTATTGTTTATATATATAATATACAAAAACATTGCGGCATGTTAACATTATTAGGGTTTGTTAAACAGGATCATGTTTTAGACAACGAAAAAATTAAGCGAAAGAACAAGGTAAACTGAAATTTCTACTCTCTGTGATTCCATTTTCTACTCCGTATTACATTTACCTGGCATTTGTTTTTAAATTATTCTTGTTATTTTTGCGTTCAGATGCGTCGTGTGGAAGAGGAGAACATCATACTACACGGAATGGTAAGTGTCTCAAAGATATCCAAGATATTACAGTAGTTGTTTATTTTAATTCACAGTTCAATAATTATAGGTGAAAGGAAATTTGTGGTGAGAATTTTTCAATTCGACAAGTTTAGAATTTCTTAAGCAGGTTCATCCGCAGAAGAACAAGAATCTGGAGATTTTTGTTCTTTTAAGAATGAACCTGCTTAAAAAAATTTGTTCTTTTAAAAATGAACCTACTTAAAAAAATTCAAAACTTATAAAATTGAAAAATTCTCACCACATATTTCCTCTCACCTGTAAAATAATATTACAATATTGTTGACGAAATTGAAAAAACTTGATGTGTTACATTAATAATTAAATATATGTACTGTGACGGGATTGCGTTTGTAGGTTGACCAGTATCATGGACATCTGGAAGAGGATAACGGAGAGATTAATTTCGTATTTTGCCAACCATTAAAGAGAATGACTACTTTTCCTGGACCATTACTCCGCCTGCAGCCAAATCAACCGAACTTGCAGGATATCGGATATTAGTCACTGAACGTCTAAATCTTCGTGCATCATAATTACAAGCTCCAGCTCCATGGACTTATGGAGATCCAAACTTTTTAAAACATGTTTGCTAGTAATTATGGGAGGTTTGAGTATCACGTTAGACCTCATATTTAGCTATAGAATATCATTTGTAGAAGCAAGTAATTATTGCAGGTGTATATCTCATATTTAGCTATGGAGTATCATTGGTAGAAGCTACATTGTGAACAAACGGTTTGGCAAATATTTGATAGTTTATGTAATATATCATGAATATATTAATAGTTTAAGTTTTTGGAATTGAAATGTGTGAAAGTGTAGATTATTTGTAAGGTGGTTTTTTTTCTAAAGTTTATAGTAAATCTTTACTCTATGTTTTCTTGTACTTTTCATCCACTCAAATATCTAAAAATACCTGATGTTAAAATTTTGGACTATGTCTTAACAAATTACCCCCATAACTTAACTTAATAATGAGAGTATTTAGGGTTTTGGACCGTGTCTTCACTAATTACTTAGTGATGAGAAAATTTACCATCCTTCATGAAACACTCCACCGACCATCAAATAAACCAGAAAACTAAATTATAATAAACATCCCCATTGTAAACAAATGAAATGATATTGAATAGCTTATATATATAATATATTTGAGAGTTCATACTATTATATAGATAAGTATGTGTCAACAACCTCTATAAATGATTGTTTAAAGGACCTTTATTAGGTCTGGCATGTCTTCCAGTCACCTCTATGATTATGAATGTTGTCGGTGTTTTTCAATGGTATGATTTTGATGTGTCTTCCTCTTGGAAGACCTTTATGAACTCATTTTGCTGTGTCTCCTTTAAGGAATATATATATATATATTTACTTCTATAATAAAGGATGCATATTGGTGTGTTTTTCTACGAGGATTTTATGTCTTTATTTTGAATTTTGTGATTCTGAATGCATGCTTATATTCCTCTTTTCTTGAACTTTATGATTATGAATGCATGCTAATAAGCTCCTTTAACGGATGATTATACTGATTATAAATGTATGTTTCTATAGTGTGCATAAAACCTCTAAGATTATGAATGTATCTTGCGTATTTTGTTGGGAAAGATCTTTATGTTTATCACTTGAACGTTATGATTATGATTATGAATGTATGATGGTATGGATTTCTTGAGTAACTTTATTACTTAATGGATTTTATGATTCGTATGTATGTTTTCATTAAAGATAAAGAATATTATATTAAAAGAATTAAATAAATTATAATATCATTGCCCATATATGTTGTTTTAAAAAACAAATATTTCGATAATAGTGTGTCATGGCACATAAATAGCTTAAGAATTTTAGCATTAAAATAATTGTTTTCAATATATTGTAAATTTAGCACTAAAATCTTTGTTTTCAAGATATTGTAAAAAGTTCTTATTTTGTATGGCTTGGCTCTTATTATATGCAAATCATATGTTTTCACTTAAAAAAGTAAATAGATAAAGGATATCACTATCATTTATCATGCAAAGTCCATATTTTTAAGAAAGAGATAAAATAACTATTGAAATCTTTATTATAATAAATGAAATAATCATATATATATTATTAATTTTTTTAATAGTTTTATTTTTAAATTAAAAAATATGCATTTTATATTTATATAAATTTATTTATAATATGAAAGATATAATAATATAATAGAAGGATATGTATATAGATAATTATATCTTCAATTTTAAAAAAAATATATAAAGAGTATACACACCATTAAAATTATCTTTATTAAATTAAAATAATAATAAAATGTGAATAGGCATGTCATTCCAAACCCTTAGCATATATGCTTTACATAAAGCTTCAAGATAACAATTGTATGCGTAAATCTTCTCTCCATAGTAGACAGAAATACATACAAACAATTAACCTCATTTTCGAAGACATTCTTGCATCGAATTTTCCAAACAAAAAACATCGCCAAAATCATCTAGCAATGCCACACACCACTTAATGAGTAGCATACCAACCATGTGGAATCACCCAAAAAATATTCTCTAATGCAACTTTCCTTGAAAAATGGATACATTCTCAATTTGAACAAAATCTCAACAAGAATTGGCAACATAACATTTCCCAAATAGATGTTTTATTACTTCCAACTTAACCCAAAAGGGGCAAAGTCCATCCAAGAGACCATTTTTACCATTTGTTCCTTGGTAGGAAGTCCTTTGTAAATCACTAGCCATGCAAACATTTGAAGTTTGTAATTGACCCAAATGAACCAGACACCATTTAATCTTTTGGTCCACCTTCTCTCTGCATCTGTTGACACCCATCATGCATTAAAAACATGTCTCAACTCACTTCATTGATGAAAAAGGATGTACAACCTTCATGAATCATGTTGCACCAATGGGTGTCCAAATATCCATCATCAATCACGCCAATAGGTTCCATGCATATCGATATTAAATTCATTTTGAAAATGCCCCCCTATGAAATAATACCAATAATCTTAATAATAATGTGTCTATCCATTGAATATAGACAAAAATCATGTCACGTACCTCACCAGCACTTCCAAAAGTGAGTAGTGACATCCCACACATCCCTCGAATAAAAAACCCTCTATTTACTCAATCATCGCCCTTAAAAATTAGGAATATTTGCAACATACATTCCTTGCACTTTCCAACTCCAAATTGATCTTATGGTCACATCCCATCCCGCTTGGCTACCTAACATCCACCACTGCATGAATCCAATTGCCCAAATATTTTTGATGATAAAAGAGCCTGGGACTTAGAAGTTGTGAGGACATAAAATGATATCACATAGACCAAATGATCCATTTATCCTACCAATATCATAATGAACATCCCTCCAAACACCAAACTACTAATTTTGCAAACAAGATATTACCTTTGGTGGGAATATCAATCAATTCTAGGCTTGTTTCATCCTTAAGCATAATGAAAAGATCCAAGGTAACCTATTGAGTCTTCTAGACCCACCATACCTAACCCAAAATTAATGTTGAAGCTACTCCAATCTATGAAATTGAGCCCTATTGGTAAGCAAACAAGAAACACAATAGATACGTGAACCTGAAGAATTCTACTCACCACAACGAGTTTTTAAAAAAAAAGGAAAGGCTTTGTTCTAGTAGAAGAGTAGTTTATGTTGTAGACAAGACACCAAATCCATAGATGTTACTTAAAGCTTCACACCAAAAGGGATGCCAAGATGGATTAATAAGGTCTAAGTAGGAGGAATCCAATTAAAAAGCTTATTAAGGCCAACCAACCGATATTCAATAATATTAGCCCAAAGCTCTTAGAAAACATCGATAAACAATCTCTAGTAGTATCTACCAATTCATGGGTAGCTTGAAATGATAGTGAGAAATCATCTACAAAGAGATCACTCGATGGAATCCAATAACATTATAAAATTATGGATAAATATTTGGGTGAGGGATGTTGTTTAGAAGATTGCGTGTGACGAGAAAACATGTTTTGTTAAGGGTTTATTATGGACACAATGGTTTCTTCTTAAAATTTATTTTAATAAAGCATATGATCGAATTGACTTGACCTTTTATTATCATGTTTGTGATTTAGTTGGGAGTGTATTCATATGGTACACATTATTCTCTTGTGTGCATATTATTAATTTATATGTTTCCTTATCATGAAATTTTAATTTGAAAAAAAAACATTTTTTATTTAAAATTATTTGTAATCTATCATAAACAATGAAATCATGAGTATATATACTCTCAAAAACTTATTTATATTTGTACAACACTATAGTACAAACATTCCTTAAATACTAGCATGACATAGCTAATGGATTGCGCCTTCACACCTATCTGCAATTCATAATAGGGAAAGTATTTTCTACTTTAATATATAACTTGTATTTGCAATTTCAGTTTATGTGTCGATTATATGGAAGCTCTAAATTTAGATTAACTATTGGTAAAAGCATTTAAAATATAATGGATTAAATCAAGATATTATTATTATTTTATATTTTTTTAAATATAAATCAATTTTCCATAAATTAAATGTATATAATACTTGTGTAGTTAAGGATTGCACACCTATGAGGCAATGAAAACATCAACATTATATATTTTGTAATCTACAATTAAAATACTGTTCACTATAATTTCAATTTGGTGGTTGTTTACATATTGTTATTTTTACAATATGACATCATTAAAAGTTTTAAATAGTTTTAAATATAGAAAACACGGAATCTTACTTTAAACTCAAAGAAGAGATAAAATAGTGAGGTTGAACTTTGGAGCATCTCTAACGTTCTTCTCACATTTAAAGGGAAAATATAGCTAATACATAATGCTAGGGTTTTTTGCCATGCCTTCTTGATTATATTCACTAACTAAGAAATGCATAACTAAGTGATCATATTTGGATCTTTCTTAATTGTTTACAAATATTTTAGCAGTAATTATGATACTTCAACCCTCCCTCTTAATTATGGTTATTATAAACATCAACACAAAAAATGCCTAAGTGTTGTTTCTGAAATTCAAAAGTATTGCTTGCTAATGGCTTGGTGAAGATGTTAGTGAATGGGTCTTTAGATTCACAAAACTTCAAGGAAATGTGGCCATTGTTTACTAGCTCATAAATAAAATGGTAGTGTGTCCCAATGTTTTTACATTTGTGGTGAAACACATGATTTTTAGATATAATATAATGGCTAAGTTGTTGTCACAAAATATAGGAGTTGGCTCCTTCATTTCATATGAAAGATCACTTAAGACCTTTCTCCCAAATTGCTTGACATGATGTTGAAGTTGCTACAACATGTTGTGATTTTGCTAAAGATATTGTGACAATGGGTCGTTTCTTGGAATCCCATGAGGTTAAACATGTACCTAAATGAAATGCATACCAAGACGTACTCTTCCTATCATCAATATTTCCGGAAAAATCACTATATTTGTACCCAACAAGTGAATTATCTTCAAAAGTAAATTCCATGATCTGTTGTATATGCAATGTACCTCAAAACTCTCTTTCCAACCTTCCAATCAAAGTCTTAGGGAGACTCCATAAATTTATAAATGAGACTTATTGCATACATAATATCTGGTTAGGTAGTTATAAGATACATGAGACTACCGACTAGTCTTTTATACAATGTGGGATAAACCGATGGTCCTTTATCATGTTTGCTTAAATTTGTACCTGTTGCAGTTGGTGTATCTTTTGGCTTTCTTTTTTCCATTTTGAATCTTTCAAAATATTCCCGACATACTTCTTTTGAAAAATAAAAATGCCTTATGTAGATTGTTCATCTTAAATTCCAAGAAAAGACTTCATGAGACCAAGATCATTCATCTCAAATTATTCCTTCATTGTTGTTTAGAACTCATTGAACACAAATTACTTGTTTATATCATATCATTAACATAAATACAAATTATTAAAATAATACCTTACTGATCTCTTTTAGTATAGAGTGCGGGATCATTACTACCGATGCTTAACCCATTATTGAGAAAATAAGAATCAATGTAACTGTAACAGGCTCTTGGAGCTTGCTCCAATACATACAAGGATTTCTTTAGTTTATACAACTTGTTCTCTTAACCTTTGAATTCAAATATCGATGGTTGATTTACATAAAATTCCTCCTCTAATATGCCATTCAAGAAAGAAGACTTTATATCCATCTGATATACAAGACACCTATTTTGGGTTGTTAAAGCCAAAACTACATTGACTATGTCTAACCTTGCTACAAAAGAAAAGGTTTCTCCATAATCAACATAATGTTGTTGAGCAAACCCTTTTTCTACAAGTTTGGATGTATGCTTCTCCTCTCCACCTTTGTCATTAAACTTTGTTTTATAAACCTATATAACTCCAATGTTGGATTTTTCTACTAGAAGATCTACAAGATCCCATGTATTGTTTCTTTCAATAGCTTCAATTTCTTCATTTACTACTTGAACCCACTGTTCTTATTTGACCACTTCTTCATAATATATGGGTTGACAAGATAGCTAGGAAAAATGTTTATCCTCATCATTAATTTGTTCATAAATTTCTTACAAACTTCCCATTTTCTGGTTTCTTAGAGAAGTTATAGTGGGATACAACTCACTACATGAATTCTAAGCACTATGCACTATTTATTATCATTGTCTTTGTACTTGCATCCTTGGAGGCCTAGTCCAAAGAACCTGTTGTCTTGAGGCTTACACTTGTTCATCTTACCATGGAAAGGGAATCTAAATTCCAATTGTTTAATATGCTTGATCCTCCCAATATTGACGGATTCCTATAATTTAACATCTCTTCTCACAATAAACTTCTTGGTGATAGGGTTATAAAAATGATAAGATTTGGAATATCCACTGTATCCAACAAAAACTCATTTTTCACTTATGTTAGCAAGTTTCCTCCTCAACCCTTCAAGAACATGAGTATAATACACAACCAAAGAAATTGAAATGAGAAATAATGTACTTCATGCCACTCTAGGATTTCTGAGTGTAATGTCCCCAATTTGGAATTTTACCCAATTTGACAATTTTTGAACCTTGGACTAGTGAAGCTCCAAACTGTCCCAAATGATCCCAAATGGTTTTGAATTATGTACAGAGTGGATTGAGGTATCTTAGGACACACTAATGCAGCTATTATATTCTTGGACACCTTCTAATTATTTCATCAACTTTCATTTACAATTAGAGAATGAAAGGCAATATTGCTAGGAAAATCGATGTTGAAACCACCAAGGGTAGATGGCTCCAAAAGACTCCTAAGGATTTCGAATTGGGTATGAGAGTGTTTGAATGGTATTAGGACATAAAAATGAACCTAATGGGTGCTTATACACCATCAAAATACTTCTGCACATTCATTTAAGTTCAGGAGAAAATAGGGAAATTTGCTAGTAAATTCGAGGTTCAAATCCCCAAGGGTAGAGGTCACTAATGGATTCCAAAATGCAGTATGAACCTCCCAAATTTCAGGACAGAGACATGGATTAGTTATATGACTTCAATTGGCACCCAAATGCATCATTAATCAATTCCTAAAGGTTGTTGTAACTCCCATAAATCAGATATTGGTAAACATGTCTTAATATAGGGGGAATGAGAGAAAACGTTATAACTTGCTATGAAATTTGTGAGAAATGTTACAAGGACTTGCATAAGGTGTATGAAACTTCTTCAGTATATTAATGGCTCTCCAAACAGCAATAAAACCACATATATCTACTGATACAAGTCGATACCAAACAACTTCAAGCTCCCTCAACAAGATATATGGGAAAATGGCTCGAATCTCTTCCTTGGATGTAAATATCACTTGAAATACATAATTTTTCGATTTGGGGCTCTCATGATATGATTATTACAGAGATATATAGCATCTAACATGTCCATGAAGTCGAAATAGCAGTCCTTCACTAACTATGTGCAACAACAAGTGCACTATGCAAAAGCTATGGGGGGGATTGCACCATTCATACATAGTTTGGCATTTTTACATGGTTTTAGTTGGATATTACACCTGAGGTTCATATGAGATTCAAATACATAGTTCATACATAATATTAGAAATAAATGGGGCCTCTTGGACTTCCACAAAGAGATCAGCATCTCACCATGTGTGCCCTTCCTCCAAGAGCAAGAATATAGAGAGAAAAGTGAGAGAGATGTGGGAACAAGTTGAAGGAGAAATGGTCATGAGCATCCCTATAGCTTCAACCTGCAAACAAATGACTCCACTGTAGCTCCAAATGAAAGTTCTGAATGGCCTCTCCAATTGCCAATTAGGATGGGAATCTTTCACCCTCGAAATTGGTACTAAGGCAAGTAGAGTAAACACTCCACTAGCATGTACAAGATATGCTCTCCAATTTTCAAAATGAGAAATGATAAAAAAGATCCTCTCCTTCTTTGTTCTTGTATTTTATAAACTGCCCAAGTCCTCCATGGTTCAAATTCCTTCCAAAATATTCATGCCAACTCAAGTTGGGAAGAGATTCCAATGTGTGCCACTTGTCCAACAATTCCTAGTCTCCATATTCCCTCAATTCAAATGGAGAAGCTTCTTGGCTGCCATAAATCCCTTGTGCGCACTCTTGGAGGCTAGTTTTAGCCCTGACATGTCATATATGTCATATGTCAACAATCAGGTCTGAAATTTGTCATAAGTGTCATAGAATCTTCATCGTTGTTGTCATAGGAGTTAGGGAATCTAGTTCCAAGTGTCACAATTCTTCTAAGATGCCTCTTCCTCCTCCATGGGAGTTACTCTTCCACTCCAATTTGACCTTACATCATTCATTTCATGAATAATACCTCTTCAACTCCCCCAATTATGTTACCCTTCATCTTGAACTCGAATTGGTGAGAGAATAATGCCAAGTGTAGTGGGGAATCTTGCCACACGTGGGTCCCACAACCTCTTATGTTCCCTCATGATCGAATGGCACCTTATTTTCTTTTTATTATTATTTGTTTGACCCATTTAATGTGAATTTGTAAGTCTAAGTTCATTTTGGGTCTTGTAGCTCCTTTACTCCAACTTTTAATGCTTCCACCCCCAACCTAGGGAACTAGTAATTTTCCTCCATGATAGTTCATTTGGATGGGTATATTGCAAACTTTGAATTGGTAATTTCTTTTAATGTGACCCACCTTGTCCATTTGGATCTAATTTTACATTATTACTAACTTGGACATCATTCTCGGCAATTATTTGACCCTTAGCACCAATTTGACAAACTATCATGAGTATGGCCAAGTGGCTTAGGCCATTGTGACCCAATGCAAAATTTGAGGACATGACACTAAGGGAATTTTTTTCACATTGTTGGTTGGTGACCAATTCAAGATATAAACTTAGCAAGATACAACTTCTGCCCAATATTCACTAGATAAATTTTTAGACTTGATCAAACTTCTATCCATGCTCATGATTGTTCTACTTTTCTCTTTTCGGCTACTCAATTCTATTGTGGAATATAACTTGTGGTGGATTTCCTTTTGATCGCTTGTTTCTTGCAGAATTTTGCGAAGTCTCTAGAGTCATATTCACCTCCTTCATCTAACGTAAGTACCTTGAAGTACTTTCTACTATGTTTCTCTTCCATGGTTTTGAAATCTCTGAATTTTTCAAGTCTCTGATTTGTTCTAACAAAATACACCTAGCATTTCCTACTAAAATCATTAATGAATGTTAGAAAATAAAATCTTCCTTCTATTGACTAGTTTTGCATTGGATAACAAAGGCTTGTATGCACTAGATTGAGGTGTTCCTTTGCTATGTAGGAAGCAATTGAAAAGTAAGAAAATGAATTCCATTCGGTGTAAGATATATAACTCTTGTCAAAGATATATGTTAGCTACATCTTGTGAAGGATAAACCATCATATGCAATAACACAACTCGGTACCCTTTGTGGAATTATTTCAAAATAATGGGTAGTTTCGATATTGTTTTTTGTCAACAAGAAATTTATCCAAATAAATTGAATTTTCAAAGAGTATTGACAAACAATAGAATTGCAGAGGTTGTGCAATACGAAAGGAAATTTATTTTCAAGAAAAGATGCATATATGTTAATCGTTTTTAAAGAAGTACCTTTCAATAAAAAATTCTTACTAATAGTTTTGTGAATCTACATAATGAGAGGATGCTTAAATCACTTAGTATTGCACAATGCACTTTTGAAATCAAATACATAAAGAATTTAGTGATCGCATGATTAATTTGAAGATGAAGTTATTTTATATCCTAGTAAATGGGTCATGTTGACATGTAAGTTGTGGATATAATACATCTTAGTAAACATAGCACTTTGAAATATTTAAAATGTTTTATACACATGAATCAAAACCACCTCAATTCTCAATGTACATTATTGTTTCTTTTGATAATTACATTGACACACCATGTAACACACCTAATTTAAGAATTGTACCAATGTTACATCTTGCTAGAAGAAATCGTAAACAAATCCCATTATGTATGACTTAGGCTTAATATTCACAACAATTTTAAAACTTAAATATATAGATGAATTTAGTATATCACCAAGATTTGTATTTAAAATCTATTAAAAATGGAACAAAGTGCATATGTTACAATTAGAAATAAAGAAAAACAATGATTGAAATCCATGTCATTATGGATTAATTATTTATTTTTCTTAATATTATTACTTTCCATGTTTTCTTATTATTTGATTTTAGCTTGAACCAGTTTCTATCATAAGTATAAAAAAGTTATAGATTTCACATCTCAAATACAAAGAAAACATTTAGCATAAACATTATTCCAACATTTATAATTAAATGTAGAAAAAAATATTTTATTAATTTCATTATTTTAAATACCCTATATCTATTATTATTGTTATAATAAAACATATGTAAATTTTTCCGAGGAAAAAAATAACATATGTAAATTTCATTATATATATTTCCAATAATTATGGAAAATATATATTCACTAAATATTTAAGAAAAATCACAACACAAAATTGAAGAAATATTCAAGAAGAATCAAAACACAAAATTGAAGAAATATAATTTATTTACTCTATAACAAAGAAATTATTTTCTAATATAATATGTATCATTTTTATTTGAAAATTATATTATAATTTTTATTTAAAAATTTCATTGAATTTATGTATCAATTTTGGTATGGACACTTTTCACTTCCATCAACCACTCATAAAAACATTTAACATCTAATGGAACGAAACAACCTGATATATTCATTATCTCAATATCTTTACAAACGTGGATACTCCTTATGAATTAATTATATATCTTCCATCAACATTATGTGAATCCCAAAATATACAATTAAATCGAGAAAAGGTTTGTGCTTTTATTTTAAATTTGTTTGTAATGTCAACTACATATTGAATCTTATATCACTAAAAAGTTTTATACCAGATCAACATAAATGGAATGCACAAAGAAGTTTATTTAATTGAATTAATGTATTATTTTTACTTAGTTTGTAATGTCATCCACATATTGGATCTTATATCATAAAAAGTTTTATACCAGACCGACATAAATGGAACGCACAAAGAAGTTTGTTTAACTGAATTAATGTACAAATGGACATGGAGTCTCTTCACCTCCACGACTATATATGTCCAACAATAATGGAATAGAGGCATTCACCAAATATTGGAGAGACAAACACAACTAATGGATTGAAGTAAACAAATCTTAATCACATAAATTTGATTATAATTGAATACGTAGGTTTTACAGTTTCACAACTACTTTCTGTCGATCTGAGTAGTCTATTTCATTCAATGTGATTTGAGTTTGATTATATATTTTGGGGGGAGACCTGTGATCTGATCTTCATCGTGCTTACAGTGCAAAGGAAACTCTTTCACAACAAATTAGCAGGAAATGTTTATGATCTCTATTTGCTTCGGATTTATACTTTGGTTTGACAGATTATGGAGTTCGTAGACGCAACGGTCACTAAAGAACTTTGAAATTGGTGGAAAGCGTGAGGAACACCTGCAAGTTGACCTACGATCTGATTATGGGCCTGGGATCTGAAACACCTGCACTTGAAATAATAACGCTGGTGATCTGGATTACATTACTTTTCTTTAAAGAAAAAAAAAAAGTTGATCAGATAAGATCTACTATCTGGAACACTTGTAGATCTGAATAGTTGCTATCTTTAAAGGGAATTAAACTTGAGTTACCTTGTTGACGAGACCCACACCTTAATTCAGTGAACTAACTAGAATTGATTTTATATATATATATATATATATATATATATATATACATACTAATACAAAGTTATAAACAATTCACTATATTTACTAAACAACATGATTAAAGGAAACATAACACCAAATATCCATAATACCACAAATAATATCTGCTCAAATTCTTTTCACCCCTGTAGAAAATATTAGTAATATACAAAATTAAAATTAAAATATAAATATTAATAATAAAATCCTTATGCAAGATTTGTATCACTCAACAAATAATCTATTCTAATGAACTCTACCAGCCCATGGTAATATTTGGTAAACCAACATTATTTTCAATGCATAACTGCATTTTATCTCACTCTTTACTACCTAACATCTTACATATACTCTACTACACCAGTCCATGGTAATATTTGGTAAACCAACATTATTTTCAATGTATAAATACATTTTATCTCACTCTTTACTACCTAACATCCTACATATATCATGAAGAAAAATAAAAATAGTACACTGATCATAATTAAAAATTATTTTATAAAATATTAATTACAATAAAAGAAAAATATACATTTCACTGTTTTCATCTACCTTCCCTCTGGAACATGTATCCTTTCCATTTGTTTTTTGGAATTGACATTCGAAGGATGCACATATAGAAATATCACCCGTTACTTGGGGTAAAGACTCATTAAAATAGTTTTTTTTTTACTAATATATCATATAAAATTCAACCATTAAGTTGTCTTATGTGTTATTTGTCTAATAAAATCTTTCAATATTTATAATCAACTTTCCACCAACCACGTTGACATTCTATTTATGTTCTCACATATTCCAATTTCTTTAACTAAGTTTATGAGATAATGTTCTTGTGCATTAAAAAAACATCTACCTATATATTGTAATTTTATGTATTAAATGGAGAATTTCTCTCTTTCAATAGTTGATATCTTTTACATGGATTTTTTTATATGAAAACCATGTAAAAATGCAAACAAATCTTGTATAAATATAAAATAATACAATTCCAAATAAATCCAATTTAAACAAGTTTTACCAGCACCATCTTGAGTAATTATTTTACTTAGTTTAAAATTTTGGATTATGCTTTTGACCAAAAATGGTTTTGACACTTGTCAAATACATTTTCTAAATAATATTTATGACAAAAAACAGTACATGGGTGGCCATGAATAGAGATGGCTATGATGCCATGAGTGGGGAACACAATCTCATTATCAAGGGAGAGAGATTACAAATGTCATGAGACAAAATATTAAACTAACACCCAAAAATATAGTGCGGAATCCAAGGTTACAAATATCCCAAGGACAGGGAAAGCCTTTGGAGGTAATACCTAGGCTTGCATTCTATATATGGGCATATGAGAGAGGAGGAGGAAGGAAGTTTCCAAGTATGCTGAGAAGTATTGCTATGTGAGCACTTAAAAGTGTTCGGAAACTTCTGTTAAGAGTTTTTTTAATGAACTAAGATGGGATTTTTTAAGAGAGTTATGTGACTAAACTGAGAGAGACCCTTGTTAAGAAGAGGGTTAGTGGGATTGTGGACTAGAAGAGGGGAATGTTCATCCTTATGGAATCATAGTGCATGCTTAGGGGTGACATGAGCAAGTAATTTTTTTTTTTTTTTTCTGCTCATAGTCTATGACTCGGAGGTACATGGCCATCCCCATTGTTGTTCCAAAACTGTTGCAAATGAGCTAAGCATTGTTATTAGTTTATGCTTGTTTATCTATGAATGTTTATCAATTTTTACTTAAGAATGCATTTCACTAATTGTTCCCTATTAGTTTAGTATAAATGGTTATCTATTTCATTAGTAATACTTTATATCTCTTATGTTCAATTGAGAACTACAATGTAGCTAGTTCTATCAATGTTAATATCAGTTAGGAGTAAGTTTGTACTCTATTTTATCTAGTCAGTCTTATGGGGTAACTGTATATATTTTTGTTATTTATTGTATTTCTAGAAATAACTAAAAGATAACAGTTTGTTGTTATGTTAATTATTTATTATATACATACTAATCGCTCAATATAGAGCTAAACTGACATAGTAATACCCTTACACAAGCATTACATAATATCCACAGTATCTTTATTAAAACCATAACAAGCACCTACACAAAACTAAACAAGTATTTATCAAGCAAGAAAATAATGTCATTATATTCATTTCATCCAAGTAAACAAAGTAGGAGATAAATAAACAGAAGTATTATATCTACATCCTTGATTACATCACAAGTATAACCAACTAATAAATCATGTACAAGAGAAATTGTTCCATTATTATTCTAATACTTTTTGTTACCAAATCAAACTGAAGCGAATATACAAGCTAATCCAAGAGTAAACAAGAACTCAAGTAATAATCTTAATAATGTCCCAGTAATCCAATAGAGAAGTCGAGATTCCTAAACCAAAGGACTTAACCAGAAACTAAAATTATATATAAAGACATGTCAAATATCAAAGCAAGCACAAGATATATACATACATTCACATATGAACTGAACACACAAGGTTAAGTAACTCGCTTTGACCTTGATAAAACAAGTCAAGTCTAGTAACACAAAAGAGAAGTTGCTACAGGTTAAACAAATGGTTGACTAAGTATTTGGTGGTTAATGCTAGTAAAAAGGGTAATGATGATAAATAAGTTTAACGCTGCCAGGGTTCATGGTAACCCTTGATTATTAATCTTGGCAACCCAACATGGGTAATAACTCAGACTTGGGTCCAACCCCTATATTATAAACCTTAAAAGTTTTCCAGGTATCAAATCCCAAACTCCATCATGGATAAACAAAAGGAAACAAGAATACATAGATAACAATTATGTAACAAAGAAACCCAGGTATAACCAATGAACGAAGTGAGCCTTTACAATAAGCCACAAGGTTTCGACCCTTCACATATTTATTTATTTGTATTCAAAGACCCAGAGGTAAGATACAAACATACTTAAGAATAACTCAACAAAAATAGTATATGGTCGAGTTTTGAACCCAGGCCTATTTAAAAGGAAACCGGAACATATGCAAATAGTTACAAGAAACACAATAACAAGCTATACCATCTAAGGTATTGTATATTAAAGAGAGAATATTATTCATGGCAAAAAATGCGAACAACTTTTGGGAAAATAACACAATGTATTTATCTTTAAAATAATATGAGTAACAAAGCCAAGTCATGACCACGATAGACTGATACCATCAACAAAAACCCATGGTTCGTGAACAACCGAGTCCAACACTTTTAGAGTGGATCTCTACGAGCATGATGCCTGTAGGAAAGCCTTTAACAAAATGATCAACGATAGCACCAGTAGGCATTGAATGGACAACGATAGGGAACCCAAGTACCTTGCTTGGGAGAGGGCCGACGAATGCCACGATCGAGCCACCATAATCCTGCAAAGCCAGAGAGCCACAAATATTAGTAACCTTCATATATATATATATATATATATATATATATGCAAATAATGTTAAGCAAAGACAATAAATATACAAGGTTAATGTGGGAATTTGGTAAAAATTCCACCCGTAAAAAATGACGGTTTCGACACCATATACAGTCATTTTACTAGTCATTTTACCGCTTTCTTCATTTTTTCTGACAATTAGTATGAAACATAGGCCATATTTGACGGGAAAAATAGCCCATGACGAGCATTTTGCCCGTCAAATTCCAGCCCTGGTTAACACTATACCTAGAGATGAAGTGAAGAAGGAAGAGCTTGACTAGAGTCAATGGAGAGAAACCAGGACACCAACCGTCAGATCCATGCCATGAGAAAATGTAATACCCCAGTTTTTCAGCCCCTCTAAGTATTGGAAACAATGAAACTATGTGATTGGCATTCTTGTATGTTTAATCTATTTATTTAGCAATGTTAAATATATGCTTTTGTTGTGGGGGATAACCTATGAATGAGGGGTCATGGTCTCTCTAGGGAAAGAATTAATATAAACAAAGAGAGTTAAATAAGTTAAACAGAAAGAGGAATTAAATTGAAAATAAATAAAAACACATTTTAAATAAAGGATTATAACTCCTACCTAGGTGGCATCACGTAAGGGTTTAACTAACAATAGAAAACACCTCTTTTATAAAAGAAGAGAGAAAAAATGCCAAGGGGCAGTGATAATTTTAAGGACCCATACTTTTTAAAAGTGTATAAACTTGTGAATCTCACCAATTCTTAAAATGTCAACCATAAAATATAGTGGCGATATTTTTCTAAAATTATTTCAATTTATAAGGATTTTATATATTTTATATAATCATTTGACGATTTTTAGAGTGAAAAAAGTTTACCCCATCAAAATTGAGCAAAATGGGGCTTAAAAAAATGCAAATTGGCGAATCTTTTTTTGGAAAAAAAATGGAAAAATAACCAATGGGCTAAATTTCACCCCGAAAATTATCCTTGCCAAAGGGTTAATTCTCTTAGTGTAAGGAAGAATAACAATACAATATGAAAAAAGAAATGTGTGTGTGTGTGTGTGTGAGAGAGAGAGAGAGAGAGAGAGAGAAATCAGAAAAAAAGAATGTTGAAATGAATAGAAAGAGGAACAACTGAAGTGGAGGAGATAGCCAATGGTATCTGCTTGCAGATGACAAAAACTATGACCATTCATGGTTGAAAATATCTATGGACATAGAGTGTGTAAGCATAGAGGTGTTGTGTACTAGCTGGTAGGAAATTACCAAGTTCTAACAACAATAGCATTGTCTATATAGAGTGAGGGTACTAGGTGTTGGTGAAAACCAGTAGTGGCTATATAGGTTGGAGTACTGGCTGGTTGTATGGCAGTGAGGCTACTTGGTTAAAACATGGACACTCGCTAAGTGATTGGCTGATATGAGACCCTAAGATGAAGAGTAGATCTGTTAAACAAAAAGGAAATATGAATAGTAAAGAATTCCTAAAATCCTAGAGAAAAGAGGACTCGGCTCAGGGGTGATTGTCTGGAATCTAAGACTGGAGTTTCCTATAGATCTACGCTTGGATGGATTGGGGAAAGTCACACAACATTTGCATATAGATCAGCAGTACCTGGAACATATGAGTTCCTAACCCTAGATCTTTATAGTTCTATATGTATTGACTGATATTATGAATTTGGTTATGCATGCATATTTGTTTAGATCTGATGGATTCTAACCTAAGAATATATGCTTATGCTAGTGTTATAATGGTATGAATGTTGTATCTACTTGAATGCTATGTGATCAATATAAGTGATTGTAATGATAATTTATATCTAGGAAAGCCTATGTAAATTGTAACAAAAACAATGAATGAATTGGTTATTATTATAAGTTTGTTATGTTGACTGGTTAACCTAACTGTTGCATTAGGAATCAGAATCTAGTATATCTATATTAGATTATGTGGTTACCCTAACTATTGCATTAGGAAACTGAATATAATACATATGTATTAGATAGTGTGATTATCACTAATTGCTGCATTAGGAAACAAATTCTAGTACAATTGATTATTAATAGATTGATAAGATTGAAAACCCTAACTATGGAATTGGGTCACAGGCTCTACAACAAACAAACAATAAATAGAACTAGATAGAATAACATAAAATTATAAGTGCCTAGCTATGACATTGGGCCACATAATCTACTTGCAGTATTAAAAGAAAAAAACAAGTGGAAGATAGTAACAATGAAATTTATATATATATACATAAATAGATGTATGATTATCTGCATGGAAAGATAGATTACGGATATGCATAAACAACTAACTAATACATCTATGATAAATATTGTATATTGACAAATAAACTGTAAAGTGCATGTAGTCTATCTAGCCTATACTACATTTCTATTGTTCCCAACCCACTCAAATGCCTCGGGGTGGGTAAATCATTGGACCTCCTTAACTCACGTTAGACTGGACAATACAGGCATGGGTCTTGTCCCCTGAAGAACTAGAGAATCACGAGAAAATCGAGACCCAATAGAGAACCCTGGTAAGAGTTATAAAGAAGGGAGAAAATCCTAGCATGTAATATCTACTCCCATATCTGAAGGTAATGATACACATAATATTACTCTAATGAATTAAATATGGAGGTCCTAGTGGGAAACACGACTTGTCACAAATAATAATAATAATTTAACATATCTAAACAATCCTTGAAGGTCCTAATAATATACTTGTATAGAATAATAAATAACTAAAAATTAATCCTATGACTGAAATAATATGAATGGATTGGTTAGCCAAGTCCTTGACTTACATAAGAAAACCAGTGTTGGTTTGGAACTAGATCTAGTGAGAAACTCTCGTTCAAGCAACCATGACCTACATAGAGAGATATCATCAATTTGGGACATAATCATGTAAGTGGAAAAATAATCAATCAAGGGTGAATGAGACACATTATATACCTAGGATTATATACCTAGGATCCATGAGCTTCCCTCTCAAGCCTACCTGCACATGACATGCAGAGTGGGGTTAGTAATAAATGGTAATGATAAATAATGATAATTGTAATAGAAGAGAGAAAATTCACTACAAATCATCTTTGTAAACAAATATCTGATAAATGATGGGCATGATATCTAACCCTTATAATGCTTATGGAAGAGATTCAAGCTAAGAATGAAGGATGCTTGTGTAAGCATGCCTTAGTTAAGTGAATAAACTATGTAAGTATCCTAAACAAATATGAATGGGAATATCTAATATGCCTCTACATAATAGATTGATGGGAAGCCTCGAGGTTAACCCCAACACAACATATAAGACTTTAAAACCTTGCAAGTAAATGCATGCATGGGGAGGGGAAATAACTTTGCAAATAAATGAATGCATGCATGGGGAGGGGAGATGCCTCTACATGTGGGTAGGGCATCATACCTAGTTAACAAGAAAACTATATATTCATTAAAATGAGTAATATATGCATGCATAGTGGAGATTCCTTCTACCCATGGTATGGAATCGAACTCAACCATTAAACAATAACATATAACATCTTAACATCAGGACCAATTCTCAGACCTCAAGGAGGTAGAGGATGTCTTGGAGAGTGAACCCAAGTTCAAGAATGAGGATCCTACCTCTTGGATCAAACCAAGGCCTAGGCATCCCAAGCAACGAATAAAATATCAAGCAACATAATGCCATAACAATATATGGTGTAGCATGGGGGATCGATCTCTCCATTCGTGGAGAGGATTGAGCCACGCCATGAAATATCACACACAGACTTGTGTGTAGACTTCTGTACAAACTTATGTGTAGACTCTATGATCAAACCGTCCCTATCTCAGTCGAGATACAGGACCTATACTTGCTAAATGCACCAACAATTTGATATAGATTAAATATACTTATGAATGGTTAAAACGTGGGATTGAATCCACTTACCAAGCATGGTTGGATGGCCGCAATACTGAGAGCAAGGGAATAGGTAGGGAGGCTAAGTCCCTTTCCAAAATAAATACAATCCTCCATTTTAGTTTGACCCTTAACCTTTTCAATGACAAGCTAAGCATGCAAGTTGTGGCCATGGTTCACCCCCCTCCTGTTAGTGTTTACCAGTGTTCACCTCTATAAATGGAAAAAATATTAAGTGAGGATCAAACTGCACAAGAATTTGGAAGCAAATTTGTTGCTAATATCGTCTAAGGTTTTGTTGGGAGAGGCCATAAATCCATGCCATTATGGAGGCCTTGGAAAACACTATCTCTACAATAAAAAGAAGTAATTACTTATTGTCCACCCAAATTCCAGCTCTATCAAATAGTTCCAAGAGTGGAAAATACCTTAAGAAGGGCCAACGTGGAGGATAAATGTGGGGAGCTTAGTGTTAAGCAACAAATTCCCAAAAAAGAGTATGAAAAGAGCATAAATAGACCAGAAAGAGTTCTCCACACCTTTATGAAGAAAATAGATGAATAGCAAGCCTCTTCGAGGGGGATACCTCCTTATACAACGTACTAAGTACACAAGACAAGACAAGATTATTCAAATGAAAAGGTGTCCTTCCTATATATAGGAGACAGAGGGGGACAATTACAACTAATGGACCCAAGATGACATAAGTAATATAATAATACTAATAGCCATTACCACCAATACACCCCAAGCTGACATCAATAATATGTAATGAGCCACAATATTGCGAGTAATGTTCCCACATTTAGGGATTAACGTGACCCTTTCCTTCAGACAAGTGTTTTACTCAATGCTTGATTAATTGTTGATGCTTTTGTATGAAGGCATCATCTTCCCATGTCGAATCTTCAACCAGTAAGTTCTTCCACTTGATGAGGTACTCAGTAATCGCCTGATTGCGTAGTTGTTTGGTCCTCATTTGAGTGATTTGTTCAGGTTCCAATATGAATTTTCCTTCTCTATCAAGCTCTGGAAAGATAGTGTGAATTTGGATCTTGTCTCCTATTACCTTCTTTAAGAAAGAAACATGGAAAACTGGGTGTACCCTTGACAATGAAGGGAGCTCCAATTTGTAAGCCATGCTTCCAATCTTCTACAACACTTTATAAGGACCATAGCACTTAGGAGATAAATTATTGCCTTTATTTAGTTGCTTGAGGGACATATGTTTGTAAGGTTGCATCATTAGAAATACCCAATCCCCTTCTTCAAAACTTCTTTCACTTTGATGTTGATCTAATTGTTGTTTCATCCTATTTTTTTACATAGTTAGGTTGTCCTTTAGTAACTAGAGAATTTCTTGCTGATGCTCTAGGTGATCTTCCACAGATTGAAATTTAGATTTTCCTTCTCAGGGAGATGTGAGAGATGGAGGATGGTACCCATAAAGTTCTATAAATGGAGACTTTTTTTATGACATATGGAAGGAAGTATTGTACCACCATTTTGCCAAAGATAACCATTTTACCACTGTGTTTGTTTAACAGATGAAAAGTAGCGAAAATAGACTTCCAAACACTTTTTCAGTATCTTAGTTTTACCATTGGATTGAGGATGATAAGAAGAACTATGAGCCAACTGGGTACCCAAAAAATAAAATAATTCAGTCCAAAATTTTCTAGTGAAAATTAGATCTCCATCACTTATAATAATCTCTAGGTTTCCATGTAACTTCTGAATTGATTCCATGAATGTTGTAGCAACTGTACTTGTATTAAAAGGGTGAGAGAGTGCACAAAAGTGTGCATATTTTGTGATCCTATCAATAAACACCATAATAATACTCTTCCCTTTTGACTTGGGTAGGCCTAGAATAAAATCCATTGAGACTTCCTTCCATCGCTGGCAAGGTATTTATAATGGTTTTAAAAGACCTGGGGACTTAGTTGTTTCAACCTTATTTTGTTGGAAAACCAAACATTCTACAACGAACCTTTGAACATCATATTTATGACCTTCCCAAAAGAATTCCTTCTTGACCCTATGGTATGTTTTTAGAAATCATGAGTGCCCACCTATAGGAGAGGTGTGTAATTCCAAAAGGATCAAGTTTGTTTGAGTTGGGATGTCTTATATATATATAAGTGATCCTTATACCATAGTGAATAATTTTTTCACACAAAAGTATCTGATAAATGGTATCCTTTTGTAGCTTTTGAATGATTTTCTGCACATATAGGTCACTCTTCCATTCTTACCTTACTACTTCTACCCAATTGGGGTGTATAATCAAAATCACATAAATTAATGCCTCAACATCCAGGTTTTCTCTAGAGAGTGCATCTACCACCACATTATGGTTCCATTTTTTATAGATGATTTCAAAATCATATCCCAACATCTTGGTTACCCATTTTTGTTGCTCTTGTGAAGATAGTCTCTATTCCAAGAAGTATTTAAGACTATCATGTTCAGTTTTGACCTTTAAGTGCCTACCTATTAGGTAAGGACGCCATTGCTTAAGTACATGTAGTATTGCCATGATTTCCTTCTCATAAATGGGTTTCTGTAAGTTATTTATCTTGATTGGTCGACTTTCGAAATAAAGGGGTTGTCCTTCTTGCATTAGAACAACACCGATTCCATTTTCTAAGGAATCACATTCCCCAATGAAGGTTTTTGTGAATTCTATTGTGGTCAAAACATGAGCTTTTCACATTGCCTCTTTAGTTTTTTCAAAATCTTGAGTTTCCTCTAGAGTCCAAGAAAATGATTCCTCATTTAATAATGCTATTGGAGGTGCTACTATTCTTCCATAGTTCTGTACAAATGTGTGGCAGTACCCTATCAAACCAAATAATCTTCTAAGATTCTTCAATTTTTTGGGAATCGACTAATCCATCATGGCTTTAATTTTGTTAGGGTCTACCTTGATACCTTCATGAGATACAATATGACCCAAACTCTACCTCCTTTACCCTAAAGAAACATTTGGAAGGTTTTGCATATAGTTTTTGCTCCTTTAGTAGTTGTAGAACCATATCGACATGTTGGACATGTTCTTCACAAGACTTGCTACATATTAGTATATCATCAAAAAATACTAACACAAATTTTCTAAGGAAGGGCTTGAAAATGGAATTCATCAAACCTTGAAATGTGGAAGGTGCATTCATAAGGCCAAAAGGCATTACCGGAAATTCATAATGACCTTCATGAGTTCTGAATATTTTTTTTGGGATGTCTTTTTCCTTCATTCTAATTTGATGATACCCTGAACATTGATCCAACTTTTTGAAGTAAACTTCTCCATGTAGTTCATCTAACAATTCATCAATGACATGAATGGAAAACTTATCTTCAATGGCGATTTTATTGATCTCTCTATAATCTAGCCCACATATTCTATGACCCCTCCTTCTTGTGTACCCATACCAATGGTGTTGGCTAGGCCTAATTATGCCATCCTCTAACATTTCTTCAACAGTATGCTCAATTTCACTATTCTGGCCATAGGGGTCTCTATAAGGTCTAATTATAGGAGGAATATTTCATGGCATTAAGTGAATAGCATGATCAAAATCTCAAGTAGGTGGAAGAATTTTTGGAATATCTTCAAATACCTTGGAGTGCTTATCACTGGCCCTTTGGAGATTCAGGGGAATAGGAGGCTTAGATGTTTGAACATCTAATGAGCATATTTTTTCAATGACACCTTGATGTCCCTTTTTAAACAATATTTTCATCCCATTAGATCTTATCACCATGCTCGACTTCCCTCTGATACCCCTTAATTCAAATTCATTTCCTTCCCAAGAAAATTTCATGAAAAGTTCTTGAAAATTAAATTACGTTGTTCCCAATGATGTAACAATTGAACCCCTAAGACAACATCAGCACCACCCATCAGGATAGAAATCATTGGACTATTCAATACTTATTCCCCCGTAGTAAGATTGATTTTATGGCATTTCCCTAAGCAATTGATAGTCCCTCCATATGCAATCATTACTTGAAACTCGCTTGCTGGATATACAAATCAATTTAGATATTTGGCTAATTTAGAGTGAACAAAATTATGAGTACTACCAGAATCAATCAACATTGTTACCTTTTTCTTTTTGATATATCCTTCGATATTGAGAGTTTAAGGGGTGCTAATTCCAACCAATGCATGACAAGATATGGTGGGAATAATCTCTTCGAAAGTAATCTCCTCTATTTCTTCATCTTGAGATGGTTCATTTTCTCTTGCTTCTTACTCTTCACAATCTAAGTAGAATAAATTCTTCTCACCACACTGATGTCCCTTACTATACTTGTTGTCACAATTAAAACATAGACCTTTTTCTCTTCTTTCATCCAGTTTTTGAGGTGGGTTAGAAGAAGGAACATTATTTTCTCTATATGTGTTGGAGGTGGTCCTTCTAGTAGTCATTGCCATATTTTTACTTTCAATTTTCCTTTCCAAACTAAAAGAATTCTCCAATTATTTAAGTTCAAGGATACGTATATCATGTTGAATATTATCCTGTAAAGTTCCCATAAAGAGATCCAACAAATTATCTTCTGAAATATTCTTCACTCTATGACTTAACTTCTAAAACTGCTTGAAGTGCTCTGTAACTGGACCCTATTGTTTGAGATTTATCAACTTACTAAAGAAAGTGTTTCTATTAATATAACCATAATTTGTAATCAATTATTTTGTGAATATAGACCAAGAGATAATAGATTCCTTTTTATGGTCACAAAACCATTGGTACCATACAAATTGATTAGGCTCTAAATATAATGATGCAATAGTTACCTTTTGCAAATTTTGCACTTGGTGTAGAACAAAGAATTGCTCCATCTGAAATATCCATATTATTGGATCATTGCCATCAAAATTTCCAATGCCAATATTGGGAATAAAGTAGTTCCTTGGACCTGAGTTGAACTCATGATTATGCAGTGGATCATCATATTTTGGGAACCCAAACAGCTTATTCTCTAACTATTTTTCAATTTTCTCAATATGTGCCTGGAATAAGTCCCCCTTTTCCTCCTTATTCTCTTGTTGAGTAGACGAATGTGTAGGAAATCTAAGTCCTATATCATTCAATATTACATTCAAATATTGAGGATTCTCTTTACTAGCCATCTTATTTTCCAAGTTAACTAAATCAACCATTTTCATGGTCCCTTTAATCATATCTTCCAACTTGGACACCCTAAAAGAATATCCCCACTTTCATTGTAAGTCAAGGATGAATACTCTAGTGGTTTGAGTGTAGTGTGATTTTTTCCACTACCTTTTCGTGAGATTTTGAACAATATAAATATATATCACACCTTGGGCTCACCTCAAATAGATCCTTCTACTAAAAATTATTTCAAAATTTAAAATGTCGTACCTTTTTCCAACCCTAATTTGAAGACTAATATCCAACTGAAGAAACCCTGAAATTACAGCCCCTCTAAGTCTGAAATCATGGCCTGTGGTATCCTGATATGTCTTTTTTTCAATGCAGAAAGTCTTGTTGAATTTGGATGTGCCAAAAAAAAGTTGTGATAATTTTCCCAACACTTGTTAATTTTGGTATTTTCATAAGAGAGAGAGTGTACGACTTTCCATGTGTCCAATCTTTTGAATCTGATTCTAAAAATGCAACCAAAGATACTATGTTTTGTCTTCATTCTAATGCAATGGGTCTCACTCAATTTGGATCTTGCATGCTCGATATATAACAATTTTCCCTATAGCATGTGTTTGAGACTAACTTTTGGGCTATTCAGAAACCCTAAATTCTGAAGGGTATAAATATGAACATTTTACCACGGGTAGTTTGGCATGTTTTCTAGATACGTTCCGAGTTTCTCTATCTAAGACCCTATAGAAAAAAATATATAGCTAAAATCCCATGATGACTTGTTTTGGAAGCGTCCAAGCTCTGAAACCAAATCTTAAGCAACAAATTCTCCAAAAGAGTATGAAAAGAGCATAAATAGACCAGAAAGAGTTCTCCACATCTTTAATGAAGAAAATAGATGAATAGAAATCATCTTAAAGGGGCCAACCTCCTTATACAATGTACTAATTACAAAAGACAAGACAAAACAAGATGATTCAAATGAAAAGGTCTCCTTTGTAATATCCCTAATTTGAAAGTTTACCCAATTTGGCCAATTTTCGAACCTTGGACTACTGAAACCCAAAACTATCCCAAATGATCCCAAATGGTTTTGAATTATGTCTAGAGTGGATTGAGGTGTATTAGGACACACTAATTCATTTATTATATTCTTGGAAACTTTCTAAGGACTTCAGCAACTTGCATTTACAACTGGAGAATGAAAGGCAAAAATACTAGGAAAATTGATGTTAAAACCCCCAAGGGTAGATGACTCTTTTGGCTTCCCAAATGTTATACGAACCTACCAAATTTCAGAAAAAACACTTGGATAATATCAAGTACATCCAAAAAAAACCTAGCTGTAGCAGTGATTCATATTTATAGCTTTCTAAGGCATTCTTACAACAGAAGGTTACAAAACACATTCCTTGCTTGGAAATTGTGAGCAATATAGCAGATATGTTTACATGGAATTCTAAGCAAATGAAAAAAGGAGTCTGCATCAAATTTATGTCTCATGTACAGTAAATAATAGGCTTCTCAAATAGCTACAAAACTCAGAATAATTCTGGTGCAAAACTGATATATAAATGCTCAAAGTTTCATAAATGTATACAAGGGCACAATGGCTCAAAATGGTGGTTTTTTTTAGTTTTATTATATGGTCCAAGGGATTTCAAGTTATGGATCTCATGATATGTCTATTACAGATTTATGCAGCAAATAAAATTTCCATAAGGATGAAATAGAAATCCTCCATTATCTAGATGCAACAAGAAGTGCACCATCACACTTTTACATGACATTGAGAGAAAGAGGAAACTAGCTCAAATATCAATGTTACTTGGAGAAATAGTACATGAAGTGCTTAGTATTTCAAGTTGCAGCTCTCATGATCTATCCATTACATATTTATGCATCCATTAACAAGTTCATAAGGTCAAAACAACAGCCTTCGATTATCTATATGCAACAAAGAGTGCACTATCTCACTTTACATGAACATTGAGAGAAAGATAGGAGAATGATAGTAGAGAAGGAAGAGAGAATATGAACTTGAACTCAGATGCGGGTTGAACCTGAATCAAAACATATCCATGAAGCTCTGTTGAGAGGTATGAATGGCCTCTCCATCAAACAACTTGGATGGGAATCTTGCACCCTCAAAATTGGTACTAAGTCGGGGAGGATGAACATCCACCGTGCAAGGACAAGCTTGAAGCTCTCCAAATTGAGAAGATGCAAATAAAAAATTATCAAAAGCTACTCCATTTCGAATTGGCCTCCTTTTAATAAATTTAGTTCGGTCATTTACCTCCTTAGAACTCAAATTATCTCCTAATTACTCATGAAATTTGAATTAGTGGGGGTTATGACCCTTCATTGGCCGCACATGACACTTGGCTCATATTTTGTCTCCAACTCCTCCATGAATTCGACTTGGGGAATATTTTGGATGCTTTGTATATGTGTAACTCCTCTCATGCTCCCTGTTGGTCTATTTTTAGTTCTTACATTGTCATAAATGTCATAGAATCTGTCATAAGTGTCATAGGTGTCATAGAATCTATCATAAGTGTCATAATACTTGTCATAGTTGTCATAGAATTTGTCATTGCCTATTTTTAGCCCTATTACTCTTCCTCTTCCTTAATGAATGTTACCTCTTCCCTTCCAACTCGAATTTGGGGATGGCTCCATGTTTAAAGGAGGAATATTCTCTCATGTGGACCCCACATGTCCACTTATGCTACCCCAAGTACAACTATGTGAAGAACCTGCAATAATTAATTAATGAAAACACACGAGATAGCAGAAATAACAGAACTCAGAATCACTTTTATATTGATCACAGGCCACTTCGAGGGGGCAACCTCCTTTGAGGAAGCTCAATACAAATCACTTCACGATGCCTTCATTGGTCTCAACACAAACTTATATACTAAGTCTAGGCACCAATACCATGAGTCAATACCATGTGTCAATACAAACCATGGGCCAATACAAAATATGGATCAACAATTACTAAAGGACGACTTACAAAGCATATGCGTCCAACAACAATAATACAAACTATGGATCAGCAAATACTATGGGACGACTTACAAAGAATATGCGTCCAACAGAAATATACTAACAAAGTAAATAGAAGGGTTGACATGGGTTCCTAACATCCCCTCTCCCTTAGAAAAAGCTTTGTCCTCAAATCTTTAGATGTGGAAATTGATGCAGAATCTGAAGGAGTGGTTCCCTTGTAGCATCCTCGGGTTGCATTCGGGCTCACTGATGCCTTTTGAGTTTCAGGGAGGATTGCTTGGAAGGATGTAGACGAAAAAGGACCATATTAGTTGCGTGAAAAGTGCTCTCAAAACGGTGTTGATCAGCTTGTTGTTTCAGTCGAATTCTTGCCATGTGAAGATTGTCCTGTAGAATGAGAAGAATCTAATCGCGGTTTCGAAGAACCAAGTCAATTGCCTGAACTGGGGAGCTACTGAGTGTGTATGGAAGAAGAACTGGCGGTGCCTGTCCATAAACTGCTTCATATGGTGTCCTTTTAGATGTGGTATTGTACCACTGGAGTGCTTCTAGAAAATCCATAGAAATAGTTGTTCACATCTGTGTAGGGATGGGAAAGGGTTCGAGCAGTCCCAAAAGGAGTGTTGTTTCACCCTTGTTGACCTGGCAAGTATCACAATCAACCACCATCTGTTGAATTGTCATTTTCAGTCCCTGCCAAAAGAAGTTACATTGTTCCCGGTCATACATTTTGAGGAACCCAGAGTGCCCTGCTGATGAAGAAGCATATAGTTCATAGAAGGGATATCCCTATTGAACAGATTGTAACCAATTTGGAACAAGCAGAGAAATAACTGTAAGAGAAGTTGGGTCATCAAATGTGCGAGAAGGAGCATATGTCACCATATTGTCCTTACCCTTCTTGTAAGTGATCACATAGGCATAACCCATGAGTTGGATAACCCATTTCAAGTGTGATGGGGAGGAGACCCATTGTTCCAGGAAATTTTCCAAACTCTGGAGATCAATCTTGATGCAAAAATAATTCCCTGACAAGTATGGCTTCCACTTCTATACTGCATGCAAAATAGCCATCATTTCCTGCTGAGATGTATATGCAGCTAAATTCGCACCAGAAAGGTCTCCTGAAGGCGACAAGCCCACTGGCTCAACAAGGACACCTGCATATCTATCCAAGGAAGTAGGGGAGATCGTTGATGGGTGCATCTAAATGGAATGGAGTTGAGCGATGACACCATGTGAATTCTTCTTAAGGATCTCTTCCAAGCAATGTGAACTGATGATGCAGAGAGACCCTTCTTGTAAACCCTTAAATTTGTGTTGTTTCCCATTGATTAAAAACTGCATCCAAAGTTCAGCAAAATCCCATAAGATGGGGCCAAGTGTGCATAACCATTGAATGCCCAAAACCACATCACATCCTCCTATGGACAAGGAAAACATGTCAGAGCGTACGTTATAATATTCCAGAGAGATACGCACATTGTGACACTTCCCCTTGCAATGTAAGGTGCCCCCATTGGCAACCATGACTTCTAAGTTGGAGCAAGGATGGACAAAACAATCAACATGTTTGGCAATCCGAGGGTCAATGAAGTTATGAGTGCTACCAGAATCAATGAGTATTGTAAGAGGAAGCTTCTTGAAGTAACCCCTGACCCGCATTGTTTGGGGGGTGGTGATGCCGGATAAAGCATGGAGAGATATCTCTAGTTGTTCATCCTGAGATGGGGGGTCAATAGGCAGCTCTTGAATGTCGACCTGATCATCCATTGTATCTGGATTTTCTTGACCAATTGTAGAGGCATGCGAAGAATCCATATCCAAGAGATAGCCCTTTTGTTGAACACATCTATGTCCCTGAGTGAATTTCTCATCACAATTATAACAAATCCCTTTTTCTCTGCATGCCTGTATCTCTATTTCAGACAAATGCTTGATAGGAGTTGGTTGAGGAGCTGGCGGGATGGGAGGTCATTGAGAACCCATATTTCGGAAGGGAACAAAAGTGGGTTTAGAGCACTGTTGGGCTGCAATCTTTTCTTCTGCCAACTTAGCCAACCCTAAGACTTCCATCATTGTGTTGGGACAGAACATTTTAACCTCTGACCGGATTTCATCCTTAAGACCATTGATTAAACAACTCCTGTAGAATTCATCAGAAAATCCTTCTGTGTGACTGACTAGTCTCTCAAATTGTGTCTAATACTCTCTCACAGTGCCACTTTGACGAAGTTTAGTGAGTGCTCCAGTGAAGTCATCAAAAGCACTAGGACCAAATCGTTGCAAAAGGAGTTGGCAAAAATCTGTCCATTTTGGCTTGTCATGAGCCTTGATGTACCAACGGTACCATTGAAGGGCTTCATGTTCCAAATGAAAGGATGCAAGTGGAACTTTTTGGACATCAAAAGTATTATGCAGACTGAAATATTGTTCTGCACGATAGATCCATCTAGTTGGATCAGTACCATTAAAGCAAGGAAATTCAAGCTTCGGACCACAGAAATTGTTGGAAGAAGAGAACCCATTGGCTGTCGAAGATTCATGTTGTCGGTTATTGTTCATGTCTGAATGCTGAAGATGGAGGCTGAGAAATTTTTCATCCAGATCATGGAGTTTGGTTTGGATAGTTGCAAGTGCTTCCTCCATGGTTGTTGCTCCTGCGCGGGTGACAACCATAACCAGGAGTTTTTTTTTTGGGGGGGGGGATGGATAGAAAAACACAAACAAAAGCTTATTTAGTATAGGGAAATTTGGATTTGGGAAAAACTCAAAGGGGTTATTGGGGTTTGAGTAGGTTTTGGACACTTTTTGATGGACAGGGAAGAAAAAAATGGGGATTTCAGAAGCGAGGTGAAAGAATGAGAACATTTGGCAGAGAGGGACAAAGAAGCAAAATTAGGAAGGGAACTCAGTGGTAAAATTTGAAGGCGATTGGGTGAAATCCGAAGAAATTGTGGTAAACCCTAAAAATAGACAAATGTGGGATTTCGGGCTTTGGGAAGTGGAATTTGGGATAGGGTCCTCAGGAATGAAATATGAAGAATGGGATTACCGAGGTGTGAGGGAAGTTTCAAGGTAAACGGAGTGAAAACAAGGAAGATATGGCCAAAAACAGAATTTTATACTTTTTCTTTTTAGGAATGGATCTACAATGGCGTGGAAGGGATCTGAAACAGATAGATCTGCAACAGTGTGGAAGTGATCGGAAATAGAGGGATCTGAAGCGGTGCCCACTGGATCGAAAACAGTTGGATCTGAAATAGATCTGGAATGGATGGATCTGGAATGGCTTTCAGAATGGATTTGAAATGGCGTGGCAGTGATCGACAACAGTTCAGCTGAAAATAGATATGGACCCCAGGTATGTGCGTCTTCCTAACAGTTCAGGGGTTTCACTCGGCCACCAATGCTGTCTGACGGCTTGCATATTGGGGCAGTACCCCTCACTCCACGTATCAGGTAAAACTGATAGCCGCTTTTCCACAAACGACAGCTCTTGGTTTACCTCACGGGTGGGAACTAGTCAATCAGGTAGGGGTCGTTGCCCTTTTCTCTGGCAGGTCCTCTCAATGGGTCAGTTACTCTAGGGTTCCTGTGGTACTCCTCACAATGATTTTTACGGCTTATGCCCAAGTACTTCCCACAGTTAAGTGGATAGGGATTATTCCCAGATCCGAAGCTACAACAGATGCGAAAAAAAAAATTGGCAGAAATTTCACCCAGCGAGCCCAAGAAAGTGCTCTGATACCAGATGTGAAGAACCTGCCATAATTAATTAATGAAAACACACGAGATAGCAGAAATAACAGAACTCAAAATCACTTTTATATTGATCGCATGCCACTTCGAGGGGGCAACCTCCTTTGAGCAAGCTCAATACAAATAAATTCACGGTGCCTTCATTGGTCTCAACACAAATTTATATACTAAGTCTAGGCGCCAATACCATGGGTCAATACCATGTGTCAATACAAACCATGGACCAATACAAAATATGGATCAACAATTACTACAGGATGACTTACAAAGCATATGCGTCCAACAACAATAATACAAACTATGGATCAACAAATACTACAGAACGACTTACAAAGCATATGCGTCCAACAACAATATACTAATAAAGTAAATAGAAGGGTTGACATGGGTTCCTAACAAACTAGGACCTAATGTCGCTTCATTTTGGATCATTTAACATTTATTCCATAATTTATTGGCCTATTTTTCCACCATCAATTTAGAATATTGAATTTTCATGAGAAACTATAGACCTTGGGGCTAAATGACAATATTTTAATTCTTCCACATAGCCCTTAGGAATTGGGTAGGAAACTTAATTATTTATCTTGATATCATTTAATTGGGGACATGGCATCCTTCCTATATATAGGAGACAAAGAGGGACAATTACAATTAATGGACCCAAGCCGACATAACTAATATAATAATACTAATAACAATTACAACTAATACACCTCAAGTCGACATCAATATTATGTAATGAGCCACAATATAGGGCATAATGTTCCCACATTTAGGGCTTAACACTCAACCAGCTTTATGGTTGTTAAATTGGCAAGGTATGCCATGATCTCTTGAGCCTAGGCTACCATCATTCAGTTAGGGAAACACTAAATTAATTAATCCTTAAGTAATAAAATAATATAATCTAGCATGGCTAGCATATTAATAATAGTTACAATAAATAAATAGTGTCCTATGTAAACAAATACTTATGATAGGTGGGTAAATGAGTCATTGAGTGGGGTGTAAATAAAATGTAAGTGTTGACCTTGTTACTAATAATGAAGGATATTTGAAGGCACATGTGTGTATACTCATAAGTAAACATATTCCCTTGGTATGAAGATAAATATGCGATAGGGAACTAGCATCTAGGATGACCTATATGTAAAATGATGGTTTCAGTGGAAGACGATATATAGTCACATAAATGGAGATTGAATTGGAAGCTCTAAGTTAAGCTAGGAGACCTAATTTTCAAGAGCAAGATAGGGGCAGATGTATAATAATAATAATAATAATGTTAATGATATATATATATATACGAATTTTCAAGATTGACAATGTAAAGGCCTTGGAGGAACATTGTGTTGGAAATACTAAGAGGGGGGTTGAATCAGTATTGGGCATTTTTTACCATTTCAAACATTAATTATATCATGTAAACATTAACCATTAACAATGTCATTCATCATCACATAAACCATACAGATTGCACAAGAGATTTAATGTAGAAACTCAAACAGGAGAAAACAATGGAAAGGTTTTCTTATATAAAACAAAATTACATTCATAGGAAGAACCAACTTCTGAATTCTCCAGATCCAACTGGAAGGAGGATCCAATCCCTTATTTATAGGGTACAACCTAAAGAAAGCTACAACTCCCCAATTTACCAACGACAACTAGAAGGAGGATTCAACCCCCTAGTTTATAGTCTCCAACCTAAAGGAAGATCCAACTCCCTGATTCTTCGGCTCCAACCAGAAGGAGGTACAAACCCATTTCCTTGCCTCGTCCTAACGCCCTAATATAAATAAGAATATCAAGCTACCACTGTTACTATATCACTATCACAAATTGTACCTACATCACTATCTCTGTCAATCTATATCTATATCTGTATCACTATCTCTATCAACCTATATCACTGTATCACTACCTCTGTCATCCTATCACAATCACTATCTTTGTAGCAATGCCCCAATCACTTTCTTTGCAACCTATATATCTGTCTCTATTAACCTATATATGTATCTCTATATATTCATCTTTATCTATGTCCTTGTCACAATCGTTGTATCTATATCTTAATTCCACAATAACTGTCTTTGACACAATGCCATTGTTGATGTCACAATGCCACAATCACTGCCACACTATCTCAATATATGTTAAACTATATCAACATGTACATGCCCCATAAACAATCATCCATCGATTTCATTTTCATCCTTATATTTTACATCATAGACATTTTCAAAACATTGAAAATTCCAAGAGATGAACCATATGCCAAAACATAACCATGGACTATGCCAAGATAACCACTATGATCTATGTCAACATCATCATACAATATTCCCAGATAATCATCAAGATCTATGTCAATATCATCATACAACATGCCCAAATAATCATCAATATCTATGCCAAGATCATCATACAATATGCCAATATATCATCAATATCTATCCCCATCTAGCATCAAGATCTATACCAAAAAATCACCAATATCTAGATGTCAACAAATCACCAAGATCTATGCCAATAATATGCTAAGATAATCACCACCATAGCCTCTATAACATATTCAATGACTTCACATACCATACCAAGATCAAAGATGAACTCTATCCATGAGAGACATGTGCCATCACAAGAGAAACCAATAAGCATGAACCATACCTTTGCTAAGGTCATGAGGTGAAGAAACAATAGAAAAAACAAAAGAAATTCTAGATCACGTCATCACATATCCCTTCCGATAAGCTTTCCAACTAGCCAATAATTTTGTAATTCTGATATCGTATGAGAAATTTATGCCAATTTAGTGAATCTTCTCAATCCTCAAAGATACCCAAACATTTATCTTCTTTAAATTTTTTCACTTCTCTCCAAGAGGGGTGCAATACCAAAGAGATATTTGATGGAAGATCAAATGAAATGGTTGATCTTCTATTTGTACACTTCATCATGGCTTGTAGCTTATTTTAGGGTCTCCTTAAACTCATCCTTAATTTGTGGATCTCCATATTTTAAGGGGGTCTCAAGGGTTAGTACCCCACTTCCAGGATCCACCATGGCACTTCGTCCCAAAAATTTAAGATCACTCCATATATTCTCAAAGGGGCCTTAAGGTTTGTCCATATCATCATACTTGATGGACACATCATTATTTTTTGTGGGGATCCTTTCCACTTCATGTGGTCCAATGGGCCAACGTACCACAACTTGTGGGGTCATGTGGACCAAAAATGATTATTTTGGGGATACTTCATGCTTCACACCAACTTTGGGGACTCCTTAGATCCTTCTCCACCATGGGTCATATAACCCCAAATTCATGGGAACTAGACCAAATACCATTGTTTTTGGGTTTCTTCACCTTTTATTTCAACATTGTCTTGTGCACCAATCCTTATTACTTCAGGGGATACTTCTCATGGTCATATGGAGCAATCCTTTTGGTCACATGGACACAATCACCAATACTTTCATAGTTATGTGGACCCATCATCATGATTTTGGGAGATCTTTCACACTTCATCCCAATATGCTTTGCACCAACCTTAGGGGCTCTATAGGGACTTCTCCAACATGGGTTATGTGACCCCAACCACATTGTCATGTGGACCCAACACCACTATTTTAGGATTTTCTTCACATTTCGTACCGACATTGTTTAGGGGCATATTTAGGGACTTCCTTACACTTCTTATCATCATGTTCATGTGACCCACCATAATGGTCATGTAACCCATTATCATGGTCATGTGACCCAACATCATTGCTATAGGAAATTCTCCACACTTCTTCAGGACACTTTAAGGACTCCTTTACATTCCACATCATCATGATCATTAGGGACTTCTCTAGGGGATTCAAGGATTCATCAAACATTCCCAAACAATCTATCTCTACTACAACCACATTGTCATTATAACCTTGACACCAATGGCAACACTATATATCCTTTCACCGTATTGAGATTAGTGACACACTTTTTGACATCAATGACAACTTATTCCAACACATCGTGACATCAATGCCATCTTGAAACATAGTCTAACCGAAATAAAAAACATTGTGCAACCTGTTCTTACCTTCAGTAATGGAGTCACGAGAGAGATGCAAGAGAAAGGTTCCCACAATAAGGAACCCAAATCCAACCTTCCACTAGAAGAGAATGGTAAAGCACCTAATTGTAAGGAGATTGTCTCAGATAACACGAATAATGGAATTAAAGTAAAATGGCCTCCTAAGAAAAAGTCGAAATATACAATAACCAATGAACTTCAAGGGGAGTTCAAAAAGATCAAACCACCTACTTTCAATTGCATAGTGAAGACTGGTGAGGAAGCTAAGGCTTGGCTACTAGGAATGAAAAAGTACTTTCAGATTTATAAATTTGATGCAAATATGAAATCTCAGCTGGCTGTGTACAACCTCACCACCAAGAAATCTATTTGGTGGCAAGACTTGAAAAATACAAAGCAACTCAAGGAGAAGGACCTTGAGTGGAAGGAATTCACTGAATGTTTTTGGAAGAAGTACTTGTCAGAGAGATTCTGTGAAAAGAAAATAAAGGAATTTCATGAAATCAAAATGGGACAGATTAACATGGAAGACTTGATTAGTAAGTTCCTAGAACTACTATGTTATGCTCCCTACCTCAAGGAAGAAAAAGATAAAATCCAACGATTCCTGAGTTGTCTACCTAGATAATTATGGGACAAATTAGAATTTGATTGTCCTAAAGATTTGGAAGAGACCTTCCACAACACAGAACTAAAAATAAAAAAAGCCTACAAGATAAGAAAGGATAGAAGACTAAGCAAAGAAAGAAGGGATTTAAACCTCCTACCATTAGAAACCATCAAAATCAGTTCACCATAGCATTGTTTTTGGTAAGAATAAGCCACAACAAGTTGCTCCTACTCAAAGCAAAAATCATCTTGGAGGAACTACTATAGAGAAACTAGAAGGGACTAAAAATGAACCTCTTCAATGCTAGGGATGTGGGGATAATCACCGACAAGTGGAATTCCATCATAACAATATTGTTCATAATATACAAGAAGCTACTACAGTAAATGGCATAACTATAATTCGAAGGATCTGTGCATCCTTGGAAAACCAACATGATGAGCATCATTCTTCAATCGTGGAAGTGGGAGGCACAATTTTTGATAAATCCATTTTCATCATTATTGATCCCGGATCATGTGAAATTTATGTTTCCCCTAGAGTTGTTGACCAATGTATTTTGTAGAAAAACAATTTCCAATAGGCCTGGCTAGTCCATCTAGCCACAAGAACAAAGAATAATATTTCTTAATTTCTGAAAGATCGTATCTCTGAACTAAATGGAACAATGAGTACAAAAAACTTAAATATATTACCATTGGGATCCTATGACCTGCTTATAAAAATGGACTAGTTAGAGAAGCAGAAGGTTATTCTGAACTGCTACACTAAGACATTCACTTCCGAAGATGAGAAGGGAAATATCAAGACTAAGCATCAGACCAAGTATTTCACTGTGGGGAGCTCAAGTTAAAAATAAGGATGGAACCTTGAGACTTTGTATTGACTACTAGAAGCTGAAAAAGGTAACAATAAAGAACGAGTATCCTCTATGTTGAATAGATGGTTTATTCGATCAAGTTCAAGGCGTGAAAGTGTTCTCTAAAATTGATTTGAGATATCGATACCACCAAATTCGGATCAGAGATCAAGACATTTTTAAAACTGCACTTTGAACATGATATGGACACTATGAATTTGTGGTGGTGCCTTTCAGATTCACTAATGCACGTGCTACATTCATGTGCCACATTAACAGTATTTTTAGTAAGTATCTAGATAATTTTGTACTCATGTTCATAGATGATATACTCATTTATTATAATATGGAGGAGGAGCACAAGGGACATCTAAGGACATTTCTGCAGATCTTGTGAGAACACCAACTTTATGCAAAGTTCAGTAAGTGTGAATTCTTCCAAGAACAGATTCAGTACTTAGGACACGTAATATCAAAACAAGGGTCGTTGTGGACCCACACAATATTAGATCCATCATGGAATGGCCTACCCCAACAGATGTAGCATACATATGGTTTTTCATGGGACTAGCTGGATACTACCACAGATTTATCAAAGAATTCTCAACTATTACTCACCCCATAACCTCTTTGTAGAAAAAGGAAGACAAATTTGTTTGGACAAAGAAATGTAAGGCTAGTTTTCAAGAGAGGAAGCAGCTACTGACCATTGCCCCTATCTTAAAATTGCAGATCCCTATGAATATTTTGTGGTGTGTACATATGCCAACAAAGAATTATTAGGAAGAGTTCTAATGCAAAATCATCACATGATTTGTTGTGAGTCATGAAATATTAAGGACCATGAAAGGAACTATACAACCCGTGACCTAGATTTGGCAGTAATAATCCATGCACCGAGAATGTAGGGACACCACTTGAATAGAAGGAATTTTTTTCTAAAAACTGATAATATTGGATTGAAATATATTTTTTATAAATAGAACCTGAATTCCCGATAGGAAAAATGATTGGATTTTCTAAGACTATACGACTTTGAAATAGGGCACATAAAAGGGGAGAATAGAAAATTTGTTGATGCTCTCAGTAGGCATATTCAGCTACTATACACAATAAGTGTCATCACTATAGAAAATGACCTTAAGGATAGAATAAAAGTTGCATATCGACAAGATGAGTACTATCAGAAGATTTGTTATGGAATGCAAACATTGATCCAGGGGGATCCAGGATCACTCAAACTTTATATGTCTTGAATGATTATGAAAGTAGCGCCATTGTGTAGAGCTTGATGAGAGCTTTATGGCGATGTTCCTTTCACCTCAAATAGAATCTGGATGGACAAGATATTAAGTTATGAAGTCTTGGAAAAGTAGAGAAAAGATGGTAAAAAAGGGTTCCACATGGCACCACTAGAAAGGGAACACATGGCCTGTACAAAACTAACGTGATAGCCCCACATGGAATATTGCAAGTGACTTGGTAGGTGGACCTATCAGTTGGTGACACATGACAGGGTAATGACACAGTTGGAATGTATGTGGACCAACCAGGATACACCACGTGGAAGTCCAATTGGCCACATCACCATCCTATATACCAAAAATGTAACGGGGATTGGCGGGGAGGATTGACCCACGATCTCCTACAACATAATTCCACGCCTTCACCAATTCTCCTACCGGTGTTCCTTGATAACCAAATGGAAAATACATTATTTAAAGTTATACTGGTTATAATTTTGAAACTGGGTGGGACGGAGGTTTGAACCATCGAACCCAACTTTGGTAAATAAACGATTTCGTACACCAAACTATTGTAATGCTAAAAGGGCGCCAGTTTATTTAATACAAAGGGGGTCTGACGGTTTCTAACCATAGACCACCCAATACAAATACAAACAACCAACTAATGTGTCATTGGTTTCGGGATTGGTTAATACCTAAGGCATATTCCTTTTGTTGTTATAGACCATATGTTATATTTGGTGGTGGTTGAAACAATATGTCATGTTAAGTTGGTGTTGGTTTTTTATTTGGCACACTTGGGTGGAGGGTATTAAGGACCACCATGACCTATATAAGCGCCCTCATCATTGTGCCAAGACACAATTCATTTTACATAACAAGTCACTTTCAACGAGAGCCATCAGGATAGGGACAACGCTATTCCACTAGAGGAACAAAAGCCAAGGACATGGAGCCTTCCAAGCATTGGCCATGACATAGGTAACAAAAATTTGATTTAAATTTTTTATTTACATGGGGGCATTTTTATGGAGCGCTTTTTATTCTCCCTTTTTTATATGGGATTTATATTATAGTTTTTTATATGGGATTTTTATTTTAAGTTTTCTAATTGTTTCTTTCACTGCATTCCTCTACAATAGTGTCTCTTTTATATAAATTTAGTGCAAGTGTTGCATATGAGCATTTGCGTTTATTGGAATAGTATTAGCATTGTGTTTATTAAGGGATCCATTTTTCCTTAAACTTCCCATATGCTCAATATCATAATTTTTTATCTAGCTATTTTTATTTCTCTTATCCAAAAATTTTACAGGGGTTTTCTTACACAATTTTTGGATATGAAAAATTTTCAAACGTATATTCAATTCAATGCTCCTACTCCATTTTGGTGTATTTTCCCCAAGTGCATCGCTTGTTCCTTGTTGATTTCTGGATTTTGCATTCGACTTTACTATGTTTACTATTTAAAGTTCATATGATGTTAAATCCCTTTTTTTTCTGTTATATATATATATATATCATAGTATTAGAAAAAATACAGAACATTATTTCTATATTTTATAGAGTTTTGTATTTTATATTTTTTTCCCACTTTCACTAATGTAATTTGTGTTTTGTGTGTTTCGCAGGTAACTTATTGAATTTTGAGCTGTTCTCCTTTTTTTTATTTTTCAATAGTATTAACAAGGTTTCGTCCTAAGTTATGTTACTAAACTGTAGGCTTAGTAAATTAGTAAATTTTCACGCTAAATTTTCAAAGTAGATAGGTGTGTGTAGGCCTCTTAAGGTCCGAGTTTTTGAGCCAGTGGCTCTGATGCCAAATGTAGTGCCCAACCATGGCACTGGGTCTCTATTTTGTTTTCATGTAAATACCAAGTTTTTTTTTTGTTTTCTGTAAAAAAAATCATCTGTCTATGTTTCCGTTTTCTATATGTTTATATGTTTGTGCAAATAAATAAACATAATGTTTTCTATATGTTTATATGTCTCTGCAAATAAATAAACATAAACTTAAGACTTTTCATTTTAACTCTGTTCATTTAACATACATAATTTGAAAATAAAAGAAAATACATTTTTATTTAAGCTAACTTAGTAAAATACCTGGATCCGTAGATTGCAGTAAGATAAGAAGATTTATGTAGTGGATTCTGTAGGTTCCCTTAGCAACCCGAAATGATGTGTCCACCCTGCCGATCAGCTATTATCTTGCTGACCCTAGGAAATCAACGGATTTCCTAGCCCCTGAGCCCACAGACCGATAATCTCAACAGCAGCCTTGTCCTTAGTTCAATAGCCATACTGTTCAGTGAGTTTTCCCCCTCCTCATTGGAGTTTTCTCCCTCCTCCATTCCTCGAGTTGTCCCCATCCTCGGAATATTTCACTTCTCCCTACAAATCCTCACAGTTCTCCCACAATAACCTCCCTTCCTACTTTGTTAAATCTTCCCTTAAATAGAAATTTTCCTCCTCCATAACTTCCTTGTCACTCCACCGCCCTAGCCTACATGGTTTTGGAAATATCAATCATTAATGCAACACCATTTTCAAGATAAAGTGATGATTATATATATATATTTAAATTAAACTCCCGAGACAATTTTAAATAATATTAAAATCATAACTTCCTTGTCACTCCACCGCCCTAGCCTACATGGTTTGGAAATATCAATCATTAATGCAACACCATTTTCAAGATAAATGATGATTATATATTATTTTAAATCACCCAAGTTTCTCTCGAGCAGTGGAATTATTGACTTTCTAGTTTAGCTTTGAATTCATTTTGTTTAATAGAAGCAAGATATTTATGAATTATATTTAAACTCCCAAGACAATTTTAAACAATATTAAAATCACTCCACCGCTTAGTTAAGTGTTTTAAATAATATAAATATTGTGGGACCTTTCAAGATATGAAAGGACATAAATCTTAAATGTTTATCCGCATCTCGACACTAAATGGTCTAACTTGTATAAAATAAAATATTATTTAAAGATTATTCCCTCATATATCCTTTTATTTAATTTATCAATTTAATGTACCTCCTTCCATTAATATGAAAATAATCCAAATTATTTGATAATTTATTTATTTATTTTTAAATCTTTCAACTTACTTGGAATGATTCGGTCAATTAGTTAACTCAATAATCCATTTAATAAATTATTGGATTCACTATGGTTTATAAAATGGTTTATATAAAAAAGACAATTATCGTTTTGTTTTTATTATTAATTAAATAATAATAGTAATAACAATAATAATCAATAATAATAGTAATTAAGTTAATGGTGAATAATGAATAACAATATTCATTTGTTTAATCAATAAATGATCCAACATCAACATAGTACCTTTGTGTATTAATAAACGAAATACTCTTAATGGTTTAATTAATCATGATCAATAATTAAATAGTACACTCTTCGAGTGTTAATGTTTAACTGTTATACTTCATATTGACTTCATACTGACGTTATACTTCATATTGACTTCATATATTGGCTTCATACTGGCGACACCTTCACTGGAGTATACTTACAATTGAAGAAACTTATTTTAATTGTTCATTACATTGTTTACATACAAAGACTAATTAACTTATTTCACACATTAGTATCTTGATCATATATTACTTAAGTCGTTTACTAACTCCTTAACTCGATTATCTATGATAACTTATAGCATTGTTAAATCCTTATAAGTATGTTGTAAACAGATACTTTCGCACATGTACAAAATGTGCATGCGTGGCCAGCGTATGCACAGGTCTGACAAGTACTATAAAGATATATCATATTTCCTATGCTTAACAACTAACTAATACTAATAATACTTCATGCAAATAGAACAAGTATATATATTTATCATAACATTACTAAAACATCATCGGTCATTTTATCAGTTAACCTTTAAGATTTCATTTCATTATCTTTATGATTACATTTGTTCAATCAATCAAGTACAAGGAAAGCTACCTACTACCACTAACTCAAGATCAAGGAATACCCAACCCTCAACAGTACTAACTAACATATCCTCCCATCCTAACCTACGTCCACATCCTCCCTATCCTTCCTCTGCTAGTACAAAAAGTGGGTGCCAACTATACTGACCTGACCACATAGAACCTGAGAGTGGTAGCGTCGGCTAACTAGCGGACCTAGCCTCTCCTAGCAGGCATCCGACCATCGTCATCACAACAACTTGGGGAGCGTATCTCAGCACGGCCCTCCCACGACCCTGGGTATCATAGAAACATAGGGTGGGAAATACATCCATCCCTCTCAACATACTGGGTCTACACCCTTATCGACTCATACTTTGCTGCTATCAAGATTATCGGTCCATGTCATCGTATCATCAATTTCGGTTGCTAAGGTTTACTGCATGCATAGGTTCTTATCCATATATCAGATCAAGTATCCGTCTATCCCATAGCCCTTGTGTCCTATAGGTTAGTATTCCGCAAAATACACATTTTATAACAAGCATTTCCATTTGATCACCAATTGATCCATATCATCAACATCATTTTATTTCACGTCACAATTTTATCGCATCACAGGTATGCATGGAATATAACAGTTCTATCAATTTCATCATAGGTTGGCATCCACGTACAACACCATATATTTCACATTTCATCAATGAAAACGCTAAAACATATAGTGTCATCATAAAAGCAATGAATCTCATGATAATCATAACTTAATAACTGCATGAACATAGTAACATCATAATATCGTTGCATCATAGTCATAATGAAAACATAACATAGTAACAACATAAACATGGTAGCAACATATAATCGGGTCGATTGTGTCATAAGTATATTTTACTCACTCTTAGCTGAGTTCAATAGATAAAAAGAAATAAAGTGCAATATGTCTCACGGATAAATCTATCTAGTCAAAATATGGGGCGTTACAAGACCTCTTAATCAGGAAAATAATCAGGCTCCACAACCAACAATCTCCCACTTAAAGAGTGATCATAGAAACTCCACCACTACTGCATCTGCTGGACTATGCTCCAAACCTTAGACGTGGAAAATTTCTCATTTTCAGCTTCACGCTTGAAAGCCAACTGAAACTAAGTAGGAAATCATTTTATCTCTGGTTACTTCCTTTTTCAACATGTCTGCAAGATTCTAGCTAGTATGTATCTTTTCCAAATTCAAGAGTTCATCTTCCAGAATAGATCGTATGAAATGGAACTTGAGTTATATATGTTTAGTCTTAGAATGGAAGGTTGAGTTATTTGCAAGATGAATGGAACTCTGGATCTCACTGTACAACCTGTTATTCTCCTACTCCTTACCCAATTCCTCCATGAACATTTGTATCCAAATCATCTCTTTACTAGCCTATGTAGCATCAACATACTATGCTTATGTTGTTGAAATTGCAACAACCTTTTGCAGTTTCGAAATCTAGTCTACTATTGTTCCACCTACAGTAAAAAAGATACCTTGCAGTGCTCCTCCTCCCATCTTTATCACATGCCATATTTTCGTCAACATATCCCTGTAGAACGATGTATGAATCTCCAAAACATAATTCATGCATAGTAGTACCTCTCAAATACCTAAGAATCCACTTTACCACCTTCCAATGTTCTTTACCTTGATTGTTCATATACCTACTCACAACTCCCACTGCTTGTGCAATATCTGGTCTTGTGCACACCATGGCATACATTAAACTTCCAAGTGTTGATGGATAGGGAACCTTAGACATCTATTCTATATCCTCATGTGCCTTGGGACAGATATCCTTACTTAGTTTGAAATGGTTGGCCAAGGGTGTACTAACGTTTTTTTCATCCTACGTTCTAAACCTCTCCAACACCTTTTCTATGTACTCACCTTGAGACAATGTCAATTTGCAATTTTTCCTATCTCTTGTTATTCTCATACCTAGGATTTTATTTGTAGCACCCAAATCCTGCATCGCAAATGAATTAGATAATTTCCTTTTGAGTACATTTATATCCTACATGTTAGACCCTGCAATAAGCATGTCATCCACATACAATAACAAGATAATATAACTTCCATTATCTAGATTCTTGAAATAAACACAATGGAAAGAATGGCATCTCCTATAACCTCGTTCTGTCATAAACTTGTCAAATTTCAAATACCACTTCCTTGGATCTTGCTTTAGGCCATACAAGCTCTTCTTCAACCTGCATAACCCTTGGAGCTATTGCATATAAATCTCTTCCTCCAAATCTTCATGGAGAAAGGTTGTTTTTACATCTAATTGTTCAAGATGCAAATCTTCTACCGCCACTAGACTTAAAATAGTCCTAATTGAAGTCATTTTAAACACATGAGAAAATATTTCATCAAAATCTTACCTTTCTTTTTTGCAAACCCCTTTACAACAAGTCTGGACTTGTACCGCTTCTTGCCTCCATATTCTTCCTTCAACCTGTAAACCCACTTATTTTGGAATGCTCTTTTACCTGTAGGAAACTAAACCAAATCCCAAGTCTATTTTCTTACCAATGAGTCCATCTCCTCATTCATGCCATGCTCTCATTTTTTTCTAGTTTCCACCTGCATTGCTTCGTCATAACATTCTGGTTATAATCAGTCATCAACAAATAATACAATGAAGGAGAGTATCGTTCAGGGGGTCTACTTGACCTGGTATATCTTCCAACACTTGCAGGAGTTTGAGGTACCTACTATTGTTCTTGATTTTCCAGCACCTTTGGAACTTCATTTTCTTTGATTTCATTAAGCACTGTGTACTCTTTGGTTTCCTTTTATTGTTTATTTCCCTGCAACTGATCTTTATATATGACATTTTCATTGAATACCACATCGTTACTCCTAATTATTTTGTTATTTTCATAATCCCATAAGCGATAACCAAAATCATCAACCTTGTATCCAATAACGCTACATTTCTTGGATTTAGCCTCAAGCTTTGTTCTATTTTCTTTATCAATATGGACAAATTCTTCACAAAAAAAAGTTCATAGAAATGAGTAGTTTACCTGTCCATGCCTCCTCTGGAATCCCACCATCCAAAGCGCTTAAAGGTCCTCTGTTTATTAAGTAAACAACAGTTCACCATTCTCTTGTGGTGTTTCTAGAAGAGTCCTCTATCTAGAAATCCCATGGTATGAACAGTAAATATCAAACTCCTTGCCACGGTATTTGCCTCCATGATTAGATCTGAGACACTTTAACCTTTTTCATGTCTCATTCTCAATCAAAGATTTCCATTTCTTAAAAGTAACAAAAACATCATTTTTTTGTCGAATGTAATAAACCCAAGTTTTTCTAGTTGCATCATCAATAAAAGTAACATAATAACAAGAGCCACCAAGAGATTGTGCTTGAGTCGGTTCCCATACATCTATATGCACAAGCGCTAACTTTTCACTCTTCTTTTGCTTCCCAACTCTAAGAAATGTGACTATCTTTTGTTTTCCATAAATAAGTTCTCACATAATTCCAAACTTACCTACTTCAGATCTGGCAGCAACTTCCTTGAGTGGAGAATCTACATCCCCTTCTCACTCATGTGGCCAAGCCTATGATGCCACAATGATGTATATGTTTATGTGGAAGCTATAGAGATAGAAGAATTAGTATTATGAGGACATAAATACAATGTACCTATCCTATCTCCTTTGTTATTACCAGTGATCCTTTAGTGATCTTCCACCACCTTTCTCCAAACGTAAACAAAAATATGCCATCTCCCAAATACCTTGTTGAGATCATATTTATTTTCATAGAAGGAATATTCCTTACATCTTTCAGTAGCCATTCACATCTATTCTTTAACTTTATTTGTACCTTACCCATTCCAACAATTTTACATGCTTCATATTCACCCAATAAAACATGTCCAAAATCACCGTGAACATAATCATGAAATAATTTCCTATGGGGTGTACCATGTTACATGAAGCCCTTGAATCTACTACCCATTAATAACTAGTACTATCTAATGCAAGATTCAAATCATCTTGTAACACATCACTTGCTACATTTTCTTCCTGAGTAGTCTCTTGTTGTCCATCTCTTTTATTCTTTTGAGATATGTAATCTTTCTTCAGATAACCTTTCTTTCCACTGTTCTATCACTCTATCCTTCCCAGTTTGGACTTGGATATTCCCTTCCTAGACTTCCCACGATTACCTGGGCTCTTTCCTCTCTCCCTTTGTCTTTCATTGGTCTCCATGGTCAACACATTACCTAATGTCTCACTTGTGCTTTTCCTTTGCATTTCCTCGCTAAGAATAACAACAACAACAACATCAAATTTTAGTGTTTGAACCAGAGACAAAGTTACTTACATCCATGACCAAGCAGTTCCAGCTTTCTAGCAATGAGTACAATATTATAAGATCCCTAACCTCATATTCAAAGTTCACTTTACAAAACTTAGTTGATTGCTAATCATATTAAATTCATTTAAATGGTCAGCAACAGACCCGCCTTCTGACATATGCATTTCTAATAAACGCTTCATTAGAAATACATTGTTGGATGTCGATGGTGTTTCATATATTTTAGAAAATGTGCTCAATGGACCCTCCATTGTATTTTATTTTGAAATATTGAAATCCACCAATGATTCCAGGCACATTCCTATTGTTCCTAGTGCCTTTTTTTCAAGAACCTCACATTCTTCATCTTTCATACCCATCGGCTATTTTTCTTTTCCTCCCAACGATAGGAATATATCATTTTGATACAGATAGTCCTCCATGTGCATCTTCCATAACTGGTAGTTTTGGCCATTAAATTTTTCGACCCTAAACTTTCCTTCTTCTATCATTGCTCCCACTTGAACCATGAACCCTTATTTCCTACGATTTTATGCACCAAATAGGCCTTTGGCTCTGATACCAATTGTTAGAAAAATAGGATAGCAAAACAATAGAATAAAATAAGATGCAAAAATAAAACACATAAACATATTACAAGAGAGACACCAGATCTTGACTGGATTTTGAGAAAAGTGCAGTGCAACTTTTATTTAGCTATAACTACAAAGTTTTGTGTTATGTTAGAAGGTCAAAGAAAAATGAAAATTGGCCAAAACATGCAGAAGATAGATTTAAACTTTAAACAACGAGAGAAAATTTTTTGAAACTGTTGAGACACATACAGTTGTAGTATTGTTTATTGACAACCCATCTTTTATCAATAGTTCATAGTTTCTATTATTTTGTTGACATGCAATTTCAATGGATGCAACCGACCCAACATAGTAGGAATTTGTCTAGTTGGAAATTCCATAGACATATGTGTCTGGTGCTAATCTGTTCCCATGGAAAACCTGTGAAATTGCCTCAACATTAGTTTGATTCTACAAGGGAATAATACAATACTTTTCATCATCTTGACCACATGCTCTCTTGTTTCTAGTTGAAAATTTTGAGATTTGGACACTACTACTGAGATTGAATAAATCAATGAACCGAGAGATAAGCTTATTGTTCATATTTACTATTATGGTTAATTTCCCTTCTGTATATACTAAGTTAGCATACACTAATTTTGTTTGGCTTGGTGAACCTGTGCTTTTATTTTCTGCGGGTCCATACAAGGCCAACACATCTCCTTCAAACACACTTGTATGTGTCATTAAACATTTTTGTAGGATGGAGGATGGTGCTTGGACCATTTTTTGTTTCTGAAATAATCAACAAACAAAAAGGTTATCAGGTTTTTCCAAAAAAAGATGCTTTTGTTTTCCAATCATACTAATATAGGAAGAGGAATAGTTATGAGCACCTTTTTACTTGACCATGTTCCAATGTTGTAGTTTTTTTGTCTTCGAAGCAAGTGCTAGAATTGGTACTTGATGCTATGTACTTGATGGGATTGCAATTTGGGAAAAATGATTTTGGGAGAAACTGAAAATGGAACAAGCATGTGTAATTACTTCAATAACATGGTTTGAAGATATAGATGGGAGAGATCACTATATCAATAGAAATGAGCAAATTTGGGACAAATGCTTACTTCTTTTTTTCTTTTTTTGGGCCTCATTTTCCTTTCTTTTTTGCACTGTGGTTTTTCCAATTCACCATGCAAAGGTATCAAGAGAATGCAAGGAAAATGTCATGTAGTAGAAGGAAAACAACAAATGACATGTGGAGAATGCAAATGGCTATTGGTTTTTTCAAATTGAATTTTCAAAGGGAAGACATAGTGCCCAATGTAAATTGTTGTGATGTATTTGCCAAAAAAAATCACTTTTGATCTTGCTACAGAAGTTGTGGTAGAGATGCAAATTTCATTGGGTAGAGGAATATGTGAAATTTTGAAAGGGATTGAAATACAAATAGCATGGTGATTTGTCCAATAAGCCTCAGCAACTTGGATTTTGATATTGTCAACTGAAAATGTTGTCCAAAAGTGTTCAAGAAAAGAACCAAAAATAGTTGTCTTGTTTGTTGTATGCAACTTAAAATTATGGTTCTTCATGAAAGAGAAAAAACTTTCATGTGCATTGCATTTTTTCAATATGTCAATGTTAAAGTCACCTGCAATAATGATATATTCATTTTCACGATTATGTTTAATGACATTAGAAATTTAGAACTCAATGAATATATTTCTTGAATTCGTGAATGTGGAGAAATATAGAAATTTTATAACCTTACAGTTGTCTTATTAATTTGGAAGTGTGAAATATTTTCCTCGACCATGTTTGTTGTATAACTTAGTTTTCCCTGTCGAGATATGTTTTTTCTATAACATGTAAGGATTCCATGTAGATTGAACACAAGATGGTAGCAGTAATTGTTTGCAAGAGGATGTCATTTCTCATCAGATCGTAGTCATTGACAATGTTGTTAATGTGTAGCATGAGACTTCGTGTGTTCCATGAGCATAGAAACAAGCCTTTTGTGTTTTCCATTGATGGAAATACATATTGGCATTCTAAAGGGACTTCATTTTGAATCGTATTTATGTCCCTAAAGACTTTATATGAGATGCATGTTGAACTCACCAAAGACACTGAGAGGGGAGGGGGGTGAATCAGTGTCTTGCTTCTTAATTTCTTTAACCAATAACTTTATCAACATTTTTATGCATTAACATATATAAACAAACATTAACTAATATATGCATGTAACCTTCACTGAGATTTTAAATTAGCATACAGGTAGACACAAGATGTGTATAGAAGTTGAATCATAGAATAATCAGTCTTTTATATGAACATGAGGAATAATAACATAATTATCAAGTCCAAAATCTTATATTTCAAGCTTCATTGTAGTCAAAATTTCTCAAGTCCTTCTCAAACTAGCTTGCTTCAATTCTGCTTCAAGATTATTGCTCAAATGAATGGCAGGGCTACCTTAGATCTGCATAAAGCTCAAATCGATATGTGCTATGTTTTCCTCTTTTCACACACACCTACAACAACATCCATCTTTTGGTGTCTCTCAAACATTCACTCTCCAAGGATATACTTCTCCTTCTTTTCTCCTCTTTTACTCATCTTCCACACCTAATTAACCTACTCCTTGTCCCTATCCCTTTAGTCTTTTCTTTCACCTGAATTCCAGTGCTTCTTTGATAGATTTCTCACACAAGTTCACTGCTCCTCAACTTGCTAATTTTTTATGATATGTTAGCCAAGTAACCCTACTCATCAGCCTGTCTTTTTAGTCCTTAATGAACTCCACATGAATTTACTACTCATTTGTTTCCCTTTTTACCATTGTGGATCTGCGAACAAGTTTGGAGAAAGAAATATAACCCAACAATAAATTTGACAAACCCTAGCAGTGAATTTGACCTCCTCTGTTGGTTTTTCAGATCAATGGGTAGTTTATTTTCTCTATATTTTGTGCTAAGATCAACTCTGTTACTTGAGACACTCTCATCTGAGTTCACCTGCTCCTCGTTCTTCCACTTCTTGTTTGGTCTTTTTACATTTTTTTCTCAGCCTACTTTTTCGGTCAGATCTACTACAAGATTTCATCCCAAAATAACACTAACACCTTCTTAATTATACCCTGAAATCATATTTTAAAAATGATTGGGCCAACCTCATGTGATATATTTCAAACCAATTTTTTACTAGGCCAACATATTATCTCCTCTCATTAATTCTTGATACTAGGGAAATCTGACTTATCTTTACTCCCGAGACATAGTTCCACGTAATATCAATCATCCATTGTATTCAATAGTCTTCAATATTGGTCACTACTCCAAATTCATTTTTCTTTCATAATTGTTGGCGTAGGTAATTGATCTAGAGGTTTCCAATGTAGACCCAGGTACTTCGCGATACAAGGAACCAACAAAACCCTTATTCACCGGCCCTTTCGAAAATAGACTGTGAGCAGCTTCAGGTCTCACCCGAGGCGAAGATGAGGGGGTGGTTGCGGAATCAAGTTTCCACAACCTGGTGATGCGAGTGTTAAAGAGACTGATGGGCAGCGCGATAAAGGATTCCTACTGCAGACAAAAGACTGCGCAAAGTCTCTCCTTCACGCCGGATACTTCGGAAAGCTGAGGCGCTTGTCCAACTAGCGCATCCAAGGACTGCACGGTATTGGATACTTCCATTGTTGTGATGGTAAGCTATCAACAACTTACCTCGTAGCACTCACAAGGGGTCAGCGCGTCAACTAGACTGTGCATCCACTTCAGGACTTGATCAATTCTAATCAACCTTACTTAACGATCTTTATCCATTCAACAACACTTAGGTTATTATCTTTATGGTGTATGTAAATGAATGAAACACACAATACTGCGCGCTCCAACGCTGCGCTCAAATCCAGTACTTAACTATGTGATTATCCAACAAATTCATGCATTCAAAGACTTAAAAGTGTTGAATACTTAATGTTCATCCACACATGTATTACTTAACATATTATTCCCATCATTCCTGCGAAGAATATATATAAAAGCAAACACATAACAAATAATTGCGGATTAAGCATCCATACTAAGCAAATGAACAGTTTCAAAAACACAAAACAATCATACTACATAGGATTTAACGTGGTTCACCCCCTGGATGGAGGCTACGTCCACAAGAACTGTTGTTATATTGGTCTTTTGGGAAGGGTACAATAGTTTTTAGTGTGCGCACTCAGCTACAGACTCTCTTCTCTCTCAGATAGGTCTCTACGCACACATATGCATAGCCTTTACAATAGCTTCCAAGCTTAAAGATTTTAACAATGACCAACCCTTCCCTTACAAAATCATGCCTTATTTATAGATCATGCCCATAGGTCATGTCTTTATAATTCATAGGCAAAAACCCTTAGGTTTACAAAACATGGCGTGGCTAACTGCCAGCCTGACTGTCGCCATCGACAGCTTGCTCCGCTTGCTTCAGGCCTTCCAGTTGGGCCACTCGTGGCTCGCATGATCTTCTAAAAGCCGCAATCACCAAAATGGTTACAACTGCATCGTGGCCTATCCCTTTCCGCTCCTTCCGCCTGCCTATCATCATTAGCGTAGTGGCCTAGCTTCTCAACTGCTTTCCGCCACTCTTCTAGACAAGTCACTTTCTTCTTCCTTCAACCTGTTCCTTACTCAAAATAGGTCACTTCCTCATCTGACCTTTACTTATGTTTCTTACCAAAAATAACTACTGTGCAGATCATGTGCACCAGCGTACTGCGCAATCCTACCTTGCTTATTGCCTCTACGCAACATGCGCAATTTCTCAAAACTGCCCCTTTACAATATCGCATCACGCAATGCGTAGTTTCCAACACTTGTACAAATATTCCAACTTGGGCCCCGCCCAACAGGCCCCTAACACTCACCTGTGGCTCATCCCGAGCCACTTCCATCTACGAAGGATGGTGCCGCATCTTCTGGTGTACCTATCTTTGAAGTAAAATTTTGCAAAGTAATTGCTAACTCTGCAACCATGTCCTTGGCCTTTTGCTCAAATCCTCGAAGCGTCTCTAGAGTTGCCTGCGAGACCTTTTCTTTTGCCACCTGCTCTTTCATGGTCCCTTCCACCGCTTGAAGTTCAACAAACTTCTCATTGAATTGCTGCATCAATTCAAGGCGTTCTTGTTCAATGGGTTGCAACCTATCAGATGTAGCAACCTCTTTCTCTCTAAGCGCGGCCAACTCTTTCTGCAGGTCCTTGATTTCATTATACTTCTGTATTTTCTTCCTAGCCGACGCACTTTTTAACTCTGTATTTGCAGCTTCTACCTATTTTTGTGTCCACTGCAGATGCCCCCTTATCTTTTGAAGCACGGGATCCTCATTCAAACTTGTCAATGTTGTATTTACTCCTTCATGTAAATCTTGGCACTTCGTCACTTCCGACAAAATGTTATCCATTGTTGTCTGTACTTCCTCAGCTAGAGCCACGCACTGATCTGGTGGTATAACTGGGTGCCTAGCCTCCAGGTCTGCAATCTTTCCTTTGTAGGAAGTCTCCATCTATATAATATCTGATGTGGTGGTTTCTACCTTGGCCCCAAGCTTCTTTATTGTATCCTCAACATCATCTTCTTCTGCGCATTCCTCAATCTTTGCGCAGACCACTGAAACTGTCTCCTTCAACTTACGGTCTTTTTCTCTGGCTTCGCTCAACTCTTGCATATTGCGAGCTGAGTCTTACTTCAGTTGATTGATATCTTCAGTTAACTATGTGCTCTGATCATATGAGGCAAGGCCTCTCTCATGGATCTCTTCAGCAATCTATATATGCAATTCATTCAAGTCTTCTAGTGGCAAAGCCCGAATATTAAGGTCAAGGCGCGCGATCTTTACTGCTTCCTTAATCGCTTCATTCGGATAAATGAGGTATCCCGGCTCAAGGTGCAACACGCACGGATACTTACTTACAGTAAGAGGTGGCCTCTTCAGTGCACTTGTTCCACCTAACTTCCCTTTGGAGTCTGAATTGTGTTGGCCCAAGCTTATCTGTGCTACCATTGTCTTGACTGTTTCCATAGTTTGGATCAAGCTTATCTGTAATTGTTCCTGCTTAGCTTCCTTCTCCATGCGATTCTCTTCCCATACTTCTTGTACCTTGGTTGTTATTATCTCACAATCGTCAAGATGTAGCTGCAGACCGAACTCAGGCTTCTCGGACTTCCTCTTTGTACGTCGGCCTTTCGGTTCTGTGGGGCTTTCAGTGGCCTTCCTTTTTCCCGCTGTCATATCTGTAGGATCACTCTGCACATCATCCTTTTCCTCATCAGTGAGAGTACCTTCAGGTATCCCTCACTTCTGTTCTCCCTTTTTCTCTTCTGTTTCTTCCTTGTCATCCTCTATGTTTTCATCATCTATTTCTTTTAATTCAATCTTCCCCGAAATGGGTTCAACATGTTGTTCATAATCAGATTCATCATCGCGTGATGTGGGAAATTTCCAGTCCACATCCCATCTCTCCATCATTGCCTCAATTGCCTCCTGATCCAGCCGATAAAACCCTGGATACATAATCCCTCCTCTGCGTCAGCCCTTGGATGAATGTATGACCGATGCCTCTTCACCATAAACCTCATGATGCATGTGTATGTGTCGGTCAGTGGTTTTGCGAGTCGCGGCATTGAAAGAATTGCGTCGTGCAACTGGTGATAGTAAATGTAAAAGACTTCATTTGTATGGTGCTTCTTGGATGCCTTCGGGCTCACCCATAGGTTAGTGAAGTGTGTACCACAACCTTGTCCTATTAAGGTTGGGACACCTTGATACCCATCTGGCTCTTTCCAGCCTACAAAGGCTATCAATATTAGCAGCCAACTGAAATGGAAAGTTGTTCCATTATCCTGTGTGTCCTCAACATCTGCTAGAAACTCATTGTGTAAATACTGGCACCAATTATAAGGTTTTCCGCGCAATGTATTGGATGCTAGCTTGATTGTGACTGCGGGTACCTCAGGCAGATGACACTTGCACAATAGCTTTCCTACGAGCAATTGGGTAGTAAATTTTGTAGCGTAGTCATTGATATCTATGGTCGGGATTCTAGGCCCCTTCCGGACCACACCGAAGTCCTTCACAACTTTGGCAGACAGAGCTCTATCCTGTGCCCTCTTTACCATTAGGTTGTCCAGGTCCTCACCCCTCTTGTTTAGGTTGGTGATATGATGTATCATATCTATACTGATGTCGACACGCTTATCCAACCATAATAATCCCTCATGTACACAAGTCAATAACACACGCACCACCGCCAAAAAATCGGTGCTCTTAGTAAAATGTGGCATTTGCAGTAGGTTCAACAACCTTGATGGTTGGATGGCCTTTATCCAATCTTGGACCTGCAGGCTTTCGACAACAGTCTACGCATTCATTGTCCGGCTGATGTATCCATCAGGTCGAATCTATGGATAGTTCTTTGGATTTTCCAATGTGTTCTCCAGTAAGTCATGGTCGTCCAGTTTACATCACGGCACTTCGCCCAGTAGGTTTTCCATAACCTTCGCCTGAGTAGAAATGGGTGGGATTGGGATTTAATAAACAACATTTTTCTACAAACGCACCGGTATTGCATCGCCTTTTCGTGGGGGAATGTAATCAGGAACCAGGTAAATGGGCTAGTCATGAACTGTGGCTGACTTCTGCTTTGCTGTTGCTTCGGACCCTCCTTGGTCTGAAACTAGATTCTTCCCCTTGTTTGCCTCTGCAGCCTACCTTGCTGAGCTTCGAGAAGAAGCTCTCTTTGTTGCCATCATAGCACCTACAATCCCTGATTGCTCAAATAACCAGAACAGTCCCCGCAAGTCATCTGGCTCGCTCATATGCTGCTCACTTTACTCGGATCTTTGGTAGCTCCAACAAGCAGGGTAAAATACTTCATAAAGTAGATAAGTGACCGAGTGAGGTCTATTTATAGTTTCAGCTGGTATGTAATGTGGCCTTCGACGATTATCGAGGTACTAAATGCCATATTCATGTCCAGCTCGTGCATATGATCTCGACCCTGCCAATCGATCCTCATCATCATGCCAACTCTATTTCCTTAAATGCGAAAAGGTTGCTAGGAAGGCCAGAGTGTCAACTCCATCATGTCAGCGTTAAATGCTCAGCCTGCCAGTCGGATTCCGGTACTCTGTTAGTTATTTCGGCCTTTATGGTGGTCCAAAGTGTCACATCTTCCCTAAATATTGAATTGTTCCAGTGTCGCCAATTTGGTTAACGACCCACTAACAGGCCGACGATTGCAATGGTAACGGTTTCCGTCACAATGTGCTAGCGGTATCATACAAGTGTCGCTTCCGGATGCACATTCTACTTGCTCTTCTGAGCGACTGTGGTTCCAGCTTGTCTGCATGATTAGTACTTTGACATGCGCTGCACAGCTTCTCATGCTTTTCTTCTTTTTTTTGTGCGTGCGTGTGCAGCTTCAGTAGTGTTGCGCGGTACATATGCCTCCCTTTGATCATACAGGATCCTACGAAGCAGGACTATCGCGGTAAAGCTTTAGTCTGCTTCCATTTATCAAACTTGGCAAGGTATCTCCGGCTAGGGTATCTAACTGAACTACGCCACCATTAGTAACATGCATTACAGTAAATGGGCCAAGCCAATGCATCTTAAACTTTCCAGTAAATTTCATGAATTTACTATCATACATGAGGACTAGATCACCTACCTGGAAAGACTTGTTCTTGATGTGGCGATCGTGCCATGCTTTTTCGCGCTCTTTTTGTACTTGTTGGTGGAAGCTTGCGATGAAGCGATCTTCCTCCAACCCAACCAAGTGTAGGAGCCTTTCTTCTAGCACTGCGCAGTCTTCCATGCCTGTAAATGCAGCTATTTGCAAGCTGGGAACGATATATTCCATTGGCATTATTGCTTCTTGCCCATAATCCAATCTGAAAGGTGTATGGTCTGTCAATTTCTTGCATGTAGTCCTGTATACCCATAATACAGATGGAATGCACAGGCCCCCATCGTCCCGATTGACGTTGCATATCTTGGTTAGTGCATTCTCCAACACTTTATTGAATGCTTCGACTATTCCATTCGCTTGCGGGTGATATGGTGTACTACGCTGATGATGAATGTGGAATTATTTTGTCAAGGCTTCAATAGTTCTATTAAAAAATTGAGTTCCCTAATCACTCATCAAAATCTTCAGGCATCCGAACCTTGTTAGGATGTTCTTATAGATAAACTCTGCGGCTGTAGCTGCGCTACAGTCTTTTAGTGGTTTTGCTTCTGCCCATCTAGTAAGCTAATCAGTAGCAGTAATGATATACCTCGCGCTAGTTCATTTCCCCGGTGGGTTAATAGGTCCCACAACGTCAATGGACCATTTCTTGAATGCTTTTAATGTCGACTATGGATTTAATGGCATTTTTTCTCTACGTGACGACCTTCCCGTCCTTTGACAAACATCACAACTCTGGCAATGTTCCTTCGAGTCTTTATGGATAGTAGGCCACCATAGACCTGCGCGCAATATCTTATGCGTAGTGGCTCTCCCTACGTAGTGACCTCCCACGACTCCTGAATGTGCATCAGCCAACATGAATGGTTTCTCATGCTCTAATATGCATCTGCGCAGTACTTCATCAAGTCCCAACTTGTATAGATGGCCCGCAATAATGGTGAAGTCTGCGGCTCACACTACCAGCTGATTCTTCTGTTGGGTAGTTAACTCTTGAGGTGCCAACCCTGTAGTTAAAAATTCAATGATGTCCTTATAATAATCATCGGCAACCTGTCTAGTGAACAACTGCGCATCAGGCAGATTGTCTTCCAAGTTCGTAGGTTCCTCTCCCGACTCAATCCTAGACAGATGATTAGGTCCTAAATTCAACCTGCCTAGCTTAACAACGATTTCAAAGTCATACTCCTGAAAGAGTAGTAACCATATGCATATTCGCCCCCCTAACACTGGCTTATTGACCAGTTATTTCAAAGCAGAATGGTCAGTAAACATAGAGAAGTGCGCACCGATAAAATAGTGCCTGAACTTTTGCAGCGCACAGACCATAGCGAGTCCTTCTCGCTCAGTAGTGGTATAATTCTTCTCAATAGAGGATAACTTTCTGCTGGAAAATGCAATGGGATGATCAATACCTCCCTCTCTTGGCTGAGCAAGAACAACGCCCAATGCTATACACGAAGCATCAACATGGACATGAAATGGCTTCTCCCAGTCTGGAAACACTAGGATCGACGCAGTGACCATCTTCTCTTTTAATGTGTCGAAGCCTTGTTCGCATTCTTCGTTCCAAATGAACGACACATCTTTCTTTAACAGCTTCTCCATAGTTGCGGTTATCTGTGCATACCCCTTTATAAATTTTTTGTAGTAACCGATATGTCCTAATGTAGTGCGCAGCTGCTTCACTGAGTTTGGTGTGGGAAAGTTTACAATGACTGCGATCTTCACAGGATCAACCATCAAACCCTGTTGCACACAATGTGTCCCAACAAAATTCCATAGGGAACACAGAAAACACATTTCTTCAGATTTAATGAAATTTGATGTTGTCTGCATTTTCCAGCATCATCCTGAGGTTCGCGGCATGGTTCTTCAATAAACCGAAAATAGTCCAATCATCAAAATAAACCTCTAAAAAATTATGTATAAAATCTTTAAATGCTGCGACTACCACTCTAGAAAATATGGCAGGTGCGTTCTTCAGACCAAAAGGAATCACTGTGTACTGGAACGACCCCCATTCTGTAGTAAAAGTAGTCTTGTGCCTATCTAAGAGATCAATCCTGATCTGATGGTATCTAGAGAATCCATCCGTAAAAGAATATGCCTCATTCCCTCCAACATTATCAGGTACTTCATCTGTGAAAGGGGCAGGAAATGGGTCATGCATCGAAGCATCATTCATCTTTCTAAGATCCACACAGATCCTAATCTCACCCTTCATTTTCTTATCCTTGATAACCATCGGGCTTATCCACTCAGATTCTTCAACCAGCTCAATGATCCCTGCATCGAGCATCTTATCGAGTTCTGTCTTAACTCATTCTTTGTAGCGCGGGTTTAGTCTATATGGTCTTTGCTTCACAGGCTTCGCGCCAGGCTTAAGAGGGATTTTCATCACTCCTAAGTTTCCCAGAATACCTTTCATCTTTATGAACTTGGTCGGGAATAATTCTCGATATTCCTGTAGTATGCCCGCGACCTCCTCAACTGTGTCTTCATCCCAATAGTCTTCGATAGCTGTGAACTTTGGCTCTTCACTGGTGCGAATGTTCACTTTTCTTTTTTTCATAGGTCCACTCATATCTGGAATCTCCAGTGGAGGTCCTTCTACCTCGCGTGCTCCCTCTGATTCATGTATCGTTATGTTGCGCGGATCCTCCTCATCATTGTCTGCTTTATCCTCGGATTCTTTAGCGATGTTATAACAATCAAGAACATGCTCTAGTTGCTCCTCCCATTCTGGTTGTAGGCATGCAGGTACGCTGTCTGCTCCAAATAATTCTTGTAATGTCATGTTTCCCTATTTGCAGTCTGGTCTGAATATTCTTTCCTTAATAACCTACAACGCGTCATTGATACTCGGATGTTCGTCTTCGAAACTAAAATCTTTCTGGAAACTCACAGGTAGGGAAGACCAATATGCTATGCCCCTGTGTAACTTCGTGTCTAGGTACCACTTCTTTGGAATTGGTTCCTCCAGCGTGTGCACAAACAGATGCACCCATTCTGTCTGTCGCCTTTCCTTCCATGCTTTTGAACAGACCTGAATATGTTGTCTTGGATCTGTCTGTCCATTGTATTTCTCAAAGGATGGTGCATGGGGGCTTCACTCAATAAACTGCTATCATAGCACATTCGTTCGTGGCATATGAAACAATACCCCTAATTTAACTAAATATTGGAAAATACCTTCCAAAATAATTTTTTTAACCCCCTCCCAATATGCCTTCCCAATTTTAAAAAACCCCTATTTTCACTAGATATTGTATGTATCAATTTTTTTATTAACATTTTGTATACCCCTTAATATTTCTATGTAGTGTATTGATATGATACCCCTCTTATGACCCCACATGCATTCTACAATGCACCTTTCTTCTTTCGATGTATATTGTGGATGCGAATTACTTCACCCACAATGCAATTACTCAACCACATATCATTATGATTTGCAACATCTAATGTTCTAATGAAGAGATAGGAGATCACTTCTTGTATGTCACTAGAGCTAATGCACATAGTACAACATTTAGATTGCATGTTGCAGTTCCCCAATCATTGACTAAGCCTGTTGTGGGCTAGGTATCCAAGCCCCAAGGGCCTGTAACAAGCTCTAGGAGGCTGACTAAACCTCCCAAGGCCTGTAATAGGAATGAGTGGTTGGGTATTCAAGCCCCCAAGGCCTATCAAGGGCCTATAACAGGACCTGGAGGCTTAGAGCCTCCCAAGGCTATTGGTAACAACTGGATGAGTGTTATTGGTAACAATTGGTTGTCAATGACCACTGTCTCTCGACTATGATCGACTAGAAACCAACTTCACCATGAAACCCGTGGCCTCAAGCCTACCTCAAGACGCGATTTCCTTGCGTACTAGTAAGCCCGAGCCTTGCCTCAACCCGATTTCTCTTCCGGTCGTGATTCCGCCATCTCCATTTGGCAGATATTTGTTAGTCCACCCATATAAAAAAGACCCCAAAGTATTTTTGTATTGTTACATTAAATAAAAAAAACCTTTTGCCCCTTAATATATAAGCAATATAATTTTTAGGTTTTCATGAATATTTAATACCGCAATATGAATGAATGTGATATTATATTGCCTTCTAATGAAGCCCCCGTGGGATAGGGTAACCTTATCAGCAAACCTGATTTACATCTTAATTCTGCACTGATCTCATGTTGTCAGTGTCTGCTTATGCACAACCCACCATCTGGCAAGTGTATCGCGGAGTGCCATGTCTAATGCTTGTAACCGATGTTCATCTGCAATTGTTGTAGTATATTCATTGATAAAAGAATAAACGTTAGAGAAACCATCATAGCCGGGCATTGGGCTTACCTCCTTTCCAATCCAACCTAGTGACTTCGTGACCTACTCGCATCTCCTAGCTAATACTTCATGTAATCTGCTTTGCCAGTTTTCCAGTCCTGCATCAGAGTCTAAGATGCAAGAGCTATCACAGCGCCAGCTGAGCGTTCCATTTGCAATTGGATCAGTATAATCAGCATCATTCGTTGTCATCTTGTAAATACGGTCCAAGTCTTGGGCTCTGGATTCCTCCTGAATCGGTTCAACATATCGTGCACCCTGCGAGGGGTCCAATGGCACGATGACCCTTATATCATTGCCTTCAAATATCATTTTCATGGTCTTCAAATTTATAATGGTCGAGTTAGTCATTTCCTAATCGATACCCAACAACGCCAGATAAGGATGGCTATCATCCACAATTTCAATTACTTCAAAGTCTGCATAGCTTCACACTCCGTCAATGTCAACAATGGTGTTGGGTAACCTCCCCAAGGGTATAACTATCCCTTGATTGGTTCTTAACTATATAGGTGACCACTATAGCTTTGGTCTTCCCATCTATTGCCATGTCTACTTGGTCAAGACATTTACTTCAGATCCAAGATCAAGAATGATCTCATCCATCTCATAGTCCCCAATCTGTGTAGTGAACCTCATTTCCTTTCCTGTTCTTTTGGGACTCCTAATGTTATGGACTGCGCCACGCACAGCCCCCTTCTCACTGTGTGGCTTGTACCGGTTGAGTAGTTTTTCAAATTCCGCAAGAGCATTTGTGCTCTTCAATAACTTCATGCAGCTCTTTAGGAACTACGCAACAGAGGTTCCTGTATCCGTTGCAGCGCTCGTCTGATCATATGCCGTTGGCATATCTTCTATCTGCGGTACTTCACTGTGCAACAGGATTCTTGGTGAAGGTGGTGGCTGTTTTTTGAACATGTCCCGCGCTTCTTCGAATGCTCCCTTGTTTTTCTATAAGTCCAAACCAAGTGTTTTCCCAGCAGCTTTTCTAATCCACACTGGTTCACCAGGACTCTGCTTAGCATCAACCGTTCCAGAAGTCGAAGCTTGTGCGCCTCTATCTCTTCCTGTATCAGCGCCACTGCGCATTACCACGTTTATGCTCGGATCCGCAGTTCTGGTCTCTGCTGCGATCAACTGAATGTTGGGGTTCGGTGTTTCTGACCTTCTTCTTTTCTACATTTCTACCTCTAGCACGGGGAAGTCTTCAATAACATGATCAAATGATTTGCAATAATTGCACGTAGTGCATCGGTTTGTACAATCTCTAGATACATGACCTGGCTGGCCACAGTTTTAGCAGATTAACTAGCCTCGGCCTCTTCCCTGTGTCGGGCCGGCATTTCTTCCTCTCCTGCGGTATCCACCACCACGGCCTCTATATCCACCCTGATCATACTAAGCATTCTCTTGTTTTGGTTGATTTTCTTCTTGAACTTGGTACATTCCAACACCTAGCATCACTTCCATATCTCGCTCCCTTTCATTCATAAGCTCATACACGCGATAGTTGGATTCATCATGTCCAACTGACTTACAAAAATTACAATATAAGTTTTTATGTGTTTTTACGTATTTTTGTATTAGATAACAGTCTTCAGGTCGGTGACCTCTAGTTCTACAAATTTCACACCATGGCGCCTGGTTCTGATTCATTGGGTTCGGTGCACCACTGTTAAGATAGTCTTGAAATAAGGGGCAATGTTCTCTGGTGTGGCCTTCTCCCTTACATCTTGTACACTAGACCTCATGCCTCTATTCATATCTTTGTTCCTTTCCATTTTTCATACTTTTCAATTCTAATGCCAAGGTGCTCAACTGGTTCTGGATGTGAGACATCCCAGAGCTAGTCTCACCGATTGGCGAAGCCTCTAGATTCATCGTGATCTCTAAGGCCTCTGCTTGCGACGCAACCTTCTACTGCATCAATGGTTGTCTTATGTGGGGCAACAGTGCAGCAATGAACCATTCTTGATGCTGTTGCGGAGCTATAACAAAGCTCACTTGGTCCAACAATGTCTTAAATTTTGGGTCAAATTCCCAAATCGTTTCGGTAGGTTTCTGCTTAATTTCTTTAACTCCGTTATGCACTGGGATTCAGATTTCGGTTTCTTAAACTCTGCTACGAGCACGGCCTTAATTTCTATTAGGGTTCTCAGTTGTGGCTGAGAATATTTCATAAACCAATGCAAAGCTCTGTCTCTGAAGGTAGTGATGAGTTGCGCTCTCTTCACAGCATCATCCTGAACTTGCTTTACACTCCATACAGCTTCACATAGAAACCAATGTTGATCAGGGTCTTCTAGACCCGTTCCTTTGAATATCGGTAGTTCGATATCATTATCTGTCATTCTCCTTCTTGGTTGAGTAGCACCCTGAGTAGTGCTAGGATTCTGTGCAAAAAAAGTAAATGTGGTACTCAGAATGGTGCTAAGGATACTACTCTGCGGAATATTCTGAGACTGGGTATTCTGAACTGGAATAGTCTGAGTCAGAATGGTCTGGGCACCCGCTCCTGCGGTGTTACCAGTATTGATGTTCTGCGGAATGGGCTACATGACGCTCGTAGCGGACGGGTTTTGAGACAGGGGGCATGGAATTTGAAACCGACGGATTCTGAGGTGTAATAGGCTGGATTGTGGCTGATGACGGCGCAGTCTGATTGGTAAGATCACATGGGATTTCAGTATTCACGCGGAGTCCAGATCCTCTCGGATTCTTTTCTTTATTAAACTTGTATCTCTTTCCACTCCTCAGATTATGGGTTTCTTCATCAAAGTCACTATATATACTTTGTACCATGACAGATTTAAAAATATTACTTCATTCTTAAAACTCCTTTCTCGGCTAAAAGAATTTTAATGTATAAACTAAGATTGTTCAGGTACTTACCTCTAAATCCTTCGAAAAAGTATGCTTCAGCTTGGCTATAGGATTTCAGCGTGTCTACCGCAAACTCTGTTACAAATCATTCAAGTATGCAATCAACCCAAAAGTCGACTGCTCACGACAGTGGGCTATCTATTTCTTTGAGTTGTGCCGTAAGCTCAAAGTCCACTCTGTAGGAACTCCTTCTTGAAAACAGTTTTTCTTCTCTGCGAGTCGCGAGATCCACTTGTGCAGCTCGTTTCCAAACAAAGCCCGGAATATCTCGTGAATATATTTCCACAACAATCTGTTCAACCACTCTACGTCAGATAGACGCGGGTGTCTGTTCTCTTTCTTCACAAACTCTCTTTCAGTCTTATCACACCAGTCCCAAATCTCTTTCTTTTCGGGATGCCAATTGTCTGAACCCAACAGGAACTGATATTCTTTGATGCACATTACTTTCCAAACACACTATCGCATCACTGAGTCTTAGTGCGGCAACATAACCATTTTTTGGCGTAGGTAACTAATCTAGAGGTTTCCAATGTAGACCCAGGTACTTCGCGGTTCAAGGAACCAACAAAACCCCTATTCACCGGCCCTTTCGGCAACAGACTGCGAGCATCCTGAGGTCTCACACGAGGCGAAGCTGAGGGGGTGGTTGCGGAATCAAGTTTCCACAACCTGGTGATGTGAGTGTTAAAGAGACTGATGGGCAGCACGATAAAGGACTCCTGCTGCAGACAAAAGACTGCGCGAAGTCTCTACTTCGCACCGCATACTTCGGCAAGCTGAGGCGCTTGTGCAACTAGCGCATCCAAGGACTGCATGGTATTGGATACTTCCAGCATTACGACGGTAAGCTATCAATAGCTTACCTTGCAGCACTCACAAGGGGTCAGCGCGTCAACTAGACCGCGCCTCCACTTCATAACTTGATCAATTCTAATCAACCTTACTTAACGATCTTTATCCATTCAACAACACTTAGGTTATTATCTTTATGGTGTATGTAAGTGAATTAAACACACAATGTTGCACTCAAATCCAGTACTTAACTATGTGATTATCCAACAGATTCATGCATTCAAAGACTTAGAAGTGTCGAATACTTAACATCCATCCGCACATGCATTACTTAACATATTATTCCCATCATTCCTGTAGCGAATACATATAAAATCAAACACATAACAGATAATTGCGGTATTAAGCATCCATACTAAGCAGATGAACAATTGCAAAAACACAAAACAATCACACTACATAGGATTTAATGTGGTTCACCCCCCAGATGGAGGCTACATCCACAAGAACTGTTGTTATATTGGTCTTTTGGGAAGGGTACAACAGTTCTTAGTCTGCAGACTCTCTTCTCTCTCAGATAGGTCTCTGCGCACACAACTGCAGAGCCTTTACAATAACTTCCAAGCTTAAATATTCTAACAATGTTCAACAATGACCAACCCTTCCCTTACAAAATCATGACTTATTTATAGATCATGCCCGTAGGTCATGTCTTTACAATTCATAGGAAAAAACCCTTAGGTTTACAAAACATGGCGTGGCTAACTACCAACCTGACTATCATCGTTGACAGCTTGCTCCCCCTGCTTCAGGGCTTCCAGCTAAGCCACTCGTGGCTCACACACTCTTCTGACAACTACAGTCACCAAAATGGTTACAACTGCATTGTGGCCTGTCCCTTTCCGATCCTTCCGCCTGCCTATCGCCATTGGCGTAGTAGCCTAGCTTCTCAACTGCTTGCCGCCCCTCTTCTAGACAGGTCACTTTCTTCTTCCTTCAACCTGTTCCTTACTCAAAATAGGTCACTTCCTCATCTGACCTTTACTTATATTTCTTACCAAAAATAGTTGCTGCGCGAATTATGCACACCAGCGTACTGCACAATCCTGCCTTGCTTATTGCCTCTGCGCGACATGCACAATTTCTCAAAACTGCCCCTTTACAATGTCGTAGCGCTCAATGCGCAGTTTCCAACACTTGTGCAAATATTACAACTTGGGCCCCGCCCAACAATAATATTTGATGTCCAAATAATTGAGGCACTCCTTGATAGCATCAGGTGAAGTAGATTAAATAACATCTATTCAAATAATGTCTTGCTTGGAGTCCTTGAAAATAATAGCCATATCAAAGGATTTTTTTCCAATCCCTACTTTCTCCAATGTCACTTATGTTGATCACAAGGAAAGGATTTTCTATTAACTCCACCAAAAAATAAAATTAGATACCTTGTGAGGAAATCCATCAAGATCTTTGAGAAGAGGATGCTCTCATTAATTTACACCAACACTTGCATGTACTCCTTTAAACTAGCAATGGAATCTCAAGTATGATCATGGTTATGCATACTAGTCACTTGACCCCATTTGACATCAATGACAACATTGATGCCAACAATATACCCCTTTGGAATTGATGTCAACACCAAGTAAAACAAGTTCCCACTAAGAGTGAGATCCCCATTTGATGCTGATCAGATTTCATCTCTACCTTTGAATCTGATTTGTCTTGATAATCCTTATTCTACTCCTTGTAAATTGCATCTCTGGTCCATGTCTTGTTTTACTGTACATTTCTCCCCCTTTGACATCAATAGAAAAGGTATCCCTTCTAATGTTTGTTTGCTTCTATGTCTTCTTTCTTCATCCTTATCGGTGACAACTCCGACTAAGCTTATGATCAACTTTGGTTTGTAGAGAGGTATTCTTGTCATTTTATTCAAGTTTCTCGACTTATTTCTTCATCATCGTTTCATCTATTGATTTCTTTGAACATCTATAGAACTTGTTGAGAAGCATTACCAAAAAAATCATGTTGTGATCATGTTCTCCATAGCCTTTCCAAGTTGCAAATGAGCATTTGGGCCTATAAGACAATATGAAATGTAATCTCAATAAAGCAATATGCACTTTACAACTTATTGTTATTTATTGCTTAGTTGTCATCTCAAAGAACATTATTAATTTTGAAGCTTCATCCCACATTGTGTTGCACCAGAAAAAGCAATAAACATCCACCAATTGAACCATCATTGACCAACAACAACTTGAGAGGTTTAACAGATAATGTAAGCACCATGCATAGATTCTTAGATATTATGAGAGAAATTCTCTATTACTACCAAGGATAGCCTGGAGAAAATTCCTCTTAGTTTGGGCCACTCCCTTGATGAAATCATTAATTCCAGTATAGGTGACTTCACTCTAATAGATGGATTTGCAGGCACCTTTCTAGACTTGGACACAAAATTAAGGGAAGATCTTGTATTTCATATTTTTGTTGGAGACCATGCTAGCTCTCTTTCTTCCATGTATTTTCTCGTTTGGAATGTAGTCACCTTTGGTCCTATACTGTTTTGTAGATGGTTTATCTATCATCAATCCACCCATATTTTGTGATGATCTGACAGTATTTTGATCACTAGTGGAGACTACACTAAACATTTGTATCAAAAATTTGTAAGCAAAATGCAAGGAATAGGATGTAGCATTTTGGAGTCTTAAGAAAGCATTGGGATACCTCTTCAAGCATCGAAAGTGACATCATTGAGTCTCCATAATGCATGTCTCCCACTACTGCTACAACTTTATTTGATATACTACTTGTGTCTGTAGATTACACAAAGTAGAAGATGTAAGTGATTGTTGTACACTATCAATTTGTTGTGTTTGTGGAGGATATGGTAATTGTGGTTTTGATGGAGTTGATTGGATCTGAATCATCCAATTTATTTTTGTTTGATGCACTTCTTGAAATTGTTCCTTCCTTTACTGTAAATCCCAACTTTGCTTTTGAATTATGTAAGTATGTTTTAATCAAAGTCTTAGATTTTGTTGAAAGACTTTTATGTAAAAGAGTCCAATCCTACCATGCTTCCTTATTATGTTAACCAACTTTTACTTCTCATCTTGTGTCCAAGATGTATCTTCCCTCTAAGGTCAGCATTGATGTTTCCTCTAGCCTTGGGATGAGTTGTGGGGGAAACCATAGAAGAATTTGTGCATATGAGTGTAAAAAACGTTTTATTGGAACTACTGTGTGATATGTGAGTAACATCTAGAGACTCTTATCTAATCTAAATTTATCGGGTTGCACTTATTGTGTTTTCTACTTGATTCTCAGTAAGCTTACATCCAAGATCCATTGTTATGGAACATTCTTTGCAATCTAATATTTGGAATTTATTGATCAGGTTGATGGTATACTTAGACTAAGGAAAGAACATCCCTCTCGATCTCTATGAAACTTCTATTCGAGATAGTAGTGCAATACTCAAAGGTTTTTCATCTGTATGGTTGTGTCAGAGTCTATGTATCAAGAATATTTGACAATTTCAATGGCTAATAGCACCTTTCTTGTCACTCTTCTCATGATTCTTTTTCTTTAGATATGCTCCTCTTAGAACTTCAATTTCTTCATGATGTTCAATGTCATGCTAAATGAATTTTTGAAAATGATGAAGTTTAATACCAGGATGGATTACCTATGGAGTACTCTTTACTCTCCTCTTCATTTTCAACTTTGCACTTTTCATTTGACGTAAATCTACTGCTTATTTTCCCTTCTAAGTTTGGAAAATTTATGTCTCTTGTGTTTCATCAAAAAAAAAAATCTTTCAAATTTGTGATGTTTTTGGACTTCATTGTAAGGCAATATTACTAAAATGCGAACTTCATTGTCTTATTTGACTATCACTTTGTCTCTTCCAAAGATTGTTAAATTATTTCCTATTCATATTTGGAGTTGTACCTTTGTTTGATGATTCATTGCACCTCATAGACTCATTTGTCTTATGAATAAACTGGTTGTGATTTTGACATGGTTTTGTATAGTAGAATCTTGCTATATTTCCTATATGACTACATCTCCAACAACTAATCATATTGATAGTAGGTTTTTCTTATCTTCTTGCATGTTGTTTACAGTCTATGGTCCTATGACCAAACCCATTACATGAATAACAATATCCATGAAATGTATTTACATACCTTTGATCTTGATTTCTAGCAAATGATGAATTATTTCTAAATCCATCTTGTCTTGGCTATGTTGTCCATTGATTATTGGCTCTCTTGTTGTTGTAACTCTAAATTTTAGCTTCAAACTTCTTGTTTGAATAAGACGTACCCATCTCATTGTTGTATTCAAATATTTCATCTTCACCTTTCTTATGACCACAATGATTCATTCCTTGATTAGGAATGGTGTGAATCTAGCTTGAAATATCTACTTCTTTCTTTTTGTTATTTTCATTGTTATAACCCAAGCCTGATTTGTCTTCAGGAGATCTTTGAATGCTTATAATTCTTTCCAAGATTGCTAAGCTATTGATGAATCTCATATTTGCTTATAAATTTCCTTGAGAATTTTTGCAATCTTCACCTTTCTTATGACCACAATGATTCATTCCTTGATTAGGAATGGTGTGAATCTAGCTTGAAATATCTACTTCTTTCTTTTTGTTATTTTCATTGTTATAACCCAAGCCTGATTTGTCTTCAGGAGATCTTTGAATGCTTATAATTCTTTCCAAGATTGCTAAGCTATTGATGAATCTCATATTTGCTTATAAATTTCCTTGAGAATTTTTGCAATCTTCAATTGATTTTTGAAGTCGTCAACTTGATTTATTAGGTTGTTGTCTTCCTCTTCCTTTTCATTTAATTGTTTAGTCAAGTCTTATTCCATATGTTGAGTTTCCTTTAGTTGTTTTTTAAGGACAACAATTTCCTTGGCTTATTTAGTGATCACTTTATTTAATTCACTATTTTCTTCCAAAGCAACTTCTAGTTTCACTTCTAAATGAATTACTACTTCTTCTTAGACATCTTCTTCCTTCAATTTTTTTTTCTCGGGATGGAAGTGATATTTCATTTTCTGATTTTTCTTCTTGGAATTCCTCTAAAATGTATAGACTCCCTGGTGTTCTGGTTCCTCTTCCAAATACTTCTTCTGACCCATTTTGTCTAATTTCACAACTATTGGCATAGAATATGATATTGTAGTTAGCATCTGCTATGAATATTTAATTAATATTGTTATTTATATATTAAATAGATTATTAGGTTAATAAGCGAAAGGGTGTAACCCTTCGCTATTCTTGCTCAAGCCCTATAAAGGTGAGCTTATTGTAACTTTATCACCATCAATCAATATATTATTATCATTTATCTCAAATATGGAAGACGGTCTCGCTTCTTAACCCTTAACCAGACACGGTTAACTTAGTGAACGGATACGGTTGTTGCATTTGGTATCAGAGCGGATTCGCTCCTGCACTCTGAGCTCGGACTCGGCTCATCAACTCCTCCAGCGAGTTCGGATTCGGCTCTTCATTCCACCATTCCACTCACTCCCGTAATTCTTCTTATCTCCACGAAATTCTCACCTCTCCACTCGCTCACCTCTACCCCTACACCTCACTCTTCCCCACGCAACTGCTTGCCTCCCATATTCTTCCGCTCCTCCTCCACGATACTGCTCCCTTTCTCCCATCCTTCTCTCCCTCCACCATCGCACTTCACATTTCCCTGCTGCATCTCTCCCCACATGTAGCTTCTCCACGCTGCTGCCCTCATCCATCAGCGTCCTCTAGCCACTCCCACTCCACTGCCTACGCGCTCCACCACCAATCCACTTCCTCTGTGCTGCCCTTCACTTCCATCCTCGTCCGCCCCTTTGCGCCTCCTCCCTGCTCGCCCAACACCATAGATCCATGCCCCTCCACCTCTACTCCTCCCCGTGCCCTCTCTTCCGTTCAACCCTGCGCCCTCCCCTCCTCTCTGTCGGCGCTCCTCTCCCCACCAACGCCGTCCCTCCCATTATTGCGCCATCCATACCTCCCTCCCTCTCCATTCCCCTCTGCACTCTTCCACCGCCGCCTCCCCACTATCACTTCCCGCCATTCCCAACGACCTGCATACATTCAAAACACAAAAAAATTAATAATACATTTTTCTTATTATATTTTTTTTCACACATAATAAAATTATTATAATTTAAATCATAATTATTGTATTATTGTTTTTAATATATATAATAAATTATTATTATAATTTAATAATATTTATTGTGTTATTTTATCCCTAACCCTAACTCTTATCCTTAATCCAAAGATTGATTCCAAATATTCAACTCCCCACACCAGGTCAAGAATCATGGCCGAGTTACGAGACCGACTAGAAAAATTAGAAAAAGACCAAATTAGAGATTTAAAAATCGTCGAAGGTCTAAACTCCAGAATGGACAAACTTGAGAAAATGTTTCAAGAAGATTTAAAGGAAGAGATGAAAAATAACAATGCCGTGCTTAAAAAAGAAATCAAAGATGAAGTTGTTCTGGTACTAGAAAGAAGGTTGAGTGAAAAATTTGACACTCTGAACGAAAAACAAAAAGACTTGGATGACAAAATGAGTGCTATGACTCAAAACATAAACACCATAACCCAGAACTTGAGCACCATGACGTAGAACCATAATATATTAATGGAGGTGTTACAAAGACTAATGCCTAAGACAGACCAAGTCAGTAGTCCAGACATGCTAGATGCCTCATTTCATATTTTCACACAGGAAGCACTTGCCAAGAATCAAGAAGAATTGCAAAAAGAAATAAAGATTAACAATGCGACTCTTAAGCAAGAGATAGAAACAAAAGTACCGCCAGATATGGAGGCACGATTAAACAGCCAAATAGAAGCTATCAGTAAGATAGTAGAGAATAAAAAAGATAAAAATCACCGCCAACAACGAAGCAGTTCAAATATGTCACTTACGTCATCCAGTAGTTCCGATCCACCATCAAACCATAAAGTAAAAGGGAATCATATCACCCTTACATAGTGTACCCACCTAAGGCAAAAATAGAGTTGTCGAAATACAATGGAAGTGAAGACCAATGCGTTGCTTGGCTAAACAAAGCAGAAGAATACTTCGACATTTACAAAATTCAATCTGACGAGGAGAAGTTGAAATATGCGTCAATACATATGGAAGGGTATGCCTATAATTGGTACTTATGGTGGAAGAGAGACAATTTTTCCTACACCTGGAACTTGTTCAAAAATGATTTTTTAATAGGTTTCAAGGTATCAAAGAAGATGAATTTTTCAGTAAACTTACCAGATTACAATAGGTTGGAAGCGTTGAGGAATTCACACATCAGTGGGAATCCTTATCGACACGAGTATTTGGGTTGTCTGACAAACAAAGACTCGAAACCTATTTAGGAGGTCTTAAACCATACCTCCAAAAAGAGTTAAAGTTACATGACATACCTAACGTAGAGGTAGCAAGACATAAAGCAAAAGCCGCAGAACGCAAATTGGAAGGAATAAAAACAAGAGGTGATAACCATTATCGACAAGAAAAAGAGACACAATGTAGGTACTGTGCAGATACTTGGTCACCCGGCCATCAATGCCACAGACCTCAATCATATGCCTATGAAATGGAAAATAGATCAAAGTCATCTAACAGTTACTCTGATAATAGAAAAAAGAAGAAAAACATATGTCTTCGATGCGGTGATGATTGGATCCCAGGCCATAAATGTAGGAACAATCAGACAATACATGCAAAATCATCAATGGAAAGGAAGTGCAAGTCTCTACACAAGAAATCATGTCCGATTCTAATACCAATACTGCATCTGAATGAAGGATGACATTAGGAAAATACTCAAGCTTTGAGGACAAAGATTTCCAAAAGGGGAAGGCAATGCTATGAATATTTAATTAATATTGTTATTTATATATTAAATAGATTATTAGGTTAATAAGCGAAAGGGTGTAACCCTTCGCTATTCTTGCTCAAGCCCTATAAAGGTGAGCTTATTGTAATTTTATCACCATCAATCAATATATTATTATCATTTATCTCAAATATGGAATACGGTCTCGCTGATTAACCCTTAACCGGACACGGTTAACTTAGTGAACGGATACGTTCACTACAGCATCACACATTTGTCCCACTTAATCAATCATGTTTCAAACCTTCTACATACAACAGATTCTGGGTTTTAGCCTTTCCTTTTAAGTCGATTGTTCCTTTTCCCATAATTTTAGCAATTCCATCATCCCCAAAATATACATATCCTCCTATTTCATTTTTCAAGGTGATGGATTTTCTCTTGTCACCGGTCATATGTTTTGTACATCCACTATCTATGTGCCATTCAACTTCATCTTTCTGTGCATGTAGAGTTATTCCACAATTGTCATTTTATTTTTGTTATTTTCACCCGCTTTCTTAGTGATGTTTATCTTCCATGCCTAGTAATAGGATTTCATTCGTATCAACATCTGAGTTTTCTTCATCTTCATCATAATATGGAGCTTCATCTTCAAATTTTCAGTAGAAATTTTGTTTCATTGCAAATCTTCCTTTGGAGAAGTCTCTTCCTAGATTTGACTTGTCTCTATCTTCTCTTAGTGGAAATTTTGAAGCAAAGTGTCCAATTTTTCAATAATTAAAGCATTTCAAAGGTAATTTTCCTTTGTAACTACTAGTACCATTAGGTAACTTTTTGACAAATTTTTCCATTTATTCATCGGAGTCTTCATCTGTGTTTGGGGGAGAAGATGACTGACCTTTTTTAGTTAGCTCATTCTTCTTTGTGAATTTGAAAGCAACTTCCTTTTGTTTCCGGTCTTCAGTTCTCATTTCATAGGAAATAAGGATTCCACGTAACTCATCCAATTCAAGTGCATCTAGGTTATTTATGTCTTCGACGGTTGATAATTTTGGACTGAATCTAGTTGGAAGTGATCTCAACAATTTTTAAACTATTATTGTTTCTTTTACCTCTTCTCCAAGAGGTCTCTCATTGTATTTACCACTTCTTCCACTATTTGTAAATAGGCAACAACATCTTCTTCCATCATTTTCAGGCCTTCAAATTGACTTCTATAAGTTTGAAGTTTTTCTCTTTGTAACTTCATGTCTCCTTGATCGAGCATTCTTCAGCTTGTCCCATATTTCTTTGGTGGTGTTATAATTCATTACTTTTACAAATTTGGTTTCCGTTAATCCACTTAGTATGGTGTTTACATCTTTCACATTATTTTTGCATGCCTTTATTCTAGCTTGATCAACTGGGGGAATTATTGTAAATGTGTATCCATTTATTACACTTTACTAGACATCAAACCCTAATGGCATCAAATATGCAATCATTTTTTTCTCTAGAATGCATAATTTGTGCCATCAAAAAGTGGAATCTCTTTATGATAATCCATATGTGTCCTTAAGGATCTCCTTCAAGTTGATTAGACTTGTGGGAAGGACTGTCTCTAATACCAATTGTTGAATTCCTCGGAGACATTGATAGGGGTGGGGGGTGAATCAGTGTCTTGCTTCTTAATTTCCTTAACCAATAACTTTATCAACCTTTTTATGCATTCATCAACATATATAAACATGCATTAACTAATATATGCATGTAACCTTCATTGAGATTTTAAATGATTATATAAGTAGACGCAAGATATGTATGGAAGCTCAATCATAGAATAATAGTCTTTTATTTGAACACGAGGAATAATAACATAATGATAAAGTCCAAACTATTATATTTCAAGATTCATTGTAGTCAAACTTTCTCAAGTACTGCTCAAACTAACTTGCTTCAATTCTTCCTTAATATTATTGCTCAAATGAATGACCAGGCTACCTTAGATATAAATAAAGCTCAAATTGATATGTGCTATGTTTTCCTCTTTTCACAGACACCTCCAACAACATGCTTCTTTTAGTGTCTCTCAAACAATCACTCTCCAAAGATATACTAATCCTTCGTTTCTCCTCTTTTACTAGTCTTCCACACCTAATTAACCTTGTTCCTCGACTTGCTACTTTTGTCTGATCTGTCACCAAAGTTACCCTACTCCTTGGTTTGTATTTTTAGTCTTCAATGATCTCCACACAAAATTAGTGCTCATGTGTTTCCCTTCTTACCACTATGGATCTATGAACAATTTTGGAGAAAGAAATATAACCTAGCAATAAATTTGATAGACTCTAGCCGTGAATTCTACCTCCTCTGCTCGTTTTTCAAATCAATGAGCTATTGATCTTCTCTATCCTATGTTCTCAAATCAACTCCATCACTTGAGACTCTCTCATCCAAGTTCAACTACTCCTCGTTTTCCACTTCTTGTTTGGTCTTCTTACATATGTTCTTAGGCCTCCTTTTTCAATCATATATACTACACTAGTTCATTCCAAAATAACACTAACACCTTCTTATTTATACACTAAAATCATCCCTTAAAAAATTAATGATTGGTCCAACCACATGTGATATATTTCAAACCATTTTTTAACTGGACCGACCTATGATCTCCTCTCATTAATTCTTATCTACTAGGGAGAGCCGACTTGTCTTTACTCCTAAAATATAATTCCATGTAATATCGACCTTCCATCGTCTTCAATAGTCTTCAATATGGTTTCCATTTCAAATTCATTCTGCTTTCATAATATTTGATGTCCAAATAATTGAGGCACTCCATGATACCATCGAGTTAATCAGAAGAAATAACATATATTCAAAGGATGTACTGCTTGAACTACTTGAAAACAATAGCCATATCAAAGGATTTTTTCTGAACCCCTACTCTCTCCAATATCACTTATGGTGATCACTAGGAAAGGAGTTTCTATTAACTCCACCAAACAATAAAAACATAGACTTTGTGAGGAACTCCATCAAGATATTTGAGATGAGGTTTCTCCCATAACTTTACAACAATGCATGCATGTACTTCTTCGAAATGGAAATGCATCTCAAATATGATGACATGGTTATGCATATTGGTCCCTTGACCCTATTTGACATCAAATGATGACAACACTGATGCCAACAATGCAAAAATTCCACTACTGGAATTTATTTAGGAGGTACAAATTGTCCATGTCTCTAACATGTGACAATGTAGTATACATTATCCCATGCTACTTAATTCCTTTTAGATCAAACACTAATATATTCATTGTTATCCCGTGTGACATGTGTATTGTTCACACACATGATAGCCAAATGGGGAATTATTGTTGAAGAATATGGTTTTTATTTGTTGATTTGATTTGTTACATATTCTTGTGATATGTGTCCATGTACATCGAATGATTTGTGCAAAATGTTCTTGCATTCATTCTCATTGCATTGATCCAATTGATAGTGATATTAACTCAACCCATACTATGTAAATATTATCATTGGTACGATCTTTAAAAATTCCCTCTACACCGTTAACAATACCATCGTCAGTAGCAAAATTTCCCCCAACTAGTTCAGTAAGCATCTCTTGTTTTAGCACAATTATAGAATGAAAATCCATCTTGACACTTTTATGGATGATTGATCCAATTGCATCAATGTCCTTGTCAATTGATTTCAATGTATATGAATTTGACTGGACAAGGGTCAAAATTTTCCTATTGTGCTCTTCAACATCTTTGTTTTTGTATAAAAAATAAGGAAATGTAGGATCATTTGGCGGTGATCTATAGAAATTCCTATTTAATAATTCAATGTCACAATCTATTTGTGAACATGTTCTAATTCTGTTCAAGATTGAAACAAAGGTCGGGCCCTTTTGTCTCATAACTTCTGTGAGATGAAAGTATTTGACATTCTTTTGGAAAAAAGTTATAGGGAATTGGATGTGAACTCGCAATTGCTTGTTCAAATATCCAAGAGTCTCTTACAAGTTGCGTCTGGCAGAGGTATCCATAGAAAATGATGTCAATATTTCCAAAAGGGGAGCTAGTTGTATGCATTATTTCTCATAGAATTATATCAATGTTGTATAACATTCAAGAGCCAATTAAGGAGACCTCATCTACTAGTAAAAGGTGGAGATGCTCAAAATCCTTGCTCAATAGATCTAATGAATTGAAAATTAGTGGTAGCATGTTTGATAGTGTCAAAGGAAAGTGAAGTGTTGAACGCATAGTAATTTTATCTGCATTATGTGCAACTCTTCCAGTAGTTGCAACTATCATGCCCTTCTTCTTCAAAGGATCACTATGAAGGTCCCTATTGTAAAAATCCATTAGACCATGGTAAATTGCTTTTGCGGAAAATGTATTAATTTGCCTACACTTCCAATTAGGAACAATGGATTGGAATTGATGGATCATTTTTCTTTCTCATTATGATTTGTTTTATTATCTATTGTTGACATTTGTTAAGTTTTTTTCTAATATAGTAGTAAACTTATTTTCTCATGATATATGGTTGTTTAATTGTTTCAAATGTCTTATGAGCATTAGATGAAGGATTTATAGAGAATATTTTCATGGATAAGTTCATTTTTAATGTCATATCTACGACATGTGGTTGTATCATTTTGTTCATGTTCAGTTGTTTGGATCATAAAAAGATGCTCATTTTTAGAATCAATAGTTTTATACGCTATGTCGATCTCACCCTAAGTTGTTTCTAACCTAGCTATGAATTTTTGTTCTATCGAATTTATGAGAAGTTTATGGGATAGATGTGCTTATGTCCATGTTTTTAAATGTATTTGAAGAGTGCTTTCACTTTGTCTAAAGGGTAACAAGAGCATCATTTTTTCTCTAAAAAAAATTATGGATCCTTATGCTAATTATATCGAACATATTGTATTATAGCATGATGCCTTCATTTTCTTATAGAAGATTTTGAGCATGTGTAGTAAGAAGCATACTCAACCAAATATACATGTTCAATTTCAATAGGTCTTCCAATGTACTTATCAATAAGCGATGGGCAAACAATTTTCTCTTAATCATCTAGTTATTGTTGCAGTAGAATTGGGTTTTTAAGCACATAAGTTATTTTATTAACATGTCCAATATTAATGAACATTGTTTTCCTATAATTTGAGTACATTGACAAGGAAATAGCAATGTATATAGCTTGGTGAATTGACATATGTTTCATATTAAGAAGTCATGCATTGCCAAGCATGCAATTTTTTTCAATTTTTCCATCATTTCCAAGCAAGCATTCTTCCTTTCCTTTTTTCAATGTAGATGTCATTTTTTAATCCATTTTTGTAATATAAGAGTTTCATTATGCTATTGCATCATACACATCCAAGATGAATTTTGCAATTGTATTTGCATGCCATAAAGATCAAATTTGTTTGCAGAAGGCATTGATCCATATATCAGATGGATCTATTTTTAGGAGCAAAGCAAGACGAGATAATACTGAGCACAAAATCAAAATGTATTCATCTATAGACATGCCAAGGTCTGCAATGAACATGTCAAAGGACATATTCTTTGGATATATTTTATGATCTAGAAGGGAGAATATTTATTTTTCTTTGTTAATAGTGCTATATTCAGGATTTTCCAAAGGCTACAAAATAGAAGTTTTGTTCATTGGAGCGAAAGGAAAGTTTAATCTGCAATTGGAATGGACATATTTTTTGCAACTCTTTGTATGGTGACATGGCTGGATATTCACCAAATCATCTGTATGAAGTGAAGAATCAAAAGACAAGTATCTATTTACAAATATTATTATGTCAATTTTAGTGCAATGTTGATACACAAGAGCATTTTTTATCCAAATCAATATGTGCTCATGTCCATTGCCTCTATTTTGAAATTCAACTGTAAAGAAGTAGTCTTCTATTTATCCAAACAAGACTAAAGCACGTAGTGTTGACATTATGTGCTTGAAATAGTGGGTGCATATTACAAGGTTTTTCCTAATCAGTGATTCAATCCATTGATCAATGTCTCGTTTGTCACGTTTGTCAAAACATTTGTCTATAGCTTCTTGCAATGCATTGCACAAAGGAAGCCAAATATGTTCAACACTAGTAAAACTGACAAAACACGTGGGGGGGGCAAGCTGTCAAATCATTGCAGAGAAATCCTTTTTATGTGTTCAAAGTTGTCAGGTGATGTGTTTATGCTTCTGAGAGGTCGATAAGCAATTGGTGATTTCAATATTTTCTCAATATTTGTCTTGTATCTTACATCTTTTGCAATGAGAGGTTTTCCTTTGAGCTCCCCTTTTCAGATAGAAATCCATGCAGAATTTGAAATTTGATTTATGAGAACATGCATTGACTTGAAGAGGGTATTTGTATTGTGCATTGAAAAGTATCTTGTGACATGGTCCAACTTTCATTATGATATTTGCTAGTAACTAAATCGATTTGTGATATCTTTAGGCTGACTAAATCCAAAGAATAATGTAGGGAAGTTGAGTTCCACAGAAAAAAAATTTCATGGGAAATGCTCAATGCATGGAATCCTTCAAAAGGTTCTATTTGTATGATTTCATTGTCAATATCATATCTTATACGGGGCTGCACATAGACATGCACCATTATTTCAGTATCAAGTTCTAGTTTTTTTTTCATTTTCACTGCAATCAATTGATTCTCTTTGCATTGGAGAGTTGTTTTCTTGTTTGATGTGTTCATTGACAATTTGCTCCCATGTATCATCAATGGAAATGTTCTCGGACCTATAGAGAGAAGTGTTTCATAGTTCACTTAAAGAAAGCATGACCTTGTGAGGACAAACATTTCCATATATAAATGCATTCTTGTATTCCAATTTTCTTTTCAATATCACTACAACTGTCTTTGGATCTTCTAAGATTCTAGGGAATTCCTTTTGTATCTTTTCCAATTTCGAAGGAGCATTTATAATTGTTCCTGTAAGTGCAAGTTTTTCTCATTGGTATCCTAGTTGTCTTATTTGAGAAAAGATTGTTTTTGGAGAAAGTAACCTCTCTTATAGAGGCATTAAACTTGCAACAAGTTCCAATTTTTCATTGCAGCAGATTTGCAAAGGAACTGCAATTGTAGGAATCTTCCCATCTGTTAAAACTTTCTTGCATTTTGTTTCAAATTTGTTGGTTTAACTTAATTGTCTTTAGATCACAATTCATTGACAGAGACGCATGGTTCAAAATGTCACTATTGTTGACTATGTCAATGTCTTTTTGGAAATGCAAGTGCTCACAAAATAAGCAAGGGTGTGTTGGTGTTTCATTAATGAGTTTCAAGTATGCTTTAATTCTTGTTGAACCATTTACACGTCTCCTTTTTCTAATTGGAGTAACATGTTTCTCTACTCTTATTCTTCGTTCTACGGAGCGCAATGTTTTAATTTCAGTTCCATGGATATTTTTGCAAGCGCTACTTGCCTCTTCAACATTGGATATTAAAAATGTTCAAATTATATGTCTTGTTGTTCTGTAAGTTTAGATTCATTGCATGCAGTTTTTTCATGTTGATGACTAGATATTTCATGTGTATACATATTTCTCTCATATGGGAAATGTTCCATGCAATTTTTTGTATCGATCTTATTACAATTTGGAGAAAGCAACATGTTATTTGCAATATAAGTCATTTTTTTCTAAATACAAAAACCCATGCCACGCGGTGATATGCATGGATTGACATCAATATCTTGTTCCTTTCACAATGTGCAATAATGCATGTGTGAATATTTAATAGCAAATTTCATTAGATAGAGTTTTATTGAAGAGGCACATGACGAATGGAATCTTGCAACTATTTTCTTTGACTGAATTCTCTGGATATGTATGTTGACATTGAAAATTTCACATAGCCACTACAATGTAAATGATCAACCTCCTATATTTCCTTCTCTGTACAACTTTGACATGTTGACAATGTATGTTTCTGGAGTATAAATTCATTGCTCTTTCATTACATGATCAGTCAGAATATACCTATTGTAACAATCAATTTCCCTAGTGTCACTTCCATTCTAATAGTTGGAGAAGGTATGTGCTACTATCTTTTGCAAATAAGGGATGTCAAAGCCCATTTTCAATGCACATATTGATTCGAACAATGATTCATGACAATCGTTGGTAACAAAATCAATTGGCATAAGACAATGTTGCGACAACACATGGGAAACATATAACATGTCTAATTGGGCTTCTAGAGTGTCATTTGCAATTGAACATGTAACTAGTGCTCTTTGCACATGGTCAATGTATGGGTTCAATTTACATGATAGAAATGGCTCAAAGTGTCCACATCCCATGACCCTATCATGAAACAAAATATTAGTCTTTGAAATACAGATATTTTGTCTTCTTTTCAAATGAGCAAATGCAAAATCAAACATGTATCCATTTTGAAAACCATTTGACATAGAAAATACTACCCAAAAGACCAATTTCTAAAGTGCTCTGTACCTATGCAGCAGATAAAGACATTTGATGCAAATATGAATTCCTATCATGCACAACATGGAATTCATAGAGGAAATCATGAGTTAACTTTGTTTCCATTGAATGGATGGCTTATGGGTGTTTACAAGCCAAATATTACCTAAAGTGATTTATTATTCCTCTAATTTCAATAGATGAATATCGAAAATGTATGAACACTGTAAGTGCATCGAGCAAACAGTCCCCTGGATGATAGAAAAAAAATCAAGCGCAACATCCCATGTCTAGCTAATATGGAATCAATGACATGAATACTTGAAATGCACATTGCAAAAGAACATGGACTATCCAAGGCACATTGTTCACAGCAACTATCTATTTTTCAAGTCATAGAAACAGTTGGAAGATATGCACACTACATAGGAAGTTACAATGGAACAAGGCATATGTTATTGCAACTACAACATCTGATGATGTTACATGTATCCAACAAAGGATTTTCCTGGGTACAATGCAAGTGGCAAGTCAAAAATTGTATATCGTTCAATTGTTATTTCAATAAGAAAGAAACAATCCATAGGAAAAGATTCAAGTACATATAAATGACAGTTCTAAAAATTCATATTAAAAGGGAATGGAATTTCAGCAACGTTGAAATGAGAAAATAAAATAAAGAACAAGTAAAAAAATACATATTTAAATTGAAAGCTATAGAATTTACAAATATGTGTTGTAGAAGCTAATAGATCTGCACTTTAAAAAAGACTCATTTTTTTCCTTGCAAATTTTATAGCATGAAATTCAAAAAATGAAGACACACCAATATGTCATTGTGAACAAGACTTGATTTGGAAAATAGAAAAATTACAAGCATATGTTGTAAAAGGTAATAGTTCTGCACTTAAAAAAAATAATCTCCTTTTTTCTTCTTGCAGATGTTATGATAGGGAATTTAAAAAGAAAGAGATATAAATATGTATACAAACAGAATCTAGAAATAAATACATTCAAAATAATAGCAAGAAAGGTGAATAAATTTTACAGGAAAATCTAATAAATCTGCACTTTTTTTAATAAAAACCTATCCTTGTTTCTCCTTGCAGATTTTATGACAGGGAAATTTAAAAAGAAAGACAAATTAATATATATTATAAAAAAATCCTATACATAAATACATTCCAGATAGTTGCACAAAAGATGAAGAAATTTTACAAGAAAAATAGCTCAGAATACGATCCATAGAAAGAAACAAAAAATATTTTCCCAATTGCAAGCTTGTAACAGTCTCTACTAGTTTACAATTTGCAAACTCTTGCACAATGTTCCCTTTTGCATTTTTCACACAGTTCCTTAAGACTACTATTGTTTTTTATTGTCCTTTTTCCATCCTACCTAAAAAAGTTATTAAAAAACTCTCTTGTAGATGTGTATCCATTGGAGATATTCATTGCCAATCTAATAAAGGCTAATGTTGAAACAATAAACATTACTCTAGGTGATGTGAAATCTGCTAATAAGGCAGCAGGATCAATAAACGAAGAGAGCAATCAATCAGAAAGAATATTCCTCAAGGGAGTGAGAAAAGGAACTATTTCCTCTCACAAAAAATATGATTTTTAATTTGGTTTCATAAACAACATTTTAATTATTTTTCATTGATGCATACACATTGTTTTGGACTATGTTTAAAAAGGAGCAGAGTTGTAATTATGTTTCACAACTTTTGATATTTTTTATGCAGTAATAAATTTATTATAGTTTTGGCTTCAATTTTATGGTCTAAATTAATTTTCCATTTGGTATATCACATATTTTTCTATGTTTTAGGAACAAGATAATTAATGGGATAATATATTGGATATGATGGCGATCCCACCTATTTATATTATATTTCCTTATCATATTCTATTTGAATTAAGTTGTTTTATTTATTTATTCTAAATGAGTGTCTTAACTAAAATTTACTTGCCAACTAACTATAAATTTTTGCCAAAAGGATAAAAAGGGAGGAAGAAGGAGAAACAAATTTCCACATCTATTGTTTTATTCAATATTTTCCCTGCCTATTTATATTTTACAAAGAAATATTGCTTCTCCAAATAGAAGTAGTATTGTTACATTTGCTTGGATATGTGCCCAACTGACATGCCACTGGTATACACATAGCAGGCATCCTCAACTATCATTATTAGTGTGTCATTTGCTTCAATTAGTGCACAGTTGCATTGGGGAATTGCATTTATGAACATATACATTCAAATCGTCTAGAAGAAAAACAACACAGTTGTCATTGTTCACATTTTTTCTAGCTATCCCCATTCTTTGGGTGTGCAAGGACTTGAGCCCTATTAAAGAAAAGATTGTTAAAGGTCAAATTTGCTAGAGTTCAAGCTAAATTTGTTCTATCCAAAGTGGAAAAATCCATAAGCTACAAAATCTAAGGTTGGCATCATCTCATATTGCCACATTACATGATCTTGTGTGTGGGGTTTTAATGCTAACTTTCTCGACTTTTCATGTGGTTTCGAGGTTTGTGTTTCCATTCTGTTTTACTTTTGTTTGCACTTGTGTTGCTTTTCAAAAGTTTGTTTTTTAAGGAAGAAGGTCGACATGGCATGTTGACATGGCTAGATGGTAGCATGTTCATTGGCCAATGATTAGAAAGTGGGAAAATGTGAAATATAGGGTTCACATGAATGCATGCTATTGTATTGAATGGCTCTGTTCGAGCATGTACCAAGGTAGCTTTGAGAAAGGTGCCTTGAAAGTTGGAGCATGGGTTTGGATTGACATGTGTTCACGTTATAGTTTGTGTGATCGTAGGATGTTTAATCTTGGTGTTCTTTTGTTTGTATTTGAATGGATATATGGGAGATTTAACAATGAGAGGGATGAGGGGTATTGTATTTGGCTTTGCTAGGTTGCATTTGCATTGTTTTGCTAACCAAAATCCTAGTCAGAGGTTTAGCAAAGGTCTACTACATGGACAATTTTTATGTTGCTATCAAAGATGCATGCATATGTCTATATTGCATACTAGTGAATTCCAAAATCCTCAAAGAATATGACAATTATCCCAGCTTATAGAGCTTAAAAAAACTATATTTTAGTAAATGATATGAATTTCCAAATCCACCTTTAAGTCCATCTACACAATTGCAAGCCGACACATTTTTTTGAGCTTTTGAAAGGGCCTTTTGCAGGCTCGTTCCATGGTTAATATTTGATAAAGGTGCCTCAAAATTTGCAGCATAAGTGTGGTAATGTCGCATATAGACTCGACAGGAGGGATCTAGTGGTATTTTAACCTTATGAAAAGGAAACAAAGCCACCACCGAATCCTATACATTGAGTTCCAAAGCAACATATTAGACTTTGTAAAAGATGCATCGCAAGTTGGAGCAGTGGTTTGGATTGACATGTGTCCATGTTGGAGTTTTTATGTTGGCGAGAGTTTTAATTTCAATGCACTTGTTTTTTATGTGCACTTTTTGTCGTCTTCTCGTCTTCTTGTGAGCATGTTGCATATAGCCACAGAAAGAGGGATGTAGAGACACTTAACATATTCGCACAAGCTAAATGCCAACTGGTTGTGCCAAGATCAAAGCCATAATACACATCCTTAAACAAGAACATTTATAAATCTTATGTACTTGAATACTAAGCATGTTGTGTCTACACTATTCTAATAGAATTATAATAACAATAACAATATAACTATTAATGGAATGAATGCATTAAAGAATAGTATAAGCACTTGAACACGAACAATTATAAAGTTCAATATTGCAACCAAGCAACTTCATTCAAAATATAACTATTTGAATTCTTTGTCACCCCCAATATTTTTAATGCACCCTAATTCAACAAGAAAGACATAAAAAGGGGCAAAATCCTAGGAAAACTTGTAGCTTGAAAATGGCATCTTGCACACCTCATGACAATAAAACCACCCTCGATCAACCATGAAAAAAGTAGAAAGCAGTTTTCTTAAATCCCAGTTGCAATCAAGGAGTGCCACAAGAAAAATGATATCCCCACCAGCCTAGATAAGGTGATAAAAAAACATTGTAGTTGTCAAATCAAGCTAGCAGGACAACAACAAGTACATTGCTTGACCACAACTAGAACAAAATATAGACTTGGCATGCACTTGCACTACTTGTAACTCCTCCCCCTTGGATGGTGTTATTGTTTCCATTTCTCTTTAAGAAGGGTTTTAAACATTGAAACGTATGTAGCTTAGCAGTATTTTTATATATCTAGTATTTATCTTGTAATGCACCATATTCTTGGCTTTGTTTTTCCTTTCCCTCTCCAAAAATTAACCATAGGCTCATTTCCTTTCAATCCCCCATATCTATACAGAAGAAATCCCCCCCATATATTTTGTCTCTCTTGCAATTGTGAATACTAACATCAAGTTATTTACAATAAAAAAATATGGTGTGCATTGCACTTTTTCTAACAACGTTATAGTAACAAGAACAAGGTAAGCATCAATGCTATGAGTGCACGTGGAAATAATACAAGCACTCAAGCAAGAACAAATATAAAATCGAAGAACAAGTTCATATTGTGCCCAAGCAATTGTGTTCACATTATAATTATTTCAATCATATGCCACCCCCAATCTATTTTATGGTTGCTACCTAATTCAGCACTAAAGGCATAGAAAAAGGAAAAATCCTTCCCCCTCGCAAGGAAGGATTGAAACAAGCAAAACTCTATCCTAGCTATCCTAGACATGATGGAAAAAACAAGTTCCCACAAAGCAACTTCATTCACATTATAATTGTTTCAACTCTTTGTCATCCCCATCTTGTTTTATGAGTGTGCCTCAAATCAACAGAAAAGACATAAAAAAAATCCTACCAAGCATGATCAATGTGGTCATTCAACCTGAGAAAATCTATTGTTTTGTATGACAATCTACAATATGCCTTGTTTCTTATTCTTCATCCTTTTCACATGCGTTTTTGCTCTAAAAATAAATGAACCAAAGTTTGTGGAAAACTTAGGAGCTTGCAATTGTGAATACCAAAATTGAGTTATTTACAATAAACAGATATTGTGTGCATTGCACGTTTTCTAACATCATTATAATAACAAGGAAAAGGTAAGCATTAATGTTATGAGTGCACAAGGAAATAATACGAGCACTCAACCAAGAACAAATATAAAGTTGAAGAACAAGACCATATTGCGTCCAAGCAACTACATTCAGATTATAATTATTTCAATTATCTACCACCCCAACCTTTTTTATGGTTGCACCCTAATTTAACACTAAAGGCATAGAAAAAATAAAAAAACCTGGCCCCTCGCAAGAAAGGATTGCGACAAGAGAAACCATGTCCTAGCCATCCTAGACATGATGGAAAAAAAACAAGTTCCCACAACCAACTTCATTCACATTATAATTGATTCAAAACTCAAGAGCTTGCAATTGCTTCCATCCTCAACAAGAAACTAGTCCAAATGTTGCTTTCAAAATACCAGTTTCATAAGAGCTCCTTGATTTGAGTTACAGTAGGAATTCAATTGCATCGATGGCTTTCCTCCATCAACAAGGTTTCGATGATATCTAGAAAACCCTAATTCTAAATTACTAGATGAGATCAATTGGAAGAGAGATAAGGTCTTATTCTATATACTTTTCACATGCACTCTTGCTCTAAAAAGAAATGAACCAAAGTTTGTGGAAAACTCAAGATCTTGCAATCATGAATACCAAGATCAAGTTATTTAAAATAAACAAATATTGTTTGCACTGCACTTTTTCTAACAACATTATAATAACAAGAACAAGGTAATCATTAATGGTATGAGTGCACGAGAATATAATACAAGCAACTCAGAAAAAAATATATATATAGTTGAAGAAAAAGTACATATTGTGCCCAAGAAAATACATTCACATTATAATTATTTCAATTATCTGCACCCCAATCTTTTTTATGGTTGCACCCTAATTCATCCCTAAAGGAATTAAAAAGGGAAAAACCCTGGCCCCTCACAATCAAGGCTTGTGAAAAGAGAAACCCTTCCCTAGCTATCCTAGACATGATGGAAAAAATGCAAGTGCCCACAAGAAACTTCATTTACATTATAATTGTTTCAAAACTCAGGAGCTTGCAATTGCTTCCACCCTCAGCAACCAACTGGTCCAAATGTTGTTTTCAAAATACTGGTTTTAAAAGAGATCCTTGATTTGATTTATAGTAGGAATCCAATCCCATGACCATGTTATATTTTTTGCTCAGAAATTTCCTCCATCAACAAGATATCAATGATATTCAACAAACCCTAATTCTAAATGACCATCTGAGATAAATTGTTGGAGATACAAGGAATGTATTCTTTTCTATCTTTGATACTAATGGATACTCGAAGTTTGGCTTTAAAAGTTGAACCCTAACCTCTGACTTGAAATCTAAAAAATTGAATGCAAAAGATCTGGTATTTATCCTTACAAGCCCCATGCATACATTTAAAATCTCGGGACTTGCATAGAGATACAAAGATAAGAAGAATTGCTCGTTTAGTTATGGGAATTGTTGTGTCTATTCGTTTCTTCTCTTTAGAAGTTCTAAGAAAATAAATGCTTTACACTTGTCATATGGTCTTTTCCTACGCCCTATAGAGAAGAATTTTTTGCCTAGTATTCCCCTTGCAAGCAAGGACTACCATGAGAAAAACTGTATCCCCATTAGCCTAGAGAACATGGAAAAAAATTCTAATTGAGCAAAACAACAACAACCACATTGCTTCACCAAAATATATAACTATATCTAGTCTATATAAAGATTGCATAAAGGTTAAACACTATTTACCCCAGGAATTTACCATAAATAGGCACCGTCTGCACTGCACTTTTCAAACAACATCATAGTAACAATAACAATATATGCATTAAGGGTGTAAGTGCAAGAGAAAATAATATAAGCACTTAAGAAAGAACAATTATAAAATTCAAGGACAAGTTCATATTTTCCCCAAGCAACGTCATACACACTATAACTATTTGATTTCTCCATAAACCCCATAATTTTTTATGCATGCCCCTTCATTTCAGCAATAAAGACATAAGAAAAAGACAAAATCCTATGCAGTCTTGCAACCTAGAGAAGGAAAATTGAACACTTTATGGCATCCAGATTTCTTAAATTCAAACAATCTATTATAGTAAAGAGCATAATTGTTTTCCTAGTGTTCCCCTTCACACAAACCCTATCCTGACCAACTTAGATAAGGTAGGAAAAAACATTATAATTGACAGAAAATACCAGCAAGACAACAACAAGAATATTGCTTGCCAAATGAAATTATCACAATGTGTTTCCATACGCCCACTTTTTCAGAACTATCAATAGTAGAGAGGGAGGGAATACCTCAGAAAGACAGTTGTGTCCAGAGACACTACAACAGAACCACCCAATGCCACCTCACTCATGGGAAACTACAACCCCGCTTTCACTGAACCGAACCAACACACGACTCGCAACACCAAGAACAAGTGACAACAAACAAATGACAAGGCCAAAATTCCAATCAAATCCAGCAAAATAGTTCCAAATCCATTCAGATGAGCTCCTGAAATTGTCTCCATTAAATCTTCGACTAGGATTTCGGCTAACAAAACAATGCAAACACAATGCGTCAAAGCCAAATGCAGTACACCCTCAACCCTTACACAATTAAATCTCCTACAGATCCATCCAAACATGAACACAAGCACCCCAAGCTTAAAAATCCCGATATCACACAAACTACAACACATACATGCATCAATCTAAATCCCCACTCCAACTTTCGAGGTGCATTTCTCAATGTTGCCATCATAAGCCATCGAACATATACATTCAATGCAGCAACATGTGTTCATGCCAACCCTAGATTTCACCTTTTGCCACTTTCCAACGATTGGCCATTGAACGTACTACCATCTAGCCACATCAACATGTCAGGTCGACCTTCTTCCTTAAAAAAAATGGAAACACAAACCTCAAAATCGAATGAAAAGTCAAGAAAGTTAGCATTAAAACCCCACGCACGGGATCAGTCAATGCAGCAACACGCGTTTACGCCAACCCTAGATTTCGTAGTTGCTATATTCTGCCACTTTACAACCATTGACCAATGAACACGCTATCATTTATACATGTCAACATGCCCTGACGACCTTCTTACATAAGAGAATCAAATTTTGAAAAAAAGGCTGAGGCTGTTAGTGTCATTATGGCACAAATCTCACCATATTCTTTGATTAAGGTGAGCAATAAAATACCCATTATAGTGCATCAGAAATCATCCTATAGCATTCAATGCAAAGTCCGCCACCTTTTCAGAAGGTTGCAAACACAGCCCTCCGGCAAGAGCTATATGCAACACGCTCGCAATCTCACCTCCCGTTATTGCACAACCTCCAACATGGACACACGTCAATCGAAACCATTGCTCCAACTTTCAAGATGCCTTTATCAAAGCCTAACTATGGAACGACCTTGCAATAGCCAGAAAAATGTGGCATCATGTGACCGTATGGACTGACTAATAGGTACCAAATCAATCGCCAAATGTCATAGAAATAAAAAATAGTTACATAAGAGAATTAAATCTCCAAAGTAAGAAATTTTATTAAATTGTATTTAACATAAAACCCTAAACAACCCTTAGCATCGAAGCATCCCTATCATCATTAGCTATGTATCCTCTAAAGAAACATGTCAAAGCTCAGGACTTACTATCTAAACTGTGACAATGGTCACAAAGGGACCAACTTGGGTCATGTCGCCAAACCCAACAAAATATATTCAATGTTGGGCTAATTCCTGCAAAGGACGATACACACAAAACAAAAATAGGGTTAACTTCGAATTAGAAAGAACTAAAAGTAATGAGTAGTTAAACAAACAATATCTGAAGATGTTCAACCTAGAGCTCTCGCATGACCTAGAAATCATATTATACGATTAATGAGATGAGTATTGAATAGAGGTGTATGCATGTGTAATCTAGCCGAGACAATTGGTGTAGAATGTATTGAACTTCTTAAATATTCGACACAAATTTTGGGAATATGTTGAAACTCCAGTTACTCGACAAGCGAATAGAAAATATATAGAACCACTGAATAAAATATATAGTTAAGAACCTACCTAGAATTGCATAGAGTAAGCGTAACACAAATTGGGTACAATCAAATTGGAGATTTAATGTTCTGTATTGATAGGGATGATGGAAAAAAAAAATGGGGTAGGTGCTTTTTTTTAACCTAGGCGAGGCAGGTGAGCATGTTGCATGATCATCGTTCAAATGCAATGGGGCATGAGCACCAAATAAACCACATGATGAAATTCAAACCCAGCACAAAAGTTCTTTGTGGATCCAAGGCTGAAAATAAACCACAGAATTATTAACATGCATATATATCAATTCTAATTTGGGAAGCTTACCAAGGAAGTGACTGATAATGTAATGGTTATTTTATATATATAATGATAATAATAATAATTGCATTTCCGTGCTCATAAATTGATGTTCGTTTATAAACTAAAACTTGGATTTATCAATTAAGAGAGATCAAATTTCTTGTGTTTAAATTTAAAAAAGAAATACACCTCAAGAAATTGGAAGAAATTGGATATGGATCCCTTCTATAATAATAATGAAGTAATATGGAGGATCAATCCACCAACATTGACTTATCAATACCTTTGAACAAAATGCAAAGAGACAACTAAATAAAATTTTAAGTAGAAACCTAAATAAGTAATAAAGATATTCATGGCTATTGAATTTACAAGTTATGTCAAATTAACATTTACCGTAAAGAAATAAAAGGGATTCATATTCACGGTTTGAAGTTTATCCATAGGGTATAAAAATCCTTTTATTTTGAATTACAACATTTGAAACTAAAATAAATGAAAAACCCTAAACAAATCTTACATGTTGTCAATTGACTTATAGTGGTCAAGATCAATATCAATATCAATATTAAAACATAACTAAACAAGCATAAACTTAATTATATATAGTTGTTAGATTAAAAAAAATGTTAAGCATAAGCACAATTATATCTAATTGTTAGATTTATTATTTTTTAAATGTTAATTAGGTATGTTACATCAACATTTAGCATTTATTTGAATCTTATTTATTAGAGTTCTCTTCTATTGATGATTGATTTTCCTAGTTTCTTGATTTAGATCCCAATGATGCCAAGGACAATATCATTAGATTGTTGACATAATTTTTTTAGCCAACCATCTTCTACCTCTTACTAGATCCTCTTAAACCATCTTCTACCTCTTACTAGATCCTCCTAATTGATGATTCAAAATTTATTCTAATAAAAAAATGGGAAAGAGTGGCTTAGTTTCTATTTCCATGTTTCCACATACTTAATGAAGCCTTTCCTCATATGACTCCTTCCTATTTCACATCCCATGTTGTGTGGGTTAGTTTTTTGTTATGTTATTATTATTATTTTAATTCCATGATATGTTAAGCCTCAAGTAAGTTTGTAATTTGATCTCGTCCTCTTTCTCAAAGTTGTCTATGTAGTATTGTTGATTTCATGTGATGCATTTTTCTCATTGTAACTTTGGGTAGATTCCTTGTAGACAACTTCTCAATGCCTTTTTTTTTTGGCATATTTCATCTTCTATATCCCACTCTTCAAACCACTTTATCCACTATCCAATCATGTGGTATTTCTTACTTTTAGCTAATATTAGCTTCTTTTAATTGAAATGTTGATGTCCACATATGTTATTTTCTATTTGTATAGACAAATTTTATCAATGTTTTATATTAATCATAGTCTTATTTATTGAAGAGTGTTACTTTTAAACACTCAATTATTAGTTGCATTTACATATTTTCAACTCATTTCCATCTTTTAATGGATATATATAATTTATCCCTATACTTCAAACCCATAAAGAGTATTTAATATTATGAATGTTTGAAAGAGTGAGTTAGAAAAATTTCTTGGCCTTAGCTACATTACACCTAGTTTACCGCAATACAAATGCACTCCAACCTCCTTGCAAAATTTTCATCATTCACATATCCTAACTCATCTTCTCATTGGAATCTACTTTCAAATATGTATAGCTTTGGGTCACCCACTATGGCTCACACACAAAGCTAATTTGGGGTTACTAGTTTTTTTTTTTTAACATAACTCTTGTCTTGGATTTTCTAATCTCTATGTTAATCCCACATTCCATACAAAAGGAATGTAAGGGTCTAGGTGATCTCGTGTATATTACATAGTGTCATATTTGTTAGTGTCACATCACACTCATACAAAAAGATATTTATGATAATCTCATTCATGTTCATCTACATTCCAATTTTTCACTTTATTCATTCCTCTAGCTTATCTATGTAAATAATGTGGGGTAAAGGGAAAATCCTAGCTTCACCTACATGTCACCATTTAATATCTTTAAAATATCATCTACACTTTTAATTTTTAATTTTAACATTGACTTGATTATGTAACATATATATTATTTCCTTCCGACCTTCAAGACCATCATTTCTATCAACATCTCTCATAATTTTCCTCTAGCAAAATAATGATAAACTGAAAGCCCTTTTGAAACTACAAATATAACACCTTAGTTTTATGTATTTATTATTCCAACTCTTTTGTATTATGTCCCTATGTGTGAGGAAATGGCGAGTGATTCTATCAAAAACTAGCAAGCCCTTTGGCTCTTCTATCCCCTTCATCAACTTATTCGCTCATATGTGGTACATGATCCATCCTATGACCTTGGAAAACACTTAGTGGAACATGATGGTTTTGTATATTTTGGCATTATTTGTGTCTTCACTTTTGAATACGGATAAAACGATGCTTGTTTAGTCTAAATGGTTCAAGAATTCCTCTTTCCCGGTCTTACTAAGTAGGGTTTTATGTGTTAAATTAGCTAATCATTTCAAATCTTCTTTTTAATTTTTTTGTTTCCTTCAATTCATATGTTTGATACATATGAGACATCCTCTTATGTAAAGGCTTATTCCTCTATAATCATTTTTTTTCAGTGATTTTCTCTTATTGTATTTTTATATAATTTTTTAAATGATATAATCATTGACATCATTGTTTTCTACCAATTTTATATTCTCCATAATGGTTTTAGTTCTTCATATGCTATCTTGAACATTTCCTAGTGTTAAAAGATCATAAATTTATTGCTTTTCTTCTTCACAATTAATTTATAATAACTAAAAAACTGTGTAGCCATATATCTTTTATGTTTCCTTTGTCAATTAACACTCTTCATCAAACAATGGGTTCTCAATAAAATTGTTTAACATGACTGTATGTTTCATTGCATTGTTTTAACTATTGCATTAAAAAATATTGAAAGGGATTCTTTCAATTTTTATTCTCTGCATTTTCTATGGTAACAACGAATAATTTTGCTCTGGTTTTGTGACCGTCCATTGTCTCACTAGCATCCTTTCAATCCATATTTCTCTACAAATAATGTGTCATAACGGCGCAAATATGGAACCATAACATTCAATTTAGTTTAAAGTGGCCTGTAATCTGTGATGATCACAATAACGTAATGAGTCCCTTTGGCATAACTGGTATATCCTAATTAGTTCCTAACCAAGTAGTTGACACAACCAGACGTGGGTAAAGTTCGACTAAACTGGAAAACCAGTGGCCAACATTAAAAGCTGGTGGTCCATACCTTCTCTTGGACAAATGGAGCTCTACAATTTGATGTTCAGTTATACAACTTCACGTACCTACTGACAACTTCTGTCCCAAATTGAAAACACTTTAAGAAATTTCAGTTAATTTTGAGAAGGCGTGTCTAGAATAGAAATCTTTTACCTGTCATACTATTTCATTAAAATTCTCAGCAAATGAAATTAATGCTTTTCTTCTCTCTTGATCTCCTCTTATACTGCTTACATGTTTATATATATTATACAGTCATTGCAGAGTCCCCATTGCAAGCTACTTTGTAATTCTTTCTGAGCTTGAAAGAAGGGAAGGGAGAGGAAGAGAGATCAAGATCAATGGGGAGGGGAAAGATAGAAATCAAGATGATTGAGAACACAACAAACAGGCAAGTCACAATCTCCAAGAGGAGAGGAGGACTTGATAAGAAAGCTCGCCAGCTTTCTATCTTATGCGATGCAGAAGTTGCTCTAGTAGTTTTTTCCAGCACCCGGAAACTCCATCAATGGTCAAGCTCCAGGTTAGTTTATGACGAATTTCCTTTAATGTTACAATATATTCTTAATATTCTCCGTTTCAGGGTTTATTGTAAATTATATTCATAATATTGTATGCATTGTCCATCTAACTATATTTTCTTATGAATGCATATAAAAATAGTTTTTTTAAAATATATTATTGAAGTTTTCTAAATGTTAGTCGAGCTTTTTAATGATGATTTTGATGGTAAAAACAGATTCAGTATTATTAAAAACCTTTTGAACACCTAAAATTTTAAAATTTAACAACGAAAACTACCAAAAAATTTCAAAATCATGCTGTAAAAATCAAAATTTTCCATTAAAAATCATTCATAATAAAGTACCATTCACAATTTTTCTTTTATATGTTATGTTCTGCAACTTCTGTGTCAACCCAAATTTTTATGTTATAAAAAGCATGAAGAAAGTTCTCCGAAGGTACCAGAAATCGGATCAGGGAGTCAGACTTATGGACCATCAACAAGAAGTAAGAAGTTGTCTTCCACCAATATAGCTTACATGCTTTCTTCTCGATGCTTTTTCTCTTTAGGGCTATCCTGGAGACTTTTCTACAGTGGTTTTGCACATAAAAATGTTTTCATGTTCTGTGGGGGTGTGATTTGTGGAACAAAATTGCAGCTGTTGTGTGAAATGAGGCAAATTACCAAAGAAAATGAAACCCTTCAAGCTCATTTAAGGTAACGCTATTTTCCAGTGTTTGCATAGTTTCATAGAGCATATCAGCTTTTAAAAGTATTTGAAGAGAATCCTGTACAGGCATATGAAGGGCCAGGACATCAATTCTTTGAAGATTCCACAGCTGTTCCATCTCGAACAACAGCTTGAACAGGCAACAACCAATGTTAGAAAAAGAAAGGCAATTTCCAATTGATATTATCAATTTTCTAGGGTTTATATATATATATATATATAACAGTGAGGCAAGCTGACAATTTTAGGGTTTGTTCACAGGACCAAGTTTTAGTCAATGAAAAGACCAAGACAAGGAACAAGGTACAGTAAACATTTCTACTCGTTATAAATCCATTTTCTTTTTATATGTAGCTGTAACAACCTATCTCACATTTCTCTAAAACCTTCTTTCTACTTCTTTCGTTTAGCTGCGTCGAGTGGAAGAAGAAAACATCCTTTTACAGGCAATGGTAAGTGTTTTCTAGGTCTTACAAAAGTTTTGCAGAGATTTATCAAAGCAAAAGTATTACCATGGTTAAATACATGGAATGGCCATGTTAACGGAGCACAAGTTTGTAGGTTAACGAGCACCACGGACTTATGGCGGAGGCTCACGGAGAGATTAATTTCCTCTTTTGCCAACCACTAAAGAGGCTGCGTAATCCTTTTCCTGCACCATCACCATCATTCCGGCTGCACCCAAATCAGCCGAACTTGCAGAATAGTGGAATATATCAACACTGAAGGTCAACGATTAGTTGATATAAAATGATAAACTTGTTTTTGATTGTCCAGGGAAGTTTTTTCTATATATGTCTGGTGATTTGATGGCACTAAGTTATGCCTGAGCTTATTTCGATTGTTGATTCTCTCCCAACTATTATATCTCAATTACTTTTTATTATAAATTTGAATGTTCATTCCAGTTCTATTGGAAATTTGATATTGAAGCTGACTTTTTATTAAAAAAAAAAAGCTCTGGACATTACTATTTTCTTTGAAGAATGGGTAGATTCCTCTCTGGGTTTTTTAGATGATGAGGTTGATAATGTACGTTCTGTATATTAACTTTTTGGAAGTTTAACATTTTTTTTTGGCAGTTTTAGTAAATATCTTCATACTATTTTGGTTTTTATTGTTACAGTTTACATATTGCACTGTGTTGTGGAACAAAGTGGATATATACTTTGATTATGTTATTATGAATATTAATTATAGGTTTTTTGGTAGTTTTTTTGGTTGATAAAAAAAAATTAATTCTTTTGTTACTTTAAATATATTTTTTTGGTATGTAATTTTAATTAAGTTTGTTTAAGTATTCTTTTGAATATGCCATGAGTATATTATTTTTAGTTAGGTTGATTTTTATTTGTTATGTATTGGAGATGGATTGATGTATGTTATTTATTTTATTTATAATCATTTAAATTTGTTTTTAATTTATAACATATTAGTTAGGGAGAACAACTTTTTGGCCGATAAACTATTAAAATTGGCCTTGGATATTGAAGAAGGTATGGTGATTTGGGAGGAATTTTTGGACTCCAAGATTGAATCTTAGGGTATTTTCTGGACTGATGGTGTCTTTTTTGTGGATTGCCATCTTGTGATAGTCTGTTGTATTAGACTATATGGTTCTTAGGGTAACTTGGGGTTTTTTTGACAAGTTTGATTTATACATTTAAATAACAATAGTACGCTTTTTTTGACTTAAAATGATCCTCATCCCTTAACCAGGTACTGTTAAATTTGAAGGGTTTACAAGACTTGTACTGAAGGTCATCAATTTGCAGCACAATAGCCTGATGGTCAGATATATTGGAGTATTCCGTCCAAGTTCTGTATCTCCCAAGCAATTTTGCTAACCCTTCAGCAATTAAAAACCTGTCAAGCCTTTAACACACTAAGCTCTGTCCAGTGCACTTGTTACTCCAAGTATGTCCCAGCTTTCTAGGAAGAACATCAATCAGGTGTGTTCTATGAAAGAGATCCAGAAAAAATCCTGCCAAGTCATCAACCAAAGATGCAAACCCCCAAACCTCGGCAGCAGAGACCGTCAGGTTAAGGTCACCTGCGAAGATCATATTTTTTGTATTCATTAATCCAGAAGCTTCCAAGTTTCTCCAAAAATCCTCCCTAGTTCTGTAAGGAGCATATATATTCAAAATAGCCAATTCAATATTATTGTTGATAAAGCGACCTTTCATAAGTAATCCACCCAAGGTATGAAAAGTCCGGAAGGTGGCAATAGCAGGGTTCCACCCTGAGAGAAGCCCACCAGAAAGCCCACATGAGTCCACAGCACTAAAATGCCAGCCGGGCCAGTGCTTTGTGAAGAAGGTAATAGCTCGTGCAGCCGAGCATAAAGTTTCCTGGATTAAAAAACAATCAGGACTAGTAGCTTTGATCAAATTGACAAGGGCCCTAGTCTTAATAACCCCGCCATGCCACGGATATTAAAGGATAAGATCGACATTAAAGACCCGACGGTGGGGACATACATGCTCTAGGGGTCCCGTGGGAAATAGGAGAAGAAATGGCAAGATCTTCCGTAGCAATGTCAATGCGAGTGGACACGAGAAGAAAATGGTCTCCCACCTCCTTCTGTTTCCCCTTTTTTTTCTTACGAATGGTGACATTTTGAAAGCAAATAGAAGGGATAATCAAATCATCTAATGGATTAGGGTTTACAACAAAAATTTTAAGTGGCAGACCATCAATGCCATACATTTGGAGCAATGAATCAGGAATAGGAGAGGGGGATGGACTCACAATACCTGTGTCATGGTTTAAGTCGGCATCCACCTGTTCAAGAGAGTCCTCCAAACCAGTTGAAAGTTCATGTGGGACCTTCCCCGAAACTAAAGGAGCCTCACCCGAGTAATCACCAAAAGTGTCACGAAAATGGGCAATCACAACAGAAGTGGTATAAGTCTGCCCCGGACCAGATGAGATGTTAGGTAGATAACCAGAAGAATCCACCGCCTCAGGACCCAAGAGACCTTCCAAAACCGGAGATACAAAAGGAACCCCCAAATCTTCAGATGATAGATCATGTAATAAGCTCCTCGCTAGTGGTTTTTTGCCTGGAAACCTTAAAACCAAATCTTTTTTCGAAGACAAATAAAAGTCAAGTTCACCCTTTGTAATCCCTTCGTAAACAGATGGTTCATCCAGTTACTTACCCAGTAAATCTGTAGAAACCGGAGCAGGTACAGGTGAAGAATATGAAGGGATAGAAGAGACTTCCCCTGAAAGCTTGTTAAAAGGACATTTTGATTTCACATGTCCCGTATGCTTGCAGTGGAAACAGCGAAATGGAATATTTTTATAGTCAATTCTCTGCTTATAGACCCTGCCCCGCCACTGGATATCCACATTTGTAGGAAGCCCTTTCGCCATGTCAAATTCAACCACGATAGAGGCCATCTTCTTACTAACCCCATAGATCAAGTTCTTCTCCAACGTGATAAATCTACCCAGAAAATTCCCCAAATTATCAAAGATGGTGGGTGTCCAGAGTTCAAAGGGGAATCCTAGGAGGAGAACCCAGAGATGGCGAAGTCTGATTTGTTCGATGGCTGGATTGAAGTTAACATGCCACCGCTTTAAAATTAAAGAACCCTCCTTCATTAACCAAGTTCTGTCCAAAATATCGATGCTAAACTCTTCCCCCGGGAGAATGAAAGCCATCCATCCTCTGGATAATACGCTAGTACGAGGAGGCATTGTCATCAAAGGGGACCAATGTTGATTAACCCAATCAACCAGCTCAGACTGAGACAAGCTGGTGCCTTCAACCTTAGCCACAATGCATCTGTGAGATAAAATTTCAATTCTATCCAGGTTAAAACCATCTTCCAGAGAAAAAACCCTAGTCTTGGTCTGTGCCCTTTAAGTTTTGTCCTTCCTACGCCGACGAGCAGCCGCACCAGATACTTTTGGTCGAGTGGAGAGTTGTTTACCCTTCCAAGCAATATTTTCCAGCGTAACTAAGCCCCCAGGACCACTAGTAGGACAAGAATGGGTCACGGAGCTCTTTTGACCCAGAAACCCCCGTGAATCAGCAGACCGGTTGGGATCCATAGTATAGTAAAATAAAAAACAAGCGTAAAAACTCCAGGTGTCCACCAAAAACACACCAAAATAGGACAAGGCCAAATAGAGTAGTAGAGGTGCTAAAAAGGAGGAAAAGGACTGCAGAAAAAACAAATATAGAGAAAGTCCAAGGGTAAAGAAGAAAACCCTGCAGAATATAGTGAAAACTACCCAGTCACAATTGTTTATTTCCACTTTTTGATGCCTTGGTTGGTACTAGGCCAGCCGTGCAGGCTAGCTGGACTCCAAGGTGTCTCAGATAGTCCTCCTCATCCTGCAAAAAGTTCCAATGAAATCGTAGACCAGTCCATCCCTCTCCCTTGTCATTCTAAACCTAAATATTCTGTAAGGAGCATATATATTCAAAATAGACAATTCGAGTTCAAGGTGAAGGATATCGTACTTGGGCTATATGAAGAGGAAATATTCATGGCAAGAATCATGGAGGCTCAGCTTGGAATGGAAGAGTAACTCCCAATGAAGAGGAAGAAGCATAATAGACAAATTGTGACACGTGTGACAAGATTCCTTGGCATCTATGACAACAATGATGAAGGAATCTATGACAAATATGACAAATTCAGACCTGATAGCAAACCTATGACAAATATAGCATATCAGGGTTAAAAATAGCCACCAATAGGGTGCATGGAGGGAGTTATCATCAGCCAAGATTCCCAATTCGAATTAGGGAAAGAGGAGTACAAGTGTCTCATAATGGAATCAATCACTAACTCGAGTTGGGTGAGTGTCTGGGAGGGAAATTCGACCTCATGAGTCCACATGAAGTTAATAAAAAGGGAGGATGACAAAGGAGAGCAACTTTTGGATCATTTTTGTTTTGCACTCTTGGATATTTTAGCTTGTTCATGCACAGTGGGTGTTTACCTTCCATGTTATTGAACCAATTTCGAAGGTGAAAGATTCATGTCCAAGTTGGTGGGAGGAGAGGCCATTCAGACAAAGATTAAATGATTTGTTTAATGTAGGTTTGAGTCCCCTCTATATTTCAAGTTCCTTTTATAGTTCTTCTTCTCATTTCTCATCTCACAAATTCTTCTCAATGTCCATGTTCTAGTGTTGATGGCGCACTCATAGTTGTATAAAAATTGTGGAGGATGATTTTGTGACTCCATTATTATAAGATTTGATGTATGGCATTATTTTGAGTTGCATATATGAGCCATAGTAGTTGCATATTTGAGCCATAGCCTAAAATCCTATGTCTATCATGTAAAAATTCCAAGCAAACCACTAATTCAAGCTGCTAGTTTCCCCTCTACTTTCTTATGGACTTTTTGGAGTAGTTTTGCTTATGTTTTGTATCAGTCTTTCTTTGATTTTTTGCAGCTTTTCGAGCAGCGTATGATGTATTGTATATGACCAAACTAAACTATGAAGGTCCCTTGGGAATTTGATTAAATTTTATGTAACATTTTCCATGTCCATTGTTCACAATTTCCAAGTAATGTCTAGGTGTTACAACTCTATGTTTGATGGGTGCAATAACCAATTGTAGATCATGATCAATGTTGCATTTTGATTGTCAATGAATTCATTTACCTATGCCAAGCCTCTATTCAGAAATTAGGGAGGGTCGTACAGTGTTTGGGAAGCCAAAGAGTGGTCAAGGATAATAAAACTATTGTTGTTGGTTTTCCCAGTTTTGGGTTTCCAAGGTAAAAGAATTTCTTCATTGTGTCTTCTTTATTTTTTTATGCATGATTTTTCTAACATCCTTAAAAATCCATCTAGGATAAAATGAATGTTATGAACATAAAATATATCAAGAAACACAAAATAATAATAGTTCATTATTAGTAATAAATAAAATTAATAATTATTATTAAACGTTGCAACTCTTTATGAAGAGCCACTAAAATACCCTTTAATGATTCGATATACAATCTGACATTTTTTATATTTGTATTCATCTTATTCATCTCCTTCATATTATTCTATATATGTTTTCTTATCCATTATGGATTATAGTTATTGTCCTATTCTTTTGAATAGTTCACATGTATGAATCTAGTTGGTTACAATGTTGATATCAAAGTCCTTTTCTCAGGCACTTCTATTTATTTTAGCCTTTGGCCATTACTTTCTTAGAGCTTCTCTTAATCCAGGAATTTGGCCACAACACTGAGTTTCTCTAAATTTAGGTTTTTTTACTTCACCTTGGCTTTTGGCTATCTAGAAATAAGATATTCTAAATATTCAAGGAAAAGTTTTAAAAGTCGCTCCGTTGCAAAAATACAAAGGCCAAGGAAAAATCCGTAGAGATTAGCGAGTGTCCAAAAAATCGTGAATCATTTAAAGAAGTCATGAAAATTTCAAGGAAAATTTAAATAGGACTGGCTTTGGGAAATTTAAAAACTCAAAAATCTTTGTTGAAGAAAAATACATGAAGAAAAAATTATTTAGAAAAAAACTTTGAAATCATGGAAATCAAGGGTAAGTAGCATCTACGCATTGGTCAACAATTAAAAGCACACGAAAAACCAAACCAAATTATATATCTATAAAGTGATCAGGGGGTTAAATTTGACGGGTACCCTTACCCATCAATAAAAAAAAAATTATGACGGTTTTCTTTATGAAAGTGCCTTTCATATAACGTCTAACATTTATTTTTACTGGTAATAAAAAATAATTGAATGTAAACCGAAATTAGTATTTAACAACAAAATAATACATTAAATTTTGAAAAAACAAAAAATTAGTTTTGAATATGAGTATTATTCAGAATCGTCCAACAGCTTCAAGTGGATGCTTATGAGGGTTCAAAAACCATTTCTGATTAATTCAGAGTGTATACCACAAGTTTCCCTAGTTTTTTGGCATTCAATTGTTATTCTTTATGTTGTGAACATGCACAGCAAACCAAATACAAAATACAGAAAAAACAAAAAACCAATAAATTTAACGAAAACTTTTAAATAGACCTTAAAATTCCCATTCATCCAAGCAAGAGAAAGGAGATGAGCACAGACCCAACATGTTTCGATTTTGGATTTTCATAGCAGCTATGTTAACCATAATGCTCCATTCAAACAAATGTCAACCTAGATTGTGAACAATTTGTAGCGCCACCTCAAGCCTCTGGATCCACTCAGCTGCACCCAACACCAATTAATGCTCATTCAACAAACTCCGCAACCAAAATAAAATTTATCATTCGTTCAACCTACATTACTGAAAATACAACTAACTCACACCAGTCCAAATAAAATTTAAATACCTGCATTAATGGAAATCAACTTAACTAGCACCAATCACAATAAAAATTAAATACGGGAAATTTTAAATGTGCCCGTCACATTGACGATCCCTAAAAAAATTTTAAACTTCACAGCTGGCGTGTTTAGTCCATGTCCACTTGTATTTTACAGGTAAAAATTCAAGATACGGGTAAAACGGGCGTCAATTTTAACTCCCGAGAATGATCACGCCACCACGTGAAAGCAAATCATGTTAACCACCTTTTCGTATGTTCCAGCCACCACAATATTATGTTTTTAGTGGTTGACGTGGGAAAGGAGCTATCATTTCAAAAACTGGGCTACTGATCAATCGTAACCCCCTAATATCTCATTCAGAGTCATGACCTTCCAAGTAAGTGCCATTATAGTGGATTTAAATAGCCACGACAATAAGGACGTAGCATTTTTTAAGGTTTGTGTTAAAGTGTCGGAGTTTTAAAAAAATATTAAAATCAAAAGGCTTACAATTTAATTGAAGGGGCATATATATAGTTTAGGAGTAGTCTAAATATTTTATGTTTTTTATTTTTTATGGTTATATTTTATAATTTGTTTTGTTCAGATTTTAGTTGGAAACCTTTGAAAAAATTTAGAGTCATATATATTAGTTGTGGAAATTTCATATTAAGAGTGCCATAGAGGTATTTGAGGGTGTCGCAATCTATTTATGCATTCAAAAACACAATTTAAATGCTCTCAAATTTGGATTTAACAAAAAAACATTACCATATTACAAAAAGCAATTGAAAAGTCCAAAACATAAAATAAATAAACTACTCCTATAGTTTATTATTTTTATTATCATATACATACCCTAGAAGTGAACCTAAAAAATGGGGGTTCTTGATTAATTACTCTAAAGCTACTTTTATAAATAATATTACAATGCAAAGGGGATCAACAATAATCCTAAAATAAAGTGTGGTGATGCCAATAAAGGGTTATTATTTTAAGTCTTATCCAAGTATATTAAGTATAAATATAAAAGAAAAGAATTATGTTTAAAATGGAAGAGATGGATTTTACCTATAAGAAAAAAAGATTTTCCAATGTTTCATCAAAATCCTTTATTATGATGCTAAAAGTTAATGGCATGTTTTACGAAAGTGATATACACTAAAACTACTTTTATAAATCAGATTATAATGTGAAGGGGATCAACAATAATCCTAAAATAAAGTGTGGTGATACCAATAAAGGGTTATTATTTTAAGTCTTATCCAAGTATATTAAGTATAAATATAAAAGAAAATAATTATGTTTAAAATGGAAGAGATGGACTTTAACGATGAGAAAACAAAATCCAATGTTTCATCAAAATCGCTTATTATGATGTTAAAAGTTAATGGCATGTTTTACAAAAGTGATATTGTCATTTCTATTTGTCCAACTATTGTCGTTTCTATTTGTCCAACTAATAAAGAAAAATTTATTCATGTTGATGTTTCCAATCAACTACAAGTTCTAAAATCAATAATAAAGAATGAGTGGAACGAAGATCAAATAAACAATTTACACTTAAGAATTGGTAATTATAATTTTGCATCTCAATTTACCGTTACAATTATAGATGACGAATTTTTTGACATAATACTAGGATATAACTAGCTAGAAACATTGGGTACGTTTGTTTTCAATGCAAAAAATAAATTCATGACCTTCTTCCATGAAAAGAAGAAAATAACACTACATGACTCATCAATGCAATCATGCATAAGAGTCCCCTCATCACAAAATACGGATGAAGAATCACCATATGAAAGCTATGAAGATTTAGAAGAGGAATTAAAGCATTTGAACAAACTCCTCATTGACAAAAGATAAGGAAATTGTGCAAATCCAAAAGAAATTATACTGCCAAGAATCAGAATTCTACCAAATTCAACAACAAACTAAAGAGCTACAGCAACAAAATAGAGACATTAAAAATGATCACAAAGTAGATATTGCAAATGTCAATAAACCAATATCGAACAATAATTATGAGATCTTTCAGTTGAGAAATCATAATAAAATTCTAATCACAAAAATCAATAAATTAAAGAAAAAGAAGCAAGAAGACCGGAAGTTGGATAAATCCAATGAAGATATCGAGAATAAATTAAGAGGGAGGAAGAGATTTGCTACCTTAAAAATCATATTCAATATTTGATGGAACAAATTAAGAAGTTAAATGATGACAAGAATTCACAAGAAGAAATGTTCAAGAAGCTCAAGAATGATAAGAGTTTGTTGGGAAAAAAGTTAGAGGAAATCTAGAAGGAGGCATCAAAGTCCTCAGGAGTAAAAATCCAAGTTGTGGAAAAGGGAACAAATACTGATCCAATCCACTTCACAGCTCAAGAAGATGTCAATCCAATTGAAGAAGAAACATATAGGGATGTTGGAGTACAAACAATGGGAACTTCAATTGTACGCACTAATACAAGTTCATCAAGTAACCAAACAACATCAACGTATGAAGAAAATCATATATCGAAATTAAACCAAGAATACACTACAAGCATGATAAGGGAAAATAACTTTATAAGAACTCATTATCGACATCCAAATCATAAAATCAAATATCTTAAACATTCAGAGTATCAATATCCCTTAGGTCGGGAACAACTAAATTATCGTTTGAAAAATATTGATACCAGCACAATTAAGTCTAATGATAATAGTTCATTGTGGAAGAGCAATGTTCCACAAAGAATTGAATTAGGATGATGTGATCATTTTATGATTCAAAAAAATTTCTTAGCACTCAAAGGTTCATATCGTATTGTATCATTAACTACAGCAAAACAGAGAATTATGCGACATTACAAACAAAAGTACATCAATATGCTTTGAGGACAAAGCATTTCTAAAGAGGAAGGAAATGTTATGAACATAAAATATATCAAGAAACACAAAATAAATAATAATAGTTCATAATTAATAATAAATAAAATTAAAAATTATTATTAAAGGTTGCAACTCTTTACGAAGAGTCACTAAGGTTCCCTTTAATGATTATATAAAAGGGACTTTCATATTTCTAATCATCTTATTCATCTCGTTCATATATATATATATATATATATATATATATATATATATATATATTGTTATCCATTATGGATTATAGTTACATGTTCTATTCTTTTGGATAGTTCACGTGTATGAACCAGGTTGGTTCACAACAATTATCAAGCTCCAACATTAGGCCATGCAAGCATTACACCCATTCCTTATGAATGATAGATTGCACAACATACAAAAGGTTGATGTAGAACTAGATCATGTCTACCAAGCTAGTATATTAGTTCAATCTCAATTGCGACAAATCAAACCAACTACTATTGTGCATCTCACCTCCCTGCAAAATATGCAACAACAAATTCAATCAAGGTGGGTAGTAGTTCAAGTGACTTGGAAACATATTCCAAATATCTATAAGGTAAATGCCTATTTAGTAGGATTAAATATACTTGTAGGTAACTGATCTAAGCATCTTGAAGAATTTAGTGAACTTTGAGGCATAGTTTTGGAGGTGGTCCTAGAGTGGGTCACCTCATTTTAGAAGGATGTGACCTTAATGTAGAAGGAAGAAAAATATGTTGATTAAAGCAAGTTCAATGAGATTTAAATCAAGGGTAAGTTAAGGAATGGTCGAGGCTTATTGAGCCTACTTTTTTTTAATGTTGGTTATGACGATGGGAAGGATAGATGAGTGTAAGAACAACTAACATAACCAAAATTTAAGGTGTGCCATGTAGCATAGAGACCATTTAAAACAATGAAGAGTATGGTTAGAAGAGATTGATGAGAATTGGGATAGAAGGCAGGATCCCAGGAATTCAAGGAAGAGGTAGTGAAAGGAGAACACCATTCAATCAAAGTAGAAAAAGAGGATTGCAAGTTATTTGAGCCGATAAAAGTGAAAAGACAATAGATCCAGCTAAGTTTTACATGTACCTTCCCATCTCTATGTGAAGTATAATATAATGTAAAGGTTTAGGCTTGTATGGTTGTTGTTAAATGGTGATTGCCACTTGTTTTTCTATTGATTAACAAATTATATTTATTGGGTATTGTAACTTGTATATGATGTATTGGATTTGGTTGAATATGAATTGAATATGTGTGTAGAAATTATTCCTATGGATAGGTAGAATCTCTCATGGAATTAGAAAGGCCCCTAGTTAACTAACCCAAGATAGAAAACAAACAAATGGACACTAACATCCTCCTAAATATAATATTTTATGCAAACAATAGGAGAGAAGGTTAAGGAAGAATGTGGATTCTTTACCTTGTTCCAGACGGTTTTCCTCACTGCTCCATCCTTTAGCTTAATCTTCAAAATCTCCTAAGCTTGATGCAATCTGCAAAAGATAATGCAATACTACCTTTTTCCAAGTGTGTTAAGCATAAAAAATATATATTCTACTTTTAGTGGTACAAAGCAAACATACATTGCATAGAAACAAGATATGGGAGGAATAGGCCAAGTTATATTGATTGAAAAACCATGAAGAAATACAAGAGTTATACCTGACTTTGTTGTTGTACTTCCCTCAAGCACTTCTTCCAAATCCTTTTGAGAATACCTTATTCCACCTCTTTAATATTTTTCCACTAGTTTGAGCCAAGGCATGAAATTCAATATATAGATTAGAGAGGCCAAACTACTTAGGAGAGGATTTGGGATCAAGGGATATGGAGCCCAATATGAATAGTATGAGGATTAGATTCGAAGGATAGGGTCATGCCTTGAAATCTCATGAAAATATAGATCCAAAATCCAAGGAGGAGATTTCAAACAGGATTTTTGCTCCCCTAAAGGAGTCCAAAGAGTGAAAATATGGGAGATTTTTGCTCCCCTAGTACTAGGAAAAGAGAGACAATCTCATGAAAGGGCTCAAATCAAGGTTGGTTAAGGTGAATTCGACCTCCAAGTGGCATGGAAGCTTCCCAAATGATGACTAGGAAGTGGATAAGCCACATGATAGTAGGTCCTAACACCCCTAGGAAACACAAAGTTCATGTATTTCATGGTGATAAATCATGAAGTCCAAAAATGGCACTCAAAGGTGACAATTTGAGGTACAACAAGTGCCCCCTAAAGTGTGAGGTCGGAAGGAATCTGATGTTCGAGACACTTTAACAACAAATACGCACAAATGGTATCTAGAAGAGAGCCGAGAGAGAGATGCGTAGCAAATACCAAGAAATATATCAACATCATCCCCGAGGTGGGCATGCCCATGCTCAGAATAATTTGACTCAAAACATGGTTGTCGACCAATATATTGCAGATCCATGATAGTACCGACTCAAGATACAAACACCAACTTACATTGTGGATCCACACCTAACAATGACTGGAAATATATCATGGATACAAGAAGACAAGGTAGATCCATGATACAATAATAACACAGCCATGACTAATACAAAAGTGGATCTATGTGATAGTACATCAGTGAGGTCACCAATATGATGTCTATGTGGGAATCTACTCAAAAAATATCCATCATAACTTGGGTGAAGTACATAACAAGATTCCCCAGGGTCTTCAACCCTAACCCAAAGTGATACGATTCCATCCATGTGAATAAAGTACTTGAAGTCGAACATGTTAGAAACCACTTGATTACCGGTCAATGATGTAAACCATTAACAAGTGATAGGGAAATAACTAGTAATGTCAATGACTCCCAAGGTATCTTAGTACATTCCAACAAATGTGAATAGATGAGCCAGATTTGAACACTTGCATAATCATCCAATCAGAGGTCAATGATGTAAACCTATCGTTAGATGTAAGGAGACCTATCATTGAGGCATGCAGGACCCAAGACACTAGATGGTTTCTAAGTCTAGTTCATGAATGATGTGTTGGATTTGATATGATCAAACTCATCGAAGGAGGGCCATGATGTATCCCACATCATCAACATGAAACTGGAATAGGAAAGTGACGTAAAATGGTAGATCAACTAAGTATGAACTGACACAAAGATGAGGGTCGATATTACTACAGAAAGGTTGGCTCGAGTTAACTTCCCTTGAACATTGGATGGCACGACAAGTGACTTGGTAGCATTGAATCAATGAGGCAGATACCAAAACATAATGTGACGATAACTGAGGCATTCTTTGGATGGACCAAAGGAGTAATACGACTGATGAATTTGGTATAACTTGGAGACAAGTAGATTACCCAACAGTAAGGAAAGACAAAAGCAAGTGTCATGTTCAAGGGCGACAACAAGCTGCCATAAATATTTGTTCAACAAGACTTAGCCCATTCTTCCCAATTTTATCCATTATGATCGATGAGTACCTTTTTTTTTTTAATGAGCTTGAGAAGGGTAAGAGATGCTCAATGTAGCTCATCTTAGATGAGTCCCTCAACATATGTTTAACAAACCTGAAGAAGGAGGGGTTTGGTCCCATATGAGTCCTTCGATGCATATTTTATGAGTCCAAAGAAGGTAAACTTGGTGATTTTTTCACATTTAGAGAGTCTAAAAAAGATCAAAAGAAGACTCCAACTGATTCTTTTTCCTAAAAGTTAGCTAGTCTCCTCACCCCAAAAAAGGATAAAGCAACGTGAGAGAGAACTCTTCTAGTCAAGGCTGACCAGAGTATTAATTTTCCATAATTAGTCCAAATGGTCTGAAAATGGGGTAAACTATCACCAAACGAACATCCTTTCAATTACTTTTACGAGCATGAAAGAGACAAGTTCACTTGGCAAACTTTTCACGTTTAAGGAGTCTGAAAAGTACTTAAAGGAAAACTCCATGGACTTCCTTTTTCATAAAATAGTCTTAATGAGACTGAAAAAGTGATAAACTACTGCTCAAAAATACAACCGTTTCACGATTTGAAGTGCTTGAAAAATTTAAGCCATGCACATGTGTACAAAGTCTTCAAAAACTAGGGAGGTCCCTCCTTCCACTAATCCTGCAAAAGTAGTGGTATCTCGAGATAATAGGTGTTAGAATTTCCCTTAAGAAGTTGAAAAAATAACTTGAAAAGAAGTTCTAATGTGAACATAGACAAAAAGTAACCCATGTGAAAGTAAAAAACGGAAAAATAGATATAAAGTTAATTTATTTTTACCTCACAATTTACCATAAAAGGATATTTTTACCCTCTTTGGAAGCTGATTTTCAACTACTGATTGTGGAGGTTTCAGGAAACCATTCGAGCTACTATCTGAACTAGGTAATAGATAAGGCCCTACTCTTTCATTTGATGGATTTCTTTTTTCATTTCATGCATTGTTGATGGGGTTTTGAGGATCTTGGGGATCCGATTTTTTCCCTACAGGAATTATCACGCCCTTACTATGTCGAATGGAGCGAAAATCAGGATATTTTCACACTTTGGTATAGTGTTGGGGCACGAAAAAAATAGGATTTTCTCTCTTGTGTGCACTACAGGGGCACGACACTACACAAAAATGAAAAAAAAAATCTTTAAAACCCAACTTATCTGCAATTGCTAGGGTCCAAATTTTTTCCAAGCATTTCTTTGGTGTTTTGTAGAAGATTACAAGCCTCAAAAGCAACCATGATCCAATGGAAAGAGAGAGAGCACAAAGCCTAAGTTGTGGTCATCCTCCATGACCAAAACACATTAGATTCCCTAATAAATTGTGGTTTATTGAAGTATTTCAAGACCCAAGGAATAAGAAAGCAAGGGCTTCTTCTAAAGCACTTGATAGGAATGTGGGATGTGGATAATCAAGCATTCAATGTAGGTCCCCATGTCCTTGAAATAGAGTTGGAGGACATATATTTTCTAATTGGTATCTCCAAATGGGGAGCACCAATGAGTTTGATTGGTCATTGAGATGCAAAGGAGAGTACAGAGGATCTCATAGCACGGTTTTGCATAGCGGTAACTCAAAAAACTAGTAGAAAATTCTGATCAATGAGGTATTTGATGGGCCTCTACACACCATTTTGTTCATCATTGCCAAAATTTATGGGAGTGTAGGATTTCACCATGCTACCAAAGGACAAATGTTGTATGCTATTGAGTGCCTTGATCTTCAACTCTTCAATGGGTGTGAAGGCATCCTAATGAACCTAAAAGAATAACTCACCAAGTGTAGGACGGGAAGGAAAAAACAATTTGGTTATGGAACTCTCCTAGTTATGTTCTTCCTAGAGTGGGTAACTTTGCTACACCCACAGATTGATGTACCAGTCCAACCTCCATCCAAGCCACAGATGGAAACTTGGACCAGCCATGTAGGTCGATTGGGGGGTCCCTAGTTACTACACTATGAAGCCAAATTCTTTGTGTGGTGGAGACGGAAAATCCCTATGATAGATGATTACCTGTATGTTGGGATAGATTTTCGATTGGACCCATGTTTAGTGCTTCATGAGGGAGCACACTGGGATACGTCAAGTACGTCTCATTGAAAAACATAACCTTGCATGTGCTTTTTTAGATTTTTAAATATTTAATTTAAATATGTATGTGGTATGTCCCAGATGTTGGATCACTTCGGCCAGTAGGATCCTCACCACTTCATCGTCGAGGAGAAGGGTATCAGATGTGAGCGGGTGTAGCTAGAGGGGTCCATGATATAAAGTGGAACCTAGAGGGCCTAACAATGCAAGTTCCCAACATGAGGATACATGATGTTTCATACCATATTTAGAGGCACATATTGGGGTTCTTGAGAATATTAGTAGGTTGTTTCTTTGAGTGGCATGAGCGGTCATGTGCTACCATGAGTACGATGCACCTCATGACGAGGCATAGAGTATAGATAGTTTAGTGGTGTCTTTTTTTATTTTTGCGACATTTTACATTATGTATGGGCTATGTAGCCCAATTTTTTCCCTATGTACTTTTTGGAACTATGATGTGAAACTTTTGATATGATATATACACAGATCCTATTTTGGCTATTAAATACCTAAATGTGTTTGTTTACATTATGTGTTTGTGGTTTTATGTATATCTCATGGTGAAATGTTTTGTGTATGCACAAGATGCCAATTTAACATATAATTAGCTAATGAATTGGAAATTGTGTTAAAATGTCTTGGAATATGTTGATATTCAATAAAATCAAATGATCTTTCCAAAAGGCGTATTCTCCAATAAAGAGGAAGCAAGGTAGGATCACGAATAGAATAAATGTGGTTAAGTTGAGACACCACAAGTTGGGAGTCCAAGTAAATTATAATATGGCTTATTCCAAAGAAAGAAGCTTCAATCAAGAATCCTATCGTGGTATGGTATTCAATGATGTTATTAGTTGCTAGACCTAAGAAAACTCCACCTAAGCTCACTAACTCGTCAGTCGGGGAATAAACCACCCAAGCTGCAGAAGCTAAGTTCCAAGTGTGTCGACTAGCACCGTCAGCAAATGTAGAATACACAGACATCTACACATTGAAGCATAAATCGAGATAAGTAGTCATGGGTGAAATAAGATCCTCACAAGCAAAAGAAGAAAAACTCACACCACACCAAACTTATGGTACATATATACAAAGTACATATGCAAGATGACCCTAAGCATAGTACTTATTAAGGTAGATCCCATTTCGAGGCTCTCCCAAGGGTACTCCATCAAAATAAACCAGCTCATAGGCTCCCTTTTCTAAGACTCGTTTAACTATGTAGGGACCATGCCACATAGACTCGAACTTACATGCCCCTAGTTTATCATGATTCTGGTCATAAGTTAAAACTAGGTCACCTTTATTAAAAATTCAAGGTTGAATGGATTTATCATATTGAGCTTTGATGCATTTCTTGTGTGTTTCATTATCAAGAGTGGCATCTCGACGGGTCTCGCCAAGTTTGGTCAAATATAGGAAACATTCCTCCTCTAAGGTGTTAGGATAATTAATACTCCAACCTTGTCCACCTTAGCATTATTTACCTAATCATAGTAGTTGATGATGTTGGTATCCCCCTAGTGGTGTGAAGATGTCATCTAGGACCCATTAGCCACTTGCTGCACCTTGCATACATGATTTTAGGACCACCAGAGTCAGTTTCCTAGTTTAACTAAGTTTATAAACAAATATATTTTTCCCTTGTTTACATAGTGTTTCAATTTTTTTTTGGTTTCTAGCTTATGTTTAAATTTCCATTTCCATGCGTGTAAAATATAACACATTTACATTTACAAGTTGCTATAAATATATTTACTTTTTATCTATTTCTAACATTTACTATTTTTGTCCAAGTGTAACAGCGTAGATAATAGTCTACAAATTACGATAAATTTCAGTTTCAATAACTTGAAATAATAATTTAACAGAGTTAGAATGGTTTGTATACCTGTAGGATAAGTACATTAGTAAGCTAGTTGACCCCTTGTTGCTCCTTCTTGGCACCTTCTTGCCTTGTTGTATGCCCTTCAACCAATAGCTTTCCCAACCCTGGAAACTCAACCGACTAGACAATATGGTATGCCACCCTGCCAACTGGTGAGGTCGCGCCGACCACCCAGCTCCAAAATTTCCCCTCTGGAACCCCAAGCCCAAACCGAGTACAAGCCAACCATCTTTTCCCTTCTGCAAGTTCTCCAACAAAACCCCTTCTATTCTCCTCTGTAATTTTCTATGCTGTCCTCAATTCCCAAAACATGCCAAGTTGATTACCCCTAAAATCCCCATGTCTTCTCGACCTTTTTCTCCTTAAATTTCTGACTCTTTGCTTCCCATTACTACCCTTATCTCCCTCATAAATTTCTAACCAATATGTCAGTCCTTGTTTCCCCTTTTTCCTCCCTCAAGACACGATCACATTTATTAACACTCAACACTATATTTATTAATTAATTAGTTTGTTTACCATTTAAATTAATAATCATTATCTTGTTTCAATTCTTGGGGCTAATACCATATGTAAAAGTCAATCTAATGCATTAACGTGGTTCCACCGCCTTGTCAACATATCAAATCCATCAGAACCTTTTATTAATGTATATTAAATTCCAAATTCCAAGATAATAACAATAATAAAGTATTCTCGAATGGTGAGCCACATTATTACTTGATTAACAATTATTTGTGACATGACAATATATACCTGTATTTACATATTCACCTAATTAATTTTTAACCATGAACATTATAATTCAAGTTTCAAAATTATAACTAATATTTTTATTAATTAACTCAATTACAATTTAACACTTAGTCTATAAATTGCATATGGTAACTTTTACCACATTCAACAATTGCATCTTAATTATAATCAACCCTAATTAATTACCACATTCCAATTAATCATAATTAATCCTAGTTAATTATAACTAATTATGATCATAATGGATGGAACTATTATAATTCATCTTTTCATTAACATTTATTAATCTAGTTGTTAGTAACGTGATTAACAATAGTCAAACTCATTAATACTTATTATATGTCTTAAGAACTAAGTATTTATTCAACAATTTATTAAATCAAGAATTCTTAATAAAATTATCAACCTCATTAATCATTATTAATAAAAAATAATTAATCATTAATCGACATTAGAACTTGATCATCATTCATTACCACCTAAGTCACTCAATTATCCTATTCAATTATTAAACCAAAATTTTCTAACTCGACGTATTAATTTAATCTCCTGGTTAGATAAGTAGTAATAATGTAATTAATGCCTAAACATTATAGTTCAGTATTATTTCACGCAATTGAAACATGTGTAGATGAGTTATGTAAGCATAGCTATGGCTTACATACCTCATGTAGGCACACTAATAGTACTAAACCACACAATATTCCCAATCAATTAAGTTACGGTTTACTGATGCATTCTTAACATAACTTGATTGTTGGATCATTCAATTAATTACATAAAATTAAGAGACGGACAATAATACTAGTTACTAAGTTATGACACATGACTCTACAAGGTTCTCAACATACACAAATAGATCAAGTTTACTTCCCAACTTCAAGCTACACCTATCTACCTACATCGTCTACCTAATTCACAACTAACCTCCACATACTATCCTTTCCTCTGTTGGACTACCCTGAAGTGTCAAGCCATGATCGGCTCCAGTTAGAACCTGTAACCAGAAGTGTTGACTACATCGACCAAGCTTCCCCAACAAAAAACCACCATTCACCATCACACACCTCAGGGAGCACGTCGTAGCACAACCCTCCCATGACTCTGGGTTTCGGGGATAAACGGTGGGTAAAGCCTCCACCCCCTAATGGAACAAGGGAGTATGTCTACACTAACATAATAACTGCGTTTCACTTGGACTCAGTTTGTCATCGTCTAACCAATCTGGGCGGTTGAGTTTCCTGAAACCCCACCCCATCCATACATCATAATAAACAATATAATAATCATGCAAAAATAAATAATGCATCACTTGCATACCATTTATCTTTCGGAGTCCATGTCCTCGAGGCTCTCCCAACTCGTAGGATCTAGCTATCAAGTCTCACAATCAAGCAAATACAACATATAATAATAGTTCACATAGTAATGCCAAAACGAGGCATTACATACACCCACCCTTCAAGAAACTTCATCCTGAAGTTATGATCAAAATAGTGTGGGATAATCACGACACATGGTCTCTGCGTCCTCACAAGTAGCATAACCTAGGCTATATTGGTCCCACTGGACCTTAACCTGGTCCACCAAACGATGCTTGAGTTGTCTAACCCTGTGGTCCAATATACGTAACGTTTCGACCCTGATGGTCCCCTTGTCTGAAACTTGCATTTCCTTCCAATTTATTTTATGAGACTCATCAGCTACATAATGTCGTAAAACAGATACATGAAAAACATTATGAGTTTTGTGAAAATGGGGTGGCAACACAAGACGATACACGATGGGTCTAACCTTCTTTAAAATTTCAAAGGGTCCTATGAATCATGGCGACAACTTTGTCCCTTTCCCAAACTGAATGGTACTTTTGTTAGGCCTGATGCGGATGAACACTACATCCCCAACCTTATAGCTTCGTTCAACCCTATGCGCATCGACATAGCTCTTCTGTCTATCCTGAGATTCCTTTAACCACTATCTAATCTGAACAACCTGTTCTTCCATCTCCTGAACCAACTCAGGTCCTATAATTACTCGATCATCTAACCTTTCCCAACTCAATGGCGTTCTGTATGGCCTTCCATATAATGCTTCATATGGAGGCATCCCAATTGAGCTATGGTAAATATTGTTGTAAGCAAACTCTACCAAAGGTAAGTGCTTTTCCCAATGAGTTTGTTGATCCATGACATACATCCTAAGCATGTCCTCCATCACCTGATTCACTCTTTATGTTTTCCGATATGTCTCTGGATGGTAAGCGGTGCTTAGGTTCAACTTAGTACCTAACACTGACTACAAACTTGTCCAAAACCTAGACGTAAACCTGGAATCTCTGTCCAATATAATCTTCTTGGGAAACCCATGGAAACAAACTACTTCATTTATGAACACATGAGTCACATATGTGACATCATAGGTCTCCTTAACAGGAATGAAGTGAGAATTTTTGGTTAGTTTGTGTAATGGATTCATGCATATGAGAGGTAACAAGCAATCCCACCACGAATTCCATGGAGATAACCTCCCACTTCAACGTAGGAATATCATTTGGTCGCAATAGTCATGTCGGGTGGTGATGATCAGCTTTTACCTACTAACACTCAAGGCACTTAGCGACAAAATTGACCATGTCGCACTTCATTCCTTCCCAAAAGAAGAGTTGCTTCATGTCTCCATTCATCTTCTTTACACTCAGGTGCGCGCAATATACTGCTCTATGGGATTCCCTAAGGATAGTCTCTTTAATATCCCCCTCCTCGGGAATATACATCCTCCCTTGATAATGTAACAACCCATTGGCTTCTAACTCATAGCCTTCAAAATTAGGTCTGTAATGTCCCAAATTTGGCATTGGGTCACAATGGCCTAATCACATTGGCCCTATTCATTAGAGTTTGTCAAATTGATGCTAAAGGTCAAATAATTGCCAAGGAGGAAAATTACTAGTTTCCTAGGTTTGGGGTGGAAGCTTTGGGATTTGGAATAATGGAGATAATAAATGATGTTTGAACATTAGAATGGCATAAATATTTAATAAAGGAGCTAAATAAATATATACAAGTGAAAATCAAAGTGGCATTTCATCATGAAGACACATGGAGGAAGTGGGACCCACATATGGCTAGATTTCCCCACTACATTTGGCATCATTCTCTCACCAATTCGAATTCAAGGTGAATGGTAACATACTTGGGGGAGTCAAAAAGGTATTATTCATTGCATGACTCATCCAAGGTCGAAATATAGAGAAAGAGTAACTCCCATGGAAGAGGAAGAGGCAATTTGGAGCTAGTGAGACACTTGGGCTAGATTCCCTAGCTCTATGACAACAATGATGAAGATTCTATGACACCTATGACACAAATCAGACATGAAGGCTGACATATGACATATATGACATGTCAGGGCTAAAAATAGACTCCAAGAGGGTGCTCAAGGGTGTTAGGGCAGCTAAGGTGCTTCCACATGTGATTTGGTGGAAGTGGGAGACTAGGAATTGTTGTACAAGTGGCGTTCTTTGGAATCTCTTCCCAACATGAGTTGGCATGAGTCTCTTGGAAGGAATTCGACCCATGGAGGACATTAGAAGTTTATAAATGTCAATAACAAAGAATGAAACCATCTTTTGATCATTTGTAGAATTTGGAATTGCATTTGTGTAGAGGGAGAGCTAGTGGATGACTAGTTTCTTGCCTTAGCCAATTTCGAGGGTGAAAGATTCCCATCCAAGTTGGTAATTGGAAAGGCCATTCAGAACTTTCATTTGGAGCTTTAATGGAGTCTTTATTTGCAGGTGTAAGCTACAGGGCATCTCATGGTTTCTTCTATTGCAGCTCACTCCTTCAACCATTTCCATTTTTGATGGCATATTCTTGATCCTTGAGGGAGGGTGTTTTTGGTGAGCTATTGTACGCTTTGGGGAAGCTTTTAATGCCCCATTTATTTTGTAATATGAATTAAATACTCTGTTCTTCATCTCCAAAAAGTTTCAGGTCGAAATTCCAAGTAGAAATGTATAAATCTCATTTTTAATGGAAGAACAATGCCATTTCCCCACTACCTTGTTGTGAGCCAATGTATTGATGATGATTTCAAATGAATGGATGATTCTATGATATATTTGTGATCAATATACTTCCATGGATGTCTTATAAAATTTTCATGTACTGTACTTGAGAATTTGAAGCATTTTTACTCAGTTTAATTGTATTGGGAGGTGAAATAGTGCCATTCCCCCAAGGGTCGAATTGGGGATTTTTGCAGTTGAATGGGAGAGGGTGAGAACAGCTGTAATAATCCATTAATGATGCATATGAGACTTTAATAAAATAATTAACACATTACATACCTCTTTTCATAAATTTGAGTGGGTTTGGAGGCATTTGGGAAGCCATTTTCAATACTTACCCCAGGGGGATTTGAACCCCAAATTACTAGTAAAATTGCATAATTGGTCCAGAATCTTAAGAGAGTTTGCAGAAGTATTTTGGTGGACATATTTCATCCATAAACATCATATTCAAGTTCTAATATCATTCATACACCTTCCTTGAATATTTGAAGGCATTTGGAGTCAATTTGAGACCTAGAGACCAATACTAGTCAAAGGAAAATCACTAGTAAAGTTACCTACATTGATCAGAATTGAAAGAGGATTTGCAGAAGTATTTTAAAGGTCCAAAGGAATCTATGAAACACATATTTATGTTATAATATCATTCATATACCTTCTCAAAAGATTTGGGATCATTTGGGGCAAATTTGGGACCTAGAAATCAAAACTAGTCAAAGGTCGAACTAGGGAAAAAAAGTGGAAAATTGCAATTTTAATAAAATTCCTAACAAGGGACATTACAGTGGTATCAGAGCATGGTCCTTGCACCTGTGGATTAGTTACATACATTCAAGAATAATAGGCAGCCATGTCTTACTATTATGATGAATCCTATGAGTACAATTCTTATGAGGAATATGCAGATGCTTATGAGCAATATGAAGCAGAATGTGAATGGTACGAGGAAGAGGTGCCATCATGCAACACTTCTTACAGCTTCAAGAGAAATGAAGATTATTCTTATGACTTTAAATCTGATGAATATGAGTGTGTCACACCAACCAAGGATAATTCTATGAGTGAGTTCCAAAGATGGAGAGAAAAATATAAAACCTTGCCCCAACAATATCAAAAATATCAAGAATATCTTGATTTTAGCAAAAATACACAAAATGCCATGTCTTTTGAGTACTTTGCTGAACATGTTTTTGAAAATAGGCCCAAAAATGAAGATGTGGAGTTAGTAAAGAAAGGTTTATGCCCTTCTTGTAAAGAACCTTGGAGTGAGTATCATACATGTGTGCATGAAATTATGTCCCACTTGAGGAGAGCTTTTGGGAATTCTTCAAAAAGAGATTCCAAAGATATTGATCACAAGGAAAACAAGAGGCAACATTCATCATCTTGCTTAAAGGATAAAAATGACGAGACATCACAAGATCATGAAGAAGATTTTATTGAAAATATGGAAGATCATTTCGAGACACCTTCTAGCTTAGACATGAACCAAAGAGCATCTACTGATGGATACTTAAACTATGAAGGAGTACCTACTGATGGGTGCTCACACCTCTATGTTGGTGACATAGAGATCAGTTTTGAAAGTGTTGCTGCAAGCCCAAGTTCCATTAAGCATGATAATGAAGACCTTGTAGCAGTTGAAGAAGAACCAAGATCAACTTCCCCATCACCACTTGAGCTTCATGAAGTTGGTCCAAGCAAAATTGAAGAAGATGAGGAGGTTCATTTGCAAGAGCCTCATTTTCTTGAAGGGTCCTTAAAGATGAATTAAAAGAAGATCCAAGAGTCCCTCAGAATTCTCCATGACACTCAAGCATTGGTGTCAAATTCTTGTTGGAGAGCTACTTCATTGGAGGAAACATCCTTCCTTGAAGACATGGAGAAGATTCAAAGAGCAATGTGCCACATCAAAGGTAATTTCATGTCTGTGCTTTTTGATAGAAACCATTTGTTTGAGCTTAATGAATTGTTACATGATGCATACTTGAAGAATAATGAGGATAATCATAAGCTCACAATTCAAAATGAGCAACTTCTTGAAAAGTTGCAAGATACTTGTTTTTCCTCCTATGTTTCAGATTGTCAAATGGTAGATTGTTTGGAGGATTCTCATGACATGGTGGATCATGAGAAATGTGGAAATTTGAATGTTCTTGATGTGTTTGAAGATGAACTTGAAGAGATCCAAACACTTGATGTGGTGGAAGAGGAACTTGAATTGTCTCTTGATGAAGGTTATGCAATTTTTAAAGAAGAGCATGATTCCTCTACATTGGAACCAAACTATTACAAAGAGTTCATACTTTTGAAGGAGCTGCATGATACTACCCCTATGGATCCTTCCCATGATGAAACTTCTACACTTTTTTATCATTTGGGTGAGTTAGTTCATTCTCCTACATCCTACAATTCCATGTTTTGCAACATTAGTCTCAATGAAATATGGGTGAAAGGGTTCTTTTTGATGGTGCCACATGAGGAGTATGGAACTCCTAGATTTAACTTTTATGACGACATGGTTGGAGCACATTCTTATTCACATTTGCAGCAGCATCATTTGTCACTTTATGATGATTCACATCTACATGGATGCACCTATGATATGGATTTGAATAACTTGAAGACTCATGGTTTTTCTTGCTCAACACTAGGTTCATTTGATGTTAGAGGAACTTCATCCAACACTTGGGTAAATAGATTTATGATGGGAGAACATTTTTGTTGGTAGCCACATACTTTGTTACATCTTTATTATTCTCACATTCATGGATGTATGGGTGAGACTTCTTTGAGTCATTTGAAGTCTCCTTGTTTTTTCTGCTCATTATTTGGTTCAGATTTTAGTGGAGATTCTTCATTCACTTCTTGGATGAAAGAATACATGGTTGAATATTTTGATGCATATCACATCCTTTTGGAGCAGCATTATAGGACATGGGATCCTCACCTATGTCATTGGAGCAGATTTGATTGGTCACTTGAAGCTTGTATGCACTTGGAAAATGGTGGTCTACTTGCTTGGAGGTATAAGCACTTTCATGATTCTTTGATGAAGCACCTCCTTGATGTACATTTTCATTATGTAGTTATGTACTTTGAGGATATATATTTTGTACTCATGATGCTTGGAAGAATGCATGCAAGAAAATGGGATCCAGGAATCATCTTATCTGATGGTATGGGTTGGAGAGCACTCTTCATTGTTGGGGTGCAATACAAGCAATGGGACCCTGGAATAATTTTTATTTCATTGGTTTCAATTTTTTGGGGAAGCAAGTAGTATGGGAGATGGATTCCCCACTTAATAAAGTGATTTTAATCAGAGTAGTGCAGTAGCAAGCATGGTGGTTCCTCTCTAAAATCTTCATGGAAACTCAAAGACTCAAGGTTGGGCAATTCAATGGCAACTTCAAAGAATTATACAGAAAGCAGGTTCTTCAACACCCATGTTTAAAATTGCTTGAGGACAAGCAATATTGGGAAGGGAGGATTTGTAATGTCCCAAATTTAGCATTGGGTCACAATGGCCTAATCACATTGGCCCTATTCATTAGAGTTTGTTAAATTGATGCTAAAGGTCAAATAATTGCCAAGGAGGAAAATTACTAGTTTCCTAGGTTTGGGGTGGAAGCTTTGGGATTTGGAATAATGGGGATAATAAATGATGTTTGAACATTAGAATGGCATAAATATTTAATAAAGGAGCTAAATAAATATATACAAGTGAAAATCAAAGTGGCATTTCATCATGAAGACACATGGAGGAAGTGGGACCCACATATGGCTAGATTTCCCCACTACATTTGGCATCATTCTCTCACCAATTCGAATTCAAGGTGAATGGTAACATACTTGGGGGAGTCCAAAAGGTATTATTCATTGAATGACTCATCCAAGGTAGAAATATAGAGAAAGAGTAACTCCCATGGAAGAGGAAGAGGCAATTTGGAGCTAGTGAGACACTTGGGCTAGATTCCCTAGCTCTATGACAACAATGATGAAGATGCTATGACACCTATGACACAAATCAGACATGAAGGATGAAATATAACATATATGACATGTCAGGGCTAAAAATAGACTCCAAGAGGGCGCTCAAGGGTGTTAGGGCAGCTAAGGTGCTTCCACATGTGATTTGGTGGAAGTGGGAGACTAGGAATGGTTGTACAAGTGGCGTTCTTTGGAATCTCTTCCCGACATGAGTTGGCATGAGTCTCTTGGAAGGAATTTGACCCATGGAGGAAATTAGAATTTTATAAATGTCAATAACAAAGAATGAAACCAGCTTTTGATCATTTGTAGAATTTGGAATTGCATTTGTGTAGAGGGAGAGCTAGTGGATGACTAGTTTCTTGCCTTAGCCAATTTCGAGGGTGAAAGATTCCCATCCAAGTTGGTAATTGGAAAGGCCATTCAGACCTTTCATTTGGAGCTTTAATGGAGTCTTTATTTGCAGGTGTAAGCTACAGGGCATCTCATGGTTTCTTCTATTGCAGCTCACTCCTTCAACCATTTCCAGTTTTGATGGCATATTCTTGATCCTTGAGGGAGGGCGTTTTTGGTGAGCTATTGTACTCTTTGGGGAAGCTTTTAATGCCCCATTTATTTTTTAATATGAATTAAATACTCTGTTCTTCATCTCCAAAAAGTTTCAGGTCGAAATTCCAAGTAGAAATGTATAAATCTCATTTTTAATGGAAGAACAATGCCATTTCCCCACTACCTTGTTGTGAGCCAATGTATTGATGATGATTTCAAATGAATGGATGATTCTCTGATATATTTGTGATCAATATACTTCCATGGATTTCTTCTAAAAGTTTCATGTACTTTACTTGAGAATTTGAAGCATTTTTACTCAGTTTAGTTGTATTGGGAGGTGAAATAGTGCCATTCCCCCAAGGGTCAAATTGGGGATTTTTGCAGTTGAATGGGAGAGGGTGAGAACAGTTGTAATAATCCATTAATGGTGCATATGAGATTTTAATAAAATAATTAACACATTACATACCTCTGTTCATAAATTTGAGTGGGTTTGGAGGCATTTGGGAAGCCATTTTCAGTACTTACCCCAGGGGGATTTGAACCCCAAATTACTAGTAAAATTGCATAATTGGTCCAGAATCTTAAGAGAGTTTGCAGAAGTATTTTGGTGGATATATGTCATCCATAAACATCATATTCAAGTTCTAATATCATTCATACACCTTCCTTGAAGATTTGAAGGCATTTGGAGTCAATTTGAGACCTAGAGACCAATACTAGTCAAAGGAAAATCACTAGTAAAGTTACCTACATTGATCAGAATTGAAAGAGGATTTGCAGAAGTATTTTAAAGGTCCAAAGGAATCTCTGAAACACATATTTATGTTCTAATATCATTCATATACCTTCTCAAAAGATTTGGGATCATTTGGGGCAAATTTGGGACCTAGAAATCAAAACTAGTCAAAGGTCGAACTAGGGAAAAAAAGTGAAAAATTGCAATTTTAATAAAATTCCTAACAAGGGACATTCCCACTAGTTTCCCATTTTGGAGTGCCGACGTGACCTTTAGGTACAAACTATCCCCAATTAGCTGTCCTAAAAATCTTTCCCTCAAATCAACCCTCAAAGGTATGCGAGTGAAAATTCTTGGTTTTCTGCTTAAGGCATTGGATACCACATTCTCCTTCCCTTTGATGCATGAAATACCAAAATCATACTCTCTCATGAATTCACTCCATCACCTTTCTTTGGAATTTAGGTCTCTCTGAGTGAAGATATACCTCAAGCTTTGGTGATCAGACTTGAGCTCAAAGCTTCATTCAACAAGGTAATGTCTCCAAAGCTTCAAAGCTAACATCACAGTAGCCAACTCTAGGTCATGGGTAGGGTAATTCTCTTCATGTGTCTTTAGCTTTATCAGTGCATAAGTTATTACCCCACCTTCATGCATCAACACTGCATCCAAACCTTGCCTTGAGGCATCTGTGCAAACTGTGAATTCCTTCTCCATATCTAGCACTCATAGAATCGGTGCACTTGCAATAGTCTTTTAAGTTCGGCGAATGTGACATTGCATTCATCCGTCCACTCATATCTAATGCCTTTATGTTGTAGGGTAGTTATGGGTTTTGAGATTTTTGAGAAACCCTCAAAAAACCTTCTATAATATCCGATTAACCCCATGAAGCTTCTCACTTCATGTGCATTTCTTAGCATGGTCCAATCCATTATGGCCTTCACCTTCTCAGGGTCAACTGAAATTCCATCATCGAAAATTATATGCCTTAGATAATGGATCTCCGTGTGATAAAACGATCATTTGGACATCTTACCGTACAACTTGTGCTCTCTTAAGCATGACAACACTATTTCAAGTGTTCATCGTGCTCTCTTTCATTCTTGGAGTAGATAAGGATGTCATTCAAGAAGACTTGCACAAACCGATATAAGTACTTTCGAAACACGCTATTCATGAGACTCATGAATACAGCTGGGGCATTGGTCAAACCAAAGGGTACCACTACAAACTCATTGTTCCCAAACCTTGTTCAAAAAGAAGTTTTAGGTATATCACCTTCCTTAATTTGTAGTTGGTGGTAACCTGATTGCAAGTCGATCTTTGAGAACATTGTCACCCCTTTCATTTGATCAAAGAGGTCATCAATTCGAGGTATCAGGTACCTATTCTTCACTATGGCTCTATTCAAATCTTAGTAATCGATGCAAAGATGCAAGGAACCATCCTTCTTCTTCACAAAAATTAAGGTGCACCCTATGGTGAAATACTTGGTCTGATGAACCCTAGGTCTAGCAGCTCCTTCAACTGCATTTGTAACTCACAAAGTTCTAGGGCCGTCATCATGTATGGTGTCTACGATGTTGGCTCTGAACCAGGTTTTACCTCAATGGTAAAATCAAGTTCCAACTAAGGAGGTAGCCCAGGTAATTCCTTTGGAAAGACATCACTGAATTTGGCTAACACTGGGTACTCATCAAAGGAGGGTCCCTTCTCATTGTTTACCACTTCAACAATATACAACTGACATCCTTGTCGCATACATCACTTTAAGTTCATCGTGGATATGAAATGCAGGGACACCTTCTATTTGATACCCTGGATCTCGATGGTCTCTCCTTTGGCATCAACGCAAAGAAATTTCTTTCCATAACAATCCAAGAAAGCTCGATGTTACTCAAGCCAGTTCATCCCTATGATAAGATCATAGGTTCTGAGGTTGGTGACGTACACCTTGACTTGTGTAACACACACCCTGAGGTCCACTACACACTTGTTGACACTAGGTCCTACTGCTTGCGTTACCCCTGAATCCATTTCCACTAAGTTGAAATTGTCATGCTCATAGGCTACCAACCCACATTTGTCTAATGCATATGGAGAAATAAAACTATCTGTAGCACCAGGATCAAACAATATTCTAAGTTTAATATTATTGACCGTACTTGATGATTCCACCACAGTGGATTGGTGATCTTCCTGATGGTTTTTTACTGCTGCCGAGATCTGATGCTTACTACCCCCACTCCCCATTGGAGCTTTTCCTTCTCGATGCACTATACTAGATTGTAATTCGGGACAGTCACGTTGGTAATGTGGACCTCCACATTCCCAACAAGAAACCTATAATGGAGTAGGCGAGATAACCTATTCACACCTATGAGAGGGGTTCTTCCCCCTGGGAACCCTTCCCATGTCGACTGATCCTCAAAAATTCCTCACACCCTGGTGAGTTCCTGTGGATGATTGGTGCACTACCCTAGTTGCCACTAACCTGTCTACCTCTGTAAACCTTGGTGTGTTCCTATTTTCATAGGGAGGTTCCCTCACATACCCTCCCTGAGGGTAGCTTCGAGGGGCCATCCCTAAAAACCCTGAATGCTGAGAGTTGAATGACTTGATGGTATTTTCACCCATCATATCCTCTGTATAACGAGATCAATCTACCGTTTCGACAACTGAAGTCGGTTTCCACATCCGTACTTGAGCCCTGATATTGGTATTGACACCATACACGAAGCGCTCAACCTATCGTTCGTTGTTGTCCAAGTAGGGGACATACTTGACTAATTTCATGAACCTTTCTTCATAATCCTCCATAGATAGATTTATTTGTATCAAGGCATGAAGGGCCCCTGCTTGTTATTCCTGGTAGGATGCAGGTAAGTAATTCCCTTTGAACTTTTCCACAAATAGTTCCCATGGAACTATGTCTGGTGTAAGGTGAAACTGCCTTTCTTGGTTCCCCCACTAGTTCAAAGTGACCCCCTTTAGTTGAAATATGGCAATATTGGACTTGGATGTGGAATTATACTCCTGTAATGTTAAGCATCTGGTCATCTCTTCCAACCATGACTCTGCTCATATCCCTACTCAACCCCCTGAAAACTATGGAAGCCTTATCTTCTAAAGCTCCCTTGTGATATCCTGATGCGGAGGTCTCAGTACCATGTTCACTACTACTTCGAGATTTTATTCCCTTAGTGGAGGGGCCTCCACTTCTACGTCTGAGGTAACACTTCCTCTCTGTAGTCCCTGGAGTGTTTCGTTTATTACCTCCAATGAGCACAATATAAGGATGGTCTCTGGCGATGGTGTCGATACATTCGTCTTAGGTAATGTCATCGCCTGAACTCGCACCCAACTTGCTCACATTTTACCATGTTTATCCCTGTAACATGGCATATACGACAATTAGCATAGGACGACATTTGTACTAGGTTACTATTAAACTCATATTGTTAGTTCTAAAGGGTGCGTTGGACTATTTTTTTTACGAGCATTTTTCATAAAGAGATATAGTTCTGGGCATTTCGATCAAGCCATCTTGAGGCCACCCGGTACTAAATCTACTAAAATAATTCTACATAAATTTATGTATTGGATTCCAAGTAATCTCCACAGGGTTCAAATCTCAAACCCATGACCATTTAAGAATAGTCGAATTTATCTAAATATCTAATATTATCTTTGATTAATATTAAATATTAACCCTAACTTATTAATCATTATACTAACTTTATAATAATTAATATAACCTTAATAATTAACCTCTAACCTTAATTTGTATACTAATTACATTAATAATTAACTTTAATTTAATTAATGTAAAATAATTAGTAATTAGTAATTAACATTAATAAACATTTAACCTAATCAATTAACATTAAAATTTATTTTATTTTATTTTTTTTACAATAATCAATTAAATTCATTTTATATATATATAATAAAACTATATATATATATATATATATATAAAATTTAGCAACTATATACTTACATCATAATTTATTTATTTCATAAATTGGCAACAATCGATATATAAAATAAATAAAATTTAATCATTTATTTATATTACAATTCTTCGGCATGTTCTAGAGATTTCGCATGGGTGTGTACATGACGGCCACGCGACTGTTCCCCCATGACAAGGAGAGTAAATCCCTAGCCTCTGGAAACCTCGGTCACTTTTTCCTAGCATATTTTGGGCAACGAGCTCAGCAACTGCGCCTAATTCGGGGGTTTCAGTCACCCAGCAAGTTCATTCCAGGGCCGCTCCAACTAGCTGGGCTTACACGCCGTTGTGGCTCCTCCACAAGGTAATGATCTGTCTTTGAACCCCATGGAATGTCCTATCTTTAGCTCTAGGATTTACAAATTCAAATAGTGGTATGGAGCTGAGCCTTCCCACCTACCTTGTGTAGGGGCCTCATTCCTTGCACACCTATGGTTGCCACTCCCCCATGCGGAGGCTCTCCTCCTCAACACGAACCCACGTTCGTGCGCAGCTCCTCCTCCGGGATAAGGGTGAAGATGACAGTGATAGCCCGAGTTATGGATGGGCTTCCCCAGCAGGTAGGTCGTCTCTCCCTAAGAGCTCTGTGCGTCATATATATATATATTATATTTTTTTGTTTTTAATTACAGGTTTCAGCTGTAAGAGGGTCGTGGCTCCAAGCCCACTTGTGGGTGCATCTCTCCCATGTGTCTCTCTTCCAAGTCGGTGGCTCTCTCTCACGCCCGCCCAATGGCTCTTCTCCTCATGCACGAGCAGGTCTTCAAGCTCCCCCACACGCAAAGCTACTCCTCACTCTCATGCACAGATCCAGGCTCCTCCCTCTTCACCTTTGCACAAGTCGATCGCACCCTCAGGGTTGGCTGGTTCATGGACTTGTCGTCCAGCTGCGCCCAAGCAGCAGCCCTTTGGCTGCTGGTCGGTCGCCCATGGCTGCAGCCTAGCTATTAGTCGGGCCATAAAAAATTTAACGCATTTTTTTTTTAATTTAAACTATGTATTTTTTTTTGTTTTTAAAAAATACTATTTCATATATATATATATATATATTCTTTTAAATCAAAACTATATATTTTTGTTGATTTTAGTTTTGAATTCGACTTGTTTTTTTTTATAAAATTTTATTTTTTTTGTTTTAATTTAAATTTATATTAAATTAAAACAATTTGTATATAAAGAATATATAAGAAAAATTGGTATAGGTAAAAATAAAATCTTGGTTATATATATCTATATAGATATACCCCTTTCATAGTTACGTCTCTCTTTTTATATATATATTATTTTTTACTATGTTTTGATTTAGCTCATCCGCCGAAAGAAAAGATTTGTTTATATATATATATATATATATATATATATATATATATATATATATATATATATTGTTTATCATGTTTCTATATATAACAGTATTTACATGATCCTTTTAATAATAATGTAATTGCTTTATTTAGAAATATAGAGTTCTAACTCTCCTGCATATTTCATGCAGGTCTTAAGCTTCTGCAACAAGTAAACACTTGCACAGAAGTCTTGTTTTTTTTTTCTTCAGTAAATTTCCCCTTTCATCTCTACTATTCTTTTCAGTGTAGTGAGCCCTCTGGTTCCATACTTGGGACCGTGGCTCTGAAACCATGTGTGGGACCCATGTCCTAGTTTAACTAAGTTTATAAATAAATCTATTTTTCCCTTGTTTATGTAGTGTTTCAAGTCTCTGTTTTGGTTTCTAGCTTATGTTTAAATTTCCATTCCCATGCCTGTAAAATATAACACATTTACATTTACAGGTTGCTATAAATATATTTACTGTTTATCTATTTCTAACATTCACTATTTTTGTGCAGGTGTAACAACATAGATAATAGTGTACAAATTACAATAAATTTTAGTTTCACTAACTTGAAATAATAATTTAGCAGAGTTAGAATGGTTCATATACCTATAGGATAAGTACCTTTGTAAGCTAGTTGACCCCTTGCTGCTCCTTCTTGGCTCCTTCTTGCCTTGCTGTATGCCCTGTAACCAATAGCTTTCCCAACCTTGGAAACTCAACTGACCAGACAATCTGGTATGCCACCCTGCCAACTGGTGAGTTCTCGCCGACCACCTAGCTCCAAAATTTCCCCTCTGGACCCCTGAGCCCAAACTGAGTACAAGCGAACCAGTTTTTCCCTTTTGCAAATTATCCAACAAAATCCCTTCTCTTCTCCTATGTAATTTACTACACTGTCCTCAATTCCCAAAACATGCCAAGTTGATTCCCCCTAAAATCCCCGTGTCTTCTCGACCTTATTCTCCTTCCATTGCCGACTCTTTGCTTCCCATTACTACCCTTATCTCCCTCATAAATTTCTAACCACTATGCTAGTCCTTGTTTCCCCTTTTTCCTCTCTCGAGACATGATCCCATTTATTAACACTCAACACTATATTTATTAATTAATTAATTTTTTTACCATTTAAATTAATAATTATTATCTTGTTTCAATTCTTGGGGCTAGTACCATATGTAAAAGTCAACCTAATGTATTAACGCGGTTCCACCACCCTGATACCATATCAAATCTGTCAGAACCTTTTATTAATGTATATTAAATTCCAAATTCCAAGATAATAACCATAATAAAGTATTCTCGAATAGTTGGCCACATTATTACTTGATTAACAATTATTTGTGAAATGATAATATATACATGTATTTACATATTCACCTAATTAAGTTTTAACCTTGAACATTATAATTCAAGTTTCAAAATTATAACTAATATTTTTATTAATTAACTCAATTACAATTTAATGCTTAGTCTATAAATTGCATATGGTAACTTTTACCACATTCAACAATTGCATCTTAATTATAATCAACCCTAATTAATTACCACATTCCAATTAATCATAATTAATCCTAGTTAATTATAACTAATCATGATCATAATGGATGGAACTATTATGATCCATCTTTTAATTAACATTTATTAATCTAGTTGTTAGTAACATGATTAAGAATAGTCAAACTCATTAATACTTATTATATGTCTTAATAACTATGTATTTATTCAACAATTTATTAAATCAAGAATTCTTAATAAAATTATCAAGCTCATTAATCATTATTAATCAACAATCATTAATAATTAATCGACATTAGAACTTGATCATCATTCATTACCACTTAACTCACTCAATTATCCTATTCAATTATTAAACCAAAATTTACTAACTTGCCGTATTAATTTAATCCCCTGGTTAGATAAGTGGTAATAATGTAATTAATGCCTAAACATTATAGTTCGGTATTTTTTCACTCAATTGAAACATATGTAGACGAGTTATGTAAGCATAGCTACGGCCTACATACCTCGTGTAGGTACACTAATAGTACTAAACCACACAACATTCTCAATCAATTAAGTTACGGTTTACTGACGCATTCTTAACATAACTTGACTGTTGGATCATTCACTTTATTACATAAAATTAACTGACGAACAATAATACCAGTTACTAAGTTACGACATATGACTCTCCAAGGTTCTCAACATACACAGTTATATCAAGTTTATTTCCCGACTTCAAGCTACACCTATCTACCTACATCGTCTTCCTAATTCACAACTAACTTCCACATACTATCCTTTCCTCTGTTGGACTACCCTAAAGTGTCAAGCCATGACTGACTCCAGTTAGAACCCGTAAGTGGAAGTGTCGACTACATCGAACAAGCTTACCCAACAGGAAACCACCAGTCACCATCACACACCTTGGGGAGCGCATCGTAGCACATCCCTCCCATGACTCTGGGTTTCATGGATAAATGGTCGGTAAGGCCTCCACCCCCTAATGGAACAAGGGACTATGTCTACACCAACATAATAACTGCATTGCACTTGTACTTAGTTTGTCATCGTATAACCAATCTGGGCGGTTGAGTTCCTGAAACCCTACCCCACCCATACATCATAATAAACAACATAATAATCATGAGAAAATAAATAATGCATCACTTGCATACCATTTATCTTTCGAAGTCCATGTCCCCAAGGCTCTCCCACCTTGTAGGATACATCTATCACTTAGCCATTTTAACCTATAAGTTAGTCCCTAACATACAATCTAGAATATCATGCACAAATCCCTGACATGTACACATACATTTCATGATAACATAACAATAATCAATTCATTTATTCACCATGCACCTGGCATAACATTCATTCATTCAACATATAACTTTAACGGTGTCCACGTACCCATAATTCATTAATTTTCATATATGAGACATAACTAAAACGTGATATATATCTAAACATGACTAGATACCATAATACTAACATCACACACACATATATCTAGGCAAAATAATAGAACCATATGTCCACAGTGTCGTCAAACCGACAAAGTCTCACAATCAAGCAAATACAACATATAATAATAGTTCAGGTAGTAATGTCAAAACGGGGTGTTACATTCCTACATTTTAGGAGCTAATTCAGTGATCTGGCTCAGTCCAACTGAGTTCCTAACTCTAGTGGGGGGTTTGAGATCTGATTGCAACTGATTGTGATCTAATGCACCCTATCTATCCTAGTTTTTATGCCAAAATCACAAATGCACCCTCATTGATCAGTTAACTGACAATAGCTTCAGTTCACTGAGATTTGGTTGAGTTGAGTTGAGTTTGGAACTCTCAAAGCACTCCAATGGTGACAATTCCTATGCTAGACTGACAGGGATTCGAATTTTCCTTGGATATTCGAATTTCCTCCATTGTATTATATCTTTTGACTATATTAACTAATGGATAATGACACACTTTTTTGTGCACATCTGAGTTCCAATGCATGATTAATTTTCCTGCTCATTTCACTGTAATTCAGCTTTTCTACTAATTCTTTCTCTATGAGGTATTCTCAGGCTCTATGATATGCTATGAATTTCACATTGTATCAGAGCTTGCGAGAGCTTAGGTTGAGTAGCTGCTTTCATTAGTGCACCAGAACCCTCTATATTTCCACAACAAATCCTAGTGCCATTGCATTGGAGCCATTGGAGAAATCCTTTGGAGTGTATCCAAGTGTGAAGGATCTGAATAAAAGTGCCTAGTGTCCTAAAGCAGTGCTCAGTAGATTCAATAATTGGTTTATCTCCAAAATTGATATTTTTTTGCAGGATTTTGAAAAACTTTTAGTGCAACAGTAGCTACAGTTTCAATTTGTATTCACTCCAGCAGTTTCACATGGAGAATTTGAATGTTCCCTTGTCTCTAAAAATCCTGAGACCCTTCAATTATCTTGAGTGGAGGGCTGATATGCAGATGGTATTGTGCAACAAGAGTTTATACAGGGTCACAATGGGAAAGGAGGTCAAAACTCGAGCAGATATTAAGAAGGAAAAGTACCTGAACGGATTAGATGAAGCTTTTGGTTTTATGTGTATTCACGTCTCTAGATATTTTCTCTTCCATCTTGATGGATTGAAGACACCAAGAGAGGTTTGATTAAAGCTTGAGTCTCTCTTTGGAAAGAAAGATGAGTTGAGAGGCCACATTCTGGAGAATGAATTAATTGCTCTTCAACCCAGCAGTTTCAAAACCATATAGCAGTTATTTTCTAAATTCAAGTCCTTGGTTATGCAGTGCAAACAATGTGGCATTGAGAAGAAGGATGAGAAGCTGGTGCTCTCTATCCTAAGCAAGATTGGTCCTGAATTTTCAATATTTGTTTATACCTTCCATTCGGGGAGATTTTCAATCCCCAACTGGAAAATTCCTTCTTTAGATGCATTCATCGAATCTCTCATCCAATAACAAGACAAATTGATTCATATGGGCACCTTGAAGGCCTCCAAAAATCAAGCTCTTGTGGATGGGGAGTCAAAAAGTGTGAATGCTAAAGAGAAGCTGAAAGGAAGGGACAAGAAGTAAGTTGAATCCAAACCATATGAGAATCCTAATCCATCAGAGGGATCCTCCAGCTCCAAGAAGGATAATCAAAAGGGGTTTGAGAAGACCAAGTGTACCTATTGCAAGAAAGGAAACCATCCAATGAATCTTTCATGAAGAAGAAGATATATCAAATTACCAAACTTCTTGAACAGCACAACATTGGCCTCCCAGAAGGTGCAAGGGAGACTGGTTCTAGAAGTGAGACAAATGACCATGAGAGATGCCATGCACCTAAGGATGGATTCTCACAATCACAAGCCTTCCTCATAGATTTTGGAGCCTCCAACCACATGGTTGCCTCTAGAGAACCATTTTGTTCTCTAGATCTCAATGATGGTCCTAGTATTCACATGGGAGATAATTCAAAGATATCTATTGAAGGGAAGGGAACAATACAATTGGAGCATGGGAAGTTCAAAAATGTTCTGTATGTGCCTTCTTTGACAGCAAACTTGTTATTTGTTTATCAAATGACACACACAGGTTCATCGAAGAAATTTATTTTTGGACCTGACACCATTGAGATTGCAAAGATATCATATGGGAACCTAATCTAAAAGGGTGTTGCAAACCATGCCTCCAAGGCATATGAATTCTCTCACTTTTTCCATACTCTCTTCCTACTCCATTTGCATCTGATGAAGGTCACAATTATGTCTCTTATGATGATTCAATTTCATATTCCGAAGATGAGGACCAAGATCTTGATGTTGAGTATGAAGTTCAAGCATATACAGATCTAGATCCAGCAACTACTCCCAATCCATGGCCAAGGACAATATGGTATCACAAATTCCTTGAAGTTGTTGGGAACATAGTTGGGTATCCATCTGAGCATAAAGAACTAAATCTCAGTATCAAGATGTAAACCTTGCACTATGTCATATAGATCCACTTCTCTCAAAGAGGTGCTACATGATAGTGGGGTATGATCCACAATCCTTCAAAGAGACTTTCCATGATGGATCTAAAACCAAGTAAAAAGATCGATTGGTTAAAAAAGGGTACTCAAAGTTTCATGATTTGCACTACAATGATTCATTCACCCCAGTAGGAAGAATGGATTATGAAAGACTTGTTTTGGAAAATGTAGCTTCGAAACAATGGGAGGTACATCAATGGAGCAGATCTAGATCTAGATTCGACACTTGCATTACTATCCTACATAGGATCAGATTACCTACAGTTTTACAAAGTCTTTCACTCAGAAGATATTTTCCTTCTCTGCTTGGTGTGAAGGTTGTTTGAGTTTCTTGCTATTCATTTTTTAGGAGGGGTATTTTTCCCATTAGGATTTTCCCCATTTCCTAGTTTCATGAATAGTTACCTTTTTTATTGTATGGTTGAACTTTGGCCTCGGTATCCAGGGCCCAGGATTTTCTAAGTTTGGATTAAGGGGGTGTGTTAGGATAATTAATACTTCAACCTTGTCCACCTTAGCATTATTTACCTTTTCCTAGTAGTTGATGATGTTGTTATCCCCCTAGTGGTGTGCAGATGTCATCTAGGACCCATTAGCCACTTGATGTGCCCTCAATGCATGATTTTAGGACCACCGAAGTCAAATCCCTGCATTTTAGGAGCTAACTCAGTGATCTAGTTTAGTCCAACTAAGTTCCCCCTGAGTTCCTAACTCTAGTGGGGGGTTTGAGCTCTGATTGCAATTGATTGTGATATAATGCACCCTATCTAGCCTATTTTGAATTCCAAACTCACAAATGTGCCCTCCTTTATCATTTAACTGATAGAAGCTTCAGTTCACTTAGATTTGGTTGAGTTGAGTTAAGTTTGGAACTCTCAGAGCACTCTAGTGGTGACAATTCCTATGCTAGACTGACAGGGATTCGAATTCTCCTTAGAGATTTGAATTTCCTCCATTGTATTATATCTTTTGAGTATATTGATTAATGGATAATGACACACTTTTATGTCCACATATGATTTTCAATGCATGATTAATTTTACTGCTCATTCCACTGCAATTTTCACTGTAATTCATCATTTTTCCTAATTCTTTCACTATGAGGTATTCTCAGGCTCTAAGATATGTTTTCAATTTCACATAAGGTAGTGAATCTGGTTGCAATTTTTACTGAAGTTCTATAATCCCAAAGAGTCGGAAAAAACATCAAATGCCAGTTGGATTTATGTGTCCCCGCCATGCATTGAATCGTGGTTTTCAAGACCTTATTAACGGCCTCTACTTGTTTGTTAGCTTGGGGATAATAAGGGGACGATTTTTCATGACAAAAACCTAACTTAGCACTTAGTTCAGCCATCATTCGATTCCTAAAATGGGAGTCGTGATTAGTGATAATGGCTTGAGGAACTCCAAGCCTAGCAATGATGTGGTTGAAAATGAAAAAGTGCAGAAGTCTCATCATTGTCAGCATATGTAGGCATACCCTCATCCCACTTGGTAAAATAGTCAACAACGACGATGACGTACCCATGCCCCCCAGCCAAGTTAGGCTTACAATACATGAAGTCAATGCCCCATTTTGAAAAAGGGTCAATGGCGATGACAGGATGCAATGGAGCAGGATGAGAGTGCTTTTTGGGATAAAAATATTAGCGAGGAGGACACTTCTTAGTGGCTTCCATACAAACTTTGAAAATGGAAGGATAGAAGTACCCAACATGTAATATATTTTGGGTTGTATCCAAGCCCGAAATATGACCACAACATGCTCCAGAATGGTAATTGTTTAAAACACGTTCATCCTCTCCGTGAGTCAAACAACGTCGCAAAATAGAATCAATACCACATAAATATAGGGTGTCACCAACAATGAGGTAGTATTTCACATGATGGTGAATGCAACAAAAATCATCACAAGATAAATCAAGCCAAAAATGTTGTGTTTGGAGATATAAAATAATATCTCCATACAAAGGTTCAAACATACTAATGAGGAACAGAGACTTGGCTGGAAGAGAGCCAATGGGATCAGTTTATTCATTGGTACGAGGAAGAGCACAGATAAGCTCCGCAAGAACCAAATATTTCTTGGATTTAGATTTAGCAAATTCCAAATCGAATTTTTGAAGGATAACAATCCAATGAGATTATTTTCCCCCTAGAACTTGACGAGTGAGGACGTAGTACATGGGGCTGGAATCGACAATAATAGTGGTTTTGCGAAGCAAAATGTAGTGGAGAAATCTTTGAACAGCTATAACAGTTTCCAAATCCAACTTCTCTACATGGGAGTAATGGATTTCAGGGATAGAGAGGTTCTTACTCAAGTAATAGACCACATGTTCTTGGTTGTTGTTAGATTCTTGAACTAACACCATACCAATGGTGGAAGTAGATCTAGCAAGGTAAATGATATAATCACACATGTAGTTGGGGGGATTCAATAATGGTGTGAGAGTTAATAGTGCGTGTTTGAGATTATCAAATGAACGTTGAGCTTCATCATCCCATATGAAAGGGACATCTTTCTTCAACAATCGCATGTATCCTTGTGTGATTTCCACAAAATTACAAACAAAATGGTGCAAGAAGTTTTCCTTCCCTTTCAAACTTCGAAGTTGGGGGATGTCCGTGGGTGGAGGTAAAGATACAATGGATTCAACCTTTAAAGGATCAATCTTGATCCCGTCTTTGGAGACTATGAATCTGAGGAGCCGTCTTGCTTTGACATAAAAGATGCACTTATGAGGATTCAAGCGAATATTGTAGTGGCGAAATTGGAGAAATATGGCTCTAAGATGGTCGCTATGATCATCTCAATGAGTCGAATGAGCAAGTAGGTCATCAAGGTAAGGATCCACTGTGTGCTTGATATCATGGAAAGCATACGACATAGCCCGCTGGAAAGTGGCTCTAGCATTTTTAAGGCCAAAGGTTAACTTACAATAAGTGAAGGTTCCACAAGGGAAGATGAAAGTAGTTTTGTGCTGGTCATATGGGAGTATCTCTATCTGATTATATCTATAAAATCCATCCATAAATGAAAATATGACACTTCTGGCGCAGTTATCGATAATTTGGTCAATGAAGGGAGTAGGGTAATTGTCTTTTGGACAAGCCTTATTCAAGTCCCTATAATCAATGCAAACTCTAATAGTTTCTTGTTTTTCGCAATGGGAACAATATTAGACATCCATTCTATCAAAGGTCTAGGATATATAAAACCATCTTTTAAAATCTTTTCAACTTCTGCTTTAATAGCCGCAGTTTTCCGAGGGTGCACAGGTCGAAGTTTTTGATAAAAAAGTTTTGCACCAGGATAAGTTTTGATCTCATGAACTATAATAGAAAGATCAATACCTGGCATATCCTCATATCTCCAAGCAAATACATTGCAAAACTCTTTAAACAAGGCGGTGTATGTTTCAATCTCATTAGGAGAGCAGTTTTCTCCTAGTTGAATTTGTTCCATGGAACCAAGCTTCACCGATATGTAGTTTGAGTAATATTTCCTAAGTTTCCCTTTAATAAAACATTTTGAGTAAGGATTGGAGATTGAGTGTTTTTTACAATATCAGATGGAACGATGGATTTGATTTCATGTTCAATTGTTTGGATGTTAGGAAGGAAAGATGATCAATGGTGACAATCTTCCCAAGGGGACTCATATAAGCTCATAACTTCCATAATAGACTTATCAGATGGAAAAGTCTGTAGGAGGTAGTCTAAATATGGTGAATAAGAGTCTATCCAAGACCACAGGGTGTAAGGGTTTGATGCCATAAGATGGTGGTCATCAAAGTCTGAATTGTCTGAAACGAAAGGGATTGGATTGCATGGTATGTTGCCTCATTAAAATTAAAAGGCATTCGATCAACAATGGTTTCAAACTCGGATGGACTAGGTACTACCCAAGGATCATTTGATTCAAGGGATTGTTGTACCATTTATTAAATCATATTAACTATGGCAATTGGGCATGGAATTTGAGGATAAACTACTATGATGGGGGAATGCAGTAAGTATGCACTAATCTCCACATTGACACAAATGCAATATTTTCTTCTGACGATTGTGCAAGTCAAAATTTCAAATGATCATTTTTTTTGTAAATGTACATTGAAACTTAGATGGGGTTTTAGTTGACATGTCATGCTAAGTCAAATGTGTAGTTTTGAATTAAATTACAACTAGATAATCAAGATTCAACTTTAGGACTTGACTCTTCACAGTTGACCATTGTGTACTCTTGTCCAACAAATTTATATCAATCAAGGATGTTCTCAATAGATAATGCAACACCCAACTAACAAGAATAAGATTCATTAATATTGAAATGTAGGGAAGCATAAGAAAAAACCTTTCAATACTGTTAATGCCCTATTTTATTTATCATAAATGACAATCATGGAAAGGTATCCAATCAATGTTTAGCTGTCAAAATATCTTATTCTTATGCTAATCAATTATGTGCTAACGAAGAGGTATATCAAAGGGCCCATAACTTTGAAGAGTTAAAAAGAGAATAAACAAAGGGGAAGGCACTAAAGAAGTAGACAATAACAAACAAAATGCAGAGACAGTGGAAGAAGTGTAGCAAAAGTTACTACAAGATGCTACTAGAAAGAAGGTTGACCTAGAAGCCTTACTAGAAGAGACAAATAATAAAATACAAGAAGAAGAGCAAGATAGGAAATCTCAAGAAGAGGAGCAAGCAAAAATTACTACAGAAGAAGAGAGGAGGAAGACAGAATTGTTGAAACAACAATAAGAAGCTCGAGTAAGGGAAGAAAAAAGGCTGTAAGAATAAATCTGAAGTAAAGAACAGGAAGAATCATAGAAGGATGCCTTGGAACAACAACAAGAACAAGTTGAGGAAGTGCAAGGTAGCGGTCCGCAATACATTGGTGTTGATAACACCATTGCAAGCACTGAGATCCCGCTTACTGGAGGTCATTTTCCCTTTAAGGAATTAGGCCTTCTCTTGTACATGCCATCCAAAGAACATGCTATGGCCAAGTTAGAAACTATAATATTTGACCCCAAAGGGAAGAATATAATTAAAAAAATTGAAAAAGGACTCAAGATGTTGGAGCGACCCGATTTAGTCATCACTCAAGAAGTCCTAATGTTTGAAGGAACATATAAGTGGTCCGCACGTGCCCAGGTGCACAAGGGGGACAACAGTTCGACTGAAGGAGTCGGCTATGTTATGGTAGAAGCTTAAAGAATAGACTAAGCAAAGCAGGAATACACTACGCAGATAAACACAAATACACACAGACAATAGGCAGGAATGTGAACTGATCTTCTCTATTACTAGATGAGTCAAAGATAAGATAAGCTGTATGTTACAATATTATACATGCTTATATAGAATTCTGAGATGCTTGGGTGCATGCCCATTATGTTTAGTTACAAAAGAATTTAGAATAGTTCGGAAGTTCAACCGTTACAGTCGACTGGAAGACAGAGAGACAATCTATCGTATCTCGACAATCGCAAGTCACAGGCCGTCGACACTACATGCCAACATCGTGAACTGTTTAAGGTCACTGAACTTGTCAAAGTTGTTGGGGTTGTCGAAGTCGTGTCGAATTCAGAACTTGTCGAAGTTGTTGGGGTTGTCTAAGTCGTGTCGAATTTGGAACTTATCGAAGTTGTGTCGAAGTCGATGACTTGTCGATATTGAAGTTAGCATTCGACAACAATGCCAACTGCTGAGTGGATCGGACCTCCTTCCTTAAGAAACAATGGTCCCCATTCTTTGCTCAGATAGGTGAGGAAACTTGTCAGTTAGTTCAGTAGCAGAGTACCACTTTCCTTGGGAGGGGATTTGTTCGACTTTTATAGCAACCTGAAACAAGGGAATTGTGTTCGTCCTTGTATGGCATACTCACTGTCCCACAATGGTGTTACAAGGAAGAGGCTCCTGAACATCTGGATGTCTTTGGGTTCTGTTGTCGGTAATTCGTTCTATTCTAATAGTGGTGCATGGTGTGGTCGAAGTAGATCCACATTGAATACTATATGCAGACCCAGGCATGGAGGAATTCCAAGCTAGAAAGCATTTTCTCCAATCTGTTGAAGAATACTGTACGGACCATATCATAGAGGTTTCAGTTTCTTGTATGGATCGGTAAAGATCTCCTTCTTGAGATGTAACCATACCTTATCCCCAATTCAGAATGAATGAGGAATACGATGCTTGTTGTGTCGGTCGTTATATTTCTTGTTTTCTCATTGCAACATTTCATGTGCTTGCTTCTAGATGTCAAAAATATGATCTCAAAACTTCAAGGCTTTATCAACTTCCCGCTGGCTATAGTCAGTGTCGGGGTTCGACTGTGTTGAGGAGCTGATCAAGTCGATAAGCGTTGAGGGTTGAAATCCGTAATAGATCTCAAATGGACTCTTGCCAGTAGAACTGTGCTAAGAACGAATGTAGATGTGATGTATGTAGGGAATTCTTTCATCCCACATTCATCGATGTTGGTGGTTGTACATGCCAAGCAGTTGTACTACCAAGCGATTCACAACTTTTGTATGTCCATTGGTCTAAGGATGGAAAATTGTCAACAATGAGAGTCGTGTGTCCAGTTGTTTCCAGAGATTCTTCCAAAAGATGCTGACGAATATGGAATCTCATTCGGAAGTAATGGTTGTCGATAAACCAAAGTGTTTCCAAACATGTGTAAAGAAGAGTTGAGCGCTCTGTTGTGCTATTGTGGTCTTATTACATGGAATGGGAATGGCCATCTTGGAAAATCTGTCGACTACTACTAATATCGTGTCATGTTGATGTTTGGTAGTATTATATACCATCAAGTAGTCCATAGAAATAGATTCCCATGGTCAACTAGGAACTAGCAAAGGTGTGTACAATCCCTTTTGTCGATTAGGAGGTTTAGCAATGGCACAAACCACGCATGATCGAATGTACTTATTGACGTCAGTTTTAAGTGTACGCCAAAAGAAATACTTTTGGATAATAGCAAGTGTCTTTACTACCCCAAAGTATCATGCAGTCTTGATGTAGTGCGCATCCCAAATGAGTTGTTGTCGATGCTCACTGGTCGGTACACAAACCTGTCCAAGCTTGTATAGAAAGGTGTTTTTTAGGAAATAGTCAGAGGTCGATGACTTGTCGGTCTGTAGTTGTCTATAGACTATTGAGAATTAATTGTCATCCCGATACAATTGAGGCCAAGCGGTCACGTCGTATCCCTGCATACTCATCACTGTGAAAAGGAGAGTAATGGGTGGTCGACTTATAAAATCGATGGCGGCGTTAGATTTACCTTCCCGATACTTAATCACCAACTGGAACTATTGTAGGTAATTAATCTACTTGAGCTGTCGAGTTTTTTGTAGTTTTGACTGGGTCGGAGCGAGCTGTAGAGGCTTATGGTCAATGAGGATTATCGTTTCCTTTCCAAGGATGTAATGCCTCCATTGCTTGAGACATTTCACAATGGCGTACAGTTCTTTTTCGTACATTGAATATCTTCTAACTGTGTCGTTAAAAGTTTCAGAATGAAAAGTGACTAGGTGACCAGACTGAGTGATCACTGCGCCCAAGGAATAGTCTGATGCATCTATCTCAATCTCAAAGAGATGATGCAAATCAGGTAACACAAGTACTGGTGCAGTGCAGAGCTTGTGTTTGAGCTGTTCAAAAGTTGCTTATTGTGTTGGTGTCCATTTGAAGACAGTTTTCCCACTTCCTTTCGTCAACTAATTCAAGGGCCAAGATATGTGACTGAAGCCAAGTATGAATTGTCGATAGAAATTAGCCAAACCAAGAAAACTTCTTAGTTCTTGAATTCTTTGAGGAATGGGCCAATCCTTGAGGATTTGTACTTTTTCTGGATCGACGTGAATTCCTGCAGAGTCGATTACATACCCCAAATAGTTGATGCTAGTCATCGCAAAGGTACATTTGTCCATGTTCAACTGAAGTCGATGTTGTTGGACAGTGTCAAGGACTTGTCGAAGCTATTCAACATGTTCTTCCCATGTTCGACTGAATATCCATATGTCGTCGAGGTAGACAATGACCCATTTTTCGATGAAAGGTCGAAGGATGTTATCCATGTATCGCATGAAGGTTGGAGGTGCATTGGTTAAGATGAAAGGCATGACTAACCATTCAAACAATCCTTCCTTGGTTTTGAAAGCATTTTTCCACACATCTGCGGGACAGATTGGAATCTGATGATATCCCGACTTGAGGTTGAGCTTAGTAAATAATTTAGCACCTTTTAGACAGTCGATGAGCTCATCTATCCATGGTAGAGGGTAGCGATTCTTTACTGAAATTTTTTTCAGTGCCCGGTAGTCGATGCACATGTGCCAAGTCCCATATTTCTTTGGAACGAGGACAACTGGACTTCCACAAGGAGAGGAGTTGGGTCGGATATGACCTTTGTCGATCAATTCTTGGATTTGTCTGCAAATCTCTTCATTTTCGAGAATGGACCTTCTGTAAACAGATGCGTTAGGCAAAGAAGAACCAAGAGCAAGTTCAATGGAGTGTTTTACCTGACAATGTCGAGGTCCTCCGTCTAGCTCTTGGAATAAACTCTGATACTCGTCGAGAACATTGTGGATCAACTACTTATGTTGGGAGCTACGTTGGTCAGTGAGTCAACTTGTCGCTATAGTCTTCGTAGAATGTTGTGGTTTGTTCATGATCAATGCAAACTTCTAAGCATGATTGATGAGCTTCTTTGTTTGCTTAGAAGATATCATTAAGACCGTTGGTGTAGGTCATTTCTCTGGTATGTTGTACCATCGATTTTGGATTTTGAAAATCACCTTCTGAGGCCGTGACTGATAACGTCCATGGCGATCCCACAAGTAAGGTTTCCCAAACAAGGAATCGGCTACAGAGAGTGGTGCCACGTTGCAGAGTACTTCATCTTCAAAAGGATTTATGAAGTAGGCGAGTTTTCATTGTCAGGTGATCCATAGTTCATGTCCATCCTTCATCTAACCAATGTTGTAAGGCTGAGGATGTGGAGTGGTGACAAGACCTAGTCTCTTCACGAGATCTTCAGAAAATGAAGTTCTTCTGGCTACCATTATCCATAATTAGATGTAATGAATTGCTATGAACCCATATCCGTGTATGGAATAGGCGCTCTCGTTCCTCCTCATCAAGGATAGTCGAGGTTGTTGGAGCAGTCGATGTCGATGTCAAAAGGGTTGTTGCATCTGGATCAGATTCTTCCACCATATGGTCGAATGTATCGGATGTCGACACTTTTTCCAAAAATGTCTTCAGAGATTTGCATCCAAACGTATCATGCTAAGATGAGTGGTGGTAATCACACCATTTACCGGTAGGGGTTTTTTTGCTACGTTCCCTCTTCTGAAAAGGATTTTTGTTGTGATTTGGCTTTGGTGGTGTCGGCCAAGAAGATTTCTACTTGTCGAAGTCAGCTGGTGCCTTCTTGTTGGGTGTTCATCCTGATGGCGGCTTTGTCGCAGAGCATGCTTTTCCTTTCTTCTTGGTTTCCAATTTGCTGGAATAGTGGAAAGCATCCACAAGCGTATTGACAATTAGAAATTCCATCTCTTGTTGAATGTACTGGGACAATCCACTGATGTACTTCAAAACAAGCAATTTCTCTTCTTCTTGGACGCCAAGTCTAGCCATGAGTCGATAGAACTCGTCAGTATAACTTTGTACTGATTGGTCCTTCCATTGCCTTAGCTACTGCCACTTCTTGTACTATTGTTCAAGATATTTGGGCAGGTAAAATTATTTTCGAACATATTGGACAAATTTATCTCATGTGTCGATGGGGTCTCCGCTTTTCTCCATCTTTGTTGAGAGGTTCTCCCACCTGCAGTGCAGAGATGTTGACATCTTTAAGTATGTAATGGTGATCTTGTTGGATTCCGAGAGTTGATTCACAGAGTAATAGGATTCCAATTGTCGATGGATTCCGCGTCAATGTTGCCTTCAAGATTCAGTATGTCCAAATTCATTTTCACTTTGAAGGGGCTGATTTTGTCGGAGTTCATTCTCATCGGAAATCCTTCGAATGTCGAAGCAAATCGCATGAGAATTTCATTGAACTAGGTGAACATTTTAGTCTGTTGTCAAGCCAATGCTTGCTCAATAAGTTGTGCTAACTCGTCAGCTGCATACCTATCATATGTTTCTTTTGCCATCTCTGGAGGTAGCGTCTGCTTGGATTGTTGAGATTGCGAGCATGTTTGAACCGGCATAAGTCAGGCAACTTCGTTGGAAGTGTCTACGCAAAAACTAAGCATGAACAAAACTGATTGATCTTATACCAATTATCTGCACGCGCCCAGGTGCACGAGGGGGACAACAATTTGACTGAAGGAGTCGGCATTGTTATGGCGGAAGCTTAAAGAATAGACTAAGCAAAGCAGGAATACACTGTGCAGATAAACACAAATACATAGAGACAATATGCAGGAATGTGAACTGATCTTCTCTATTACTAGATGAGTCAAAGATAAGATAAGATGTATGTTACAATATTATACATGCTTATATAGAATGCTGAGACGCTTGGGTGCCTTCCTGTTACGTTTAGTTACAAAAGAAGTTAGAACGGTTCGAAAGTTCAACCGTTGTAGTCGACTGGAAGACAAAGAGACAATATGTCATATCTCAACAGTCGCAAGTCGTAGGTCGACACTGCATGCCGACATAGCGAATTGTTTAAGTTTGTTGAATTTGTCGAAGTTGTTGGGGTTGACGAATTCATGTTGAATTTGGAACTTTTCGAAGTTGTGTCGATGTCGAAGTTAGCATTCGACAACAATGCCAACTGCTGAGTGGATCAATAAGGAACTAGAAATTATCACATTTGTAGGCATGGATATCGCTATGGCAAGTCGAGATAATATCCGAAAGATACTACAATATGTTGAGAAAAGCAAGACAAATATTAACAAATTGAAATATCTTCTCTTGCGGGCTAGGAATGAAGGAGTTGATTGGAAACATTAGAAAGACACCGTGGAAGTTGAAAAGTGGAATGCAACAGACTTAGCTTGAACATTACAATCGGAAAAGGAAATTGTAACCACTTAGGTTGAAGCACTCTAAGTAGAAAAAGTGACCCTGAACACACAGATAAAGGAGCTGCAAACCAAAGGATACAATCCGGCAGAATGAGTCATGAATCTTACCGCAGGAAATTTAATTTTGGAAAATAAAATGGAAACTCTTCAATGAGAAAAGGACTCGTTGACAACAGAACTAAATGTGCCCAAAGAAGACAGGGAGAGCCTAGCTGAGTTCCACAACTATGCAACTACCATGCGGGAATAGTTGTTTCATTCACAAGAGCTAGTCACAGAACAGTTGTATGAAGTGAAGAAAATTGTATCTAAGCTTAGGTCAGTGTCGGGATCTACTCATGAAAGGGAACTCAAGATAGAAGCTACAAAAGATAAGTTGCAAGGTGTGGTGGCCTGGCATAAAAAGAATGAAAAAATATCACCCAATTTTCCCAAAATAACATTGAAATACATGCAACTTGATTATTTAACGCTAGAAAGCTGTTAAAGGGAAGGAACTAAGTTGCAAAAGGAAGTCACTGCATCATACCATAGTAAGGGATTTTGAGCAATGTCATTTTCTCCCCTAGGCACTTTCGAAGATCGTATCCCATAGGAGCAACGCTTAGTAGAACTAAGGACCATCAAAGAGGAATATTTGGTAGCAATTAAGAACATTACTCAAGTCACCAAGAAGACTCTAAAGGAACATATCAAGACACCCACTCTCAACCTTCAGTATATGGCCACATGAAACAACTTAACCTCCAAAGGATTGACCACATTGTCCAATGAATTTGTCCTTCATGAAGTTGCATTGTGCTTATTAATGCCTCAACAATTGAATGTTATATTTTATGATTATGAAATTTGGGATGAATATATTCAAACCCAAGGAGATACACCCTCTTAATTGTAATTTAAATTTATTTGCTTTGGAACAAATGTAAATATTTAAGTGACATGTGTCTTGAGAAATCAAGAGATGTAACTGTCTTGGAAGGAGTCGAAGAGTCACTAATCGATGAGTTACTTTTGTAAATAAATATAACTAATATGAGGGAGAAAGGAGAGGCACATTTAGGCCTAAAGAGTTTTGGCTACTCATTCTCTATGAACTATTTCTGAAGATGAATAGATAATTACCGGACTCAAAACTTAGCATTAGGAGCTGTGTTTATTGACTGGATGGATGCTATGGAACGTAGTTCATGTTCACCTATGTTGCATATGCAGTAAGATTGTTATGTTTACCTATTGGATTACTCAAATGGTTCATTGTTGCTTAGTGTGTGTGTGATAAATGCAGTTTCCTTCTGCTTTCTACGAGTTGTGAATGCACACTAGTTTTATGTTGTAGTTATCTAAGTATTTAATCTCATTTTGTAGCTATGATATATTTTATGCTCTGTGGTTATATGTTGTTATAATGTATCTTGCTTCATTTGATGATCGTTTCTATAATTTTCTCTCTTTGCAAGGATATATTGTGTTAGTTAGGTTGCATCCTAGATTAAAGCAATATGCATTGTATTTAATAATACTAAGACCCTAAAAGGCACACTAGGTCGCAACCAGTGAAATCCCTAACCAATGAACAGTAGTCGATCTAGAATCTAGATGGGTTCCCTATTCCAAATGGTGAGAAGTCTAATTGGTATTTCTCACCAGGGAGAACCCCTACTATTGATGCAAGGATTTTACCAGGCATCAACAGATTTTGGTGCTAGAAGGAGTGCTACCAATGAATGGATGGTGGAGGATTTCCTCTCCATCAAGGATTTTTCTCTAAATATCCACCCAAAACCCCTCAACCTTAAGGTTCAGTTCCCTCAATAATAGAAACCATACATGAAACGGACAATTTTGAAGATAGTAATCTTGAGTTGGAACAACCTGAGTCATCCCTAAAAACCCTTTATGCGGTACCACATCACGAAGTTGATCATTTCCGATGGTAAACCAGATCTTATGTTAGGAAATTTGGAGTGTTACCTGTGATCCCTTTTCTACCTAGGAGAGATTATCCTCATATAAATTCCCAAGAAACCCGGGAATCAATTTTGGTTGATTCTTTCGAAGAACTGGTAGACTTATCTTTACAAGAAATACCTGAACCAATTGATCAGATACGACCTTCGTCACCTGAGTTACTTCTTCTCTGTCATACTCAATCCCCTCCACACACACCTCCAATGTAAATCAACCACCAGCATGGAGGTCTCAGGGTGAACTTGTCAGGTCCCCACAAAATTGAGCATTGGAACAAGTTCCTAACCCAACCAATCCCTTGGGTTGAGGAGGCAGTTGCATAACCATGGGGTTAAATTTTGTATTCCAGGCAATTAATTAATTAGGAGTGTGCATTTAATTTTATCCATAGTTGCTATCCACTTGGAATAAATATTTATGGTGCGTTTAATATTTAATTGTTATGCTGAATAAATGGAGAAAATGCACCACAAGGGCGCATTAGTGGATAAGGTTGGAGGAGAAACTTGAGGAATAAGTTAGGGAATCACATGAGTCTAAAAATGATGCCAAAAATTAGAAAAGAGGAATAAATCAGGAAAAGCAGCATAAATCATAAAGCAACATAAATCAAGAAAAGTAGGAAAGTCTGAAAAAGAAGAAAAAGAAGGAAAGCCAAAGCAAAGCAAAAGGAAAGGAAGGAAATAAATCTTTCCTCATCCACTCAAGGAGGGAACATTCCTCATGGATACTTTCTCTCCAAGTCATCCAACATCTATAAATATTTCCATGAGCACCAAATTAACATCTTTTGTTAATCTGAGAAATTGTATGAGTGCATTTGTGCATCTGACACTTGGGAGATGTGCCCCTAGACAAGCATGGGAGATGTGCCCCAGATTCCTATGAGAGGATGATGGAATTCACCCATTATCATTGATTTTATTTGCAGGTCTTGTAGTTGAACCAAGCTCTGATACCACTATAATGCACCAACTTAGGATTGTAGCACAAAAACTCTAGACTTCTCAAATTTGATTAAACAATGGCTAAGGAAGCTAGAACTGTTGGGGATGGGAAAGATCAAAGGCTATGGAAGGATGGAAGGTTTGGATCTGGTCTGATACATCTGCACAATGTACTGAGACCTTTGATGTTTCAAGAGAAGCAAGGCTGCAATTTACTCCAATGCTCATGGTCCCCTTAGCATATGCAGACTAGTATGGATAGGAGACTTCACTTAAGGATGGGGAAGGTTGTTTTAGACATCAGAGAAGATAATAATCATTCATTTACAGTCATTGCATCATAAAATATCATTTCAGAAAGTTATATGAAGACATGGACAAGTCTCACAAGAAAACTAGTAAAATTGCATTTCAAGATTGCTCAACTAGTTCAAATTCGGTATTCCCAAACAATTCTCAAAGGCTTACGAATTTCTGAAATAGGGGATATGTACCAACTTAGGATTGTGACACAAAAACTCTTTTCTTCTCAAATTTAATTAAAACAATGGCTAGGGAAGCTAGAATTACTAGGGATGGCAAAGATCGGAGGCTATGGAAGGGTGGAAGGTTCTGAAGTGGTCTGATACCTCTACATAATGTACTAATACCATTGATGTTTCAAAGGCAGCAAGCTTCAATTTACTCCAACAATCCTGATCCCTTCAGCATATGCAGAGGCTGGTACGGGTGCAAACTTTGACTGGAGGTTGGGGATGGGTATTTATGACTCTGAGATGTTAAATATGAATTAATAAAATTTATTTAATAGTAAAACAACATTCCAAAAATTTTCAAATAGATCTGAGAAAGTCTTACACAAAACACACAAAAATTGTCTTCCACGACAGCTCAACTAATGCGAATTCAGGATTTCCAAACAGGTTTTAAAGGCTCACGAATTTCTAAAATTAAGCAAGATATGTGATTTTTGGCATATTATTGAACTCCAGGAACAATAATTACTTCATTTGGATATGTTCTCATGCATTTATTACTTGCAAACTGGAAACTAGTCAAAATCTAGCTAAATCTAGAAGGGGTGGAGAAATATGAGAAGAAATATAAGAGGATTAAATTCACTATTAATACATCATGTGTGGTCCAAGAGGCTTCTCATATAAATTTAAAACATTCTCTCCATTCCTACTTAACATTACAACACTAGAAATCAATGAATGGCTCTGAGATTTGAACCACAGACTTGAATAAGCTTTCTCAATTTCGACCAAATCTTGGTTCAGATACAGGACCTACAAATAAAATCAATTATAATGGCTGAATTCTATCATCCTCTCATAGGAAGCTAGGGCACATCTCCCAAACTTGACTAGGGGTGCATCTCCAAAGTCTCTGAGGCACAATTGCACTCATACAATTTCTCAAATTAACAAAAGATGTGAAATGGAGTTGTAATCATTCTTTTATAGATTGAGGTGACTTGTTGAGAAAGTAATATGGAGTGGATAAGGTTTCTTTGCTTTGTGCTTTAGATTTTTCCTTGCTTTCTACTTTGCTTTGCTTTCTACTTTTGCTTTTGCTTTTGTTTTTTATTTTGCTTTTGCTTTTGCTTTTGCTTTTGATTTTGATTTTGCTTTATTCTACTTTTGATTTTCTATCCTATTTTTTTCTGCTTTTATACCTTGCCCTGCTTTTCTGCTTTGTCTTGCTTTTCCCTCCTTTTCTGCCTTACCTTGCTTTTCTACTTTGTCCTGCTTTTTCATGCTTTTCCCTGCTTTTTTGCTTTTGTCCTACTTTTCTACTTTTGTCTGCTTTTCTAAACTTTAGTTATTTTCTGAACATTCCTTATTTTCTGAACTTTCCTGCTTTTCTGATTTTTCCTACTTTCTGCTTTATGCTGCTTTTCTGATTTGCTCCACTTTCTTTCATTTTCTCTAATTTTCCTAGCTTTGGCATATTTCTCTTTGCTTCTTCCTTAAGCTAACTCCAAGTCAACCTTATCCTCTCATGCACCCTAGTGGAGCATTATCCTCATTTATTCCACATAAAAATATTAAATGCGTGAAAATTAAATATTCCAAGTGCATAATAAACTTTTGATACAAATTAATTCAAACTCCTAATTAATTAAATGCCTCAACTTAACCCCTCATTAATTAATTAATTCAATCTGTCACTAGGATCCATGGGGTTCGATCTGCTTCATGGTGCTGAAAAAATGGGAACATGACAGTCCTCCCCTCCCAAGATTGCTTGTCCTCAAGCAAGAAACCAACTCCAACCATCTATGAAGCCAACCAGTGACCTCACTCCTCAAAATATGTTGTTGTATGTCTAGAATAAAAATCCTCAATTCCAATCAAAATACCAAAATTCCATCATGTTTCTACTGCACCACTCTGATTATATCTGGATATTCAAGATTGATCTCAGGGTCCCATTTCTTATGTTGAATTCCTCCAGACATCAATGCAAACCGAAATGACTCATCAATTCCTGGATCCCACTGCCATTACTGCATGTCTCCCAATAGCACCGTTGCTTGTGGAAAACTATCATCCCAAAGAGTTCCAGGGTCCCATTGTCTTAACTGCATCCTCTCAAACATTAGTATCAACAAAAATAATATCTCCTCATGGAATATGTCTAAAGCACTGCACCAAACTAGAATTTCATCACTCCCAAAGGAATATTGAATCTCCTCATAAGCCATGTGCCAACTAGCACTGCAATCCCCATTCCTAATACATAGATGGAAATCCCATGTACAAACAAGAATACTAAAATAAAACACATAGCAGCCATAAATTCCTATAAAACTGATCAAAAAATATGGATGGTGTGTCCATAAACTTTCCACTAATGCAATCAACAAACTTACCTCTTGGGGTACTCAACTCCCTCATGTAGCTACCCACCCAATCAGTTGATGAATGCATACTCGAACTTAGTGATCTGGATGGAGAATGGTGAATCAACTCTCTATAATATTCATCCATCATGGTTGGATCAACTGAAGGGATATCATGTGCCTCCTTCACATCAAAATCCCCAAGCACATGCAAATCAAATTGTACTTCATATGCCCAAAGCACACAAGTACCAAAAATTAAAACATTATTGTTCCAATGACAAGGGTGAAAGTCCCATGTCCAATCACAAAGAGAATAGGAATCATCACAAGTCCATGGAGGCCCTTACTACTCAAAAAAGGTGTAAAATGTATCCAATAAGTCTCCATAGATGCCAGCAACAATAACACTCATGTGTCTTTTCTCCAAAATAGGAAAAGAAGAGACACTCTAACCCAATGCTCCAACTAGAAAGTAAGATGCTTCCCTATGTGAGTGCTTCCAATGGCTCAACTCTCTGCCATTGGTCCAAAGATGAATCAAATTTCTGCAACAAGTATTCACCAAATATGTGGATGCATCAACTCCATCAAAGGCTGGTCCATCAACCATGAGCTCCTTTGACACCTCATTGGAGGAATCACTCACTCCAAGAAGAAACTCAGTTTGGCTCTGGAAGGTAGTATGTGCTTGGAGCTGATCATTTGTATCTCTAAAATACCCATTCCCATGCATGTCATCATGAATCTCATGAACCACCATATCATGAGGTTCCTCCATAGAAATCTGAAGGTCATCAACCGAAAAAGGATGGATGATTTGAATGTAGGAGGAAGCATGTGATTTTTGCAATTCTTGGTGAAATTGTTCTACCTCCATCTTGGATTCCAAGAGAGCACTTTGAGTGCTTCTCAAATAATATTGGGTGGCCATCAAATCATCATTGGGCCTAAAGATATCTTCATCATCCTTCAATTATTATTCCTGCAACATATGAAAAAGATCATGCAAGCAATATCTGTCAGAAAGCATATGCAAAAATTTACCTTGGGTTGTAGTCTTTGCTTTCTGAATTCTCTCCTTGTTAAGGACTTTGTTCCTTATGCACATGTAATCTATTATGAACTTCATCTTCACTAAGCCCATAAGAAATGCAAGAGGACTTGGTTTTATGTGTCTCGAGTCCAAGAAACTCTCGAGGTCCCTTTCATCTCTTTCCTTGAACCTTTTCAACTGCTTGTAATGAAAGATATTGATGGATGGCACATCCATCATCAATTCGACCTCATGATTCTTCACCATGTCAGGTGGTTTACCTGGTGGGTGGTATTCAAGAATCTTATCATGTTGTTGTCATAACTTCCATATGAACTCGATCTGATGTAAGTAATCCATACTTGTGCTTTGAATGGTGGCAAGGCCCTCAGTAGCCCCCACAATGTCACCAAGCTTTACTATGGATATCATGCCATGGAATAACTCTTCATCTGCTATGTAATTTTTCCTCCCAGGTATGAATGGATATGTATGGTAAGAATCATGTTGCATCTACATATGCCTTTCCTGATGCTCATTGGTCATAACAGATTGAATGCAACAATAGATCCATTACTAATGCAAAAATGAATCTTACCCATGTGAGCTAGTCTTGCACAATCTGTAATCTCCATCACTGTGATGTAGTTATCCATCCAATTCAATGATGAATGGGACTCTTTGCTTTCTAATCCCAATGGAATGTAATCATCCATATTCATCAAGGATAATCCTTCCTTACATGAATGAGGCTCATAATCTCTCTAGAATGAAGCAGGTGCCTAGCAATCATCCTGCGAGTCAATGCTTTCTTGAAGCACTTGTAAATATGAGGACTCCTTATGTTTACATTCGAGATGATGTTTCTCCCTAATGTCATGTGTACTATTAGACAAACACATCTGATCATATGTGTGTCCCTGCAACTCTTAAGAATCATGCAAACTCTCTTTAAAAAAATCATCCTTCTCACAATTTTGGATCTCATCACTAGAAGGATATTTTTTGTCAACTTTATCACCAGAAATGGCTGCCATATCAAGATGAAACAAAGGAACTTGGTGAATGAAAAAATTAGAATGGTTGTTATACCTTTGTGACACCTCTATCTCTTCATGATGTGGAGTGGTGATGGCATGTTCCCCCTCTGATTCTCCCGGTTCACTCTCAACTAGAGTGTGGTTGTATCTTTCTCCATAATGATGTTCTGAGAATGCTTGAAGGGTTGATCCTTTCTCTTTTGTGATTAAATTAGTGGGACATTCTTCAAATTGATGCAAAAAACAATTGATTCTACCAACCTCAGATTTACCTTCATTCCTTAGCTTGAACTCTTCTTGTTCTTGCTCAATGCATTCATTTGAGGAAATACATGGCTCTTCTCTTGGAAGATTGTTGCTCCTCTCATTTGACGGTTGATCATTACTATGATTTTGATCCTTCAAGATAGCCGATGCATATTTCTCCCTGGTAACCTTAGAATTAGTATTATTGGAAACTTTGTTTGAAGATAGTCTAAAAAGTCTCTTCATGCTAGAAATAATGGCATCAAATGAGGCTTCAATTTCAATTCATCTTTCTTCTTCTTTTCTCATATAGGTGGAAAAAATTGTTTCCTCTATGGTTGGTTTGCTGCCCTCTATTGATTTCAAATATTTTTCATGGATCTCAAATCCACATCTACAGTAAAAATAATCTTTGAAAGGAATGGATTTGCGAATCTCTTCTCTTAAAGCTAGATACTCCTGGTAGTGGGAGGGAAAAATTTTTATTGTCAATATCCTCTTTGATAACTCCTTCTTAGGATTATCCATCAGTGGTTCATCCCATTGATCTATGTGCGTCTGGTCACAATTGTAACCATCATCATCTCTTGGTAGGCCTCCATCAATGTAAATGATTTATTCTTCCTCGTATAACTCAAAGCATTCATCTTCCATGATGGGAACTAGTTTCATAGCTGCAACTTGAATATAATTCTAAGATATTTCTACATTTGAGATTTACTTTCCACAGGATGATCCAAGGAAAGAGCTCGGATACCACTGCAATGTACCAACTTAGGATTGTGACACAAAAAGTCTTTTCTTCTCAAATTTAATTAAAACAATGGCTAGGGAAGCTAGAATTACTGGGGATGAACAAGATTAGGGGATATGAAAGGGTGGAAGGTTCTGATGTGGTCTAATACATCTGCACAATGTACTAATATCATTGATTTTTCAAGAGCAACAAGCTGCAATTTAATCCAACTCTCCTGAGCCCTCAGCGTATGTAGACTAGTATGGGTGCAAACTTGGATTGGAGGTTGGGGATGGGTATTTATGACTCTGAGATGTTAAATATGAATTAATAATATTCATTTAATAGTAAAACAACATTCCATAAATTTTCAAAGAGATATTAGCAAATCTCACACAAAACTTGCCTTCCAAGACAGCTCAACTAGTGTGAATTCAGGATTTCCAAGCAGGCTCTAAAGTCTCACGAATTTTTGAAATGAAGAAATGGATGTGATGTTTGGCATATTATTGAACTCCATGAACAATAATTACTTCATTTGGATACGTTCTCATGCATTTATTACTTGCAAACTAGAAACTAGTCAAAATCTAGCTAAATCTAGAAGGGGTGGAGAAATATGAGAAATATAAGTTATGCAATTTTATTCAAGATGACTGATATTAGAGGATTAAATTCACTATTAATACATAATATGTGGTCCAAGAGGCTCCTCATATCATTACAAAACATTCTCTCCATTCCTATTGAACATTACAACACTAGAAATCAATGAATGGCTCTGAGATTTGAACCACAGACTTGAAGAAGCTTTTTGAATTTCAACCAGAGCTTGGTTCAGCTACAGGAACTGCAAATAAAATCAATGATAATGGTTGAATTCCATCATCCTCTCACAGGAAGCTGGGGCACATCTCCCAAACTAGGGGCACATCTCCCAAGTCAGGGGCACATCTCCCAAGTCTCTGAGGCACAATTGCACTCATACAATTTATCAAATTAACAAAAGATGTGAAATGGAGTTGTAATCATTCTTTTATAGATTGAGGTGACTTTTTGAGCAAGTAAGATGGAGTGCATAAGGTTGATTTGATTTGTGCTTTATATTTTTCCTTGCTTTCTGCTTTGCTTTGCTTTCTACTTTTGCTTTTTCTTTTGTTTTTTATTTTTATTTTGATTTTGCTTTTGATTTTGATTTTGCTTTTGATTTATCCTACTTTTTCTTTTCTATCCTCCTTTTTCCTGCTTTTCTACCTTGCCCTGCTTTTCCGCTTTGTCTTGCTTTTTCCCTGCTTTTCTGCCTTACCCTTCTTTCTGCTTTGTCCTATTTTATCCTACTTTTCTGCTTTTGTCTACTTTTCTGGACTTTCCTTCTTTTCTAAACATTCCTTCTTTTCTAAACTTTCCTGCTTTTCTGATTTTGCCTGCTTTCTGCTTTATGCCGCTTTTCTGATTTTGCCTGCTTTCTGCTTTATGCCGCTTTTCTGATTTGCTCCACTTTCTTTCCTTTTCTCTGATTTTCCTAGATTTGGAATCTTTCTCTTTGCTTCTTCCTCAAGCTAACTCCAATTCAACCTTAACCTCTCATGCACCCTAGTGGAGCATTATCCTCATTTATTCCACATAAAAATATTAAATGCATGAAAATTAAATATTCCAAGTGCATAATAAACTTTGGATACAAATTAATTCAAACTCCTAATTAACTAAATGCCTCAACTTAACCCCTCATTAATTAATTAATGCAATCTGTCACTAGGATCAATGGGGTTCAATATGCATCATGGTGCTGAAAAAATGGGAACATGACAGGAAGAGGAAGAAGAAATTAATTCTACTGAAGGGAAACTACAAGAGGAATCAACTATGTTTTCCAATGATGAAAATGATATCAAATACTTGGTTAAGACCATGATGAAGGGGTTGCAAGAGATCTCACTCAATATTGCTCAGACTGGAAAGGAGACTAGAGAGTTCCTAGCCCAGCAGCTAGTAAGCAAGTTAGGAGAACGGAGCAGTATTGGAACCCCACATGGCGAGAGGAGGAGAATTGGTGGCCATATTTTCTCAAATACTGGGCCTCACAATCGCCCTAATGACTTCAAGATGGAATCACCATCATATTCCAGACTTACTATGCCCAAGTTCACTGATGAACAAAGAGAAGAACCTGAGGTTCGAAATAGAAGTCTTGCTCTATTGGAGGACAAGTATGTTGAGTACCTCACATTGAATGAAGAATGTAGAAGATATTTACCATTCAAAGACTTATGTGATCTGCAGTACAAGCCCAAAGGAGGCCACATAATGCACAATCAGAACTATGAGCTCAAAAATGCTATGGGTAAAATTTATTTGCCTTATTTTGATGGTTCACAAAAATGTTCTGCTAACTCTTGGATTCATAAACTTGACACATATTTCCAGCTGAATCCTATGGATGAAAGAGATTCCATCAAGATGGCTACTCTACACTTAGATGGAGAAGCAAATGACTGGTGGTTTCATGGCCTAAAGAATCTTGGGCATGACCAAGTGACCACCTATGAAGAGTTCACATGAAGGTTGGCTGAAAGGTTTGAAATAAGAGATCTTGAAATCACCTTCAGGGAATTAGCACATGTGAAGCAAACTGGAACTGCTAAAGATTACATCTCTGAGTTCCAAAACTTAGTTATGATGGTCTTTGACATTTCAGAAGCAAGGTTGATATTATTGTTCATTGAAGGGTTATCAGAACCTTTGAAAGGCATGGTGAAAGCTTACAGACCCCTTACCTTGCAAGATGCACTAAGTCGAACCAGAGACTTGCAAGACTCTATTCCAAGAACTCGATTTCCTCCAAGGATTGTTGGTCCTGCTTAGTTCAAGAATCAAATACCACCAATGAAGAGTCCTACTGGAAATTTCAGAAAGGATAGCTATGCTAAGGACCAAGATGAGCTGATAAGAAAGAAGCTTTGCTTCACTTGTCAGGAGCCATGGGTTCCAGGACATAGATATGCCAAGGGAAAGGCACACTACATTGAGGTCTACTCAGAGAGAGAACCTGAGGAAGAACAAAGAGAAGGCCCAATAGATGCAGAAGTGGCCTATGAGTCTGCAGAAGAAGAACATCACCCAAAGGTGGGAAATATCGCAGTACTCTCAGGAGTACCTCGCTACCATACACTCAAATTCAAAGGAGTGGTCCAAGGAAAATCTGTCACTGTGTTGGTGGATGGAGGATCTACACACAACCTCAATGATTCAACCTTGGTTGAAAGAAGAAAGTTACACACTGAAAAATATGGAGGCTTCATTGTTATCATCCCAGGTAATCATTCTATGAACTGTTGTAGATGGATTCCTAAATTTCATATTTTTGTAGTAGAGGATACCATTACATATAGATTTTATTTTGTTGATGTGGCTGACACTAACATGGTTTTGGGAGTACAATGGTTGCACTCGATTGGTAAGCATTTAGTAGACTACCCGGTCCCTAGAATGGTCTTCAAGGGAGAAAATGGAAAAGAGATGGTGTTGAAGGGAATCAATACTTATCCCAAACAAGTGGTAAGTGCACGTAGTATGAGATCCATTCTAAGGCATGGAGACATTGAATGGGCTGCAGAATGCCTAGTCACCACAAAGGGAAACTCATTCTAAGTGGCCCATTATCTTAAAGATATTCAAAATCTGCTCCATAAGCATAAGAAGGTGTTTGGGACATTCCTCATGGTAGGCCTCCGGATAAAGGAGTGGAGCATAGGATTGAGTTGGAGATAGGAACTTCACCTATCAAGGTGCATCCCTACAAGCACCCAAAAAGATTCAAGGATGAGATAGAGCGAACCATTAAGGAGCTACTTGACTTGGGATTTATTAGACCAAGTTCAAGTCCTTTTTCCTCATCAGTATTCCTTATGAAGAAGAAAGATGGGACCATGAGGATGTGCATAGATTATAGAGCTCTCAACAAGAAGACTATCAAGAATAGATATCATATTCCAAGGATTGATGAGCTTATGGATGAGCTACATGGGGCTAAGTAATTTTCTAAGATTGATCTTCGATCTGGATACCATCAAATCAGCATGAAAGAAAAAGACATACAGAAGACTGCTTTTGGTGTCACCATGGGAACTTTGAGTTTTTGGTTATGATTTTTGTCCTAACAAATGCACCTGCAACTTTTCAATCTTGCATGAACAAAATGTTTAGCAAGCAGCTCCGTAAGTTTGTACTTGTCTTCTTTGATGATATTTTGATCTATAGTAGGACTCAAGAGGAGCATTTGCATCATTTGGATATTGTACTAACAATATTGGCTTATCAATATTTTTATGCAAAGCTAACCAAGTGTGAGTTTGGAATGACTGATATTTTGTATCTTGGTCATGTGATTGGCCAAGATGGAGTTAAGGTTCACATGGAAAAGATCCAAGCTATTCTATATTAGCCTATTCCTAGTCAGAAGTTTGTCAAGGGGTTCTCCAAGCTAACATATCCTTTAACAGACCTCAATAAGAGGGGAGCCTTCCATTGGTCGGAATAATCTGAAAAAGCATTCAACAGAAAGAAGGAGGTAATGAGCACTTGTCTTGTTCTTGCACTTCCATATTTGTCTCAACCTTTTGTTCCTTAGTGTGATGCTTCAAGGAATGGTATTGGGGTTGTCTTGATGCAAAATAAACATCCATTGGCCTTTGAGAGCAGAAAGTTGCAGCCACATGAAAGGTTCTATTCAGTTTATGACAAGGAGATGCTAGCCATCATGCATGCACTAGTCAAGTTCAGACAATATTTTGTGGGAGGCAATTTTATCATCAAAAATGACCACAACAGTTTGAGGCACTTCTTAACCCAAAAGGAGTTGAATGATAGAAAACATAAGTGGGTAAGCAAGGTCCAAGAATTTGATTTTGAGATTGAGTATAAGAAGGGTAAGATGAACATTGTAGCTAATGCACTTTCTAGAAAACCCACACTTGCACTACTGAAATTTCAAGATGATTGGAAAACACGGCTTGGTGTAGAATACACCAAGAATCAGTTTGCTTGTGATTTATTTGATGGATTGATTCATTATTATGCTTATAAGATCCTTAATGATGTCATTTATTATAAGGATAGAATCTTTGTAGTTCCAGAATCCATACTAAAGAAAAAGATTCTTGAAGTTGCACATGATGTGCCTTTGGCAGGGCATTCGAGGTTTGTGAAGACCTATAGGAAAGTGAGGGAAAGGTTCACATGGAAGGGGCTGAAGAAAGAGGTGATGGAATATGCCAGATCATGTGTGGAATGTCATAAAAAAAAATGTAGAGCATACTCATGCAGCAAGGCTCCTACAACCACTCCCCATCCCTAAGCAAAAATGGGAGAGTATATCAATGGATTTCATCACGGGGCTTCCCAAAAGCCAAGGTAAAGACAATATTTTTGTTGTGGTTGATAGGTTGACTAACTATGCACATTTATTTGCTATCACAACTAATATTGCAGCCAGCCAAGTGGTTGAAATTTTCAACAAAGAAGTTTTCAAACTTCATGGTATACCCATGTCCATCATCAGTGACAGGGATAGTAAGTTTACTAGCAATTTTTGGAAAGAACTGTTCAAGCTAGTAGGTACAAGTTTGGACATGAGCACTAGCTACCATCCACATACTGATGGAAAAACAGAGAGATTGAACCAATGGCTGGAAGGGTACCTAATAAACTATGTCACTGGTCAACAAAAGTCATGGACCACTTGGCTCCATCTGGGAGAATTTTGTTACAACACTACTTTTCATCTTTCGATTGGTATGACTCCTTTCAAAGCTCTTTATGGATATGATACACTAAATTTTGCTGATATGATATTTGGTTATTTTAAGACACAGAAAGAAAAATATTGGCTCCAAGAGAGTCAAGACATACTCAGGACTCTCAAGGACAACTTGCAGGTAGCACAGAATTAGCAGAAAGTACAAGCAGACAAGCATAGATTTGAGTGAGCCTTCCAAGTGGGAGATCTGGTATATTTGAGGTTGCAGCCCTATCGAAAATCATCATTGAAGTATAAAGGGGTTGAGAAGTTGCAACCAAGGTTCTATGGCCCCTACCAAGTTTTGAGAAAGAACGGTGAGGTGGATTATGAGCTAGAGTTGCCTCCGGGCAGCCGGATTCACAATGTTTTCCATGTGTCTTATTTGAAGAAAGTAGTAGGGAAGCAAGTCAAAGTGTCACAAGACTTGCCACCCCTTGATGATGAAGGGAATTTGGTGTTGATCCCTAAGAGGATTCTAGAATTCAAAGAAAATAAGCGAAGGAGAAGAATCCTTAAGGAATTTTTGGTGCAGTGGGAAGGGCTACCTAGTGAAGATGCTACTTGGGAAGGAGAGCATATCTCACAGCATTCTAATTCGAAATTACTTGAGGAAAATAAATATTGGGTGGGGAGGATTGTCATGTCCCCACAAGATTGAGCATTAGAACAAGTTCCTAACCCAACCAATCCCTTGGGTTGAGGAGGCAGTTGTATAACCATGGGGTTAAATTTTGTATTCCAGGCAATTAATTAATTAGGAGTGTGCATTTAATTTTATCCATAGTTGTTATCCACTTGGAATAAATATTTATGGTGCATTTAATATTTAATTTTTATGTTGAATAAATGGAGAAAATGCTCCACAAGGGCGCATTAGTGGATAAGGTTGGAGGAGAAACTTGAGGAATAAGTTAAGGAAGCACATGAGTCCAAAAATGATGCCAAAAATGGAATGAGAAAAGAGGAATAAATCAAGAAAAGTAGCATAAATCAGAAAGCAACATAAATTAGGAAAGCAGGAAAGTTCATAAAAGAAGGAAAGTCAGAAGAAGAAAAAAAAAACGGAAAGCCAAAGCAAAGCAAAGCAAAAGGAAAGGAAGGAAAGCAAGTTTTCCTCATCCACTCAAGGAGGGCTCATTCCTCATGGATACTTGATCTCCAAGTCATCCAACATCTATAAATATTTCCATGAGCACCACATTCACATGTTTTGTTAATCTAGGAAATTGTATGAGTGCATTTGTGCATCTGAGACTTAGGAGATGTGCCCCTAGTCAAGCATGGGAGATGTGCCCCAGCTTTCTGTGAGACGATGATGGAATTAATCCATTTTCACTGAGTTTATTTGTAGGTACTAAAGTTGATAAAGTCAAATCTGAATTTTATAAGCATCATCATCCAGTTTAGAGTTCGAATCTTCAATCCTTCTATGAGCTTCTGCAGCTAGTTTCTTGTTTAGAAGAAGAGAGATCATTCTATCACTTTCTAAGAGGAATATTGGCCTATTTCTGATGTAATAATAGAGGATTTAATGTTCTTATATCACTCGATTCAATAAAAATTACAGAACTCTGATTTATTCTCCAAGTTCCCTACCCCTTCTAGATTTAGATAGAATTTGAATAGCTTTCAGTGTATAATTCATAAGTCAATGAGTATAAATCCAAATGAATTAATTATTGTTTCTGTAGTTAAGTAACATTCCATATGTCATGATCCATCCCTTGTTTCAGAAATTCGTAATCCTTTGAGCATTGTTTGGGAATCCTTAATTCAAAATAGTTGAGCAATCCTGAAATGCAATTTTACTAGTTTTCTTGTGATACTTGTCCATATCTTCATATAAATTTAGAAATTATATTTTATGATGCAATGAATTTAAATTAATTATTATGAGCTTCTTTGATATATGAAACAACCTTCCCCATCCTTAAGTCAAGTCTCCTACCCATACTAGTCTACATATGCTGAGGGGCCCAGGAGCATTGGAGTAAATTGCAGCCTTGTTTCTCTTGAAACATCAAATGTATCAGTACATTTTGCATAGGTATAATACCATATCATAACCTTCCATCCTTCCATATCCTTTGATCTTTCCCATCCCCAACGGTTCTAGCTTCCTTAGCCATTGTTTGATCAAATTTGTGAAGTCCAAAGTTTTTGTGCCATAATACTAAGTTGGTACATTACAGATCACTAAAATTAGCTAGTCCATTGCATGACTTACCCAAGCACCCTAAACGTATCTTGCTTAAGTTTGACCCAGGCAAGGGAATAACTGTGGATGATCATTTAAAAAGTTTATATCTCTCTGTGAATCTCCTGAGTGCGGATCATGAAGATGTTGTTTGTCGGTTTTTCCATTATAATTTTGAAATTAAAGCTTCTACATGGTATTTTAGTCTTCCATCTATATTTATCATAAATTGGGATGATTTCAAAAAATATTTCCTTAGTAAATTTGGAGAAGAAAGAACCTTAGCTTCCCTTATGAGAGAATTGTTATCGTTAAAGATGTACAAGAAGGAAAAAGTTAAGGATTTTAATCAATGATTCACTACAGTCCTGAATAAATTTTCAGTTGCTTCCAAACCACCAGAAGAGGTGTTAATAGAATATTATACTACACCCCTTCACCCTTCATTAGCTATATTTGTTAAGAGATCTTGCAAAGCTAATTTGGTAGATAATTTCATGGAAGTTAAGAAAATCGAATTGGAAATTTCTAGCATCGTTAAACATTTGGAGGAAATGGACCCCAAATCCACCTCATCCAAGAAACCCTTGTTGTTGACCAAACCCATGGATGAGCAACCTACTGATCTAGGGGGGTTGTAAAGCTAGTTCAGAAACTATCCTATAAAATAGTTGATTTGGAGAAGGATAAAGGAGCAAGTTCCTAAGGGAAGAAACCTTTCAATCCTTTCTTTAAAAAGAAGGAGGAAACCTCGAAACCCCTAAGGAATGAGGCTTATGTTTTCAACTTAAATGATGCTGGCATGGATCATTTATGTACCTATTATCAAGAAAATGATTCTGAAAAAACATTCCCTCATTGGATTAACTCTATGACTTTGGTGATAAATCAATTGCTTGACAAGCAAGATTTAGATGAGGAGGAAGAAGCAGAACAACCACAATTATCTAAAACTGAAGAAGAGCCTGAGGAAACTACTCCGGTATTATGATATTGGGAACCCAACCTTGGCTTGGAGGATGATGAAGACACTACTGAAATACAAAATATATGGACTACCCCTACTGATTATGCCTTGGGCAGTAAAGGGCTTGCCAATACCGAACCTAAGGCAGCTGAAAACAATAAAGTGAGTAATCATGTAGACAAGACTCAAAGCAATACAATGGCTTCCAAACAACTCCGTAAAGGAGAAAAAAATATCACAACTTAGAAAATCACACCACCTGTAGGTTTTAAGGGACTAACTCATTCATCAGGTGCTGCAATGGCATTAGGAAACAACGAAGATAGCTATAACATGGGATATGATGTGGTGGAAGACATCAAAAGGACCAAGCTAACATCGCTTTGTTTGACATATGTCACTTGCCTCAACAAAAGAAGCATCTGATGGAAGCTTTTGATCTTAATATTCAAACAAAACCTCCCACCCCTAAGGGAAAAGAGAAGAAACAATCTTATGATGAACAAGAAAAGTAAATTAATGAAGCTAGCATTGGAGGAAAATCTAAATCCCAAACCCCACCTTTCCTACTCACATTTTAAATTTATAATTGTAATGTTCATAATTGTCTGGTGGATTTTGGAGCTTCTTCCAATGTTATGCCTTATTATGTTTGCAAAAAGATAAATGGTCAACCAAGTGCTTGTCCCTCCAAGATTATTCAGCTCGATAGGTCTGATGTAAAGGGGATTGGTGAACTAAAGAATGTTTTGATCATATTGGTTTCAAATGAAAGAGTGCCAATTTATTGATATTGTGGTGGTAGACATACTCAAAGGTTATGGTTTGTTGTTGAGCAGATATTGATCTAGTAATTTGCAAGGATATTTTGATACTAATTGGTCCCACTTGTGGCTTCCTTACCAAAACAAACCGAATCGGATAAGGGTAAACAAAGAGCCACATATGAAAATTATTGTCACCAAATTGGAAGGTAAGAATGAACCTGTAAATTTTACACATCTAATTTTGTGTAACTATTTTTTGGACGTTGAACCAATCTATTATTAAGCAAATATTAGTAGTCATGAATCAAACACACAACCTAATCTCCTTTAGTTCTTGCAGGTTGATGATAACGATTGTAACATAGTAGACTTAGTTACTGATGTAAATCTAGAAAGTAACTTAGATTCTAGAGATAGTTTAGGATCTGATTTTTTGTCTTTGTTTTTTATGGCTCCAGAATGCAGGAGGGAGTAGGGTTCGGTTGTGTCCTTGTTGATCCCCAAAGGCACAAAAATTATCTCTCCTCTAGGTTAGAATTTGAATGCACCAATGACACTGTCAAGTATGAAGTCCTGATCCAAGGTCTCAAAAAGGCTATTGATTTAAATGTAAAATATTTAAATATTTTTGGTGATTCATAAATAATTGTCTGACAGGTCAGGAACACTATTCATTTCTTATCTCCACATTTGAAAAGGTACCAAGCAGAGATATGGAATTTAATTTTGAATTTTGAATATTTTAACATTAATTTCATTCCTAGATCAATGAATGGTGCAATTGATTTGTTATCAAATACTACTTCACGTTTGATTACTCTGAATGACAAGTTTTCAATTGAACTGCTTTCCAGGCCTTCTGTCCCAGACAATGTGACTAATTGGAGAGTGTTTGATGATGATCCACAACTTATCAATTTTCTGACATACGAGGGCACTTTCAAGGGATCTATTATGGATGATGATGAACACCAAGCAAATATAAATCATTTTGGAGAGAATAGAATCCATTCTGAAGGAAATTTCATGCCTAAAGGGGTACGTACACTTGAGAAGATGTTTGATTTGAAGAATAAGTTCAGAAATCTGGTTAATGTCAAGACCAACGGATCCTCTATGTAATATGAGTTGGTGAATCTAGGTATAGCAGAGGATCCTAGGTATGTGAATCTTGGTACATGATGCTCTCCAGGTGAGAGATGAATATTTGCCCAGTTATTCAAACAATATAAGGATGTCTTCACCCAAACTTATGATGAGCTGAAAACTTACGACACCTGCATCATACACCATGTCATTCTAATTAAACTAGGAGTCAAACCATTCTAGCAAAACCTGTAGAAATTCCACCCAACCCTAGAACCCTTGATACAAAAGGAACTAAACAAGCTATTGAATGCTAGGATTATTTTCAAAGTCAGACATTCCGAATGGGTGGAAAATTTGGTGCCAGTACAAAAGAAGTTAGAAGAAATCAGGCTATGCATAGTTTTTTGTAATCTTAATAGGGCTTCTGACAAAGATAACTACCATATTCCTCTTATGGAACAGATTCTGCAACTCGTCTCAGGGTTTGAAATGTTCTCTCTATTAGACGGGTTCTCGAGATACAATCAAGTACTTGTGGCTGAAGAAGATCGTTTGAAAACCACTTTTCATATGAAGTGGGGTACATTTTCCTTCTGTAGAATGCCATTTGGTCTGATGAATGCGGGAGCCACATTTCAAAGGGCCATGGACACTGCATTTCACATATTGATCGGTCACAATGTGTTTGTATACATTTATGATGTCACAATGTTCTCCAAGAAAAGGGAAGACCATTTTCATCACCAAAAGTAGATTTTTGAATGGTGTTGAAAATATGGTATATCTCTCAAACCAAAAAAAAATATCTTTGTTGTTTCAGAAGGAAGATTGTTGGGACATTTTATTTCTAAGAAGGGAGTCTCAGTTTATCCTGAACGTATACAAGTTATTTTATAGATTCCCATGACCCACAACAAGAAGGTGATGCAATCATTTATGGGGAAGATTAATTCCTTATAAATGGCTTTCAATAATGCATATACAAAGTTAGTTATAATATGATCTTATTTTTTAATTTAAAATTTTTAAATTGTTTTAGAATGACTCAAAATATTTGAGGTAGAAATTCAGTAGAAGTTCTAACTCTTTCACCACCACATAAACATGCTTTATATTTAATATTTTCTTTGTATTTTTAATTTCATTGTGATTTATATAACAATTTTCAATTTTATATTTAACTGATATATATTTTTAATTGGGTTAATGATTATATAACAATTATATTTAATATGATATGTTTATATATAGTAATAAAACCTTATCATGAAATACACATATGAGAAGATATCTCTACAACTCGCTCTTTGAAAGTTTCACACGCCCTACTTTGTGGTTTGATGGATCCTCTAGATCCCAATCCGGACCCTGAGTGGATGAGTTATTTTGCTTGCTTGTGTCTATGATGAAGGATAAGAATTCCTCACAATGTGCAACACATTTTGTGAAGCGGACAGACGCTCCTAAAATCAAGAAATCGTGCATATCAGCCAAGAAAAAGGCCATAGGATTGTCTTAGAGAGGTTTGGTGGGTCTATTCATAGATCTTTAGCCTTATCCTAGGGCAATCGAGATCTGGATAAATAAGAAATGGTAGCCCCTTCTAACAGGGAGAATGCAATCATACTTCTATGTAAAAGGATATTATGTCTTTCTGTTTGAATTTAAAGCTGATTAGGATTTGATATTTTGTAATGGGCCCTATTTCATGGGTCCTAGAGATATGTATATTAATAGTTGGAATTTTCCCTTTGACCTTGAGAAAGATATTCCTTTTTTAGTTCCATTTTGGTAAAGTTACATCATATTCCTTTGCATTGCTAGTATGATGTAGTTTTAGCTTCTATTGGAAATTCTCTTGGTCGATATATTGATAAAGTCCATCCTAAGTCGCCAATGTTTTCTTGCGCCAGAATTTGCCTTGAAGTAGAACTTGAGAAGGGGTTTCCATGGTGGTAAATTTGGTAATGGATATCTAGTTTCATGAACAAAAAGAATTTCCCTTTAAATGCAAGAAGTGCCATGAGTATGGGCATTTTTCTAGGATTTGCCCAAAAAATGAAGCAAAGAGACAAAGAAAGAAGCAACCAAAGAATGGAAAAAGGTTCAAAAGAAAGGAAAGGATCAGGTGATTTCGGTGGCCCCTACCCTTCTTGAGACCTATAATAAGTTCCAAGCATTATCTGTTGAAAATTTAGGAGGAATTACGATTCAAGAAGTTTCAAATGTCATTGGTGGAAATCACGTGGATCCTCCTCCTATTTTAGAAGAGATTGGATCAGAAATATAGGAATCGGGTCTGCCAGATTTCCTTATTATAGAAATTAATTCCCATCTTGCAAATGGACCCCAGTGTGGTTGAGACAAATAAATAGGTTAGCCTTCTCTATTCACTCAAGGAGAATCATTTGAGGAATTAGGGGAAGACATAGTGGTTAAAAAAAAGGTCAGAAGAAGATCCAAAAAGGCTATGAGAGAAGAAGAGGAAGATAGAGAAAAAAAATTGGGGAAACAAGCATCCTTATATTCCATTTCAATGGTGTTGTTTCAAACAAAAAGGAGGAAAAAGGTGAGCACTGTGAATATTTAATTAATATTATTATTTATAAATTAACAGATTATTAGGTTACTAGTGAAATGTCGTAACCCTATGTTATGATTGCTCAAGCCCTATAAAGGTGCGCTTATTGGAAATTTATCATCATCATCTATTATATTATTCTTATTTATCATTCAATATGAGAGTCAGATTCGACTATTAAAAGTCCAACTAGATACGGTTGCTGCATTTGGTATCAGAGCGGAACACTCCTCCCTGAGCTCAAATTAGGCTCATCAACTGCTCACATCATCCCATTCCCTCACGCGTCCTTCACTTCCACTTCCTTCCAGCCACCAATGTTTGCTTCCACTCAATCCACTCACCCATTCCTATTGCACTGCACTCCTTCCATCTCTCCCTCTCGTTCCTCAATCACCTCTCCACGACCACCATTTTCCCACTGCTACACATGGCCTCACCCTTCACCATTGTTGGGCCTCCATCTTTACACCTCACGCCCTCTCACACAACTCTCAACCACCATCCTCACACTTCCATTGCTTGCGTCTCTTCTCACTCATGCATTCCCCACTCCTCAAACCCTACGCTTCTAATCCCACACTTCCATCATCGAGTTGTTGCTTCCACTGCACCATTTTCCCATGTTCACTCCTTCTCCCCAACCCCACTCCTTTCTTGACTTCCCATACCACCAACCCTTCATTCCTCCTCACGTCCCCCATACTCCACTTTCCCGTGCAGCCATCCCCAGACTCCCTTGCTAAAACGCCCTCTCCGCCTACAACTTCCCTCGATCATCACCTCCACCTCATCTCCTCCCTACCAACCCTCGACCCTCCTCCCACCTAAACATCCCCCCTCCATTTCTCCTTTCCCCCCAACAGCTCCCCCAACCCACCTTCCACGACCTCCTGCGCGAGCTACGTCTCCACCTACTACTCCAATTCCCGCACACTCCACCCTCCCACTCATGCGTCCACCATCACCGCCCCCCCACTGTGCTGTGACCTCCTTCCTCCTATCCTCCCTCGTCATCTCCACCGACGTCCCATCTCCACGGGGTCTCCCATCCTCACCCTACGACCTCAATCCTCCCTCCCTCCACGTCGACCTTTATCCACACATCCATAGTTTGTAAACCCTAATTTTCAATAAAAATTAAATATTATATATTAATATTGTTATATTAATATTTAATTTTATTAAAAGTTACATTCCCAAATTATAAAAATAAAATAAAAAATTTAAATATAATAATAATTATATTTATTTATTTTACCCATATAATAATTATTGTCCTTACAATAATTCTTATTAATTAATTAAGTCCTACCAAAATTGGTCCCAAATACACACCTCCACATACAAGGTCCAAGACCATGGCAGAATTAAAAGACAAACTTGAGAAATTGGAAAAGGACATCAAGGCCCTCGTTGCCAACCAAGAAAAATTCAAAGAAGAAACGAAAAATAACGAGGCACTTAAGAAAGGAATTAAAGAAGATGTTGTTCTAGTACTAGGAAGAAAACTTGATGACAAAGTAGACATCATGCACGAGAAACAAAAAGAGTTAGATAACAAGATGTGTGCGATGACACAGAACATAAGCACCATGGCACCGAACTTGAGCATGATGACACAAAACCAGAATACCATAATGGAAATGTTACAAAAACTAAGGTCTAATACAAACCATATCAGTAACTCAGATATGTTGGACCACTATGTCAACAAAAATGAGAGTAACAAAATTGATCAAGACAATAAACAAGACAAGGAAACTAAATATCGTAGGGATGACCAAAATACAAATAATTTTTTTGATAAATATGAGCTCAACCAAGATCATAATGAGAGTCAAGCCAGTATCATTGACAATAAGGACGATCCCACGGGGGATTCACTCAATAAACCACTATCATAGCACGTTCGTTCATGGCATATGAAACAATACCCCTAATTTCACTAAATATTGGAAAATACCTTCCAAAATCATTTTTTTTAACCCCCTCCCAATATGCCTTCCCAATTTAAAAAAACCCCTATTTTCACTAGATATTGTATGTATCAATTTTTTCATTGACATTTTTTTCTACCTAGTATATTGATATGATACCCCTCTTATGACCCCACATGCATTCTACAATGCACCTTGCTTCTTTCGATGTATATTTTGGATGCACATTACTTCACCCACAATGCAATTACTCAACCACATATCATTATGATTTGAAACATCTAATGGTCTAATGAAGAGATAGGAGATCACTTCTTGTATGTCACTAGATCCAATGCACATAATACAACATTTAGATTGCATGTTGTAGTTCCCCAATCACTGACTAAGCCTGTTGTGGGCTAGGTATCCAAGCCCCCAAGGCCTATAAAAAGCTCTAGGAGGCTGACTAAACCTCCCAAGGCTTGTAATAGGCATGATTGGTTGGGTATTCAAGCCCCCAAGGCCTATCGAGGGCCTATAACAGGCCCTGGAAGCTTAGAGCCTCTCAAGGCTATTGGTAACAACCGGCTGAGTGCTATTGGTAACAATTGGATGTCAATGACCACTGTCTCTCGACTATGATCGACTAGAAACCCACTTCACCGCGAAACCCCCTGGCCTCAAGACGCGATTTCCCTGCATACTAGTAAGCTCGAACCTTGCCTCGACCCGATTTCTCATCCAGTCGTGATCCTGCCATCTCCATTTGGTGGATATTTGTCAGCCTGCCCATATAAAAAAGACCCCAAAGTATTTTTGTATTGTTACATTAAATAAAAAAAAAACCTTTGCCCCTTAATATATAAGCAATATAATTTTTAGGTTTTCATGAAAATTTAATACCGCAATATGAATGAACATGGTATTATATTTCCTTCTAGTAAAGCCATCGTGGGACAATCCATACAATGACAAAAGATGGATCCTACTATATGTTAAATTTTGAGCATTAATTCACAATACTCTAGGATCTTCACTGAGAGAATAACATGTACAGTATATCAATGCATATCAATCATAACAAGCATGTCAATCATCACAAGAATCAAAAGCATGAGAGACAAGAGACACAGAGTTTCCATGGGGAAAACCCTAAGGTGAAAAACCCCACAACATCCTCAGAGATAGAGAGAGCAATGTCTCAACCAAAGTACAACCAAAATACACTTGAGATAGTCTCCTAGTAGCAGATGATCCTCCTCCTCACTAGTGCGCCACTTTCTGAGTGAGAGAAGTGTGACTTTCTGAATGATCAAAATAGAGATCTCTCGATCTCTATTTATACTAACCTATTTGCCCAGTTACACTATGGGGCCGACTTGTCTATCTAGATACATCCACAATATAATATATGTTTCAGGGCCGACCCCACACATGGTGGTCTAATAACCCATCGGCAAGTACACACACTTGCGACACTTGTCAATCCACATGATGACACTTCCTTATAGAGGAATAACACATCTCTTATAAGGGTACAATAAATATATATGAAATACATAGATGAAATAGATTCCGAAGTTACATATACATCAACACTCCCTCTTAACTAGGAAGGTATTTCTCGACACAGTTCTACTAGACAAGTCTTCTTCTCGGGATCATCGCCATTGATGCATCGTCATCATCATCGTCACTGCTGCTGCTATCTCAACCAATCTCTGACTCTACTCGTCATAGGAAGTTCTACAGAGCCAGTCCTTTTTCATAATGGATGTAGGCCCACCACCTGTAGGTCTTCATCATCACCGACCATACTGTGGAATCCTCAGGACTTATTACGTGCGTCACAAAACCTGGCTGCAGCATCCCAGGCTATTACAAGCACACAGCTCTACCTATCGGATCTCTCAGGAGCACATTACATGTGACCCATCACAAAACCTGGCTGAAGCATTCCAGGCTGTTACTAGCACACAGCTCTACCTGTCGGATCTCCCAGGAGCACATTACATGTGATCTCACCACAAAACCTGGCTGAAGCATCCCAGGCTGTTACGAGCACACAGCTCTACTTGTCGGATCTCGAGGAGCACATTACATGCGATCTCACCACAAAACCTGGTTGAAGCATCCCAGGTTGTTACGAGCACACAGCTCTACCTGTCGGATCTCCCAGGAGCACATTACATGTGGTCCACCACAAAACCTAGCTAAAGCATCTGAGGCCTTTTTCATCCTGTCCAGATCTCCCAGGAGCAAATTACATGTGGTCATGACAAAACCTGGCTGAAGCATCTAAGGCCTTTTTCATCTTGTCCAAATCTCCCAGGAGCAAATTACATGCCATAGGAAAAAACCTCGCAAGAGCATCTCAGGATGTTATGGGTACACAACTCCGACCTGAAGATCTCCCAGGGCACAAATTACATGTCCTCCTAGAGCAATGTCTCGAAAGAGCATCCTAGGCTGTTATGGGTACACAACTCCGACCTATAGGATCTCCCAGACATGCTCATCTGCACAACCTGATCCACGGCCACAAAGTATCATCTGATACTCACCATACATCATCCTGATGTACAATGATCATCATCACTGCAACATCCTGCTGCATGTCAACTGGAGAAGCTCGTCATCCACGATCACCCTGATCATACAATGCATCCATCTGATGCACACCAAGTATCTACCTGATACATATCATCATACACAGTGTATCCACCTGATACATAGATACATGATCCACACAATGTATCCATCAACATACATGATCTACCTGATCATACCTGATACATATCAATATACATGATCTACCTGATCATACAATGTATCCACTTGATACATATACAGATACATGGTCCAATCATCCAACATGATGCATATACAAAATACATACAAATGATCCAATTGATCATATCCAGCATCCAACATGATGCGTACATACATATAAATTATCCAACTGATCATATCCAGCATCCAACATGATGCGTACATACATATAAATTATCCAACTGATCATACAAAGCAAAAACTAGAACATCATCCTGATGCTCATCATCTAGCGCTTACATCCATAGCCATGTGAAGGATCATCCTTCCAACATGCTTGGAATGGCTTCAGCAAATGTGTCCATCACTTCTTCCTCGAAGTGTCCTTGATCTGAAGAACACCAAGCCTCTCCCTGAAGTACTCAAACTTCACCCTGGCTAGTGACTTCGTCAGCACATCTACAATCTGCTCGTCCGTTGCAACATACAGGAGCTTCACAACTCCTCTCTGCACCATATCCATGATATAGTGATATTTGATCTCTATGTGTTTCGACCTATCATGAAACACTGGGTTCTCAGACAGCTTCAGACAACTCTGGTTATCGCAGAAGATACCAGTAGCATCCAATGGGAGATCAAATAACTCAAACAGTAGCTTCTGTAGCCATACTTCCTCACAACTAGCTGAACAGGTTGCAACATACTCTGCCTCAGCTGTACTCAATGCCACACAGGACTACTTCCTGCTAAACCAAGAGATCACACCTGATCCCATACTGAAGCAGCATCCAGATGTGCTCTTCCTATCTGCAGCACTGCTAGCCCAATCTGAATCAACATAACCCTGCAGGTTAAACTTTTGATTCGCTTCATACTTGAGCCCATAATCCATTGTACCCTTCAGGTACCTCAGAACATGCTTTACTGCAACTAGGTGAACACTCCTCGGATCCATCAGGAACTGGCTCAATGTGTTCATAGCAAAGCAAATATCTGGTCTCATGTTTGTCAGGTACATCAAGGACCCAATCATCTGACGATACATAGAGACATCAACCGGCTCAGATGAAGCATCACATAGAAGATTCGGATTCAATGCCATAGGTGTGGCCATGGCCTTGCAATCCATCATCCTGAATATCTTCAGGATATCTACTGTGTACTTCCCTTGACCAAGGAAGATCCCACCTACACTCTGCCACACCTCCATACCTAGGAAATAATGCATCATTCCCAAATCTTTCATATCGAACTCAGCAGCAAGCTTCCTCTTAGTATCTGCAATCAATCTATCATCTCTTGTTACAAATAAGTCATCCACATACATGATTAGAATCACAGGATTCCCTTCTTCAACCTTGTAGTAAAGGTTGGAATCCGCTTTACTCTTGGTAAAGCCCAAACTAGATAGGAAACTGTCCATCCTACCATACCAAGTTCTGGGAGCTTGTTTCAAGCCATACAAGGCTTTCTTCAATCTGCACACATATGACTCCCTGTCATATATTTTGAAACAGAGTGGTTTCTCCACATATACTTCCTCTTCAACTACACCATTCAAGAAAGCAGTCTTGAAATCCATCTGGTGTATCTTCTATTTCATCACTTTTGTATTTCTCTATGCTGCCATCTGCAGCATGCTTGATCTAATAGATCCATATGGAAATCATTACAAACTCCGCTTCAGGTCCTAGTACTGCATCCCAAACATCATTCTTCATGATCGACGGATCATGGCATTCTTCATTCCCAGATTCTGGGAACTTCAATATATTCAATATCTTCAATAGATATCTTTGTTGCTGGAACAAATGTTGTACTCCTTCTTTTGTAGGTCAAGGTATACGGTCTTTCCTACAAAACAAGTTAAATTGCATGATTATAAACATCTCATAATTTTCAGAACAAATTCTTACACATAAGGAAATATGTCATACAGTCATGCAATTATCTTATCCAATGCTTCAATACAACATTTATCCATATCCCGTAACTTTCTAGATGCCTTCCAATCTCTACCAGAACATTGTTAAGAGTGTGCACAACTCCCAACATGTCAGCAAAGAGGTTTCATTCTAGATAAGTAGCAATGGAATGTTGTACAGTGCCATAGGCCACTTACCCATGTATATTAGTAGTATACTGTTCATCAATGCAACTATTCTAATATGCATAATGCACACCCTAAATCTAGGAACATAAGCATATACATCATTGAACAATTTTATTTAAGAAATGATAATTAAAATACTTGTCTTTGTTTGTTTGTTGGGTGGACTCCCTCTGAGTCTTTGCTTCCTTGCAGGAGTTTTTGGAGTCCTAATCTGAAGTAGATTCTCCTACACCTTTCTGTTGTGGAATGTAGAGAGATGGTCAACTCCCTCTGAATATCTGCATCCTTGCAGAAACCACTGGAGTGTGCTCCCTCTTGATCTTTGCTTCTTGGATTACCTGTTCTTGAACTTATATTCATTCTCGATCCCTATGCATGCTTGTTAGTATCATCATTGTGTTAACCTCAAGGTCTCATACATAATCATTAGTATAATCTTAAAATGATCAAAACACAGTAATCTCAAGCATGTATAGTCAGGATCATTTCAAACAGAAATAATAAGCATTCTTATGGTTAGTCATAAACATAATATTCCTAAACTCGTGATTACTCAAACCTATGACTCTTCTGGTTAGTCATAACATTAAATAAGGTAAGACACATAATATGCATATACCCATGATTATGACTTCATGAATAAACATCATCAATCTTGTCATGCATACTTATATAATAGATCCTATGATATAAGAAACACATACCTAGTCACCATATTTGCTAATTATGTCTAGCAATGTGTTCTTGTTCTCTTCAATGACCTGCATAACTCATTAGTTAACTTTTGCAAAAACAAATTATACATACCTCTATGTGATCCATGACTATGGATGAATCTTTGTCTTTATGTCACCATAGCATGTTCAGGTTGTCCCTTCAATTTGTACAATCCTCCCTCTTGCTCTCCAATCACCACTGCATCATCAATAGTTTTACCCTTTGGCCACATTAGGACTTGGCCATCTACAAATGCAACCCTCATGCCTTTTGCATCCAATGCAGAGATGGAGAGAAGATTCTTCTTGAGCCCAGGTACATAAAGGACTTCTTTCATCTTCAAAGATTTTCCAGAATCTAGGTTGAAGGAGGCTTCACCACTTCCTTTGATGGGGTATTGATAATCATCCCCAAGTTTCACTTTATGGGGTGATTCATGTTCAGATAGATTTACAGAAGATTCTTTAAACCCAGTCAAGTGTTTAGAAGCCCCACTATCAATTAACCAATCATTACAAGCATGGGAGATTGTACCTGTGAGAGCAGAGATTAGAACATAATCTTCTTCACTTGATGAGTTATCATCATCACTTTCTGCTCTAGCCTTCTTCTTGGGAGGTTCATCATCCTCAGCAACATGAGCATGAAACCTTCTTTTGCTTCCCTTCTTCTTCTTGTTGAAGTTGTTGTTGTTCTTCTTGTTCTTGGGACAATTTATGGCAATATGTCCTTTTTCATTACAGGTGAAGCATATTCTTCTTTCTTTATAGTGATGTGAAGATTTATTGGAGTGAGATGGCTCTCTCTTGGACTTCCCTTTCTTGGTGTGAGCTGTGAGAGCTTGATCTTCACCTCCCATCTTTTCCTCATGAGCTACAAGTCTAGCTTCTTCTTGAGAGCATTCCTCTCACGGTTTACTGAAAGAGATCAATTTCTTTCTTGCACGGATTCCTTGAATAAAGGAGTCCCATGACCTAGGTAGGCTATTCAGAGTGGTCATAACAACTTCACCATTGTCCACTACTTCATCCATAGCTTCAAGTTGTTCCTTAATCTGAGAGACCTTGGAGAAGTAAGATTGAATGGTTTCTCCATTCTGAAACTTTACTCCTTTCAATTGGTTCTGCAGGGTCATCTTCTAATTTATGTTCTTCCCTTCAAATAGCTTGGTCAAAGAGTCAAACATCTCCATAGGTGTCTTTAGAGAAGACACATGGGGTATGAGATGGTCTTTGATAGAATCAGCAACGATTCTCTTTGCCTTGACCAAGTTCTTCTTATGCAGTACTTTAGCCTCTTCATCCTCTGGGATATGGATGTCTTCTTTTATATATGAGTCCAACTCATTCTCTTCCAGGATTAACCCAATCCTATACTTCCAAGCTCGGAAGTTATCATCCCCTTCAAGCTTATCCTAAATCTTGGTGTGGTGAGACATCTTAAAGAATACTTCAAATGGAAATAGAAAAGATTTAGGTCTTACCACTTGAAATGTTGAAAACTGGATCTGGTCCCGGATTAGGGTTTGTCGGAAAAACCCTAAAAATTCAAAATGTGAATTTCAACTTTCTGAAAGGATAGAAAGATGCGCCTTGATGAGCTGATCAGCCTGGTGTATTCAAAATTTGAGATCAGCAAAGCTTTACCCTTCAGATTTTCCTTTTTGTCCTCCTAGGTTCACCAAGGAGAGCCCTGAATTAGGGTTTGAGTTTCCCGGCGATCCACTCGGCCAAAAATCTTGATCCAAAGCTCTAAACTTCTATTTTTGCAAGGAGATTCCAGCTATGTCTTTAGATTTCAGAAATTCCTATTTTTGTGGAAACCCTAATTTTTAGGGCCAAATCTGAAAATGCTCGGAATTGAATTTTGATTGGACAGATAGATTCTCCTTGATGAGTAGAGTCAATCTTCTATACTTCTTTTCCAAAAATTGTGGAGAGAAACCCAATAAACAAGAAACTCAAGTTTTCGTCACTGCAAAATGTCTTCTTCTCAGGTTAGCTCTGATACCATGTTAAATTTTGAGCATTAATTCACAATACTCTAGGATCTTCACTGAGAGAATAACATGTATAGTATATCAATGCGTATCAATCATAACAAGCATGTCAATCATCACAAGAATCAAAAGCATGAGAGACAAGAGACACAGAGTTTCCATGGGGAAAACCCTAAGGTGAAAAACCCCACAGCTTCCTCAGAGATAGAGAGAGCAATGGCTCAACCAAAGTACAACCAAAATACACTTGAGATATTCTCCTAGTAGTAGATGATCCTCCTCCTCACTAGTGCGCCACTTTCTGAGTGAGAGAAGTGTGACTTTCTGAATGATCAAAATAGAGATCTCCCGATCTCTATTTATACTAACCTGTTTTCCCAGTTACACTATAGGGACGACTTGTCTATCTAGATACATCCACAATATAATATATGTTTCAGGGCCGACCCCACACATGGTGGTCTAATAACCCATCGGCAAGTCAACACACTTGCGACACTTGTCAATCCACATGACGACACTTCCTTATAGAGGAATAACACATCTCTTATAAGGGTACAATAAATATATATGAAATACATTCCGAAGTTACATATACATCAACACAATATGCAAAGGAATCCAAGTCAAAGGAATCAGATATTGTAGATTCATCTTCTACCTTAACTCTTCTACCACCCTGGAGAAACCTAAATGTAACACTATCAGGTGACTTTGAGTGTGAGAAGCCTCACGAAACGCCACTTCTCGAGATAACTCGTCAAGGTAATAAAATGAAAACATTACGTGATGACATCCTAAATATCGTAGGACAAGCAACTTCTAAAACAAGGCTTGATATGGTCAGTCACAAAACTACTCCTCGTATTCATGTACAAGGAAAATGGGATAACAATAATAAACATAATGGAGTACAAATTCAAGTTACAAATCAAAGGAAAATGACAAACTATTGCATAAATACCAAGCACATACCTAATACCGGTTCTAAAAAAGACATAAAGGAAGTAATGACATTGTTTCAACACAAAATGAGAATGAAAAGACGACAACAATAATCTAAGCTTTGAGGACAAAGCTTTCCTAAGGGGAAGGCAATGCTGTGAATATTTAATTAATATTATTATTTATAAATTAATAGATTATTAGGTTACTAGTGAAAGGTCGCAACCCTTCGTTATGATTGCTCAAACCCTATAAAGGCGAACTTATTGTAAATTTATCATCATCATCTAATATATTATTCTTATTTATCATTCAATATGAGAGTCGGATTTGACTATTAACAGTCCAACTGGATATGGTTGTTGCAGTGAGGCCAGAAATAAATGCGGCACACAATCAAAAAAATAATGAATATTGTCTCCTGGAATTGTAGAGGTTTGGGAGGGAAACATAAAGTAGAAACAGTGAAGCAAATTATTTATAAAGATCATCTTTCCATTCTGCTTCTCCAGGAGACAAAAATGGAAGCCATCGAAGTAATTCATCTTTTTTAATCTGTGGAAAAATGGTGCAAGGTTGGAAAAAATCTTAGTCGACACCTCTGAGGGCTAGCCTTCATATGGGACTCGGGTAAATTTAATTTAAAAAATAAAAAGGTGGGGAGTCATTGGATTATGGTCGAGTTGGAAATAAACGATCGAAAGGAAATATTAAAAATATACAATGTTTATGGGCATGTTAATCCCAACCTTAAGCAAGAATTTTAGATTTCTTTGAGCTCTCTTGGAGGAAATCAATGCATTCTTATTATTGGGGATTTCAATGCTACCATTTCATATAAAGAAATAAGAGGGCATTCTATGGTTAGAGATCCTTATGGTGAAAATATGGAAGATCTAATAAGTGATCTAGATCTGGTTGACATTAAACCAAGGAAAGGACTCTTTACCTGGTCTAATAGAAGAATTGGTCCAGGGCGTATTGCAACATGTTTAGATTTTTTTTGGTCCATAACTCCATTTTGTCCAAGTATGAGATGAATTCTCACATTCCCCCTTATGCAATGTCGGATCATATGTCGGATCATGGGCCAATTTGTCTAAAGATAGTGGAAGTTGAGAATCAAGGGCCCATATCCTTCCATTTCAACCCTATGTGGTTATCTCATGAGGAGGTCTTTCAAATCCTTGATACCTCTTGGAATACTCAGGTTCAAGGATCCCTCTCCTTTGTGTGGGATTCCAAACTTTGGGCAATGAAGTTTGCTTCAAAAAAGTGTACTAAATCTCATTATAATTCTCCAATTTCATAAAGAATCAGTTATCAACAAGAGCTACGACCTTTACAGGAGAAGGCGGAAAATATTGATAAAACTCAAGATCTGCTTTAGCGTGAACAGCTTATTAATGATCAATTCACTAAAGCCTTCCATCAAGAAGAAGAGACTTGGAGGCTAAAATCTCGAGCTCTTTGGCTAAACTCACATGATAGGAATACTACCTTTTTCATAATCAAGCAAAAATTCGGAACCATAATAATGCAATCAATGAAATTCTTTTTGACGAGGGAGTCAGACTCTCTAGCCAGGCTGATATTTGCCCAGAAGTGGTTAGTTATTTTAAAGATTTGTATTCTAAATAGGGGCTAGAATACAAAGTTTCAAAACATGATCTTCTTGATTGTATTCCATCTATGACTTCTCTAGAGGAAAATAATATTTTGAACAGGTTTATTAGTGAAGCAGAGGTTTTAGAAGCTATTCATGGGTTAGGGGTTGATAAATACACTGGTCCTAATGGATTCACTGTTCACTTCTATAAATATTGTTGGCCAATAATAAAAACAGATATGTGAAAAATGTTAAATTGGACAAAAGGTAAAGATAAAATTGGAGGAGCTAACAATTTGTCCTTTCTGGCTCTGATCCCTAAAGAAGTTCGTCCCACCTCTTTTTCCCATTTTAGACCTATCTCTCTATGTAATTCTTCTTTAAAATTTTGACAAAAATTTTAGCTAACTGGATCAAACCCCTTCTCTCCCGGTTGATTTTGGAAGGGAAAGCTTGATTTGTTAAAAATAGACAGATAGTGGATAATATTGTTTTGATTCAAGAAGCTATTCATTCCAGTACTGTCAGAAAAGAGCGGGCAATGGCTATTAAGTTGGACATGGCTAATTCCTTTGATAGAGTACATCATAGTTTTATATTTGAAGTTTTGGATAGGTTTGGGTTCTCTTATGCTTTTTTTAAATGCATAAAAGCCTGTATTTCTCGCTCGTGGATCTCTGCTTTGGTTATTGGTCGACCAACTGGATTCATTCAGGCCTCTCGAGATCTAAGTGAGAGATTCCCTTTGTTCCCTTTTTTATATATTCATATGGTAGAAGGTCTAGGAAGAAAGTTGATTAAAGAACATAAGGAGAGCAAGCTTAGTGGCATTCGAATTGCTAAAGGCATTAAAGCTGTTAATAATGCCCAATTTGCTGACTATATTGTCCTCTTAGGAGGGGATGCAATAACTAATGCAAGCAAGTTTAAGCAGGTTCTTGATCAATATTCAAATGCCTTGGGAGGAGAGGTGAATAAAGGAAAATGCAAAATATTTGGTTGGAATGTTCCCCCTCAAATCATGTAGCGGATCTCTCTTGTTATGGGGTTTGTTGCTAGCACTAAGTGGACTTATTTTAAATATTTAGGCATCCCCATTGCACTAAAGCAAATAAAGAATGTAAAATGGGAACCAATTCTCCAAAAAACAAAAGACAGAATGCAAAGCGAAGGTCTATTATGGCTTAAGCCGGCTGGAAAAGTTGTTCTAATCAAGTTTGTTCTATGTTCTCTCTTCTCTTCCTTTTTTTCAATGCTCTTCTCTTTTGGCACCAAAAGGAATTATGCAAAAACTAGAACAGTACTCCAGAAATTTCCTCTAGCAAGGAGGAAAAACTAATAATAAAAAATTTCATCTGGTCAAGTGGGATTTGGTGAAAGCTCCAAAAGGTTTTGGTGGGATTCGTATTCGATATCCTAAGTTAATGAATTGTGCAATGGGAACTAAATTGATGTGGAGTCTATTTTCTGGAAAGAAAGATTAAGGGAAAGACATAATTACAAAAATGTATCTCTCCCATTCGAGGCTTCGTTGTTTGGACAACCGCACTTGGGAGAAAGAAGGATGAAATATATGGTGATTGTTTAAAGCTTCTAGAAGAATAATTCAGAATGCATAATGGTTTGTATTGGATTCTGGGAAATGAAAAACATATAGACCTTTGGAAGGATTCTATTATTGGTGCCCCCCCCCCAATTCAAAAATAAGAACACTCAAAGATAATCATTTGCATTAGTGACATGGGAATAAGAAATTTGAAAGAGTTAACTGAGTGGGATTCAACGGGAAATTAGATCAAGTGGAGGAATTCAGCTATCCCATATCATTTAAAAGGTCCCCTTGAGGAAGTTTTTAATAATCTTCATGGAGCAGCACCAATAAGTTTATACTCTAAATATATAAGAGGATGGGGTAAAAAAGGAATCTATATTGTTAAGGAGGGATATGATATTCTCTTTAAGGAGCATCAGCATCAACCTTATTCAAGAATGTGGGGAAAAATCTTTCCACAAGATGGGTTACCTAAAATAAACATTTTTTCTTGTATCATGGTTCAACGGAAAATCCTAGCTTCAGAAAATTTGAAAACGAGAAGTATTGCAGGTTCATCCCGCTGCATTCTTTGTAAAGAATCTGAAGAAACTATCCCTCATTTGTTTTCCCATTACCAATATATGAAAAAGGTGTGGAAACATTTGACGAAAGATTTGGATAATAATTTTGTAATCCTTGGTAGTTGGAATGGTATCTTTCTTAATTGGAAAACTCATTACCCAGGCTCTCTTTAAGGGAAACCCGTTATGGCTAGAATTTGGTCCTCTCTCCCCAAGTATGTCTACAGGAAAGTGTGGGAAGTAAGAAATTATGGCATTTTTAAAGAAAAAGTAATATCAACAGACGATTCGGTGATAGCATCTATATCTCTATTGAAAGAAGCTCTCCACCATAGACTAAATCATAAGAACATTTCTGATATTTGGAATTGTTCGAAAGAAGTTTGGGTAAATAAATTTTTAATTCAAATTCAACCCCCATCTGCACAAGTTAGAAAGATATGTCCTCCGTCATCCTAACATCTTGAGATGAATCTAGAAGAATTTCAAAAGTGGCAAGATATGTCCTCCATCATCCGTCACCCTAGGGAGGCAGGTGCGGGAGGGGTGCTTTTTGACCCTAGAGGAAATATAGTTAAAACCTTTGCATATGGATTAGGGAAAAGTACAAATAATCAGGTGAAACATTTTTTTATGTTCCTGGGTTTAAAGTTGTCTATAGAGGAAGGTCTTCATTCCTATGATTATCCTCTCCCAGACCAAAAAGTGTCAGACAATAGGGGACCCTATTGCTCATCGTCTTCATAATCATATTTTGGGAATTATTTCTCCGTTTCAATCAATCTAATTTTTTCATGTTAAAATAACTTTGAATCAGTTAGCAGATGGTTTTGCAAACCAAACTGCTCATCTTTCTCGAGGAAAATTAACTATCAATGGTGATCCTATTCAGCAATTTTGGATTCCCTAAGAACCTTATGATTGTTAAAGTTAGCGCAGTTGTGAGACCCATTCTCAGAGAGGATCATACCCTAGTATGTTAACTAGGGTTCCTAGTCAAGTTAACCAGGCATAGTAAAGAGTAAGACCCTAGAAGGTACCCTAGGGTCCCCAGCTGTCTCCTAGGATTCTTGGTTAGGGAACAAGCAGGTTGATTCCATGGAAAATTCCCTAGCATGAGGCTAGGGCCCCTATTTGTCTCTAGGGTATTCTGGTCTGGGACCAAATAGTTTCTTGCTCACGAGGGCCAAGCAGGTCCTAGAGGTTAAGACAGAGACCTCCTGGTCCAAGACCAGGAAGATTCTTGGTCACAAGGTCCAAGTAGTTCCTATAGTGACATACCTGGTCAATTAACCAAGTGGATCTTGGTTAGTGGACCAAGATGATAATGTGTGATGTCCTCTCCTAGGTCTTCGATATGGTTGAGCTATATGGTATTCTCAAGGGAATGGACACCCCTTCATGGAGCCATTATCAACTAACCTAAGGAGCAGTCTGGAGGACCACATGATCACATCATCCAGTGCGGACCTTACTTATACAATGATGATGAAATTTCAGGTTGTATGGAACATTTGTACATTTGAGAGAGAGATGATTGGTTGTACCCCACCTTGGTTGCTCATCCTTGGTCTTTACACCTTGTTGTTCTTGGTCTTGTGGTACCTTGTCTTTGACTTGTGGTTAGTAGGGTCATCTACCCACCTTGAGTTTTTTTATTTGTACCACCTTGATGTTTTGGTCTTATGGGTACTATGGTAAATTGCCCACCTTTGTGGTTCACCCTTTGGTCCTATGGTTATGGTTCATGTACCCATACTTTTACCATGTGTTGGTCCTTGTACCCTCACCTAATGGTAACATGACCCTAGTAACCACCTAAGTTACCCTATTTATATTTTATGTTTTGTTATTTTTTATGTCTTAACCCTTTATGAGTTTCCACCCACCTAACACACATTAATTAAATGTTATAAGTGGTGTGATGTCTTAACTTATTGGTACTACCCTAATTTAATGGAACCCTAACTTGTTTAAAGATTTATTTTATGATTCTTCTAGAAGATTATGATCCTATTTATTGAAGTCTATCCTCCTCATTTGTCATGATTAAGACATCACATCTCGGCTCTGTCCTCTATCCTGATTGACGTCAAGGATTAAGGGTTTATCTTGTTGTTTCTTGATCAATTGTTTTGAGGCCATCTACCTACTGAAGTCCACCCTTCATCTCAGATATGCTTTGAATATTTATTTAGGGTTGATATTAAGTTGTATCTTGTTGTTGTTGCCTTCGATCTACTTGTTTAAGGTCTGAATGGGTTCAAATCTTCTAGTTGAAGCTTCAATTGGGTCTAATTTGGTGTTATGAAGTCTGATCTTCTTGTATGAGAGCCCAATATGCTAGATAAGGGTCTGACCTGCATCTATTTGATCTCTGATTTGCTGCTATTGTCCTGATTGTGATCTGATTTGTTGATTCAGAGGTCCAATCTGTGTGTAGAGGGTCTTCCTGGGGTTTTATTTATCTTATTGTTGAGGCCATAGCTTTTTGAGGGAATACGCATGGTAGCTGTGATCCTATACTGCTAGCCGTGAAATCCTTTGGCTCTAAATATACCTGCTATGAGTTCCTTGGTGGAGGTTGTAAACCCCTCCTGGCTTGATCTACCTGTTTGTGATCTGCTAAGGTTCTATATGCCTACTATGTGCACAGGTGTGGAGTTTATGTATCATATGGGTTTGATCTTGTCCTTTATGTGAAGATTGTAACCTCTGTGAGTCAGATTTTTTTATTGAGATTTTATTTGAGTATGTTGTATGCATGCTGAACTTTTTCCTTTGATCTGATCTATACACTGAGACATGTCTATGGTCTTTACTATCTGTTGAATACGTGCTTGTGGTTAGACTTATCTGTTGAGACTTTTTTTGGTTTGATATTTTATGCTTGAGACTGTCACTGTGTTTTGATTGCCATTTACCATCCCTTATTGACTATACCTCAACCCTATTCATCTCTCTCTCTCTCTAGTTTGTACTTACCCTCTAGCAGGGTCAAATGGTTCCTAATGATCGACTGGTCTCTGAGAGGCACAGTCCTTTTCTGAAAGTATATTCTTTTGAGGATAAAATAGGAAGGGTCCCACACTCCAGGTAAGTATCCTAACTTGCTCTTCTTATTAATTAGAATTGTTTTTGTTAGCCTTATATTGTTGATTACATGTTACTAAAGATTACTTTAACACGGGGACCTACTTGGTAGTGTTAAAGTTGAAAAGTTGAAAGAGATGAAAATTATGTTTTGAATTATCTTGCTTAAGTTAATGATGTACTATTATGCTTCAGTATAAATTTGTTATATTGAATTTTGCATTAAATTATATAAGATCTTATTTTTCTGCATCAAACCCTAACCCTAACCAAAATTTAACATGGTATCATAGCTTAGGTCTTGTAGCCAAATCTATTTTTGCAAGATAACATAATCTGCATAGATCCTAAGGTAAGGGTTTGTGCTTCAATCAATTTGACTGCATATTTATAGGTGTACTTGGCAAGTTGATTGTAAGGGTTTGAGATTCCTTCTAACTCACTGAAGGCAGAAGATAGGCTTGAAGGAGACTCAAACTTTAATGCATGGAAGTCTAGGGTCTTGAATATTCTGAAGGACAATGACTTGGATTATTTGGTTACTAGGGTTGTGGAGGAGCCCACAACAGCCCAAGGAAGAGCAGCATTTAAGAAGAAGCAAGACAAATCAAAGAGGGTCATCTTTGACTCAGTTAAAGACAATTTGATGAATGTGATAGCTCCTCTGAGGACAACTAAGGAATGCTTTGATGCCCTAGCAAATATTTATGAGAAGAAGGCACCTACTCATAGGAGGGTTTTGAAGAATCAACTTCATTCATTGAAGATGGAGGAGAAGGAATCATTTGCCTCCTTCTTTTCAAATATTTCTCAGACAAGAGATCAACTCATGGTAATTGGAGTTGAAGTAGATGATGATGACCGTGTGCAAACAGAAGTAGATGGTCTTCCTACATCTTGGGACACATTTATTGTAGCAGTGAATGGAAGAGAAATACAACCAAGATTTGATAGGTTGTGGCATGATTGCCTAGAAGAAGAAGGCAGAATCCATAGCAGATCTGGGCCTCCCACTGAAAAGAATCATGCACTTGCTGCCAAGACAAAGAAGGGAAGAAGCTTCCCTCAGAAACAGAACAAAGGTAAGGGACCCCAAGTTAAGCACTTTCATAAGTCAAAAGTAAGATGTTTTAATTATATCAAGCTTGTTCATTATGCAAAATATTGTAGAAATCTTCCTAACAGGAAATGGCATAAAGGGAAGTATCATGCTTCAGATGCTACAAAAGAAGAAGAGCCTCTGCAAAATAAATCTAAGACTGAGACCAATGAAAAAGATAAAAGAGAATATATCTTGGTTTCAGCACTCGCAAGATCCATCTCCAACTCATCAGACTCATGGTGGATTGATAGAGGGGCCACAAAGCATATAGTTGGATTGAAAAAGGCTCTTGTTGGTTACAAGGCCAAGAATTTCAATGTGAAAGTGGAGATGTGAGATGGAAGTACCTATGCAATAAAAGGAGTTGGTTCAACTGCCTTAAAGCTTGATTCAGGTACGTTAATTTGTGTTGAGGAAATTTTGTATGTTATGGGCTTAAAGAAGAATATTCTTTTAGTGGAAATTTTAGAAGACAAGGGGTTCTCTATAGCCTTCTCAGAAGGAAAGGCACTAGTGTACCCTAAGGGTGGAAATATGAGCTCAGCCATTGAGATTGGTGTCTGTGAGAGTGACCTTTATAAAGTCTCAGGACATGTTGTTAAAGATCTAATAAATAACCCATGTCAAGTTTCAAAGATCAAGAGGGAGCCAACTATGCTCCTCAATCCCCGGTAGAGTGGGATTGCAGAAAAGAAAAGTGGAAATGTGTCTTTTAGTGACTCAGATATGGAATCCCATGAGACATCGCGTTTAGAGAAACATAGGGAGAAGGACAAGAAGCCTTCACTTGATCTCATTAAGGAGCCTATTGGAGGTTCCAAGGGTGCTCTAGTAAGATCCATGTCACTGATTCGGGATGATATACTGATGTGGAGGAATCCAAACATAAGGTTTGGAAAGATGCTATGACAGAGGATATATAGTTGATAATGGATAATAATATGTGGAAAGTGATTCTCAGACAACAAGGGAAGTCAGTTGTAACTTCCAAGTAGATCTATCAAATCAAGGTACTTGCTGACATTCAGAGCTCCTTGAAGCTCTCAGAAAATCATGTATTATATGATAGGTCGAGACATACTGAGAGAAAGTATCACCATGTCAAGAACATGGTGTAGTTGTCAGTAGATGTGTTGGTTGATCCTCAATCTTTAACAAGCTTAGTGTTGTTGAGAATGCCTCTCTTGCTGAGAAGGAGTGCTAAAGTTAGTCAACTGCGAGACCCATTATCATAGAGGATAGTACCCTAGTCAATTAACTAAAGTTCTTGGTCAAGCTAACCAGGAAGAGTAAAGAGTAAGACCCTAGAAGGTATTCTAGGGCCCCCAGTTGTCTCTTGGGGTTCTTGTTCGGGGACCAAGTAGGTTGATTCCATGGAAAAGTCCCTAACATGAGGCTAGGGCCCCTATTTGTCTCTAGGGTATTCTGGTCTAGGACGAGACAGTTTCTTGGTCATGAGGACCACGCAGGTCCTGTAGATTGAGACAAAGACCTCCTGGTCTTGGACTAGGCAGATTCTTGGTCATGAGGACCAAGTAGTTCCTACAGTGGCATACCTAGTCAGTTAACCAGGTGGATCTTGTCCAATGAACCAATATGATGATGTGTGATGTCCTCCTCACCTAGGTCTTCGAGGGTTGAGCTAGATGATCTTATCAAGGGACTAGAAACCCCTTGATGGAGCCACTAGCAATTGACCTAAGGAGCAGTTTGGAGGACCACATGATCACATCATCCAATGTGGACCTTCCTTATACAATGATGATGAAATTTCAGGTTGTATGGAAGATTTGTACATTTGAGAGAGAGATGATTGGTTGTACCCCACCTTGGTTTCTCATCCTTGTTCTTTACACCTTGTTTTTGTTGGTCTTGTGGTACCTTGTCTTTGACTTGTGGTTAGTAGGGTCATCTACCCACCTTGAGTTGTTTTTTATTTGTACCACCTTGATGTTTTGGTCTTATGGTTACTATGGTCAATTTCCCACCTTTGTGGTTCACCCTTTGGTCCTAGGGTTATGGGTCATGTACCCACACTTGTACCATGTGTTGGTCCTTGTACCCTTACCTAACAGTAACATGACCCTAGTACCCACCTAAGTTACCCTATTTAATGGAACCCTAACTTGTTTAAAGATTTATTTTATTATTCTTCTAGAAGATTATGATTGTATTTATTGAAGTCTATCCTCCTCATTTGTCATGATTAAGACATCACATCTCAGCTCTATCCTCTATCCTGATTGACTTCAAGGATTAAGGGTTTATCTTGTTGTTGCTTGATCAATTGTTTTGAGGCCACCTACCTGCTGAAGTCTACCCTTCATCTCAGATCTGCTTTGAATAATTATTTAGGGTTGACATTAAGGTTTATCTTGTTGTTGATTCCTTCAATCTACTTGTTTAAGGTCTGAATGGGTTCAAATATTCTTCTTGAAGCTTAACTTGGGTCTTATCTGCTATTATGAAGTATGATCTACCTATATGAGAGCCTAATCTGCTAGATAAGGGTCTGACCTGCCTGTATTTGAGCTCTGATCTACTGCTATTGGTCTGATTGTGATTTGATCTGTTGATTCAGAGGTCCAATCTGTGTGTAGAGGGTTTTCCTGGGGTTCGATATATCTTATTGTTGAGGTCGCAACTCGTTGAGGGAATATGCATTGTAGTTTTGATCCTATACTACTAGTCGTGAACTCCTTTGTCTCTAAATCTGCATGCGGTGAGTTCCTTGGTGGAGGTCGTAAACCCCTCCTAGCTTGATCTACTTGTTTGTGATCTGCTGAGGTTCTATCTGCCTACCGTGTGCACACATGTGGAGGTTATGTATCATATGCGTCTGATATTATCCTTTATGTGAAGATCGTAACCTCTGTGAGTCAGAGATTTTATTTGAGTCTGTTGTATGCATGTTGAATTTTTTTCTTTGATCTGATCTATACACTGAGACATGTTTGTGGTATTTACTATGTGTTGAATACTTGCTTGTGGTTAGACTTATGTGCTAAGAATTTTTGGGGCTTGATCTTTTATGCTTGAGGCTATCATTGTGTTTTGACTGTCATTAACCATCCCTAATTGACTATACCTCAACCCCAGTCATCTCTCTGTCTGGTTTGTACTTACCCTCTAGCAGGGTCAACTGGTTCCTAATGATTGACTGGTCTCTGAGAGGCATAGTCCTTTTCTAAAAGTATATTCTTCTGAGAGTATAAAATAGGAAGGGTACCACACTCCAAGTAAGTATCCTAACTTGCTCTTCTTATTAATTAGAATTGTTATTATTAGCCTTGTACTGCTGATTACATGTTACTGAATATTACTTTAACATGGGGACCTACTTGGTCGTGTTAAAGGTGAAAAGTTGAAAGAGATGAAAATTATGTTTTGAATTATCTTGCTTAAGTTAATGATGTACTATTTTGATTCAGTATAAATTTGTTATATTTAATTTTTCATTAAAGTATATAAGATCTTATTTTTCTGCACCAAACCCTAAGGGCCTAACCAAAATTTAACAATGATCATATATATGCTATATAATCTATTATAAGGTCGGAGATTCTTTTAAGAGTCCTTGACATTTGTCTTAATGTCTCGAGTGCTATGTGGAAGGTGGTTCAAAGTACTCCTTTCGAAGGCAGTGATGGCAGGTGTATTAAATGTGGCAGGAAGATTATGATGGCGAGTTGGTTTATCAGTTTTAGCATTCATCAAGCCCTTTTGTGTGGAGACTCATAGGTGTTAATGTGTTTCTTCTCCATGAAGGTTCAGCATTTGAAGAGTTGTGATGGTAATTTCATTTCAGTGTTGAGAATTTGTTCTTCTGGAATGGTGGTAAGGGATGTTGGTTCATTAGCCTTCTCCTTAGTTCGAGGAGTTAGGCATCCTAGTAAGCGGGTTTTTATTCCTTTCCAGGTAATCCATGGTAGCTATGCTCTCTCTTTCAATTGGAAAGTTTTGGATATTGGCCTTTCAATTCTTCTGGAAAACTCTAGGTTAGTACTGGCTAGGGTTGATAATATTTTATGCTTTGTTAGAGGGGAAGTTACAATGTTTCCTTCTTCTTCTGTCAATTCATATTACAATTTTGGTTGGGTAGTGTGTAATTCCTCTATTAGAGAGAATCCTTGTATGTTTTATTTTGGGTATTCTAGTAGGGGTTGGAATACTAATAATATAGATATTGAGAAATGGCTTGAGACTCTCTCAGACCAAGTTAGTGTTGCAAATGCAAGCATTCAGGACTTCAGAACTCATCTGAAGTGGATGAAAGACCAAATGGAAGGTATGTTTGAAGTTGTTCACCAATTGATAGCACACACTCTGTTGTTAGACAATCATTTGGACCAAATTGAACAGTTTTATCATGAGATTAATAACAATATGGAAGATCAATTCTCCGGTCTACAAGAAGTTGTTAGGGATTGTGATAACAAAGTGGGAGAAATAGTGGCTACAGTTTCAAAGCATGAATATTTAATAGGTGGAAATTTCTCTAAAGTTGATGAGAATTTTAATGTTAAAAATGGGGATGGTACTTCTGTTCTTTAGCCGGTGCAAGAAGGTTCTAAGGATTTGCATGCAAACCATGTTGAAAATAGTGAAGATAATATGTTTTCCCATATTAATGATGCCGGTCAGGGAACATATACTGAAGATAATTTTGCTCAAGAAGAAGACTCCGATAAAGAGGATGAGACTGATGTTAAAATGGAGGTAGAATCTTATGGTGCAGAGGACGATAATGAAGATGAACCTTCAGCAGATGATGTAAATAGATCGGGTAGTGAAGAAGATGAAGATGTTCTCCATGAACATAGAACAAAGAGTTACTCCAGTAGCTAGTTTGTCCTATAAATGTTTTGTTCTTGCATTTTGATAGTCGATCAGTTTGTGAAAATATATAGCAGTATAGGGTATGTATCTTTTTGGAATACTATGTCCTCCAACTAAATGAATGTATATGTCAATATGGTTCTGCAAGTTATATCTTTTGAAACTCTAAACTTTTAAAAGAGGAAATTTGTGTATGGCTCTGCTGAATTCATCCAACCTTTTATCAATATAAATATAACAGTTTCTATAATTAAAAAAAAAATGATCATAAAATTCTTACGCTTCAAAGCATAATTGAGTCGTTTGATGTATGCATGTTTCCATCTTTAGAATGTAATGTCTAAATTCATTGAGAAAAGAAAAAAAGTTAATTCATTGAAAAAATAAAAAAGTTGGTGTTACATCTAAGCATTTCCTTTCTGCATTATTCTGCCAAAAACAACCGCATTGTCTTTTACCTAATTGCATTCACAAATTACTATAAACACATATAACCTCAGTTCCACTTTATATTTATATATATATATATATTAAATTTGACCTTATTGTTTTAACACCTAACACCATTTTCATTGATTCAGTTCCATTTTTGCGTATATCATGCTTTCATTGATATAGTGTCAAATGATATATATTTGGAATATTGAGATAGTTCTCATGTATCTTTTGATTCAAAATTGTTTATTTAAGTGGTTTACGTTGACATTGTGATGATTTAATTAATTGATTTCAATAAGTTATAAATATTATTTAAATAAATATTGAATATTTTTTAAAGTGAGAAAGTTGTTTAATTATTTTTTAAAAATAAAATTTGCTTATAAAGATGGAAAATGTTTTTTTAAATGTTATAAGTATGCCCACACTAATATCAATTCAAAGTATTTGTAACAATACATTTATCCCAAACTAAAACCTAATATATAAACTACGTGCGCTTTATAGACCAACTTCTTCTTGATCACGATGGGAGTCTTGGGAATAATATATAAACTACACACTTTCTGAATCAACTTCATCATGATCACAATGGGAGCCATGAGATCGAAAACATGATTCACATATATCTTCTAATCCTTAGTCTATCACTATATAAGTGTTAAGTCTAGGGCTCACTACGGATCCTAAGAGAAGAGTTATTGTTCTGAACCATTAAAGATTTAGGGTATGGCTGATTGATTAAATAAAATTTTATAAATGTAAGTGTTCAATAACATATATGTAATATCTATGGTTTAAGTTGTAATAGTAATATTAGTCTTTATAATGTGTTAAATCATCAAAATTATAAAAACTTATTTTCAACCTTTTATAACATAAAAATAGTGGGGCATTTTTTTTTTTTAATATTTCACTTTGGAATTGGAAGGTTATCTTTGCAATTTTAACCTTTATTTAAAGAATTGAGAAGATTATGCATATGGGTTGATTTTGATTAGTATATTCTTAATATTGATTACTTCCAAGTCCTAATACTAATAATTTAATTTTGGCAAAATAACTTTCACAAATTCATATATTTTACAATAGAGATTTATAAAAATATATTTATGTAGTGGAAACAATTCTAAGATATATAAATGTTAAACATATCCCAACTTAAATTATTAAATTATTATTGACAAAATGTCTATCACAAATTCATATACTATACAATAAACATTTTTTATAACTTTAATGTATCTATGGATTTTTAAATAAGATGTCTTCTTTTACCATTTAGGCAAAACATAAACAAAATTATAAGGCAAGGATTGTTTCTATAGATCGTATTGATTTGGTTATAAGTAAAAATCGATGTGGTTTATGAGAAAAGCTTTGTGAACAATGAACTTAATCCTTAAGCTTGAGATGTAAAATTAATAGCTTTATCAAAAAGAGTAAGTGATGGTTTAATTTAGTAAAAAATTATTAAATTAATTTTATATAATAATAACAATAGAAAAGAATTTATGAGCTAATACTTTTAATTATATTCCTAAAGTAGTTGTAAAATAATATATAAACAAAATAGAAGGACATGGCTTTTTGTGGTGGATTTTGGAAAGAAGTCTAAGAGAACTATTCTCCACCATTGTGTACTCAACAATCCAAGTAGAAGGAAAAAACTAAGGAAACCTTGGCAATGTAAGTGATTGGCTAACATGTTTAAGGATTTGTAATCTTTATATGCGAGTAGTAAAACAAAGCATATTTATTGGAGTCCTGAGTTTTTGGATCATTAATCAGCTTTTGACGAAGACATATTTGTACTATTTGGTTCTCTTTTGAATACCAATACTATCTTTTTTTTGTGCTGAAAAAAAATTGAGGTCTATTGTGAGGCATATCAAAAGTGTTATTGGTTTGTTGCTGAGTTAAATAACTTTTCGTGTATGTCCTTTTTATTTATGCACTTAAATACTAATGGAGTGAATGAGTGTTGGTTTGTTGTTGAGTTAAATAATTTTAGTGTATATCCTTTTTATTTATGCATTTAAATTCAACACTAATGGAGTGAATGAGTGTTGGTTTAGGGGATAGACATTAAAAATGGTAACTTAGGATTTAATCATGTCTTTTCTAAGATTTGTTTCGATAAAAGGAAAAGATTTAGTCATTTACAAATAGTGTGGGGAGTCGGTGGGTGTGTGGATACGTGTGCACATCTATATGTATAGATAGATGGAGTGGATCTTGTTGATTCCCTAAATGGTTAGAACCTCCAAAATTTTGCAAAGTATTGCAAATTGCACTAATGTCGCTAAAGTTAATGATATGATTCGTTGAATCCGATGTTCATAACTCTCATTATGTTTGTTTCTATCCAAGACCTTACTTACAAAGGGGGCCTTACCTAGAATGCTAGTTACACGGAGGACAAGCGATGTCATAGGATATATAATTTCAAAGTAGTTCAAGTTATTTCATGATATATATGTTTTCAAAAGTATAAAGTATGGGTGTGCTACTCTAGCGCAATGATGTGTTGACCTTTAATGGAAGTTGATCATGTTATTGTTGTTCATTGTGCATACGATAAAGAAGTAGTCTATTTATTCTACATTTTCGACTTTACGGTGGGTTTTGGTCGAAATCCAGTAATTGTTTTTTTTGGTAAAATCCAAATTTCTACATGTTTAAATTGTATTTTTGAATCCATAAAGAGATTCAACACCCTCAAATATCCTCATGGCACCCAAATTATGCAATTTCCATAGCTAATATATGTGATCCTAAGATTTTTTAAAGATTTCCAACTGGAATACGAACAAAATTAGATGGAAAATATGCTCAAAAAAAATTGAAAACGTAGAATATTTATACTACACCTACAATAAAGAGCTTGGTTAACGATTTTTCTTGAATTGAATATATATACATTACATATGAATCGTGGGATTTATATTTTTATATTTAAATGGTGATGAATTTGTCTTTTGAGAGCATTGTTTATCATGTTGGTTGATTAGTTGTAACGACAATATTTTGGATATGTTTGGTACTTATTTTGACCCTATGCAATCATCATATTTCATTCACCCACGTCAATGGATGACTCTAGAATATACAGTTTATGGCATCACAATTATTATATGGTTTATGCTATTGAAGGTATGGTTGATAAATTTGTACATTGTGACAAGGTCATCACATGCCATTGTTAGTCTTTCAGCATTTAATTCAATATGATCTAGGATCTTAAGTGAGAGAACAACATGTACAGCATATCAAACACAAGAGACAAGAGACACAAAGCATTTCACTGGGGAAAACCAAGAAGGTGAAAAACCCCGCAACTTCCTTAGAGATAGAATGAGCATCAATACAAAGATCACAAGGATCAAACCCCACAACAAGAGATATTCTCCTAGCATCTTCTCCTCCTCCACTTGTGCACACTCCTCCTCTCTCTCACTAATGCGAAGTGAGTGAGTGTGTGAATGAATCAAATGAGAGAGTCGCACTCTCTATTTATACTTTCATTTTCACTTGACCTTTACTCAACTAGGTCGCCCCCAACTTAACCACTTAATATAATGTTTACTGGGCTGACCCCACTAGGGTGGTCTAATAACCCTTTAACCCACATGACTCATATAGGGCTGACCCCACCAAGGTGGTCTAATAACCCATCAAGTATAAGTTACGACACTTACAATATAACTTGCGACACTTGCAAGTACAAATGACGACACTTCCAATTAGAGGAATAATACATCTCTGTTGGGGATACATTAAAGTACAAATGTAATACATACAATATACAAGTGAATATCTTCCGAAGTTACAAATACATCAACGCTCCCTCTTAACTAGGAATGTATTCTCTTGACACAGGTCATCAATACATACCGACACAAGTCTTCAATTCTGGAGTTGGATCATCGTCACTGGATCACAGAGCATCATCATCACTGCTGTTGTACTCGTCATCTTGATCACTAGTGCTATCTCTCAATTCTTCTCGTCATAGGAAGTTCTACAGAGCCAACCCTTTTTCATGTTGGTTGTAGGCCTAGCCTCCTGTAGTTATTCAACATATCTGGCCATCCTGTGGAATGTGCATCAATAAAACCTCGAAAGAGAATATGAGCTCAAACTATCGGATCTCCTAGGATATTTTACATGTGACCACCACAAAACCTTGAAAGAGCATCCAAGCTCAAACTATCGGATCTCCCATGATCTTTTACATGTGGTCAGGCAAAACCTTAAAAGAGTGTCTTACAACCTGCAAGATCTCTAAAGAGCATCCAGGACTTTTATGAGCACATAGCTCAACCTATCGGATCTCCCGGACTGATTACATGCCTCCTGTAGAAAAACCTCGAAAGAGCATCCGAGCTCAAACTATTTGATCTCCCAGGATATTTTCTATGCTACCTGTAGAAAAATCTCAAAAGAGTATCCGAGCTCAAACTATCGGATCTCCCAAGATCTTTTCTATGCTACCTTCACAATCTATCCACGGCCAACCTGTAGCAAAACCTCGAAAGAGTATCCGAGCTCAAACTATCGGATATCACAGGATATTTTCTATGCTACCTACACAATCTGTCCACTATGACCCTGTAGCAAAACCTCGAAAGAGTATCCGAGCTCAAACTATCGGATCTCCCAAGATCTTTTCTATGCTACCTGTAGCAAAACCTCAAAAGAGTATCTGAGCTCAAACTATAGGATCTCCCAGGATATTTTCTATACTACCTGAATAATCTGTCCACAACCACGGAGTATCAACCTAATACTCATGATCCACCTGATCATCCTCGCACGGAGCATCCTCTTGATGCTCATGATCGTATTAATCATCATCATACAATACATCATCCTGATGTACAACATCTGGAGCATCGACCCGATGCTCACCACACATGATCGTCTTGATCATCATCATAGCATCATCCTGATACATATCATCACATGATCATCCTGATCATCATCACAGCATCGTCTTGATGCATATCATCTAGAGCACCGTCCTAATTCTCATCACACATGATCATCCTCTTCAAATCATCTCATTGTCCACGGAGCACAACCCATATGCACATCATGCAGCACTTACACCGCCGACATGGGAGAACAGATCTACCACCATTCGTGGAAGGCCATAGCCCTCACTTTTTCACCATGGGAGAACACATCTACCACCATGTGAAAAATGGCTTCAGCCCTTACATCTACACCATGGGAGAGCACATCTACCACCATGTGAGAATGGCTCCATCCCTTACATCTGCACCATGGAAGAACACATCTACTACCATGTGAGAAAATCCCATGTGCATCTGCGTCTTCTGGACTCATCACTTCCCCTTGGAAGGAACCTCGATCTAAAGTACACCAAGCCTCTTTCTAAAGTACTCGAACTTCACTCTGGCTAGTGGTTTGGTCAACACATCTGCAATCTTCTCATCTGTCACAACATACGGGAGCTTCACTGCTCCTCTCTGCACCATATTCCTGATATAGTGATATTTGATCTCAATGTGCTTCAACTTGTCATGGAACACCGGGTTCTCTGACAACTTCACACAACTCTGGTTGTCACAATAGATACAAGTAGCATCCAACTGGAGATCAAATAAATCATACAGTAGCTTCCTTAGCCATACTGCCTCATAACTGGCCGAACAAGCTACAACATACTCTGCTTCGGCTGTACTCAGTGCTACGCAGGACTGCTTCCTGTTAAACCAAGAGATCACACCTGATCCCATACTGAAGCAGCAACCCGAAGTGCTCTTCCTATCTGCAGCACTGCCTACCCAATCTGAATCAACATAACCCTCTAGGTTAAACTTTTGATTTGCATCATACTTGAGCCCATAATCAACCATGCCCTTCAGGTACCTCAAAATATGCTTTACATCAATCAAGTGAACATGTCTAGGATCTGTCAGGAACTGGCTCAAGGTGTTCACAACAAAGAAAATATCTGGTCTCATGTTCGTCAGGTATATCAAGGACCCAATCATTTGATGATACACCGTGACATCAACCAACTCTGATGAAGCATCACTCAATAGCTTCAGCTTCGATGCCATAGGTGTGGTCATGGCCTTGCAGTCCATCATCCCGAACCGCTTTAGGATCTACACTGCATACTTCCCTTATCCAAGGAAGATTCCATCTACACTCTACCACACCTCCATACCTAGAAAGTAATGAATCATTCCCAAGTCCTTCATCTCGAACTCGGCAGCAAGCTTCCTCTTTGTATCGGCAATCAATCTATCCTCACCTTTCACAAACATGTCATCCACATATAATAGGAGTATCACTGGATTTCCTTCCTCAACATTGTAGTAAAAGTTGGAATCCACTTTACTCTTGGTAAAGCCCAAACTAGATAGTAAGTTGTCTATCCTAATGTACCATGTCCTAGTTGCTTGCTTCAAGCCATACAAGGATTTCTTCAATCTGCACACATATGACTCCCTATCATGTGTCTCAAAACCAAGTGGTTGCTCCACATACACTTCCTCTTCAACTACACCATTCAAGAAAGATGTATTGACATCCATCAGGTGTATCTTCCACTTCATTACTGTATCCAGAGCAAGTATTGTTCTGATGGAAGTGTATCTGGCTACAGGTGCAAAAGTCTCTTCATAATCTATCCCTTCTTTCTAGGAGAACCCACGAGCCACAAACCTTGCCTTGTATTTCTCTATGCTGCCATTTGTAGCATGCTTGATCTTGTAGATCTACTTAGAAGTCACAATAGATTTCCCTTCTGGTCTTAGGACCACATTCCAAACATCATTCTTCATGATCGAGTGGTACTCCTCGATCATGGCATCCTTCCATTACTGCATCCTGGATCCTAGGAACTTTAGATTCTTCAATATCTTCAATAGATAGTTTTCTTGAACTTCGTTGTTGGAACAAATGTTGTTGTCCTTCTTTTGTAAGTGATTGTACACGATCTTTCCTACAAGTCAAATTCAATTGCATGATTAGAAACTTCTCATAGTTTTCAAAAAAACATTCTTATGCGTAAAGACATATGCCATACAGCCATGAAATTATATTAGCCAATGCTTCAATACAACATTTATCCATATCTCGTAACTTTCTAGATGCCTTCCATCTCTACCAGAACATTGTTAAGAGTGTGCACAACTCCCAACATATCAGCAAAGAGGTTTCATTCTAGATAAGTAGCAATGGAATGTTGTACAGTACCATAGGCCACTTACCCATTACTTGTATATTAGTAGTATCTTGTTCATTAATGCAACTTTTCTAATATGAACAACATCATTTTAAGTAATCATATATACAAGAAATGATAATTCAACTACTTATCTTTGTTTAGTTGTTGGGTGGATTCCCTCTCAATCTTTTCTTCCTTGCAAGAACTACCAGACTGAGCTCCCTCTTGATCTTTTCTTCCTTGCAGGAACAACTAGAGTGTGCTCCCTCTTGATATTTGCTTCCTTGATTATCTGTCTTTGAGCTTATATCCACCCTGGACCACTATGCATGCTTAAGTGTGCACTAGTGTCATCATTGTGTCATCCTCAAGATCTCATACATAATCATACATGCATTAGTATAGTCTCAATACTATCAAAACATTATAGTCTCAATACTATCAAAACATTATGATTCTAAATATGTACGGTCATGATCATTTTATGCACAGGTAATTTATCACAAGCATTAGTATTCAAGGTCATGGAGTACTTATTTTACTCATGCATATTCTTATTTGACCATTGGACTCTTCTAGTTTGTCATATCATTAATCAAACTAAGAAGCATAATATGCATAAACCCATGATTATTCAAACCTATAACTTCATGAATAATCATTATCAATCATATGAAAGTATACTTATATGCGACCCTAACACAAGGTAGGATTCTAACTTGATATAGGAAAAACATACCTAGATTATCATGCTTTCTAGGTATGTCTAACATACCCACATAATGTCTTATTGTTCTCTTCAATGACTTGTGCTAGTAACCTGCATATCTCATTAGTTAACCATTGTACAACCAAATTATACATACCTCGTACGTAGAGATTTTGTGTGATCAATGGCTATGGATAAGTCTTTGTCTTCATGTCACGATGGTCATATGTTCTTGATATAGAACTTGATTTGTCTTTCTTGGTGTACCTTTCATGTTAGCGGACAACATCATCCTCATACAACACGACAGTGCATTAGTACAATCATAAGTGTCATAACTTTAATCAATGAATGTCTTCTATCATTCACATGCATTCATACTTTTACTAAGGTGATAAGACAAGTCTAAAATTAATCAAGATTGTACTAACCTCAATAATATGAAGACAAACATATCATAAACTTAATCATGAACAGATTTCAAAACATACATGAATCTCCTCAAGTCATACCTGTCGGAATTGCTTGTAATCTTCTTATGTAAGGCCTTAGCCTCATATCCCTCTGGAACTAGAATCTCTTCACTTATGTAGGTGTCCAAATCATTCTCTTCTAGGATTAACCCAATCCACTTTGATTTGATGAAGCTAGATCTGGAGCTGGCTAGGGTTTGACAGAGAAACCCTAAAAATTGAAACTTTAAATTTCAAACTTCTGATTGGATGAAAAGATGCACCTTGCTGAGTTGATCAAGCTAGCATACTTCAATTTTGAAATCTCCAAAATTTTACCCCTCAAAATTGAATTTGAAAGTTTCGGATCTGCAGCTTCTGTCAAATTCTGGTTTTCTGGTTTTTTGGTTTTCTCGTCAAAATCCTGAACTAGGGTTTGATAGAGCCCTGGGTTCTACCCAAACAAAAACTTTGATCTTGGTCTGTAAATTTTGATTTTTCTAAGGAGCATCCATCCGTGGTCTCAAATTCAAGAAATTACAACTTTCTCTGAAACCCTAATTTCCCGCAGCAGTGACAAACCAAAAATGAAAGTGCTCAGAATCCAATTATGTTTGGACAGAAATATATGCCATATTGTTTCTGATGTATCTCTGAAATTTCAGATCCTCAGGGTCTGAAACTTTGGCCTGTGGTAGAATGACCTGTCATCTTTCCAACCCCACATATCTGATCTCAAATGGATTCTCTAAGAGAGATATATTCCAAGTGTCGCAACATGACTTGTTCATGGGATGAAACAATATAACAAACTTGTACGGAGTGCCACGTGTCACTGTTTCAACTTCGTCCTCTAAAACCTGAACTTGTGAAACTACAGTCTGTGTACTAACTTTCTCTTTTTACGGAATTCCATTTGGAGCTTCCTAGCCCAATATATGACCTTTTTTCCTAGGTCACCTATTTAGGACTACATTCTGGAAGATGCAGAAACCCTAACTTGTACGGATTATATCTCACAAAGTAAAACGAACCTGAGGCTGTCCTTTGGACACAAGGTACCTGGAAATTTCATCTTCGACCTGTAAAGGTTTTAGATCCTGAACCTTTTCCAAAACTGAGTTATAGTGAAAGTTCCAAGATGACTAGTTTTTACTATACCAAGCCCTAGCTTCCAATTTGTCGCAAATGCATCAAGTGTCATAAATGCCATACCATGCCTTCCTTCAGGATAGCTCTGATACCATGTTAGTTTTTCAGAATTTAATTCAATCTGATCTAGGACCTTAACTGAGAGAACAACATGTACAACATATCAAACACAAGAGACAAAAGACACAAAGCATTTCACCGAGGAAAACCAAGAAGGTGAAAAACCCTGCAACTTCCTCAGAGATAGAATGAGCATCAATACAAAGATCACAAGGATCAAACCCCACAACAAGAGATATTCTCCTAGCATCTTCTCCTCCTCCACTTATGCGCACTCCTCCTCTCTCTCACTAATGCGAAGTGAGTGAGTGTGTGAATGAATCAAATGAGAGAGTCACACTCTCTATTTATATTTTCACTTTCACTTGACCTTTACTCAACTGGGTCGGACCCAACTTAACCACTTAACATAATGCTGACTGGGCCGACCCCACTAGGGTGGTCTAATAACCCTTTAACCCACATGACTCATACAGGGCCAACCCCACCAAGGTGGTCTAATAACCCATCAAGTATAAGTTACGACACTTACAATATAACTTGCGACACTTGCAAGTACAAATGATGACACTTCCAATCAGAGGAATAATACATCTCTGTTGGGGATACAATAAAGTACAAATGTAATTCATACAATATACAAGTGAATGTCTTCCAAAGTTACAAATACATCAACAGCCATGTCTATTAATTTCAATGTAAAGTAAGTTTAATGCATCGCAATTTCGAACGAAGAGAAGAATCGGCTTTTTCATTGTTGTCCATGTAGTGATTCATGTGTTCATTTATGCTTCATTATTTCTCTTGACGTGTATTAATCCATTCGCTCAGTTATTCATTTCTAAAGTATTCCTACAACATGTTTGAAGAGTGTGTTTAAATGTTATGTCTTGCTCATCCCTGTATTAACACACATGTGTATTGGAACCCCATTACGGATATGCAGGGTCTCCTTGTGAACTATTTCAATTGCAAGCCGAGCATAACTACCTAACTATGACAATTTTATATGTCTTGCCACTGTCCAAAACCAGGAATCAAATATCGTAGTGTTACATATTCATAAGGGTTTAAAATGAGGAATACCCTTATATTATCATTGCATACTTTGTATGAAGTACTTCTATGTTTTGTTCATTTTGGTCTTCTACAAATTTATTGGATTGTCTATATTTCACTATCTTCTCCTTACAGTATCAACTCTACCTTATGATTGTTTTATCCCTCGTTGTACTCCCAAGCTATGTTTGTCACGATATCATGTTTTGGGCAAGCAAAAGAAGAACTTGTTGAACTATGCTTACATTGAGAGGGGGTGAATAAGTATAAGAGTTTAAACATTCATGACCTATTTAGTAACATCAAGATAGTAAATACACATAAACTCAAATCACGATATACATAATTTTATGTGGAAACCAATTTAGGAGAAAACCACAAAAGCTTATCTTCAAGAATTCATGTAGGCACCAACCTACTATTACAAATTTTGTAGGAACCAACCTAAAAGAACACCAATCCACTCAAATGAGAACCAACTCAACAATATGCAGACACCAACCTATTGTTACAAGGTTTGTAGGAACCAACCTACTGGAGATGCCAATCCCCTCAAATGAGCACCAACCTACTACAAACACCAATCTCCTCAACGGATCACCAACTCAGTAATATGTAGGTGCAACCCTACTAAAGAGTCAAGTACCAGAATGATGACATAATCACCTCAAAGACTATCTCATTTATCTCTTCAAACCAGCTTCATAACCTACCTCATATCTGCTCCATGATCTGCTTCAAATCTACCTCAAATCTGCTCCATAATCTACTTCCAATATGTTTCATAATTTACCTCAAATCTAATCCATAATTTGCTACAAATATGCCTCATATCTTTCCTCAAATCCTATCCACAATCTGCTTCAAATATACTCCATAACCTACCTTATATCTGCTCCATAATCTTATACAAATCTTCAAATCTACTCCACAATCAACCTCAAATCTGGTCCATAATCTACTTCAAATATGCTCCATAATTATCTTTAGATCTACTCCATGATCTGCTTCAAATATTCTCTATAATCAACTCTTACATCATTCTTTTATTCCAATACATGCGCCATAATGCACTAGTCAAGCACTAGAATGCACCTTAAACCTGTGCCAAAATGCACCATAAACCTACACCAAAATGCACCATAAACCTGCACCAAAATGCACCATGCGCTTTCTTCTTTTTGCACAAGTGCACATCTCTAAGAGATCTCCATGGGTTGTGTGTGAATAAATGACCAAATGAGAGTGATCACCTTCTTATTTATACCAATCTGGGGCACTTTTGGGTGAACCCAATTTCCTTAGGGCCTACATGTTCTGCATTTGGGGCTTCCTGTCAGGGTCATCTTTCATCTTCTTTAGGGATTCATGTCAGGGACATATTTCATATTCATCGGGCCACTCCTAGGTGCACCCACTTTCTTTAGGGCCTACCTCTTCCTTATGTGGGAGCTCTACCCTCATCATGTGGCCTCCCTTTCTTAGTCTTCTTTTCCCAGCTGACCCCTTTCCAAGGATCCACAAGGGGGTGCTTACCCTTTTCTTTCTTCACAAGGTGGGAATATACCTTATATTCAATTTCTTCAAGTCCAATCAACTCTGCCCTTTGTCAAGGGAATGGTTACATTGCCTCTTCATTATTGCAAGGTGTCCTTTTTTGCCCGCAAAGTGGTCCCATTGTGTGGTTTCTTCATATTTCTTTCGTTTTCTTGCCTCTGGAAAGTGGGAAAGTGGGGTATTCATTTGGACACCATGGTCAAGATTTGATGCAAGAGCATCGGGGACTAGGAAAAACAGTCGAAGTTGATCGACAAAAGGAGGGCGACCATGGGGAGTGTCGACGACCACTAGTGCGAAGTAAACTGGAAATCAAAGTCGGGCATTCGAGCAGAAGTTATCAAAGTGTAGTCGATAGAAGAGAAAAAGTCGAGATTCGACAAGTCTGATGTCAACAGTCGACAGGAAGCAGAATGAAGAAGTCGCGATGTGGACAGGGTCAAACGGAGACACCGACGGATTGCGGCGAAAGCCAAGTGTGGACAACGAGGTAGACTGGCATCCGTGGAGACTAAGTAAAGCCAACAAGTAAGGTCGAAGGATGACGAAGTGCAGTATGGTCAAGAAATGGCGCCGAAAACTATAGCATAATTCAAGGAGAAGTACTTAGCAGTCGTTCTTGGTTGTTGAGGAAGTTAACATAGTTATGAAGGTGGTTGAGGATTATGACAGATGTCATCTAAGGAAGAGGTTGTGCAGCATGACCAGAGGGCGATGACAACTACAGATCTGTAGGATTAGGGAGGATTTAGCGAACAGAGGAAGAGTGTCTCAGGGAATGGAGTGACCTCGGGAAGAGCAACAGCAGGGTAGAAGAGCAGTGAGAAGGCACAGGGAAAGGGATCAATGGATCGGTCATCAAAGGATCGAGAGATCGTTCATCCATATCTCATCGAGCGCTTTCATTCAACAAAGGCCGTGAGAGGGAGGACGATCACACATAGTCAAGACATACACAGAGAGGCATAGTTTCATGTCTATATATTGTAACAGGCTAAGGCAAACTAGTTCATTTGCTTTGTAGTTAAACATTGTAATTTGATTCAGTTTAATAGAAGCCATATTCTGGAATTCAATTCACGTCGAGTGTGCGTGAGCATTGTGCGTTGTTGTGTGTCATAGTAAAGCAAGAGCCCTTGTCAGGACCACCCTTGTGCTAGTTGGTATCAAAGATGGAAAGAATCCAGTGTTGAGCAATTGAATCCGGAGAGCTGGAACAGCCTGCGAGTGCGTCGATAACTCCAGCTGCGGTTGGGTAGAGTTTTGTGAGATTTGTAAACTCCGGTTGCGATTGGACGAGTGAATCTTTCAACTTAGTTGAAAGGATGGATCAAAGAGGCGTTAATGTTTGAGGTGTTCAACGAAGAGCATGTGGAGCAACAGTCATGGTAGATCGTGAAATGTTTGACGAGTGCATGTGAATAATACGAAGCTTGACGAGTGAAGTTGCAACAATCAAAGAGATCCAAAGATGTGGATGCATTCTTGATGTGCTTGACCATGGCGACGAGGAAATCGAGGAAGTTGAAGCACGGGGAGCTGTCAAGGAAGAACCAAAAGATAAGTTCATCAAGATACTGTCAGATATGAGGGGTAAGACAAAGATGGATGTGCCTAAATACTCAGGAAGTCTTGATCAGGAAGATTTGATAGAATGGTTTAGAGAGATGGATAAATACTTCGACATAGAGCATATAGAGGATCCTAAACGGGTTAAAACCGCATGTTCAGGGTTGAAGGGTCATGCCTCATTGTGGTGGAACAATGTGCAGGATGACAGAGTTAAGAAAGGAAAGGAGAAAATCAATTCTTGGGACGGGATGGTTACCAATCTAAAGGGGAAGTTCTTTCCTGGTGACTATGTGATTTCCTTGTTCGGGAAGTTCCAGAACTTTCGACAAAAAGAGATGACTATGAAGGAATACACGGAAGAGTTCTATAGACTATCGATTCGGCTGAGTCAAACCGACGAAGGCGAAGAAGCTATCACGAGATATGTAAATGGCTTGAAGTATGCCATACAGGACGAGTTAAGTTTGTCGAAGTTCAGAGCGGTCGGTGAAGCCTACCAGTTAGCTCTGAAGGTAGAAGATAAACTATTGAGGAAAATCGCATCAGCTAGAGGGAGGATGACTAGTCAAGGTGTGAAGACTGTTTCTGTGAAAGGACAAAGTAGTGGAACCAGGAGAGAAGTCGTCAAAGACAATCGATGCGCAGAATGGACAGCGACCAAAGAGAAAACGCAGGGAAATCGACAGGACGATCGATAGACCCACGGTCGGGATGCGTATGGTTGAACTAGTCCGACAGAAAAGAAAGCAGTTGATAGACCAGTCGTAGTCTATTATAAGTTTCAGGGTATAGGACACAAGGCTTATGGATGCCCGGAGAATCTACACATGGCAGACGAGTCGAAACCCAGAGGTCGACAAGATGAGCAGGGCGACATGAAGATGGATTCAGAATCCGAGAGTGGTGAGGATGGTCGAAGACAAGGTTGAACTATGACTTCCAGAAGAATGTTGGTTTAGGACGACCAAAGCGACAAGAAAGAGCCAACACAGCGAAAGGATATATTTCGAACTAGAGTGCTGATCGGCGACAGGTATTGCAATACCATAGTCGATGGTGGCAGTACAAATAATCTTGTATCAATAGAGGTCATCGACAATTTGAGTTTGAGATGTCGAGAACACCCAAATCCTTACAAGATATATTGGTTACAGAAGGGTGATCATGTGAAGGTAACCAGACAGTGCCTGATTAAATTCAAGGTGGGGAATCTTGAAGACAGTGTACTGTGTGATGTAATCCCAATGGACACATGTCATATGTTGTTAGGGATACCATGACAATATGATCATAATATGATCTATGATGGTCGAGCCAACACAGTTACAGTGTGGAAAAATGGCGTGCGGAGAATGTTGAAGCCGAAGTAGGAGGACCAAGCCGACTACAAGCATGGCGAGAGAAACTATTGGGAGAAGCGAGTGTTGATGTGCTCAGCCACGTAATTCCTCGCAGAGGAGGAGAAAAAGTCAGGATGTTTCGCCATCATTCCGAAGGGGCCATGTGTCGATAGGTCGACAATGGAGAATATTCTGGTCGAAGTTGAATAGATGCTCGACGAGTTTCGAAGCATCGTAGTTGACAAGGCACCGATGGGATTGCCACCAACGAGAAGCATATCCCATCAGATCGAAATTGATTCCAGGATCGAGTTTGCAAAACAAGACACTACATAGAATGACTCCGGTAGAGGGTCAAGAACTCAATCGACAAGTCGAGGAGTTGTTGGACAGGGGATTGATCGGATAGAGTCTAAGCCCGTGTGTGGTACCAGTTGTACTAGCACCAAAGAATGGTGGAGAATGGAGGATGTGTACAGAATCAAGATCCATCAACAAAATCATGATCAAGTACCAATTTCCATTACCGATAATGGACGACTTGATGGATTTATTGAGTGGATAAAGATACTTCACCAAGATCAACCTGAAAAGAGGTTATCACTAGATCAGGGTCAGAGAGGGAAACAAATGGAAAACATTCTTCAAGACGAAGGAAGGACTGTAAGAGTGGTTAGTCATGCCATTCGGATTGTCTAATGCACCCAGTACGTTCATGCGATTGATGAATGAAGTACTGAAACCATTCTTGGGAAATTTTGTCATAGTGTACCTAGATGACATCCTGATATTTAGTCGAACCAAGGTCGAACACTTGGAGCACATTCGACAAGTATTGCAGAAGCTGTGGGAAGAGAAGTTGATGGTGAACCTGTAAAAATGTTTCTTTGTGAAGGAAGAACTGGTGTACTTGGGATTTTTAATCTCGGTTAAAGGGTTAGTGATGGACCCAGAGAAGGTGAAGGCTATATTGGAGTGGCCAGAACCGACAAGCACGACAGGAGTGAAAAGTTTCCATGGACTTTCTAGTTTCTACAAGAAGTTCATCAGGGGGTTTAGTCAGATATGTGCACCATTGACCAAGTGCATGAATAAAGGAGAGTTCAAATGGACAAAAGCTTCCCAAAGAGCTTTTGCCAAATTTAAACAGAGGGTAACTGAGAGCTCGATGTTAGCACTTCCAAATTTCGACAAATTTTTTTCAGTTGATTCCGATGCGGGTGGAATGGAAATTGGAGCAATGTTGAGCTAGGAGAGCTGACCAATTGCATTCTTCAGTGAGAATTTGGATGAAGCGAAGCGGAAGTATTCGGTCTACAACCAAGAGTTCTATGCTATTTTCCAAGCATTGAAGAAGTGGAGGCATTATTTGTTTCCCAAGGAATTTGTGTTGTAAACAGATCACCAAAAGGTACTTGAACACTCAATCGAATTTGAATCAGCGGCACATTCGAATTTCTGCAGGGGTATACCTTCATGTTGTGACATAAGTCGGGCAAGTCGAACAAGGTTGCCGACGCATTGAGTCGAAGAGTTGCATTGTTGAACACAACGACAGTTCAGGCGACAGGGATAGAGTTGGTGAAGATATAGTATGAGACCGATGAGGATTTTGCGAAAGCATGGAAGGCGAGTATTGAACCATGGATTGTCGAGGTGGTAAAGAGCCCTATGGAAGAAACTGGACATGAGGTTGCAGTTTATCTTGGCATATCATCCACAAAATGATGGACAGATCGAGGTGGTAAACAAAAGTTTGGGAAACCTTCTGAGATGTTTGATGGCCGAAAGACCCAAGCAGTGGGAGAACGTGTTGGCGCAAGCAGAATTCACGTATAACAACTCTCTGAATCGGTCGACAGGTATGATCCCATTCCAGATTGTTCAAGGAAGAATCCCACATGGAGTGGTGGATTTAGACGAGATATCGACAAAAGTCGGGAACAATGCAGATGCAGAAACCTTCACAGAGTATATGAAAGAAGTGCATGAATATGTGCGAAAGCGCATTGAAAATAGCAACGCGACATAAAAGTTAAGAGTCGACGAAAAGAAGAGGCTACAATCGTTCAACAAAGGAAACTCAGTCTATGCACACTTGCGGAAGGAGAGATTTCTGACAGGAACATATAACAAGTTGAAGCTGAAGAAGATTGGACCATGTAAGATCGTGAAGAAAATTTCGGACAATGCTTATGTGTTGGAGTTTCCGAAAGACTTGAACATTTCACCTACATGCAATGTCTCAGATCTGTACAAATTTGAAGAATGTTCAACAAGCAGCAGCACAGAAGTGTCGAACGTCAACTGGACAGTGCATATTCTAGGTCGACACGACAAAGAAGAAATCGTCGAAGTGTTGGAGGAACGCGAAGTCGGACACATGCGAAGTTCGTGGAAGAAAAAATACTTAGTCCAATGGAAAGATGATGAGTTGCATGAGGCGACATGGATCTCAAAAGAGGAATTCAGGAGACTGACGGAGCAATTGAGTTCTTTTTCACCTAGGGAGTCTGATGTAGGAAAATCGGGGCCTAGGAAAAACAGTCGAAGTTGGTTGACATAAGGAGGCCGACTATGGGGGTTTCGATGACCACTGGTGCGAAGTAAACTGGCATTCGAAGCCAAGAAGTCAAGCAGAAGTTGTCGAAGTGCGGTCGACAGAAGATAAAATATCGAGAGTCGACAAGTATGATGTCAACAGACGACAGGAAGCAGAACGAAGAAGTCGCAATGTCGACAAGGTTGAACGGCGACACCGACGGATTGCAGAGAAATCCAAGTGTGGAGGATGGGGAGGACTGGCATCCATGAATACTAAGTAAAGCCGACAAGTAAGGTCAAAGGATGACTAAGTGCAGTATCCTTGAGACATGGGGCCAACAACTGTAGAAGAAGTCAAGGAGAAGTACTTAGCAATCGTTCGTGGTTGTTGAGGAAGTTAAGGCAGTTATTAAGGAGGTTGAGAATCATGACAGAAGTCATATCAGGAAGAGGCTGTGCAGCATGACCAAAGGGTGCTGACAACTGTAGGTCTACAGGATTAGGGAGGATTCATCAAATAGAGGAAGAGTGTCTCAGGGAATGGAGTGACCTCGGGAAGAGCAACAGCAGGGTAAAAGAGTAGTACGAAGGCACAGGGAAAGGGATCGACGGATCAATTATCAAAGGATCGAGATATTTTTCATCCATAGCTCATTGAGTGCTTTCATTCAACAGAGATCATGAGAGGGAGGAAGATCGCACATAGTCGAGACACACACAGAGAGGCAGAGTTTCACGTCTATATATTGTAAAAGGCTAAGGCCGACTAGTTCATTTGCTTTGTAGTTAAACATTGTAATTTGATTCAGTTTAACAGAATCCAGCTTCTAGCATTCAATTCACGTCGAGTCTGCGTGAGCATTTGTGTGTTGTTGTGTGTCATAGTTAAGAAAGAGGCCCTTGTACAGACCTCCCATGCGCCAGGTTTCCTCCTCATTATTGCAAGGTGTTCTTCTTTTCCCACGGGGTGGTCCGATTCTATGTTTTCTTCATATTTCTTTAGTTTTCTTGCCTCCAAAAGTGGCCAAGTGGGGTACACAACATTGTCTTCATTTTTCCATCATCATTATTTACAATCTTCCTCTGCCTTTAACATCATTAACAGCAATATTCATCTTCATCTTGGACATCAAAAGTCTCCCTTATCTTTGACATCAATGACAACAATATTTCCAACATAACTAGTGATTTATTTGTACAGGCTTCCTACATATATTCTTGTAAACCAATCTTGAGTGACAATATTGTTAATTTTTAGTGCAGCTGTGAGACCCATTCTCAGAGAGAATGGTACCCTAGTTAGTTAACTAGGGTTCCTGGTCAAGTTAACCAAGCAGAATAATGAGTAAGACCCTAGAAGGTACCCTAGGGCCCCCAACTGTCTCCTGGGGTTCTTGGTCAAGGACCAAGCAGATTGATGCCATGGCAAAGTCCTTAGCATGTGTCTAGGGCCCCTATTTGTCTCTAGGGTATTCTGGTCTAGGACCAGATAGTTTCTTGGTCACGAGGACCAAGCAGATCCTGTAGGTTGAGAAAGAGACATCTTGGTCTAGAACCAGGGAGATTCTTGGTCAAGGATCAAGTAGGTCCTGCAAGTGGTTGATCAACATTCAATCTGGGACTGAAATCTCAGCTTGAGCATAAGGACCATTCTCTGGGAGAATGGAGGACCTAGTCATGGACTAGAGATTGATCAACATAACTCAGTCTAGGACTGAAGCTCAACCTTGGGCTGAGAGCCATTCCTTGAGAATGGAGGCACTTGGTCAGTTACCAAGATTATGATGTGTGATGTCCTCTTCTCCTAGGTCTTCGAGATGGATGAGTTAGTTGGTCTTCTCAAGGTACTGGCCACCCCTTGATGAAGCCACTGACATTTGACCTTAGGAGCAATATAGAGGACCACATGATCACATCATCTATGTGAACCCTTCCTTATACAGTGACGATGAACTTTCAGGTTATATGGAACATTTGTACATTTGAGAGAGAGATGACTAGTTTACCTTCCCCACCTTGGTTGAGTTATTATTGGTCTTGTGACACCTTGTCTTTGACTTGTGGTTAATGGGGTCATTTACCCACCTTGAGTTATTTTTTATTTTATTTATACCACCTTGTCGATGTTTTGGTCTTATAGAGTACTATGGTTGTTTTCCCACATTTGGAGCATACCCTTGGTTCTAATGGTCATGGGTCTTGTACCCACACCTATGTTATTTATTTTTGGGACATTATACCCTACTCTTGATTTATGACCATTGTTTTATTTTTATTCTTTTTTTTATCTTTTATTTTATTTTTTTATTTTTATCTTTTATTTTTATATTTTATTTTTTATTTTATTTTTTTATCTTTTATTTATTTTTTATCTTTTACTTTATTTTTAAGGTGGCATTTCCCTAATTTAATGAAATACTATTTTATTATTTTTATAACCTTCCTAATTCTATGGAATCCTAATTTAAAGGATTACTTTATTGATCTCACAACTCTATAAATAGAAGTCTATTGTTCCTCACTTTTATTCATATGCAATCACATCCATCTTTACTCTGATTTTTTGTTTGACGTCAAGTTTTTTACGGCTGAACATTTCAGATCTACTTGATCACTGCTAGGGTTCGTTGTTGGTATGTTTGGATGAGTTGTGACCTAGATAAAGTCTTTCCAGCCTGCTTATCATCCGTTTTGCATCTAGAAGACCTAGCTAAACTCAGTTGTGACTGTGGAGAAGCTCATTCTATTGTTCTGTGACCCGATCTGCTTACAAGGGTTTATTTGAAGTCTGATCCATCTGATGATTGAGATCCAATTTGTTTTCTGCCTGCTATGTACATTGTTAAGGAGGTCATGAGCCCATACATGCTGACCTGTGAACTTCTGAAGCCCCAATCTATCTAGCCGAGCCTCGTCTTACCCATGTGTGATTCCATTAAGGTCCATTCTGCCATGTATGACTGAGTTGTGGTTTCATTCTGATTTTGATCTTCTTGTTGAGGTCTGCCTAGGGTTCGGTCCACCTGCTGAGAATATTTTTGTGAAGGCCATAAGGCCTAAGGGTCTGTTCTAGTATGCTGTGGGCATATATAAGAAGTTTATGAGACCAAGTGTTTAGGTCTTTTGTGTAAAGACTTTTTGCAGATCTAATTTATTGATTTCAGACTTTGCTGAGTTTGTTCTATGTGCTCAGACTTTGTGTGCTTGTGATACTGAGACTTATTGAGGACCAATCTTTAGTATTGATTTTTTGTTGATTCCATAGCTATTGTGATTGTGATTGTGCTAAGTATTTTCCTTTGTTTTGACGGTCATTGTACAACCCAGTCATCTCTCACTCTCATATTTGTACTAACCCTTTAATAGGGTCAATTGGTTCCTAGAATGACTGGCCTCTCAGAGGCTCAGTATTTGTCTGAAAGTAACTTCTTTGAGTATATAACAGGAAAGGCTCCACACAGGTAAGTCTCTTCAATTATCTCTTTCATTGTTAAATAAATAAACTGGTTATATTATTTTCTGATTACATGTTATTGAAGATTAACCTAATACAGTGACCTAACTAGTAGTGTTGAAGATTACTTCAACCCAGTGACCTAACTGGTAGTATTAAAGGTGTGAAGTTGAAAGAGATGAAAATTATGATAGAAGTTATTACTATACTATTTCATATTTAATTTCAATATTTGTTTATTGCATTAAAGTATATTGAATTTTATTTTTCTCTATAAAACCCTGATTTTACCAAAAATTAACAAATATCACACCATGCCATGCGTCTTCGTTTTGTTGAAACAAAAAGTAAATGTTTAAGTTTAAAATTGTGTGGTCATATTTATCAGAGGATTCTTGTACATGGTTACCAAACAAATATTATTGTTTTGTTATGAATTATTATTTGGGGTCAGCAAATGTAACATGCAAGTTACATGGAATATATTGCGACCTATACTACCCATCTTCCACTATTAAATATAGTCCCATTTTCCCTCGGTCTACATTTACCCTCTATTTATATTCAATTTCATGTCTTCTTTATTGGTCTACAATTTGATTGCTTGTATGCAGTTTGATTGCTTGAATTAGCATAATATAATGTTGTTTATGCTTGTTCTTCTAAAATGTGTTTAACAAGTAAGAATCTGAATATGTGATCTATGTTGATTTATGTTGATAATTTCACCATCTTGTTTCATTACCTAAATGAGATTCTTTATTTGAGGCTCGAGGCGATCATGCGGTGGTAGAGGAAATAGAAGGTACAATGTTTGGAAAGATGGCAGAAGAAAAGAGACCAGTTTTTCTATGCACTTTAGTGTCGATTCAGATGAATTCACTCAACTTGTCGAAACTAACCATTTGTTTTTGGGTCCTCTCCCTCAGATTGTCTGACATGCTTCTCCTCACCCTCAACCCAAACTTCATCCTCATCCCAACATTGTTGAGATTCCTCATGATCCCCTTGTGCAAAATGACAATTGGGAATTTCATTCTCCTTCACCACCTGTAATCAAATCGGTTGGGAAACCCTATTGTCACATCAATCTTATAAAAGTATAATAAGCCCGACATCCTCGAAAAATAGTTCTCACTCCCCTTCCAAGAATGAAAATACAAATTTCCTACTCCTACAAATCCTAAGAGCCCCCAGATGAGTCATTACAGTTGGAAAAGGCTAAAGGTAAAATGGAAGTTGAAGAGGAATCCTTCATGAAAGAAAATTCTTTTGGTCATAAGTTGCAAGTGACGATTAAAGCATTTGAATACATGGCCGTGAGCATGAGTCCATCATAGCCTCGGCCTACCCTCTCTTTTTCTGATTTGCATCTCGAGATTTTTTTAAACCTTAATACCTACACTTAGACAATTTCAAATGGCAACAATAATTTTTGTTGTTCTAATTTTGAGATGGATGTTAGTTATTAGTTTTGTGAACTCTCACATGTAAGTTGTATTTTCACATCATCAACGACTCATTTTGAAGGCTATTTTGAAAGGTGAAGTTCATATTTTGAATTATAATGCATGTAATAAATGGTTTGAGTTGTTGTTAATATTATGCACATATTGGGTAATGCACTTTCATGATTTTCGGTATTATGGTTATGAAAATGAAAAGTAAGGGAGCTACAAAAAGTTTGTAAAGATGTTGGGTCATATCCCCAACTTGATCAAACGGAAGTGACAGGGAGGGACCCCTTTGTTTAGCTGGTATTTAGTTCATAAGCTTATTTGTGTCTACCTGGAACTTGAAATGTCTAGAAGCAAAGTATTTTCCATATTATTTTGATGATCTCCCAGCATGCTTTATATAATGCCATGTGTCAAATAAAGTACGGAATATTTGGTAATCACTTCATTGCTTGCTTTATAAATACATTGAAGCTCTTGGGAAGGCAGCTAGTCATACTTGCTAAGGAATGCTAAAGACTATTTTTTTCTTAATCTTAAATACTTCTTTCATTTCATACACTTGAGAATCCAAATCTAACAATTTTCATTGACAACAATGGTTCCTATTGGGTGAATAAGTACAAGAGTTTGATCTTATTTTCACTGTTAACAGGTAAATTTATCATTTGGTCATTGTGCTGGAAAGTCATCATTCAAATAGCTCATATATATTCAGTCACTTGATTTTCATAAAATAACAGCAACATCTTAATAAATATACAATTTGTTGCATTCTTTTCAAGTCAGGCCTACTTGTTTTTTCTACTCTCACCTTGACTTAGTGGTCCTGTAAACACTAGTCTTTGTGTTGGGACAATTCTTGGTCCAGATTTTCGCATAAATCTGAAGGATATTGTTGAATATATTCCTTATGTAAAAATGGAAGATGTCAATAAAGGATTCTCTTTTATTTAGTTGTGATATTTTTATTTGATTGGTTACTAGCCCTTTAGTTTCTCTTTTAAGTTCTATTGTTTTACCTCAAGAGAAAATAAAAATCTCATTTTAGTTCTTATGTAATCAATACATATTCACCTATTGTTCCATATTTGTTGTTTATCCTCTTTCACCCTGTTTACATGATGGCACATGCTTGTGTTCCATTTTTGTTCACTTATATATAAAAATAAATAAATTATTTTGCTATTAATAAAATTATGTTGTTTACAGTTGTAACGATTATAGTTTTTTATTGTTATTTTTTGTTTACTTACACTTCAACAGCCTTACTGGTTTATCAATGATGGTTAAGGCTAACGGATGTTGTTAGGCTATAAAGAAGGGTACCATTCCCGTTTCCTTTGGTCTATCCAACCAAGAGGTTGAGAGTGTTGATTTTGAAACATTTCATTCTCTTAATCAATAGATCCATGCCAAATTTAATCCTTCACAAACCAATATCAAAACCTATAAGCTTATTGGCACATTTGGGTGTGAAATGGAGCAAATCCATTGATGCCTCAAAGTTGTAGATTAAGCATAGTAATTATCAACACAATTGCTTTGAGCATAGATACAGTCTATAAATGTTTAACCATTGACCAATAGAATACAAAACAAGACTCTAGTCATTGAGGAATAAGTCTACTCATTCTCATTACACATTAAATGGAATATATGTACAAGATATAGAAATGCACATTGATGTTTTACTTTGGATCTTCTACTTGTAATTTTAACTCTTGGATTGGATATGAACTCTCCCTTACTCAAATGAAAATGACCTTATTTATTTATCCATTGGCTAATTGTCAATCTTCTTGTGACTCTTCATCTCCCTCCTACACCTCTGTGTCTTTGGTCTAGTTCTTTAAATTTTCTCTTTGTAACATCAGCTTCCACTATGACTGTTTGTCTTCCCTAGCACCCTCCTTATTGCATATGCTCACCATCGCAAGATCCTTACTACCCTCTTGTTTCAATCACATTCCCCTACCATTCCAGTGATGTTAGCATATTGTGCAATTTTTTCCTTATGTTATCACATTCTTTCTTCACTTTCCCCTATCTTGTGCATGGATAGTACTCTAAACATTTTTGTTAGACACATCTATGTCATACTCATTTATTCTACACTTATATGTGGCAAACTCATTTGTGTCACACTCATTTTTTTGGTGCTCACTTATATCATGCTTTTTTATGTCACTCTCATGTGTGGAATAAATCCTCAAATCTAGCACCCAAGTTAAAATAGGATTGGTTCACATGTTATAATAGTACATCCCCCCTCAAATCTAACACCTGAGCTAAAGGATGTTTATTTGACATACTATAATAATGTATTCCCTATTAACCTTAAATGGGTAACGATGGAGGATGACTCTCGTAGGGTGGTAACCATTTTAATGTATTAAACAACTACCAAGAATTTTGATTTGTTGTGACTAAAACATTGTTGTTTGGAAGTTTATCTTATGACTAGGGCAAGGTCACCAATGTACTGAATAAAGAGAAATAACCTTAATGACTCTATATATAGGTTAAGGAGACACACAATCATGCATCAAACCACTTAGAAGACTTTAACAAGCAAATATAGGATGGAGAAGAGATTATAAGGAAGAGGAGTATGTACCTTTTTCAAAGGTTGATCCTAGCTACTCCTTCACCTCTCTTCTAGAATTTTGATTTGTTGTGACTAAAACATTGTTGTTTGGAAGTTTATCTTATGACTAGGGCAAGGTCACCAATGTACTGAATAAAGAGAAATAACCTTAATGACTCTATATATAGGTTAAGAAGACACACAATCATGCATCAAACCACTTAGAAGACTTTAACAAGCAAATATAGGATGGAGAAGAGATTATAAGGAAGAGGAGTATGTACCTTTTTCAAAGGTTGATCCTAGCTACTCCTTCGCCTCTCTTCTAGAATTGGTCCTTATTGGCCAATTCCAACCTGCAAAATAAAAAAAGCCACCTTCCTCAAACAATTTTTTACTATAATGAAGAATGTAAAAAACTTGAAATATGAATAGAACATAAACTATCTAATCAACTTTCAACATAAACAATGAATCATTCTTCAAATCAACGATAAACATATGAAACACATGTTTGGGGGATGGAAAGATGTCAAATTTAAATTATGACAATGAAACAAGTACAAATCATACATTCTCACTGTCGGACACCTTATCGAAGTTGAAGATCGATCTCTCTGCTCTTGCACTCCAACAATCCCACTCTAATCTTCCTTATTTAGAGGTCGTGTTTCAGCCGTGTCTGGATCCCAGCCCATGACGGGGGGGTTTGGGGGGGATTTCCCCCTCAATATAGTCGCCAGTGGATGTGTTGCGGGTTGTATCCCTTCATTTTGTTGGATGGTATAATAAAAGGACTGGAAATTTCTCAATGTATGTAGCCCAGATTGGTTGAACCACGTATATTGGTGTTCTCTTATATTGTGTTTATGTGTTTTATATTTGCATCTTGTTTATTGTTATTGCTCTGTGATCCTGTTTTTTCTAACATAGGGATCAAATCATGGGATATTCCATCCATAAGTGTCCTTTTTGTGAACAAGCAGTGACACATATTATTTTTTGAACTGAGATCACAGAAGGAGAAGTGTCGATTTGAGTTATAACAAATTCCCCCTAATGTGTCAGGTCATAAGGGAACCTGATGGTCGAAATACATTATAATAACTGATGGAGTGGGATGTAGAGTAGACAAGGTCGAGATTCCAAGACCCTTGTATCCAACAAAGTACATGAAATAGAGAACAAGGTGTCAAACATTGTTTTCCCTACGATGGACATATCCATGCTTAAACTATGACTAAACGTGGCCACCAAATTGTATACACTATGAATCCATGAAATATAAATGATGTAGTGATCATGGCCATGAAAGAATACACAGTGGATCCATGTGACATATATATAGGTGGATCATGGCCATTAAGATGATACACTATGGATCCATGCCAATCAAGAGATCATAGCGACAAATAGATACAGAGTGGATCTGTGTCTCAACATTCATCGAGAGAACAAATTGTAACTAAGTTGGGTATTGGTTCTCCCAATGGTACCATTGTCATATGATGTGTGCTACGGTCTTTTGCAACTCGAGCAATAGCAAAATGTGAGGATGCTATTGTTGTCCCAAGGTATTCTATCCAAACCATCAAGAGGCATGAGTCATGCTCATGTGAATAGATAATCTGAATTCGAACATGGAGGACAACGTTTGATTATCAATCTTTGATGTATATTGTTAACAAATGCAAGGCAACCCACCGATGATGATAATGGGCACCAAGGTGCCTAGTACATTCTAGCAAGTGTGAATAGATGTATTGGATTTGAACACTTGTAGAGTCTATTGAGTAGGAGACATTGATGTATTCTCACTACCCAATATCAAGGGAACCTGCCACTGATGACTGCAAGACCCAGTGTACAACAGAGACTCTAGATCCCATTCCTAGACCATGATGAGTTAAAGTTTATGAGAAGAGATATGTTGAAAGGGAGGCATTAAGGAATCCTCTGTCCACCAACACGAGGAGACATCAAGGGCTGATTTGACTTGGAAAAGGGACTGGGACAATTTTTTGTAGAACTAACCATCGAGTACGTCTCTCACATGCACTAGATGTAAATAACACACAGAATAAACCCCCTGAGCAACAATCAATAATGAAATCCATTAACACAAGTGAGGACTTCCACCAATGATGAAAATGGAATCCAAGGTACAACATGAATCCCATAATGTGAATAGATTTCTTGACATTGAACATTATGGGAAACCATTCAATCAACGGTGAATGATGAGTTTTCATATGTTGAGTGCAAGGTTACATGTCAATGATGTGAATAGGGCCAGGGTGCTATGACTCTAGTTAATGCCTCAAAGCAGATGAGTCATTTTCGATGAGACACAAACTTCCCATGAGAATTCAATGGGGACCTTCTACACAAGCATGAGTCCAAACATTGGTTTCAATGATACATGTTGAGAATAGATTGACAACAGGGAATGACCAACACATGAGGTCAAATAAAATTGGAAAATGGTTGACACAGGATATATCCTTGAATAGTAAGCATGACACAGTAGTGACTTTGGAAACTTCTGAAACAAAGGAACCAGCGATATAAATATGCAATGTAGGAGACATTGAGAGATTCTCCATATGATTTAAATAGTAACCAACCGATGGAGTAATAACTCTGATATCAAGGCTTAAATCCTAGGGTCAAAAACTAGAACCCAACTTGCTAAAGGACTCAAGACAAGTGCTATGTTCAAGGATGATTTGATGTGCTGCCAATATGTAACAAAAATTTAAGATCTTTCCCCTCTCTCTGTTGTTCGTAATTTTGTCATGTGACTAGGGAAAGGTCACCAACATATTGAATAAAGATAAATTAACCTTAATGACTCTGCTTATAGGTTAAGAAGAATCACAATCATGCATCAAACCACTTAGAAGACTCTAACAAGCAAATATAATATGGTGAAGAGATTATAAGGAAGAGGAGTATGCACCTCTTTCGAAGATTGATCATAGTTTCTCCTTCACCTTTTTTCCAAACTTGCTCCTTATTGACCAATTCCAACCTACAAAATAAACAAAGCCACCTTCCTCAAACAATTTTTATTGTAATGAAGAATTTAAACAATTTGAAATATGAATAGAACATAAACTATCTAATCAACTTTTAACATAAACAATGAATCATTCTTCAAATTAATGATCAACATATGAAACACATATTTGGGAAAGGGAAAGATGTCAAATTCCAGTTATGAATATGAAACAAGTATAAATCATACATTCTCACTGCTGGGCATCTTATCAAAGTCGGATATATGGTCTCTCTACTCTTGCACTCATACAGTACCACTATGATATGTTGAATGTATATAGGTGTTTGACGGACAATCTACCAAGAGTGGACTCGAGGCCTAATCTCCCTAGCTTAATGTAAGACTAGAACAAATAGGACATAACATAGAATACTTTCCTAGATCTAATTAGAGATCGAGTAGATAGATGCTTTACCTTTCATATCATTGATCCTTTCTCCTGATGTTTGCTCCAAGCTTGATGGTCTTTAGATCTCAGCTGCAAAACCTATCAAGACAACACAAAAACAAAACAAGTAGTAAAATGCACCTAAACAATAATAGATCTAAGTAAGCAGTTTAGCAGGCAAACTACACAAAACATCATCAATGCAATGAGATTTGGTGGAAAGCATTTATATTACTGTATAATAAGGGAAAGTACATAGAAGGAATTGATTACAACCAATGAATTAACATGGCAATCCTTCTCCAACCAAGCCAATGCCAAATCCTCCAAAGGAAGTGTGGATCTCTCAAGGGATGAGTAGAGATCTCTCCTAAGCTAATTTCACCAGCATGTAGATACCATAGACTTCCTCCCTTTGGAATGGGAATGAGCTTCGCTTGTATAGGACTAAGAGGATAAGATAGGTTGAGATATGGTAGGAGAAGGTTAGGGGATCTCACCCAAGGGCTAAGGGCTAGGGAACCGAATGCCAGTTCCCCTACAGGCTAGGGATAAGACTCCACATCACTCTCCTTCGAGAATGGGCTTGAAGATGCTCTTTTATCCAAATAACTGACATCGTCGTAGGCTGTATTAGGACAACCTGCGACTTCACATGTTTCACAAGGGTGAACTGCGACGGCCTCCAAAAATGGGTCAGTTAAGGCCTCTAGTCATGGGAAACTTCAGGGATGTTTACACTGATTCTCAGGGTAGTAAGATTTAGGTGTAACAAAATGCCCCCCAAAGCATGAAGTTGTTAAAACTAGACAGGTGAAATGCTTTGACAAAAGAATTAGTGAGGACTTGGCAAGGCTGTCAGAAGAGGATACCGCTGCAGTACAACTGACTCTGAGAATACAGTCTCATATGACTCACAACATGGCTTACGACCAATACATTTCATATCCATGGTACTAATGACCAACTGAACACAATCATGGCTACTAGACACAATCGTAGATCCATGATGATATGATAACACAGCCACGATCAATACAATGTGGATCCGTGTGACTCTAAACTGACAACACAACCACGACCAATACAAAGTGGATATGTGCATCTCAAACAATCTCCATCGCAACCTGGGTAGCAAATAACTTCCCCAGGGTCTTCAAGTTGAACCCGCAATGATACGAATCTATCCATGTGATTACAATGTTTTGGAGTTGAACATGGTAGAAACCACTTGATTGTCGATCATTAATGTATACCATTAACAAGCACGAGGGAAATCACCATTCATGTCGATGATCCCCGAGGTATCATAGTACAAACCATCAAATGTGAAATAAAAGACTTTAAGTCGAACACTCGATGGGATCTTTCAATCAAGAGTCAATGATGTAAACTCATGGTGAAATCAAGGTAACTTGCCATTGAGGCATGCAGACCTAAGGTACTCGATTGGTTTCTAGATTCAATCCTCGGATGATGATTTGAAGTCGACAAGGATGAATCCGTCGAAGGGGGGCCATGATGAATCCCTCATCATCGACACGAAACTTGATAACAGATGTTTGGAGTGAATCGAATGGTAGAGTAATGTGTAAGACTGACTCAGTGCAAACTGACATGATCAAAGGTGTATTGACTGCAGATAATGAGTAACAAATGTCTCTTGAACATGGGCATGGCATGACTTTGTAGTATTGACATGACGAGTTATGAAACCAACCCCCCAATGCAACTGATGATGGAAACGTTCTTTGGATCACCCAACGGAGTGACAAGACTCATGGAGTTAGCGAGACTCGTCGACAAACAGATAACCCGAGTATTGTATTCAAATGCAGATGAGTGCCATGTTCAAGAGTAACTAAGTACTACCACAGGTAAAAGTGTAACATAAAAGCTTTCCTTTTTTCCCATCATGACTGATGAGTGCCTCATGTTTTTTTACAAGTTTGATGAGGGTAACCAGATGCTCAGTATAGCTCATCTCATAGATGAGTCCGATCCCAAATATTTTCTGAACTCGGGAAAGGAGGGGTTCTTCCCATGATGGGTCCTTCAATGTTGAATTTTAACGAGTCCATAGAAGGTAAACTCGGTGTCATTTCATGTTTAGAGAGTCTGAAAAGAACTAAAGAAGACTCCAAAAGGTCCTTTTTTGTAAAGTTAGCCTCTTCACCTGGAAAAGGGTAAAACAACGCGAGAGAAGACTCTTCCAACCATGATTGGCTGGAGTGCTCCTTTTTGGTAAAAATTACCTCCTCGTCCGAAAAAGGGATAAAGTATCACCAGAAAGACGATCATTCAAATGCTTTTACAAGCGTAAACGCATCAAGTTCGCTCGGCGATCTTTTCCTATTTAGGGAGTCTAAAAAGAGCTTAAAGAGGACTCCATGAACAACTTTGTCATGGTTGGTAACCGAATACGACAAAGGAAAAAGTAAACTTGGCACAGTTCCTTTTCTGTAAATAGTCTAGCGAGGCCGGATAAAGTGATAAACCTACACTCGTTAGACAATGCCTTTTTACTAAAAAATTTAACGAGCATGACAATGGTATCAAAAGCACTCGAAATCTTTTTCATATTTGAACCAGAGCACGAAAAAGTAAAAACTAAGCTCAAACCACTTTTCATGTTTTAACCAGAGCACAAAAAAGGTGAAAAGTAAGCTCAAATATCATCTTACTGTTTTTAACGAGCTCGAAGTCAAGTGAAAAGAATGCTCATGATGTCTGCTTAATTTTTTAATGAGCTTGTAACAGAAAAAATGAACTATGCTCAAGATTATTTTCATGGTTTATCGAGCTCCAAACCCAAAAAGAAAGTATGCTCGAAAAGTATTCCCATTGGTGGATTTCTTCTTGTCATGAAATCCAAAGGTTGGTACATGCCCCCAGCATGATTTCTAGAAGTAAGTGACTTAACTCCAACATGGTGTGGAGAGACCATCAAGTTGACTTCAACATAACGTCCAAAGGTTGAAGACATGCCCCCCAAGCTTCATTTCATTCGCCTAAGGCATAGGCAGATGAAAAGAAGGTTCAGGTACTAAGTCTATGAGAAGACTCGACTCAAAGGGAAAGGATTTGTTTCATTTTTTAACGATCTCGTCACAGGAATAGAACTCTGCTCATGGGGTATTGTTTCATTTTTTGACGAGCTTGACACAGAAAGGGAACTATGCTCGGAGAATGGTTTCATTTTTATGCAAGCTTGAAACCAAAGGTAAACTATGCTTGGGAGGGTCTATTTCACTTTTTAATGAGCTTGAAAGAGAATAAAACTATGCTCACGGGGACCTATTTCATTTTTTAATGAGCTTGACATAGAAAGGGAACTATGCTCAGGAGAATCTATTTCATTTTTTAATGAGCTTGACATAGAAAGGGAACTATGCTCAGGAGAATCTATTTCATTTTTTAATGAGCTTGAAGTCAAGTTAAACTCTGCTCAAACTACTGGTTTCATTTTTTAGCGAGCCTAAAGCCAAAGGTAAACTCTGCTCAAACTACTGGTTTCATTTTTTAGCGAGCTTGAAGCCAAAGGTAAACTCTGCTCAAACTACGGGTTTCATTTTTTAGTGAGCTTGAAGCCAAAGGTAAACTTTGCTCAAACTACTGGTTTCATTTTTTAGCAAGCTTGAAGCCAAAGGTAAACTCTGCTCAAACTATTGGTTTCATTTTTTAGCGAGCTTGAAGCCAAGGGTAAACTCTGCTCAAACTACTGGCACCTATCCAGAGGTTGGTAGTGTGCCCCCTAGCATGATGTCCAGAGGTTGGAGATACGCCCCTCATGCTTAAGGGGAAGAAACCACTAATACGTGTGCAACGTTCAGGGAAACTGTTTTATGGCAGTCATGCGATGATTGGGTGTCACGAAGGAAAGTTGATCAATGGTCACAACCCTCCTATCATAGGGAAAATACATCACTCAAAAGAGTGTGGACACTACGGCTTTCATAGCATAGACATAATCACGTCCAAGGAGAAGATTGAAATCTAAAGTGCCTTGGATGACTATGACATCAACATAAACAGTTTTAACTCCCAAGGTGATAGGTAACTGTGGAAGAATCCCTAAAGGTCTAGTAGGCCTTCTATTAAAAGCCAAAATATGGCCAGTAACCGGCACAAGCTAAGGAGACCCTATAGCTTACCAAGCAGTTGAGGATAAATACTAACAGAATCTCCCTCGTCAACTATAGTGCGAAATATTTCCTTATCGGCAACACCTACAGATATCTAAAAAGGAACATCTAAGGGGAGACCAGATTCTGCTAGACTATTCCAATCAAATGAAATAACCTCAGTACTTGGAGGAGGTCCCATGGACGAGACTTCTCCTTGCCTAGAGCTATCTGAACTGACCAGAAAGATATCAGCAGTTTCTAATTCACTTTCAGTTGGAAAATAAGATGAAGATTTCGTGATGGTGACTACTTCAATCTGGGCATTTTCCAATGAAAGAGTTGGGTGGACCAAGGATAAAAATTGATCTACCTCTTGCATTTCACTCTTCAAAGGGAGAGTGGGGTCAACCAAGGATGAGACTTGGTTAACTGCTTGGGTATCATCCCTCAAGGGAGGAGTGGAGTCGATCAAGGAAGTTGTTGAATCGACCACTTCGTTTTCACTCTCTGATGAAAGAGGGGGGTCAACCGAGGGTGGGGTTGGATTGACCGTCCTGTCAACCAATGTAGGATCAAGGGACAACTTACGACATTTAGTTGGAAGGTGTTTATGGGATATTCCCATGTATTCCAACAATTGTGAAGCTTCATCCATACGAGGGCAAAGGTAAGTACGGTGCATGCCCTTGCATAACCAACAAGGGTCTGCAGCTCTACCCTTTCGACCCTTGATTACAATGTCACTAGTCAATGGGGTATCATCAGTATGACGTCCAAAGGCTGATGACAAGGGTTGTTCCAAACGCGACCATATTTCTAAGACCTTGGAGATACCAGGGCATCTCTTAAGAAAATGGGATCCTTTACAAAGTTTGCAAGGGAATTTCGGTTTACACAAATTCGAAACAGGTGTATCGATGCTCCCAGCATGATGATCAGTGGCTGGTGAGTTCTCGGCATGATGGTCAAAGGCCTAGGTTGTGACCTTCTGCTTAGTGTTCTTCTTCATAGTCTTCCTTTTCTTCTTCTTCTCGCCCGCCTTATTACTAACATTAGAGTTTTCAGTAGGAGAAGAGGAAGAGACGGAAGCCGATTCAAATTTCGACGAAGAAGGAGAAGGGTCACCATGAGATTGATGCTCATGTGGTGAAGGACCTAGGTTCGACACAATTGGTGCACTTGGTGTAACTGGATTGGAGAATAACCATACTGGTAATCCTATTGTCAATCTAGGAAGACTCAACGTAGCCATAAAGGGAGGACCAACAGTTCCACAAGGGGGAATAACAAATGGCATACCCTGGAAAGGGGCCTCTTGGTTGGTAGTTTCGGAAGAGTCTTCCATATCTAAAATTACTAAGACTCTCTAAAGTACCACACAAATCAAACACTACTCAAGTCTAAATGCAACAAGTGAATTGTGTGAATAGGAGTGGATTCAAAGTCTGCAACCTCACGGGGTTGTCAAGGCTTCGCAAATTGCTATATACCACAAGGTCCAACTATAAAATGTGACAAGGAGGATTGGGACCATACCCTTTCCTGAATACCCGACTACCTGGATAGTACGTGTGTAGTAATCTCCCCGAGTGTTGTTCTTGGTGTATTGCTATGCCAAGACGGCCAAATGGTTAACTCAGTTGGTTTCAGGAATCTTAAAGGTGTCTCCCGATATATGCAAGGTACGTGGGAGCTCAAATCCGTAGTGGTGTTGTCTAATGCACAACCGTACAACACGAGACCTTCCTATATACTACCGAGTATGTGAAACACCTTTCTATATACGCCAAGTACGTGAAACACCTTTCGATATATGCCAAGTACGTGAAGTACTTGGTGGGTACGTGAAAGAGATTCGATATACCTGGTTGGTACGTGAAAGAGCTTCGATATACCGGTTGGTATGTGGAAGACTACAATACCCCCGGAATACAGTGTTGGCAAGTAACGACAACTGCCACGTTTTATGACGCCATAACACGTCACTAACTTACACACAGTTACTAAATGATTTTAACCTAAGCTAGCATTGATTTTATCTTGTGCGGTTAGGTGGATGCATGAGGTGTAGACAAGAAATGTAAAAATAATGCAAATCCTAACTACATGACAATGCACGTTTTCCTTTGTCTTTCGATGAAACCTACTTAAGGTAAGTGTTAGGCAGGACCCAAGTGGGTATAATTTTGGATAAAGAGCAGTTTTGGAATTGCGCAGTTCAGGCTGAGTGCGAAGAAGGAATAGTGTTGTGGAGCGCGCAGCGCAGGGTATATGTTTAAGTTTTGCGCAGATATGTTGTTTCACAGTAACATCACGACGGCTAATTTTGGTAAAGAATATGAGTAAAGGTCGGATGAGGAACCGACCTATTTTGAGTAAGGGACAGGGCAGATGATAGTGGAAAGTGACCTGTCTAAGAGAGTGACGGCAAGCAGTTGAGAAGCTAGGCCACTAAGTCGACGGCGATAGGCAAGCGAAAGGAGTAGAAAGTGACAGGCCACGATGTAGTTGTAACCGTTTCTAGTGGCTGCGGCTGTCAGAAGAGCGTGAGAGCCACAAGTGGTCCAGTAAGGCGGCCAGAGCGAGTGGAGCAAGCTGTCGACGGCGACAGGCAGGGTGGCAGGTATCCACACCAGTTTTGGGAACATTAGGGTTTTGCATATGTATTGTAAAGACATGACCTACAGGCATGGTATATAAATTGTATTGTAAAGACATGACCTACAGGCATGGTATATAAATAAAAAATATTTTGTATGGGAAAGGGTTGTTGAATCTCTCGTTTTGTATTGTTATTAACTGAATAAATCTTTGTTGAGAGACAATTTGGTAAGGCTCTGCAAGTTGTGTGCACAGAGGCCTATTGAGAGAGAAGAGAGTCTGCAGCTGAGTGCGCAGAACTGTTATACCCTTACAAAGACTAATATAACAACAGTTCTTGTGGACGTAGCCTCCATCCTGGAGGTGAACCACATTAAATATTGTGTAGTGTGATTGATTATGCTCTTGCATTTGTTTATTTGCTTACCATGGATGTCTAGATTCTCATTTATCAGCTATCATGTTAAATGCTTTTATATGTATTTGCCATAGGAGAAAGATGGAATAATATGTTAGTATTACATGTATGGGTAAATGTTGAATGCACATTATTCTAAGTCTGTGAAAGTATCAGTCTGTTGAATAATCACCTACGTGGGTAGAGCTCGAGTTGTGTAATTCTCTTGATGCATAGCACCACAAGTGCGCAGTAGTGTATGTTTCATCTACTTTCATTTGTTATAAAGCTAAACAATCTAAGACCATAAGACAGACAATTAAGTGTTAAAGTAAAGCCTTCACAGTGGTCAATTTGGAAGAGAAGCGTATAAGTCAGTTGCGTTATCCTATGATTCGCATTCTATCCGAACCGTGCAGTCTGTAGATGCGTTGGTTGCTCAGGCATCTCGCTTGCAGAAGTAAGGACCGTGATGCAGTCCTCATCCCGCAGCGCAAGTCTAATAGTGCGCTGCGCAGTAGCCCTGTCCGATGAACTCATCACATCACTGTGGAAACCTGATTCCACAGTGCCCCCATAGCTACACCTCAGGTGAGACCTCAGCCTGTTCGCAGGCTGTTTCTGAAAGGGCCGGTGAGAAGGGGTTTTGTTGGTTCCTTGAAACCGCGAAGAACCTGGGTCTACATTGGAAACCTCTAGATCAGTATATTAAGCCAACAAATGGTTCCGTTGCCGGGACAAGAATCCGTGATGAGTTGAAGTCATGATGTGCGAAGTAGAAGAAGTTGAGTTGGGCATCAACTTTTGGTATCCAGACAAGAAATAAATCTGGGCTTGATGTGACAAGACAGAGAGAAACTTCACACAGAAGGAAAAAAGACACCAACATCTCTCTGAGATCGAGTGGTTGAACAAATACTTGTGGAAAGACGTTCACGAAGTTTTCTGGGCGTCTTTTGGGAATGAGCTACATGAGTGGTTGTCAAGGCTCATAGAACACCGAAACTGTATCCCACGAAGCACACCGACCGAGTGGACACCAGAGCTGATTGAAAGGCTCAAAGCACTAGATAGTCCATTCTTACAAGCAATCGACTTCTGGGTCAACAATACATTACAAAGTTTTGTGACACAGTTCGTTGTGGACATGCTAAAGTCCTACAGCGCAGCCGAAAGAGAGTTTTTCAAGGGAATCAAAGGTAAGTATCTGAACAACCTCAGTCTATATATTAAAATGATTTGAGCTGAGAAAGTTGTTTTTAGAATGTAGTAAAATTTTTGAACTCTGTAATGGTCAATAGCATTTTTAGTGAGTCAGACGAAGAGACACGTAATCTAAGAAGTGGGAAAAGGTATAAATATACACCTAAGAAGACTGCTAGTGGACATGGACTCCGCGTAGACATTGATTCAGAAGATGAACCTGATAGCCAAGCTGCACCTATATCTTCCACTTATTAGCCTATTACTCCGTGGAATCCACAGGGTGGGAACACCATGCCTTCCATTGCACAAACTCAGCCAGTCCAGAACCCCCCTATTGCGAATATCCCTAGCAATCAGACCATTATGTTTATCTTTTCTGCTCAGCAACCTATGCAGAACCCTCCACCACCTAGAAGAAGCATGACCGAGGATATTAAGTTGCTGATATTCAAAGGAACGGGTCTAGAAGACCTTGATCAGCACTGGTTTCTATGTGAAGCCGTTTGGAGTGTTAAACAAGTACAGGATGATGTTGTTAAGCAAGCATAGCTTGTCACCACCTTTAGAGACAGAGCCTTGTATTGGTTCATTAAATACTCGCAGGGACAACAGAGAACCCTGGTAGAAATCAAGGTTGCACTCTTAGTAGAATTTAAGAAGCCAAAGTCAGAGTCACAGTGCGTCACAGAGTTGAAAGAGATCAAATAGATACCTAATGAAACGGTCTGGGAATTTGACCAGAATTTTAAGATGTTGTTTGGACCAAGTAAGCTTCGTCATAGCACCGCAGCAGCACAAGGAGTGGTTTATAGCCGCTCTATTGCCCCATATCAGACAGTCGTTGATGTAGCAGAAAGTGGCTTCGCAGGAAGAAGCCTTGGAGATTGCGATGAAGCTGGAAGCTTCAACCATGGGAGAAACTAGCACTGGCATGTCGCAGATTCAGAACCAATTAGCTACCCTAACACTACAATTACAAGATATCAAGAAAGGAAAGCAAGAGAGACAGGAAGTCTGGTGTACAGGCTGTAAAGGGGAAGGACACACTAAGGATCATTGTCCTTTACTCCAAGATTCCTTAACATGGGAGGACCAAACCCATTAAATCTGCACCCAGGGCCATGGTGTGAAATTTGCAGAACCATAGGACATCGTCCAGAAGACTGCCACATGATACAGAAATACATAAGAACACCTAAAAACTTATATTGTAACTTATGTAAGTCAGTGGGGCATGACGAGTCCAATTGCCGCGCATATGAGCTCATGTTAGAAAGAAAGAAAGATATTGAGCATATGTATGGAGGAATGTACAGAGTCCAAGGAGATACTCCATAGAAACAAGAAAATTCACCACAAGATTAGGAAGCATACAGAGCCCGCGGAGGATACCGCGGGAGAGGAAGGAATAACGGCCTAGCGTAGGGACGGGGCCGAGGCCAAGTAATATGTTATAACTGTGGCCAAGCAGGCCATGTATCTAGAGATTGTACCAACCCATGCACTACATGCAGTTACTATCAATTGTTTGTTCATGTTATTGAGGACTGCCCAGTGTTAGAGGTAGAAATGTAGAAAAGGAAATGGCTGGAGGTGCCGAACCCAAATATTCAGTTGATCGCAGCAGAGAGGAGACCTACAGATCCAAGTATCAATGTAGTGACACGAAGTGGCGCTACGATAGGGAGAGATAGAGGAGCAGAAGCTTCGACTTCTGGAGATTTTAATACTAAGCAGACTCCTCTTGAAATAATATGTATAAGGAAATATGTTGGGAAATCACCTGCTTTCGACTTAAAGAAAAACAAAGAAGTCTTTGAGGAAGTGCGGGATATCTTCAAAGAACCAGCACCTAGATCGCCAAGAATCGCGTTGCACAGTGAAATACCCCATATGGAAGATATGTCGGCTACTTATGACAGAACGAGCACTGCAGCAGAGACATGCACATCTGTTGCTCAGTTCCTCAGGAGCTGCATGAAGTTGTTAAAGAGTCCAAATGCTATAGCAAAGTTGGAGAAGGTGTTAGACTAGTATGAACCGCGCAGCGAAAATGAAACTACTGATAGCATAGTTCATCACATCAAGAAACATAAGAGAATGGGCATAGAAATGAGACTCAGTGCATAGATAGGAGATTATGAAATGGATGAGATCATCCTTGATTTGGGATTAGAAGTAAATGTCTTAACCAAATAGACATGGCAGCAGATGGGGAGACCAAAGCTATCATGGTCACCTATCCAATTGAGAATGGCCAGTCGGGAGAAAGTCATACCCTTTGGACGGTTAGCCAATGTGATTGTTGGCATTGATGGGGTGTAGAATCATGCAGATTTTGAGGTCATTGAGATTATCGACGATAGCCAGCCTTTCCTTGCGCTGTTGGGAATTGACTGGGCTATCGATAACCTCACCATCATAAACCTCAAGACAAATAAGATGATCTTTGAAGGAAATCATCTCAGGGTCATCGCACCATTGGACCCTGTGGATGGAGACAGATACAGCGAGCCGATTCAGGAGGAATCCAGGGCTCAAGATTTAGACTATCTTTAAAAGATGACCGCAAAATATTACATTAATCCTACTGCAGATGGAACACTCAGCTGGAGATGCGACAGCTATTGCATTTCAGACTCTAATGTAGGACTAGAGAACTGGCAAAGTCGCATGCATGAAGTATCTGTGAGGAGATGTGCGCAGGTTACAAAGTCACTGCGTTGGATTGGAAAGGAGGTAATCCCAATCCCTAAGTATGATGGTTTAGCTAATGTTTACTCCTTTATCAAATATTATACTGTAGCAATTGCAGATGAAAATCGCTTACTAGCATTAGATATGGCACTGCACGAGAAACCTTCCAGATGGTGGGCTGCGCATAAGCAGACATTGATCACATGGGATCAATGCAGAATTAAAATGCAGATCAGGTTTGCTGACAAGGTTACCCTACCATTTGAGAAATATAATGGACAGACAGATCCAAGACAGCATATTGAGGTCTGTTCACAAGCATGGGAGGAGAGACCAAAGACAGAATGGGTGCATTTGTTTGTGCACACAATGGAGGAATAAATTCCAAAGAAATGGTACTTAGATATGGAGTTGCGCAGGGAAACTACGGACTGTCCCACTCTTACTACGAACTTCCAGAAGAGTTTCAGTTTTGAGGACGAGAGTCCTACCATAAATTATGTGTTGTAGATTATTAAGGAAAGAATATTCAGACAAGAATGTCCACATAAGAATATGACATTAGAAGAATTATTTGGAGCTGACAGTGTACCTGCAAGCCTACAGACAGAATGGAAGGAACAGGTAGAGCATGCCATGGAATGTTATAATCTAGCTGAAGAAACTGAAGAAAAAGAAGACAGTGATGAGGACCTGCGCAACATTAAAATACCAGAGTCAGAAGGTGCACGTGAGGTAGAGGGACCTCCGCTGGAAATCCTATATATGAGTGGACCTGTGAAAACGAGGAAAGTGAACATTAGCACCAGTGAAGAGCCAAATTTCGTGGCTATTGGAGACTACTGGGATGATTAGACCATGGGGAAGATCGCAGACCTATTACATGAGTATCAAGAGTTGTTCCCAACAAAGTTTACAGAGATGAAGGGAATTTTTGGAGACTTAGGAGTTATGAAGATACCTCTTAAGCCAAGTGCAAAGCCTGTTAAGCAGAGACCCTATAGACTGAATCCGCGATACAAAAAATGAGTCAGGGAAGAACTTGATAAAATGCTCGGTGCAGGGATCATCGAGCCAATCGAAGAGTCTGAGTGGATAAGCCCTATGGTTGTCCAAGATCAGAAAACAAAAGGCGAGATCAGGATTTGTGTGGATCTTAGAAAGTTGAATGATGCTTCAATGCACGACCCATTTCCTACTCCCTTTACTGATGAGGTACTTGATAATGTTGGAGGAAATGAGGCTTATTCCTTTACTGATGGGTTTTCGGGATTCCATCAGATAAGAATCGATCCCGCGGATAGACATAAGACCACTTTTTCCACTGAATGGGGGTCGTTCCAGTACACGGTGATGTCGTTCGGACTGAAGAACATGAATGCCATCTTTTCCAGAGTTATGGTCGCAGCATTCAAATATTTCATGCATAAGTTTTTAGAAGCTTATTTCGATGATTGGATAGTGTTCGGGTTGCTGAAGGACCATTGCGCAAATCTAAGACTGATGCTAGAGAAGTGTCGACAGCATCAAATGTCGCTCAACCTAAAGAAGTGTATTTTTTGTGTACCTTACAGAATTTTGTTAGGACATATTGTGTGCAAATAGGGCTTGATGGTTGATCCTGCGAAGATCACAGTCATTGTAAACTTGCCAATGCCAAATTCAGTCAAGCAGTTGCGCACTACATTGGGGCATACTGGCTATTACAGGAAGTTCATAAAAGGGTATGCTCAGATAACTGCAGCAATGGAGAAGTTGTTGAAGAAAGATGCACTGTTCATTTGGAATGCAGAGTGTGAACAAGGTTTTGACACCTTGAAAGAGAAAATGGTCATTGCGCCGATCCTAATCTTTCCAAATTGGGAGAAGCCATTCCATGTTCATGTTGATGTGTCATGTATCGCATTAGGTGTTGTCTTAGCACAACCTAGAGAGGGAGGTATTGACCATCCCCTCGCATTTTCGAGTAGGAAGCTCTCATCTACAGAGAATAATTGTACCACCACTAAGAGAGAATGTCTAGCTATGGTCTACGCGCTGCAGAAGTTCAGGCACTATTTGCTTGGTGCACACTTCTCTATGTTCACTGACCATTCTGCTCTAAAATACCTGGTCAACAAGCCAGTGTTAGGGGGGCGAATCTGCAGATGGTTGTTACTCTTCCAGGAATATGATTTTGAAATAGTAGTTAAACCTGGCAGATTGAACTTGGGACTTGATCATCTATTAAGGATCGAGTCAGGAGAAGAGCCAACAAACCTTGAAGACAATCTTCCTGAAGCACAGTTGTTTGCTATCCAGATAGCTGATAACTATTATAAAGACATCGTAGACTTTTTGACGACTGGGTTAGCACCCATAGAGTTCACTACACAGCAAAAGAAGCAGTTGTTAGTGCGAGCAGCAGACTTCACCATTATCGCAGGTCAGTTATATAAATTGGGACCAGATGAAGTACTGCGTAGGTGTGTGTTAGAGCATGAGAAACCATTCATATTGGCAGATGCACATTCAGGAGCAGCAAGAGGTCACTACGCAGGAAGAGCCACCGTGCAGAAGATATTGCGGGCAGGGCTATGGTGGCCTACCATTCACAAGGATGTGCAAGAGCATTGCCATAGTTGCGATGTCTGTCAGAGGACAGGAAGGCCATCGCAAAGAGACGAGATGCCATTAAATCCATAGTTGACATTACAGGCATTTGAGAAATGGGCAATTGACTTTGTGGGACCTATAAACCCACCAGGAAAAAGAACTGGTGCGAGGTACATTATTACTGCAATTGATTACCTCACCAGATGGGAAAAAGTGAAACCAGCAAAGGACTGTAGCATAGGTACTGCCGCGCAGATCATATTTGAAGACATCCTTACAAGGTTTGGATGCCCAAAGATTTTGATGAGTGATCAAGGCACTCACTTTTTGAACCGGACCATTGAGGCATTGACAAAAGAATTTTGCATTCATCATCAGTGAAGTACGCCATATCATCCGCAGGCGAATGGAACTGTTGAAGCATTCAATAAAGTACTGGAGAATGCACTGACCAAGGTATGCACTGTGAATCGGGATGACTGGGACCTGCGCATTCCCGTTGTTTTATGGGTATACAGAACCACATGCAATAAATTGATTGGCCATACACCTTTTAGGATGGCCTATGGACAGGAAGCAATAATGTCGATGGAGTACATTGGTCCCAACTTGAGAATAGTTGCGTTTACATGAATGGAAGATCGCGACATGCTAGAATAAAGGCTTCTACACTTGGTTGGTCTGGAGGAGGATCGTTTCATCGCAGGCTTTCACCAACAAGTGCAGAAGTAAAGAGAAAAAGCATGGCATGATCACCATAAAAAAATAAGATCTTTCAGGTAGGTGATCTGGTCCTCCTGTATGATAGCAAGTTCATGAAATTTTCGGGAAAGTTTAAGATGCACTGGCTTGGTCCATATACTATTTTACATGTAACTAATGGTGGTGCAGTCCAATTAGCCACATTAGCAGGAGATAACTTGCCAGGTCTAGTCAATGGAAGTAGACTAAAACCCTATCGGGATAGTCATGCTTTGCAGAACCTGTGATGATCAAAAAGAGGAAAATTTCTAAGTATCACGTACAGTTGAAATTGGGCACCAGAAAGGGGAAAGAGTCTATACGCAATGTATGACGAGGAACATGTATATACCGGGCAGCACTGTTAAGATATGCCGCTCTAAAAAATAAAAAAAGAACATAGAGATGAACCACACAGTTGAAGTAGAACATAGAGTTGCACAGACCCGGTTCAACAGACCGACGGCGCAAGTCTAGTTAAACAGACCAACTATGGAGACCGGGAGGCTACGACAAGAGGTATACGTGGAACTGCAGCTGCGCAGTTGAAAGAAAAAAAGGCACACATGTGAATCAGAACCGCCAGCACATCATGAGGGAAAACGGTAATGGGGCAACTGTCGGCCGATGAGTGGGCCGTTAGCCATTATGACGGCACCGGTAAAGTTAAGCATTAAACAGCGGATATGACGGTTTGGGGCATAATAAAGGAAGAAGTGACTGTAATCTAGCCAAGATCCGACTAACAAGCTGGCAATTGAACGCTAACTTAACTAACTTGATAGCTTGGCCATGCCGCCACCTTTTTGCAATTAAGGAAACATCATTGGTTTAGGGATGATGATTGGTTGAAGTGATTGGGATCTCATAGAAGATATGGATGACGTAAGAACCATTAAAAGATTCACTAACGGTATCCTACCACATTCGAGACTAACAGGGCCTATAAATAGCCCTCGGGAAAGCAGTTATAAGTTTTTACCAGGAACTTTGCTCGTCTATGTGCGATTTTAGAGTTTCCACAACCAGAGAGCCGAGCAATCTGTAGGTGCATGTCTGAACAACTTTCCAATGCCGAAGTGTTGAAAATCTTCATTCAATCAGGTTTTCAGGGAGTCATGATAGCTCCAACAACGAAACGTGCAGCCGAAACGGGAGCTTCATCCCGAAGCTCTGCAAGGCAGGCTACAAAAAAGGGCAAAAAGCTAGCAATAGACCAGGGAGGGCTGAAGACGATTAAGATATAGAAACCAAGTACATTCGTTGAGAATCCCATCTGCCTGGCACACGACTACATTACACCACAGAAAGATGATGCACCACCTGTCCAGTTGTAGAAGAATGATGTTTACGAAATTCCCATCCCGCCCATGTCTAAACATGTGAGAATTGCAGAGGACCTTCTGGGAAGAATAAGGGATTGCAAACTTGAGGACCACGATTTGCTAGACGAAGCATAGTCGAAGCTGAAGAGGTTTCCTCAGTTCCATCCTGACCGATGCATGCATCGACAGCTTGATGTGCAGACTGTAATTGAATGTCTGTATGTTCAGGATTGGCTAAAAGCCATAGAACCATCCGAGTTGTTGCACCTGCTGTGCATCCCACATTTTGATAGGAGTACAGAGCTCACAGCAGTAGTGTGCGTTCTTCTCTATTGCATACATGGCAGTTACCTATGGCTGGACAGCCACGTTGATATTAATATTGACCTCATACACCAAATCACTCTCTTAAACAAGAGGGGTGACGACCCATCAACAGTGATGGTAGGGAAGGCACAAGAAAAAGATCTTGCTGCCAAAATAGTCGAAGAATTCAAGGTAACCAGGAAAAAATGTGGTTTCCCTACCAATGAAATCAATGACGAAGCCACTAAGTTCACAGTCCAGCTTCTTGCAGGAAAGGTGTTGTGCAAATGCAGACTCCCAGAGGTATCAGTTGCAGCAATCTGGCTTGCAGATAAAACATTAAAGGGCACTTCCTACAACTGGGCGTAGTACCTACTTAATGAGTTCTTAGCAGATGTTGAAGAAGCTCAAGATAATGGATCCCCATTCCACTTTAGTTGGTTGCTAGTATTGATTGCTCTCGTCGGCTGGAAAGAGCCCACTGGTTATCAGGGTATTCCAGTTCTGGAGGGGCAATGTTTATTATTCTTGGCCAAAAGGCACAGATCGTACATTCATCCCCGGGAAGACACGGATACAGAGTATGGTATCCTGGATTCTATCAACTAGATGCTGAGAAAATTGAACAAATGATGGAGAGATTGGAGCCCGATTGGAAAAAGGAGCAGCCAATCGATGTTGAATCCGACTATGAGCAGCAACAAAAAGAGGAAGACAAGAAAGAAAGCAAAGACAATGAGACAGAGGAAGACACAGATGATGACAAGGAGGAAGGAAAAATCCAAGACAAGGAAGAAATCATACCTACACCTATTGAGGAGGAAAAGGATCATGAGTAGACCCAAATAGAAGACCAGGTAGGACACAAAAGGAAGGCGACTGGAACACCTGCATGGGTGAAAGGCCAACGGAAGAAGAGGAATTCTGAAAGGCCCGAATTCGATCCGCAGCTACATCCAGACAATTGCCACAAAAGTCTAGGAGGTATGGGAAGAAACCCTAGCAGAAAAAGATGCTAGGCAAGAGCAGATGCAACTCCGCCTCATTTAGACAATGGAAATAGTGCAAACCATGGTCACCCAGTTGAGCTTAGGCCATCAGTCATCAGACTCTGAAGGGAAGTTAGGAGGAGCGAGTGGGCGGAAGTAGCCACCTCATATAGTAAGCCCCTACCCAAGGGTTGCGCATATAGAACTGGTGCACTTTATCTTCCCAAATGATAAGGTGCGCGAAGCAGCGAAAGACTCAGCACATTTTGACCTCAACATTGGGTCATTAATGTTGGAAGACTTAAATGAGCTACATCTACAAATTTTGGAGGAAATACAAGAAAGAGGCATTGCCTCATATGACCAGAGTGTCCAGCTAAAAGAAAATATTGAAGAGCTCAGGTAGGAATCCAAGTGGAAAGAAGAAGAATTATCTGAAGTCCGAGAGAGGGACCGCAAGCTCAAAGAGACCGTCTCAGTGGTATGCGTGAATATTGAAGAATGCGTAGAGGAAGAAAATGTTGAAGACACCATACGAAAGATTGGGGCCAAGGTAGAGTCCCTCATGACCGAAATGATGGAAATGGAAGTTTCCTATAAGGGAAAGATCACCGACCTGGAATCCAGGAAGTCAACTCCAGCATCAGATTAGCACTCAGCCACACAAGAGGAGGATGAGGCCACATTGGGTAGCATCTAGTCCAAAGTAGCAAGATGCCAAGGTTTACTTAAGCAAGTAAACGCAATTTTCATAGGATTGAATGAAGACCCGGAACTTCAGAAGATCAAAGAAGAAGCGCAGCAGACACAACAAGAGATTGATGCTACAACCACAGAGATGAAAGCTCTGCCCACATAGCAGAAGCTACCTAGGTTTAATGAAGTAAAGGAACTCCAGAAACAGCTCAAGGCACTAAGGGAAAAGGAAGCTATCACTTATGCGCAGTTGGAGAGCATAGAAGAGGAAGGGTTGAACTTAGTTCAACGGTTTGATGAGAAGTTCGTTGAACTACAAACAGCAGAGGGAACACTTAGAGAGCAAGTCTGGGAGAAGATTTCACAGGAACATCTGGAAACCATTAAGACTTTTGAAATGAAGGAAAAGGAAACAGTTGATGACACCACCGTCACTTTGAGGAGTTTCACCGCTAAGCTAAAAAGTGTCGAAGATACGCAGGAGAAGCCGGCTAGTGGAAGTGGATCGGGCACGATCCACAGGTAAGTGTTAGGGGCCTATTGGGAAGGGCCTAAGTGGGTATAAGTTTGGATAAAGAGCAATTTTGGAATTGCGTAGTTCAAGCTGAGTGCGAAGAAGGAACAGTGTTGTGGAGCGCCCAACATAGGGTATATGTTTAAGTTTTGCGCAAATATGTTGTTGCGCAGTAACATCGCAGCAGCTAATTTTGGTAAAGAATATGATTAAAGGTTGGAGGAGGAAGCAACCTATTTTGAGTAAGGGACAGAGCGGACGATAGTGGAAAGCGACCTGTCTAAGAGAGTGACGACAAGCAATTGAGAAGCTAGGCCACTAAGTCGATGGCGACAGGCAGGCTAAAGGAGTATAAAGTGACAGGCCACAATGCAGTTGTAACTGTTTTGCTGGTGACTGTGGCTGCCAAAAGGGCGTGAGAGCCACAAGTGGTCCAGTAAGGCAGCCAGAGCGGGTGGAGCAAGCTGTCGACGGTGATAGGCAGGGTGGCGAGTATCCATGTTAGTTTTGGGAACATTAGGGTTTTGCCTATGTATTGTAAAGACATGACCTACGGGCATGGTATATAAATAAGGCATATTTTGTATGGGAAAGGATTTTTGAATCTCTCATTTTGTATTGTTATTAACTGAATAAATCTTTGTTGAGAGACAATTTTGTAAGGCTCTGCAAGCTGTGTGCACAAAGGCCTATTGAGAGAGAAGAGAGTCTGCAGCTGAGTGCTCAGACAAAGAACTGTTGTACCCTTCCCAAAGACTAATATAACAACAGTTCTTGTGGACGTAGCCTCCATCCTGGGGGTGAGCCACGTTAAATATTATGTAGTGTGATTGATTATGCGCTTGCATTTGTTTATTTGCTTACCATGGATGTCTAGATTCTCATTTATCAGTTATCATGTTAAATGCTTTTATATGTATTTTCCATAGGAGAAAGATGGAATAATATGTTAGTATTACATGTATGGGTAAATGTTGAATGTGTGGTATTCTAAGTCTGTGAAAGTACAGTCTGTTGAATAATCACCTACGTGGGTAGAGCTCAAGTTGTGTAATTATCTTGATGCGCAGCACCAGAAGTGCGCAGTAGTGTGTGTTTCGTTTGCTTGCATTTGTTATAAAGCTAAACAATCTAAAACCGTAGACGGATAATTAAGTGTTAAAGTAAAGCCTTCACAGTGGTCAAGTTGTAAGAGGAAGCATATAAGTTAGTTGCCTTGTCCTGTGATTTGCATTCTATCCGAACCGCGCAGTCCGTAGATGTGTTGGTTGCACAGGCATCTCGCTTGCAAAAGTAAGGACCGTGACACAGTCTATCGTCGCTCAGTCCTCAGCCCGTAGCGCAAGTCTAATAGTGCGCTGCGAGTAGCCCCGTCTAGCCAACTCATCACATCACTGTGGAAACATGATTCCGAAGTGCCCCCATAGCTACACTGCCGGTGAGACCTCAGCCTGTTCGCAGACTGTTGTCAAAAGGGCTGGTGAGAAGGGTTTTTGTTGGTTCCTTGAAAATGCAAAGAACCTGGGTCTACATTGGAAACCTCTAGATCTTTATATTAAGCCAACAGTAAGGAGATATATTTTTCTCTTTAATAATCAAAATGAGCTTAAGCAGTAATGAAATTAAGAATTCCTACTAAGAATGCAATAACTCTAACTTTCTACAATAATAAGCCAAAAAGCGCAAAGAGAATGAAAGATGCGACGAATCTTAACAATGTATAAGACAAAATAATGAATCACTTTCAATTTTCAAATGCATGTATCAAAAATGGAACTTGATAACTAAAAGCTTTTCATATCTATATACAGAAAGTGAGAGAATATCTACAACACTCCAATCATTCAGAAATTCCCAAAGAAAAATGACAAGCACCCAAACAACTCAAAGGCAATCAAGAAAGGCTCAAAATCTACCAAATCCAATAATTCTAATCCATTTCCTATCTTTTTGAAAAAGACACATCTAAGCTACGGAAAGAAGGATTCCACAAATGTTTCCAATCAAATGCAAGACAAAGAAAAGCACTTAATAATCATGTCTAACTCAAATGTACACAAAACTGAAACAAGCCTTTTCTTCTTCCTATGAGTGTAAGACCAAAAATGTCAAATGATCAAATTAAAGCAAGAAGAATACTTATGTTTTCCAATTTCATGAATGTAGCAAAAGAGTGACAAAATCAAGCTTTTCTTTGAACTAAAGTGGAGACAGAGAATCAATCTTTTCCAATAATCATTAAATAGCTTAGCATGTAAAGGAAACAAGATGCATAACCCAAGAAAAAGAGGCTAAAAAAGACATGGATATCCCACACTTTCAAGTCTTTAAAACAAGCCAATCACGCCAAACCAAAAATGATCTCAAAACCTTAAGATGGGTCTAAACAACTATAGGATGCACGATTCATGCCCCTCCCCCAGCCATGAGGGGGAATTTTTTTTCAAAAATAGAACCCATTTCGCTTAAAAATGCAAGCAAAACACTAGTTTTGACCCAAAGACCAAACATGAATCCAAATCTCAAAAGACCCAAAAAATGGAGGAAAAATAGTATGTTGTGTCTAGGAGGTCTGTGGCTAGAAAGTCCAGCACAGAGGAGGTCTGCACACCAAGTCAAAACTCAATAAAAAAAATTGAGGGGGGCATGTCCATGTATCAAAATTAACAGATCGGCGCAGTCTGTGTTTAGACATAGAACGATCGTCACAGGTCACCAATGCGGGTATTGTGAGGATGTCACAGGACACTAGCGAGGAGGTTGCGACGAGAGCCCAAAAGACAGAGAACAGAGATCAAATAAACACTCTGGTTCCATTGCCTAGGTGCGACAGGCGAGATCCAAACTCTAGGATCAACAAATCTCCAAGAAATGAGCAATAAAATGGTTTAAGGATTGTGAGTACAGACTCATAGGAGGACTACAGACTCTTCAAAGTGAAGATATGATGGTGAAAAAAGACTTAGGAGGCAAATTAGATGGCTTGCAAAAGAAATCAACTGAAAATGGCATTCAAATTGAAAACTAAAACAATGATCTTCCTCAGTATGGTCACCATATTTGTTTGACGGACAATCTACCAAGAGCGGACTCAAGGCCTGATCTCCCTAGCTTAATGTAAGACTAGAACAAATAGGACAGAACATAGAATACTTTCCTAGATCTAATTAGAGATCGAGTAGATAGATGCTTTACCTTTCAGATCATTGATCCTTTCTCCCTGATGTTTGCTCCAAGCTTGATGGTCTTCAGATCTCAATTGCAAAACCTATCAAGACAACACAGAAACAAAACAAGTAGTAAAATGCACCTAAACAATAATAGATCTAAGTAAGCAGTTAAGCAGGCAAACTACACAAAACATCATCAATGCAATGAGATTTGGTGGAAACCATTTATATTACTGTATAATAAGGGAAAGTACATAGAAGGAAGTGATTACAACCAATGACTTAACGTAGAAATCCTTCTCCAACCAAGCCAATGCCAAAGCCTCCAAATGAAGTGTGGATCTCTCAAGGGATGAGTAGAGATCTCTCCTAAGCTAATTTCACCAGTATGTAGATACTATAGACTTCCTCCCTTTTGAATGGGAATGAGCTTCACTTATATAGGACTAGGAGGATAGGATAGGTTGAGATATGGTAGGAAAAGGTTAGGGGATCTCACCCAAGGGCTAGGGAACCGAATGCCAGCTCCCCTACAGGCTAGGGATAGGACTCCACATCACTCTCCTTTGAGAATGGGCTCGAAGATGCTCTTTTATCCAAATAACTGACATCGTCGCAGGCTGTATTAGGACAACCCGCGACGTCGCATGTTGCACAAGGGTGAACTGCGACAACCTCCAAAAATGGGTCAATTAAGGCCTCTAGTCATGGCAAACTTCAGGGATGTTTACACTGAGTATCAGGGTAGTAAGATTTAGGTGTAACAATAGGGATGAATTCACTTCAAGGTAGTAACTTCCACACTCAGGAATATGTGGATCAGCAATAGGGGCTACTAATGTGGATGGAAATGAGGGGTGTGATGAAGAGTGATTCTTCCAGCATTATCTTGCTATCTTGGGTGTCCCCTCCTTGGACCATATCATCTCCTTTTAAGTTTGATGAAGATAGTTTCCAATAGGTTTAGTAGGTTACAACTGAGCAAATTAGTTTGAGAAACTTCCATAACTTCCAATTTCAAATTTTATTATTTTTTTCATAAAATTATGGGGAATTCGCACCCTGGCCAAAGACAACATGCAAATGATTCGTGCTTTTCTAGTGTGCAAGGTGTGAATTATCATTTTTTATGTATTCGTGCCTTTGTCAAGGGAAACATGAGAATGATCCACGCTTTGCTAGTGTGCAAGGCACAAATTTGCTTCTTTGTGGTTGCAACTTTTGAGAATAAAGGGAATAGTGTTGGGATCTCACTTTAAATGCTTAGGGCCATTATTAGGGATCAAATCATGGGCTCTTCCATCCATAAGTGTCCTTTTGTGAATGAGAAGTGGCACTTTGAGTGTCATTTTTTGAATAGTCGTCATGATGGAGAAGTGTTGATTTGATTTATAACGAACATGCATAGCTTAAATAAAGGAATAATATTTTAAAATTCAATAATAAGCCATGGAATTGTGATTTATGACTAAGTTTGATGGAGTAATAACACATTCACCATGGTTTTATTTTTGTTGATACTTATCCTAACATAATGGATTCATTATAACTAACATGTATGTTTAACTATTTTAGTGGCATATCAAGACTTAACACAAATCAACATTTCAAACATATGTTTAAAGAGACAAGAGACTAGCTACCTCTATTTAGGGCACCGTCCCACCCATGCATTAACTTCCAACCACATGTATTAAAAAAACTTCCTCATTTTATATGCAATATAAGAATATATCCATTGTTTGTATATGCATTATATACATATACACAATGTGTATCCATCAATCCTCTTTAATTGAATTAGTGGTGATATGATCAAGGGTACGAGAAAGCCTTGGTCACTCCTTTGATTATTAGAGACAACCTTGATAGCATCCTTGCTTGCCTCAACACATTAGTGATCATTTTTAGAGTTATAATGTGTAATGTCTAGTCTTAACTTTAACTTAACACAACCCATGTAAAGGAATATCAACAAAAAAAAACATATAGTAGTTTCATTATACATCTATCTAGCTTAAGCTTATCTAATCATAAAAATGACAACAACAATCAATCAATATTGACATATAAGACACTCAAACTTATAATGGAAACATAGTTGTTACGGAAATCCTACTAAAATATGTCCTATAAAAGATGTATGCTATCCCATTCATGACCACTTACTTCAACCAATGCACTAACAATGTCTAACCAACTAGGCTAATACACTAAGAAATCAAGGACTATCAACTTTATGGCAAACTAATAACTAACCACAAAAACGTTGATATGGTTAACTTTGACTATAAAATAATTCTCATTATTTTCATTATTCTTATTTCATTCCTAAAGAAAATTAATTAATTAATATTTTATATATAACATAAAATAAATTTAACGTTATAAAATAAAAAAATACTAAAAATATCTTACTTAAAAAATAATTAAGTTACCAAATTGGATAAACTTAAACTTTATATTATTTGGGAAAGCCACTTTAAAAGGAAAAGTCGATAATCCTCAAAGAAAAATGGAAAATACCAAAAATATCATGCTTAAAAAATAATTAAGTTACCAAATTGGATAAACTTAAACTTTATATTATTAGGGAAAGCCACTTTAAAAGGAAAAGTCGATAATCCTCGACCTCTTTGAGATGAACAAACTTACAAATTTGATCATCTCAATGTGTTTTAGGATTATTCCAACTATCTCTTTCATTATGAACACTATGAGCATTGGTTTTAATTTTAAAATATTCATTTAAAACTTTATATTATTTGGGAAAGCCACTTTAAAAGGAAAAGTCGATAATCCTCAAAGAAAAATGGAAAATACCAAAAATATCATGCTTAAAAAATAATTAAGTTACCAAATTGGATAAACTTAAACTTTATATTATTAGGGAAAGCCACTTTAAAAGGAAAAGTCGATAATCCTCGACCTCTTTGAGATGAACAAACTTACAAATTTGATCATCTCAATGTGTTTTAGGATTATTCCAACTATCTCTTTCATTATGAACACTATGAGCATTGGTTTTAATTTTAAAATATTCATTTTAATTATGTCGTAGGCATTTTACAAGGAGAAGCGTAATCATCCACGTTGGCTAGATTCCTCGCTCATAAAGTAAATGGAAAGCTGCCAAAGAAAAATGGAAAATACCAAAAATATCATGCTTAAAAAATAATTAAGTTACCAAATTGGATAAACTTAAACTTTATAAAATTGGATAAACTTAAACTTTATATTATTAGGGAAAGCCACTTTAAAAGGAAAAAGTCGATAATCCTCGACCTCTTTGAGATGAACAAACTTACAAATTTGATCATCTCAATGTGTTTTAGGATTATTCCAACTATCTCTTTCATTATGAACACTATGAGCATTGGTTTTAATTTTAAAATATTCATTTTAATTATGTCGTAGGCATTTTACAAGGAGAAGCGTAATCATCCACGTTGGCTAGATTCCTCGCTCATAAAGTAAATGGAAAGCTGCCAAAGAAAAATGGAAAATACCAAAAATATCATGCTTAAAAAATAATTAAGTTACCAAATTGGATAAACTTAAACTTTATAAAATTGGATAAACTTAAACTTTATATTATTAGGGAAAGCCACTTTAAAAGGAAAAAGTCGATAATCCTCGACCTCTTTGAGATGAACAAACTTACAAATTTGATCATCTCAATGTGTTTTAGGATTATTCCAACTATCTCTTTCATTATGAACACTATGAGCATTGGTTTTAATTTTAAAATATTCATTTTAATTATGTCGTAGGCATTTTACAAGGAGAAGCGTAATCATCCACGTTGGCTAGATTCCTCGCTCATAAAGTAAATGGAAAGCTGCCACGTGGATGGTGCCGTGGATTTAACAGCGCGGGGAGTCCTGAGCTTTTTTAGCATGAAGAAGCAAGCAGGAAACGAGTATAGCCAAGAACAGACACAGGGCTGCATGATCTCAAGTGTCAAGTGACAATGAACCGGAATTTCGACGTCAAGCCGTGGCGACCGACTTCAACTCCGCAGAAGCAGCCCTGGTGACAACCATGGAGCTACGGCCTCCTCATTCTTCCGGTCTCGGTAACTCAGCGAGTCTGTCTGTGAATGGCGGATGAACCAACAAGGTGAGTAAGAAACGATCCAGAGCCTCCAAGAGATCGTCGCCGATGCTGCTGAACACCAACGCTTTGAATTTCAAGGCCATGGTGCAGCGCTTTATGGGTATTCCTGAAACCCCCTTTGGATATTCATCCATGAACCCTACTAATTTCTCTGCACATGTAGGCCGACAGGATTGGCAGCTGCTTGCTAAACCCTTGCCTTACAAGGCAGTAATTGACCTTAATATGAACTCTGTGTCCCACCTTAATTCTGACCCTAACAGTTATTGTCCTCAACAATATAATAGTACTATGTTTATTCCATTTCAATCTCTCAATGATTGTATAAACAACAGTTTCCCGGAATTATCAATGACAGTTAGCCGTCTTCCAGTTTTCTACAAGCAAAGAAACCTTATGTTTTATCCATCTTGGGCGTATTCTTTACCAACATTGATAGTGAGGATTCCACTCTCTTTGCTAGAAGCAGGGATTTGGGTTTGTATTACATACTATGTTATCGGTTTTGCACCAGAGGCTGAGAGGTAATTCTTATATCCTCTATATCTAAATAAATTTCTATGGCATTATATCATTAAACATGAATAGAAGCATTTAGAAATTTTACTGATTAATTAATCAATCAGTAAACCCATTTTAGCCATACTCACCTGCATATACTTGGCCTCTGCAGCGAAATCCAACGCAACCTCCTTAGAAAGTAATCTCCATGGAAAAGGAAATAAGATGTCAAGTTCTTTCCCTTTCATTGCAAAGTCTGCAAATTTATAGTAAGAAAGAAGCTCATTTGATCTATGTATTCCATATTTCTAAGTCTTTTCAACTCTGAGAAATACTAATTCTCTTAAAAAAAACATACCTGTATTTCTACATTTATATTTCTAATTGATTAACGTCCTCCTCCTCCAGACGGCTCTTCGCAGTTCACATCATAGAGTATATGGGCTAGATGCTCATCAAAAGTTGTCAGGTACCATCGCTATGGCCCTTCTTTCTACCTCTGCGAACTATTGTGTGTAGCGGGAGAAATTAACACTATTTCTAACACGCCTCCTTAATTTCTACTGCTACAGATACAAATTTTACATTTATAATGCTTCTGTGGACATATAGATTAAAAAAAACAGAAAACAACCATTAATACATGCCTGGTACTCCTCGGTTAGGCTTACAATAGATGATTACAGAACCAGACAAAAAAAATACAACATTAAAAGCAATTTCCTTCCAAATAAAAACCATATGATCTTCGCCTAAGACTTCTGCTCTTTTCTCAGGTGATTGACTCTTGCAGCTTCCTTGTTCTCTTGCTCATGGCGGTGACTGACTCTAATCCACTTCCTTTATAATCATCCGCTCTACAGGCCCGAACATCACTCACAACAAATGATCTTCTTGCAAGGGATAAAACAGGTAGGGGAGTGGAGCTACAGCTCTTCGCGCATCTCAACAACCCAGCTTTCTGAGGCATATCCTTCCAACTTCCCTCTTCCATGTAGTGATGGTCGCGTAGTGGGTTTACGACTTACACTCTGGCATGAGACTTTGAAATCATTTGCAGGTTTGTGGGTGAGAGTCATGTTCACGTGGCATTCTCTGCTCATCAGAATAGTTATTAGACAGCAATAATCAGGTTTGTTTGTTCATCCGTTATAATCTCCAACCGACCTATTTGCTCAATGTACAACGTTGAGCAAACTAAACTATTGTCATCTGCAACAAAACTATCGACCATGCTATTACGGCATATAGCGGTAGGACACAGTATAAACTATTTGCATAAACGATTTCCGCCTACTTAAGCCTAGAGCTCACTGTCCACCCAGTTTCTTCGCTAGCAGTCTCTATGTTGTAGCAATTTATACTTAAGTTGTCTCCGCCTATATTGTAGTTTCTCTGGTAGCCACTTTTTCATAAGCTTTTTATCTTCCGGATGCAGTCTATACTTGAGTTGTGGGTGATGCCCAAAGCATTGGCTATCAAGGCATGGCAAGTCAGAGGAGGGGCATATCCCAGGTGTCGTGCATGCAGTTACATCATTGCAACTTGTTATTCGTGGTGCAGGTCTTGGTAAGGTGGAATTAAAGGTATGAGTACCATTTGTCAACCTTCTTACATTGCTTTATTCCCTATACGTTTAGTTTGTATATTTCATAACAAATGTTAATTGGTAAAAATACGTGGTATGGTGTTGAATAGCATAATATGTTGCACATTGATTTTTCCATACAGTTTACGAATTGTCTTGAAGATATATGAGCAACGTTTTAGAGCAAATAGATGATTTTTTAAACAATTTGATGACTGGCTATTTTAAAATAAAAGCAAACTATGTCTGGCTGTCTCGTGGAGGGTGCAGTTGCCACACGTTTGATCCTAACAAACGATCATAGAGATAAAAGTAGTCCACGGATGGAAGGAATGATATCGTGTAAAGGCATGCAGAGACACACAAAGCTCGAGAGATAGCATTCTAGTTATAAAGGTAGGGTGAAACACATCACATTAAAACTCAAGTGCTTGTGTGTCATGAATTTTAAAATAAAATAAATTACGATTTCGTAATGGAAGAAACAATGCTTTCAAAATAATGAAACATTAGTGTTGGAGGATGGTGGAGTAATGGTAGTCTTTTTGCATTATGTTGAATTGATATTTTTTCCATTACCAATGAAAAGCAGATGTCTTTGAGAGCATTAATGGCGGACAAGGGCAGAGTTCTCTTGTTCAGATAAAAACATTATCATGGAAAGTCATTCATATTCACAACGACCCATTCTCAATAACCTTGAAATTCAAAATCATTGATGTTCTAACAGTAAAATGTGCTCAGCATCTACAGATACACGCATGCCATAGATATTATAATAGTGGAGGCAAAACAAAGTTGAATTCTAAGACAAACCCTTTTGGTGAAATTCAGGTAAGTACATCTTCTGTTCTTTTTCTTTTTTCCTACATTTGGAAAAACATGCCTTTTGATGAAATTCACGTAAGTGGATTTGGTTAAATCAGTATATAAATTTCATGGAGTTTTGTGAAATTGTTACTAATAGTAGTATATATTGTTATTTGTGCTTCCTTTCTTTCTTTTTCTAGATTCGACAAATTGAAAGCAAATGCTCCTTGTTTTTGTCCCTTTCATGCATACTAGGTATATGAAATGTATAATTGCACCCTTATTGTGCGTTTTTGTGACTTCCTTTCATGAGAAGTGTGACCTTTGTGAATATCGAATCGTTGTCTTCTCCTCTATATTACTACTATGACTTATTTCTTATTTCTTGGAGTAATGGCAGACCTTAAACAAGGCTCAAAGAGTTATAGCCACTCCTCGTGACTATTTCATATTCAAATTCAAACACTTCTTACAATCCAATGATTTTCAGTGTCAAGAGGAGTAATCCTTGGTTCCTTTGGGTTGATAGTGTCATCAAGACTAATCGCTTGAACATTAATTTATGCAAAATAAATTAGAATCTAGAAAGAGAATAGGGTGTGAGTGATTAGGGGTGGGGGGAGAGAAAGAGATAGAGATTGGGGTGGGAGGAGGGGTAGGGGTTTAGTGAGGATTGCAACAGTTAGAGAGAAGGGGGTATAGGGTGGGGGGCAGAGAGAGAGATTGGGGGGTAGTAATTGGTAGGGGAAGGGGGATTACAAGAGACAACGAGAGGGAGTGGGTTAGGTGTAGGGGGTGTATGAGAAAGAGAAAGAGGGGAGGAGGGGCTCGTTATGGGTAGGGATAGTAGGAGGGGGTTTAGGGAGAGAGAGGGGTAGGTGTGATAAGTGGTAGGGGGTGGATTAGCAGATATGGAAAGATGGAGAGGATTAGGGGTAGGGGGTGTAGGAGAGAGAGAGAGAGGGAGAGAGTGGAGGAGGTGTTGGTTAGTCGAGGAGGGGGTTGCAAATCCATCCCTACAAACAAGCCTTATGAATTCTTTGTTAGTCGAGCACGTTTTCTTGCTGCTCTTGAATACAAACTATCAAATGACCCATACTAAAAAGATGTTCAAGTTAACCCAATTGTATTATCTTCTTTGCATCTTGAACCAATAGACATTTCATCCCTCCTTCATCATGTCACACCCGATGAAACCCCATTTGTTGACCATACCTCATCTTCTACTATTCAACCACCCTGCTTCCTTGAACCCCATGAAGTACAATCCTCCTCCTTTATATCTACACAAACAAATTGTGGAACTGAGGTTAATGAAATCAAACGCTTCTTAGCCACAAGCAATGCACCAACTCCACCTTGCATTGACTGGCCACCAATAGATGCTTCCCCTATCAATGAGTACAACATAATAGGCCTCCTCTCCATGGCCTTCCCAACCTTGTTTCCCACTGGAGTTTCCATGCTTAAACAACTAGACATTCAAGAGGTTGGGATGGACAATTATGCACTGCACCTTCTTCGATACCATGACAATAGATTTGGCCAACATCCTAGGTTATGTTATTACAGATATAACCTCATGATGTGCCACCATAGCCATTCTACTGCTTCTATATTTTTCAAACGGAACATTGAAGGTACATTGCCTCCAACCATCTCAGAACTTGTACATCAATTACAAGACATGCCCGATGCTAAGATCATTGAACGAGTCATGCGCTTTGGATCCACCCTTCGTGGGACATGTTCATATTGGAATAAAAGCCAGGGAGAACTAGCTGACATGATCAATCAACAAGGGACACCAACATTCTTCTTCACTCTCGGCGCAACTGATACCAAGTGGTCGGATTTTCATTCTCTGATGCCTGGACAAGCTCCAACCACTTCAAATCAACAACACCAATGGAGGATTCGCAACCTTATTGCCAATCCACATGTTGCATCTCAATACATGCACAATAGATTCAAAATATTCCTTAAAGAGTTTCTTCAAAAAGGGCTTTCTACAAAAGATTATTGGTGCAGGTTGGTAACAAATCATATTCTCATCAAAGTTGCCTATATTCAGAACCTCAAATGTACCTTCCTAATATTTATAATTTCCATGTAGGTATGAATGGAAACATAGGGGCTCTGCACATATACATGGATTCTTATGGCTTGAAAATGCACCCAATATGGACATGTTAGATTGGGCAGATGCTACTAAGGTCGAATATGCAAAAAAATACTTTGACAAATATGCTACTGCATGGAATCCTCAACCCAACCATTCTACAACCCCATGCTTCCAACCCTCTACTACAAATCATCCATGCACCATTGGATCACATTCCATACTTGCAGCTAACCACTTAGCCAATTATGAAGACCTTGTTAATTTTACTCAAAGGCACACAAAATGTTCAGAATCTTCTTGCCTCCAGAAAAAAGGATCATCTCTTCAATGTCGCTGCGGCTTCCCTTTTGATCTACAACCTACTTCTTCTTTGTTCATTGATGCAAATGGACACAAAACATATAACCCTGCAAGGAACAATGCCCTCCTAAACATTCACAACCCTTCCATGCTCTCAATTTGGAGAGCTACTATTGATTTCCAACCTGTTCTCTCTAGACATGCTGTCCTCAAATACATTTCAAAATATGCAGCAAAGGAAGACCCCAAATCAGAAAGCTACCATGCAATTCTTTCTCATCTTGCACATGCAACTCCAAATTATCGCCCCATCCTTCAACCTGTTAGTTTTTCAACATTTAATTCAATCTGATCTATGATTTTAAATGAAAGAACAACATGTACAGCATATCAAGCATAAGAGACAAGAGACACAAAACATTTCACCAGGGAAAACCAAGAAGGTGAAAAACCCCGCAACTTCCTCAGAGATAGAATAAGCACCAATACAAAGATCACAAAGATCAAGCCCCAAGAGATAGATGACCGCAGTAGCTACTCCTCCTCCAGTTGTGCCCACTCCTCCTCTCTCTCACTAATGTGAAGTGAGTGAATGAGAGAATGTGTCAAATGAGAGAGTCACACTCTCTATTTATACTTTTACTTTCACTTGACCTTTACTCAACTAGGTCGGCCCCAACTTAACCACTTAACATAATGTTGGTTGGGCCAACCCCACTAGGGTGGTCTAATAACCCTTTAACCCACATGACTCATACAGGGTTGACCCCATCAAGGTGGTCTAATAACCCATCAAGTATATGTTACGACACTTACAATATAACTTGCGACACTTGCAAGTACAACTGACGACACTTCCAATCGGAGAAATAATACATATCCATTGGGGATACAATAAAGTACAAATACAATATACAAGTGAATATCTTCTGAAGTTACAAATACATCAACACTCCCTCTTAACTAGGAAGGTATTCTCTTGACACAAGTCATCAATACATATAGGCACAAGTCTTCAATTCTGGAGCTGGATCATCATCACTGGATCATGGAGCATCATCATTACTATTGATGTACTTGTCATCTCGATCACTAGGTTATCTCTCAATTCTTCTCATCATAGGAAGTTCTACAGAGCCAACCATTTTTCATGTTGGATGTAGGCCTAGCCTCCTGTAGGTATTCATCATCTCTGCGAGCGGGCCATCCTGTGGAATCCTCAGGACTAATTGCGTGCGTCAACAAAAACCTCAAAAGAGTATCCCATGATCCTTTATGTGCCTAAGCACGACCGAAAAGATCTCCCAGGGAGCTATTACATGTGACCACCACAAAACCTTAAAAGAGTGTCCCAGGAATGCTTATGTGCATAGCACGACTGGAAAGAACTCTAAAGAGCATCCCAGGATCATTTACGTGCCTAAGCAGAACCGACAAGATCTCCAGGACTGATTACATGTGGTCTGGAAAAACCTCGAAAGAGCATCCCAGGACTAATTACGAGTGTACTTCTCAACCTATCGGATCTCCCAAGGAAACATTATATGCCACAGGACAAAACCTCAAAAGAGTATCCCGGGATCCTTTATGTGCCTAAGCACAACCAGCAAGATCTCCCAGGGCAAGATTATATGTCCTCCCAAGAAAAACCTCAAAAGAGCATTTGCCAAATCTCCCAGGGAGCTATTATATGCCATAGGCAAAACCTCGCAAGAATATCTACAAATATCCCAAGGAAATATTACATGCTTATCACACAACCTGTCCATGGCCACGGAGTATCATCCTGATACTCATGATCCACCTGATCATCCTCGCACAGAGCATCATCCTAATGCTCATGATCATACTCATCATCATCATACAGTACATCATCCTGATGCACATCATCCTATTGCACATCATCATCGCATGATCATCCTGATCATCATCATAGCATCGTCTTGATGTATATCATCATCGCATGATCATCCTAATCATCATCACAGCATCATCCTGATGCATATCATCATCTCATAATCATCTTGATCATCATCACAGCATCGTCCTGATGCATATCATCATTGCATGATCATCATCACAGCATCATCCGGAGCATTGTCCTCTTCAGATCATCTCATTGTCCATGGAGCATAGCCCAGATGCACATCATACAACACTTACACCACCGACATGGGAGAACATGTATACCACCATTCGGGGAAGGCTCTAGCCCTTAATTTTTCACCATGGGAGAACACATCTACCACCATGTGAAAAATTGCTCAGCAATTACATCACGACCATGGGAGAACACATCTACAATGATGTCGGAAAAGCTCAGCAATTACATCAGGACCATGGGAGAACACATCTACTACCATGTCAGAAAATCCCATGTGCATCTTCGTCTTCTGGACTCATCACTTCCCCTTGGAAGGAACCTCGATCTGAAGTACACCAAGCCTCTCTCTGAAGTACTCGAACTTCACTCTGGCTAGTGGTTTGGTCAACACATCTGCAATCTGCTCATCTGTCACAACATAATGGAGCTTTATTGCTCCTCTCTGCACCATATCCTTGATATAGTGATATTTTATCTCGATGTGCTTTGACTTGTCATGGAACACCGAGTTCTCTGACAACTTCACACAAATCTGGTTGTCACAATAGATACAAGTAGCATCCAATTGGATATCAAATAAATCAGACAATAACTTCCTTAGCCATACTGCCTCACAACTAGCCGAACAAGCTGCAACATACTCTGCTTCGGTTATACTCAGTGCTACGTAGGATTGCTTCCTGCTAAACCAAGACACCTGATCTCATACTGAAGCAGCACCTCGAAGTGCTCTTCCTATCTGCAACACTACCTGCCCAATCATAACCCTCCAGGTTAAACTTTTGATTCGTATCACACTTGAGCCCATAATAAAGTGTACCCTTCAGGTACCTCAAAATATGCTTTACAGCAATTAGGTGAACATGTCTAGGATCTGTCAGGAACTGGCTCAAGGTTTTCACCGCAAAGCAAATATCTGGTCTCGTGATCGTCAAGTACATCAAGGACCCGATCATCTGATGATACATCGTGGCATCAACCGACTCTGATGAAGCATCACTCAATAGCTTCAAGTTCGATGCCATAGGTGTGGCCATGGCCTTTCAGTCCATCATCCGCTTCAGTATCTCTTCTGCATACTTCCCTTGTCCAAGGAAGATTCCATCTACACTCTGCCACGCCTCCATACCTAGAAGTAATGCATCATACCCAAGTCCTTCATCTCAAACTCGACAGCATGCTTCCTCTTCGTGTCAGCAATCAATCTATCCTCACCTGTCACAAACAGGTCATCCACATACAATAGGAGTATCACTGGATTGCCTTCCTCAACCTTGTAGTAAAGGTTGGAATACGCTTTACTCTTGGTAAAAACCCAAATTGGACAGGAAGCTGTCTATCCTACTGTACCATGTCCTGGGTGCTTGCTTCAAGCCATACAAGGCTTTCTTCAATTTGCACACATGTGACTCCCTGTCATGTGTCTCAAATCCGAGTGACTTCTCCACATCTTCTTCAACTACATCATTCAAGAAAGCTGTCTTGACATCCATCTGGTCTATCTTCCACTTCATCACTTGCCTTGTATTTCTCTATGCTATTATCTGCATCATGCTTGATCTTGTAGATCTACTTGGAAGTCATAATAGAATTCCCTTCTAGTCTTGGGAACACATCCCAAACATCATTCTTCATGATCGATTGGTATTCCTCGATCATGGCATCCTTCCATTACTGCATCTCGGATCCTGGGAACTTCATATTCTTCAATAGATAGTGAACTTCGTTGCTAGAACAAATGTTGGTGTCCTTATTTTGTAGGTGATTGTACACGATCTTTCCTACAAGTCAAATTCAATTGCATGATTAGAAACTTCTCATAGTTTTCAGAACAAAGTCTTACACATAAATGCATATGTCATACAGTCGTGCAATTATCTTAGCCAATGCTTCAATACAACATTTATCCATATCCCATAACTTTCTAGATGCCTTCCATCTCTACCAGAACATTGTTAAGAGTGTGCACAACTCCCAACATGTCAGCAAAGAGGTTTCATTCTAGATAAGTAGCAATGGAATGTTGTACAGTACCATAGGCCACTTACCCATTACTTGCATATTAGTAGTATCTTGTTCATTTAATGAAACTTTTCTAATATGCATAATATACATCTAGGAACATAAGCATGTGCATGACTGGACAACATCATTTAAGTAATCAAAAATGACAATTCAAATACTTATCTTTGTTTGGTTGTTGGGTGGAATCCCTCTCAATCTTTGCTTCCTTGCAGGAACTACTGGAGTGTGCTCCCTCTGGATTATCTGCCTTTGAACTTATATCCATCCCGAACCACTATGCATGCTTAAGTGTGCACTAGTGTCATCATTGTGTCATCCTCAAGATCTCATACATAATCATACAAGCATTAGTATAATCTCAATACTATCAAAATATTATGATTCTAAATAATCTTAAACATCTATGATCATGGTCATTTCATACATAGGTAATTTGTCACAAGTGTTAGTATTCAAGGTTTCAAGGAGTACTTATGCATATTCTTATTTGACCATAGGACTCTTCTATTTTTCCATATCATCAATCAAAGTAAGAAGCATAATATGCATAAACCCATGATTACTCAAACTTATAACTTCATGAATAATCATTAACAATCATACAAAAGTATAATTATCTAAGATCCTAACACAAAGTAGGATTCTAACTCGATATAGGAAAACATACTTGGATTATCATGCTTGTCTATCATACCCAAACAATGTCTTCTTTGTTCTCTTAGAGACCTTATGCTAGCAACTTGCATATCTCATAAGTTAATAATTGTAGAACCAAGTTATACATACCTTGTAAGTAGAGCTTCTATGTGATCCATGACTATGGATGAGTCTTTGTCTTCATGTCACCATGGTCATATGTTCTTTATCTAGAACTTGATTTTTATTTCTTGATGTACCCTTCATGTTAGTGAACAACAGCATCCTCATACAAGAGCACAGTTTATTAGTACAATCATAAGTGGCATACCCCTAATCATTGAATGTATTCACATGCATTCATACGTTTACTAGGGTGATAAGACAAGTCTAAAATTAATCAAGATTGTACTAACCTCAAATGAAGACAAACATATCATAAACTTAATCATAAACGGATTTCAAAACATACCTGTATCTCTTCAAGTCATACATGTCAAGATTTCTTGTAATCTTCTTATGTAAGGCCTTAGCCTCATCTCCCTCTGAAACTGGAACTTCTTCACTTATGTAGGTGTCCAATTCATTCTCTTCTAGGATTAACCCAATTCACTTTGATTTGATGAAACTGGATCTGGAGCTGGATTAGGGTTTGTCAGAGAAACCCTAAAAATTCAAACTTTGAATTTCAAACTTCTGATTGGATGAAAAGATGCGCCTTGCTGAGCTGATCAAGCTAGTATACTTCAATTTTGAAATCTCCAAAATTTGACCCCTCAAAGTTGCCTTTGAAACTTTCGGATCTTCTAGTTAAAATCCTGAACTAGGGTTTGATAATGCCCGGGGTTTCTACCCAGCCAAAAGGTTCGATCTTGTGCTCTAAACTTTGATTTTTCTGAAGAGCATCCAACCATGGTCACAGATTCCAAAAATTTCAACTTTTGCAAAAACCCTAATTTTCCACCTTTCCGATCAAGATCCCGAACTAGGGTTTGATAATGCCCAGGATTCTACCCAACCAAAAACTTTGAACTTGGTCTCTAAATTTCAATTTTGCTGAGGAGAGTAATCCTATGCTAAGATCACTCATAAATTCCACTTCTGTCAAAATCCCTAATTTCCCGCAGTAGTGACAAGCCAAAAATGAGAATGCTCAGAATCCAATTCTATTTCATAGAAATATGTGCCTTATTATTTCTGGTGCATCTCTAAAATTTAGGATACACAGGGTCTGAAACTTCTTCCTGTGGTAGCCTGACCTGTCACATTTCCAACCCCATAGGTCTGACCTCAAATGGATTCTCTGAGAGAGAGATATGCCAAATGTCACAACGTAACTTGTTTATGGGATTAAACAATATAGAGAACTTGTACGGAGTGCCACATGTCACTGTTTCAACTTCGGCCTCTGAAACCTGGACCTGTGAAATTACAATCCGTGCTTACTGTCACTTTTTATAGAATTTCATTTGGAGCTTCCTAGCCCAAGTTGTGACCTTTTTTCCTAGGTCACCTGTTTATGACTGAGATCTGGAAGAGGCAGAAACCCTAAATTATACGGGATCATAAAATAGAAAGTACAACGAATTAGATTTTGTTCTTCGGACACAAGGTACATGGGGATGTTATCTTCGACCTGTACAAGTTTCAGAACCTAAACATTTTCAAAATGGATTTATAGCGAAAGTGCCATGATGACTAGTTTTTACTATACCAAGCCCTAGCTTCCAATTTGTCGCAAGTGCAACAAGTGTCATAAATGCCATACCATGGCTTCCTTCAGGATAGCTCTGATACCATGTTAGTTTTTCAACATTTAATTCAATCTGATCTAGTATCTTAACTGAAAGAACAACATGTACAGCATATCAAGCATAAGAGACAAGAGACAAGAGACACAAAACATTTCACCAGGGAAAACCAAGAAGGTGAAAAACCCCGCAACTTCCTCAGAGATAGAATAAGCACCAATACAAAGATCACAAAGATCAAACCCCAAGAGATGGATGACTGTACTAGCTACTCATCCTCCACTTGTGCGCACTCCTCCTCTCTCTCACTAATGCGAAGTGAGTGAATGAGAGAATGTGTCAAATGAGAGAGTCACGCTCTCTATTTATACTTTTACTTTCACTTGACCTTTACTCAACTAGGTCGGCCCCAACTTAACCACTTAACATAATGTTCACTAGAACAACCCGACTAGGGTGGTCTAATAACCCTTTAACCCGCATGACTTATATAAGGCCGAACCCATCAAGGTGGTCTAATAACCCATCAAGTATAAGTTATGACACTTACAATATAACTTGCGACACTTGCAAGTACAACTGACCACACTTCCAATCGGAGGAATAATACATATCCGTTGGGGATACAATAAAGTACGAATACAATATACAAGTGAATATCTTCTGAAGTTACAAATACATCAACACAACCAATTAGACGATTCCTGTCAGATTTTGTTGCAGATCGTGACATTGGTGCACAAGAGACTTGCCACAGGATCCAAAAACTCCCTCTTTCCCTTTGCAGTCACTCCTTTTTATCCTTGAATGTTAGCCAAAGCATTTTTTGACATGTTTCCAATGACTCTCCTGAGCCAACACCCACCTTCATTTTTGCATAGATGTAGCGACCCCCTACACTCGGGCACCTTACCCTTCTTGAAGCTGCACGTTCTTGGTCATTCTCTCCTCGTAGAAAGCACTCCCAATGGAAACCAATCTACCCTCCCAGATTTGTTTGTGTCTTTCCTCGCTTCACTACCATTCCACCCTTTACTGCATATTCCTTTGTTTCATTCTGTTGGAGCGAGCTCCTCCTATACAAAACCTTTCGCACCCTCCCCACCAGTATCATTCATTGCATGTGCCTATGTTTTTGTTCCTTCCAACTTTCCTCTTTTCCTACCAGCATTCATTTTTGCCCCTTAAGGGGCAAATGCTAGTAAATAACTTATTTACATCTGAGTAGTATGATGTTTTAAATCTTTTCTCAATATTTTTATAAGTACTTAAAAAAACAAATTTGATTGTTTTTAGTGTCTTTTTGAAGTTTGACAACGAAATCTTAAAAAGTAAACTCAAGATAGATTGAAAGTTTTAAAACAAGTTTATATATGCTTGAGAGTGATTTGTTTTGTGATGTTTGTCTCATGAATGTATGTATAAAAAGTAAACTCAAGATAGATGGAAAGTTTTAAAACAAGTTTATATATGCTTGAGAGTGATTTGTTTTGTGATGTTTGTCTCTTCAATGTAGGTAGGAAGAGACTCTTCAAATAAGACAAATACAAAACATTTTTGGAAAGTTTATAAATACATCACTTTTTGAGTTTTTAAAATAAATTTATTACATTGATAGGTGTTTATATCTTAGAATATGGAGTGGACTATCATCTATGTTTTTTTCTAGATTGAAGGAGGGTAGGACATGGATGACAAGCCGTGAGAGACAACTCATTTAACTAAATAAGGTAACAAGTAGCTAAGGCATAGACAATAGGTGATTAGAATTAAGCATGGAGAACAAGTAACATATAACTTGTTCATGGCACTTAACTTGTGACCTATGGGTGTTCACCGACCACGAGTTAAGTGGTTGTGCTAGTATATATTTGAGATTGGTTTGTTTTGTGTTGCACATCCTATAAAATATATTTATATATTTTTCAAATAAGTAAATAGATGTAATATAAAACTTATTAAAAACAAAAAAAAGAATAAGGTGTTTTGCATTTTTTTTTAATTAAAATATAATGATTATCAAGAGTTACTAAGGGGCAATGCTTATGTGCCTTCAAGTAGAGTAGAAAAAAAGACAATGAGTTAAAAAGTTAATGAGTTGGCGTGTATGATTCTTGGGTTTTTTTGTGCTTAGGGTTTTGATCTTAAAATTAGATATCAATGCAACAATGTAAGTGTTTGACCAATTTCATGCAGCAAGTCTCTTGTTAAAATTTCCTAAGTTTTTCTACAAAATTGAAAAAAAAAAAAAAAAAATCTACAAAATTTAAAAAAAAAAAAAAAAACTAAAATGTAGATTTGAATTGTGTTCCTAAAATAAAAACTTTTGAAAGTCAATTATTTTTAAGACTTCTTCTTAAATGTTTCTAGACAACGGATTTTGAAATGTTGAAAAAAGTGATAAGTCATTGACATCAAAAAGTTATCTTTAGAAAGCCTAGATCAAGTGTCACTTGAGTTTTCAAAGCAACTTAATAACTAAAATGTAAAAATAACTTAAATATTGGGTTGTAGATCTAAATGAGCTCAGATCCACGTTAAGATTCAAGTAGATATATCATAGGTTAGAAAGCAAAAATCAACCTACAAAATCCCTTTTGATCGTAAGGGAGAGGATGCAAACTAATCTTGGATGACTAACCAATTTTTTCGATAGAACGGGGAAAGTTGCATTACAATCGTAACAAAGATTTATGTTGTACAAGAATGGATCATTTAATTACAATATGGTTGTCTTGCGTACCTGTTATTTAACAAGATATCATTTAACACAAAAATGCAAGGAATATCGACATTAGGAACCCATGGTTCAAAACATATTAACTTTTGTAAGAACTATAAAGTTTGCATATCAATTATGAAGAACAAACTTATTCAATCAATATTTGATGGTCTCAAAGAGCTTGCCCATTGCAAATTGACTCGGATTAGTAATTTCATATTCCATCGTCAGTCAATATTTGATCTTAAAACATTTTGCAATTCTTATTCCTATAAAAACTAATACATGTGAGTTGCACATTTGATGCTTTCTAATCAATGATACAGAGCTTTCTAAGGCTAAAATAAAATCCTTCCTTTAATGCAATTTTCTTGGACAAGATGCAAAAGTTCATTTCTTCTTCAACAAGCTTGCTTAAGAAAGATGATCAAATTTTAGATTTATATCTAATGGTTGAAACTTTGAATGACTTCATATACCATCTCTCTTCAGCAGTACAAGAGGATGTCCAATGGAAAAAATTCGATTTAAAAATCCAAGTTTTTGGATCTAATGGCACAGAAAGGGCAGATATTGAGCACCAGAAAATGTTCCAGTTTAAGCTCTTAAATTTCATACTTTCCTATTCATGTTTTTTAAAAATTTGCTAATAATCTCTAATATTAGCATCCCTTCATTCAATCTAGCCTTGGTAAAATAATCATATATTGAATATTAACAAATGGACTTACAAGCACGACTTTAGATCGTCAAATTTACCACAACGAGGAGCTTCAGACTACTTGTAAAGAGCAAAGGTTAAATTTATAGAAAACAAATGCTTGAGGGATTAAATCACATCTAAAGATTAATCTTCCCCTTTTGAACCACAAGCAAACTCAAACTCATTGGTTCTTCATACAAATAGACCACAAATCCTTAATTTTTTTGTGAAAAGAGTGTTCCAAGTATTTCAACTTTGTGATCTTACAATCGTTCTACATAAACATTTGCGAAAAGAAATGCCCAATACCTTTCAAATGTCCTCCAGAACATCTAAAGCCTAAAACTCAACTCGCTCACATTATATAATGGTGTAAGAGGTTATTTATGTAATTTGTATTTTTTTCAAGAAAATGTTTGGGCTATATATATCAGACTCTGAAGTAAAAACATTTAAATGAAATTAACCTCCCAAAAGTATCAGGTTTCAATATGCACTAGGTTATTGTGTGTAAATGTGTGTGTCATTACAGAAGGTATTTGATAAACAATAATAGAATTGGAGGCATAGGAATTCTTGTTTACAAACCTGGAGAAGAGAGTTAGGTTGAGGCCTCTCACTAGAAAAAATAGTGTTATAGTCCACACTCCAACTTGAGAGATGGACACCTTGTATTACAACGCATGTAGGTGTGATATGTTGTAGTGCTCAGCAACCAGAGCTGGTCAACATAATGACCCAACATTCGTTTGACCTCCTTCACAATTATCCTAGCAGGAGAATACCAATACCAATTCTAAGAATTGATTCTAAATTCCTCCCTCTCATTGTTTTCCAACGTCCATGCCAAATCTCCAACATAAACAATACAATTAATTCTATGATCATTGAAAATCTCACCAATTCTATACCCCAACTATGAGGGAGAAAGTAGAGCTAAAAATAGTTTGTTTAAAGTAAATTCTCACAAAAAACCTAGTAACAGAGCATACTTGCTAAACATAACACAACCTAAGATAAATTGGAGAATGATCCTTCTCCGAGAAACATACTTGGATGTTCTGACTCATACTTGATCAAAGAAGTAGTTCCAATGGTATTTCCCATCTTATGTTCAAGCAACACAACACTAGGCAGAAGCTCCTGGATTGTCTCCCCCCTGGGCGTCGACTGAACTGAAGGAGCGACGTTCATGAGCCTAACGATCTTGTCTTTCCATCTCTACCTCCTGCTATAATTGCAAAATTATTTCGCTTGGAATTGTGCAAACAATTTTTTAGGATGGTGACTTTGTGCTTGAGCATGAGAAATTTTGTTGAGAGCTAATGAATTCCATGGTTCAAGAAGCAATTCGCACTATTGGTACTGTCTGACATGGGGGCCTTTGGCCTTTTCCCTTCCCAATTATTTTCTCCCCCACTCTATTTCTATAAATGAGGACTCATTCTATGTCATGAATTCACCTCTTTTCCATTATTCGAGAACCGCCTCATCTACTTTAGTCGTCGAGGATTAAAACGCCGCTTCCCACCAACGCTAATGAGTGGACTGTCATTTTGAGGTTGGATCGCCCCCTAAGATTAAATTCATAAGACCTTGAGGATTGGGATCCATCAATACAATCCGTTGTGAAATAAGATTAACACCAAGGTTTTTTTTCCAAATATGAAAAGCAGTAACTTGTTATTAATAGTAATCAAAGTTACTTAGTACAAAAAACGAAAATGGATAATCCTGTGATCCATGAGCAAAGAAAGATAGTTATGTCACCATTTAAAAAATACCCAAAAACAATAACTCCAAACTAGTTATATCATAATACAATCCATATAAAAAAGGTATAAGACTTCAACCTCAAAAGTAACTGCAACTGTTCAAGCTTGGAAAATATAAAAAGACCCAGTATCCACTATGTGATCTTCAACAAGATCAGCATAGTGAATGAAACCATCCATATGAACAAGAGTAATTTTTGATAGAGCATCTTCCCATCTATTATGCTCCCGGAAAATATGAGAGAAGGATATGGAAGGAAAGCCAATGATCAGTTCTCTGGTTTGATTCACCCACTTCTCCAAGTGAATAGTATGTAGCCTTGTGATGCCAGCAACCCAATCAATAACCACTCTTGAATCCTTGAAAACCCACAAGTTTTGTATACCTTACTTCTTTGTAGTCCATGGGAGTCCCCATAGTGCCAAGAGTTCAACCTTAGTGTTTGTGCCCCTACTACCTCCCATTTTTAACAAAATATTACGGTCTTTTTTAATTTATAAAACCATACCAACACCACAGAAACCTTCCTGAGCAGCACCATCAAAGAAACCAACTGATATATAATCTTTCACCTTTGGCACTAAATGGTTTCGGACTTTCTGTGAAGGATTTTCCTTATGATATTCAGAATACAAGCTAACCACTTTCGAACAAACAAGAAACACTGAAACAAGGCAGTCATCAAAGATCACTCTATTTCTCATCTTCCAAACCTCCCAAATGATAAAAAGTGGCAATACTTTATATTTGACTTTGGGATGAAACCACTGGAAGAAACAGTCATGATAATTTGAAAGCAACCACTCATCCTGGTGTTGCAAATATCTCCCATCTAATTCGTCCCAAATTGTCCTGAAGAACTTACAATGGTTAAACAAATGTGTCACTGATTCAGCGGCAGTTAGACAAAGTAGACATCTTCCAAGACCGTAAAAACCACACTTGTACAAAATATCCCAAGAAAGGATCTTATTCTCCAAGCATAACTAGATAAAACATCTAATTTTGATTGAAGCCCACCTTTTCCAAACCAAATTATCCCACCACTTCGGAGCTATGGAAAACTATAAAGAAGTCAGGGAATCATAGGCCGATTTGGAAGATAATATCCCATTGGCATTACCCTAGTCCAAACAAGAGTGTCCATATCAACAGATAGTCTGCTACCTTTGCAATGGAGAAGTAAGATGACACGATTCCATTCAGCTGCAAACTCGACTGGTAGTCCTAGGTCCGACGTTGATAACCAATATGATGAGGAAGAATTAGCACCGTCACGATGGAAGATAATATCCCATTGGAATTACCCTAGTCCAAACAAGAGTGTCCATATCAACAGATAGTCTGCTACCTTTACAGGAGAAGTAAGATGACACAATTCCATTAAGTTGCAAACTCGACTGGTAGTCCTAGGTCCGACGCTGATAACCAATATGATGAGGAAGAATTAGCACCATCAGGATGACAAACTTGAGCCAAGACAAATATATTTCACCTATGTAGTTGATCAATCAATTGTTCATATAACTTATACTGATCCCCTACACCAAGGATAGGATCAATCCCAATATAAATCTAAATTCCCCAACCAACTTTCCAACTGAGCCAACCACCTAGGAGTGGAAACATTTTAATGAGACCCCTCCAAATAACAGAAGCATTACCAACATATAGTTTTGGATTCCTAATCCATTGCTCCACAAATAGTGTTTTCAAATACTTAGTAGATATAACCTTACTCCACAGACCAGACCCGAAGATCCCCCACCAGAGGCATTCAACGCTCAATGCTTGACAAAAACGACCCAAATGTTTGAGTCCCCATCCACCGATATGCTTCAGCGGAGAGAGACTTCCCCAACTTTCCAAGTGGAATTTTGAAACTTGTAAACTACCATCCCAAAGGAAATGAAAAATACGTTTTCTGATGCTCTGTGGATAATGCAAGCCGGAACGTTAATAACCAATATGATGAGGAAGAATTAGCACCATCAGGATGACGAACTTGAGTCAAGACAGAGATCTTTCACCCATGTAGTTGATCAATCAATTATTTAGATAACTTATACTGATCCCCTGCATCAAGGATAGGATCAATCCCAAAATAAATCTGAATGCCCAAACCAACTTTCCAATTGAGCCAACCACCTAGGAGTAGAAACGTTTTAATGAGACCCCTTCAAATAACAGAAGCATTACCAACAAAAAGTTTTGGATTCCTAATCCATTGCTCCACAGACATTGTTTTCATATAATTAGCCAATATAACCTTACTCCACATACCAGACCTGAAGATCCCTCACCAGAGGAATTTAATGCTTAGTGCTTGACAAAAATGACCCAAATGTTTGAGTCCCCATCCACCGATATGTTTCAACAGAGAGAGACTTCCCCAACTTGCCAAGTGGAAATTCGAAACTTGTAAACTACCATCCCAAAGGAAATGAAAAATATGTTTTATGATTCTCTGTGGATAATGCAAACCGGAACCATCGCCAAGGAATCCCAATAGACAGGAATACTTTCTAGCACATATTTGTCCAAAATAAGGCGCCCTCCTAGAGAAATCCACCTAAATATCCAGTTGCTAATGCGTCTGTCCACCTTATGCAAGAGCAAAGACCAATCCTCTTACTTGTAGCAATTAGGTTTTAGGAAAAAACCCAAGTACTTAAAACCACAATCCAGCAAGTCCATATGAAAAAGAAAAAGAATTGAAACCAAATTGCAAATACTAGGATCGTGACAATTATACAAAAACGAGGATTTCTGTACACTTACAGCCATCCCTAAAGCATAGAAAAAAGTATCAAAAATTTCTCTATAACACTACCATTCCTTTACCAAACCGGTACCAAAAATTAAGACATCGTCGACGAATAAGAGATGTGTAATGGAGAGTGAACGGGTCAAATTTATACCTTTTATCCTCTTGTCATGTTTTGCATAATCGATAGAATAATTGAGGCCTTCAATAATCAAGAGAAAGACTAAAGGTGAAAGAGGATAGCCCTTCCACAGACCCTTCCACATTTGAAGAGAGTAATGGGAGATCCATTGATAAGTACAGCGAAGTTTGCATAATTAATATAGTCCAGAATCCAATTAGTCACTTCTACCAGTAATCCAAACTGAAGTACAATGAACCGGAGGAAATTCCAATCCACCCGATCATAAGCTTTAATAAGACCCATTTTAAGAATGAAATCCTGATTGTCCTTAGTCTTAATCGAATGGAGACATTCTTGTGCCACCCCCACCTCATCCAGAATTTGGAGATCACACAAAAAAACAAATTGTTTCGAGAAGACAGACCTAGACAGAACTAGTTTAATTTGGTTGGAAATGATCTTAGTAATAACTTTATAGAGAAGATTGCACAGAGATACGACCGAAAGGTATTAAATCTTTCAGGCTTATCCTCTTTAGGAATAAGTGCTAAATAAGTAGCATTCAAGCATGCCGGCACAAAAAATTTCCTTCTAGATTCTTCCACGGCCTCCTGAAAATCTCTGCCCATCATATCAAAAAATGGATGAAAAACTCAACAGTCCAAACATCTGGACCCAGTCTTTTGTCTTTAACAAACAAGTTTAATACATCCTTGATTTCCTCCAAACTAACCTCAGCTCTAATCTTCTCACCTTCCCCCATGCTAAAAAAATGAGGGAACTGCTTTATAACCTTTAGTTGATCCATAAGTCTTGTCGAATTTTCGGCTTTATATATGGTCTCAAAGTGAGACACCGCTGCTTGTTTGAGAGAGTCTTCAGAATTCACAAACCCCCCAGGAGAATCCTTCAATTCCCAAATCAAGTTGTTTAATCTCCTTTGATTGGCATATCAATGAAAAAAAATAGTATTATTGTCACCGTGTGATACCCAGACAACTCTATTTTTCAGCCAACACGTATCTTCTACTTGCTTTAAGATCTTTTCCCTTGAAGTTTCCAAACTGATCAAATGCTCTTTCCTTTCAATAGAAAAGTAATCCCCGTCAACTTTCAAGACCAATGTTTCGATTTTGGCTTCAATTTGATGAAGCTATTCCATGTTAGCCTTTTTCTTCTCCCTATCCCACTGTGCAACCTCGATTCTGAGGAGGTTTAATTTCTCTGTCATGCCTAAAAATGGAGACGAAGTATTAGAAGTTGAAATGGAAGACCACTTTTCCTTCACAAAAATACTAAAACTTGGATCCGCCAGTGAAGTACAATTAAACTTGTAGGGGTAGTAGTTATAACTTTGATCAAAATCAAGTTTAAGTGCAATAGCTCTATGGTCTGAAACACCTGTGGGAACCGCCCAGGATTTAAATCTTCCCAAATATATACATAGATCCTTGTCTATAAGGAAACGATCTAGCCTCTTTGCCACCCTTGATTTCCCTGAATGACCATTGGTCCAAGTCGGGACCAAGGAACTAGGAACCATATCCAAAAAACCAGCATAATTGAAAGTCTCCCTGAAATATGGGGATAGTGGATCATTCACATTTCCAAATCCCCACACTTCAACCGAAGAAAGAGTCAGGTTTAAATCCCTCACTAGTATCAATGAAGGGTTATTCAGAATCCCTGTGCTAACAATCTTATTCCAAAACTCCTTTCTCTGGAGATAAGGACCATATATATTCAACAGACACACCTTCTTAGTCAAACCTCTAAAAGAACCAACAATCTGAATACCTGCAACAATGATGAAAGGTTGTAAATCAGCGAAAGCAGGGGTTCCAAGCCACCAGAAGCCCCCCTCGAAGGTGACAAGAATCAGATCCACAACATTTCCACCCTGGCTTAATCTTAAGAAAGAAATCACAGGCTTTGATAACAGGAACCATAGTCTCCCGAAGGAAGACTACGTCCGATCTAACTATCTCAAATAGACGCTTCACAACAGTTTTCTTGGGAGCGTTTCCAATCCCATGAATGTTAAAGGATAAAATGATCATTAAGAACCCAACGAATGGGGCTCACCAACTCTAAGGGCCCCTTCAACAAACAAAGGAGAAGACTCAAAAGATAAAGTTGTAGCCACGGAATAAAGGGAGGATAATTTAGGATTAATACAAAAAGGAGGGTCCATATCTAAGGTCCCAATAGAGAGCTCGAGAGATTTTACAATCTTACATTTTTTCCTTTCCAAGTAGTAACTAGAGAATGTCTGACAAAGCCAATGGGGATAGCAATTCCCGAGTGCTCTGGAATACTGACATAAGTCGAGAGAGGTTCCTCTACCAAAGGATTCAATGAGGACAAAATTCCATCGTCCATAGGTGGCGAAAAATACTGGTCTTCCAAGGGAGAAGGTGAGAGAGTAATGGCCAAGGAGGGAGGAAATGGAGGCCTAGATGAGAGAGGTGGGACAACAACAGCTTGAGACAGAGGCAAACTAGACATATTTTCTAAAGGGGCTACATCAGAACAGGGAAGCTCGGGATCAAAATGACCAGAATTAGGAGAGGCTCCAAATCCAAAATCGAGAGGATGAGAAAGAGGAACCTCTTCTATCGGATAGCATTCAATTGAAGCAAAACTTCCCGACGGCCCCTCCACAGGTGAGGGAGATAACTTTCATACCCCAAAATATCCTTGACGAAAAGAGATTTTAATAAAAGTGGAAGGAATGTTTTGAACTTACCCAAGAAACGTAGAGCAAAGTCCTCATCCAGTGGCAAGGGGAATTTTAGTAAAGGCTCCTGGTCTTCAGAATCCTCCTATGAGGGTGAAGAAACCTCAGAAGCAGTCAGAGACCCTTTCAAACCCCAGGAACAATCCTTTAGAAAATCTCCCATATGGTGACACTTGAAACAGTGGAACGGAATCCGCCAATAGTCTAGCCTTTGAATGAACATGCCACCAAGCCACCACACTTCAACATCTTCAGGAAGTCCCTCCAAGGGATCTAGTTCAGGAAAGATCCTAGGCATCCTCCTATCAAAAGCCATAAGTGTGGCCTCCTCAACAAGAATAAATCTACCGATGGTGTTTGCAACCTACATAAAAGAACCAAAATTCTAGCATTGCAATGGGAACCCAAGCAAAAGAACCCACAAATGGCGCTGAGGGAGTTTCTCCTTCCAAGGATCAAATCTCATATGCCATTTGCATAAAACCAAAGAACCGCAGCCAATAACCCAGAATCTAGATGAAATAGTGTGCAGACTCTCCTCCAACATAAAATGGAAGTAAATCCAGTTGTTTACCAACATAATAACCCTCGATGCATAATTGATAAGTGGTTTCCAGGTTCGAGAAATCCAATCAAAAATTTCCAAATGACTCATTTTAATGTATTCGAACTTACCTAACAGAGATCTGGTCGACAATCCTTCCACCATATCGAAGGTGATGTCCTTCCCCGGCACACACAAGGCTCACCCCTACTTTACCTTTTCAAATTTTACCCTCATATGGACCCTAGGTTTCTCCCCATTTAAAGTCCCCTGAGAGGGAGAAACTGGGCCACTAAGATGAGAAATATCACCCCCGGTACAAACAAACGTACACTCAAAAGGCAGCCCAAAATTTCTAGAAGGAGACGACTGAGACTGTGCACCGTAGTGTGACTTGTTAGGAATGGATGAATGGTTGTTAGACAAGACCTTATAGGGAGAGGAAAAAACCACCTGAACAGAAGGGTTTGTCCAAACCCTGGTACCAGAGGTAAGAGATGTAGAAGTCCCATCCCCACCGTCAACTAGTGAATTATCTAGGGTTGACCCGTGAAAACCAGGAACGGTTCCAACATTAGAATGGAAAGGTACCATATCGACATATGGAGCCCCTATGAAACGAGTCCGACCCTTGAGAGGAAAAACTATCCACATAAAATGACAATCACGTGCAGCATCTAAAGCATGATAGATTCCCACTTTTTTTAGGCTAGGTTGGTACTAAGTCCCCCATTACTAGGTGACATACTTCTAGCTCCCAATAGACTTGAAAAGAGTAAGTTGTAATCAACAGGGAGTTTGTGGGAAAATAAACATGATCGAATCGTACACAAGATCCATGACCTACTATAAACTTTAACAAAACCTAACCACCATTAACCAGAGCTCCTATAAACTGTAACAAACCCTAACCACCATTAACTAAAGCTCCTGTAAATTGTAACAAACCCTAACCACCATTAACCGGAGCTCTCTTTTTTACTCATACCCATTCGCTTCACATGCCAAAAATCCCATGGTTGTACCGACATTGTTGAGTGAGCATTTAATAAATTTCTCTTATGTCTAGACAAGGGAGAGTAACAGATCCACTTTCCATCATGATTTTTCTGATGTGTCACATGAGCTCGAACTCCACACACACCGAGACCGTAATCCCCCTCGTCACTCTTAAATGTGTTGCTCATCATGGGATGACGTGACTTACGGGATCGCCATTATTCAAAGATAAGACTCGATATGGGAATCTGACCACCCTGTTGGATAGCTCATCCACCACATGATTGAGACCTCACACCAAATGAATGATGTTTAGCGAGTCTCCGAAAACCCAAAGCTCGAAGATTCCCAATTAGTGTGTCATTCTTAGTCCTTGCAAAAGAGCTAGCGCTTCAGCACCATTATTTGAGTTCATTCTCATCCCCCATTTGAATTCAGCTATTCTTTGTCCCTCATGATTAAAGAGAATCCCTCCCACTCTTGCTACCTCGGGGTTCCCTTTGGATGCTCCATCAAAGAAGAGAAAAAAAAATTCAACGCTTTCCACCACAATTCAAAACCTTATTCGGATTTTCGTATCTACCAAGGATCCAACTTAAGAGAGGTGATAGACTGAGGGGAGGGGGCTGACAGAATCCTTCAAATCCAATGAATTTTTGTTGATGAGATACCATTTAAAGTGGTCCAAACCTTTATGGATATCACACTTTCAAATAACAAACCTTTGGCTTTCAAGCTGCCACAATTGATGGGGGAGTGGGTAAATTCAGGAAAATAAGATTGTTTATTTCCAACCATATTTTCCAGCAAATTAAATTTGGACGAGTCAACCAACTATTGCAATTGCAACCATTTTCCCCAAAAATTTTATAAAATTTGTAGGGCCCCTCCTTTCTCTTGAATTTACTTAGATTTTTGTTTCATTTTATCTGCTAACTTTTTGTTGGACACTTAGAATTTTTTAAAGAAAAAGAAAAATCATTTTCCTGAATCAGGAGAGTTTTCTTTTTTCCGCCAAAACGATCGGAGAGGTTTTAAATTTTACGCCGAAATGCTCAGGGAACCTTATGTTTTTTGCATTTTTTCTTGAGCGAGGATTGTGTTCCGGAGCAAAATCAAATGTTCCACCGAAACGGTCAGAGAACAAGAGAAATGGGCCCGATCAGAGGACATTTCATTTTCACACTGAAACAGTCAATGAAGTTTTTAATGTAGCACCGAAACGGTCGGAGCAGAATCATGATTTTCTCTAACACAATCAAAAGGAAATGAGTCCCGAAATGATCGGAATGAGTTAGATTTTCACACCGATGCAACCGAGAAAGTTCGCTTGAGCCTTGTCTTAGAGCAAAATCTTCATTTGGCACCGATGCGTTCGAAATGAAACTAAGACGCACACCGAAGCATCCGGCATAGAACAGGAGGTTGTGCTGATAAAAGGAGTAGAAGTGGATCGACACCAAATAGAATTCTTCCCTGAAGCAATTTCAGCATAAAACTGGTTTTCACCCCGAAACATAATCGGCACCAAACAAAATTCTTCCTTGAAGTATTTCAGCGTAAAACTAGTTTTCACCCCGAAACACAATCGACGCCAAATGAAAATATGCTCTAAAAAGTTGGTCTGAATAATTTCGGCATAAACTAAAAGTGATTCTGAAACAGTCTAATTGTGAACCCCGTTGGTGCATTTACCAAGTAAACATTTATTGCTAGGTTTTTGTTTGTTTTTTCATTATTTTAAAATGGGATTCCAATGATTCTTTGTAATATTATAACGGCGTTTTGGAGCACATCCCCGGATGACACCTTGCATAGTCCATTTGAGCGCAACTTGTCTTCTCTTTGAAGTATGCTAGGTAGGATTCTTTTCCACGTCAGTTTTTTTTTTGCATAATATAGATCTCTCCATGTCTCAAAATTTTTTCTCTTTACCCTAGTTTTGAAATGGCCCCCAGCCTCAAATTGTATATATAAGTTGGGTAGTGGGGTTTTTCCACCTTCAAATTTTGAGTAGGTAAAGATCAGCCATCCCATTTACTGACTCGTATAAATACCCTAACTTACCCTAAGGGAGCCTTTACGAAGCCGGGAGGAGATGTTGCTTGCAATGTGCCTCTTCGTTGAATCACTTGTTCCTATTTTCACGTGATCATTAGAGTGCCAGGATTTTCTCATTCCCATCACATTCCCTTGTTTTTTAGGGATCCAATACTTGGGGTCACACCACTTCCCCTTTCACATCTAGTATTAGCATATATACTATTGTCATAGTGGAAACCCTAAATGGAAAAGACAGCTCAATTTGTGTAGGATGGGATGAATAAAATGTGCATTCCATTGTGAAACGATTACCTGTGGGCAATCCTTTGGAGAATGAGATGTTGACTGTTTTAAAAAAATTCGTAAAGCATATGCTCAAAGGGAGCCATATTTTTTTTGGTTTATGAACCTGCTTCACAGGTGAAGAGTTTCATGGGGATGAGATAAACTGAAACCTCCCATTCCACCTTAACTCACCAGCATAAAAATTTTAAGTTTAACTCAAAAGATATGTATGCCTGAAAGATTGCTTATGGATCATCTTTTTCTTATGGAAGATCAATTTTTTAGTTTTACAAATGTTAGGGGAACTTTTAAGAGTATCCTTGGCTGATTAATTTGTGTTGATTGAAACCATTTGTCAAGATCATGCTACCTCAAATTAATTTTGTATGGGATTTCACCTTGGAATTAAGATCCCGGTTGCAAATGTTGTGATAAACTATAACTAGCAGAGCGGAAGAATTCATTATACACCATATTTTCGTGTTCATAAAACAGATATTCAGAACCAAACGCACCTGACATCATGGAAGTATAAATCTCATGTTTTAACTCTTTTGTAAAGAATACTAACAAATCATCCATCTGCAATTTATTTTCATAATATTATGCTCATTATCATTTTTTATTGCATTCACATTTGATTTATGTACATTAACTTTATTTTCACCTCAGGACTCAGAAATGCAAAGAAGAGCTTCTAAGCGTAAGGCCAAGGTAGTAGAGTTTGATTCTGATATTGAGATCATTGCAAAAGCCATGATGGAAACCCAATATGAGGACACCAGAGCAGTAACAGGAATCGTTCCTGAATATAAATGGGGTGAACTATATCACCTCATCTGAGATTTAAACGTGCCAAATGCATCCATTGAAGAGATGATGGTATATCAAAATATCAAAAAATCATGTCTTGATAAAGCTTCCACCCATCCAAATATTTTCCCATGTTCAGAAGTAATTGGGTGGATTTTACTTCATGTGGATGTCGGTACACGAGTCATAGTTGGCACGAATGGAGAAGGATTCACGTCATTTCAGCCCGGTCATATTAGCGCAGCATATAATTTACCCTCTCCAAAATTTATGATGATAGAAGACTGGATAAAGGGATTCAACATAGATCACTCTAAGTATGCTAAGAAAATGTTGATTCCTAGAAAGCAGTTGAGGCAAAGGGCAAGTGGGCAACACAATGCCCATAATTTGAAAACACCATTGAGGATCATAGCTTTAATGTTAAGTATAATATTCGGTAGGGAAAATGTGAATATATGTAAGCTCAGTTGGGTGCCTCTCATGTATCATATTTCCTCCCATGGTACCATCTTCAATTGGGAGGATATTATCTCGGAGAGTATGGCATCAATAATAGAAGCATCCCAAGGAGGGATGACCTAGAAGAAAGAAGAATTCTTTATTTCTTCCTACCTTATTGATTGCATCTTGGTTAGACACCCATTCCACAAGTTGGGGTGCTATTGGGTCCCTACTGAGACCCCTCTATATGCGGCTTACCAAATAATGTGGGATCATAAATATGCAAGCTTCTACAAGATTATCTATGAGGAATTCATAATTCCTATGTATTGGTTAATATTTAATGAAGAGCCCAATTGCTTGTCGGACAACGCAATGGAAGTCATCAATGAATATGGAGACTTCTACTTTACCCTGGAAGGCATGTATATTTGAATGTACGGGGGAACCAAAGCTCCGTCTCTAATGCCAAAGTACGCTACAGATTATGTAGTACACAAAGAGGCCGTAAGACAAGTTTTTATCAACAGGGTCAGGCACTTTCTAAATGAGAATAAGAAGGCTTCCTATCCACCACTTCCCTTTGTCATCGAAGCATATAAATTCCCTAAGGTGAAAGGAGTAGAAGCTTTCATAAAAGACTTGGAAGCTTTCCACTTTGTAGAGAAGATTTTTACTAGAAATGACAAACTACAAAAGGCCGCCCAACACTGTGCATAGTGTAAGATCCATTCCAAGTATACAGATAACTTCTTAAAGGATGAAGAGGTATACCGAAGAGCGAATAACATGACAGATTTGAACAAACGATTTGGTCGAAAAAGTGGCCCAGGTTCCAGTCACACTAAAGAGATTGCTAAAAGAGATTGCTAAAGATGCAGAACTGCAAAAGTTCAGAGAGGAGACTATACCAGCAGAAGAAGCTAGGATAAAATAAGAGGAAGAATCAGAAAGACAACAGAAAGAAGAGGAAGATAAAAGGAAATAAGAAGAAGTAAAGAAAGCAGAAGAAGCAGCAGAGTTGGAGAAAATAAAGGAGGAAGATGATAAGATCAAGAAAGCTATGGAAGACAAATAAATCCAAGAAGAAGACCATAGTCTTCAAGACATGGAAATAGATCCACTCGACATTTCCGGAATCCCGCTTACAGGAGGACATCTTCCATTTGTTGAGCTTAGGATCACACATTTTACTCCTTCAAAGAAGCATTTAGTAGCAAAACTAGATACAATAGTTTTTGACCCCAAGCAGAATTTTTTTTAAGGGAAACAAAGAAAAGGTTGAAAATGGGCACACAACCATATGTGGTGACTATTCAAGAAAGCACTTAGTAGAAGGTACTCACAAGGATCGCAAGTTCACCACTTCAGTAAACATAGCAGTTGCTCAAGCAAATGCCGGAAACGTTGATAAATTGATGAACGACCTGGTTCGAAGAAAAGAAAAAATGTTGAAGCTAAAGGATAACTTGGTAAAGGCAAGAGGTGAAGGAATTGAGCTAAAGAGGAAACATGATGTAGTAGAATATGAAAAGAATAAATTATTGTTGGATTATCAGAGCTTGGAAAATGAAAAGGATGCTTTGAATGTACAACTTGTGATTATGGAAGGGGAGCAAAGTGATTTCTACTCTCGCATTAATGAGTTGGAAGAAAACAAAATGAATTCAAACCAACAAGTGGAATCTTTAATTAGTGAAAAGGAATCTTTACAAGTACACATAGATGAGATGATAGTTGAGAAAGAAGCTTTACAATCCTAGGTGGACGAGTTGATTAGAGAAAAGGAATCTCTGTTGGAACAGGTCAACATGGCTCAAAATCAGAAGCAGGATATGACCCCATTTTATAAGCATGCCTATTAAATACAGGAACAAATCTGCCACTCACAAGAATTGTTAATTGAAGAAATTTATAAAATAAAATAGATGATAGAAAGAATGAAGGATATTTCTGTAGGTGTTTTTTCTGTAAGACAGAAATTAGTCAATACTTTTAAGAAATTGAAAAGATTGATGGCCTGGAAGGGAGAAAATCCAAACTTCCCTGATCACCTACCAAATAAGATAGCTGCATAACTCAAGTTAGACATATCTCTTCTAGAGAGTTGCAGGAGAGCTTCCAAGAAGATATAGGAAGAAGTTCCAAATTCCATCACAAAGTGTGAAGAAATTTACAGAGAAAAATGTCAAGTACATGAGAAATGTCATATCTCAATGGTTCCAGATATGTACGTGTTTCCCGCCAAAGATCAGTTTCTAACGGAATTAAAAGATGGCTTGAAAGAAGACCTGGAGTACATCAGGAAACTCGATGTGCTTAATGAAGAAGATCTCAAGCAACACAATGGAAAAGCATCTGTAAATGCTTATTTCCTGGAGGAAAGTTATAAAGAAACCACCAAAGGAGTAATAAGTGTGGAAAAAGAATTATCCGTTCATGAAACATCTCTAAAATTATTGGATCTTGTACAATGTAATATAATATTTCATGAAATTGACTTATGGGACAATTATATTTCCAGCTTAGAGGTCCCGCCGGAAGTATAATTTAATTTGTAAAGAATTATCTATTTTTAGTTGTGCAAGCACAAAAGACAAATTTTAGCAATCCAAGGATCAGAAGGTAGGTGAAGCAATCAGTCATATGAAGACAGATTCAATTGTAAGATAAATAGAAGGGTTAAGGGATTAGAAAGGGGACTTTTGCTAGTGAAATAGAGGCTGGAGACATTTTGAAAGAGAACTAATTTTTTGCTAATGAGAAAGACCTATTTGTTGGGAAAATCTTGCATGGATTTTTGCGTGGAATGTTTTGGATAACATATCAGAATTATTTCTTCTTGTGTTCATACTCATGCTTTGAGATCTTTCTAACTTTATTGAATTATTTCGATGGTGATGAATGATTTTACTTGTCTATGCAAATGTGTATGTGATATCAGAGTAATAAATGGATTTAAATGTTATCAAAGCTATCTTTGTATGTTTCTACAGTGAATGTAAATACTTTATCTAAATAGCTATCTGTTAGATTTGTATAAGAATTCTCAGATTATTACTCTCATTAAAAATCGCTCCTTGCAAGGATAGATTAGTTAATTTAGAGATTAGCTAATTGATAAGGTAGAAGTGATAAGACGAGAGGTAAGAACCCGCACATCACTAGTAGGATTCTTCCTATCAATTATAGGTTAAATGCATCAGTTAGATTAGAAACACTTGCATACTCATACTTTAAACATAAAATATAAACGGTGGGTGAGGCCGCAACCGGTAAATATTTAACAAACATACTTACGATAGCCAGACCGTTAACCGGGCGGATTCCCTATTCCAAACGGTGAATGATCTGATTGGGATTGTTCACTGGGGAGAATCCCTACTGTCGATGCTAGGAATTTCCTGGAATCAACACCAACATAATTTAATCCAACCTTTTCTTTTGAGGGAAGTAGGATATAGCCTTCCCCATCCTTTGAACATTTCTACAGTGGTCCTCGGAGCAATTTGTCCTTGGCATATGGGGTAGGTTGCATGAAACCAAACCTGCTTGGAGTATGGGCATTAAAAAAATAGATGTTGTGAGCTCTCATCATTTGAGAAACATAGGGGGCAGCTAAATGTTAATATTTTACTTAAGCAGTTATGTTATTTAGAATTCTTTAGACTTCAATTCAATTTATATCATATCATAATAATTGTGTGCATTAGGATCACTAAAAGAAATTCATTCATAGCACACACAAAGATTTATCCTGAGAAACCCGCTTGGGGAAGAAAACCCAGCAGAACTTCTTCGCTATAGATTCATCAACAAAGTACAATGTCAATACAATGAAGAGCTAAAGCTCTCTCATAGAAAGATGCCCCGGATACAAAGATAAGATAAAACTCGAGATATTAGTTTTCCTCCAGCTGTTACTTCTCTCTCTTGCGCACTTGTCTCATTGACTTGATGTGAACTTGCTTGATGTATAAATGAGGAGGGCATCACCCTCTATTTATACTTGTTTTTGGCTAAATTTTTCACTGAGGGGTCGACTTCACTTGGGTGACTGGGTCGACATTCCTGGGGCAGTTTTACCCAGTTTTGGGGCACTTTTACCCTATGTTTCCTATGGGGCCAACTTGTCTATTTTCATTGGGGAAACTTGTCTAAGTAACAATATAATATTCTTTTATTTATTATTCTTCTATAATTGGGATGACATAAGAATGTCTTCTGAAGCTACATAAAATATCAACACTCCCTCTTATCAAGGAAGGTATTCTTCTGATGTGATATTCAATACTACTTTCGTTGACCTGTACTTAACCATTTACTTGTTGATCTTCTACAAATATATCCATCACTAGAAGTTATGTGCAAGCAAGCTATCAACCACGTCATGCATCTGGGGCCTCAACATCATACATAGCATCTCACTACTGGGTATAGCCTCATCGTCCTTTTGGACCTTATGGGTCTCGACATCCTTTTGAACCTTATGTCATTATGGGACTTCATTTAGATCACACAAAACTAGGCATCTAGCTCACACAGAATCTAGGCATCCATCTCACACAAAATTGGGCATCCAACTCACACAGAATTTGGGTAACTAGCCTGTAGGCTAGCCCTTCTGGTTGGAACCAATAGGAATCCAACCCACAATGATAGGGCATCTAACCATAAGGTTTAGGTGATCCAATGCACACACATGAGTCATCTAGCCCAAGGCTAGGAATCCTCCAACCCACACAGGTTGGCCCTCCAGCCCGAAAGCTGGGTGTTGTAGTCCCAAGGTTCATGTGGTTATCATGGATACATTACATAATATAAGCAAGCATACACAATGATATAGATACAAGAGACGAGACAGATAGAGAGACACAAGCCTTTATATTAACCAGTAAGAGCAGAATATAGTCATAGAACCAATCTTAACTAGTACATTGGCTCAACAGCCTATATATATATATATATATGCAAATACAGTTACATAACCGTCTGTCGGTTTATCCAACCAACTCGACCTATACTAGTCGATGCGAATTGTCGACATGTGCTGCAGAGTGGTCGGGCGGAGGGCCTAGTCGACAGGCCGACCTAGGCCCCTCCAACATCTCCCCCACCTCAAAATCTTTCTTCGTCCCGAAGAAATGGAGAGATCAAAATTTCAAAAAGAGTTATACAGACGGTTATGACAAAGGAATGCTAGAATCAATAGCATCAGGTATCTGGAGATGGGCTTCAAGAATAACTTCAGCAAAAATAGAGAGGTGGTGTTGGAACTCTTCCCAAGTTCATAGTAGATATTGGATGTTTACGGTCAAAGTTGTGAGTTTCGACAAGTTTTCCATCTTGTCGTGAGTGGATGTAGCCTGCAAGTGGATCATGTCGTGACCAAATGTGTTAATTGTTTTGTCGACGGCAGCAAGTAACTGATGGAATCGGGGATGAATTTCTCCAAGTTTGTTGAGGCCTCCTCGAGCTTGTGACATCCACTGAACTTCTTGTTTTTCTAGTTTATCCAATTTCTTGTTTTCCATGATGATCTGGCTATCAATTTGTTCAACAAGAACTTCATCTGTAGTCAAGCGTCGGTGCTGAAGCTTGCTTAGCAATGTTCTTGTTTTCTGAAGATCTTTGTAGACGCCGCCATAATATACATACCAATTGTTCAGGACTTTTGTAAGTTTTTTTGCTTGATTATTGTATTGCTTGAGTACTTTAAGAGATTCTAAAAAGGCTGTAAACTTATTTGTCATGAGGGAAGCTACCTCGACAACTTGGTCCTGTTGTGTCTTGAGAAGCTCAGATTGTAGCATCGACACGACAAACTAAAATAAGTGATACACTCGATCAAGAGGTGATGTCATGTCGAAACTGGTTGGGAGCGTGAAAACTTGCTGTGCTAAATTATCACATTTAGCGAGGGAGGTAGTCTGTTCTTCCTAAAGTTGCAGTATATGTTCTTGTTGTTAACACCCAAAAAGTGCTCACTAGCTCATTCCCTTATTCGCATGACTCATTTGTCCACTTTTCCACCATTTGAGCCTCTAAAACCATCAAAAGGTCACCAAAAAGACCACAATACACCTTTTTTCCCCTCAAAACATGTATTTTTCCTCAAAAAGGGTCCAAAATTCCCAAAAACTATTAAAAGGGAATAAAAATATAAAAAATATTCAAAAAAGGAAAACGAGGGAAAAAGAAACCTAAACCATGTTGGTTAATACCATTGATTTCCTCAAAACCATAATGGTATTCCCCATCACCAAAAACTATAAAAAGGTGATAGGGGCTCCTCACTTTCCATCCACATTTCATTCTATCCTTATGCTGTCAAATTCCTTTTGAGAGCCATTGCCTCCCATTGTGATTTTGAAGAATCCCCATTTCAGCATCTTGGAGAAGAGACCATTGGAGCTTGGAGCACCTCAACCTTGGAGCTGCTCAACACCAAACATCCTCACCTTTGAGGTAATACAAAAAATCCATTATTTTTTATCTTGTTCTTCCATGGATCTATTTGCTTATTGTTCTTAATCTTGTTCTTGTTTATTTACACATGTTTATGATAATGTTAGATTAGATTTATAATTGTTATTTGCTTTTCATTGAAACTGTTATTACTTTGTTAATAAGTGCATCTCTTACACATGCTTGGTTGAAAAACCAAGCAACAGTTTTTAGCGACTCTACTTTGTTTCGAACTTTAAATTTTTTGCTTTAGATCTTAGTTTTTTACTTGTTTTTACCATTCCAATTAGCAGATCTGCCATACTAGACAGCATATTCATTGTTGCCCTAGCTGTTGGCCCTTTCTGTAGCCTTTAACAGACCAAAATTTCAGTTTTCGGTTTCGTTTTCGGTGACCTTTTTTGCCGTTTTCGCATCGCGACTTTTCTCCCAACAGTCTCGCGGCTTATCGCAACCTCGCGGCCTTTTTCCGCACACCACGCTGTGGCTTCGCGGCCTTTTTCCGCGTTGCACATTGCAGCTTTGCGGCCTTTTTCCGCTCTGCACATCGTGGCTTCGCGGCCTTTTTCTGTGCTGCACATCGCAACTTCGCAGCTCAAACCCGCGATGCACATCGAGGCTTTTGCCCTAAAACCCGCGATGCTGTTATTTTTCGTTCGGCCCAATTTTTAGAAAATTTGTTGCTACATTTTTTTCCCATTTAACCTATTTTCCAGCATTAATTTTTCTGCATTATTACAGTAATAGTGAATCTTTTTTCTATTACATATGCTCAATTAAAATCTTTTTAAAAAAAATTCAACAAGTGAAAGAAAGGTTTTTAGCACTTTGTTTAGATCATAGATTTCATTTCTTAGCAAATTTCGAACCATTTTTTTTAATTTGCTCAATAGTTTTGCCCAAGCAAACGTTTAAAAATCCATTTATTTCTTGCAAATTTTATGTTATTTGCTTTTCTTTAAAAAATTATTTCAAAAGTCTATCATTTTTTAATTATTTTTATTAAAGCATTTACATTTCAGAAAACGCCTTTATTTTTTGCAAATTGGAATCGTCTTGTTTTTAATTTGTAATCAATCACCCAAGCGAGGAAAATTCATTTTCAGTTAAATAATCACACTTGCACCCAATCTGCCACATTTTTAATTAACTGAGCCTTAAAATCTACCTAAACTCAACAAACACTTTAACCCCACTTGGGGAACACTTGAAGAATTTTGTAGCTAGGTAGAATTGGGGGGATAGGTGTTCCAATAACACCCCTCAATTATTTACATCTGAGACATAGTGTTTTGACTTTTAGGGTCCCAAAAATCCCTTATTATTTGTTGGTGCGGTTATACACCAATTTATCGGGAAGGCCTCTCCCTTAGGAGGGTTGAAGTAGCCAGACTGGTTCCGGAAGCCTGAGTGGAATACCGCTATCCATTCAGTAACCGAAGGATACATTTCGCAGTTCTCGGTGTACCACTCGTATGGGAGTACAGCGGCGATAGAACCAAACTGTAGATTCACCCAACCGAACGTGTCATGAATGGGGTATCCTAATGGCCATTTTTTAGGATTGTCTACCCAATGTCCCTCCCAGTAGGGGGATATATATCCTTTGATTCCACTACACATATTATCTGACTTGGATTTCATCACCTTGCAGAGGATATGTTTAGTTGAGTCATAATACCACTTTTAGTTAGGCGTTTGCATGTTCTACTACCTCCCTTGGTCTAGTGAACACACTTTTTTCTAGGAGCTGCTTGATTTTTGGTATTCTTGCCACTTTTCTTGATTCCTCCACTTATTATAACACAGCTGTTATAATAAGTGCTTTTGAGGTTGGTTGTTGGCCTGAGAGCCATTGCTTTTTTACACTCCCCTCCTGCACACATTGTTGCACTAGGGTCTTGAGATTTTTATCTCACCACCACCATCCATTGGAATTTCTAGACATCTCTCACCATTGAGAACTTAAGACGATCCCGCCATTTTCAGGGTGAACCCCCTCAGTTCAGTACACTTGACTCTACACGTCATAAACGTAGAGCGTTATCCCTTGACTCCACAGGTCATCGGCATAGAACCCAGTCATCTGATTCTGACATGCCTCATTTTACATCTAATTCTGAGGCTGAATCCGAACACCCTACCGAGACATCACCAACCAACCCCATGGCTGGATCACAATATGACCCCCTTTTCACCAGTGTTATTGGAGCTACATCAACAAACCTCACTACTACTGTGCCAACCACGGTAGTCACAACCCCCTTAGGCATGCCTAATATAGGGGCCACCCCCCCTTTAGGTATGCCCAACATAGGACCAACACCTACCTTAGGTATGCCTAACTTAGGCATTACCCCCTCCCTCATCACCACTACCCAGATCCCAGTGATTACTGGAACCATTCCTAACCCATCTATAACCCATGTTGCACTTGGGAGCGCAGGCCCCTCCCATACCACATCGACTGGAGGACATATCCCTTTCACACCTAGCATACCCTTAGGGGGCAGTGGACCACTCCATAATGCTACCATGAATAGTTATGCCCCAGTGACCATGCCACACCCATCTGCCAGTCTGCCATACATGGCTAGTCTAAACTTACCAGACCTGGCAAGGTTAACCAATGACCCTATTAGACATAACCCTACATGGCCCCCCATGTCCACAAAGCTTCCCTCAGATATCCCAAAATTTGAAGGCAAAGCTGGGGAAGATCCCCAAAACCATATCATGTCGTTTCACCTATGGTGTTCCTCCAACTCCATAGTAGATGATTCTATTAGACTGAGACTTTTACAAAGACCTTTCACCGGCTCAGCAGCCAAATGGTACATTGAGCAGCCACATGGGACTCACAACACATTTACGTCCCTTGCCTCAACTTTCCTCCAGTTCTTTCAACTACCTGTACGCTATGATGCAGGAGTGGAAATACTTTTGTCTTGTAGACAGAACACTGCCACACATATCACCGATCATATCCTTAAGTGGTGTAAGCACCGTAGCCTCTGCAAGATAAATCTTGACGACCGTATCTTTTTGGACTGGTTCCTGAAATCACTCCTCCCCCTCATAGCCAAAGATGTAGCTTCAGAACGACCCTAGTCGGAAGAAGAAGCCATCTTAAAATCTCAGCAGTTCGACCTCATATATGCCTAGTCAGGATATCTATACACTATTTTACCTGATGCCCCACGCGGCGATCCACCCCGCCATGACGCGCTAGGGGCATCCCATGCCTCCGACGGTATTATTGGCCATGTTATGGTGCAAAACAAACCTTTTACCATGATGAGTATAAACAATGCCCTAGACCTTTCTAGGACTACATCTCATTCTGGGGCTACAACTTCGTATGCTCCAGTAATACACACCCACCACACTCATGGACCCTCATGTCCACCACAGTGTTATGGGAAAGCACCATCAGCTTATGCACCAACTCCATATTATAACCAACAGGCCCATCAGACTCTGTTTCAACCACAAGCCCAAGCGGCTTATTATCCTCAACAGGTAGCACCTCTTGCTCCAACACTTCCAGCAGCTCAAAGTTACCCACAACCGCAAACACCGGGGCCACCTCATAACCCTCCTACCTACTACCCACCACAAACCGCTCAAGAGCTGGCACGACCTCAAAACCCACCTACTGCCCAAGGGCATGTCTATGCACAACAAAACCAACCAAACCAAAACAACCAGTGTAACCAAGGAGGTCAACAAAATCGTGGAAGAGGGCGTAACCGCGGAAACAACCAAGGTGCACCACCACCTAATCCTCCAAATAATAATAACAATGCTCCCCCCAACCAAAACCCTGACCGTCCACCAAAACAGGCTCAAAATATTAACTTGAGAACAAACCATCCATGTTCCATATGTGGATTCTACGACCATTATACGCATAATTGTCCCCATTTAGATCGAGTGCATCAACTCTGGACCAACGACGCCCAACGACAAGGACATGCTGCACAGCCAGCACCCCCTCCTCAGCCACAACCCATGATATTGCAAAATCCCTTACCAAACCAAGGCACGGTAAACACTCATCTGAATGATCCCCCTCAAGGATCCGCTGCACCATAGCAGCAAATTACCTATGCAGCCATCGATTACCAACATGCAGAGTCCAACACTCACCACTTGCTTATGATGTCATCAAATGATGTCAATCTTCAAACCTGTCGAAATCAATACGGATCTGCCCCTGAGGCCACCCCTACCAACCCATCGTCGAGTACTCTCCCAACCGATCAGCCATTTCGCATACCCAATATGCCCATGGATGGGGGTCCCAAAGTACCTTGTTTCCCTTTGCGACGGATTAACAATAACCCAAACGCTTATGCAGCTTCCAACTATAACATTGTAGAAGATTTAGCTCAATCCCCCACTGCTATGTCCGCTCTCGAAATCTTAAAAAATTGTCCGACACAGAGAAAGTTGTTGTTATCTGCCATCGGTTGCATAGATCCTAACGACTCTAACATGATGGATTTTTACTTAGAGCAAGTTGAACCTCGCATGCCTGCATCTCTAGCTTTTCAAGTTTCCGTCTCCATTCGCAACCTCATCGTTCATCGATGCATAATCGATGAAGGGGCCTCTACCTGCATCATGTCGACTTTCGTACGACAGAAACTTGGATATCCAACACTACAACCATCAACTACCGCTTTACGAGCTTACGATGGCCATGCAGCCCAACCGCAAGGCTTGTTAGTGAACGTACCCATATAGCTTGGGGGAAAACTGGTTCTCATAGATATAGAGGTCATTAACGCCCAACTTGATTACAATCTCCTTCTGGGACGCAACTACATGTATAAAATGAAAGCTGTCGCTTCTTCAGTTTTTCGCATCATGATGTTCCCCCATGAAGGACATGTAATCAAAATCGACCAGATTACATACTATGATCCCAATGCCCGCGTAGCACCATAAAATTTTCTTCCCATGATCGAACAACCCGTTCTCAATGCACTGACATCATTCATATCATCAGTCGACCCCGGGATATATTCAGATACTCCCATGACCAACACTTTCTTGTCAATCCCACCTCCTCTCCAGGTAACTAAAGTATCTAATTTGTGCACCTTATCGCACAATGAACAACAACATCCTCAAAAACCTCAACCACCGCCACAAGCACCCATTGTGCCTACTCATATCGGAACAACCCCGATTCACAGAATCTCGTTCTTATTCCCATTTTCAGGAGTTGTGAACACGCCAGTAATGACTACACTTAACCTTCCAAGTTTAACATTAGGAATACCTGTATGGTACTTACCTGCCCCAACTCCCCCACCAACTCCAACCGTTGTCCTACAACCGGTACAACCTATCAATATGTCGAACCATCCACCACCTGGCATACCAAACCCCCAAAATCGCCCACCACCTGGTGGTTCAAACCCCAAAAATCGATCAATTCCAACAGGGGGCACTACATCGACATCTAGTTATGTCCCCCCTCAATCCCGCAACACTGGGGGCAGAGGTCCACCAACCTACAACACTGCACCCACAACTCGCACCCCCCCATTCACACCCAAATTAGCTAAGAATCGCCCAAGCCGTGTGCTCCCTAAGTGCTCCTTGTGCGATGATATTGGCCATGCTACTCACCTATGTCCACAACTACTAGCACTTAAAGAACACATGAATATGTTGGATGATGACACCAATGTTCTAGTTGTCAAATTAGAATTGCCACCTCAACCTCGTGATAAATCATTGCGCACAAACAACCCTTGTGCAATATGCGAAATCTACGGCCATTATTCACACCCCTGCCCCGATATCCCAGATTACAGAGCATCCCTATACGAGATGAATAATGCCGACCTAGAGATATTCCCCCCACGTATTAAGGAAATATTCCCTCCAGAATCATCCCATTCAAAAGAAATCAATACCATTTACATGATTTCAACTACCCATAAACTCGAGCCAATTAATTTATGGTCCCACTACTTTCGTACTGATCAGGAAATTCTAGAGACACTCACTGCACCGGACTACCCTTGGGATGATATACACCATCGATCATACTTCCTCCCTAAGACGTCTACATCCACCACGGAAAACCAACTATCCGTTGAATCCAATGACTTCTTACCAACTAAGGTCGATTGGTTCAAAGATCCAATACTAGCTCTAGAAGCCTTCGAGGAAGGTAACATGGCTAACATTTCACCCATTATAAAAATCGATATCTCCACCACCCCTGGAAATCCTGAGCTTATCTCTTTGGGTGCATCTTGCACTGAAAAAGAAACCCAAGCTTATAAGAAACTCTTCCAAGAATTTCGAGATGTCTTCACCTGGTCTTATACCGAGATGCCTGGTCTTGATCCTACCATCGTAGAACATCACATAGACACTTGGCCCAACATATCACCGATCCGCCAAAAAAAATGTCCCATTCACCCATCCAAGCTTCCAGCCGTCAAAGCAGAAAATGAGAAGCTTCGAGCAGTAGGTTTCATATACCCTATTGCATACACCACCTAGGTTTCAAACCCAGCACCAGTCAATAAGAAAGTCGGCACCATTCGCGTCTGTACTGATTTTCGTGACCTCAACCTAGCTTGTCCCAAAGACAACTTCCCCACACCATTTATTGACCAACTAATCGATGAGTGTGCGGGGCATGAGGTACTTTCTTTTATGGAGGGTTTCTCCGGATACAACCAAATCAAAATCCGTAAAGAAGATCAATACAAAACCGCTTTCACTACCCCATGGGTCACCTTGGCTTATCGCGTCATTCCTTTCGGTCTCAAGAATGTAGGAGCCACTTTCCAACGTGCCATGACTTATTGCTTTCATGATATGCATAAAATCATTAAATTTTATCTTGACGACCTCACCGCTCGATCTAAGAAACGATCTAACCATTTAGAAGATCTTCGACAAGTTTTCTTGTGTTGCCGCAAATACAAAACTCGCTTGAACCCGCTTAAATGTGTATTTTGCATTACAGCAGGCCGCCTGCTGGGGTTTGTCACTTCAGAAAAAGGGATCACCGTTGACCCACTAAAAGTTCAAGCCATAGTGGACCTACCATCACCACGTACATTGAGACAACTCCAAAGCCTCTAAGGGAAGTCCAACTTCCTTCGTCGTTTTGTCCCAGACTATGCAACCACAGTACATGGTTTCCTCCGTTTGCTACGTCTTCATACCCGCTTTGTATGGGACGACCAAGTAGAAGGAGCCTTCACGGACCTGAAGAAAGCACTTACAAGTGCCCCATTGATTTCTCCACTAGATTTCACAAAGGACTTTACCCTTTACATTTCAGCATCGGATTACGCCGTCTCTGGAGTCCTCATCCAAGAAGACTCCGCTCGCCAAGAGCATGTCATTTACTATGTGAGCCAAACTTTATCAAACCCACCATTACGCTACCTGCATGAAGAGAAGATGGCCCTCGCCGTCGTCTTTTCAGTACAAAAGCTACGACATTACATCCTCCTCAGCCACACCACAGTTGTGGCCAATTCCAACCCAATGGTATATCTCTTGAATCGTCGCCTTCTACAAGGTCGTGTTGCCAAATGGGTGATCATCTTGCAAGAATATGACCTAAATTTTAAAACCCCGAAGAGCACCAAAGCATTCGCACTCGCTCAACTCATTACGGACTTACCATCATCGTTGCCATCAACGACTATCCAGACTGATCTAATCGACGAACATTTGTTCATCATCTCGTCGGACGACCCTTAGTATGGCGATATTTTGATATACCTCCGCACACAGAAATTTCGACCCAACATCGACCATGACGGACGCCGTCGCATTCATCACCATGCCCCCCATTATCTCCTCTTGGGTGATGTCCTATATCGACATGGAGTCGACACAATCTTACGATGATTCCTTTCCCAAGACGAAGCAGAACAAGTCCTTAATGGCTGTCATAACGATGCCTGCAGCGGCCATTTCTCTGGAATGGCCACCGCCCAAAAGGTAATCCGCACAAGTTATTTTTGGCCATCATTATTCACTGATTGTATCACAGCAGTCAAACACTGCCAAAACTACCAGCTCTTTGCCCCAAAGGTAAGAACCCCCCCCCCCCCCCCCCCGCCCCCCTTCATCCAGTCGTCACCGCTGGACCATTTTGCAAATGGGCCATCGACTTCATGGATTGCAATCCCACATCAGCTGGCGGTCACAAACACATTATTGTGGCTATTGATTACTTTACCAAATGGGCGGAATCCATGCCTACTTACAATTGCAAAGCCGACACTACAGCCTGTTTTTTCCTCAACCATGTTATTGCTCGTTTCGGAGTACCAAAACAACTCATCTCAGACCACGGCTCTCACTTCGAAGACTCCGTTTGGAAAGAATTGTCCACACTCCTTAAGTTCGAACACCATTTCTCCTTCGCCTACTACCCCCAAGGGAACGGCCAAGTCAAAGCTGTTAACAAAATTGTGAAGACCATCCTCCAATGCACCGTCGACAAACATAAATCCAATTGGCATCACATGATTTTTCCCGCATTCTGGGCTTATCGCACGTCGGCCAAGACCGCCACCGGCTTTACCCCATTCCATTTAGTTCATGGCATGGAATCTATCCTCCCCATTGAATGCCAGATACCAACATTACAAATTTCCGTAGAACTTCTCCCCGATACATCACTGATTGAAGAACGCTTACTTCTTTTAGAGCAGGCCGACAAAGATCGTCGCGCAGCTCTCCAAACAATCGAAACTGCAAAGAATAGATCTAAACTTCATTACGATAAACATGTTCACCCACGAGCATTTATTGAAGGTGACCTCGTACTTTCCTATGATCAAGCTCATGACAAAACGAGAAAAGGAAAGTTTGTGTCCATGTGGAAAGGCCCATATGTTATACACACCTGCCTCAGACAGGGGGCATATATTATGACCGACTCAGAAGGAAACCCCCTACACAACCCACGCAATGGGTTGTACCTCAATTGATTTTACCCATAGAAAATCTTATGGACACCACAATCCACAATTGTATAGTCTTAATTTCTTTTTTACAAAAAAAAATACAAAAAACTAAAAATTTGTTTTTCCTGCATGACCACAGATGGATCCTGTTCCACTTTGCTACGTTGGCTTCACTAATGGTGCAAGCCATTGGTCTCCTAATCTCACCTCCGCAGCTTGGGTAATATATTCCCCTTCACATGAGTTGATCCACATCGACGGAGTGTGCATAGGTGCCGCCACAAACAACCAAGCTGAGTACGACGCCGTGACCGGTCTCCTAGCCACTGCTCTCCAAATGAGCATAAGTCACCTTAGCGTTTTCCTGGACTCCCACCTCTTTGTTTCCCAGCTCAACAATATCTACCAGGTACATGATCCATGTCTATTCAGAAAATTTATGCGCACTAAACAAATGATTCGACAGTTTGAGTCCATTTCATTCACACATGTCCCAAGGAATCTCAATGGTATGGAAAACCATATGGCAAACAACATTCTAGATTGGCACACCAATCAAACCATGTAAAAAAAAAAAAAAAATTTGCATCCACGTGCATAACATGTGCCTCCACGGGCATACAAACACAAACATACACCAGATATATATGACATGCCTCCACGGGCTACACAAGACATAGATGACAAGCCTCCATGGGAAAAACAAATATGTGCCTCCACGGGCATATACAAAAATTAAAATGTTGCATCCACGTGCATAACATGTGCCTCCACAGGCATACAAAAGTCAAAAGTGCCTCCACGGGAAAACATAGAGACACAATGTGCATGCACGACTATTTACCAAAATATATATATAAATATCATCATAAAAGTCATAATGTCAAGAGTGCCCTCAACACCCAAAATATACAAAAAATACACTAGCCGTACAAAATGTGTATCAACAAAATCATCCCCATATGCTCATCAGCATTTGGGGGCACATATATGATCAACTAATCATCATGATCCCTAGGATCCTTTGGATCCTCCTCAGCTGGCTCCTCCGGATCCTCTTGCTCACGATCCCTCCTCTCCGCATCACAACTGCTGCTCTAAGCAAGATAGAACGCCACTCACGAGGAGCATCGAAATAACGCTCGATAGTGGCCCGGTCCAAGTTCCTCCACCCCTCCTCCGATGCTCCTGCTAGAATCTCGTCCAAAGCTCTCGTACGCCCTCCAGGGCATCATCTCAAGGGCACACAACCCCTCAAGCACGTGGAGGTGGTACTGCTACAGGTGGAGGAATGACCACCATCGCCCGTCCCCTACGGCCTACATGATCAGGTGGTGGCCTCGGACCAATATCTGTTCAATCACACAAGTGAACCAAGTCAATATCATATAAATATCTCTCGCTATACTCATAACAAAAATCATCTAAAGACATGATATAGTAGAGAACCAAAACATAGACATACCAGCTAAACCCCAGGCCTGCCCCTGAGCCCGAAGCATCTCCGGATCTCCTCGATAATCCATGCCAGCATATGGATAATCATCAATAAGCAGGGGGATCTGCTCCCACTGCTCATACATGTCCTCCGAAAAGAACCGTCGGATACCACCACCACCCCGGGGCATCATCTGCCCCCACTACACCATCCGTGGCTCACTAACCAACCCCTCCCGAACCAGCACATGTGGCCGCAAGGTCGGTACTCACTCAAAGAAAAAACAACAGAGGAAGGAGGCATAGAAAAACTCCCCCCCCCCCTTGACTGACCTTGTCTGGATCTCGCCAGACACAGGCCAAAAACATCTGACCCCAGGCGAGGTAGGTCCCTCTCAACACATGATCTACCATCAGTTTTCCCCCCCAGACAAACGATGTGGCGCCGCGGCACCCAACACACGCAAAACACAGGCCCCAACCACCCACATCTCCCACTCCCTCAAAGATGTCAGACTCAATACGTTGTTCTGTGCAATAGCTCCTGGAACATAGAATCTCTCCAAGAGATCCTCAATATCCAACCCAGCAGGGATCCCCGGCTGGAGCTCCCCTACCTCCCTTAAGCGAGGAAACCCAGTAAGAAAATAAACATCAGAAAGGGTGATCTCTAACCGCTCACCCCCCCACCACGAACGCAGCCTCTGCTGGAACCTAGAAACCCACCAATTTGTTCAGCAGCTCTCTGATTGAACGCATAGGTGGAATCTGAGCGAACTTGAGGATCCCGCCAGTAGCCAAGGCCTCCCGGACACCCGAGTCGGTCCGAATCCGATCCATCAAGTCCTCATCGATCTCTCTCTCCTGCCACGATACTAGCGGCCTCCTCAACATCCTGCCAAAAAACAAAGGAAAATTTTTTAGAAACAAAAAAAATTTCAAAAAATTCCATCACGGCTTTCCGGCCTTTAACCGCGATGATCATCGCGGCTTTTCCCTCAAAAGCCGCGATGATCATCGCGGGTATCAGCCGCGCACCCACAATGATCATCACGGGTATCGGCCCCACAATAGCGATGAACATCACGACTGTTAGCTAAACAGTCGTGATGAACATCGCGAATGTCGGCCCCAAACCCGCGATGAACATCGTGAGTTTCGAGCCGAAACCCGTGATGTTCATCGCGGAAAAGGATGCGAAACCCGTGATATTCCATGTTGGAATGCCAAAGTGGAATTTTGTGGTTTTTAGGGGCCTGCCGCTAACCAGAAAGGAAATAATTGAAAAGGCTAAGGCACATAGGCTTACCTGAAACTCGCAGAACAAAATTCCAACGGTCGAATCTCCCACAAATCGAGAAAATGCTTTGACCCAATCAAATGCTCTTTGAAACTCGCACGTAACAATGCCACATGTCACATTGGGCCCACACACTATTTATAGAGATTTGACCATTTTTCAATCAACAATTTCGATATCATACGACGTCCGTTTTTCAAACCGTTGGCACCATTGGAATCAGCACAGCGAGAAATTCATGATAGTCCACTCCTTTTCTCAATTCCACCGAGTCCATTTTGGGGGCATTTTTCCGTGCCCCTCGTCACCTCGATTTGCATGCCACATCGACCGTCGTCCATTTTTGACGAGTTTTATATCGTTGGATTCAGTTTTTCGCGCTCGTGATGATGCTTGAGATCATTTCTCGCTCTCACCTCCAGATTTTCTGGGCATTTTTCCCCCATGCCCCTCATCACCTCGATTTGCATGCCACATCTGCTGTCGTCCATTTTTTACAAGTTTTATATCATCAGATTCAATTTTCTACGCTTGTGATGATGCTTGAGACCATTTCTCGCTCTCACCCCCATAATTTTTAGGCATTTTTTCAAAATGCCACTCATCGCCTCGGTTTGCATGCCACATCAGCCGTTGCCCATTTTTTACAATCTTTATGACACCGGATTCAATTTTCCATGCTCGTGGCGATGCTTGAGATCATTCCTCATAGCTTTCACCAATACCTTTTTGTTCGGTATAATTTTACCCCTTTTTCGGGCTGAGCAATTCTTTTACGAAAAAGGCACTTAGGGAGTTTCTGTTAAGCTCTTTTCTGACTCCTAAAACAATGAAAAGATCGTCGAGAAACCCTGCTTCCTTTCATGCTCGCTACAAGTATTTGAAAAGGAGTCTACCTGGTATAAGTTTACCCCTTTTTTGGACCTTGTAGACTACTTACGAAAAAGGAATACTCTAGTCACATTGGCTAGAAGAGTTCTCCATTTGCATCATTTTATGCTTTTTCGGGCCTTGGAGACTAACTTACTAAAAAGACCAATGGAGTCTACTTACCACTTTCAAACTCTCTAAAATTGAAAGCAACCATGAGAAATCACCATCTTGGGCTCGTATAAATCCACAAGACGATAGTCCACCACCACTGCAGAGTCTTCTTATCGTTTTCAGACTCCTTAAAAATGAAAGCACTTACGAGCATGAACAGTCCTGGGCTCGCACAAATCCACATGATAGTACCATTTCAGAGCACACTTTTATCCCTTCTTGGAGCTCATTAAAACTACGAAGAAGGACCCAATGGTGCTTCTCGGTGCCACAACAGATCATGTCTACCCATACGACAGCTTCCCCATTTTGGTCGCCTTTGTTCAGAGTATTCTACAGTGTGTCACCCCGATACTCCCCCTACAGCATCCATCAGCTGGACCCCCCCAGAGTCACTCCAATCTACATTACATACCCTTGATCCCTCAAAGCTATGATCCCCACACCTACAAGTCAGTTTCCTACGCTGCCAGGTCAACCATGTCATCATACTCTGAACAAAGGAAGCTTGCATCCACCCACTCTATGACCCCGGTTATTTTCCATCCCTGCAATATGACAACCCTACCCTCAGTGATATCACATATCAGTTGTGCACCTTGCACTCCTATCAAGGAAACATCATTGCCTTGGTAGTTGTCGGTCTCCCTCTGTCGACACCAACCAAATATATTCCAGAGGATAGACCCGGAGGTCCCTGTGCCTTGGACTCATCACCATTTATGATGAGTGCCTACGGATCATTTCGAAAGGAGTCCTCAGTGCCTCTCCAAATGATTGTTTCTCACATGCTCGACTTCAACACCTTGATCGCATCATTGAGACTCGTACAGGGTATCGGTCCTTTCAGTTATTTGTTGAAGACCTCGGATATCATCTGACTCTACCACATATGTAAGTCTAATTAAGGATACAACCAGTTACATTTTCCTATGGATATTCGGGTTGCGTTTATCGACAGTTTTCAGATGTACCCTGCTTTTGTACTCCAGGCAATGCCTCTTTCTTGTATCTCCTCTGGAATTTGCAGCTGTAGCTCATTCAAGTCCTCCAGTGGTAATGACCCAATGTTGAGGTCCAAATGTGCTGACTTTTTCACTACCACGCGCACAGTATCATTCAGGAAAATGAAATACATCGGTTCCATATGTGCAACCCTGGGCTAGGGGATTGCTATGTGTGGTGGCCACTTCCGTACACTCATTCTTCCTACCCTTCCTTTGGAGTCTCACGACTGATGGCCCAAACTTATTTGCGCAACCATTGTCTTGACCATTTACATAGCTTGGATCATGCTTATCTGTAATTTTTCCTGCTTGGCTTCCTTTTTTGCGTGGGTCTCCTCCCAGGCGTCTTGTACCTTGGTTGCGATTATCTCGCAATCATATGGATAGAGCTATGGGCCGAACTCTGGTTTCTCGGACTTCCTCTTTTTTCATTGGCCTTTTGGTTCTACGGGGTTTTCCATGGCCTTCCTTTTTCCTTCTGCTGATTTTGTAGGCTCACTTTGAGCAAGGTCCTTTTCTTCAACAATGGGAGTACCAGCTGGTAGTCCCCCCTTCTTCTTTCCCTTGTCTGCTTCTCCTTCTTCCTTATCTTCCTCTTTGTTTTCCTCATCTTAGTCTTTTACATCAATTTTTTCTGAGATGGGTTGGACGTGTTGTTCGTGATCAAATTGATCATCCCATGATTCAGGAAATTTCCAGTCCACTTCCCATCATGAGGTTTATGGCGAAGAGGCATCGGTCATACATTGCTCCTAGGGCTGACACAGAATGATACAGTTACATATAACTCCTCAGAGTTGACTCACAGTTATTGAGTCCCTATAGATGTTGGACACCTTCAGTTTCAACAGTTCATCAACCCTTCTGATACCTTATTCAGAACGATTGTTGCCTTTTTTTCCCAGTGTATCAGTTATTCATATCAGTCATGATATGACCATGAGTATGTCCCAGCATCGTGTCCCCTCTGGACCTTTATGATGTACCAACAAATTTTTATGTATTTTTCCAGGTCCCCCTTCGTGGGCCTGATTGTTATGTATATGTCTTGATACGAGCATGGGTATTCCCGCCTCGTCAATCATTAGAGATTATTCCTCATTCATTTTGAGGCCATGTAATATTTTTTGTTTTTTGCAGCTTCTAAGCGGCCACTGTTCCAATATCCAAACGGTCTCTTCTCTTCTGCAAACCCCAGGAAAAAGACAAAAGAACTATGATGTCTATCAGCCATACGATGAGCTCCTGCCCTCACACATCAGGGGGCAATCTGTTAACACCCAAAAAGTGCTCACTAGCTCATTCCCTTATTCACATGACCCATTTGTCCACTTTTCCACCATTTGAGCTTCTAAAACCATCAAAAGGTCACCAAAAAGACCACAATACACCTTTTTTCCCCTCAAAAAACCCTCAAAAAGGGTCCAAAATTCCCAAAAAATATTAAAAGGGAATAAAAATATAAAAAATATTCAAAAAAGGAAAAAGAGCGAAAAAGAGACCTAAACCATGTTGGTTAATACTGTTGGTTTCCTCAAAACCATAATGGTATTCCCCATCACCAAAAACTATAAAAAGGTGATAGGGGCTCCTCACTTTCCATCCACATTTCATCATATCCTTATGCTGCCAAATTCCTTTTGAGAGCCATTGCCTCCCATTGTGAGTTTGAAGAATCCCCATTTCAGCATCTTGGAGAAGAGACCATTGGAGCTTGGAGCACCTCAACCTTGGACTTGCTCAACACCAAACATCCTCACCTTTGAGGTAATACAAAAAATCCATTATTTTTTATCTTGTTCTTCCATGGATCTATTTGCTTATTGTTCTTAATCTTGTTCTTGTTTATTTACACATGTTTATGATAATGTTAGATTAGATTTATAATTGTTATTTGCTTTTCATTGAAACTACTATTACTTTGTTAATAGGTGCATCTCTTGCACATGCTTGGTTGAAAAACCAAGCAACACCTGTGACTCAAGTCGACGGCATTTTTGTACTCTGAAGACTGCGTCTTCAAGTAAATCAAGTTCTTCTTGGGATGCTAACTGTGGTTGATAGCGTGTAGCAGCTCCGCGTTGGTCTAAGTATACAAAAAGAGTATTTTCGGATTGGTTTAACTATGTTTGCTACATTTGTAATTGCTGTTGCAATTCTCTTTCTTTGCATTTCTTCTCTTTGTGCTTCTTGCAGCTACTCTTTTCTTTTTCTTTGCTTAAGCTTTGTTGTTATGGGCCCTTATCTTTTCCATCTGTTGTTGGATTCCTATCGATTACTGCTTATGTGCTGGAAACAGCTTGTTCTACCTGAATTTGTGTACTTGGTACTACTGCTATGATGACTGGAGTCTCATGTTCCACATCTTTGGCACTTGGTGGATTTGCTGCTGGTATGCTGGAGATTTCCACATTGCTTGTACTGATATCTGGAGTATTTGTGTGCTCTGATGGTCTTGTCGTGTCTGCTGCAGTTTCTTGAGTTGCGACTGATTCCTTGGTTAGATTAGAAGCGGCTTCATCTGCTTCTATCGTGGCTGCTTCTTTGTTGTGCTGCTATGTAACTGGACTAGACTTGGATCCGTCGAAAGGGGGACTCGACTGGTTTACCAGGAGTGATGGCAGGTCAACAGATGTCGGAATTGGACTCAATGAAATGGTACTGTCGAGCGGATCCGAACTAACTAGACTAGACTTAATTGTGGACTCGACATGGGAGCTCATGACTTGGGGATTTTCACGTCGAACGATTTTTGGTTGAAGTGGATTCATTTGTTGTGGTAATGTATTGACTGGAAGAGGGGTATAAACAGTTGTTTGTTGTGCATACACTAGACCTTATGGGTCGAGATTTATGATATGATGAGTTTTCATGTGACCAACAATTTCTGGGATTGTTGATGGTAAGGCTAAACTTGGGGTTTGAATGGTGTCAGGGAAAGCTAAGTTGACCGGGGCAGCAGACGGAGATACAAAAACTAGTTGTTGGACGACCATCTTGCGCCAGTTAGGACAAAGTATCGGGAGATTTGAAATGAATGTATTCAAAGCATTTTCTGCAGGGTTAGGAGGAGCAGGTAATGCTAACAGACTGGTTTCTTCTTCTACTGCAGTCGAGGAAGAAGGGGGGGAGTGAATGGTTTGGTTGACATCAAGTTCGACCAAAATTTTGGGTTTTTTAACAATAATTTGAGAGGATGGATACTTATCTGTTTCTAAAAAATTTCTGAATTGATCTTCGACCAGTAGTTTGTTCTTGGCTGCATCTTCAAGAATTTGGGTAGCAGTGTCATATAGCTCGATCTCGTCTACTTCCGAAGGTTCTTGAAATGTTACTTGTCTTTTCCCTTTTCCCTTGGTCGATGTTACTCGGTTATGTCGGGCTATGACAATTTCAGCTGCTACCTTCTGTATATTATCTTCTGTCAGAAGATGTTCTGGATTGTTGGACTCTATGTCATTATTTGACTGCTCTCTGGCCTCTGCTGATTCTATGTGCCGCGTCTGGGTAAGTGATAATGTATTAGGGTTAGGTGTCGGCTCGGGTTAATACTTGAAGGTGTTCATATACAACCGACTTTCGTATGCTTCTTCTTGTTCCATATCGGTGAGAGGCTCGACATACTTGAAGTTGGTTTTCCTTGCTTGTGCCGAGATGGCCAATACTTCGTTAGATTTCTGACTTAACTCTGTGAATATTTCGCTTACCAAAGGGTAATAGTCGAGTCGCCTTGCCGGACCCGCTGCTCCTACCTTGTACCATGCTGCCGTATCATCCAAAGATAGTTGGATATGAGCTGTCGGGGGCAAGCTTCGACGAACATTCTGTGGTACCCTCCATCTTATGGATATTGTTTTAAGGTCTATAAACCATGCTTCTAGCCAAAGTTTAACTATTGTAGGCCCATGTCGACTTGCTCTAGGTGCGAAGCAACGAAAACTTTCCATAAGTACAAGTCATTCTTCTGAAAAATCCTTATTTCCTTTTGGTCGGAGGTGGGTCATAGCAATCCATATGAGTACAAATGGGTAGCAGATGCTAGCTCCCTCCTCTTGGCACTTATGGCATGTATATTTGAGAATGTCGGCCAGGTAGTCTACCCATTTATATACTTTGTCATTCATAGCCATATTCTTGACAGCTTCTAACATGTCGATCTTCAAATCTGATCCCCTGCCCATCCGTGAAAGTGCACGTGATACAATTTTGGCAGTAGTTTTTTAATTGCCATATAAAATTTGGTTCAAGACTATACCTCGTGAGTTCTTTCCAGTAGGAGTATCAACGAACTCGTCAATCAATTCTGCACCTAAACTCATTGGTACAGCATCTCCCTTGTGTGAAAGACCAGTTATTTTGTGGATTATTTCACCATTGATGTCGACCGGGACATCAAAATAAAGCTTGCCATTGTGATACCTGCTAACGATGAATTGTGCAACCACTTCTTTTAGTCCTCCAAAATTATCCAACAAAGGTGCCTTCAAGTAATGCAAAATTGTGGTTGTCTGTAAACGCCGTGCTTCCTCCCTCCAACGGCCATCTAACTCCTTCTCCCAATCTTGAATTCTATTCCATGCTTTCTTCTAGGAAGGTTTTGTCACCTTTGCGTTCCTAATCATCTGGAGTCTTGTTTCCAGTGGTGTTTGTTCCTTATCCAATTCTATGACTATATTCGCAACGGCTCTGGTAGTCGTTAGAGTTTTTCTAGGAGCCATGGCGGATTCGGGATTCAAGAATGTGAAGTTAGATTCAATAGAGTTAGGGAATTATGTATCTTGGAGTTCAAGTTCTCGGTAAAAGAGTGCTCAAGAATTCTCGAGCTCCAATTTTATAGTGGAGTTACTCGGCACGGGTGAACAGGACATAGAGGCCCGTATTAATGGTTGATTTGATGGGGTTATTAAATTAGACTGACAGGTTATCAGCACTTCGTCAGGTGCATTACTTCTGGCGTCTCGAGTATCTTTAGCTTTTATTTCTTTGTCATCATGGCGCTGCGACACCTCGTTCGATGTGTCATGTTGACGAGCTTCTCTATTTGAGTTTGGTCGAACCAGGCTCCAATGCTTTTGTCATGCCTAATTTTCCTCTGCAACCCGTCGGTGTTCTTGTCGATGTCTATAATATCGATGGTTTTGTACCGGACTTCTTTCTCTGCTTTTTCCATCCTTCTTCTGCCACTCTCTCGTCATTTCTGCTTCTTTCATGCTCTGTTGTTTTTCTTGATTGCTTATAGTACTCTCATTTGGTTATTTCTAACCACTTTTTTTTTCTTCGAATATTCATGATTTATACCTTTTAAGTTGGGCGCCATTTACTGTTTTCTTGAAAACATTTCCTTGTAGTGTTTTCAATCGGACTGATCCATTAGGATTTAATGTTTCGACAATATAGGGTCCCATCCATTCTGTATGTAGCTTTTTCAGCTTCCCTTTTACTCGGTTATTATAAAGGAGTGCCAAATCTCCAACTGACAGATTTTTCTATTTGATATTTCTATCATGCCATGCTTTCTGTTGTCATTTTTGTACTCGCTGATATTCTATCGCCAGCTGTCGACTTTCATCCAGCTTCGACAGTTGGAGTAGCCATTCTTGTCGAGTATCTTCGACGTCGATATGTAAAGCTATTGCAATGTTCGGTACCTATCATGGAAAGTGTAATGGGACGACTGCTTCTTGTCCATAGACAAGTGAGAATGGTGTCTGACCTGTCGTTCTTTTTTATGTTGTTCTATATGCCCAGAGAACAGCAGGTATTCTGTCATCCCAGTCATCTTTCTCTATGTTGCATATTTTCGTCAGTCCTTTTGTGAGTGTTTTATTGAACGATTCTATGGCGCCATTCTATTGAGGATGGTATGCTGTGCTTATTCTATGATCGACTGCAAATTCCTTAGTCAGTGGTTCAATGGTTTTACATACAAAATGCGTACCTTGGTCAATTATCAGTGTTATGGGGCATCCAAAACACGTTATGATGTTTTCATAAATAAACTTAGCGGCAATTTTGCTTGAACATGTTCCGACTGGTTATGCTTCTGCCCACTTGGTAACATATTCGACAGCGGTGATAATATACCGAGCACCTGTCCTTATCCCCACTACTGGAAATGGTCCAATAAAATCGATAGCCCAAATTTCAAACGTTCAGCTAGGGTTAATTGGGACCAATGGCATTTCTGTTCTTGGTAGTGGTCGGCCCATGCGCTGACATTTATCACACTTAGATACAAACTCTCGGTAGTCTTTATGAACTGTCAACCACCAAAGTCTGGCTTGCAGGATTTTTCTAGTTGTTATGTCTACATGATAATGTCCTTCCACTGGTCTAGCATGGGCTTCTGTAAGTATATCCTGTCATTCATGCTCAAGTGCACATCGACGTAATATATCATCCAAGCCAAGTTTGTAGAGGAATCCATTGATCAACGTGTAGGGGGCTGCTTTCATTGCTAAGATCTTCCTCTTTTTCTCAGTCATTCGTTCTGGAGCTTGTCCATCCTCGAGAAATTGTGCAATTTCCGCAAGTTCTGAAGGGACTGCTTCAATACGAAACAAGTGTGCATCTGGTAAGTCATCTTCAATTCCTGACGGTTCTTCTCCTGTGTTGACTCTCGACAGGTGTTTTGGTCCGACATTAGCTTTCCCAGGTCAAATGATTACTTCAAATTCAAATTCTTGAAACAATAATATCCAGCGGCATAACCTCCCATGATGTAATGGTTTATTAACTAAATATTTTAAAGCTTGGTGATCTGTATAAAATACAAAAGGGTTAGCCAATAAATAATGACGGTATTTTTGAAATGCGAATACCATACCTAATGCTTCCCTTTCAGTTGTGGAATAATTTCTTTCCGCTTTATTCAATTTTCGACTCTTGAATGCATTAGGGTAATCCATGCCATCTTCTTGGGGTTGTGTTAGAATGGCGCCCACTACTATTCCAGATGCGTCAATATGTACATGAAATTTCTTTGACCAATCCGGGAATCAGAGAATGGGTGCTTCGAACATTTTTCTTTTCAATGTGTTAAATGAGATATCACATTCCTCCGTCCACCTATAATCTCGATCATCTTTTAACAATTCTTCGAGAGGATAAGTCATATCGGAATAATGTCTGATAAACTTCCTGTAATATCCGGTATGACCCAACAAGATTCGTACTTGTTTCGGATTAACTGGAGGCTTTTGGTCGAGGATAATTTTGATCTTCGTGTAATCGACCTTGATTCCTTCTTTGCAAACTACATGGCCTAGTAATATGCCGATAGGTGTCACGAAGATGCACTTTTTAATATTCAACGACAATTGTATCTGTCGACATTGTTCCAACATCAGTCGAAGCCATTTGCAATGATCTTTCAGCATTGTATAGATTGTCCAATCATCAAAGTATATAGCCATGTTTTTGTAGATATATTCTTGAAATGCTTTGACGACAATTCTTGAAAAGACCACGGGTGCGTTCTTTAGACCAAAGGGCATAACTTTGTACGCGAATGACCCAAATTCGCACGCGAATGTTGTCTTTTTCTGATCTTCCTTTGCAATAGGTACTTGGTTGTACCCAGAGAGTCCATCCGTGAAAGAGTAGCACTCATGCCTTGCAACTTCATTAATAATTTCGTCAGCGAAAGGGGTTGGGAAGGGATCTGTGAGTGTTACCTTGTTCAGCTCTCGAAAGTCGACACAGATTCTCAGTCATGTCGGATCTTGTTTCTTTGACTGAACGATCATTGGGCTTGCCCACTCCGACTGGTCGATAGGATATATGATTCCTGCTGCGAGCATGCTATCGATCTCCTTTTTAACAATATCCTTTTATTTGTGAGCGAGCTTGTAGGGTCTTTTCTTTATAGGTTTGGCATCAAGCTTAATATCAATTTTCATCTCGCCCATTTCCTTTACAAGTCCTTTCAAGTCTCTATAATCTTGAGCAAAAATGTCTTGAAATTCTTTGAGGATACTGGAGATTTCTGTCGTTTGTTCCAGATTCCAATAATCGCCAATCTTTGCCATTTTTGGTCGGTCATCATTTGAAGTATCTACTTCTTTTGTTTTAATCTTTGCGTCCATCCACTCTGATGCACGACTATTACTTATTTGTCTTTCACCTTCTTTGATTTGTGTAAAAGTTGGTGGAAAGTCTTTTTCTTATAACCTTTCAGGTTCATCTTTGTCGACAATCTCTGTGCTAAAGATTGTTCTTACGGGCTTCGATACGTCAAGGTGATCCTTTCTCCATTGAAAACTTTTTTCGACTGGCATCTCCGTTTCTAGACTCAGTCTTGTCAAATGTTGTTTTTCTGTCGACTTTATGTTGTAGCAAGTGTTAGGTAGGTGCATAATCTTCTGTTTGTCTGCAAGTGTTAAGTTTTCTGTTGGCTACAGAAATTCTTTGATTCTTTTACTTGCTTCAACCAACCTATCATCCTGCGGAGAAAATTGGAAATCCTTAATAAAATTTTCTTTTAAGTCTTTCCAAAAGAAGGTTTCTCCTCTCGCTTCTTCCATCTTGTACCATTTGTTAGGTAAATCATCAAGTGTTCTGGGGAAGAGGTGAGGCCATGTTCTTTCGTCTTTATAGCCCAGTTTTATCCATTCTTTTTTGCAACAGTCAATATGAACTTCAGGATTTTGTCCTTGTGTAAATAGGGGAATGTCAACCTGAGTTGTCGATTTTCTTCCTCCAAATCTTTCCATGAAAAATGTTGATGCAGTATTCCAGTTTTGGAGTTTCGACTGATGGGTGTCCCACCATCTCGCAGCTTGACCAGTAAATGTCTCTACCAAACTTTGTAGTCGGCCTTGTTCTCCGACATGTTTTGATACCTGTTCGACATGAATATCAAGTGAGTCATGTTCTTTATATCTTAATGTCGAATTACCATATTGTGCATTCTTGGCTAGAACAAGTGTTGGATATGCTCGCATTTTTCATTCCAATATCTTTGGTGTGTAAGATACTGAGAGACACTTCTTGATTTGTTTCTTTGAGATGGCTTCCACAGTCCAGCATTCTTTCGCATGTAAGTCATAGTTCTCTATTTGCCAGTCATAGAGTTCTGCATCGGAATTATATGCGAGCGAGATAGGATCTCCGAGATGAAGTTCTCCTTGGGTATTTGGATCAATACGATCTTCATTGTTGTCTATCTAGTAAAGCTGTTGAACATCGTTTTCAATTTCTGTAGGTTCTGACCAAGGTTCTCCCTAAGATGGGAATATTGGGATGATAACCTTCTACCGATTTCCTTTCAGCTTAATACGACTTTTGTCTAAGGAAATTGAGGCCTTCATCTTTCGTCCCCATGGTCATCCGACCAATGCAGGGAATGAACTTGCATCATCCTTTGGAGTGATGATTTCAAAATCTACTTTCGTTGTGATGCCTTTAATGGAAGTTTCAACTCCTTTCCATACTCCAATCGGCTCAATTAATCCTTGATCTGCGAGCTTTAAATAGATGCCTGATTCCTATAGTTGAGGTCGACCGAGTTGGTCCCAGGTATCACGAGTCATGATATTCACTTGGGATCCAAAGTCCAGTACGACTTGTTGTACATGATATCCATTTATGTCGAGGTCGACTAATGGGTCAGCATCATTTTTCTCTTTTTGTTTTAGTTGGCAAATGTTTTTAGTTTATCATTGCTCGACATGTTTTAATTTATGCAACAGGTCGATCATTTTTTCTACAACTTCCTCGTTTGAAATCAATTTGAACAATTCATTGAGAACATCTTCATGTGCTACTAAGTCATGAAATATGTCAGATGCATCTTTGTACACAGATTTTTGTTTTATAGGATTTGGATAATCCTCCTTATCGACAATTCTAGTTATCTGAGGTTTATCTTGACCAATGTGAGTGCCTTGCCTAGTTACAATTTGCAAGTTTTTTGTACGAAGCACATCATTTTTTGAAATACAAGATAAAACATGAACATTCTTTTTATGATTTATTTTCTCAATCATGGTAGGGCAATCCTCTAAATAGTGATCGCCTACCCCACACTTTGTACAAAATTTAAGATCAGTTCTTTCCTTATAAGGGCATTCTACATGCTGATGGTCCTCACTAAGACATGTGAAACATGCACCAGGTCGACTAAATCGAACACCGCGGCCTCCACTGCCACGACCACGATTCCGGTATTCTCTGCGTCTATTGTAGCTGTCATATCGCCGATCATACCGTCGGTCATTATTCCTTGGGTATCTGTCATTCATGTTTTGATTGTACCGGTTATTTCTTCCATCATTTCTCTCAAATCTGTCGTTTTTTGTATTTCTATCGTGATGTTGCTCGACAGAGTTTGTCAGGTACACTGCATGATAATTTTGTCAATTTTTTAGGTTCAGATGACAATCTTCAATTGTATGTATATTCACTTCATAGATTTGACACCATCTTGCCTTTTTGTTTTTCAAATTGAATGGGCAATCATTTGTAGTATGTGAATCATATTATTTGCACAAGTCACAAAAACATCTAGATTGAATGAGTTTTACTTCTTGTCGCCGATCCTCAGTTCAACAAGAATCTTTGGTATGTCCTAAAGTTCGACAATTTGTACACCATAATTCTGGACCTTTTAGCATCATGTTTCAGATAGCCTGCTCCATATTTTCAAGGCATTCGTCGACGTGTCTATCCATGGATACTAGAGGGTATTCATCATCCATTTCAATTTCTAGTGCTACTTTTAGTGCATCTGCATATGTATTAATACTTTGTTAACGGACATGTATTCTGATTTTACTTATTAGACCAGCAATAAACCATTTGATAAATAGTTTTTCTTCAATTTCGTAGTCTAATTTGTTGAGGAGGTCTTTGAACCTCTTGTCATACTCCTTGACAGTTTCTGTCGGCTTTTGGACTGTTGTCTTCAGTAGTTCTATTGCCAGGTATGTCGTATCTTCAATCATAAAGAAGGCTAAAAAGCTTTGTTTGATTTGTTCCTTTGTTGCATTTGGTGATTTTGCTATGTATCCCATGTACCATGTCAGTGATCTTTTCCTTAACGATCCAACAAATTGAGCAATCTGTCTTTCTTCGCTGGTGATTTGATTGGTTTTCCATATTGCTTCACACACAAACCAATGTCTTCTTGGGTCTTCGTCTCCTTCGTAGAACGGAAGGTGTGCTGTTGTGTGTGCCATGTCTGCTGGTGTATTATTTTGAGAATTTGATGGAGGTGTGGGTGGGTTATTTCCACAATCAGAACTTGGTGCTTTGTCAATTTGGATTAGCTATCTTTCTGGACTTGGTTCTCTATCTTCAGAATCAGTAACTATAACTTCTTCGGTATCGCTAGATCTGCCTTCTTCGACCACTTCTATCGAAATCCAATTAAAGTTCTGCTCAAACGAGATTTCACTAAATCTTGGGCTTTCTGACGTGCTTGTCGAGTCGCTCAAATTTGGTATTGGCAGGGGGGGTGCTTCCTCATGCTCTGAGTACACTAGATGAAAACTTCTGTTTGAAAATTTGGGTTGAAAAGATACCCAATTTCCTTCCTCTAGCCGATGAATCAATAGTCTATTAATATCATCGCCTTCTATGCTTCGACAACTCCAAATTCCTGACTGACCAGCATGGAGACCAAGATTTGCTTCGACAATTTCTTCCACCTGAACGCTTTGTGTCAAATGAAATGGAGACGAAGGTGCTACCGTTTTAGGTATTTGAACTTGGAGATCTCTACCATGCTCTATCCACAAGTCTTCATCCATCGGTGATAGTTCTTCTTCGACATCCCGATCATCGCAGGCTCTGCTTGATTCTGGAAAATTTCCTTCTGCATCTGTCGCAACGTTTGATTCTCGCGTCCTCCAGAGTGAAATTTCCTGCTCCCGCATCTCTTCACGTCACTGCCTCCTCTTTTCTCTTTCAATTTTCTGAATATCTGGGGTGATTTTGTGACTCAAAAGTCTGTCTTTGTCGGATTTTTTTCCACTACTGGCCATGTCGTCTTGTCATATGTCGAATTTCATCAAACTAGGTACATCAAAGCATGCTTCATCACCCCCCCAATGCCGGCCCGAAGGTTTCTAGATTATTGGGGAAGTGCAGACCATCATTTGTTCAAGAAAAATTCCCATTAGCGCTCCTTTACAAATTTTTCCCACTTACGTTCTTTCTCCTCCCAGTTAGAGTTCGGAAGGGACAGGAGTAGCAACGGTCTTGTTTCGACAATATGCGCAGTGCCTTTAATAAAAAAATTTGAATAGTAAAGTCAGTAGAGAACACAGAAATTGATCAGCTAATTCGGTGAAGAACTTTCTTCTTATTTCGTCTACCGAGACTCAATCTTCAATCGCCTGCTCTTCACAGAAATCATCTGCAATCCTTTCACACCACTCCGACAGATTTGTACGTCCTCCGTTGATCAGCTTCAATAATAGCTTCCGCTCTGTTTCATCAACTGGTATGTTCATCCAGAAGTTTCTTCAAGGCGGTCGGCACGGATTCTACGAATCGCTCATGGGTCTCGAAGAAGAATCGATCTATCGCTTAGCTAATCGTTAGCTTGTTACGTCGCGCATAGTTCTGTAGATAATTCACGATTTTCTTCTCCCACCAATCTCTAATCTCCTGTTCTAAAATCATAGGTCATGTTGCTATTTATTTTTCATGCATCAACCGGCAACGGAACCATATGTTGTAGTCCCAAGGTTCATGTGTTTATCATGGATACATTACATAATATAAGCAAGCATACACAATGATACAGATATAAGAGACGAGACAGATAGAGAGACACAAGCCTTTATATTAACCAGCAAGAGTAGAATACAGTCATAGAACCAATCTTAACTAGTACATAGGCTCAATAGACTATATATATAGATATGCAAATACAGTTACATAACCGTCTATTTATCCAACTGACCCGACCTATACTAGTCGACGCGACCTGTCAACATGTGTTGCACAGTGGTCGGGCAGAGGGCCTAGTCGATAGGCCGACCTAGGCCCCTCCAACACTGGGCATCCACCAGTCCACATGACCTAGTCTTCCATCCTCGAATATTGGATATCCTAACCTTGTGCGAGGTCAGGCCGACTTGTGCCTCAGTCGGTAACGTGCCCGTGAATGACTACCTGTTGTTGCCACACTTTATATGCTACTACCCCTGGAATCGCATTTGTAACTCAACACTTCCTCTCAGGGAGGGAAGTTGTTCTGCACCACGCCAAGCTTGTCCCTGAAATACTCAAACTTTATCTTTGATATAGGCTTAGTCAACACATCGGTTATCTGCTCGTCTATCACAATATATTGGAGCTTTCTTCTACACCATGTCTCAAATATAATGGTATTTGATCTCTATATGCTTTGACTTGTCATGAAACACAGGGTCCTTAGACAACTTTATGCAACTTTGGTTGTCACAGAAGATACAAGTCACCTCCAGCTCGAGATAAAAAAAAGTCATGTAAGCAACTTTCAAAGCCACACAGCTTCGCTACTAGCTAAACATGTTTCTATATAAACTGCCTCGAGCGTACTGAGTGCCACACTAGTCTGCTTCCTACTGAGCCACGAGATCATAGTTGATCCCAAACTGAAGCAACATCCTGATGTACTCTTCTGATTTGTGACACTACCGCCCCAATCTGAATCGGTATAGCCTTACAGTCTTATCTCACGATCCAAACATATATGAGTCCATAGTTAACTGTACCTTACAGGTACCTCATCATGTGTTTTGCTGCAATCAAGTGACCACATCTTGGCTCAAACATATACTGACTTAATGTGTTCACCGCAAAGCATATATGTGGCCTAATGTTCTTCAAATACATCAACGAACCAATCATTTATTGTTAGGAACCTATGTCAACCCTTCTCTTTACTATGTTAGTATATTGTTGTTGGACGCATATGCTTTGTAAGTCGTCCCGTAGTATTTGTTGATCCATAGTTTATATTAGCCCATAGTATTGACCCATAGTATTGGACGCATATGCTTTGTAAGTCGTCCCGTAGTATTATATGTCCCATGGTTTTGACTCATAGTATTGGGCATAGACTTAGTATATAAGTGTGTGTTGAGGTCATTGAAGGCACCGTGAAGTTAATTGTATTGAGCTTGCTCAAAGGAGGTTGCCCCCTCGAAGTGGCCCGTGATCAATATAAAAGTGATTCTGTTCTATTATTTCTGATATCTCGTGTATTTGCATTAATTAATTATTGCAGGTACATCACATCTGGTATCAGAGCACTTTCCTTGGCACAAGTGGGAAATTTTTTTTTCTTTTTTGGGCGGCGACTTTCAGATCAATTTCTGAAAATTTCTGCACAAAATCAGAAGAAACTGATTGCATATCTGAATCCCTCTTTCAAAAATACGCAGTTTCAAAAAAAAAATCATCTCATTTGGAGTTCTAAAAGTGGAGATATTGCGGATTTAAAATCAGCAATTTTTCAGAATTTCGCTGACGGCCGCGGCAATTACGGCGAGAAAATCTTTTGACTGAGTGCCCAGATTTCTATTCTGCTTTCATGGGAAGAAGCAGAGTGGTTGTTCCAGTTCCGGAAACATGCTATAATAGCGATTCTCAGCAATATAGATCCGGTTTTTGAACATTGGGTGGAATTTTTGCCCAAATTTTTTCTGTTGCAGGTTCGGATCTGGGAATAATCCCTATCCGCTTAACTGTGGGAAGTACTTGGGCATAAGCCCTAAAACTCATTGTGAGGAGTACCACAGGAACCCCGAAGTAGCTGGCCATTGAGAGGACCTGCCAAGCGAAAAGGGCAACGACCCCTACTTGATTGACTAGTTCCCACCCGTGAGGTAAACCAAGAGCTGTCGTTTGTGGCAAAGCGGTTATCAGTTTTACCTGAGCCGTGGAGTGAGGGGTACTGCCCCAATACGCAAGCCGTCAGATAGCATTGGTGGCCGAGTGAAAACCCTGAACTATTAGGAAGCCGCACATACCTGGGGTCCATATCTACTTTCAGCTGAACTATTGTCGATCGCTGCTGCACCGTTTCAGATCCATTTTGCAAGCCGTTCCAGATCCAGCTGTTCGACATTGTTCCAGATTCCTTCCGAGTCGTAGCCGCTCCAGTCTAAACCAAAAAAAAAAAAACTAACTTGCAGGATCACACACCATGGAGGAAGCACTTGCAGCCATCCAAACCAAACTCCAAGATCTGGATGAAAAATTTCTCAGCCTCCATCTTCAGCATTCAGCCATGAACAATACCAGACAGCCAAAATCTTTTGCAGCCACCAGGTTCTCTTCTTCTAGCAATTTTCGTGGGCCGAAGCTTGATTTTCCTCGCTTCAATGGTACTGATCCGACTGGATGGATATACCGAGCAGAACAATATTTCAATCTGCATAATACTTTTGATGTTCAGAAAGTTCCACTTGCATCCTTTCATTTGGAATAGGAAGCCCTTCAATGGTACCGTTGGTACATTAAAGCTCATCCCGAGCCAAATTGGACAGATTTTTGCCAACTCAGTTTGCCACGATTTGGTCCTAGTGCTTTTGACGACTTCACAGGAGCACTCACTAAACTTCACCAAACTGGCACAGTGAGAGAGTATCAGACGGAATTTGAGAAACTAGCCAATCACACAGAAGGATTGTCTGATGAATTCTACAGGAGTTGTTTTATCAGTGGTCTCAAGGATGAAATCCGCTCAGAGGTCAAAATGTTTTGTCCGAACACCATGATGGAAGTCCTAGGGTTGGCTAAGTTGGCCGAGGACAAGATCGCAGCGCAACAACGCTCCAAACCCACCTTTGTTCCCTTCAGAACTATGGGTTCCCAACGACCTCCCATTACGCCTGCTCCTCAACCAACTCTTATCAAGCATTCGTCTGAAATAGAAATGCAAGCACGTCGAGAAAAAGGGCTTTGCTATAATTGTGATGAGAAATTCACTCGGGGACATAGATGTGTTCAACAAAAGCTCTATCTCTTGGATGTGGATTCTCCGCCTGCCTTAGAACTTGGTGAAGAAGCTACAGATACAGTAGATGATCAGGCCGACATTCAACACCCGCCTGTTGACACCCCATCTCAGGACGACCCACCCGAGATCTCTCTCCATGCTGTAACCGGCGTCACCACCCCACAAACAATGCGGGTCAGGGGATACTTCAAGAAGCTCCCTCTTACCATACTCATTGATTCTGGTAGCACTCATAACTTCATTGACCCTCGGATTGCCAAACAGGCTGATTGTTTTGTCCATCCTTGCTCTAACTTTGAAGTCATGGTTGCCAATGGGGGCACCTTACCTTGCAAGGGGAAGTGTCACAATGTGCGTATCTCTATGGAAGATTATAACCTACGCTCTAACATGTTTGCCTTGTCCTTAGGTGGATGTGATGTGGTTTTGGGCGTTCAATGGTTACGCACACTTGGCCCCATCTTATGGGATTTTGCTGAACTTTGGATGCAGTTTAAAGTCAATGGGGCACAACACAAATTTATGGGCTTACAACCAGGGTCTCTCTGCATCATCAGTTCACATCGCCTGGAAAAAATCCTTAAGAAGAATTCACATGGTGTCATCGCTCAGCTCAATTCCATTCAGATGCAACCATCCACAGTCTCCACTACTTCCTTGGATAGATATGCATGTATCTTTGCTGAACCAGTGCGCTTGCTGCCTTCAAGAGACCTTTCCAGTAAGAATGTAGCCCCATCTACCTCTCAGCCGGAAATGATGGCTATTTTTCATGCAGTACAGAAGTGGCAGCCATCCCTATTAGGGAATTATTTCTGCATCAAGACTGATCTCCCGAGTCTGGAAAATTTTCTGGAACAATGGGTCTCCTCCCCAACACACCTGCAATGGGTTATCCAACTCATGGGTTATCCTTATGTGATCACTTACAAGAAGGGTAAGGACAATATGGTGGAAGATGCTCATTCTCGCACAATTGATGACCCAGTTTCTCTTACAGCTCTTTCTCTGCTTGTTCCAAATTGGTTGCCATATGTTCAACAGGGCTATCTCTTCTATGAACTCCATGCTTCTCCATCAACAGAGCACTCTGGGTTCTACAAAATGTATGACCGGGAACAATGTAACTTCTTTTGGTCGGGACTAAAAATGACAATTCAACAGGTGGTGGCTGACGATGATAATTTCCAAGTCAACAAGGGGGAAACGACACTCCTTTTGGGATTGCTCAAACCCTTGCCCATCCCTACACAGCTTTGGCAAACTATTTCTATGGATTTCCTAGCAGCGCTCTGGTGGTACAACACCACATCTCAAAGGACACCATATGAAGCAGTCTATGGAACAACACCACCAGTTCTTCTTCCATACACCCTTAGCAGCTCTCCAGTTCAGGAAATTGACTCGGTTCTTCGAAACCGCGATCAGATTCTTCCCATTTTGCAGGACAATCTTCACATGGCCAGAATTCGCCTGAAACAACAAGCCGATCAGCACCGTTCTGAGCGCATCTTCCATGCAGTTGACAGGGTTCTTCTTCATCTACCTCCTTCCAAGCAATCCTCCTTGACACTCCAAAGGCGTCAGTGGCCCGAAATGCAAACCGAGGATGCTACCGGGGAACCACTCCTTCAGATTCTGCAGCAATTTCTCCAACCAAAGCTTTGAGGACAAAGCTTTTTCTAAGGGAGAGGGGATGTTAGGAACCTATGTCAACCCTTCTCTTTACTATGTTAGTATATTGTTGTTGGACGCATATGCTTTGTAAGTCGTCCCGTAGTATTTGTTGATCCATAGTTTATATTAGCCCATAGTATTGACCCATAGTATTGGACGCATATGCTTTGTAAGTCGTCCCGTAGTATTATATGTCCCATGGTTTTGACTCATAGTATTGGGCATAGACTTAGTATATAAGTGTGTGTTGAGGTCATTGAAGGCACCGTGAAGTTAATTGTATTGAGCTTGCTCAAAGGAGGTTGCCCCCTCGAAGTGGCCCGTGATCAATATAAAAGCGATTCTGTTCTATTATTTCTGATATCTCGTGTATTTGCATTAATTAATTATTGCAGGTACATCACATCTATCTATACATGGTGGCATCCATTGTCTCTAAAGAAGTATCACTCAATAAGTCCAGGTTCATTACCATTGGTGTAGGTATGGGTTTACAATCCATCATCCCAAATCTTTTCAAGATTTCTATAGCATATTTTCCTTGGCTGAGTAAAATATTGTCATGTCTCTACCACACCTCTAAACCCAAGAAATAGTGCTTCATACCAAGGTATTTCATCTTGAACTCTGTAGTGAGCTCCTTCTTGCACCCTGCGATGAGCTTCTCATCCCCTGTTAGAAAAATGTCATCCACATATAATAGTGATATCACTGGTCCACCATTCACAACCTTGTAGTAAAGGTTGGAATATAATTTACTCTTAGTAAATCCCAAGCTCATAAAAAATTTTCAATTCTCCCACACCACATCCTGGGTACCTGCTTCAATCCATACAAGGCCTTCTTCAACCTACACACATGTGTCTTCCTGTCATGTGTCTTGAATCCTTGTGGTTGTTCCACTTAGACTTCCTCTTGCACTACACCATTCATAAAAGTTGTTTTCATGTCCATCTGATGTAGCTTCCATTTCATCACTCCAAATATCACAAGTATACCTCTAATCGAAGTGTACCTCGCCACCGGAGCAACTGTCTCTTCATAATCTATTCCTTCTTTTTGGGAGAAACCACGAGCCATGAACCTTTCCTTGTACTTCTCAACACTACCATCTGCTCCATGCTTCGTCTTATAGATCCATTTGGAAGTCACCACTGACTTCCCTTTCGGTCTCAGAACCACATCCCAAACATCATTCTTCATAATGGACCAGTATTCCTCGATCATGGCATCCTTCCATACTTTCTTATCAGTTGTTTCTTCATAACTGGAAGGCTCTGCATCAATGATGTCACATAATAATGCCACATAGCTAGAATATGGTCGAGATCTCTTGCTCTCTCTGAAAGACCTATCTAGAGCACCATATTTCTCAGCATCCTGGATAATATCTCGAGCCCAAGCTAGTCTTATCTTATGTGTAATCATTTATCGGAGTGGATCTACAAGTCTCTACGGTTCTGCCGTATCATGATCCTATGGAACATGCTCTTCTAGTACAACATCATCTTCTGTACCAGTATATGTGACTCTAGGAGCTTCATACTTCTCATCATGGACCTCATCTGTATGAGTCTACCTTTATCTACTAAAATTTGCATCCTCATTGAAGGTGACATCTCTGCTAGTCTCAATTTACCTGTAACCAAGAATGTAGACTAGGTATGCCTTTGATGGCTCATTGTATCCAACAAATATACCCTTCTTATTTGAAGGATCCAACTTCGTTCTCCTATCCTTGGGAACATGTACATATACATGACAACCAAATATCCTCAGGTGGATGACCTACGGCTTCTCTCATGTAAACATTTGTTCTAGCATCTTGTTTTCCAAGTACACGGTGAGGAGTTCTATTCTATACATATACAATGGTTCTGGTTGCCTCTTCCCATAGGTGCAATTATAAATATTGATCATGAATCATAGCCTTCATTGCTTCCATTATCGTCTGATTCTTCCTTACTGCCGCACCATTCTACTGAGGATTGTAGGGAGTGGCACATCTCCCTCTTAATCCCAACTTCTATGCAGAATGTCTTGAATGCATCTTATGTAAACCCTCCTTCGTTATCTGGACTTAATGACTTTTTCTTCTTTTCAAAGACATTCTCTACAAGGGCCTTGAATTCCTTGAACTTGTTGAACACTTCACTTCTTGCTTTCAATAAATAGATCCAAGTTTTACGTGAGTAATCATCAATAAATGAAACATAATATAAGTACCCGCTAAGTGATTTTGATGACATCGGTCCACACACGTCTGATTGTACTATGTCCAAGATTCATTTTGCTTTGTTGTCACTGCTTGGAAACATACTCTTCACGCTCTTTCCTTGTGCACATCCCTTGCATATACCATCACGATTCACCTTAATCTTTGGTAGACCCGTAACCATCTTGCTTATGATTGGAAATGCTTTGTAATGTATGTGAGAAAGTATTATATGCCATAGCTCACTCAAATTCACAGTGCTATGTACCAATGCTTGATCTGATTGTCCTTTCATCTTGTACAAGTATCCATCTTGAACACCAATCATGATAGCATCAACAATAGTCTTTCCCTTTCGCCACATTAGAACTTGGCCATCAACTAAAGCAACTCTATATCCACGTTCCTCTAATGTTGAGATGGAGAGGAGATTCTTCTTCATACTAGATACATACAATACATCTTTCATCTTCATAGGATTTCTGGAATCCAACTTGTAGGAGGCTTCTCCTACCCCTTTTATGGGATATTGGTAATCATCACCGAGCTTCACCTTATGAGGTGAATCTTTTTGGACAAAATTTGTGAGAGAATTCTTCTAACCAGTCATGTGCTTAGAAGCACCACTATCAACAAGCCACATGTCACTTCCATGAGTGACTGTCCCTGTGATAGTTGGTATTAACACACATTCTTCACTTGAATCATCTTCTCTTGATTTCTTTTCAACAGGTTCATCATCTTTTTCAACATGAGCATGATGCCTTTTATTATTTCCTTTTATGATCTGATCTTTTATGTGAGGACAGTTTCTTGCAATGTGTCCCATCTTCTAGCAGCTGTAGCATTTGTACTTTGAGTAATATTTTTGTGTCTTTTGTGTCTTCTGAAACTTTTTGTGGGAATGGAATTCTTTCTTGCTTTTCCCTTTTCCTGTATGTGTTGCCAGTGCTTGATCTTCATCATCGCCCAATTTTCTCCTCTTACTACCAATCTATCTTCTTCTTGTGTGCACTCTTCCAATATCTTGTTAAACTTTGTTAGATTCCTTCTAGAACAAATTCCATGAATAAATGATTCCCAAGACATTGGGAGGCCATTCAATGTAGTCATCATTATCTCAGCTTCATAAATTGTTTCTCCATTGGCTTTAAGTTGTTCTTTGATTTGAGATGCCCTTGTGAAGTAGGATTGAATGGTTTATGAATTATGCATTTTCACATTCTTGAGTTGTGTCCTCAATGTCATCTTCAGGTTGATATTCTTGCCTTCGAACAACTAGGATAAGGCATCAAACATCTGCTTTGGAGTCTTTAATCATGAGACATGAGGGATCAAGTGATCCTTGATTAAATTTGCAATGATTCTCTTTGTCCTAATCATGTTCTTCGTGTGCCTTGCCTTAGCTTCATCTCCCTCTGGGTCCTCAACCTCTTCTTTAACATATTTTTCCAAATCATTCTCTTCTAGAATGAGAAGCACTCTATACTTCCATGCTTGGAAGTTATCAGCCCCTTCAAGCTTCTCATCAAGCTTGGTGTTGTTCGTCATTTTGTCCAAGCTTAAAAATATGACAGAGATGAAAGTTTTCATAGATGGAATTTGGACTTACCAGTCAATACGCTACGCCAAGGTGATCTCCACATTCCAAAATCAACTCCAATGTCAACCTGAAAATTGCTTAACGTCCATCCTAGGGTTTTATGAGGAAACCCTATTTTTTTCAAACTTTGAATCTAGAGAATATGATCCAGGGAGAAGATGGGCCCTCCCAAGGCGAGTTGAGCAAACCTTCCTTTCTTCCATATTCGAGGTCATAATAGTCCAAAACAAAAAGCCCTATATCTTGACCTTCTGCATAAATTAGGTCAAAATTGAAAATTCTCGGATCTAAGATCTAACTCCATAGATAAACGCACACTCCTAGGGTGAGTTCAAGGATTCTAAGATTGAGCTTAATATGTGGATGGAAAGGCTTAAAACTGGAAGCCCTAAGTTTCCAACTTTCAGCAGTTGCAACTATTGCAATGACTTCTTTCAGCACTGCTCTAATACCATGTGGAGATTTTACTTAAGCAATTATGTTATTTAGAATTATTTAGACTTCAATTCAATTTATGTCGTATCATAATAACTGCATGCACAAGGATCACTGAAGTAAATACATTCACAACATACACAAAGATTTATCCAGGGAAACCCTCATGGGGAAGAAAACCCAGCAGAATTTCTTCAGTATAGATTCATCAACAAAGTACAATGTCAATACAATGAAGAGCCAAAGCTCTCTCATAGAAAGATACCCTAGATACAAAGATAAGATAAAACCCAAGATATTAGTCTTCCTCCAGCTTTTGCTTCTCTCTCTTATGCACTTATCTCATTGACTTGATGCGAACTTGGTTGATGTACAAATTAGGAGGGCGTCACCCTCTATTTATACTTGTTTCTGGCTAACTTTTTCATTGAGGAGCCAACTTCACTTGGATGACTAAGCCGACTTTCCTAGGGAAGTTTTACCCTATGTTTCATGTGGGGTCAACTTGTTTATTTTCATTGGGTCAACTTGTCTGAGTAACAATATAATATTCTTTTATTTATTATTCTTCTAGAAACTTCTGGGTCGACATAAGAATATCTTCCAAAGCTAAATAAAATATCAACACTAAAGGGTCCATTTAGCCTCTTTTAATAAAATTTTACCCAGTAAGAATCCTTCCATGTGCGAGGAGCCAACAAAAGAAAGTAACCTTAGGAAAATACTTACACCAAACCCCCTTCCAAAGAGCTTGATATGAATTGGGGTCCACTGTAGGGGAGAGAATCTGATATCCTTGAGACACCATGTATTTTTCGGTGGGAGCCCAGCCCCTGTAGTCCTTATCCCAAATACTTGTGGGAGACTCACCTACCAAGAGCAGCTTTAAGTTTGCATAGGTCGAAACTAAGTGATCTAGAACTTCTATGTTCTTCCAGTATTTCCAAGCCCCTCCTTCCTCTTCAAAATGGAGGGATAAATCCCAAAGAGTCCTAAAGCCAACTTTTGACATCTACTCCCATAGAGCGACCAAATCCTGATTTTCTCCCATAATCAGATTGTTCAAAAGTCTCTCATTCAAAATATTGATTTTTTTTCCATTTCCTGGAACCCAATATAAGTGCTCCTGAAAGAATTCCCTGGCTTTGGAACATAGGAGCCAGGTCTTTGAGCCCTTCTGTGGAGCCCCTGAAGGAGTCAAGGCATCTTAGGCAAGGGCCTTTCAAATATTTTTGAATCGACATTTTCTTTGTTCATGAGTTTCCTCCAAACACTAGGCTCCAAAGTATTTTGACTCTAATGGCTAGATTATTTAGCTTGATATCCTGAACTTGTAATCCCCCCTCTCGAAAAGGATTTTTAATCTTCTGCCAGCTTACCAGGTGGAATTTTCCCTCATTATTCCTTCCCCCCTTCCATAGGAATCTACCCATTAGACCTTCCAGCTCCTTGAGAATTGAGGGCATAGCTAGACACATAGAAAATTGAAATATAAGGAGGGAAGACAGGACTAATTTTATCAATACCAATTTCCCCACGGAGTTTAATCAGAATACTCTTCATCCCTGAATTTTTTACTTCAATTTTTCTACTATGGGCGATCACATTCATATTCTAGGGGTCTTACAAATGATAGTGATTCCCATATATTTGAAATCCTCCTAATTTGTGCTCTTGACATTATTACAATTCATGAGATCTCCCTCAACTCCAATGTGGGAATGTTACATCCATAGATTGAGCTCTTTTCCTTATTAATTTTGCTTCCTAAGGTAGAACTAAAGCTCGATAATGTCCTGTTAAATATATGCACCACTTGAAGGGAGGCACCCCCAATTAGCAACATGTCATCTGTGAATTGCACATGACTTATACTCTTGACTCCTCTGGTGATCTAGATACCAGGAATTTCTTCTTGGAGTCACTCGTCCTCTAATTTCTTACTAAGAGCTTCAGCCATTACAACGTATAGAAGAGGGGAGAGGGGGAAACTGTGCCCAAGACCCTTGCTCTAGAGAAGCAATGGGCAGCATGACTGTTTACTAGAGGATAAATCTAGGGGGTCGTAATGCAAGCCCTAATCCATCCAATGAGGTGCTAAGAAAAAACCATTTTTCCCATGACTTCTAACAAGAACTTGTGCCTCACCCTATCCAAGCATTTTCCATGTCTATCTTTATTGACATTCCTTTTTCCTTTCTCTTGATATTGGAGTGAATGGGTTCCTGAACCAAAGAAACATTATCCATCAACTGTCTCCCTTTTATACCCCCACACCCCACCCCCCCCCCCCCCGCCCCTCACCGAGATTAGCTTTGGGAGCAGAGATTTGAGACGGTTGCCAACACTTTCATAATTATCTTATAAGTTGAATTATAAAGGGAAATAGGGTGAAACCAAGAGAAGGAGGGAAATGGGTCTTTAGGTATGAGGGCCAATAATGAAGAGTTTGTAGCCCACCATTTTTAACACAATTTTGAGATTTACTTACCATTCAGTGCATATCCTTCTTCATGATTTTCCAGCAAGCACATATGAATCGAATTGTGAATTTGTCTGGCCCTAGTGCTTTATCTAGATTCCATCTCCCATATGGATTTTTTATTTCTTTTCTGGAGATTTCCTATATGAGCTACGAGTTATCTTCCTCGGAAATAGAGGGATAAATTAGGAAGGAAAATTCCATCTCTTCATCCTGGCCTTCTTCTTCAGTATATAATGATTTAAAGTGGTCATATGCTTCCACCTTTATTTGATCAAAACCAAAGATGCGGAGCCCCTCTGATTTGGATATTTCCCTTACCTTGTTTCTAGGTTTTCATGCATGGGCTTGCTTGTGGAAGAAACTAGTATTTTGATCCCCATATTTTAACCAGAGACTTATCGACTTGATTATACAATTTTACTCTTCATTTAAGTAGGCCTTGTGAAAGGAGGCATGGAGATAGGATTCCTCTTGAATATCTTCCTGTGTGATCGCCTTTTTCTCCATTGATAATTGATGCTCCTCCAGTTTTTGAAAAGCCTCTTTTATACCATGAGCAAGAGAGGGGAGGCCGAGTGCCTATTCTTTTAAGGCTTTTTTTACTCTTCTCAGTTTCTCTTCCCAAACAAAGAAGGTCAACCCCTTCACTGGAAACCTCTAAGTGTTACCTTTCATATCCAAAACCCCCTCCTTTTGAATCCATAGAGGGGAGAAGCAAAAGGGGATGGGACCCAAATTTGGCTCTTCCTTGAGAGATAACAATATTGGTTTATGGCCTGAAATTCCAAAAGAGATTATTTGGGTTGAAACTTCAATCCTCTGAAATAGAAAGGAACTGTGAATTAAATATCGATCCAATCTAGCAGCAATATGTCTTGGCCCAATTCTCTTATTGGTCTAGGTATACTTCCCCTTTGAGGGTTTTATGTCTTGTAGATCCCATTCATCTATTAAGTCCTCTACCACTTATCTCATTGGATCTCTTACTGGGAATCCACCTTGTTTTTTCATTGGAATGGAGGGTAACATTAAGATCCCCAACTACTATGATAACATCCATTTCCAAATTTCCTTTGAAGCTTTGAAGAGATTGCTAGCACTCCCTTTTTTTCGAAAGTAAATTGGGCACATATAGGTTAAACAGATTTACCTGGATGTGCGACTGAAGATGAAGGAGGAAAACATCTAGTGCTGAGATATATGATATTTTAAGATCTTGAATTTGGACTAGTCCCAAAGGGTTTTGATGCCCCCAAAAGCTCCTCTAGAACTTCCTATTATACATGCACTTTGTTTCCAAAGTTTTTGACTTACATTAATAAGATCTTCACCACTTAGCTTGGTCTCCTGGATCAGAAGAATATACAACTTTGAAGAGCGAATTAAATCTTGGAGCGCTTCTTCTTTGGGTTGATTGCCCAATGCTCTGACATTCCAGGAGACCAGGTTCATCATTTAGGCTAAGATGAGATATGGGCCCCTTTCGACACAAGATCATGTTGCTTATTTTTACTATCATTATCGGCGTTGCTTTAAGCCATTACCTTTTCTAGGGTGAGTTGGGCTCCCAAGTTCTTTTCTCACCAGGTTTCTTCTTCTCTCTTTTCTCACTTAGGTTTTATACCCTTCCTCATGTGATTCCCTTTTGTTACCTCCCCTTCCTCTTCAAAGGATTCCTCCATATATTCCTGATGGGCCTCTTGCCCAAGATACAGGGAGGAGTGGCGATTCAGAGGAATGAAGGTTGCAAGAGAATCCTTAAGGATCTAAAGGTCCTATTCCTCTAAGGAGTCTGGGGTCTTCGTTCTCTTTGATTAGATCTAAAGGATTCGAAGAGGATACCCCATAAGGGGAGAGGATTGACTTTGCCTAGGTTTCTTTGGACCCATCATAAACTTCACATTAGTCCATTTCTCTACTTGCGATGGGTTGTTTGTTGGCTTCTGATTTTGTGAGCAGACCTTTGCAAATTATCCATATTCATGACAGATGCGGCACTTGAAAGGGAGTTGTTCATAGTCAAGCACCTGTATATGAGACCAACCATCCATAGTGAGATTGATTTCCTAAGAAATTCCAACCTCAAGATCCACTTCAATGTAGATTCTAGTGCACGAATACTGGTCCTTTGGGTCAACTCGAACAATAAAGTTTCCAAGTACATTTTCAATTGCTTTCATCTACTCAAAGCTCCAACGGTGAATAGGGAGGTGGGGGATCCAAACCCAAAGTGGAACAGGTTTTGGAATGTCTTGAGAGGGGTCAAAATCTAGAGTCCATTTTTTTAGGTAGATGCCCCTAGGTCCCATGAAGTAATGTCCATTTCAGAAGATCCGATCTCAATCTTCCCTCGAGATAAAATCAAATACGAAAAACCCCTTTCCTACAAAATATGAGGTCACACCTTAAAAGATCAAGGGCCCCTTCGGATCTATGCGTCCAATGAATTTGGAGAGGGCCATAGCCTAGTAAACTACCCAACCAGGCCCCGATCCGTAAGGGAAAGGACAACCAACATGGAGATTCTGAAGTGCGAGCAACCACTCAAATCGAATCTAACTTCTTGACAAACCGAGAATGAGAGGAGGAGGTAGACCTCTTACCTTAAGCAGCTACGAGACGATGAAAGACAACCACATCTAGGGGTGGAGAGGATGGAGATCCCACAACCTCATCCATAAAAACCCTACAAGCAAGTGCCCATGAGTAGAGCCGTTGAAACCCATGAATCCACAGTCGGGAAGTCAACCGCAGAAACCCTCGAAATAGCCACAAAAAACCTCATAGAGAAAAAAATGAAGACACAAATAATATTACTGATGTTACTAAATAGTAATATCTCGATCTTGATCAGTGTTGGGTTTGATGATATTCTATGATTCTGAAGAAGATAAAATAGTAAATGGGAGGTTGCTGGAATTAGTCCCCGTCATGGTGAACATTAAGGTCTTGTCCTCTACATTGTTTTTAAGAACTATAAAATCCATCCTCCCACATGGCTCTGATAATGATGGGGTCATCAAGAATGGATATGATAAGATGCTCCATCTCGACCTTAACACCCAGTAGGGTTTGATGTTGTTGGTGCTCATGCATCCTCTAAGTTGGTGTGCCTGCGACAAACACGTTGGACAACGAAGTAGTCGATTCAATGTGATGTTGAAGCATAGCTCCAATGCCCGACATTGCATAGAAGAGGCTAAGGACGAGGCCCCGCTGGGATGGGGAACACCAAAAATTGCCATGTGGAAAGGATCTTTTATTTTATAAAAAGAGATTTTTATGTCAATTTAGAGTATAATTACACTGATGTGTTTATATCTTAGAATTTGGGGTGGAATACCATCCATGCTTTTCTTAGATTGAAGAAGGATGGGACAAGTGTATTGTCCATATTGGAAATATAAAAAATAACTGGTAGCTAATGCATAGATAACTCATCGATCATGCATGGATAATAGGTAGTGACAAACAACCTATTTAACTAAAGAAGGTAACAGACAACCAATGATTACAACGAAGCATGGAGAACAAGTAACAAATAACTTGTTCATGACACTTAACTTGTGATCTATCAATGCTCACAAGCCACAAGTTAAGTGGTTGTGCTAGTTAATAATACAAAATAAATAGCATCCAAAATGTATTACCATTTTGAAATATTTGGTTCAAATAAAAATTTAATGATTAGTTACAATTTAATTTCAACCATAGTAACAAGTTTGAGTATGAATATGGATAGGATTTATTACTTTTTGAATTACTTCTCATAAAAATATTATTACTTTTTTTTTAAATATCTGGTTCAAATAAAAATTTAATGGTTAGTTACAATTTAACTTCAACCATAGTAGCAAGTTTGAGTATGAATATGGATAGGATGTATTACTTTTTGAATTACTTCTGATAAAAATATAATGATGATAATTAATTATTATAGTTTCATTTTAATTATAGTAATAAGATTTGAGTATAAATATTGTTGTTCAGGATTTTAAACCTTATAGTGAGGAGTGGACACTACCAACTTAGGGGGGATTGACAGGTAAATACATTCATTATATTGCATTTAGTTCCTACAAATGACAAAGATCGGGATATCGAAATACATACCTTTAACCGACACCTGGTCCTAGCTTTCACTTGATCTCCCGCTTGACAAACCTGCAACACAAAGGATACCTTCCTCAATGTATCTTGACTATATATAAATATGATGAAATCATAAAGTAATTTAACATCAAATATAATCAGATATTAAGCCAAATAGACATACAATCCAATAGACATCCAATTTGGGACAGGAAGGGTATTTCAACTTTTTTATTGTCAAAGAAACATGAATCAATACAAGTATACCTGATCGATCAAGATGCTTTTGCAACCGAGTCCTGGGCTCCTGCTCTTCACAATCACTTGGGACTTTCCTCCAGCGTAACAACCCTTAATGCATTCTTTCTAGCCCTAGTTCTCTAGTTTGAGTTTAGTCTCTCTCATGGATCCTCCTTGTATTTATGGGACAAGGTAGGCAGTTGGAATCGAGAGGTGGTTGAATTGGGAGGTTGGGGAAGTTGCAGAACCAACTTCAACTAATCCCAATTCGTCAATTTAATATATTTTTATTTCATCTTAAGATGTGTGCAAGTTTCCTCAAGGCATAGTAGCACACAAGACGCAACTTTAGTGTTTTACAACAAGCGCCTACAGTTTTTCCAAGGTGTGTGCTAGTTTCTCTTGAGTAAAGAAAGGCACACTAGCAAATGTGTGCTAGTTTACTGCCCAAAGAGTAGCGCACATGTCAAACGATCAGTGTAATCAGGGAAATTCTCAGCTGAAGAGAGTAGGTTCAGTCCATACATCATCCAGGGTAATCTAGCTCTTCAATCCATGGTGTCCTTTTGTGTGATCGACAGCCTAATGTGATCACAGGCGGAGAAGTGCATATTTGACCTATAATAGATGCCCCCTAATGTGTGAGTTCAGAGGGAAACGATGGCCGAAATACATTATAAGTCCAAGTCAGAGGAGGAGCAAGAAACCGCAGAACCAAGTTACGAAAACACCTGAAACAACGATCAAGGTCAGCGAGCAATTACAATCTTGACATCATATAGATGTGTAGCATGATCTCCGATACATAACTAGGAGATGTATATATAGAGCATGGCCACTGAAATACAAGCGTGGATCCATGTCAAAATGAGAGATCATAGCCATAACAACAAGCTAGATCTATGTCTCATGAAGAGCCAAAATGAGCGAGGCTCAGTCTTGCGCAGCTTGGGTGATAACATAAACAAGGTGATGCTATCATAGTCCCAAGGTCTTCATCCAAACAACCCAAGGTACAAACCCTAACCATGCGAATAAATGAACTGAAATCGAACATGGGTGGTATCGTTTGATTACTGTTCATTGATGTATACCGTTAACAAATGCGAGGACTTCCATTGATATGATAATGGGGTCCAAGGTACCTAGTACGATCCAACAAGTGTGAATAAAAGGACTTGAAGTCGAAAACTTGAGGAACCTGTCGAATAAGAGACATTGATGTATTCCCATTTAGTCAACAGCGAGGGAAACTGCCACTAATGACAGCAATCCCCAAGGTACTAACTGGAACTCTAAACTTCATTCCTAGAGCATAATGATTTGAAGTCGATGGGAAGAAGTCCGTTGGAAGGGAGGCCTTAATGCATCCTCCATCATCCAACACGAGTAACACTCATAGGTATGAGTTGATGTGGAGTAGGACAAGTAACAAGATGAAACAAACTAACACCAGGATGGCCGACACATGAAGTCAAGGTAAACTGCAGAATGGCCGACACAAATTGTATCCTTGAACAATGAGCACGACACAAAGTGACTTAGGTAGTTTTCAACATGAAGAGGAAGTGATATAAGCCTGCAATGTAGGAGACATTAACAGACCCTCCATATGGTTGGAAGAATAACCAACCGGGGGAGTAAAAACTTGAAGATCAAGTTCACCCTAAGGCCAAAAACTAAAACCCAACTGACATGAAAGATTCAAGTAGGTGCTGTGTTCAAGGATATGACTGACTTAACTACCTTTGAAACTGAAAAAGATGTGATATACCCTTCTTATCCCTTATTCTTTTTGCTAAAAGAATGTCCTTGTTGTTTTAATGAGTCCAAGAAAGATAGAAAACTCAATAATCCCAACCATGTAAAAAGTTTAATGAGCCCATGGGAGGAAGACTCGGGACCTTCTTCATTGTTTACATAGTTCGAAGAAGAGATAGAAGAATACTCTATAACATTGATCTCTGGATTTTAATATCGAGCCGAGATCTGTTCTTGCTCGCTGGTGTTTTCAATTTTAAGGAGTCTGAAAAACTTAAACAATAACTCCATACACCTACTCGTGGATTTTAATATCGAGCCCAAGTAGGTTAATGCTCGCCGGTGTTTTCATGTTTATAGAGTCTGAAAAACTTAAACAATCCTCTATATACCCTCTCGTGGATTTCACATCGAACCCGAGTAGGTGAATGCTCGCTTGGTGTTTTCATATTTCGAGAGCTTGAAAACCCTAAAGAAGGATCCAAAAGTTCCTTTTGCATATAGTTAGTCTCCTCCCCCGAAAAAGTTTAAAATAATGAGAGAAGAACTCTTCTAGCCACTGATGACTAGAGTATTCCTTTTTCATAAGTAATCCACAAAAGTCTGGAAAAGGGTTAAACTTATACTTAAGCGGATGTCGCTTCAAATCCTTTAACGAGTCTGAAAAGACAACTATACTCGGCAATCTTGTCGTATTTAAAGAGTCTAACAAGAGCATGAAAGAACTCTATAAAGATCTTTTTCATAAAGTTTTAACAAGCCCGAAAAGGTAAACTTGTTACCTCCTTACTGTTTTTAATGAGCTCAAAGGAGATATAGAAGAATTCTCATAACTTCCTTATTGTTTTTAACAAGCTCGAAGTGAAGGTGGAAGAATGCTCGTTGCCTCCTTACTGTTTTTAACGAGCTCGAAGTGAAGGTGGAAGAATGCTCGTAGCCTCTTTACTATTTTTAATGAGCTCGAAGTGAAGGTGGAAGAATGCTCGTAGCCTCTTTACTATTTTTAACGAGCTCGAAGTGAAGGTGGAAGAATGCTTGTCGGTGGATCAATGTCCAAATGAATGGCAGACTACATTATAGACTCTAGGAAAACTTCATCAGATGGAAGTATATCATCCCAAATAGAATGCATGTGTAAACATTCAGATGGAGTCATCACCTGGTCAATTGTCGGGACCCAGTCCCAAGAAGGTAAGCATGAATTCAAAGGCTTCTTCTTAGTAGCAATTGGACTCAGAACAATATGCCACAATATTTGATTGTGGCATGGTAGTGCCTACTTGCGAGGTATACACTTGGTCTATAGTTGGGTAATAAGCGGGATCAACAAATGTAAGATGATCGATAGTGATAATGCTTTCATTGTGAGGAAAATGCATCACACAAAAGAGCGTAGACACCACAGCCTGCATGGCATATACGTAATCATTCCCTAGGATCATATCAAAGTCCATAGGGTCTTTTAAAACCATAAAATCAACTAAGATTATTTTTCTACCCAAAGTAACAGGTACCTGAGGGAGGAATCCCAACGGTTCACTAGGTCTTTTATCGAAAGTTAATGGCCAATTAACAGCTGGAACAAGGTTAGGAAAACCTAAATCTCTCCAAGCATAAGGGGATAAGATACTAACAGAGGCTCCTTCATCTACAACACATCGAGGAACCGCATGGTTGCCGATATCAACCTTTATCTGAAAAGGTGTAGCAGAAGGAAGGCGAGGCCTAGTTAGACTATTCCAATCAAAGGAAATGATCCCAAAGCTTGGTAGGGGTTCACTCAGCACAGATGAAGTGCCCCCAATTTCAGAAACATCTGAACTGGTAATGCAGAAGAATTCATGGATAGGTGCATCAGTCTCCAAAGGACTGATGGGATCGGTCGAAGATTGCATCGATTCATTCGCTTCACTCTCCAAAGGAAGAGTGGGGTTGACCAAAGATTGCATTGGTTCAACCACTTCATCAACCAAAGGTTGATCTGGTTGTTGGGAATCTATAGACGATTCAGGATCAGAGGATCCTTCAGACATGGACCACACTCTCCGCACCTCTGGAATAACATGGCACAAGTGAGTAAGGTGATCTCCCTTGAAAAGTTTACAAGGGAACTTTGGCTTCCATCCTATAAGCTTAGACTCCTTTACAACAACAGTACTCTCAGCATGACTAGCATTGGCTGACAGCTTGCCCCCAGCATGACTTGCAGTGGTTGGTTACTCAGAAGCAGAATACTTTTGAACTACGGACCACACTCTTTGCACTTCTGGAAGTACAGGGTACAAATAGGTCAAGTGGTCTCCCTCGCAAAACTTAGAATGGAACTTAAGCTTCTATTTATTAGGTTTATCGACAATGTTAATGTTCTCAGTATGACTTGCAGTGGTTGATTCAGTGTCTCCAGTATGACTCACAAGAACTGGTGATTTGTCATTAATATGACCATCAGTGATCAATGACGTGTCCTCAACATGAGCAACAGTGGTTGAAGACATGCTTTCAGTATGATTTGCAGTGACTGAAATTTTGCTCCCAGCATGACCTCCAGAGGCTGGGTAGGTTCCCCCAGCATGACTTCTAGAGGCTGGGTGGGTGAGTTCAGTATGATTTACAGTGACTGAGCGAGTTCTCCCAACATGACCACCAAAGGTTGGGTAGGTGCCCCTAGCATGACCTTTAGAGGCTGCGTGGCGAGGTTCAGTATGATTTCCAGTGACTGAGTGAGTTCTCCCAACATGACCACCAGAGGTTGGGTAGGTTCCCCCAGCATGACCTTCAGAGGTTGGGTGGAAAGGTTCAGTATGATTTCCAGTGACTGAATGAGTTTTCCCAACATGACCACCAGAGGTTGGGTAGGTGCCCCCAGCATGACCTTCAGAGGCTGGGTGAATTTTCCCAACATGACCACCAGAGGTTGGGTAGGTTCCCCCAGCATGACCTTTAGAGGCTGGGTGAATACCCCCTTGCTTTGGCATCTTCTTCCTATTCTTCCTCCGTCTATTCCTTTTAGACTACTGGTTACTAGTATTACTACTTTCACCAAATGAGGTAGAAGGAGGAGGAGAAGATGTTACTGGTGAAGCAGACATAGGGTTCTAATGCTCTTGATGTGAGGTGCTTACTTGAGAAGCATCAGGAGCATGCAAGGCGTTCGGAGGGGAAAATAACCAAACCGGTAGCCCTATAGTGAATCCCGGAAGATTCAAGGTAGCCATTAAGGGAGTACCAATGTTCCCAATGAATGGAAAAGCACAAGGAGCCCCTTGAACAGGGGTCCCTTGATTGGTGCTCACCGGGATGCTTTCCATAGTTTCCGACTCAACGGGCCAGAAATCTCTAAGGCCAACTAAAAACAAGTAGCACAAAGAGCACACCACTAAAAATTTCCTAAGAAATCAAACCAGGAAAACAACGACAAATACTCTTGGAAGCAAGTATGGGATGATTAGGGCCCATAACAGACTAACAGAGTATCGACGGTCAGTTACGTGGCATCCTCTGGAGGTCCACTAGGTGCAAGCGTTTGAATCACCAAACCGCCCTCCCGGGATTACTGCCAAAGGGTTACCTTCCATGTCTGTCTGAGGTGAACTGGGAATAACCTCCCACTCTACTTGCGTAGAGCCCTAAAGGCCTGATACTAAGGCTACCATCAATACGAAATAACCTAGGGGGATAGTTGTCAGCCTAGTCGAAATGCATGGGCAGGGTAGCAAATCCCAAATTCCAAAAGGACCCCCATACGCGAGTCAACTCTGGTTTATGGTTGAAAGGAAAGTGAGGGGGTATCCTCAACAATTCCAATCTCCCACGCCCTCATGCTTAACTCTGGTTTGAGTAGAGAATCCCAGGACTATTTGATAGAGATGGATTTACCTAATAGAAATTCGTACTACGATTGTTGAGTAATGAAGCCAGTTTCAGATCGTTTAAGTTGATTTAAGTCCGAAACTCTAGCCTAAGCTAGTTGATGATGTGTATACCTAAAAAGAAAAATGTTGCTAGTAAATTTTATTAATGTTTCTTTTTAAGGGCTACTTGTTACTCAAAGGTTGTAGTGCGGTGTGTGGAATGGTTTGTATGAAAGTAAAGTGCATGTAAAGTCATGCCTTCAAAATCACAATAACTTTTCTCTTTTCCGTTTATATTCATTCAAAAATCGAAAACTAGGCAATCCTAAAACAAAATCTTTTGTATTTTTCTTTTAATATTTCAAAGAAAACTATGCTACCTCACAATAATGCAAGACCTTACTACTAAGCTATTTGAACAATTTTTGTCTTTTCTGATAAATGTAAAAGAAAGAGAACTTGTACAAAAGCAAGCAAGATCTAAATGTAAAGTGTGCGTAAGACAAACATCTAGATGTCTCAAAGCAAACGAATCAAGAGACTCGATGAAGACTTGACTTACCAAGTTTTTGCAAAAGAAAAACTTGAGGCTTGGAAACAGAATTTAAAAGAAGTAGGGAAAAGAGACACTTGTGATGGAATGGCAAACCTAAACAGGTTGCTCCTAAGCATCAAAACCCTAAGAAAAAACTAAGCCAAGCAAAAGTAAGCAAGTGAAACAAGAATGACTTTAACAACACATGGACTCAACAGAAAGAAAACTAGAAAGATTTGACTCACTTGGACTGAACTGATAAGACAATCAGAAAGTATCTAAACCAAGCAACCTTTCGAAAGCAACCCTAAGGACTCAAACTTGAAATCAAACCCTAATGGAAAGGATAAGACAAAGTGAAAGTGTGCTAAACGTTGCAACAGACAACAAACATTAAGAATGCAGGTCTGTATGACTACAACAACAACTAGGGTGAAAGTATGCAACTATTTCGAAAAGAGAATAGTGCATGAACTTCAAAAAGGGCTAGAAAGAAGTAAAGATGGGGGTAAGTTGGTATCCTTATACGCTGAGGAAGGTATGATGAATGTATTTACCTAAATGTGGAAACTACTAACTTAGGGGGGATTGATAGGTAAATACATTCATTATATTGCATTTAGTTCCTACAAATGACAGAGATCGGGATATCGAAAGACAGACCTTTAACCGACGGCTTGTCCTAGTTTTCACTTGATCTCCCGTTTGACAAACCTGCAACACAAAGGATACCTTCCTCAGCGTATATTGACTATATATAAATATGATGAAATCAAAAAGTAATTTAACATCAAATATAATCAGATATTAAGCCAAATAGACATACAATCTAATAGACATCCGATTTGGGACAGGAAGGGTATTTCGACCTTTTTATTGTCAAAGAAACATGAATCAGTACAAGTATACCTGATCGATCAAGATGCTTTTGCAACCGAGTCTTGGGCTCCTGCTCTTCACAATCACTTGGGACTTTCCTCCAGCGTAACAACCCTTAATGCATTCTTTCTAGCCCTAGTTCTCTAGTTTGAGTCTAGTCTCTCTCATGGATCCTCCTTGTATTTATGGGACAAGGTAGGCAGTTGGAATCGAGAGGTGGTTGAATTGGGAGGTTGGGGAAGTTGCAGAACCAACTTCAACTAATCCCAATTTGTCAATTCAATATATTTTTTATTTCATATTAAGATGTACGCGAGTTTCCTCAAGGCATAGTAGCGCACAGGACGCAACTTTAGTGTTTTACAACAAGCGCCTGTAGTTTTTCCAAGGTGTGCGCTAGTTTCTCTTGAGTAAAGTAGGGCACACTAGTAGATGTGCGTTGGTTTACTGCCCAAAGAGTAGCGCACATGTCAAAATATCAGTGTAATCAGGGAAATTCTCAGCTGAAGAGAGTAGGTTTAGTCCATACATCATCCAGGGCAATCTAGCTCTTCAATCCATGGTGTCCTTTTGTGTGATCGACAGCATAATGTGATCACAGATGGAGAAGTGCATATTTGACCTATAACAAATATGAATATGAATATGGATTAAATTTGGTATAGAAAAAATATATAATAAAACATTTAGTATAACTAAATTTTTAGGCATCTCGTAAATATAAAATCATGCATTTTTAAAATTTTAGAAATTTTAAAAATAAAAGTAAATTCATTTAAAATTTTAAAGTAACATTTATTCATCATTGTAATCAATTTGAAACATATCTTAAATTGGAAGCATAATATATGATATAACAACTTCACACATACACACGAGATAGATTTTTTAGAGCCAAAAAATAGATTTTAACATGCAAGTGTTTGACATAAAATACAAATGAAACAATATGATATATGCCAATTTTAAATGATAAGTTAAAAGTGTGGACTCATGGCCTCAATATTTAAATTATAAAGGTTGATTAAGTAACATGTGTTCAAATCCCCTACGTCGGGTGCCCTACGTCATCTATTCTCGTGGTATGATGAAAGAATATGTGCATCACAATCTCAGAGTGCATCCATTTGGAGCATGTCTAGATTGTAAGTACCATGTAGTACCCTGATCTGATACAAGAAGCATGATGGTTTGGAAAGGATGGCCCTCTCCCCACATGAATGCTCTGCTCTTGATCCGTCCCATCTTTGCACTTGCCAGTCATTAATCCTAACATCATGGCTCCTATTATCGAATCCTTCTCCTATATTGCCTATGGTTGGGAGATCATGTGATTTCCAATTATGATGAGCGGAAGAGGTCGATATTATAGCCACCGATGTAAGTACAACCACCATTACATATGTTGGCTCTTTGAAAAGCTTTGTTATCTACACCTACAAGGAACCTGTCCCTCTTTGTCTCACCCCACCTTTGTCTAGCTCCCTTTAGGCTATGTTTCAACCATGGTTAGAACCAAGAGAACCAAGTGTAATACTTCCATCAATCCTCATCGTTCCCACATTCCTCGTATGATTAGATATCAAGAGAAATCTCGCACTTTCTTTTTTAGTATGCTCCACCCCTCAGTGTGTCACCACATTCAAGACATGGAAGCCCATATTAAAGGGTTCTCTGAGCAACTTGGTCCAGACAAGCTTATCAAGAAATTGGGGAATTTGATTGAATACTCAGACTCTACCCTCTCTCGGGAAATGAAATACACCAAAACCCTTGCCCTCCTCTAGTACACCAAGACGCTACTCGGTCAAGCACCTACGGACAGTGCGGATGGCCATCTTCTGGAGAAAACTCAGGTACTCAGTTTGGATGCTTAGATGGAATGCATGGAAGGTTGAATTCATCGCATGGCCCATGCCCAAATGGATTTCGATGCAAAACTTGGTGCACTAGCTCGGGAGATGATGGGAAAAGCTTTTAGAAAACCCCCAATGAGCTAGTCTACCCCTCAACTTATCTTCCATCACCTTCCCAACCTGTATCAGCCTAGAGAGTTGTCAGGCTTAAAGGAGGACAACTAGAATGACAAGAAGCATGAATCCCATCTCCTTCACATTCCAGATGATGAATAGTATGGCTTCAGACTCAGCTTCGTCCTCAGGTTATTCAGTCTTGTTGTTTGTTTAGTGATTATGTTTTACTTTGGCATCTTTTGTCTACATTAGTCTTTTGGGTTATATTTATTGGCCTGTGGGGGACTTTACTTTCAACTATGGGTTTTAGGAACTCTAGTTTTAATATACTCGATAGCTACAACTCTGCATGAAGAATAGTTTTCTTGTTTTGATGAAGGGTTTGATAGGATGGTCATGCTGGACATCTGGAAACTTCCATCTCTGTACATTTCTCTGTTTCTATTTTAATAGAATTTGAATTTTATAAAAAGAAAGTAACATGTGTTCAAAATTACGTTGAACAATAATCACAACTTTGTTTGAAATGACTCCTATGTTTTTGCATGTCTATTTTTTACTTTGTCTTGCTTTGTAGAATCATTTTCACTTATGTCATTTGAGTTTATATTTATTTATAAGAAAAATCATATAGGGTGAAGATTCACCAATGTGACTATTACTGTGTAATGATAACGTTAAAGTTGAACTATAAAATGAGCATTATAACTATTCACATTCCACTCTTCACTTAAAAAAATAACCTTAATAATTAATGTTGAATAGTCAATTGTTAAACTATAACGTGAAATTTAAACATTTCAATATTTTTTTTTCCGTGAAATATTTTTTTATTTATCAGAGTATAAAATTGCAATGTGCATATATATGCCTAGTATATATTCCAAAAAAGAGTTCTAAGATTTGTTCTTAGAAAATACATCATGTTGTTTACATACAAAATTGACATCCTTGATGTTGTATACATTATGTCAAAATATGTCATGTATAAAGCAAAAAAGAGAGACATATCCTGTCATTGTGCATGATATATACGCTTAGTACCAACTGAAATTGACCCCAAAAAAATTATGTTGTAGGTCATGTAGTGTAGCTTATGCAAAAACAAAGAAGTCTTCGAGTGTCCTATATTGCATTCAAAAACTCGGGCCCTTCCATAAAAGGGAGATGATAGTATTGGAACATTTGGTCTTGGTTATGGACTTCTACTTTAAAATGTCTTGCAGCCAGCTAAAGGCCCTCTTTAGAAAGGGAATTTGCGGTTCTGTTCCTTTCCCTGTAGACATATGTGCACGAGAAAAAAATAAAATTTGATTTAATATTCAAAATTTCTTCAAGTAATGGAATCAGTCTTATCTTTGTGCACCATTGATCCGACTAACAACTAACACTAAGTCAACATAAACTTGCAGATTCTGTACACCTTTTCCCACAATAAATATCAAGAGTATTTTAAGGGATAATAGCTCAACATAGTTGTTTGATACCTCCCCAAAACCCAAATAAATATTGAAGAAGTGTGTCTCAGATAGATTTAAGGTGGCCCCTCCACCACACAAAGAATGGTCATTCTACGAGGCACCGTAAAAAAATTCCCACGACAAGGATTTATTAATTTATACCTCCCAAATTCTTTGGATTTTTGCCTCCCCTTTACCTTGAGTAAAGTTGGACAAAATTACAATGCTAGTGGCTGCTACAAGATTTGGGGCTGTAATATTTTCCTGGAAAATTGAATTGTTCCTAGCTATACAAAATCCCCACGCAACAATTAGGGGCAGAGCTTTATATTGATTGCCTATGTTAGTTAACCAACCTTGAAGGGCCAATTCAATTGAATCTCCAATCCAAGAGAAATCACATATTGTTCCTTTATTAACTTCCTGCCACACCAGATTGGTAAATGGACATTTCAAAAAGAGGTGCAAGACAATCTCTTCATCTGATTTACAGAGGATACACCACCACGATCCTTCCAATCTTCATTTTTTAATATTATCCCAAGTTGGAACTTTGTTTTCCAAAGCACACCACATGAGAAGGCGTGCTTTTGATGGACACTCTAGCTTCCACAATCTCTTCCACCACCAGAGAACCTCCATGTTGAAATTGTCAATGTTTAGTTGAATATAGCCCCACTTAGGAATGTAAACACTAGAGGTAGCATGATCCCATATCAACTCATCCTTCGTTTCTTTGATGCGACATGCACAACCTTTAATGAACTTATATATGAATCCCACATAACACTCGTTGCATTTTCAAGCCCAATCGATCTATCTAATAGCCAACCCTGACTCCACAAAGTGGGAAAGAGCAGATTTGCCACCTGGTTTAAAGTAAACAATCCTAGCTCCTAAAGCCTTTCAATTAATCCCATCGGAAGAAAATGTCTAATCCTACTCCTTGTCCATGGATCCATGTCAATCTGCAAATTGTTCCCATTTCCAATTCTCCAAGCTAGACCATTACCTATAATTTTGAATGAATTTACCATAGCTTTCCAAATGATAGAAGCATTGTTTATTTTCTTAATGGGAGAACGAACCCAATCAATAATGGATCTTGGAGAAATATACTTTTGTTCTACAACATCCATCCACAAACTCTTGATTGTCAGTAATATCTAAACACACTTGGCAGTGAGAGCTTTCGAGAATAGAAAGATATTTTTTAACCATCATCCCTTGAGTGATTTTAGAATTGCAATATGTTACCATCTTACCCAAGGCACAACGTAATGGTCCTTATGACCACTCCATAGAAACTGAGCACGTAGACTTCTGGCCTTTTTCCAATATTCCTTTTGGAATCCATGCTAAAGACATACAATAGACTAGAATGGCTTCCAACACTAATTTGACGAGCACAAGTCTTCCTGCCTTGGATAACCATTTATGACACCAAACCTAAATTATGTTATCTAATTTTTTGATAAACCACATCCAGTCCTTCTTCAAATAGTCATTTGTCTTTAAGTGAAAACCAAGATATTTTAAGCCAACTTCCATATCAATTGTAGGAAAAGAAAATTGAGCTTTGTAATACATCACCTCATCCTCTTCCATATTCACACATGAAAGAGAAGACTTGACATTTAAAATCATCCCAGTTGTCTGACAAAACAAATCAAGGATGATTACAAGTTTTTATGCATCCCGCTTCGATCCATCACACAAAACAAGTATATCATCAACACAAACAAGGTGTGTGATGTGAAGCAACTAATAAATCCGAACTCCTTTTAAGCTTCCTGTGATTTTGGCCTCAGTCAAAGATCTAATTAGTCCTTCATATACCAATAGAAACAACAGTGGAGAGAGTGGACATCCTTTCCGTAGCCCTCTTTCAGTGCCAAAGAACATAGAGGTCAATCCATTGATTGAGACTACAAAAGAGACTGAGGTAATACAACTCATAATCCAATTTATGAAAGGCACATCAAAGCCTTAATGCATGAGGAGAAGTATGATGTAGATCCAATTAACTTTGTTGTATGCCTTGGATAAATCAATCTTGATTACTAATCCTTTTTCCTTTTTGGTTTTTAGGCTTTGCAATACCTCTTGCGCCATCCCTGTTGCTTCGTGAATTTGTCTTCCTTCTAAAAACCCAAATTGTTCCCTTAAAATATGCCTTGATAGGATTTCCTTTAACATTTTTGAAATGATTTTTGCCAATATTTTGTAAATTCCATTGGCTAACGAGATTGGCCTAAAATCATCAAAAGTGGCAGGGCTATCAACTTTAGGGGTGAGAGCGATGAATGTGGAGTCAAAGAATTCACAATTCTCCCTGAATTCCAAGTCTCTTCCACCACTCGTAGTAGATCAGCCCCCGTAATATCAAATGTATCTAGAAAGAATTCAATTGGCCATCCATCCAACCCTTGGCTCATATCCCTTTGAAAATGATGAAGAAGCCTATTTAATTCATCTACTAAAACCTCATCCATTAAGTCGCTATTGTCATCTGTATTGAAAAAGATTGGGAATGTTGTTGTAAATGTAACTTCAGAAGATATTCTTTTATATATTATTATTATTACTATATTATTCTTGTACTTTTATTGTACCTCCATCGGAGATTTTTTCCTCCATCCGGGGATGTCATTATTGTATTTAGTCATGTAAGAATACCGAGGTAAAACCTCCATTGTAAGTCAGGGCAACAGTCCCCAATATGTTAAATGTAAAATGTATTTTTGAGTCTCCCTAGGAGAGGTCAGCCCATATAGTTAAGAAATTCGACCCCATTAGGGAATTAGGTTAGTCACACATAAATTATAAATAGGGAGGAACCTCCCTCATTTGAACATCACTCTCACTCAAGCAAGTTTGCACCAAGGAGGAGAAAAGACAAGTTTGTTGGAGAAGAAAGAAGGAGGCTGCAGAAGTCATCTTATCTTTTAGTTTTCTATCTTGGTTTGATATTGTACTAAGTGACGAATCTATTACTGAAGAAGTTGCGGGGTTTTCTCCTTTATGGTTTCCTTGAGGAAATATATTGTGTCTTTTGTGTATTGTTGTGCTTGCCTGTCTTTCAGTTTAAATATCTAACATAATTGAATTAAAGTACAAACACTAACATGGTATCATAGCCACTGTGAAAGAAGGCACTGTGCAGCAGCAGAAAGCTAGGGTTTCCAAATCCAAGGTTTTCTCTCCACAGATCATCTAGAAAAGAAGGCTAGGCTAACTCGCCTCAACTAGGCGCATCTTTTGGTGGAGAAAGATTCCAGTTTGGAGGATCTTCAATTTTTCCCTAATTTTTGTCAGAACCGGGAAAACTAGGGCTTCTTGTTTCGAGCACTTCCCTCCATAGATCATCTTGAAAAGGAGGTCATTTCAACTCGCCCTAGGAGGGCGCATCTTCCCATGGAAGCAGAATTCAAAACCGAGAATTTTCATTTTTGGCCTTATCACTATTGCTAGGGAAAACTAGGGCATCAATTATTTTGCAATTCTATCCACATATTTGGGAAAAGGAGTACACTGGACAACTAACCTCGAGGAGGCACATATTTCTATCCAAGTAGAATTCAAGATTCCAAGTTTGGAAAATTAGGATTTCTCTGTCAAACCCTAGGACAACCAACGCCAAAATCAAGTTGGACATCTCAAATTGGTAAGATCTAATTCCTTGCTATTTCCATTTGAGGTTTCCATATTAAAATGATAAATCACACCAAGCTTGAGGATAAGCTTGAAGGAGATGATAAATTCTGGGCATGGAAGTATATAATTTCTCTTTCCCTAGAAGAGAATGATTTGGACAAGTATGTCAATGATGAAGAACTTCTAGAACCAGAGGGAGAAGAGGCAAAGGCAAATCACAAGAATAACATGATCAAGGCCAAAAGGATCATTGATGACTCCATCAAGTACCATATCATCCCTTGTGTCTCATCTTTGAAGACCCCTGAGAAGATGTTCAATGCTTTGACACAATTCTATGAAGGAAAGAACTTCAACCAAAAGATGACTCCGAGGAACCAACTCAAGAATGTGAAGATTCAACACTCATAAATTATTCAATCTTACTTCACAAGAGTCACTCAGATCAAGGAACAACTTGAGGCAATTGAAGATAATGTTGAAGGAGAGATTGTGATGACTACCTTGAATGGTCTCCCAAGATCATGGAACTCATTCATTCAAGGAATATGCGCCAGAAATAAGCTAATCACATTCAACGGATTATGGGAAGAATGCACCCAATAAGAAGCTCGACTAGTAGCAAGAGAAGAAAATATGGGAGCTAATGATGACCAATCCCTAACTGCTCATACCGAGAAGAATCAAAACAAGATGGAGGACCACCATCACAAGAAGTCTAAAAGATCCCATAGGAATCATGGATTTAAAAGAGACCTCTCCAGTATTAGGTGCTTCACATGTGATGAGAAAGGACATTATTCAAGAAATTGTCCTAGAAACCAAGGATCCTCCAGGAGAATAAACAAGAAGAGGCATCATGCACATACTACAAAAGATGATGAACCCACAAGCAAAAGAACAAAAGAAGATTCTTCAAGTGATGAAGAATATGTATTGTAATAAATACAAGGGTTCATTAAGAAGTTTCTACCTCATAAGGTGAAGCTAGGATTGACTTTCAGTATTACATGAAAGGAGTAGGAGAAGCTCCTACAAAGTTGGACTCTGGAAAACTAATAAATATCATTGCTCTATGGAAGAACCTCTCATCCATTTCAACATTGGTTAAGATGCAGAAGAAGGGACACACATAGTCTACTCCAGTACAAAGAACAAGTCCAATCATAAGAAAGAAAGGAATAGGTCCTCAAAATCAAACGATGAAGTAGAACACACTGTCGGAGACTCCAATAGTTCCTACAAGGAAGCAAAGATCAAGTGGGAGTCCACCCAACAACCAAAAAAACATAAGTATTTGAATTGTCATTTCTTGTATATCTAATTACTTAAACGATATTGTTCAGTTGTGTACATATTTATGTTCCTAGATTTAGGATGTGTATTATGCATGTTAGAGAGTTTGCATTAATGAACATCATACTACTAATATGCAAGTGGCCTACGGTGTTATACAACATTCTATTGATACTTATCTAGAATGAAACCTCTTTGTTGACATGTTGGGAGTAGTGCACGCTCTTAATAATGTTTTGGTAGAGATGGAAGGCATCCAGAAAGTTACCGTATGTATATGGAATATGGATGAATGTTGTGTTGAAGCATTGGCTAAGATAGTTGCATGACTATATGACCTATGTCTTTATGCATAAGAATTTGTTTTGAAGATTATGAAATGTTTCTAATCAAACAACTAAATTTGATTTGTAGGAAAGATCGTGTACTTATAAGAGAATAATGATGAGACTTATTTTGAAGAACAAGTGACAATGGTTCAGCTACGGCATTCAAGAAGATTTATGAAATAGGGCATACTACAGAAGTACAAAGCAAGGGTTCTATCTGAAAGAGGGATTCGACTATGATGAGACGTTTCTCTAGTGGCCAGACACACTTCCTCAGTGGTGGATATTACACTAGATAGATGGTGTAATCGAAGTAGAAGTGTATATCGAGCAACTGTCGGGATTCGAGACTCTCTGTAGAGAACCACATGTGTGTGGATTGAATAAGTCTTTGTATGGGCTCAGAAGGCACCCATGGGATAGCATGATGAGCTTGAGGATCACCTAGAGTGATGGGACATCAACCTTTACTACAAGGTTGAATATGAGAAGCTCATAAGTAGGTGCAAGAGAGAACTTGCAATAGAGTTTGAGATCTTGGTATCCAGTGACCTAGGAAGATGACATAGATGGATACACAAGAGAAGGCTACCAGACACTCTAGTGAAGAATGTCCCAATGCAAAGAGTACAAGATGTAGAGGGAGGATAGTGCTCAGTTACAAAGGGAGCAAGAAAGATCCACTTTAGAGGGAGTGACTACAACACAGATGGAGAGACATTATCACTTAGCCTCTATCTGTGGCAAAGGTGTTTTCCTCGGTATCTCAGGGATATGCTCAGAGTGATACTGGATGTCTCCCCTCATGAAGAGGAAGCATATGTGGTAAAGTTTGAGACAGGTACCAAGGACATGGTACAGCATGATAGACGGTTTCTGACAAGCTTGGGATTTACCAAGAGTAAAGTGGACTCCAACCTTTACTACAAGGTTAAGGAAGGAAAACCTATGATTCTACTATTGAACAAAGAAGAATATTGCCGCTAAGTTCGAGATGAAGGACATAGGAATGATACACTACTTCTTAGGTATGGAGGTGTGGCTGCGTTCAGATGGAATTTTCCTTGGTCAAGGAAAGTATGCAGTGGAGATTCTGAAGAGGTTCATAATGATGGACTGCAGGGCAATGGCCACACCAATGGCATCGAACTTGAATCTACTATGTGATGCTTATTCAGAGATAGTTGATGCCATGATGTACAGGCATAAGATTGGTTCGTTAATGTACTTGACGAACACGAGACCATACATATGCTTTGCTTTGAACACCTTGAGCCAGTTCTTGACAGATCTGAGACATGTTCACCTTATTGTTGCAAAACATATATTGAGGTACCTGGAGGGTACAATTGAGTATGGGATCAAATATATGATGAATCATAAGATTAACCTGCATGGTTATGTTGATTCAGATTGGGCAGGCAGTGCCATAGACAGGAAGAGCACTTCAGGATGCTGCTTTGGTTTGGGATCCGGTATGATCTCTTGGTTTAACAGCAAGCAGTCAAGCGTGGCACTGAGTACAACTGAAGCAGAGTATATTGCATCATGTTCAGCTAGTTGTGAGGCAGTATGTATTCGGAAGCTACTGTCAGATTTATTTGATCTCGAGTTAGAGGCGACTTGTATCTTTTGTGACAACTAGAGTTGTGTAGAATTGTCTGAGAACCCGGTGTTCCATGACAAGTCGAAGCATATTGATATCAAGTACCACTATATCCGAGATATGGTGCAAAGAGGAGCAGTGAAACTCCAGTATGTGGCAACAGACGAGCAGACAAGTGACATATTGACCAAGCCGTTAGCAAGAGTGAAGTTTGAGTACTTCAGAGAGAAGCTTGGTGTTATCCATATCGATGTTCCTCAAAAGATGGAGTGATGTGACATGTCCGGAAGACGCGGGTGCACAGGGCTATATGTTACATGGTGGAAGACGCAGGTAGTCCGCAAGGACGTAATGCTCCTGGGCTATATCCACATGTTTGAATACGCTAGTGGTCAACAGGTCATAAAGCATCTAGGATGTGCCTGGGCTGTATCCACTGGGTGGAAAACGTAGGTTGACTGAGAGAGGGATGTAATACATATGGGTTGTATCCACTGGGTGGAAGACGCAGATGTTCCTGGGATGTATCCACTAGATGGAAGACGCAGATGTTCCTGGGATGTATCCACTGGGTGGAAGACGCATATGTTCCTGGGATGTATCCATTGGGTGGAAGACGTAGGTTGTATGGTGGACATGGTATATGCACTTGCGTTGCTCTCCACATGCGATGATGAGATGATCTAGATACAATGAGATGATAGTAGGAGACATAAGTGATTGCTCTGGCAATGTAATATGTGGTCCTAGGATGTACCTACTTGATGGTTTGCACATATAGGTGATGAAGTCCTAGATGAGAGCTAGGCCTACATCCAACATGAAAAAGGGTTGGCTATGTAGAACTTCTCATGACGGGTAGATTCGAGAGATGTCACTAGTCAATGATCAACAAGATGAGAATTGTTGCAACAGCGATGATGATGATCCAACGATGATGATGATAACATTTTCCAGAGATTGTGTCCAACTGTGATGATAACTCTGTCAAGAGAATACCTTCCTAGTTAAGAGGGAGTGTTGTTGTAAATGTAACTTCATAAGATATTATTTTGTATATTATTATTGTACTTTTATTGTACCTCTGTCAGAGATGTTTTTCCTCCGTCCGGGGATGTCATTATTGTATTATTCATGTAAGAATATCGAGGTAAAACCTCCATTGTAAGTCGGGGCAATAGTCCCCAATAGGTTAAATGTAAAATGTATTTTTTAGTCTCCCTAGGAGAGGTCGACCCAGTCAGTTAAGGAAGTCGGCCCCATTGGGGAATCAGGTCAGTCATACATAAAGTATAAATAGGGAGGAACCCTCCCTCATTTAGACATCACTCTCACTCAAGCAAGTTCGCACCAAGGAGGAGAAAAGACAAGTTCATTGGAGGAGAAGTTGTGGGGTTTTCTCCTTTATGGTTTCCCCAAGGAAATCTCTTGTGTCTTTTGTGTATTGTTGTGCTTTTCTATCTTTAATTTTAAAGATCTGACATAATTGAATTAAAGTGCAAACACTAATAGGGAAAAGCTGGGAAATCCAAATAATTTATGTAATTGAAGTTCTTTCTTGTGCCTTAAAAAGAGACTGAAAGTGTTACTTGCCCATATTTTCCAATCCTTTGAAGGTGCATATCTCCCGACCATCTTGACCTGGCATCCCTTAGGTACTATTTCTCAACTTGCACCCTTTTATAAAAACTTGGAATAATTTTGTATTTTCATCCCCACAACTTAGCCATTATGCATAGCTTTTCAATCGCCACGCCTCTTCTTGATTCGCAAGAAATTTCTTACACTTAGTCTCCAATTGATAGAGGAGACTCTTTGATTCAATGTTTAAATCCCCCCATTTTGAATCATGTATTTCTTTTATAGATTCTTCCATCGATCTAAGCTCTTTATCATTCGAAGTTTCTTCCGATGGTCCCAATTTATTTTCTCCTATTTCATATTTTTAAGGTTATTAGCAAAGTGAACCAAGGATGAAACTTGTGAATCATGATCTAGGGGCTGCCAAACCTTTTTCATCATCGTTACAAATTCATCCTCCTTTAACCACCCAAAATTGAATTTGGAATGCGTAGGGGGTTTCTTTCCACAACCCATAATTTACAAGAAGATGGGGCCTATGGTCAGATTCCCCCCCACTACCAACCCATTGCCTCACACTTACCAATCTTTTCACCAATTGTGTAGCCAACAAGAATATGTCCAATGATTTTGGGATTTTTTCCTCTACCTCTCTCATGTTTCTCCAACTATATTTTATATTAATAGGTTGGATGTCCATTAATTCCTCCGATTCCGACAAATGGAGGAAATAACTTACCAGGGGATCCAGAGTAGCCTTTGCTCCCCACACCTCTGAAGCACCCAAAGTGAAATTTAAATCTCCATCTATAATGAGATTATGGGACCTAAAAATCGATTTACTCACCAACTCATCCTAAAAAACCTTCTGATCCCCATAAAGGTCGTAAATGTTAAGGACCTTAAGCTCCAACCCTAGATCTTCAACTTGTGATTCAATGTCCAACCCTACATCAAAACCCCAACATTCAGTAACCTTGATGACTTATGGGTTCCATCCCACCGTGAGACCTCTAGATCTCCCCCTTACATTGAAAGCAATAAATTGTTAGTCCTTAAAAATACTTTTTATGGTTTTTTCAACTTGTTCCCCTTTGCCCAAGCTTTCCTAAAGAAGTACGTTATCTGGAGTACTAGTAAGAACCAATCTCTTCAACGAATATGTTTTTGGCAGTTTCACCAAACCCATACAATTAAAAGAGAGAACCTTCATTTAGGAACCCTATTGAGGGTTCCCACTGCTCTAATCTCCCTAACTATAGAATATTTTCCGTCATAAGCTAAGTCAATCCTAGCTTTTTATTGAGCTTTTGATAATTTTAATTTCCCCTCCGCACCTTACTAACACCAAGACTCTCAAGGTTTTGGCCCAACCCCCCTCCAACAGGGCGACTCTTAGTTTGTGAAGCCCCGAGTCTAAAATTGTACTGAATAAAAGCCTCCTCCAAGTCCTTTAAGGGTTCATGTTCCATGGTGGTCAATGGTTGATACATCATACATTCTGCCCAAATAATGGGACAATATATATTGCAGGTGGGCAAGCTCAGAGTGAGTGTTGCTAGAGAATCCACAATTGATATTGAATTGTGATGTGAACTGATATTATCTTGTGAAGGACAATAAGAAGAATATGACAATGATGGAGGTACCTTTTTGCCTGAAACGAAAAAATCCAGAGAGCCCCTATCAGTTATGGCTTGATCAATCTTTGAAAGCACTCCTCTCTAATAGACACTGGAAGACTTAAGCTCAAGAATGGCTTGGGACCTAATGTGCCTTCGACCTAAGTCATATGTACCATGAAACAACCATTCATCTCCTCTTTCAGAATACCCCCTTCGAACTTGCCACTCTTCGTTACAACCCCCCCCCGACTTTGAAAACTCATAGATCATAACTCTCTTATTATAGTCATATGAGACCTTGACATCTTGCCTTGGCCAAAAAGAGAGATGACATGAATAAGCAAGATGCCCATATTGATGGCAATGCCTACATCGAAAAGGAACCCCTTCATAATCCAATTTTTGGATGAGGGTAATCATACCCCTCTTAATTTCTAAACCCTCCTACAACCCTTTCCAAGTATCAATTCTAACCAGAATCCTAGCCACCGACATTTCACCAGTCTCTTCGAAAGACATATCCACCTCAATAAATTCACCCAACAGGTCCCCAATACTTATGAACATATCCAACAACCAATAATCCAAGGGCGAACCGAGGAGACGAACCCATAAAGGAGTTATATCCAACTGTTCACTACAAGCATCAAAGAGAGGAGACCACGGATTTAGAGCCATTGGGGCCGCACCTATACACCAATTATTTTGTAGAATCCATTGCGCGTCCTCTGCCTTCTGAAGTAAAAAGGTGAACCATCCTTTTACCAACACAAGGACCTTCGGGGTGTATCCAAATTGCTGACCTCACTAAATTGCAGCTCAGCTTGTGAGAGTTTTAACATTAAGCGACGACCACGTACTCGACCAATGATAATCGTCTCTGCCATCTTAACCACACTATGAAGATGGATATATTCACTTACTACGATTTTTTTGCTTCGGGCTTTTCTTTTAAAGACCCGATGCTTCCTTTGAACCCTTCAGTGACCTTCTTTTGAATTGGATACTAAGATCTACTCTTGCGCTTTGATGGATCCCCGACTCTCATCACTCGAGGGTTCGCAGCCCATTTTAATCATTGTCTTTGGAGTATGAAAAACCCTAAATGAAGAGTGATTTCCATAAACCCAAATGGCGTTAGTATATGAACCTACAGAGAATGTTAAGAAGCCATTTGGGTCTATGGGAAAATTGACCAGAGGGCTTGAACACTGAGGACTTGGTGCTATAAACCCTTTCAGAAAATGTAAAGCTTCAAACCCCTCACCTCCCTCCAGCATAATAGTCTCTAAAATACCGGGCATCTCCGCATCCACCCGAGTCATAACCAAACCAAGGGATCCTAACCAAAGGTTGTAAGGTTGGGAAGTCACCATACTAGCCATGGCCCATGCTTGATCCTAAGAAACTGGGAGATTTTTCACGTCTTCTCTTGTTGGCATCTGGATGACCGAAACAACATCACCCCAAAATGACACCATCACTTTCTCGGGAAGGTTTCCTTCATAATAACAAACCCCTGTCTCCACACTGACCCTCACCTCTACCTTCTTCCTGCCAAGTGGCACATCTCAGAAATTATCTCCCTTGTAAGGATACGAGGAATAATAATTTAGCTCCTCTTCTTCCTCCATTCTGAATTAACTCTAATAAAAACATTTTACCCCAGTTGATTGACCGCGATACGATAGTTGATAAACCCCCATCAAAAAACCACAGAGCCCCATCCATTCTCCTTTATTCTAACTCAAATATATTTCAATACAAATAATAACATTTAATTACTTTTTTAAAGTTTAAAATTATAAATATATTTAAGTAATTAGTTAATTTTAAGTGAAATATACACATAACCTTATAATATGGTTTCAATAATTCACTTTTATAAAATTATTGAATTTAATAAGACTTTTAATATGTTTTCATTAAAAAGACACATACAATTTTAAATGATTAATCAAAATGTAATAATTTTATATTTATCAATTTTTAAATAAAAATAACCAAAACAAACATTTTAAAAAATCCCTCATTTCATAAAGATATAGAATAAATAATAATAAAAATGAATTCAATAAGATATATAATTACGCCGTAGGCGTTTCACCATGGAGGTCCATAACCTCCATGTCGGCTAGATTCTTCGCTCATGGAGCGAATGGAATCCGGCCACGTGGATGGTTATGCTTAGCCACCGCCTCCTGCAAATAGTCTGAAAATGCTTCATTAATCGGCATTCACACCCGTCTCTGCCAAGATTTACATGATTTTGGATTTTTGTAATGGCGGAGATTTGTTGAGGCCGAATTGCTGAAACGATATCAACTCAGGCGTACAAAGCCATGACTTTTCCAGCTCTGCCTTCAAGTCAAGTTCATCACTGCATAATCTCATTTTCGAAACAATAGGAAATGAATTTATAATATTCCTCATAACATCCAGGTTTTTCATTTTGTTCTTATTCACGCTTCGGCTTATAGGGTTAGGCCTACGATATAAATTATGGATACTATTGAAAAGTCCTGAAGCTCTTTGTTGCAAATAATGCATTGCTTCAGCAAGGATGCCAAACAATTTCCAATAAATAGCATAAATCTCACAAATATATTGCCCTCGCATGTCAATAACACATTATTTTTATTGTCCGGATCCCTTCCCCCTCAAGATAAAAAATCTTTTGCTAGCCGAGGCAATAAATATTTGAGACCATATAAATGCATTGGATTGGCCATATTGCCATCGATCTCCATAGCAATCTGATCATCTAAATCACCATCATCGTAAACAAAGTTTCCTTCGATGCTCGAGCTCTTAAATTCCACGTCTCCATGGGCTGCCAATAATCCTCGATAGGCTCTGCTTAATGATTTCTGTTGGGATTGCAAGCTTCTAATATTGAAGAAGCCGCAGCTGCCACCAAGAGGCTAAAACTTTACTTCAATTAGAAGGGGCGTGGCAAATGAAAAGCCAAGTGCCTCAAATAGATGTCCATGGCGTTAATTACACAAAACTTGATCGTATTAGTTGGGATTTAATTACACAACGCAGAGATTTATCTCATATGTGAACTAAAACCCCCTTTGCAAAGGTTCTTCGCAAATCAAACTCGATGGGCTGCGTGGCCACTCTTAAACACATCTCCATATGTTATGGGCTGCGGCAACAGCTGTTGGCCGTGATCCCTCCGGCAAGATAAGGCCAAATGGTTCCACCGTTGCAGAAAAGATAGGCGGACTTGCCCGCATTTGCGGAAAGAGAACCCAAGTTTGCCCGCGGTGGAAAGGCGCATGTGGGAGATTTAGCCGGATAAATTCGATTATCTTTTCCGCAACAGTGGATAAAACTCGGCTAAATCTCCAGCCTTACGCTTTCGCTTTCGCACCTTTCCACAGCGGGCAAACTTGGGTTCTCTTTCCGCAAAGGCGGGCAAGTCTGCCTACCTTTTCCGCAACGGCCAAACGATTTGGCCTTATCTTTCCGCATCAGTGTTATGTTAAGCTTGCCGACCGTTTCGGTGAAGTTCTGTTAATCTTACCGACCGTTTCGGCGGAGTTATGTTAATCTTGCTGATGGCGCGTATCGTTGCCTCTGGCAGCCATTCCTGCACTCATCATAACGATAGGATCGTTTTTCCTTGCAGACACACCCAATAGCCTGATCGAGAGAGGCCATCAGGAGAAGGCCAAGGCTATGCTGGAAAATATTCTAGGGACGCCCAATGTTCAGGAGGAATTCGATGATTTGATCGAGGTGAGTGAAGCTTCCAAGATGGTGAAGCATCCTTTCCCTAACATTTTGCAGAGAAAATATCGGCCTCATCTGGTTATGGCCATTGCCATTCCTTTCTTCCAGCAATTGACGGGGATTAATGTTATCATGTTTTATGCTCCTATCCTCTTTAAGACAATCAGTTTTGGTTCCAATGCTTCTTTGTTTTCTTCTGTGATCACTGGGCTTGTGAATGTGATCGCCGCAATGGTCTCCATTTTCAGTGTTGACAGGCTTGGACTTTGACATTTCGTGCCTTTTTTCCGTTGAAAAGGTGTACAAACAAGACTTTCACCTTCATTAAAAAACATAATGCCTTTTTCTCTTTGTTTGCCCATTTCTGTCAATTTCCAAAGGCTGCAGCGAGCCACGCAATGACCATGTTTTTTAACTACGACTGTAGGTATATCTGAAGTGGAAACAATAATACAAATGCAAATTGCACAGGAATGAACCAGTTTGAAACTGATCCGGATAATTCAGCAACCTCATCTGACTGCCCAAGCAGCTTCAAAATTGGGGTGGCATATATATAAATTGGTAAGAAGAGGACTGCAACAACAAAGAGAACTATCCAAGATCACTGCAAATATACTCTCAGCATGTGATATTGCCAAGCTCCATAAGCTTTCCCGCAAAGGGTTTCCAAAGCACTGCTCATACCTAACTGGATACATCCAAAGACAAATTACATTAGCAATAACAGACATTATCCCCTGACGCTATTTCAGTTCATTATAACATACGGAACATTGCCAAAATATAATAAAAAGGTACACAACAAAATCCATTTTAATAGACCAACTTCATGATTTAAAAATCTGTGATTCATTCTAACCAAATTATGCATTTTTATTTAAGGTGTGCTGCATGGGTATCTCGTGCAAGTATTTGAATTATATGCATAAAGTGCATGAAGAAAGATGGTGAATGCATATTTCTCTATCTGTGAAGACCGTTGTGAACATTGCTTTGAAGTTTGAAAGAATTGCTAATAAAAAATAAGCACAGAAAGGAAAATGTGTGTCTATTTGCTCATTTAAAGTTTGAAGAAGCTCGTTGTTGCATTACCATGGTCAAAGAATTATGGAGAGGCCACTGCCATTTGTATAAAGAATTGTCAACTTACCTTGGGTATCTTAAGCTTGTTGAAGATTTCTTGCAGCACCTTATAGTTCTGGATCATCTCATACTCAGACTTGGCCTCAAAATTGACCTATCAAACGGTGAAAAAAACCAGATTGGAACCTTTAATGAGAAAAAGTTGATCCCTATTCTTTTACATATATCTCCCTACATCCAAAACAGTTCCATCACCAGTTAATTTCATGTATCTTTTGTCAGTCTTTTGTCATCACTGTGGGTGATGAGAGGAGGCGTCCTCGCCAATAGAGGACCAATATCCCTTCTACTTAATTTTAAAAATATGAATACTCTCTGCATTGTGGAGAAGTGAGGGGCAACCTCTATCAAGGAGAGTTAGCACCCATAGCTTAGATTCTGTTGAGAGATAATGTCTTGAGAATTCTGTCTGCGGCATCAAAAATCAAAGTCATCAAAGAACAAGACACATGGCACTAACGGTCGGGTTTCTTGAAAATATTTGAAACATTAGCTTTACTTTCTCCAAACTGCATTGTTAATAATTCTGGGCTTTTACACTGATGAATTTATCCTGCCACTCGTTAACAATGGCCTTTACCGCTACCATTTATATATTCACATCAACCACAGCTCTGATTTCTTCAGTCTTTGTATCTTTGTGTATATAAGAATCTCACATTTCATTTGCTTGAAGTTAATATTAATAATTATTTAGTGCTTTGGAAAATACAATGATGCACTGTGCATGACATACGACCTTACTCGTGACTCGCTTGACCATTGACATGAGCTTTGAAACTTGACTTGGGTTGAAGTAAAAAGATGAGTGAATCGTAGAGAAATTTGTGGACTCAAAATTTTGTGTGTACATTGTAGACCGCCGAAACACTCAAAACTTTGGCATCTCTCAATAAATATCAATTACATTTCATTATGGATCATGATGATATGAATTCCAATTTTCAGTTTTAATATGAAATTATAAATATGTATAGAATCCAGGAACTTTGAAATCTACAGATTTAATGCGATTGTTCATATTAGTAGAGATGATTTGTGAATTGTGAATCTTGCATCGTGAGGTTGTTGTAATGATAATACCAATCCCGCAATTCACAATTGCAGGATTGTTATAATACGATCTGTTTATCATCGCCGTGATTCTGAATCCTAAGATGTAAGCAGCGTTGTCATAAGATGTAAGCAGCGTTGTATTTAAAGCGTACTTAAATACAAATTTGTTTTACTTATATAAGATCTAAATCGCATTTCACTTGCTAAGAAGAGATATCATTCAACTATTATCTCTGTTTTTTTTCTAAATTTTGAAACATATATTTAAAATGAATACTTTATGAATTAATAAAATATAATTTAATTATTTTGTAAATTTTGAGATGATGTAAATGACATTTATGAAATAATAAAATATAATTTAATTATTTCTTAAATTTTCACAAGATGTAAATGACATTTCATATGTTATCAATAGATACTAATAAGTTGAATATTACCATACACGCATTCGAGTAGATTCATATTTTTCTAAATTGCACATAGTATAAAACTAGCACAGTGATTGATTTACCTTTTTGAAGAATAAGTCTGGTTCGACGGAAGAGTTAAGGTTATTTTTTCGAAACGACGAAAGAACTCGCCTATTTTTATCGCAATGGCGGACATTTCCGATCAACTCTTCCACAAGAGTTAAGGTTAAGGTGGAAGCAGGACGAAGATATGGAAGGTTTTAATTAAATTCCTCCGCAATCGCAGAAGGTTTTAATTAAATTCCTCCGCAACGGCGAAGAAGCGTAAGTCTACCGCAACAGCCTTTTTGACGAACAGGTCTGGCCCGACGAAAGAGTTAAGGTTCTTTTTCCGAAACGGCGGAGGAACTCGCATATTTTTACCGCAACTGCGGACATTTCCGATCAACTCTTCGGCAACGAATGCAATTTATTGTGATGTAATTTTTTATTTATTTTAGAACCCAGACGGATCCAATTTATGGTGCTGTAATTTTTTATTTATTTTAAATCTTTTATACATTTAACAAAAATAACACCTCTACAAATTTGATCCCTCTTTGTGCTTTATAGATTGGGATTTAAGATTGATCTATATTGGTTTTAATTTTTATGTTTTATGAGTTTACATGGATTTTTTTAATTACTTTTCATTGGTTTTAATTTTTTTATTACTTTATACTTTGTTATGTGACAACATCTCCTCCATACTGGATTGTAGAGCATGTTACTCCTCTAGGTACAATAACATTTAAAATATTTTTTATTATTAATTATAATCTTTATATTAAGACTATTTAGATTTCTTTATTTATATATATATGTTTAAATTAGATCATTAGAAGGATTGATTGTTATGGAAAAATACTATTTTAAATGGACAAAAATATTTTATATATCTTTAAATAATCATAGGTCTCAAACTTTTCTTTTTTTAGTTCAAATAAAAAATTATATAACAATTTATTTATCATTTTTAATTATAAAAATATTCTTATCTATTATTATTTTAATATATATTAGTTTAAAATGTTTAAAATCATATATATTATAATTCATTTGTTACAAAAAAAAAAGTAACAAAATACTTTGCAAGTGGAAAGAAGTTAAAACTTCAAATATTGGATTTTAGTGGAGAAGGGGATTGCTTAAACTTGAGTGATGTATCCTATATTGTAAAATGTTATATGCAAAAATATATAGAAAACAAAATGTCTATAATATGTGGTTGTAAAGCTTGGGTAAAGATTAACTTTTTTCAAATAAAAGGAAAAGAATTTTACTTAATTTTATGGTTTATGGTATTTTTTTTAGTAATTTTTCTCAAATAAAAGGAAAAGAATTTTACTCAATTTTATAATTTACAATATTCTTTTACTAATATAGTAAAATTTGGAAAGTCAAAATTCTTCTTTTAATTTTTTTTACATAGAAAAATTTTAAATGTAAAATTTTAAGCATTTCCATACTTTTGGGGGCTTAGTAGATATATACAATTTAGGGTTTGTTGCCATTGATTTATTGAAAAATTATTATTAATTGATCCTCACATTAATATAATTTAGTCATCTTTCTATTCTAAATTATTTTTAAACAAAATAAATTGTAATTCTTATTGTTTTCTAAATATTATGAAAATTATGATTTAAATAAATAGTTGTGTATGTATTGCATTTCCATCCAAATAATATGGGAAATTTTCATTTTAATAAATAGTTTAGTATGCATTGCATTTACATCCAAATAATATGGAAATTACGGCATAGGTACAAAACACTACCTAAGGCCTTCTTCTCATTGAAGGGAAGGTTAAGCTCACCTCAGACCTCAGTAAGGAATGGAATACAGGTCAATAGTTGGAAGAATCTTGATTTCTGATCAAGTTAAAGTTGCCATATCTTTTGAATTTTAGCATTTTTGGATAAGTATTAATTATTGTTTTATGCAATTATCATATTTATGATTAAGTTGAATAATGAATCTTTTTGTGATGCAAAACCTATTTTTGGGCATAAGTTCATCCTTTATATATTGTGCAGGAGTACGATTTTTTCTTTGGAAAAAAAGTACAAAACACTACATTATTAACCAGCTTTGGAAAATGTATAATATATATAAAAACAATCATTAAAGAGGTGATTTGTTTTCAAATAACATGAAAAAAAAATTAATAATGCCTTGCATTTGACATATGGACATAGCTTAATATTATTAATCAACTCTGAGTTCGTAAATAAGGAATAAAAAACCACATTAAAAAAATAAATCACATTACTTTATAAAACCATTCAATAGATATTTTTTAACACAACAATTCCAAAACTAAAGTCCTTTTACCGTATAAAGATAAAGACTCCAAATGCTATCAATTGTTATTGAAAACTCACCAGCTCCTTATACTTTTTTATGAATATGATTAATAAAGCCTACATTAAGGAAAGGGTAGTAAAATAACATTACTACTCATACTTATTAATCTCTCATAAATATGGTACACACTTAAATACATTACTATCTCTATCTTCCTCTTATACATTAACCTCAAACACATCTTAGTCCATCCCTATGATACATTAATCTCAAACACATCTTAGTCCATCCCTATGAGGAAGTTAGAAAGTTAGGGTAATAAAATAACATTGTCACTAATACTTATTGATAGATGTGATCCACTCAAATACATTAGTATCTCTATCTTCCTCTTATGCATTAACCTCAAAAATGTCTTAATACATCCTTCGAGGAAGTTATTAACTTGTTATTTGTATAATTATTAAAAGATAACATTCAATTTTATAATATTTATTTTTTAATATATAAATATATAGATAATTTAAAAATATTATAAAATTAATATTTATTTAATATTTATTTAAAATTTTAATATTATAATTAATAACTTTATTTACATTAATATTAATTTAATATTTTTCAATATAATGTCCTCTTAAATCTTAATATTATATTAATTAATATAATGTCCTTTTAATCTTAACATTATAATTTATGACAATTTCTTATAATAAAATTCCATCTCGTTGGTTGACCAGGTCAACCCATTGCAAGGCTATGAGAAAATTGAGTTGGCAGTTTTGGTAAATGTGTTTTTTTTTTATTAATAACCATTGTGGTACTTTGGTCTAAATGTTTTTTCTAGCTCATTGTTTCTTTCTATTGTGTGCCCGGTGCCACCTATCTATCTTGATGCATAAATCAACCTCTGCTTGGTTTGTGGTTCTAGCTGCATGCCATTATTTGTATTTGCATGCCATTGAGTCTTGTTTAGAGTTGTCGTGAGTCGATGACATTCATGCAAGAAATGAAGTCTTGTAGAGGAGGACTCATCAAAGAGGCAATATGAATTTCATTTTGATGAAAAATGAGTGGACATTGGTAGCTAGGTTCACATAGGAGGCTTAATGGAGATTTATAAGCATCTCAGAGACGAGGCTGGCACTTAGATAGTCTCTAGAGTAATGTTTGTATACGTAGTGAGCATCGTATTACATTAATTGCCAAAATACCACATAGTTTTGTATGTATTTATCCATCAAATTAATATTACGAAGATGAAGTTCATAGAATGTAAGATATTTACCATATGGAACTTGTAAACAATGTCAGCTGTGGAATGCTTTATTCCAGCGATAAGTTTCAATATTAAAATCTAATGACAAGAACTCTTTGGATTTACGTTTATATGTCAGGTCAGCTCAAAAGAGTCAGGGTTTGGAGCGGGTTCTCTCCTTGTACTGGTGGTTCTTGGCATGCCAGGATCCAGCAAGAGGCTAAATATTGGTCGCCATTCAAGGCCCTAGGTTGCTCTGCTCTCACATGTGGGTGCAACCCGGACACCTCAAGGTGAACGCTGACAGAATCCGGACCAATATAAACTCTCATTTCTTTGGTAACAACTACACTCTCAAGGCAATCCTTGTTCCTCCATAGTTCCTTGGCTTCCACTTCTTTCTTTTCAGGCAGGTATGTTCGTTGCTAGAAGTAGAAGACTGGCTTACCCATGGTATTCTTGTTTTAAATCGTTATCTACATACCAACCAATTTTATTTTTTTTGTAGTCAATTAAATTTGTTTTGTATTTTTAATCCTTTTTATGATACTTGTGATGTGAAGTTGGAATCATTTAGGGAGAGCAGTGGAACTGGGTGATCATTAGTGGAGATAGGAATGGTGTTGGTTGACTTCATTTTTGAAAAAATTAGCTACTAGAAGTGGTTCATAAAAGCACTTTATGTACAAGTAATATTATTTATCAAAAAAATTCTTCTACATTTTGAAATGAAATGAATATTTACATTGTAGGTGTTTCACCAACGAGAAGCATTCCAATCCATGTCGGCTAGATTCCTCGCTCATAAAGTGAATGAAATGCTTCCCCGTGGATGGTTGATTCTGTCTGCGAGTTCGCGAGTATTACTTGTATGGTTGTTTCTGTCACGAATAAAGCGTAATGTGTAGTCGTCCAGTATTACTTGTATGTTCAATCTTTAAATTTGGTATTTGATCATGTATGCGATTTATATACTGGTTTCAAATGAAAGGGTGATTTATTTAATTTTCACTGCAATAGTTTTTGTCTCCTAGAAAAGTTGGGCCTTCAGTTCCATGTTCATTTTTCCATTCCCTGTACTTGTTTTCACTGCAAGTAAACGATGCACATATTACTAATCTTAAACTGTAGTGGTGCACTTAATATATTAGCTTCTATTTTGCAACTCTTGCATGTATGTACCATATAAGTTTATGGTAGGACTCTTAAGCATATTATTGTTTAGAAGATTTTAAAGAGCTTGATAGCCTCCTTTTCCAAATCGTTAAATAACTACATGGATTTTTGACATTTGGAAGAGTTAAATGATGATGACCTTGTAATGTTCACATTTGTGAATTTCTCTATAAAGGTGTTGAGATAGGATGTTGCTCTATATTATTTATCATAAGATTATTGAGAGTGTTTGGGAAAATACTTCTAGGTTTATTGGTTGATAATTGAATTTTATAAGGTGAATTATATTTTAGGCAAAAAAGGTTAATTAGCTAATTCTGTGCATTTACTTTATGTGAAAAATACAATTGAATGGAGAAAAACACTCTGTATTTCCTTTTTGGTTATTGCACTACTTTCAACTTGTACACAGCTTACCTCAGTGCAGAGCAACTTCCAATTTTTCGTCGAGCGACACAATTTAAATAGTTCAAGCCCATATAGACTCGATGATGTTTGTTGTAATCCAATTTCATTCTTGAAATGATTCGTTGAAAACCTACAATACGACTATTATAATTTTGAAGGATAACTTAAGGAGGGATATAGAGCCTTTAGGCAGATATGGATATCTCCTATTCTTATTGAACTAGTGTTAGATATCTCGTATTTGTATTTGATTCTGAGTTTCCTCACCAGATTATCTTTCAAGGTTACTTTGAAAGTGTTTACATGATGTTTGGATGTGCTTTTATTAGTTAGTTGAAGATTCATACTTAAATTGTGATTTTGTTTTATGTTTCAATGATACCAGTAATTTAAAAACTTACTTGGCGGTAATGGAATACCTCACTGAAAAAATATCTTCGCAATTGCTTCCTGCCGTAAAACGCCCTAACGAAATCAGCAGCCGATTGCCTCCTGCCGTAAAATGCCTTAACGAAACCAAAGTCCGATTGCTTCCTGCCGCAAAATGATTTAACGAAACCACTACCCTAATTTAACTTAAAAAAAATTCAATTAAAACTTGATCCGCGACGGGCGATGCGACCAGCGACAGCCGACTGAGTCGCATAAATTTTAAAAAAGGTTAAAAAATACTCGGTGACGCGCGACGGGCGACAGCCGACCCTAGCACATAATTTGTAAAATGTTAAATAAAAGAATAACAAATCACCGGCGACAGGTGATGGCGAAAGCCAACCAAGTCGCATACCTTTTAAAAGTTAAATTAAACAATTAACAATTCATCGACGACACGCAACGGACGTCAGGTGACCCTCTCGCATAATTTGCAAAACGTTAAAAAAAACAATAAAAGATGAACGGTGCTAGATGACCCAGTCGCGTCATTTTAAAAAGTCAAATAAAACAATAAAAAATAATAGGCGACAGGCAACAGAAGACCAACGACAAAAGACCGAGTCGCGTAATTTTAAAAAGTTAAATTAAACAATAAAATATCTTCGGTGACAGCCGACCGTGTTGCATCATTTTTCAAAACTTTAATTAAACAATTAAAAATACTCGGCGACGGGGGACCGGCGATGGGCGACCATGTCGCATACTTTTCTAAAGTTAAATTAAACCTTAACAGCAATTTGTTTTTAAAGTGCCGACCTGCAACCCGCGACCCACGGCGATTAAGCTATTTCAAATTTAAAAAAATCGACACCGACGGGGGATTGTCGACCAAAAAAAATTATGAAATGATGGCCGTCAGTTTAACACCCTTTGATTATACCTTCGGCGTTTCTTTTGCCCCTACAGGGGAAAATGCTAGTAAATAAATAATACCAACACTGGATTGACTTTTGAAGTGATTTTGGGTGAGTTTTCCATTAAAATAAAATGACCAATCACAATTCCATTTAAACAAGAATTTTTTTTTAACAACTCTTTATGGATTTTTGATATCTCAAACTCAATCTAAAAAGGTGCCTTTCATAATGGATTAATTAAAATATAATTTATTTTTATTTATTCTACAGTCTCACTATGGGAAGAGTGAACAAATTATTTTAAATAGTCAATTTTAAAATATTGAAACTATACCAATAAAAAAAATAAACCAACCATCCAACTATTTACACTTATTTTTTATTAAAAAAATAACAAATAAAATACTAACAAGAAACAGAACTGCGTTGCAGCAAATTCCCTGCCATAGGGATAACTAGGTCTGTGGGAAAACATCTAAACCATTGGCAGAAGAAAGCGATATTGTTGTATAATATCAACATCAAAAAAATGATATGTGGTTGTGTTGGAGATAAGCATCGGAGCACAATTACATAGCGCTTCGTGGTGTTGGCACGTGACAGTGTAGCAAGACTTTTTTACTTAACGCGTATAAGTTTAAAGCATGCATGGTGGGAGGCAACACTTAGCAGTGTTGGACATAAGCCTCAGAGCACAAAGGGATAGGGCTCGCCGGTGTTGGATATAAGCACAAAGCTATGCTCCGAATTGTTGACATGTGGTCGTCGTTCCCAATGCAAATCTCAATGACGTTCCTTTAAACCATCGTCCTTATTAACTCAAACTAATGAATGCTACTAAATTGGCTACGCAAATGAGTTATATGTTCGAAAAATTAGATAAACTTGTAAAAGATTCACCCGACTGTCCATATACAAGACTACGCAGCCATCCCAACAAGCAAACTAATACGATGATGCAAGAGCTTTCTGTCGCAAGAATCGTTGTAAAATAAAATCCAAATCCGGGAGAGTATTTTTTTCAAAACTATATAAATAGAAAAACCTATTAATACTCAACTTTCACTTCCTATTGTGCTTGCAAATTTCTATAACAAAGTTTCCTCGATACAGAGCACCAAAGAAATATCTATTTATAGTAGTAGGGAGGGTTTGAGAATCTAACCTTTATCTACGACACCATGCAGATAGAATCAATAAAGTTGGTTGGACCAAGAAGTGACAAAAATCGTAAGAGGCACAATACAACACATTTACAAATTGCAATACGAGGCACAATACAACAAATTTATCAACCAACGATGCTCACAGAACATGCAATTCATAAAATTAGCTCTCAAAAGAAATCTTACCACGATGGCATATGTTGGTTGTGCTTTAAGTAGATTACACAATATTCCCAATGGGGAAATACAGCTAAGTTTCATACTAATGAGGTTAATTAAGGCATAAATAAGATTGGAACTATAGTGCCTATTTCTTCTTTCAAAAGAAACAACAAGAAGCTTATTTGTTGTAGCTCAAGGGACACTCCCATAAAAATCCCACCCTGATGGATTAAAGCGTTGTGTAATCAGCTGCAATGAAGTCGTATATATGCAACAGACAAAAGATGCTAAAGTGACAAGCATAACAAGGATACAACTATTCATAAGCAAAGAAAAAGCATAAAGGAAGCTAAACTATGAATTGAACCACACAAGATGCCATAATAATGCCAATAAATTGGGAGGAAACTGCAATATGAAAATTAGAACCAATGAAAAGAACAAATAAAACAATGGTGTCGCCTTACAGCAAAAACTTTAAATGGTTTTTGGCAAACACTTTGACTTTGAAGCCATTTGAAAGAAAGAGGTGCTATTGTGTAGCTTTTGTTAGATATATTTACGCTGAGAAGAATTCTAAAATCGTGATTTGCATACCTTTTTTTTATTTGATGTGCTTGTGCTATGAATTAGAAAGGGTTGGTGAGTAGCTTTGCTGAACCTAATCGCGTTAACCATATATTTCCAATTAATATGAATACATGAAAACAATTTGCTTAGCGACCTTCAGTCAAAGTTGAGAGTGGTTCAATGTATAATTAAATAAAAGCCACAATGTGGCATGTCCCTGAAATAAAAAGCCACAATGTGGCATGTCCCTGAAATAAAAGCCACAATGTGGCATGTCCCTGCTGTTTCAGGTGAGATATTTATGAAACATGCATAAGAAAACATGTAAATTGACAGAAATGAACCATGAAGCCAATCAATTTTCAATTTACTAAATTGTATTGTAGGTTGATGCAAAAACACATTGTGAAGACACGTATTGAAAAAACATTTCATTTAAAAAGATAATACATGGTTGAAAGGTTGAAAAAGCGAGTACATTATTAAAAAAGCGAATGCATTTCCTTTTCTGCGTCATTATGTGGATTGTGCTTTGGAAGGCCAATTAACAGAACTCAATACATATTACACATAAATATGCAATGTAGTTACATTGTAGCAGTTATCCATATGCATGTGCACATGGGAATGTCTTCCAGTGACACAAACAAGAAAATGTCTCCTATTCTTGATCCTTGAATGCTTAAACCAAAGTGGGAAGTGGCTTGACAAATTGCAAAAGCTATAGTTAGAGATAAATTACTAGATAAAGACATGTATACTTGAGTCCAATATATCAAATTCAAATACGTAAAACTTAAGATGGCTTTGGCTTTAACAAAATGCAGGTTTTAAAATACTTTTCTGAACCAGTTACATCCACTGAGCCAAGGCATGCATAAAAGTTGAACAATACCATGTACATTTTTCACTTGAATCTCTATAAGATTTGTAAGGTTTTCAACATATACAGCCTTCCCAAGATCTTCTCTCAATTGCATAAAAAACAGTATACTTTGAAAATGAGAAACTTAAAAACCTGTTGCATGTACTAATCACTACAAAAGATATAGTATTCAAGAATAAGGGAACATGATCGAATGCAATGGATAAAGACTATAAAGGCTTGTATACTTGAATTCAACATATCAAATTCAAATATGTAAAACTAGATCAGATCGTTCAAAGTATTCTACTATAAAAATATCTAGGACGTATACCGCAAATCAATAAACAATTTAACTGGAGAACTTGGGGTTTGTAGGGTCTTTTGTGCATCCAAAGGTTGGGAATATGATGTGGGATATGTAATGACCTGCATATCAGACTGTAAATCATCTTCTAAATCAGAATCTAAAAGATTTGAATGATGGTGGAAAGACCTTTCAGAAGACAAGTTAGAAGCTAGTAAAAATTGACTAGTTTTGAGAGTAGACTTGGATGAACTGATTGAAGATTGTTCCAAGGAAGAGGTGGAGGTTTCTGATTCTGATATATCAGAATGTGAATCAATATCAGAGACATCATAATTATATTTCACTCTAGCACTCAAAGCAGAAACATTATTACCTTTGGGAGAGGCTTGGAGACAAAGTTCTTGTTCTACAGCAATCTTGACTTGTTCTTTCTTTGCAAAGTCAAGAAGATCTATGTTATGCTATTCAAGCATCTTGGCCATGATGTCCAATTTCTTCTTGAAGCAAGATTTCTCAGGATGAGTGCCTTTGCAGCAATAAGAACACTTGGGCTTCTCCTTCTTCATCTTCTTGGATTTGGAATCTCCATCAGAATCCTCTTCATCTGACAATATCTTTTGTTTGGATTTGTCATTCTTGAAACTCTTTGCTCCATGAGCAACAAGTGCAAAGTCTTTGGAGGGTGATTGATCCCTCATTTGGACCAGCTTGTCCTTTTCTTGAGTGAGCGAATCAATGAATGCATCCAAGGTTGGCATCTTCCACTTGGGAAATGCAAGTCTTGTAGAATGAAAAGTAGACACAAATAATGAGTATTTAGAGCTCAATTTTGACAGAATGGTAAGGATTAATTGCTCATCCTTCTTCTCTATACCACATTGCTTGAGTTGAGGCACTAGGTTCTTGAATTTTGAGATGAACTCCTCCATAGAATGAAATTACTTGGACTAAGAGAGATCAGCTCAATCTCCAACAAATGACCTCTGAGCTCGTCCTGTTTTCCAAAGAGAGACTCTAGCTTTGTCCACACTTCATTTGGAGTTGATGGAGAATCGATATGGAATAGAAGATCTAGAGATATAGAGAGACAAAGTAACCCTTAAGCTTCATCAATCCTATTGAACCATTTGGATTTTAATGCAACAGCTCTTGGCTCAGTTTCAAGCCCCATAGTGACTCTATACAATCCTTTGCTCCGAAGTTGGATGATCATATGCGCCTTCAATCAAAGAAATTGAAGGGAGTGAGAGTCACAACTTTGGCTTGATTTTGCTCCATACTGATGCGTTCCTAGTAATGTTAATACCTGCAAAAAACACTCTTGGAAATTGTTTTGAATCAAGCTAGCTCTGATACCATGTGAGATTTTCAATTACTAGGAACTAGATTCATAAGACAATTTCACCATGGAATATTTTGGACAATGAGAGAGGAAGAATAGAGAGAATAAATTATGGAAAACACTCTGTATCTTATTCATTGATATGATAACAATATATAATACATCCTCCATGGAGAAAATCAAATTGCTTTGAAGCAATATGGAAAGAGCAAAAAGAAAAGGCTTAGAAAAAGACAAAAAACCCCCTAGGTGGCAAAAGCAGTTTCCAAAACTGTGCTAGAGACTCACGAATTTGGAAAGCATGGTATGGCAGCTCATGAGTGAGGTAAATGGAATGTAATGATGGCTTTAGAAGTTTAGATATGATGTGGAGGTCGAATTGGTCAAGTGGCAAAAGATTCCAAGTAAACTAGCTTTATCTTTTCCACTAGAAAGCAGAAAAAACAGGAAAAAGCAAACTAAAACTGGATAGTGTCTTTCTAATTCAGGAATGGAATAAAATCAGACAGAATCCAAGGAAATCTTATCCAGAATCTATCCAAATTCGTTTTTGTGAATGAGGATAGCATGTGGTCCACTAAAAGACAAAATTGGCCTATTCTACCTAGTCAAAACTCAAGAAATTAATCATAAATAATTAATTAATTTTATCCTAAGTCTAGAATGACATAGTGGGTTTTTTAAATGTTCCAACAATTAGTTTCCAAATAATCTTTCATTGACAGAACCAGGGTTTTCAATACATGCTTGATCAGAACCTGCAACACCAATCCTATCTGCAAAGATAGTCATTGATCAATCATCAAAGATATTTCAGTTCTTTAAAGATTGCTTCAGTGTCAATGCTAAATGAGGTTCATCATTATGCTCATGTTCAATATCAGAATGTCTTGGTTGCTTTGTCAATGGTCCTAGAATTACAACCACAATCACCTTAACCATGGCATTAATGCTAAATTCAAGTGATCCTCATTAGATGCTCAAAGTACTAGATCTATGAATGTCCTAAGTTGTTCCTGATCACTACATATGTGTCTAAACTAAGGGATCAAATGATCCTTATATTCAGATTGCCTCTCATCCAAGCCCTTCTGGCCTGTGATCAGTTTCATAGGCATAATCCCAAAGCTGTAAACATCTGATTTTGTATTTGCTCATCTGGTGGTTGCAATACTCAACAAGTGAAACACAAATGAATGATTTTGTTTTTGACATTTGGCGGTTGCAACACTCAACAAGTGAAACACAAATGAATAATTTTGTTTTGGATATACTTGGCTTATAGATCGTCGTTGTATTTGAGTGAGAAGTGCATTACATACATTGATTAGAGTTAGAAGAAATTCATTACATCAGTTTTGGAGTTCTTCATGGATAGGACTGGAATGATAACATTGGCTTCGGACACAATTGGTGCTATGGTTGCAATTTGAATTTAGAGCTCACAAACCAGGATCATAGATAGCAAGACCTCATTTGTTTTGTGGCAGAAAGAAAGTCTAGTTGGTAGTAGACCGAATTGCCCAAGACTTTTGGGAATAAGACTGTTTACAACCTAGAATATCCTGATAAGGAATAAGACTGTTTACAACATAGAACATGATGATAATACAAAAAGAAAATTAAAACAAATCCCTAAAAGTAACTGGATAGAATTGTGTCTAACTTCAATCGTTGAGTATCAATTAGTGCCATGGTTGCAATTTGAATTTAGAGCTCACAAACCAGGATCATAGATAGCAAGACCTCATTTGTTTTGTGGCAGAAAGAAAGTCTAGTTGAAAGTAGACTGAATTGCCCAGGACTTTTGGGAATAAGACTATTTACAACCTAGAATATCCCGATAAGGAATAAGACTGTTTACAACCTAGAACATGATGATAATACACAAAGAAAATTAAAACAAATCCCTAAAAGTAACTGGATAGAACTGTGTCTAACTTCAATCGTTGAGTATCAATTAATTCTTCCTTGTCAACGACAAAGGGGTTATTATGATGATGTAAAATGCTCAGTATAGAAAACAAAAGAACATAGAAATAGCACCATTGCAGCTTGTAAACGCCTTTTAAGGACCATACCACTAATAATATCCACATATAAAACTGGTAATTCCCTCTATTTTACAGTGGTTTTCAATAATTCAAGTCAAATTTATGACCAAAATAAAAATATATGAACAAAGGCAACAATTTAATTCTTGAGAAGTTTACCATCTCCGAAGAAATGCCCGAAAATAAATAATTCATACAAAGACACAAGCTCTCTATTTCGTGGTAATAATACTCATTATTATAGTGGCTTGATCACATAAGGAAATAAAAATAAAGGGAAGGATAGCGACTCGCCCTATTCCTCAGTTAAGGTGACCCATTCACAGAACCAGGGAACTAGTCATATTGACCGGGAATGACTAACCACCCACCGAATTCTGGCGGGTGCAGCATAGATGGATGGGATAGGAACCATTTTTCATGTCCGGTTGCCTCTTCCTCTGAAGGGATGAACAACCCCTCTTTGAAAGGTCCACTAATAAGAATAGTGGTCTTGCCCTCGTTTATATAATAAGGCGGGTCTACAAGGTAGGTGCTATCCATACTTTCCCCTCAAAGAATTTGACATCAAATCTGATTTGTAGGCCTTCTAAAATTATCTGATTGTCCAAATATATATTATCTTCAGTGTCCGAGGAGGGAGAGGATGAGCCCTAAATCATGTCATTGATATCTTGTTCCTTCCAGTCGCCATTTCTGAGCAGAGTTGCTACCTCCTCTAAGTAATCCATCAACCATAGTCACATATAGAAATTGGAATTACAAATGCCATTATCACATTCCCCTTCTTTGGCTGAAGCTAAATCTAAATCTAAATCAAAATCAGCTCATGTTTTAGAGTAATAAAAGAAGCGTTCAGGAGATGAGACGTGGGAAGAAGAATTGGACCTCTTTTCGGCCAAATCACTCCAAAACTCTATCCACCTTGAGAATTCGAGGGCCAAGGGGAGGGCACAACTGCTAAATTGGCGAGAACTTTGTCAAAAAGAATCTTGCCCTGAAACTGGACATTACATTTAAACTTGGGGAATTGTAGCCACTGCCGCTAAGGAAAGAATGCCTGTAAGATATAGAGATGCTCCTCCTGTGCCACTCTGAGAAACTCTTATTGGTGTACTAAACAACATCACAACATTTAGATAAGGAATCCATATTTCTATCCCATGCTTCTATGTTCCTGCTGCATTTTCCATCCTCAAATTTTGCAGAAATCTGCTCAAATTCAACTCCGCTGCCCCTCCTCCTATGCAAATCTAATGACCTATCCCTCCTTAAACCATCATCATGAGCATGCCTGAAACTCTCTGAAAAATCCAGGGACTCATGGAGACAGAAGGCCACTCTCTCAAAGAAATCACTCAGGTCAAACCCACAACAAAACACATTGCTCTTATAAACAAAAAAACACAGGATTGCCCGCAAGATCAGGAGAGGAGGGGATATAGAAACGACCATACATGGGGACCAAGAGAGGCACCTTTTTCAAGTTGGCCCTTGCAATTTCAACTGCATTTTCTTTGTCCTTGGGCATGTGACCCCATTTCTTGCACTAGAATCGAACCCAGAGCCACCTCATACAAAATCACTGCACTAACAATAATCCTTGTACTTACGTCGTAGGCGTTTCACCATGGAGGTGCATAACCTCCACATCATCTAGATTCCACGCTCATGGAGCGAATGGAATCCTGCCACGTGGTTGCTTATGCATCTCCGCCGCGAGCTCCCTCCTGTCGCCCCAGCCCCCGCCACCCCCGCCGCCTGCTGCCTCCTCTCGCCACCGACCTCCTCCGCCTCTGACCTCCTTCTCCCTCCTGGACCGCTCTCTCCCGCGACCTGGTCACCTCCCTTCACCTCCCCTCTGCTTGCAACCTCCTCCCTCCTCCCGTCGTGACCTCCTCCCCTGCTCTCTCCCGCGAGCTCACTCCTGCAGCCGCCGTCGTTGCTTGCTGCCTCCTCCCTCCTCCCCTGCTCTCCCCCGGCGCCTGCTGCCTCCTCCCCTGCTCTCTCTCCCGCTGGTTGCTGGTCGTCGGTCGACGGTCGGCGTGAAAGGGCCATCACGGGTCGTCGATCGCCGATCGACGTGAAAGGGCCTGCTGCCTCCTACCCTGCTCTCTCCCGCTGGACACTGGTCGCGGGTCGCCGATCGCCGGTCACCGTGAAAGGGCCATCGTCGGTCGGCGTGAAAGGTTCATCGCTAGGAAGATACCATGGCAGTGGCGTTTCCGACAACATCTTCCATGTCGGAACGGGCGTGCTCGATCCCCCTCATTTCCTCACCAGAATCACTCGCTTCAGCTTCACATTGTGCAGTATGGAAGAAGACGAAGACGATGAAGCACATCCTCTCTTCCGAACCTTTCCTCCTCCGTGGATAAAATCCTCTATGCTTCCTTTCTCCCTCGCCATTCAAAAGATTTTCTTAATACAAACTCGAAACTTAATCACGAATCCATATTTGAGCTCGCTTTGCAATCTTTACATCAATTTTCTCCAGACTTGGGAGTTCGCTGAATCTCGAGAGTCGAGATTATCAATAAATTACATCCATAATTAAGTGGAAAAGCTCAAAGTCGAAGCTTGTATTGTCCACTTAAATCCATTTTTCAGCGGAAATGTAGGATAAAGTCAACAATCTTAAGCATTATTTTCTCATTTCATGAAGTTTCGAGCTCTTATCAGCAGAATTTCACCGGCTAAGAAACGATTCACACCTACCTCGGTTTCCAGCCATATATGCATGGCTATTGTTGGCAAAAGCTCGAATTTGGAAGAACTTCCCTCGTTTTTAGCATAAAGAATCCAAAAGCTGCTCAAGTTAGCTCATTTTTTGCACCGACGGTAACCAAAACATAACAGCCTACTCAAATTAGCTCGTGTGCATAGAAAAAAGTCAGAATTCGCCGTATACCTCAACGCTTCAAATTCTCAAACATTAACGCTTTCCGCAGAATTAGGGCGATTGCGTGTTCTTTTTTCGCTCGAATTCGATCTAAACCCTCGTGCTGCCGCGACTTTGCACCATTATCGCAGAGACAAAAAATGGAATTCAGACCACGGACTTTGAAATATTTATGAAAGCGCTGGCGTCCGTTCGACTAAAGAAGCTTGGACACGTCGACCACTGTAAAGCATGATAAGTTGCAATTAGTCTTTCTGTAAGCAGAAAAATCTAGGTGACAGAAAGCGGTTGCCATTAATTACGACAAAATTGGTTCAAAATAAAGCTGCTTTGTATGAACAAATCAGAATGGGTACCGTCGGTTGACAGAAAGCAAAAGCCCCAGTACCATGGAAGCCATCGCTGGTCGCTAGTCGCCGGTCGGCGTGAAAGGTTCATCGCGGGAATTTCCCTGCCTGCTGCCTCCTCCCCTGCTCTCTCCTGCTGGTCGCTGGTCGCCGTGAAACTTGTGTGTTCTTGTGCTGTATTGTTTGACAACTGCATATCTGACCGACGGCTACCTGATTTACTTTTATATTTCCTCAGCGAATTTTTAAACTGATATTTGTAATTGATATACCGTAAGTTAGAAATGGAATCCATTTTACATAGTCAGAGTTAAAGTTATACTTACAAAGTCAGAGTTAAAGTTATACAAAATATTGAAGAAATATAGGTATATATTTCTATTATTTCCTTTCCTCTCATTGTTTTGAAAATTTAAGTGTACAACCGTCAGTTTAGTTTGTTATCCACGAAGGAATGCATACATGCGGGATTTAATTATTCCACTATGGTCAAATTTAAATTCATTGGAAGTGGTCGATTTGGAAATCGAATTATATTTTATATGGGAAGGTTAATGTCTTATTTATATTTTGTAAATACTTTTAAGACATGGCTTGAAAAGATAAATGTAGTATTATATTTATAATACATATATGTGATGATAAGAACTCTATGAAAAGGTTGTGTAATATTATATTTTATTAGTAGTGACATGAGCTAGATGAAAATACAAGTATTCTTGTATTTTATTCTTCATTAATGAGAAGATAAATAAATAAAAAATAAAAATAAAAATCATTCAACTTTTTATATATATGCAGATAATTGTTCTTTTGTTTTTATATATATAAGTTGAATAAATAGTGGATAGATATTAAAACACAAATTCCTTGATTTATGGTAACTCGTAATCACTGCTCGGGTTACACTTAATATGGGTATTTTCGTCCATGCCGTGAACTTCCAGTCTTCACTATCGTTATTATCCAAGAAGAGTTGCCAGTTAACTCGTTGTATTTAATAGGGGGATACTTCGAACTTTCTGTTGTCTCCCCCATTTGCATTTGTATTTAACGTTCACTCATGAGAGTCACTCTTTGCTACTCTCCGAGAAGTTCTATTACTCTTCGAGGATTCATAAATATATATGTATGTATTCACCTTATGACCGTCAACCATGTTTCAAATTAAATAGTCGACATTAGATTCATAAATTTTCTATTATATAAGTAGTTCTAGAAAATTTATGTACGATATATATAGTCAATGGTTGAAATATGGGTGAGTGGATAATTACTATTGTAACTAAAATGGTGAGTGGGATGAATGAATTAAATTATAATGTCTATTGATTTATGTTAACCTATATATAAAAAAAAGAATATATATATATATATATGTAAATAATAAATATAGGTTTTGAAAGATATTTTTGTTATATGTTTTTATATATATTAAAAATACTTTAATTATATTAAAGAGGGCATATGAGACTTAGTATATATATAAAAGAATTTATTTAGATGATTAAAATATTAAAATTGTACATCTACCACATAATTTAGTTGAAAGAAAATTACTTATATAGATGATGTATCTAATTTTAGATGTAATTGTTTGAAAACGATGATATATATATATATATATATATATATATATATATATATATATTTCTAGAAAACCTTAATGGATTATATCTATTCTATATGAATATAAAGAGATCATTTTGAATCATATTTATGTTGATATTTTATGTCAAGGTGATTTTTTTTTTAAAATATATATAGATATGGATATATTATGAGGTCTATTTGTGAATAAGAGGGGAACTTGAGATATTATAGTTTCAATACTCCATATAAGGTTAAGATGCAATTGTAATATATATATTTATACAATCAATAAGAGTGAGCTAAAAAAAAAGGTATATGTAGATTATAATTGTTTATGGTAAAAAATGTAGGATTGAAAAGTATTGTTCGATTGAAATATAGATATTTATAATCAACACATGTGAGATGAAAAATGAAGTTGCATTTTGTGAGATGGAAAAAGAAGTTACATTTTGGGAGTATATATAATCAAGAATGTAAGATTGAATTGTCATTGCATTTCGTATATGTATATAATTAACATTTCGAAGATTGTAGATATAAGTGTATTTCATAAATGTAAATAATTAAAATTTCTATATACATATGTTTAGCTAAAGACTACAGACCCCTTATTTAAGGTTTAAGAAAAGCACGGAACTGGAGCTAGCTGATAATCGGAATGAAGCTCGTCGTCAATAACTGATAACTCTTCGTCTTTAGTGATCCAACCTATTCCCTATTCCCCTTAGTTGAGTTGTGTCACCGTTATTAGTCTCCTAACTTTACTATTTACACTCAACAACCAAACCATATAACTTACACGGTTTTACTGGTGGGGCCTTGGCCTTGAGCTCCTCACTAGAAACCAGTAAAATAATCAATAATTATTACAAAATAATAGTACATAAAGGAGGGATATTACATCCTCCTCCCCTTAAGAATAACACCATCCTCGGTGTTCATACATTTCAGCAGTTCGTTTTGTATAATTTGGGAATGGTCTCCAATATCGAAGTTGGCCTGCGCAGATACTGCCTGCGTGTGAGTTGATATTATACGCCGACCATTATACTCCGACCATTATTACTCCGGGAGTGTTGCCCAGCGTGAAGATACTCCGACCATTATTGCTTCTGCAGTCGACGGTCGGCCGCTGGCTTTAGTTACTCCGACTAGTGATCAAATTTGAAGTGTGGGTCTTAATTTTTATTGGAGGGGTATTTGTTCTTGAAGCCTTTCAAAGATAGAGGGCAATTTAAATAATTGTATTTTAATTGACAAGTATAAAGTAACTAAACCCTTTTCCCCTAAAATGAAAAAAAAATATTGCCTATCCAAATTTTTACAATGTTAAACAATTGAGCACTCAATATCTACATGATAAAATGGTATCTTTTCAATAAAACCGAATTTGAACACAGTATTTTGACATGTATGTAACATTACTTTTACAGTTCATTGAAATAATAACTATTTTGTTGTATTTTTATGGGTTAGACCACACTTCATTATACATAAAAACTACTTATACTATGCAATAACCATATTGGGGCTTTTGCATGATCTTATGCACAGTGCAGGACGTTGTAATTAGATATATTCTTAGAATAAAAGTAGAACCATGAGAAAATTACTTACCGTTAACTATGTAAAAAAAGAAGCCACTAAGCAAAACGAGGCTATAATAAACCTACAACCAAAATATACATATAAAACCAACCAAAACCTTCATTCAAACCGGAGAGAGGGAAACCATCCAAGCTTGAGAGATGTAAGAATGATGGGCATTAGGCCCCTAAGAAAAAATAATACATAGCTCAAAAAAACATTAAAAAACAAATCCTCCATACCAAGCAAGTTAGCAATGCCAACATCATAGGGGCCTGGGCATCAAATTTTGTTGTTCAACACTTGTCGCAACAACATACAGGTATGGGATGGAGGGGAAATGAAATCAAGCCTAATTCAACTGGAGCCTTGCAACTCACTGCATGTTTGAGTCTAGACAATCTGCCTTTTAAATTGAACCAGAACAACAAAAGAAGTTTGTTAATGGCTCGATTTGCGAAAACTCTAGATACATGAGTAATTAAGAGCTCGAGGCTATAAAATTTGTTGTGTTTTTTACCAATCCATGATTCGTTGAATTCGTAGTCATGGGCATGAAATTTAAGTTATTTAATGAAAGAATTAATCCATCTACCTCTATGTCGAAACTATTTTCAATGCTGATGCGAGCCACTGCCCTCCTTATTGTCTTACCAGAAGGCATGAGAATGAGGAAGATGACTTCAAATTATGGACTTGACCATCAAAGAAGCCTTACAATCACATTGGTAAGGAGTCATAAGAAGATCACAACAATCCGATGCGTCAAATCTCATATGAGAGTGCCAATTAAATATTTATATGGTAAATTTAATATAAGACTTACTTATAGTTGTCTCCTACTCTTTCAGTCTTGATACATTTGATAATTTATGGTTGTTTATGCCCCTTGACCCAATTGATATTATAATGTGAGGATGTGCATGCATAATAAAATTAGTTATGACTATGCGATGAGGATTTAAATAGAAGAGGATGTAAAGACATGCAATTTTTATACGTATTTTGGTGGCGAGTTTTGATGATAAACATGGTGAGAAACCACATATGTTTGGAAGGACGGAGGGAGATTACACGATAATGATCATGCCACCCATCAAATTGAAGACAATTCCTAAGCCAAAAATTGTTTTTTTTTAACTTTTTATTAATAACCATTGTGGTACTTTGGTCTAAATGTTTTTTCTAGCTCATTGTTTCTCTCTATTGTGTGCCCGGTGCCACCTATCTATCTCGATGCATAAATCAACCTCTGCTTGGTTTGTGGTTCTAGCCGCATGCCATTATTTTTAGTTGCATGCCATTGAGTGTGGTTTAGAGTTGTTGTGAGTTGATGACATTCATGCAAGAAATGAAATATTGTAGAGGAGGACTCATCAAAGAGGCAATATGAATTTCATTTTGACAAAAAATGAGTGGACATTGGTAGCTAGGTTCACATAGGAGGCTTAATGGAGATTCATAAGCATCTCAGAGAGGAGGCTGGCATTGAGATAGTCTCCAAAGTAATTTTTGTATACGTATTGAGCATTGTATTACATTAATTGCCAAAATCCCACATAGTTTTCTTTGTATTTATCCATCAAATCAATATTACGAAGATGAAGTTCATAGAATGTAAGATATTTACCATATGAAACTTGTAAACAGTGTCACCTTTATTCCAGCAATAAGTTTCAACATTCAAATCTAATGATGAGAACTCTTTGGATTTACGTTTATAAGTTCGGTCAGCTTAAAAGAGTTAGGGTTTGGAGAGGGTTCTCTCCTTGTACTGGTGGTTCTTGGCATGGCAGGATCCAAAAGGAGGCTAAATATTGGTCGTCGTTCACGACCCTAGGTTGCTCTGCTCTCACATGTGGGTGCAACCTGGACACCTCAAGGTGAACGCTGACAGTATCCAGACCAATATAAACTCTCCTTTCTCTGGTAACAACTACACTCTCAAGGCAATCCTTGTTCCTCCATAGTTCCTTTGGCTTCCACTTCTTTCTTTTCAAGCAGGTATGTTCGTTGCTAGAAGTAGAAAGACTGGCTTACCCAGGGTATTCTTGTTTTAAATAGTTTTCTACATACCAACCAACCTTTATTTTTTATTTATTTTTGTAGTCAATTAAATTTGTTTTGTATTTTTAATCCTTTTTATGATACTTGTGATGTGAAGGTGGAATCACTTAGGGAGAGTAGTGGAACTGGGTGATCATTAGTGGAGATAGGAATGGTGTTGGTTGACTTCATTTAAAAAAAAAATAGCTACTATAAGTGGTTCATAAAAGCAGTTTATGTACAAGTAATATGATTTATAAAAAAAAATTCTTTTACATTTTGAAATAAAATGAATATTTATGCTGTAGGTGTTTCACCAATGAGAAGCATTCCAATCCACGTCGGCTAGATTCCTCGCTTATAGAGCGAATGGAATGCTGCCACATGGATGGTTGTTTCTGTTTACGAGTTCGCCAGTATTACTTGTATGGTTGTTTCTGTCGCGAATAAAGCGTAATGTGTAGTCGTTCAGTATTACTTGTATGCTCAATATTTAAATTTAGTATTTGATCATGTATGCGATTTATCTACTGGTTTCAGATGAAAGGGTGATTTATTTAATTTTCACTGCAACAGTTTTTGTCTCCTAGAAAAGTTGGGCCTTCCGTTCCATGTTCATTTTGCCATTCCCTGTACTTGTTTTCACTGCAAGTAAACGATGCACATATTACTAATCTTAAACTGTAGTGGTGCAATTAACATATTAGCTTCTATTTTGCAACTCTTGCCTGTATGTACCATATATGTTTATGGTAGGACTCTTAAGCATATTATTGTTTAGAAGATTTTAAAGAGCTTGATAGCCTCCTTTTCCAGATTGCTAAATAACTGCATGGATTTTTGACATTTGGAAGAGTTGAATGATGATGACCTTGTAATCTTCACAGTAGTGAATTTCTCTATAAAGGCGTTGAGATAGGATGTTGTGCTATATTATTTATCATAAGATTATTGAGAGTGTTTGGGAAAATACTTCTAGGTTTATTGGTTGATAATTGAATTTTATAAGGTGAATTTTATTTTAGGCAAAAAAGGTTAATTAGCTACTTGTGTGCATTTACTTTATGTGAAAAATACAATTGAATGGAGAAAAAAACTCTTTATTGCCTTTCTGGTTATTGTACTACTTTCAACTTGTACACAGCTTACCTCAGCACGGAGCAACTTCCAATTTTCCGTTGAGCGACAGAATTTAGATAGTTCAAGGCCATATAGACTCGATGATGTTTGTTGTGATCCAATTTCATTCTTGAAATGATTCGTTGAAAACCTACGATACGACTATTAGAATTTTGAAGGATGACTTAAGGAGGGATATAGAGCCTTTAGGCAGATATGGATATCTCCTATTCTTGTTGAACTAGTGTTAGATATCTCATATTTGTATGTGATTCTAAGTTGCCTCACGAGGTTATCTTTCAAGGTTACTTTGAAAGTGTTTACATGATGTTTGGATGTGCTTCTATTAGTTAGTTGAAGATTCATACTTAAATTGTGATTTTGTTTTATGTTTCAATGATACTAGTATGACCTATTGCCCATACTCTGCCTAAACTATTTTTCTTTCCTTGTGCTCTTTTCCTCTCGACGTTCATTTTGCCCCTCCTGGGGCAAATGCTAGTTTAAACATAGAAAAATCCCAACTTTGACAGAATTCGAACTTGAACAGTACCTGGATAGGACAAGTTGCTTTCAGCACATGAGAGAACAATACAAGTGTCTTTTTCCTGATTTTTTATTTTATAAATTATTTTTATTTATTTTAAATTTTGAAAATAAAAATCACTCTTGGAGGCATTTATGTCCCATCCTAATGTACTACACCAATCAAAAAATAAAAATATTGTATTTTGAAAATAGTTAAATTTATTTTATTTTTTAAAATATTGTATTTAATATTAAAATTATATAAAATATGGTAAAACATTGTAAAAATTTTTGTTACAAAACACTAACTAATGCAAGTCAATGTAGTTTTGACTTTCTAATGAAAAGTATATCGCTGCCTTGGCAGGGAATAATAATAAAAAATATGTTAAACCATAAGACATAGGACTTGTGTGAATTAAAAACCAAATGTGTCCACCGTAAGTCGCCCACCCACAATGTAGGAATGTGTTTTAGGACCAAGTACAAGTACGTCAGAAGATACATTCCATCTTTAATATTCTTGCAGAATTCCTTTTCTATTGTTCTTGTTCGCTATAAAGCTGTAGAAAATATATAAATCCCTTCGGTATCTCCGGGGCCATGGACAACGGTGAAAGCTTCTATTTGGAGGGTGCGCGCAAGCGTAGAAGTGCTTCCACTCGAAGGCCGAGATCAGAATCCCTTTCCTTCTCTGATCATGGAAGTTATCTCAATTTTTACAATCCTTCAGCAAAACCTCCACGAACATCCGAAGGCGTTCAGCGTCGCCAAAGGCTAATTCTCCAGGTACGGCTGTCCCTAATTTTTCTAGCCGTTATTTCATGGTATTAAAGAGTATTGGATTCGGGCAAAAATTGTTTTTTCCATTTTCAAATTCGAATGTTTTGGCTGGCCCCGTTCTCCGTAACCCCGACTAACACGATTCCCAAGAATGGATCTTGTGTTCTATACGGCAAACCCTTTTTAGAGTATTCTAAACCATCTAGAATGTTGATCATTTTTCTTTTTGGTCATTTTGCTATCGAAATTCGGTTGGAGTTGTTTGAGTTGCATATATAAGCGGCTGAGATTGGTGCAGCACATATATTCCGTGGTATTACATGGTGCTGAATCCATTTAAAAAATGGAATTTGAACAAATCGCTGGAAAAGTCTCTACTTCCTTTAAAACATTCTTTATTTGTTAGCTATTCACATGGTATATTAGTTTAGTTTAGATGTTTATGATTGTTTTTGGTATTTTATAATTTGTTGAGCTATGAGTTTTTCCCTTTACAAAGCAAATTTTAATTTTTTTCCAGTTCCATAACTCAAGATTTCCAGTTCCATAACTCAAGATTTTTCTTGTTAAATTGCTGGGATATATACTTTTATATATAAGTTCACTGAAAATAATATCCAATATGAGGTTTCTCATGCCTCGTAAAACCCAAAATTATCCATATACATATCCACATCTAGCTGAAAGTACCTATATACTGTTACCCAAAAAAACACAATTTAAACTTTTTAAGGCTAGTAACTTATCGCCCTGCCCTGCTGGGCTATTTAAACTCGACAAATAATACAGTACAATATTAAACGAGACTGAAATTCCCCCTCTCATGGCTTATCTGGACACCAGTGACCAACTGGGGAGAAGGGATTGCTGTCTGACGCCATTCTGCTTGCAGAAGTCTGGAAAATCAAGGACTGAGGAGCTTATCCATCTGCCTGAAGCAGGTCCCATCCAGGTTTTGGTCTGTTTAAATCTGCTGTAGGCGGTTGCTCGTTTCATCTCTCACTCTCGAATTTACTTCCTTCATTTGTTGGGCTGACTCGTTCGCATATTCCTTGATGGTTCTCCGAATAATCTCCTCGAGCTTCAAGTCAACGTTCTGCAGAACAAATACTAAATTTTGTACACTATCTTCACGCACTCCAAACCGTCTTCATTTTTGTTTTCTTCTGTGAGATGCTGTACAACCTCCAACCTTGGTCCAATATCGCCATCCATAATTCGGTTCTCTTCCCTCAACTGGTTGAGGGTGAGATGGGTAGTGGGATTTGTCTTGTGCCTCCTCTACAACTAGATTCATTGAACACCATTCTTTCCCTGAACATGCTTTGAGCTTCCAGTCTGTCGGGGGGAGAATAAGCTTGGGGAATGAGCCTCTGTGCTTAAATTCTCTGTTCTGCCACCTTGCTAGCTTGACTCATAAATTTCAACCCAGGCGAAGGACTTAGGTGGCGTCCCATTTCACCCTTCGAGGACAAGATTAGATCTTTGAAAGATTGAGGAGTAAGTGTGCCAGAAATGAAAAAATGATAGGACTAGTCCAGAGGGGGTGGAGAATTCGGGAGATAATTAGGACCAACCACGTTAGGAGACGTAACTTAAGAGTTCACATAGGGACCTAAGCAATTCTCTTCCCCCGTGTCTTCCTAGATGGCTTTGATAATGTTGGTTATCCTATCTTCACACTTTTTTGTTTAAGAAACATAAATAAATTGCAGATTAAATGCCTACTCTAGCCCACAGATAAACAAGTATGCACAACTAAATCACCTGACATGAGGACACGGGAATACAAGCATTTAACACAGACACGATGACCCTCGGAATCAGAACATGGAGGACTTGTTATATATATATATATATATATATATATATATCCATTTTTTTTTAGAAACTAGAACATTTACAAATATTCAATAGAAATTATAAGCAATACACATTACACATTCACAAATCACAATGCATATGTCAATTATAGACTCATAGATTCATTCCCTTTTCCACCCCGCTTTGCCCCAGGCCCTGATTTCCTTGTTACATGCTTCCACAAGGGGCATTTCTTTTGTTGGGCTTGCTGTCTTGCTAATACAGGATTATATGCAATATGCAACATCAACGGCTCCACTAGCAGTAGATGGAGTAGTAGCAGCATCAGATAAACTCAAGCTTGGATTTGGAGGAGAAGGGGAGACACTAACCGGTATATTCCCCTCTCTCCTTTGCCCTTTAGTAGCTGTCCATGTTGACTGAGACATTCTTTTTGCTGCCTGTTGGAAAACTTGCAATGCTCCCACTAAAATCCACCCTCAAGTCACGTGCAATCCCTTGGAAAACCTTCTAATGCTCTTCACCTGCAAAAGAACCCTCGCAGAGCTCAAGTCTCACAGAAAAATGTGAATGAATGAGGGTAAATTGTCCTGATTTTGGGGAGGGTAAAATGTCTGTTTTTGGGACACGGTTCTTGCAGTTCAGGACACGTCCTAACATGGTGTCAATTTTTGTTTTTTATTTGCAAATTTTGTCCCTTTTTTGTTCAAATTTTGAAAAAGTGGATATATTTTATATCTTTTAAGTATGCTATTTTTTAAAATTTATTTTCCATCTTTTCAATAACCTGAGTTTAGGGCCTTAACAATTTTTTCGCCAATGTTGATGTTTGCATTGCTTCATTTATCACTACTTGGACTTGCACATGTACTTATCACATATATTTGTTACAACAACATGTCATGCTCATACTTCCTCTCATAATTAAATCCATGCAGATAACATTATGCAACATGAAGCATCCAATAAAGTTACCACACGCCTCTTGCTAATCCTTATCTTTGCCATGATACGATTGCATTCCCAATTACTGTCCTCGACAATGTTTATCTTCAACCAATTTCTAAGACTTTCTATTTGATAATCATGAAGGTTATGCTAAATTTTCTAACTCCAGATCTAGATAAACAAATTTCTAGTGATTCCCTTTCTGAAAAATTAAATTTGCAGCTCACTAATTTATTTACACTGCTGGGATTAATTAACAAAATATTCTAGCGGAAGCAACAACAATGGACACAGATCCACTCAATAGATAAGATAAGATAAGATAATTTTATTAATGTCCGACTAATGACCACAAAAGTAGGTCAATGGGACTGCTGAGTACAATGATGTCAATACAATGCAGGAGTACCAATAGGTCTCCTATAAAAGGTGAGATGTAGAAAGTAAAGTGCAATAAGGTAGTGTAGTAGAAAGTGAAATATGTTCTGAGTCATGAAGACCCCTTGACCTCGGGCTCAGAAACCTGCTGATGATGGATTGTATCGTAGGAGAAGAAGATCCAAGGACAAGAGAACCAGAAGAGAGGAAGTAGATCTATCATGGAATGGATCCATCTCTCCTACCATCCAAGGCTGAATGAAGAAAATGAGTGTAGTCGATTGTACCGAGGAGGACCCAATGGGGTGCCTAGATCGTTCATTGTGCTACTGCTGACTGGTAGAGGTAGTGCACCAACGAGATTTGGGGGATCTCATACATCTCCTGGAAGGGGACTTGGTCTGGCCCTGTCCCTGAAATCTCGTGGGACAAGGGAAGGTCCCACGAGTCCATACTGATCTGGAGTCCAGAAATGCGCTGTTGTCGGTCTATCTCTTAGTACTCCTTCCTAAGGGTAGCACCAAGAAGAAGGATGTGATCCATCGAATAGGGTCTGGTTTGAGGTTTCGAAGGAGGCTGAAGAGTATGGGCTCGGAGCCTGAGGGCCTCTTGTATTTATAAGGCTAGACACCGCTGATCCGAATATTTGAAGAAGCCCGTGAGGGTCTGAGTCCCCTTGAATAAGCAATGAAACTGCCCCCTGATCTCATAGTAAATAGAGCATCAAAAGATGAAGTGCTCCTTAGTCTCAACCTCATGTAGTTAGCATGACTGACAGATCCTGTCTGGTCGGTCGATTTGGTGGTCTGTCTCTACCCAAAGTCTATGAGAGCCCACTTTGAACTGGCCTAGAGGAGTGTGAAGACCATGTACCCAATGTTGGAATGTATACTGTGGTAGAACGATGAGCTTATCCCTATGCTCCAAGAAATGCTCAACATAGAAGGCCATCTTTGGGTGTAACCCACCAGGAGGGGTGTAACCCAAGTAATATGGATAAACTGCCTATAAATGTCATCTCGGATGATTTTGTTCAACACCTATTTGGTGGGTAGGAAGTGGCTGGGTGCATCCAAGGAATACCGAAATGGAGGGAGGCGATCAATCTGAATGCCCATGGACCATAAAAGATCTGAAACTCCTGCAAACCAATCTCGAGCTCAGCCCAATGGGCTAGAGAGGGAAATGGTCTCATAGGAGCAGTAAGCCAAGTATGGGTACCGGTCAAGCCCTTTTGTTGAGTTGGCTAAGCCTTGGATCCGATGTAGAAAAGAGACCGGTGTGAATGCTGTCTCAAGTTGGAAGGGCCGAGCCCCAAACTCTGCTAGGATGATGTGATGAGGAAGGGAGAGGAAATCAATATCATAAATAGATTTACAATCATTTGAATCAGGGGATGCATTTATAGTTTTTAATTCAGGAACAGAAGGAGTCTTCATCAGTGACAGAAAAATACCCGTTTGTTGAGTGAGGAGCAGAACATTGGTCCCATTCCTCTGGTTCATAACATGTCTAGAAAATATCTATCAATTTTTGATGTGTTCTAGTCTTCCCTTTGAGTGGACATTTATCAGTCCAATGTCTTGGTTTATTGCAGATGAAACATCTGTCAGATCTTTTCTTAGGAGTAGTCCTTCGCTTGAAGTAGGTCTTCTTGGGCCTTTGTTTCTGCGACCTCCACTTATAGGACTTCTTATAGTGTTTCTTCCTTTGAAAACATTTTCTGTATCCATAATCTTTGCCACATTTTCTTTTGTAAATCTTCTTGTTTCTTTTGCAACCAAAATCATAAGTCTGTGCATAATTGTTACAAATATCCTGCGAAAAGGCTAGCTGCTTTTTAACATATTTTGCAGTTTTCTTCCTAATATATTCAATATGCAGAGTTTTGACTATTTCCTCATGAAGTCTTGCCAATGACAATTCTTCTATGTCTATTCTTTGTTCAAAATGTACTCTAACAAGATCTGGGACTCTCCCAGGCATAGCAACCCTAGTAATGTCTTGGGTATGATACATTTTTAGGGTCAGGGCTTTTATAGAATAGATCTTGCATAGTACACTTAAATTCAGGCAACATCTTTAAGTCACATAGATGTTGGAACATAAACAAACGAGCATTATGCTTACCATCTAATGGCAATTTTCCATAAAATTCTTGGACCACAACTTTGTGCAACTCTTTTAAGGGTTTCCCAGCATTGATTATATGCATTTTATCTTTGTTAGGAATTCTATTCCACTAGAGCTCTAAAATTCCTGTGAAATCCCAGGTGATTCTTAATACAATGTCAGGCCATGTCACATGGTTATTGGTTTCTATGGATATCTTTTTGAACCTTAGCCCAAGTAGTCGATGAGTGGATAACTATCATTATTTCTGATTGGGATCTGCAATTTAAATTTGTGATTGAGATTGGTTCAATATTTTCTCTTCCCAAAGTAGGGAATTCATGTGTGTTGGTTGGATCAATAGGGACTCCTGTATTATCAGCACCATACCTAGCCTTAATCCATTTTTACCATGCAGAGGGAGTCGGCTCAGGTGCCTGCTGATCTGTTTGTCTAGGCTTTTTTGGTACTAGAGGATGTCAAGGACTTTTAGGTTGTTCAGGTTTTACCATTTTTATTGCAGGTACCGTTTTCTTAAGTTGATCCAACTTCTCTTTAGTAATAGCCAGAGCTTTTGCAACTTTCTTCTCTAATAAAAAATCTCGTTTGAAGGTTTTAAACGCTATCCTTGGAATTGACGACTCTCCTTTCTGCTTCTTAGAAACAAAGGAGAGGGATTGTGACTAATTCTTTCATATCAATGGGACTTTCAGGCTTTGGGACAAGCCTTTCTCTTAAATCAACTAACACATCCTTAATTACTTTCAAACTCTCTTTTACTTCTTCTAAGTCCTTACTGTCCTTTGTTCCCAGGTAATCAAGTTCAGAAATTTTCTGATGGATACTAGAAACATGTGCTTTTGTCTGGATCACATCTTGAGCTAAATCATCAATGTTTTGGACCAGACAAGTGGTTTGATAGTTATTGTAGTTTTGCAACCTAACTACCTCATTATCCTTTTCTTCTTTTAGTTTTCTATAATGTACGAACTCAAGATTAGAAACCACAGATCCATCTTTATATGTCTGGGTATGATTTGGGGGAGGAAGAGTCCTTTCTAGAAGTATTATTTGCTGAATCTGTCTTTTTTCTGGGCAGAGGATGTCTAAGTATGAGTATCAGAGGATCTGGTGAAGAATTGATGAAGTCAGTGCAATTCTTACACTGAGAATGTTGGCCTTTATGATCTGCAGAAACTGTCACAGAGGTAGAAGCTAGTTCCTTCATTTTCTGCTTGTTATATTTTGGCACAGTCTGGGATTTTGCAGCGACATGGTATCTGCAATCTGGATGCTTTCCTCTATGAGGAGTTTGGAAAGTGAAATACTGAGAAGGGCTTCTGGTCACATTTTGTGGATGGATAGCCCTAATGATGATGATCTAGAATCTAGATGTGTGTCTTTCAGCTTGTGTCCTTGCTAATATGATCATAGGACCAGATTGTGTTTGTTCAAATTGAAACCTTTGTGGTTCTGGTCTAAGGGCATATTTTGTAGAAAGGGGAGTAAAATGTTGCTTCCATTCTTGTGGGACAGATAAATCTGTAAATCCTACTAAGATAGGAGTATCATTTCCTGGACCAACCACCACATTTTTGCGAGTGGCACGAGTAACTAATTTGGGATTAAGAGTTGTAGAAACAATTTGCAAAACAACGAAAATAACCATCTGAGCAGGTTTGGATTGCGGGGTCATATTGAAACCATGTAACTGGACATAGGCTTGGAGGAGTTCATGTATATGTGGATCTGCAACTGAGAGTTGGAATCTGGAAACTACAGATGACCACAAGGGACCATTATGCAGGGGTCCATAAAATCCTTCGATTATTGCATCAATAAATTGGTTATGTCGAGAATCAATGACACAACATAAACATGACGCATCAAGTCCAGGACAAACAAGAGAATTTATACCAAATTCGACTAAACCAATATGTACACTTATATCATTATTCAAACCCGTATCTATGTCATCAGCTTGGATCAAAGGGATTTGATAAATAGGGCGATCTAATCGAAGTTCGAACAATCATATATCTGACTCGGGTGGAGGCTCTAATCTTAAACAAAGGCATATCATATATTTCATCTGCAAGGACATGCATGAGTTGCTAATTGTGATTTGGATCAAATTCCTGGACTGTGAGAATTACATTGTATAAATGATCTAAAGTGGGCTCTATGCGACTCTTTAATCTAGGTAACCATGATTTCTTTTGGGGTACTATTCTTTTGGAAAAATCATGACCTTTTCCAGAAGAAGTGGGAAAATCCATTTCTACCTACTGCAGTATATACTGGTCTGAGCTTTCAAAGTCTGGATTTGAAAAAAGGTAAGTATTAGGAACCTGTATATGGGCTAAAAATGTAGACACAACGCTCTCCTGGATTAACTGCAACCAATGGCCTCCAGGCTGATGAAAAGCAGACAACCTCCTCCACGTCTTTTATCCTTTATGAATCACCTCACAACTTTTAACTCAGTGTATTGTCTGGCTCAGTGTGAAATAGACTTTACTTTCATACACAAAGATTGCACATAAATATTTTAACAGATTTCTCACCAAAAACAACTCTTATATTACTTGAAAATTTACTATTACTCTGCTCATGAACAGTGAGGGCCGAATTACAGTATTTTACAATCATGGCTTTGATATCATTCACTTCCAGAATCTCATCCGACACCATACAATAACAGAAATGTTGGATTTTGTACAACTTCGGAAGATATTATTCATTATATTTTATTGTACCTTCATTGTACTTGTTTGTACCTCCTAAGGGAGATGAACCTTATGTAATCAATTATGTAAACACATGAAAGAATCAATGTAAGCCTTGGGGTGCAAAAGAAACAAATAAAAATAATAAATTTAAATTATTTATTGCCCCCAGGTGAAGTCGGCCCAGTTAGGGAATTTTCCAGATTTGCACTTGTATAAATAGGAGGGTAGTGCACCTCATTATCTCATTCTCACACTTAGCAAGTGCGCATCACTTGGGAGAGGCTGATTTCGCATCACTTGAAGAAGGTAGCTGATTTGGGGCATCTACTTGTGGAAGACACTTTCACAATTTTCTCTTTTTCTTATTTGTACTCTGATCTCGGGATTATCATCTCTATTGCAAAGGTTGCTGGGTTTTCTCCCATTTGGGTTTCGTAGGTCAAACTCTGTGTTGTGTTTTGTGCTTTTTCTTGCTTCTAGTGATCTTGGTTATGCATTTATATTATTATGCTATGAATGTATGAAATTTAACATGGTATCAGAGCCGTTCTAGAAGAAGCCATTGCCGAAGCATTGTCGGAACTCGGAACCTGCTGGAATTAGGGTTTCATCTTGTGAAGTCTTCACCCACCATTTTGAAGAAAAAGAGCCATAGGAATTTCGTTTTTCGCAAGACAAATCCATTGGTGAAGACGGAATTCAATTCCGAGAACTTTCATTTTTGACCTAGCTCCTGCTAGGGTTTCTGAACCAAATCTGCAATCAAGATGATTGGGATGAAGGTTGAAGATCGTTTGGAAGGAGCCTCCAACTTTATCTCCTGGAAGTCTAGGGTTCTTCTACTCCTAGAAGAAAATGATCTTTTACTATATGTAAATGAGAAGGTCCCTGAACCAGAAGCCGAAGAGGATAAATCTCAATGGAGGAAGAATGATGCTAAAGCAAGAAGGATTCTTGTGGATTCAGTGAGAGACCATTTGGTTCCTCAAATCTCAGGAAAGAAGAATGCTAGGAAAATGTTCAAGACCATTATGAAGCTGTTTGAACACACTACCCTAAATGTATCCATGACTTTGAGAAACCAGCTCTCAAATATGAAGATAGCAAAGTCAGAATCCATTGCCTCATACTTTATGAGGATTGCCGAACTTAGAGACAAGCTTAGCACTAGTGGAGATCCTATAGGCGATAAGGAGCTTGTCCTCCACACTTTAAATGATCTTCCACCATCATGGGAGTCCTTTATTCAAAGCATAAGTGGTAGATCCAAACTACCAAAGTTTGACAAGCTTTGGGCAGATTGCTCTCAGGAGGAGACAAGGATTGCAACACGTCAAAGACTCTATGGTACTCAACCTAAAGAGACTCAAGCATTTGTTTCCCATGCCAAGAATGGTAAAGGAAAAGGAAAGAAGTTCCATAAACACAAGCACCAAGAAAGGAGATCAAGTCCCCGCCAAGAACAAAAGAAGAAGAAGGATGTATCTCAAGTTCAATGCTATAGGTGCAGGAAGTATGGACATTACGCCAGTAGTTGTCGAAGTCAAATCAAAAGAAAGCATGAAGCATCCACTGCTGATGTAGAAGAAGATCATCATCACAAGAATCAAAAGAATGAAGATCACACAGAATTTCTATTCATATCAGCATTATCAGGTACTATTCCTACCACTAGTGACACTTGGCTCATAGATAGTGGTGCATCTAGACACATGACAGGTTATAGAGAGAATCTTTCAGAACTAATTGAGAAAGATTCACCTCTCTGTGTTGTACTTGGAGGTGATGCAAATTACACTGTGAAGGGGTCTGGAGCCACCACCCTTCAATTAGAATCAAATGATACATTATGCCTAAGTGATGTACTCTATGTACCTGGTATGAAAAGAAATCTTGTCTCCATCTCAGCATTGGAGGACAAGGGATATAAAGTAGCTTTATCAGAAGGGAAAGTCCTTGCTTGGCACAAGAACTCAAGCATGAGCACAACCAAAGTTATTGGCATAAGAGAAGAGAGCTTGTATAGACTAAACACTTCTCCAGTCCAAGCCCTAATAGATGATGCTGCAAGTATGGGCGAGTTATGGCATAGAAGGTTAGCTCATTTGAACTATCGAGCTCTCTCAGTTCTGAAGAATATTGTAACAGGTTTGCTAGGGCTCCAGGTAGACCATGATAGAACTTGTAGAGGATGTGCACTTGGCAAGAATGCCAAGAAGTCCTTTCTAGATAGCGAGAGTAGATCCAAAGGGATTTTGTATCTAGTACACTTTGACTTGTGCGGGCCATGACAGTTGTGTCATTAGGTGGTTATCATTACTATATCACTTTTATTGATGATTACTCACAGAAGACTTGGATATACTTTCTCAAGTCAAAAGAATCTGAGGAAGTGCTCAGCAAGTTCAAAGAGTTTAAGGCATAAGTTGAGAATCTGTCAAGAAAGAGGATCAAGATTTTGAGATCCGATAATGGTGGAGAATATACCTCTACAGAATTCAATGATTTCTGCAAGGAAGCAGGAATTAAGAGGGAGCTCACAGTTCCCTACAACCTTCAACAAAATGGGGTTGTAGAAAGAAAGAATCGTACAATTGTGGAGGCAGCCAACGCTATGATACATGACCAGAGTCTTCAAATGTTCTTGTGGGTAGAAGCATCCAGAACTGCTGTATATGTACATAATAGATGTCCACATAAGATAGTGAAGAACAGGACTCCGGAAGAAGCGTTCATAGGTGTGAAACCAGAAGTGGGTCATCTCCGGATCTTTGGTTGTCCAGTTTACATACATGTGCCCAAAGAGAAAAGATCAAAGTTAGAACCTCCAGGAAAGAAGGGAACCTTTGTGGGATACAATGAGTTTTCAAAGGCTTATAGAATTTACATTCCAAGATCCAGACAGATTGAAGTCAGTAGGGATGTGACCTTTGAAGAAGAAATGGCTGTCAGGAAAGGCAGAGGATCAGATATGGAGATCGATGATGAAGAAATGCTAGAACCTAAGGAGATGAGATCATCTCCCCCTCCAGTTCAGAGGGAGACAGCAAAAAAGGATGAACCTATTGATCCCATAGATCCAGTGGATATCCCCAGACATGTTGTAGGTTGGAAAAGACCTAGATGGGTGCAACAGACACTGCAGGACGCAGAGGGGCATGAAGCTCCGCAAGGCGCTTTCAGGGAAAGCAAAAGACCTCAGAGGTTCTCTAGCTATGTGGCACTGATGAGCAACATTATTGATTCAAAACCCACCACTTACGAAGAAGCATCCAAACATCAAGTTTGGAAGGATGCCATGATGGAAGAATATCAATCCATCATGAAGAATGATGTGTGGGAAGTTGTGCTGAGACCTGAGGAGAAGTCAGTAGTGACTTCTAAATGGCTATACAGGATCAAGCATGGAGCAGATGGCAGTGTTGAGAAATACAAGGCCAGATTTGTAGCCAGAAGATTCTCTCAGAAAGAGGGAGTCGATTATGATGAGACTTTTGCTCCTTTGGCTCGATATACTTCCATCAGATCCATTATTGCGATTGCTTCAGTTATGGGATGGAAGTTGCATCAGATGGATGTGAAGATAGCCTTTCTCAATGGTGTTATTGAGGAAGAAGTTTACATCGAACAACTAGATGGGTTTATTGTCCAAGGAAAAGAGTCTCATGTATGTAGATTGAAAAAGGCATTGTATGGACTCAAGCAAGCACCCCGCGCTTGGTATGGACGGATAGACAAATTCCTGGTGAGCTTGGGATTTTCCAAGAGTGATGCAGATCCCAACCTTTACTACAAGGTTGTAGATGATGAGCCACTGATTTTGGTATTATATGTTGACGACTTGTTTCTCACAAGAAATGAGAAACTCATTGTATGGTGTTAAGAAGAATCTCGCCTCTGAGTTTGAAATGAAAGATCTTGGATTGATGCATTACTTCTTGGGATTAGAAGTATGGCAGAGGCATAAAGAGATTTTCCTATGATAGGAAAATACACCATTGACATATTGAAGAGATTCGGGATGTTGGTCTGCAAGTCCATGGCTACTCCGATGGATGCAAATTGGAAGAAGTTGAGAGATTCTACTTCAGATTCTGATTTGTTTGATCCCACCATTTATCGCCAATTGATTGGGTCATTGATGTATCTGACCAACACCAGACCAAATATATGTTTTGCTATGAATGCTCTCAGTCAATTCATGTGCGAACCGAGGCAGATTCACCGGATTGCTGCAAAACATGTGCTCAGATACTTACGTGGCACTGTGGGATATGGATTGAAGTATGCTTCAGATGGTGACCTGATATTGCAGGGGTTTATAGACTCAGATTGGGCCGGATGTGTTGCAGATCGGAAGAGTACTTCTGGATGTTGCTTAAGTTTGGGTTTTGTAGTTATTTCCTGGTGCAGCAGGAAGCAGAACTCGGTAGCACTCAGTACTACAGAGGCCAAGTACATGGCTGCTAGCATAGCAGCTCGAGAAGTAGTTTGGCTTCGTAAAATCCTGGTAGGATTGTTTGGCTAGATTCCAGAGCCGACCGTGATTCGCCGTGATAACCAGAGCTGTGTGCAGATGTCAGTGAATCCTGTATTTCATGACAGGTCGAAGCATATCGAGATTCGATATCACTTCATTCGTGATATGGTGCGGTCGAGTTACAATACGTGCTGACAGACGACCAGACTGCAGATGTTCCTCACCAAGGCTCTTCCCAGGGTGAAGTTCGAATACTTTCGCGGAAGACTTGGAGTCGAAGGGAACGTATCCCTCCTTGAGAGGGAAAGACGACATTGAGATGCTTGCCCTGCTTTGCCATGGTGCCTTTTGTAGTTAAGTTACTCAGCCAGATATGGGAGAAATCCCATAGGCAGATGAGTAGGACAATCAGCAGTTGGTCGGGCTCACCCTGGTGCCTTCTATAGTCCAATTACTCAGGCAGATATGGGAGAAATCCCATAGGCAGATGAGCAGGACAGTCAGCAGTTGGTCGGGTTCACACTAGTGCCTTTGCAGTTCGGTTACTCAGCTAGATATGGGAGAAATCCCATAGGTAGATGAGTAGGATAGTCAGCAGTTGGCCGTGTGGTTGCATAGGTGCCTCTACAGTCCAGGTACTCAGCCAGATATGGGAGAAATCCCATAGGCAAAAGAGTCGGACAATCAGTAGATGGCTGTGCCCTTTTGCTCGTCTGAGATTTCAGCCAGGTATGGGAGGACCCCATTGGCAGATGAGACAGACAGGTAGCAAATTGTATAGCAGAGATGGTACAGTTGGTAATCTCAGATATCCAGGATTGAGTGATTCTCCTGGACTCACCGAAGGACTGGTGAAGATGATGCACAGACACTGTGTGGACAACCTTCAGTATGCATAGAGATGATGGAGACAGAATGGATGTACAAGATGAAACCCAAATGATCCTGATGCAGATGAAGACCGAAGAATACCTTCCTCGTTGAGAGGGAGTGTTGGATTTTGTACAACTTCGGAAGATATTATTCATTATATTTTATTGTACCTTCATTGTACTTGTTTGTACTTCCTAAGGGAGATGAACCTTATGTAATCAATTATGTAAACACATGAAATAATCGATGTAAGCCTTGGGGTGCAAAAGAAACAAATAAAAATATTAAATTTAAATTATTTATTGCCCCCAGGTGAAGTCGGCCTAGTTAGGGAATTTTCCAGATTTGCACTTGTATAAATAGGAGGCCAGTGCACCTCATTATCTCATTCTCACACTTAGCAAGTGCACATCACTTGGGAGAGGCTGATTTCGCATCACTTGAAGAAGGTAGCTGATTTGGGGCATCTACTTGCGGAAGACACTTTCATAATTTTCTCTTTTTCTTATTTGTACTCTGATCTCGGGATTATCATCTCTATTCCGAAGGTTGCTGGATTTTCTCCCATTTTGGGTTTCCTAGGTCAAACTCCTTGTTGTGTTTTGTGCTTTGTCTTGCTTCTAGTGATCTTGGTTATGCATTTATATTATTATGCTATGAATGTATGAAATTTAACAAGAAATACATCACACATAATAGTGAACTTTCAAAATTCTTGTTTTTGTTCTGCCAAGATCAAAGATGGTGCGAGGTAGAGAGCATACACAAGGCATACTGCTTACAGACTCTGTATATAAACTTGTCCAGAATTCTGTTGGATCAGCTAAGATCGCAAAAGGCATAGAGCTGAGAGCATACACATAACTATTATATAGACATAGACTATAGGACTTGGGACTTTAATATATTAAAAGGTGCATTCTAATGACATGACTTTCCATGAATGATCACCACAAGGCCTATAAATGCAAGGCCATTATTCATTGTAAATCTTCCGTTCTCATTCAAAAATCATTTATTAGAACATTGCTATTTTTATCAAACCAAGTTTATATGCTTCTGCTACATATATAGATGAGTTTATCATTGCAAAAGTCTTGAAGACTTGAACAACTCATGATATGGTGTGAGAAGAATTTGTTTCCGCAAAGTTGACATCAAGGATGTTGGAGGTTGGTAGGTCGCTAAGAAAGTCTTCCTTGAACAAGGGGTGTCTGCCTTGAAGATTCTCAAGAGATTTCAGAGTATAGAAGAGAGCATGCAGAGTTCCCCACTTGTGGACCCATTCTCCATTTGTGAACCTAGTCTAGGGTTAGTGTTTTACTTTAGTTTTAACTTACTATTCTTACTTTATAAAAGAAAGGAGGAGCACATGGTTAACACCAACAAGATAGAGGAGAAAGCATATAGATAGAATTTAATCTTGTGTGATTCTTCATTTTGAGTAGATGCAACTTTTGCAGGATGAAGTGAAGCTAGGGTTTGCTAGTGATTAGCACGTGGTGCCCTAGATAGGGTTTTCTATGCTTGGGAGAGGATTTATTTGAGATAAGCTGCAAGGGTTTTGCGTTTCTAGCTTGGGATGAGCTGATTTGTTGTACTATGATCATATTTCATTTGAAATAGAAAGAGATGCGTTTGCTGCCCCAAATTTGTTGTAGATCTTAAATATATAGATTTGATTTTTTGTGTGAATTTGTTGTTGATTTGTTATGCTGATTGTTATCACACAAACTCTAGTTGCTATAGAGGGATATCCCAATAGGGACGGTAGAGAGTGAGCAACTAGGAAGGTGTAACAAACAGCAACCAAGTCCTCTGTCCAGGGGACAGAAGTCACACCAGACAAGGCTGTAGTCACTTTAGACAAGGCGTGAAAGCCAAGTCAAGGGGGAGACCCTGCTCAACCAGTTATGGTCGAGAGACAAAACACACACCCAAACCCAAAAGATGAGAGAACAAAACAAGGAATGAGTGTAAAATGGCTTCTAAGTTCGACTTCAGCCAATTGATGGACACGAGCAGTGAAATGACAGTGATGTGATAAGTGACCAGCAATAACTTATGATGAATAAAATAGATTTAGATGGCTGAAAATCAACTAAGGTAGCAAATAATGCAAGAAGTGATCAATAAGTGAAAATCTGCCCAAGGGAGAGATTGGTTCTGAGACTAGTGGAACTAGGGCAACATGAAATTAGTGTTTATATTCACTTCTAGCAAATGAATCTGGATTTCTTAAAGTAAAATGACAATATGAATCCAAAACAAGAGTACCCAAAACCCCCAAAAGATCCAAATCAGCTGAGAGAGAAAAACGCCCTAGAGGGGCGTTTTTGGCAAAGTGACCAGTGCTAAATCTATGGGCTAATGGAGTCGGAATCTAACCAAACTTGAAATGTAAGCTTTTAAGGGCAAATAATAAGCGGGTTTGGAAAGAAAATTAAGTTCCTACGGTTAAATTTGCAGATTTTAAATTTTTAGGGTTTTTTATAATTTTCTCTCCTAGATTCTTTAGAAAATGAAATGCAAGAGGAAGAAGTAGAACACCTACTTGGAATGAGCTGAAGTTGTTGACTTTGTTGAGGTTATAGCGTCCCGGAGATCAAATAGTATGGATTGTTGAAGCTCCCAAGTGAGTTCGATTTGCCCAGCTCCACCAATTCGCCCTGCTTGCCTGTCAACACCAATGGACAAGTGAATCAGATTAATATTGACAAATAAGTGCATCTACAGCAATATAAATAAGAATGAGGAAAATGCTTGGTTGAAATAGCAAAAATCACTTCCCTTTGTTACCGATCTTGAAGAGTGGAGCAACAGTGGAAGCCAAATGGTGCACCCTCCTCCAAGACTTGTATTTGCTGCAAACAATGGTGAGAAACAATGCTGGAAACAAACAACAATCTATACTAGTGCAGCAAGATAGTTTATCAATCAACAAAACTCAAAGCAATATCACCACAATACACAAGTAGAGAGCTCCAAGTCGTTTTCTCTTCTATTCCAAGTCCAAAAAAATGCCAAGAGAGAGGCACAAATGGAGTGAGTGCCTTCTCTTATAGAGAGAGGCCACTCCTCATACAAGGTTTCCCCCCAAAATGGAGGGTGGAGATCACTCCCTCACCCACAAGATCGAATGGTGGAGATCTCCTTGAGGGGGTGCGAATTGCCCTCTAGAGCGCACATGTGGAGAGAGAGGGCCCATGTGGGGGCCACACTATAATGCAAAGGGGTTGGGGGGTGTCTATATGGGGTTTTATCCCCCCAACCATATACAACAAGGGTCCCACCATCAAAAACAAGGAAATCGAATTCCCCTATAGGAGAAAAATGCCCCTCTTGGGCCCAAATCGACCTCTATGGTGAGCTGTCATATGGAGGGCCTCACAATGCCCAAATATCAAACATTACCAAAAATACCTTAGAGATTACCTTTACCATTGCCAACCTTTAATTTTGCCATTTGCCTATGCCTTAGTCAAATTCTGATTTCCATGTATTTTCTGCTGGTTTATATGGCTGAAGATGAAATTTGGGCTTTTGACCCACTTTTAGTGCCCGAATTGCCGAACTGTTTGCTGCAATGCGATCGTGGACCCCAAAAGTAGTAGGGATGACCACTTGAACGACCTTGATTCATCACTTTGGCATTATGTGCCCCAAATCCACAATTTTTAATTAAAATAGGTCAAAGTTGACCAATAATAATTAAAAATTTCTCAAATGGTTCAATATTTTGCAATTCCGTCAATAGCATGCTCATATGGGACCCTGTAGATGATAATTGATCGAAATCGAAATTCCGATTGCAACATTTTTTCCGGGCCCATTTTGGCCTAGTCAACCTAGTTTGACCAAGTCAAATTTGGTCAACCATAGTGCAAGCTGAAACCTGTATGCAAGCATGGAGTGACAAGGCTCAATTATACAAGTTAGTACATTACTAAGCAATACAATGATAACATGGTGATCAAAAATACATTAAATCCCGAAATAATACAAGGCTCTGGTGAAGTGGGCCCACCACCTCCAAAAGACTAAGATGCTATGCACATCTATGGAATTGACCACCTTGCTGACTCTAGGTGATGTGGACAACAAGGCAAAGGATATGGGAAGACAAGGATGAAGATCATATGACCCTTTGGACAACTCGGGAAAGCAGGGTCCATTGAGGTAAGTATGCCATGACAGAACACGGGGAAGGGCAGTGCCTCACAAATGGGTATAGTGCAGGGAAACCACCACTAGTCATCTAACAAGTATCCCACAACTCACATCCGTATCCGAAGACTCTGTGAGGTTCTTTTCTAGAGCCGCCAAACTGGGTGTCCGACAAACCGTAACTTGAGACTCTAGGGGGCAATCTTGAGCTTGTCCCTTGCTCCTTCTCACCTCCTTGTCCCGCAGGACTAGGTGAGGAATAACCACTACAAATGTTGACATGTATAGCTGACCAGAATCCATGTGTGTTCATAAACACATTGCATGGATTTTACAATGAGTTTCATACTTAGCCCTTTTTTTTTTTGGCTAGATTTTACAATTTACAATACAATGGCCTTTTTAGCTTGATTTACATTTCATTTCTTCATTTCTTCAAGGCCCTCTTGGGCTACATACATATCTCAAAAGATATAAACATGGTGCTCATACTGCAAAGGTAATGGGGGTGAGTAATACAAGCTTTGATGACCAATGGGGAGCACCCAGTGAGGCTACGCAATCCTAACTGCATTGCAACATCGGGGGCAACCGACAAGAGCAAATCCCAGGTCTAACCGTGTATCTCACACACTAAAGAGCCGAGGCACAATAAATAGGGAGTCATGGCAAACTCAGAGATCAGTGGGGAATGGGGTCTTCGGGATCACAAATCAGAATCCAAGTCGGGGAAGAAGTGTCATGGATGAGTCGGATGGGTGGAGAAAGTGGTAATGGTGCTAAAGTTAGCTACTGAGGGGCTAAATGATCAAGTCTATGCCAAGTATAGAGGACATGACTCAGCGTGCATATACATAAGTCTAACCGGAGGGGTGGACTGACATCACCAAGGGCCCACTCACATCATATCATAGCTAGATCACCAAATATATCATCTCATGAAAAGTTAGTGTACTAACAAGTATAAAGAAGTCTAATCTACAATCATGAGCAATAATCAACATATGCAATACCTGCTGCACCATATACCTGCTGCTACTGAACCTGTATCTGAGTTGGATCTCTGCTGTATCCAGTCATATAATAAACCAGCACTATATTGTGATAATCTCGATCAGAAAAAGACAAGGCAATTGTCTCAAATGGGCTTGTGTCAAAGCCTGGCAAGGAAAGGTAACCCTGTGGTAGATGGTAAGTCCAACTGTCTGTCCCCTCTGATATGTCTGCTAGGGGAAATCTGAACAAAACTGCCTCGTCTGAAGGCGGCTGATCTCCTGATCTGGAAAAAAAAGTACTGTGCGGTCCTTGGCCGCACAGTCTGCAGTATGGAAGCTACTGCCGACATATAATGTGATAACACTGATGTAATGAACAGTTGGGTTGAATGCTATACATTTGATTTTGTTAAGATGTAAGGCTAAAAATGTAATAGTCACCTTAGTGATTTTAGGTTAAAATTAGGGTTTTAATCATTTTGGGTTTTGGTCTCTCAAGCTCTTTATAAGAGCGAGAACCCTCAATGTAATGTTGTATTGTCTAATAATAATATCATCGTTCAATGTGTTGTGTGATATTGAGTTCTCATGGGTTCGTTGACGTAACCTTATCTAGAGTTTCGTGTTTATCCTATTTCCTGGAATATGGTATTAGAGCATGAATCCATCGATTCTCAAAGCCGTTGTTGCTACTAAGTCCATTGATTTTCCTGCTTTTCCATGGTGGTGTATTTTAGCTCAACTCCCTTCAAGGCTTTGCTCATAAAGGCTATATGCTGCTCGAGACCATCACTATTTTTCTGTAACAATATAGCAGCCAAAGAAAAATCAGAAGCAAAGGAGAAAATCTGGTATTCTTAACTGTAATCTGGGCTTACCAATACCGGAGCTTGACATAGGGCTTGTTTTATGTTCTTGAATGCTTACTTAGCCTCTTGAGTCCAAACTATATCCTGTCCCGTTTGAGCATTCTTGAGATAGCATAAGTGATTTCAGCGAAATTGGGAACAAATCTTCGTAGGAAATTTATGCACCCAAAGAAGGATTGGATACCCGTCTTACTTCGTGGTAACTGAATCTGTTTTATAGCTTGTACTCTTGGACGCCAGATGCCCCAATAATCTGCCTTCGACTACCTCAAAATATCACGTTTTGGGGTTAAGTGAGATTCCAAAGGGTCTACACTTGTCAAAGATATTACTCAGGTGCATGACATGGTCTACCTTGCATTTAGAATAAACTATCAAGTCATCTTGGTAAACCATGATAAATTTATTAGGGAAGTCAGAGAAAGCATGATCCATGGCTCTTTGAAATGTGGCCCCAGCATTTATCAATTCAAAAGGCATGCAGACGTAGGCGTATGTTCCCCAAGGAGTGGTGAACGCTGTCTTGTACTGGTCATCTTCATCAACGAGTGCTTGGTTTTATCCTTAGAATCCATCCAACATGGACATAATTCCAACACCTATAACTGTTTGTAACACAGTCCATGCTTGTCAAAGGATAGTTATCTTTCAAGAATGCAAGGTTCGAATTTCGAAAATCAATGCAAATTATAATTTCACCGTTCTTATGGACTGGTACAACATTTGCCATCCACTGTGAGTACAAAATAGGACTGTGTTAACACCAGATCTGTCCAGTCAAGGCAATGGTTTCTACTGAGACCCATTATTTACAATTACAAGATTTAGTTCCAGAAGAAAATGTTGTGTGGATTGATACAATTGATGGACTAGTTGAGACTAGGAGGCATTTTGCTGAGGCTGAGGATGTTGGAATAGATGGGCTGAAACTATTCAATATTGGCTGGTTAGATAGTAAGAACACTTCATTGGTAATAGGGGAAGAGCAATTGCGTTTTCTGCAAGTGGTGAATATATTGAGGTCTTATTAAAAAATTAGATTACAATTTTGAGGAAAGATTACAACTTCATGAAAGCATTCCAAACCCCTACTGCTTTGCCTGAATCCAAGGTGTTGTTGCATGGCATTTGGGTGGACCGTTGGAATATTCTTGCAGAATCTGATAGCTTGGATACTATATATTTTCTAAAATCAAATGAAGAAGAGCTGAAGAAGATTTTAGAAATTTACAAGTAGCAGGAACAATAGTTGGATTGTTTGTTTAGGAAGATAGGAGTGAAGAGATATATGATAGGTCTAGCATCATGGTCATTACATCAGATTGCATTTTCCACTGGATTGTACTCATTGAGGAAAATAGTGCAGTTAATCTCTTGAACAGCAAGGCAACCCAACAGTTAAAACTAAGAAGACAACATCCATTAGATATAGAGTTAATCTGTACCAATTCAGAGTTTAAAGGTGTTCTCACCTTTCCAAAGAGGCACTCAGGGCCATTATCTGCTCCAAAAGTTGTCATCTCATGTTGTGGCAGGCATCTTGGAATGTTGGATTTGACAGGAAGTTTTTGTTTATTAACACTAGAGGGAAACCCACTGTCTGTTTGTGAAATTTCACTCACTGATGTTAACTGTCTGAAATCTCTGTCGAAGGACGAAATACTGTAAGTCTAGACGGCATCATAGATTTTGCGTGGTGGTCTAAGGGGAGAGTTATGGTTGCAAAAAGTAATGGTATTGTTTATTTGATCAAGATCCCTAGGGCTAACAATCTTTTGGAGGATAGCCCCAGATTTTTCTCACCTGTGCATCTCCTTTACTCAAAGGCACCTCACTACTGGGAAAGCAAGCAAAATAGCAAGAGTTGTAAACATAACAAGTAACATACAAACAAAATCCTTAAAAACAGCCTGCAGAAGGCATTTTAGATGCAGTTGAAATGGGTCTTTTAACACCCAAAGTGTATCTGCTAGTGCAACTTATTTTACAGCAGAGGAATGATGAAGAGATGCGCTACATTATATTTGTCAAAAGAGTGATCGTAGCAGCAGTAATCTCAAGCTTGATGCAGCAGCTTGATTCCCTTTCATTTGTCATGAGTGACTACTTATCTAGAGCAACTTTTGTATGGTGTGGGAATAAGCAGCAAAAAACACTTACATGTTTTTCAAATTTCAACTGGCAAGGTGAATGTCTTGGTTACCATTGATGTTGTTGAAGAGGGAATTGATGTGTGTAGTTGTAGCTGTGTCATTCATTTTGATTTGCCAAAAAACAGTAGAGAGGAGCTTTATCCAGTCTTGTGGACGTGCTCGTCAAAGCAACTCAAACTTTATCCTTCTCCTTGAGGGAGATGGACAAATTATTTAAAACAACAGTCTGAAAATAGAAGCACAACATATCAATAAATCTCTCTCAGCTATTGGGGATGTCATATCTACTTTAGTTAACAAAAGTGGTCATGTCCCATATCATAACAGCAAGCTGACTCGGATTCTTTAGGATTCCCTGGGTAGACATGCAAAAACTCTTATGTTCATACAACTTAATCCAGATATTGAATCTTATTATGAGATAAGCAGCACACTAAAATTTGCAGAACAGGTGGCTGGGGTTGAGCTAGGTGCTGTACCAAGCAACAATTAGAATAAGAAAATTCAAAATCTGAAGGAACAGATTGTGATCACATATGAAGGAGCCTTTAGACACGTCTCCTGAGCAGAGCTGGAGCTGGTACATTTACCTTATAAACATCCAAAATCTGAAAGACTATATTCTTTTCCTTCCTAGCATGAGGGATGGTGATATCTATAGATTGTGAGATGGTCCGATGTGAAGATGAATCAGAGGAAGTTGTGAAGGTTTGTGCGGTGGATCAAAATTTAGGGACTGCGATGGATCTGCTTGTGAAACCATCAAAACCTGTAGTTAACTACGTGACAGAAATAACAGGAGTTACTGCTGAAGATCCTGAGGGCGCAACCTGAAATGGCCTAGTCTCCAAGTCTAGTGTTCCATGCGTATATCCCTTAGCTCAAATCGGGATTTGCCATGTGGATGACACACGGAAGTTAAAACTGGATTAATCTTGTCTCTTAGTCCAAGTGACTTGTTGCATGCAAAGGAGTTGTAGCCCGTGAAGAAAGATAGTAGAAGTGTGCCTCTGTTCAAAGTGAAGTTTGGCATGCGGCGAATGAACAGCCAGTACATTGGACAAGTTTAGGGTTATGCTGTGCGAGTTAAAAGTAATTCACACGATGTGTGCAGCATACATGCTACACGGTTTATTCATGATGCATGCCTACTCATGCAGTCTTTTGAAAACACTTGCACACTTATTTTTACCAGGATGAGAGCACACTTACCAGTACTCATATTGCTGCTACAAACTAGAAACAAGGTGCACTTTTGGGTCATCATCTGAAGTTTTTATTCATACAGGGAGACACAGTTAAAGGTGAAGTCATGTGTTACTCACAAACAGCAGTCAAGTGGGATGCACCTAGTAAACGATCATCATTATTGAATGCTATTGGTCCTGAGAAGAGGTACAAGCTGCTGTACAGGTCTGCATGCTTAACAAAACATATTTGGCAGCTTACTAGAGTGATGCACATCCACATTAAGAGGGCGCACTCCTGAAAATTAGTGGCCAAATCCTAGCAGAAGTGTGTCTATTTCCTTTGTTCGGCTTGATATCTTCTCCTTCAGTGTATACATGCTCAGAAAACATCCAAACAGCAAGTATAGGGTGCGCCCTGATTAACAAGTTTCAGTTTGTTACCAACAAGTGGAAGTCAAACAGTAGTGAGACCCATTGTTCCAGACTGACAGTCCATTTCTTTTTTTAACTCCGTACACATGCATTCAAACCTAGGGTTTATTGACCTAGGTCAACAGAAGCCTATAAAATAAATTATAATATTCAAAGCTCATTAATAAAGCTATTTCATTGATACACCATTGTCTTCTTGCTTTCATGTGTGCTTAGATCTTTGGATGATATATGCTTGATTACTTTCTCGTGCAGGTTGTTATGTTAATTGGCAGATTGGATGATTGTATCTCTAATCTGTGTCAATTATTGCAGATTTTAGTGAGCTACCTTAGCCCCTTAGGACCTGTAGTGTGCTACACCATCCCCTAGTTCACTCAAAACAACTAGGATAAAGTCATCATCCATTAGAACCCATTTATTTGAAGCCACACCTTGTTTGGTGGCGAGATTTTTCCATCTCGAAAGCCTCGCCCCTATTCTCCACCCATCTCCGGACGATCGGTCTAGGCCTCCTTTGACCCCATCAGCCCCTGAAAAGACACTGATTTTCTCTGATCCTTAACTCCTGGTTCTATAGGTTCAATACAATTTTCACTTGCAGCTATTTTTCATTAAGGGAAATAACTAACAGGTTGTAGGTACAGTTAGGGATACCCCCTGTTATGCCACATACTGTATTGTCATACTACTTATTTTTGCTTCACTTCTACTGATGGATCCCAGATTCTTAGTGATCTCCTTTATTTTTTGCTGAGATATTTCATATGATATGGGTGATGAGTTGATATTTCTATGATGCCATGCTTTGTTGATGATCATGTACTCATGGATGATGTTATATTTCACTGCTATTGCATGATGTATTTGATTGTTTTGATGAGTATAGCTAGTAGTACTAGTCATAGGTTGGCGAGGGTGAAGGGGTTTTGGTTTACTTACGTGCCATGAACCAAGATGACTCTTGGCTTTGCAAGGACTATTCCCCATCTTTGGATTCATTTATGACTTTAGCTATATCATCCATATCACTCCATTTTTGGTTTGCATCCCAATGGTTTATAGTTGACCTGATTGACTCTTGCTCTCCCCCTTTGTGGACGTCACCTTCCATGCTCCTTGATGTCTCTCTTATGTGTCTTGGATTGCTGTGTTGTATTCACTCCTTAGTATAGGATGCTTTCGAGGATATCCTTGTGCTCGACTGTTAATAGTTAGGAAGAACCACATGTAGAGAATCCTAATGCAAGACGTTTTCGGGTAGATCCTCATGGCCAACTGTCATAACAAGGAAACTCTAGAAATGAGCAATGCCTTTGCCCAAGATTTAAAAAAATTTCACTATAAAAAATAAAATGATTAATGGTTGAAGGAATAGATAACCCCTGTCAGAGCTATGGATGCTTGATTGGCGGCAGGGTAAGGCCTATTTGCAAGAAAATGCTTTATTGTGGCAACACCATTGGGACTATGGATGCTTGTTGGCAATGGAGCTAAGGCCATGTCATCACTGGTATCCGAAAGGTATAAAACAAGGTCGATATTCTTCAATCCATTAATCCCACAAAAAGAAAAAGTGATGAAAAGAAAAATCAAAGAAAGGGAAATATTACTACTGGGATCAAAGGGAAAGGTATCTCATAACACTCATTGTTCTCTACTACTTGCATGGTTGGTTAAAATACAAAGGATCCCTTACTCCTTTATCATGAGTCGTTTAGTCAGCCTAAGCCAATTCATATTCTAAACTAGGTTCATCATTCATATCCACCCCAAAGAATTGGTCCTTGTAAATGCTTTGGTGTTAACATGGTAATGTATGTTCCTAAATCATTAATTCGATGAATTCATTGAAGATACTTATGTAGTATTTTATCATGTTTCACATGACTATGCTATATGATGAATCAATATAAACAGTTAAATACATCATGATTTCTATGTACATTTCTGCACATGTACATTATTACTACTAGTCCACATGGGACATTTCTTGGTAGCATTACATTTTCAATCATACAAGTACATCATCGTGCCTCCTTCAGATTTATATAGAGGAGTTGATGATATTATTGTCAGGTTGACTAAGTTTGACTTGGTCAACCCAGCAGGATAACACATCAATGATAGGTGCCAGTATCAGTCAGCACTGTTTGTGACTCTGGGAGTTGTTATCGCCTGATACGCACCTTGGGCTAACGTGGCAGAAATATTCAAGCCACTGGATGCGTCGTTGGGGGCAAGTCACGAGTCAAGCTTGCTATCACTTAACACTGGACTCCTCCGTTTAGGCCAACTCCTAGCGAAGCCAAGGGGGGGGTGGTCCCTAAGAAAATAACTAAGGCTAAATAAGCTAAGCTACAGAAGTAAATCTAGGATTTAATAAAAATACCGAAGCAAGAGTGATAGCAAAGATTTAAATTATCAACACAAGATTAATTAAACATTCACGACATATTGAATTCACTTAAGATTATAAATGTAAAATGGACCAGTGTCGAGAAAATGAAAAGATGTTGCTGAAAGGGAAATGTTTTGTTGATGCTTCTTGTCAGTTTTAAATTAATAGATGAGTTGATTAAGAGGGGGTTGATTCATGGTTTGTCCTACTTGAAAATCTACCCTCTTGAAATGAGTGCAGAGCAACAATACTAGGTGTCAAACAAGGGGAGACGTATAGTTTGCTTTGGGCACCCTTCTAACTTCGTAGTAAGTCCAATGTAGCCTCTCACTTCTTAATGGTAGGTTTCTAATGGATTGTCCTATTAACTAGTTGCTAATATCCCCTTTCCGATTGTTAACCAAAGCTCATGCAAGCTTGCGATGGTCACAAGAGCATACTAGGGGACAAAAGCCAAGGTTCAATTACTCTTAAAAAGAAATGAAATAAAAATAAAGAGCGAATAACTAAGTGAAGTGAGTGCTAAAGTGATTAATCTAGGAAAAATTAAATGACGAAAGTAAACTAAGTGCAGTGAGTGCAATTGCTTGCAAAACTGAAAAAATCTAGAGTCCTGAGTGAGTTTGTGGTCCGACGTTGAATCGGGACCAACAAACGGTTAATTTTAACTTTATCTACTCTGACTAAAGCAGAAAAGGAAAAAAGATAGAAAAAGTCACAGCAAGAAAAATGACATGAAACCCCCCACGAGGGATGAGGACTAGGCATTAGGTAGCCCACTTCTTTTATTTATGGTTTACAATTTTTTGGGTGGATTCCTTTTGTCCTTTATAAATCAAGATCCAATAGGCTTACAAGTTCAAATTTTTGATTCCAAGCTAGGAAAGGTGCTCCTCGGGTCCCGGATAGCTTGAATCTTCGAATTTTCGGTAGCACTTTGTTATGGAGAAATATCTCCTACGGATAGGTGAGACCTCCCTTGGATCTGACCCCAAGATCCAAGACAAACAGTAGAGGTAGAAATTGACACTTTCCCACTAGATCTAACCCTTTATCCTATGCATACAAAAGATAGAGGTGAGATAAGATGTACCTTCTTTGTGATGGTGGTCCTTTGCATAGTCCTAGCTGATGTAGCTCGTAGAGATCCTTTGCTCCAGCTCCTAAACACTTGCAATCTGCACACAATGAACGGACAAGACCTTTCTCAAACCTCTTCAAGCTATAGGAATTATGAAAAGAGTATAGATCTAATCTAGTTCACTATGTAAATCACTAGATCCAATATAATTATGCATGCAATAACATTTACAAAATCCATAGAGGGGGGAAACATCAAGATCTAGATTAACAAAGTAGAAATCAATACATGCATGATATCATACTACAAATAGAAAGAAAGAAAGTACTTAGCTAGGATGCTAGATCTACTACAAATGAAGATTTAAGCACCTAGATCTAGTCTTTAAAGGAATGCATTCTTGAACGAATTAGCTTTTGATCAAGAAACTAACTAGCTTAAGCATGCAAGAGTAACCAAAGAAATATTTTGAAATAAAGTGAAGGAAAGAGAAAGGAAGCAGCTTGAAGCTTGGGACTTTGAAAAATATAAATCTTAAAGAGCAAAAGTACTTATCTAGGATGCTAGATCTACTATAAATGAAACTTTAAGCACCTAGATCTAGTCTCTAAAGGAATGCATACTTGAACAAATTAGCTTTTGATCAAGAAACTAACTAGCTTAAGCATGCAAGAGTAACCAAAGAAATATTTTGAAATAAAGTGAAGGAAAGAGAGGAAGCAACTCAAAGCTTGGGACTTTTGGGCTGTGGAGTTTGTTGGTGGAGAGCGGAGGGACTGTGTTCTCCGGATGAGCCTGAAGATATGGAAGAGTCAAACAAGATCAACCATTCCTCCAAGTGAGATCACTTGCATAGCTCAAAACTATTGCAACCAACGCATCAAATCCGGTATTGCCTACACTAGGGATCAGAATAACATGAATATAAACAAATAAAGCATGGAATTTTAGATCACTATGTATAGAAAAATAAGAGTAAATTAAGTAAACAAAATTGTTTTACTCTCTCCTACTGATTATAATAATCCTTCAAAGGCTAGACTTAATGATAAAAGAAAACAATATAGAATTGATACAAATTACCTCATAAAACAACAATGATCATCCACACACATACTTGCACTACACCACAGGTTTTCCTCCAAAGCCTTTTATTCCAAAGATAATACAAATTACAAGAGCAGAGCTTAGGTAGCCTTTCGGTCCTTTGACCATGAGAAAATGAGAGGCAAAGCCTTGCTTAAATAGAAAAGAGGGTGCATTAGCTATAGATAAAGATAAGTATGAGTTGGATCCAGTCTAAAATAAGCTTTCTTCATGAGAGCCAACTCAAAAATCTGCTTTCTTTATGAGAGCCAACTAAAATATCAGCTTTGCTTATGAGATGTGCGCTCCCCTTGAGAGATAAACTCAACCTTACTAAGATTTGATTGAGATCACCAAGATTTAGCTTTTAGAAAACTCAGAAAGGTTGCCGCTTTACTTTGCCACTACTGCAGACATGTCTCCGACATGCTTCCTTGACTTTTTAAGATGTTGATTTTCACTTTTTGGCCTTTGTTATTCACTTTTTGAGAAAAAAATGAAAATAAGTGATAAATAATCACTAATTTTACACTTAAAGTCGGTCCATAAGTCAAGTGGGTGCTTTGGGTTTGAAAATGAGCACCCCCATTACGACTTTTATGACAGTGAATTTTTCAATTAAGACATGCAGCTTTTTACGAAAAAAAATAACGAAAAAAAACTGGTGAACTCCACTCTATAAACTTGGGAAAATAAGTATAATAAGCTATTTATAGGATAACCCTATAGGAGGGATTAAAAACACCTAGGGAGACTTAGCACATGTTCACATGACCCGAAAATAATGATTAGCATGGGAATATACATCAACATTAGGCTTTAATAACCACCTAAGCCCTAACCACCAAGATAAGTACTCCAACTTTGGACGATTGAGTGAAAAACTCGAAAATTATAAGTTGCTTAGAAGCAACATATAATTAACAAGGAAAAAACACTCTAGAGTAATTGGATTGATGTCTAAGCCCCCTAGGAAGGCCAAGCCTTTTACATAAGTTCATCATGCTACGTCACTTCATTACAATTCCTCATGTTGAATTTTGGTTAGGGTTAGGGTTTGATGCAGAAAAATCAAATCTTATATACTTTAATGCAAAAATTCAACATAACAAATTTATAATGGAGCAAAATAGTCCAGTAGTAACTTAAACAAGATAATTCAAAACGTAATTTTCATCTCTTTCAACTTTTCAACTTTAACACTACCTGTTAGTCCTATATCTGTCAACCTCCTTTTTGAGATGTGTCACCCATTTTTATTTTATTTTGTTTGGTTTGGCTGTTTGAAATTATTTTTAAATTGAATTCACTTTGCATTTTAAGCTATGTTAGTGTTAGCCTGGCTCTTAATGTTTGAAGTCTTAAGTATCACTTATATTCAAAAAACATTATGAGTTGAGTTTTAAAGGTCAAATGTCACATATTTTAGTTTTGATATTTTCCGGTAGCGCGTGGTGTTACTTTTGTATGTACGCGCGTTGCCAGAATGTTAAATCATTGACAAAGCTGTTTTAAGGCGTATGTCTTGCAATCATTACGGAGCAAAACCTTGGGAAATGTTTATAATATTTTGACTAATGGTTTACCTTGTTTTATACATCTGTAAAGATTGAATTTAATGTTCTAGTCATGCAAATCATTTGAGTCTTGTATGCTGCCAAATTTCGATTGGATGTGAAGCCGACGGCTCCATTTCAAATGTGAATCCTTTCTCTAGCAGACACGATTTCCTCTTCAGCCACAATTGCATGAAAGAGAGTAAGCTTCATAAGAGTTGGTGTTCAACTTTCATAATTCAGAGCTGGAGATGGAGCCTAATAAGAAAAAGAGACCAAGTGGACCGAGTGGGAAACTGCTTCAAACTGAACCTGAAAATACAGATTGGATTAAAGATTTTCCACGTGTTGCTGACAAGCTAAAGGATGCAGGCTGGTTCGCCATGTGTGAAAGATTTCAGGGTCACAACGTTGAGGTAACAAAGCACTTTGCTTTGAATTTCAAAGGATTAGTAGTGAGTTTCAATGGTTTTGAGTTCCAAGTAACAGAAGAATCGATTGCACTTGCAATCGACGTGTCCCTAAAAGGAGAAAGGTGGTTAAAAAAACATCCAGTAGATGCAGATTATAACCAATTCCTTCACCCTCAGCACAGAAACCCTGACTGGAGTAAGGGAATCCAAAGAACTTGTCTTTTAGAGGAATGGCGCGACGTTCTGTAGATAGTGCAGAGATATGTGACCTATGAAGGGAGATTTGCAGTAGTCTTCTTATATCATATGCGGTTCTTGGTCCATATAGCAGGTATTAAAAGATTGAATTTACCCTATTTTTTCCTGAAAATCCTGAGCAAAATGGTAGCTAGGGTTCAAAATCATACCAATTTTAGCAATCATAGTGTTTTTCATCACGGATTAGTAAAGTTGTTAATCACTGAAGAATTGAAGAGATATAACAGATCCTGGTCACTTTTCCTTTTTTGGTTTGGATTTGGGTTTGAGCAAAAGAAGTCGTAATGTAATGAAGGCCCAATTGTTTGTATTAAAAGAAGGCGAACGAGGTTTGCAGAGAAAATTTCGAAGCAGTCATCCAGCCAGAATCAAAAGGAAAGTAATAAACAAGAACTTGTTCCTGAAGAGGGGAAACATAATAATTTTGAATTCAAACATGTCGAAGAAGAAATGACTGTACAAACCCCTGCCAAATTTGATGAAAGTCCAATAGAAAGCCTTCAAGTTCAGGATAGCGCACATGTTAATGCTGGTGTCATATATGATAAACAGGAAGAGGAAACTGAAGAAAAGCCAGAACAGAGTCCTGTTGAAGTTTCTCTTGATAATTTCAAAATCTCTCTTGCTTGTTCGTCAATTCCACTTCAAGTTTATAGGAGGCCTAAAACTCGACCAACAATTCAGTTTAGGCTGAATATGAGATCTATCTTGGACCCTAAAATTAAGAAGAACGAAATAGTCAGTATTGAAGATTCATCCGATGAGGAAGATCATAAAGCAAAGGAATTTGAAGGCACGATGGAAGAGGTATTAGACAAAATTGATCAGAGTCTGAAGAAAATCCCAGATCTTATTAAAAAAAATCAGCCAGCTAAAGATGGGTTTGGAGATGAAAACTCTGAAGGAAAATTAGTCTTGGAATTTGATGATATAAAGGATAAGGGTAAAGGCATAATTGAACCAGAAGTTGGAGAAATCCAAGAAACAAGCAGCATCAGATGAGAATAACACTCCAAAAGAAGATGATAAAGATCAAAATCTTTCAGATGAAGGTAAGGGTAAGCCCAAAGAGGGCTAAGGATGCCCGCAGGAGCTAGGGTTAAGCCCACAGGAGCCTAGGAATGCCCAAAATGTTAGATTATGGTAACTTCGGGATGTCCTCCATGGTTCAGATGCCTTACATGGAGGTACATTAGCTGCATAGGCATCAGGATGGAGTAGAGAGTGAGATGCACTCTACTCAGTGGCATGAGCCCAGTGGGGGCTGCATGTGGAACTTCAAGGGAGATTGATGTTTGCATGCATGAGTATTGCATGACCTGTCAGCATTTAGTGACTACATGCAAAAGTGACCTTTTGCATGCACCAGGAATTAGGGTTTTGGAAAACCTAATTCATTGGTGAGATTATTTATAGAGGCAGGGGGTCCCTAGATGAGGTTACTCAGTTGTATCATTAGAGAGAGATACTGCCAGAGTGAGGGGGACGAATCTGCACATGTGGGGCGACTTTCTGAGATAGAGAGGAGTTGCTGCAAGAGCTAGGAAGGTAAGATCTGAGCTAGATCAGTGACCTTCAGTTCCAAAGAGGCTAGATACCCGTTCTTGAGAGCTGAGAGAGCTCAACAGTGAGATTACTGCGGAGATTGGAGGAGGCCGAGTTCTCTTGGAGGATGACGTTTTTCTTGAGGGAGGAGAAGCTCGTTGTGAGCTAGATTGACCGATTCGGAGTCTGTGACTTCCAGGATAGCCTTGCCTCGAGATTTGAGGAAGGTTAGGGATGATCGGAGCTCAGATCTGTTGAGATTTGGACCAGTACGAGCATTTGACATCCAGAGGGGAGGGTGTACTTGTGCATGCAGAGAGGGCCGATTTCATCAGTGGGTAGTCTTCAGAGCGAGCAGATCAGAGCAGAGAGATCTAGAGAGGGCAGATCTATCAGAGGCATTGTCAGAGCACTCAGATCCAGATTGGCAGTTAGGGCATACTTCTTTAGTGCATGCATCAGCTGGATGCATGCAAATTAGAGTTTGTCCTGTTCAGAGGGATTGAGTTACCGGATGAGGTAATTCTGTATTGTACTATCTTTTATACATCTATATGCTCTGGGATCGAGAGAGAAGATAGCCCCATAGTTAGCTGGTTTTTCCCGAAAGGGTTCCAGGGTATATCTGTTGTCTATGTGGTTGATTGCATTTATGTTCAGTTGGTAAATGTAGATCTAGTTGTTTGAGTTTATTTTTTTATGAGCATATATTGATTTAGAGACTCATACCACTTGAGATCTCAGGGTGATCCAGAGGGAGTAGTGATCATTGGATCTATATATATTTACACAAAAGGGGCTAACGATGCTCGCAGAAGGTAAGCTCGTGTAAGGAAGGTTGTAGGGAGCCCGCAGAGGAGGAAAAGAAGCCAACAGGGGTGAGAGAAAGAGAAGCCAGAAGGCCTGAAGATAGAGTATGCCCACTGATGGAGGAGAGGAAGCCCACAGGCATGGGTTTGATGAAGTCCGCGGTCAGAGAAGAAGGGAGCTCGCAGACTAGAAATCATCAAGAAGTTTTTAATTAATTATTTAATTAAAAATCGTTAATAACAAAGATTCGAAGAGGCATGAGATGCACACAAGGTTTAATTAATAAATAAAAAATATTTAATGGACAGAATGATAAATTAATTATCAAAAGATTCGAAGAGGCATGAGAAGATCAAAGAGTTTTATTAATTAAATTAATTAATAAATGGTTAACAGAATTCTGAATTAAATGTTAATCAGACAGAGATTCGAAAAGGCATGATGGTTTGAACAGGCATGTATGAGGTATTTAAATGAAGCTTTCAAATTAAAAGAAATGTGTCTCAACAGTCCAGATCTAGCAGCAGCGTGAGAAGACAAAGACCAACAAGATGAAGATGGAGTTGTGACAGAGTCGAAAGAAGGAGGTTTGGAAGATTGACCAGATCAAGTTTAGGGTGGCAGGGTGGTGCTAGGGTAGGCAGGGAGCCTGCAGGGGGTCATAGCCTCCATCCAGTAGAAGCTGGAGAACAGGGTGTCGTTGCATCCTTGTCTGTAGCAGCAGGCAGAAGATTTGGGGTGTAGTAGCATCCTTGTCTGTAGCAGCAGGAAAAATTTGGGGTGTAGTTGCATCGCTTTGTAAAAATTCATCGTATTAATGAGTATGAGTTTGTGGTGTGCTCTTTGAGGTTTCCACGATAAAATCCAGTGTCTTACTTGTTTGATTCTTTGTGTGTCTTATTCTAATTGTTTTAATAAAAGGAAAAAGAAGGTAATACTGATTCACCCCCCCTCTCAGTATTGTTGGATATTCCAACAAAACCATTAGTTGAAATATTAGAAACATTTCCCAAGGTTCTGCTTCGTAATGATTTCAAGACATGCGCCTTAAATCAGCTCTGTCAATGATTTAACATTCTGGTAGCGCACATACATACAAAGTAACACCACGCGCTGCTAGAATATATCAAAACTAAAATATGTGATATTTGACCTTTAAAACTCAACTCATAATGTTTTTTTGAATATAAGTGATACTTAAGACTTCAAACATTAAGAGCCAAGCTAACACTAACATAGCTTAAAATGCAAAGTGAATTCAATTTAAAAATGATTTCAAACAACCAAACCAAACGAAATAAAATAAAAATGGGTGACACATCTCAAAAAATAGGTTGACAGATCTAGGACTAAGACTACCAATGGGTCCTTGTGTTAAAGTAATCTTCAATAACATGTAACCAGCAGTATAAGACTAACAGTAACAATTCTAATTAATAAGAAGAGCAAGTTAGGGTACTTACCTGGAGTGTGGGACCCTTCCTGTTTTATATTTAGAAATTTTTTCTTTCAGAATGAGCTGAGCCTCTCAGAGGCCAGTCAACACTAGGAACCAGTTGACCTTGCTAGAGGGTAAGTACAAACCAGAGAGAGAGATGATATGTGTAGTACAGTCAAACAGGGATGGTCAATGACAGTCAAGAAACACAATGATAATCTCAATCAAGTTCCAACATAATAGAAGTCCAATAGATATAAGCGCAAGAGGTCTGAATCCCACAAAATATGACCTCAATCAGACATAAAGGATCAACACATAGAACAGATCAAGTCTCAGTAATATGGATATGTTAAAAACAAATCTCAGCAATAGATCTAGTAGAAGAGCAGGGCTCAGCATATAAACATGGTCTGATCACTAGAGATCTGTCCACCAACACTCATGGATTCCACAGACATGCACACAACAGAGTAGGACAAAACCCAAGGCCTTATGGCCTCCACAAAAAATGCAATCAACAGATAGATTGCACCCTAGACAGATCACAAACTAGTAGATTAGACCAGAAATGCCTCACCGCCTCAACCAATGATCTCTCAACATGCAGATCGGATCCCAAGCAGACTTCAAACAGCAGATCGGATCCCAGTCAAGTCACAAGCAGCAGATTGAACCTTGCAATTTCACAAACATCAGATCGAACCTTTCTCAGGTCACAAAGAACAGATCAGACCTCTCTCAGAGTTATGGCAGACTTTGGTTACCTCAAAAAAATCATGGTATGCAAAGTCAGATCAGTCCACCTCATGTCAAGTACATAGAGAGGTTATAAAACAAATCTTTAGGGTGGACGTCTTTCAAATTAGACCAAGAAGTAGAGAGAGGGTTTACTGAGGTATGCGACCTCTCTTTCACCAGACATCTAACCAGCAAACAACCCTCAAGGAGGTCACGACCCAGTCATAATAATATCAGTAACCTTACAAAAGACCCTAGTAGTTAGACAAATCAAATATGGAATGAAAGTAATCTCTAGCAGCAAGTGGACGACCAACACAGGTGAGTAAGCAACAACAAGAACCTCAAAAACCCTTGACGTCAAGCAGACAGGAATAAGAACTGATATAATGATGGTAAGATAATGTCAAGTGAGTGAATTAGACATCATTAAATAGAATCTTAATACTTCTAGAAGGGTCTTCAAAATAATTCTTTAATTAAGTTAGGGTTCCATATAATAGGGTGGGTACCAATGAGTGAGGGTTAAGACACCAAAGATAAAAATAAAAGTCACAACTTAAAAATATAAAAAATAAAATTCAGGTGTCATAGGTAAGGGTACTAGAGTCATAGTTAAAGGTACAATGACCAACATAAGGTACAAGTCAAAACCGTAAAATAAGAAGGGGTTCATGACCCACAACCCTTAGGATCAAAGGGTGTACCGCTAAGGTGGGCAAATAGCCTTATTACCCATAAGACCAAACCATCAAGGTGGTAAGTGTCAAGACAAACCAAGGTTGGCAAAGAAAATTTCTGACCACAAGACCAAGAAGCAACAAGGTGTAAAGACCAAGGGTGAGAAACCAAGGTGGGGTACAACCAATCATATCTCTCTCAAATGTACAAGGGTTCCATATACTACTTGAAAGTTCATCATCACTGTATAAGGAAGGTCCACACTAGATGATGTGATCATGTGGTCCACCAGACTGCTCCTTAGGTCAATTGTTAGTGGCTCCATCAAGGGGTTCTTGGTCCCTTGAGAAGACCATCTAGCTCAACCATCTCGAAAACCTAGGAGAAGAGGACATCACACATCATCATCTTGGTAACTGACCAAGAACCTCCATTCTCAAGGAATGGCTCTTAGCCCAAGGCTGAGCTTCAGTCCCAGACTGAATCATGTTGATCAACCACCTAGACCTGGACCAGGTTCTTCATCCCCAGGCTGAAGGTTGACCGAAGTCAACATCTTGGTAACTGACCAAGTTCCTCCATTCTTAAAGAATGGCTCTCAGCCTTGGGCTGAGCTTTCAGTCCTAGACTGAATGTTGATCATCCACCTGTAGGACCTACTTCGTCCTCGTGACCAAGAATCTGCCCGGTCCTAGACCAGGATGTCTTTGTCTCAACCTGCAGGATCTGCTTGGTCCTCGTGCCCAAGAAACTGTCTGGTCCCAGACCAAAATACCCTAGAGACAAATAGGGGCCCTAGCCACATGCTAGGGACTTTACCATGGCATCAACTTGCTTGGTCCTCGACCAAGAACCCCAGGAGACAGCTGGGGGCCCTAGGGTACCTCTAGGGTCTTACTCTTTACTTTGCTTGGTTAACTTGACCAAGAACCCTAGTTAACTGACCAGGGTACCATCCTCTATGAGAATGGGTCTCACAATTGCACTAACTTTAACATTATGAACATGCAAAAAAAGAAAAAGGGGCCAAAAATGGCTTGATAGAATTTGGAACTTTGATATTGAACAATTGACTTGTTCAATCTTTGACAACTCACTAAAAGTCCATCAAGTACAACTTGGTGGGTAACATCTGGCTCCATCTAGGGATGTGTTCTCATTCTGGTCTTTAGTCAAGGAGAGCATGCGAGAACCACATAATCTCTGGCTTCAATAATCTGTAAAAACATTTCAACTTGATAGACCAAACCTTCAGTAACACATGTTCTTATAAAAGCCAATGAAACATAAGTTGCTTTATTCAGAAGAAAACAAAATGAAAGAGACTATCATTCCTAAGTACAAAAAGAAAATAACTGAAAAGGAATGCATAAAGTAAATGCTCACTTTAAGGAGCTTATTTTCCTACTCTAAGCATGAGATAAAGCAAAATGTAAATCGAATGCGACCACCTTAACATTTTATCAATATTACAGTTCTTTCCCTTGTCTTTGGTTACCAGCCAAAACAATGACACATTTAATAAGAAATGCAAACATGCGTGATAATTTAGGATGGGAGGGCTGGACGAGAGATCATAAGCATGTGTAACATCATTAAACTCTTCCAAGAACTAGAAAGTCCTCCCGCAGGCTTCTTCTATCCAAGATTGGATAGGGCTTATGAACTTATCTGTATGATGAGGTAGGTGAACCGCTCCATACTCATCCAAAAGGATTTTTGGCTGATAATTCTCTATGTAAGCCCTAGGATGCTCCAAATCATAAGAAACCTCTGCATGCGAAGACGAAGGCTAAGATCGATCTTCTATTGGCTGCATCAAATCTGTCCTTTCAGTGCATTGCTTCCCCAGCTATTCATTACTAGTACTTGTGTGCGTTTGATCATATGAATATTTTGAATGCTCTTCTTCCATATCATAATGTCCAAAGGTTTTTGAATCCCTAGTCCCTTCTCTAGATATATCAAAAATCGGCTTCCCAATGTATGCCCAATAATCATCCTCTAAATCTTTGTCAAATATGGGGGAGTTTTCATCAATAGCATCATACCCCTAGCTATATTTGTCCTCTTCGTGCTCACAATATTCATTCTTAGGAAGCTTGGTTTTGAATATATTATAAGGGAATAAGCATACCAAGCCTTCATCATAACGAGGAGAATGAGAAGTATCAATATGCACATCCCAAACCTCATCATGAATTTCTGTTAAGGCTTCTTTTTGAGTGAGATCTGGCATACACATGTCATTACCTTCACTAAAATAATATTGAGCACATCCCAAATCTTCAGTGTTTTCTATTATTACAACATGAGGAGGGTCTTCAACAATGTCTTCAATCAATGGCTCTTCAAATGATTATTTAATGGGGTTGTCATGAGTCTCCTCTTTAGAGTCAAGCTGTGCTCTAGGGAGAATTACACAATGTTGGGTGTATAGAACTGGTCACTAGTTTGGTAAAATAAGTGGTAGGGTTCTTGGCTTAGATCCATACAAGGTATAAGCAAAATAGCCATTATATATAATTGGAGATTTTTTATTTCTATTTGTGTCACTTATATAATTTTGTTGCCCTTTTGATCCAGTTTCAAATTGATGACCACGCTGGATAGTAAGACATAAGCAATCTCGGTTGTTGGTGATACGTGCTAGAGGGCACCATGGTCTTTAACAAGCCGCTTAATCTCTTCTTCACTGAAATAAACTAGAGTCAGGAGCAGTATACGGGTAAACCAAAACGCCCTATATTCGTCGGAATCCGACAGAGGAAAAATGGCTGAAATTGTAGCTTTTATTGCTCAAATCGTGATTTCAACGATTTGGGTAGTTTTAAAATCCTGCATTTAGTCTAGGACAGATCCGTGTAATTGTTGAAATTGCAATCATTGCAGAAATTGCAATTTCCAGGGATGATTTTCAACGGATTTGATATAAACCAGCCTAGATCCAAATCCTAGGCTCTATCAACCGCCGAGAGGGATCAAATCTCCCAAGGTGCAAACCTCTCCTTGAATAGCTCCTTGAGTGCAATACCTGAGCCACCTAATTCTAAGCTCTAAAGTCTCTAGTTTCAGTCTCATATTTACTTTTTACTTTGTATTATTCTTTTTTGGTTTATGGCGACATAATATTTATTACTTTTTACTTTGTATTATTTTTTTTGTTTACTTTGTATTATTTTGTTACTCAACAAACACTCTAAATTCTCATATTTACTTTTAACTTCGTATTAAAAGTAAAAAGTAAAGTCTCTAATTTAAGTCTCATATTTACTTTTTACTTTGTATTATTCTTTTTTTGTCTATGGCCGCTCTAAATTCTCTAGTTTAAGTCTCATATTTACTTTTTACTTTGTATTATTCTTTTTTGTTTATGGCCGACATAATATTTATTACTTTTTACTTTGTATTATTCTTTTTTGTTTACTTTGTATTATTTTGTTACTCGACAAACTCGACAAACACACACATGTTACAAGATCTCCCTCATACTGGGCTATAGAGCACCTCTCGACGCAAAAACGCTAAAAAAGTGGGGTATTTTGGTAGTTGTTTATCCTACGTGCTAGAGGCACCTCCATATATTTCAATATTTTCTATCATGACGACACAAGGTGGCTCTTGAATAGTATCTTCATTATATGTTTCCTCATTGGGGTCATTTGGGAATGCTGCTCAGGAGTGAAAGATGTGGGCTCCTCCAGTCTCATCAAGTTTTCAACTTGTATGAGGGTTCCACATGATGCTCTTCTTAGGCAAGAAATAGGAAAAGGTGTTTTCAAGGAACGTTTCCATATTACCCCCATCATTATGCCACTGCTTCAAAAAGATCCTAAAGAAGCTTGAAAGGGAGGTAATACATTTATTAGGAAGGCCCTAAAAAAACCAATAATAAGCATCTCCCTCCAAAGTACTAGCAAAATTCTCCATCATATTATCTTCATAAATATTGTTGAAGTCAGCCAGATGCTTGAGGAAAGACATGATGTGTAGGATGGCTGAATCACCATTTCCACGAAAGACCGGAATATAATCATATACATCTTTTGGGTCACGATCAAATTTAGGAAACCCTGGGATGTTTGAGAAATCGATAGGAGAAAAATGTCTTGCAATCTGAGCACCTAACTCTTTGTCATCCATATCGGAATCGACAACATATATATGGAACAACCATGGAATATATCTTGTACTGGATCAATGGAGTTGTCAAATAATGAGCTTTAAAGGTTTTCAATGTGTTGCATGGGCTTGTCTCTACACACAACAAATCTCGACAATTTTATGAGAAACAGGGTTTTATCCCTTCAATGGAGTCGCCATGTGAGAAAAAATATGCATTTAAATCTCTCACAAAAATTCTTTTTTGCTTTTCTTTGTAAATTTATGAAATAAAAAGGTTACTGGAGTCGACATATGAAAACAAAAAGATCTACTCTAAAAGATTCATCAAACAAAGGAAAAAAACAAAAAGGAAAAACAAAAGTTGTACTCCAGGAATACAAATATTTATCCCCTGCAACGATGCCAAAATGTTGTCGCCTGATACACACTTAAGGTTAACATGGCAGAAATCTTTAAGCCATTGGGTGCATCCTTGGGGGCAAGTCACAAGTCAAGCTTGCTGTCACTTAACACTTGATTCCTCCGTCTAGGCCAACTCCTAGCAAAGCCAAAGGGGGTGGTCCCTAAGAAAATAACTAAGGCTAAATAAGCTAAGTTACAGAAGTAAATCTAGGAGTTAATAAAAATACTGAAGCAAGATTGATAACAAAGATTTAAATTATCAACATAAGATTAATTAAACATTCACGACATGTTGAATTTACTTAAGATTATAAACATAAAATGGACTAGTGTCGAGAAAATGAAAAGCTGTTGCTGAAAGGGAAATGTTTTGTTGATGCTTCTTGTCAGTTTTAAATTATTAGATGAGTTGATTAAGAGTGGGTTGATTCTTGGTTAGGCTTGCTTGAAAATCTACCCTCTTGAAATGAGTGCAGAGCAACAATACCAGGTGTCCAACAAGGGGAGACATATAGTCTACTTTGGGCACCCTTTGGACTCCGTAGTAAGTCCAATGCAACCTCTCATTTCTTAATGGTAGGTTTCTAATGGATTGTCCTATTAACTAGCTGCTAATATCCCCTTTTTGATTGTTAACCAAAGCTCAAGCAAGCCTACAATGGTCACAAGAGCATACTGGGGGATAGAAGCCACGGTTCAATTACTCTTAAACAAAAATGAAATAAAAATAAAGAGCAATTAAATAAATGAAGTGAGTGCTAAAGTGATTACTCTAGGAAAAATTAAATGACGAAAGTAAACTAAGTGCAGTGAGTGCAGTTGCTTACAAAACTGAAAAATTCTAAAGTCCTAAGTGAGTTTGTGATCTGATGTTGAATCGGGGCCAACAAACGGTTAGTTTTAACTTTAACTACTCTAACTAAAAAATGAAAAAAAGTTAGAAAAAGTGACGCCACGAAAAATGATGTGAAACCTTCCTGGGGCAATGAGGACTGGGCACTGGTTAGACCACTTATTTTATTTATGGTTTATAATTTTAATTTTTTGGGTGGATGCCTTTGGTCCTTTATAAATTAGGATCCAATAGGCTTACAAGTTTCAAAGTTTTGATTCCAAGCGAGGAAAGGTGCTCTTGTGGTCTCGGATGGCTCGAATCTTCGAATTTTTGGCAGCACTTCCTCTTATTTGTCCAACAAAAAGTAAAAAACAGACACCAACTTTGCACCAAATGTTCTAGATAAGTCGTTAAAAGCATAAAATTGAAGATCCTACTTAAGTACTTTGAAAAATATAAATCTTAAAGAGCAAAAGTACTTAGCTAGGATGCTAGATCTACTACAAATGAAACTTTAAGCACCTAGATCTAGTCTTTAAAGGAATGCATACTTGAATGAATTAGCTTTTGATCAAGAAACTAACTAGCTTAAGCATGCAAGAGTAACCAAAGAAGTATTTTGAAATAAAGTGAAGGAAAGAGAAAGGAAGCAACTCGAAGCTTGGGACTTTTGGGCCGTGGAGTCTGTTGGTGGAGAGCGGAGGGACTATGTTATCCGGATGAGCCTGAAGATATGGAAGAGTCAAACAAGATCAACCATTCCTCCAAGCGAGATCACCAGCACAACTTTAAGCTACTGCAACCAACACATCAAATCCGGTATTGCCTACAATAGGGATCAGAATAGCATGCTTATAAACAAATAAAGCATGCAAATTCTAGATCACTATTTATAGAAAAATAAAAGAGTAAATTAAGTAAACAATCTTGTTTTACTCTCTCCTACTAATTATAATAATCCTTCAAAGGCTAGACTTAATGATAAAAACAAACAGTATAGAGCTAATACAAATTACCTCATAAAACAACAATGATCATCCACACACATACTTGCACCACACCACATGTTTACCTCCAAAGCCTTTTATTCCACATATAATACAAATGACAAGAGCAGAACTTAGGCAGCCTTTGGGTCCTTTGACCATGAGAAAATGAGAGGCAAATCCTTGATTAAATGGCGCAAGCCAGGTCGGTCGGACCCTCTTGCTTAACTATGACACACAACAACACAAGTGCTCACAAAGCTGGTCGTGAACTGAATGCCAGAAGCTGGCTTCTATTAACTGAATCAGTTACAATGTGCAAATACAAAGTAAACCAAACTAGTCGGCCTTAGCCTTTTACAATATATAGAAATGGAATTTGTCTCTCTGTGTTTTATCGGCTTTGTGTGATCCTCCTCCCTCTCACGGCCTCTGCTGAATGAAAGTGATCGATGAGTTATGGATGAACGATCCCCTGTTCCGTGCCTTCGCACTGCTCTTCTACCCTGCTGCTGCTCTTCCCGAGGTCACTCTGTTCCTTGAGACACTCTTCCTCTGTCCGCCGAATCCTCCAGATCCTGCAGACCTGTAGTTGTCAGTGCCCTCTGGTCGTGCTGCACAACCTCCGTCTGTGGTGACATTTGTCTTGATCCCAACCACCTTCATAACTGCTCATAACTTCCTCAACAACCCCGAACGACTGCTAAGTACTCCTCTTTGACTTATGCGCTTCTCTGACTCTGTGACAGTTGTCGGCCCATGCTCTGCCTCGACCATACTGCACTTCATCATCTTCACTTAACTTCCACGGTTGCTAGTCTGCCCCGTCCTCCCCGCTTGGCTTTCGCCGCAATTCGTCGGTGTCGTTGTTCGACCACATGTCGGCCTTCGACGCCTTTGCTGCTTCTCGTCGTTTGTTGACTTTCGACTTGTCGACTCTTGACCTCTCACTTCTATCGACTGCATATCGACAGCTTCTGCTCAACTGCCTGGCTTTGACTTGCCAGTCTTAACTTCCGCACTAGTGGTCGTCGGCACTCTCTCTGGTCGACCTCCTTTGTCGATCAACTTCGACTGCTTTTCCTAGGCCTCGATGCTCCTGCATCAGACTCCCTAGGTGAAAAAGAATTCGACTGCTCCGCCAGTCTCCTAAATTCCTCTTCTGAAATCCATGTCGCCTCCTAAAACTCATCATCCTTCCACCGGACTAAGTATTCTTTCCTTCGCGAACTTTGCGTCCTTCTGACTTCACATTCCTCTAACACTTCGGCGATTTCCTCCTTGTCTTGTCGATCTGGAATCTGCACTGTCCAGTCGATGTTTGATACTTCTGCGCTGTTGCTTGTTGAACCTTCTTCAAACTTGTACAAATCTGAGACATTGAACGTAGGTGAAATGCTCAAGTCCTTCGCCAGCTCCAACACATAAGTTTTGTCCGAAATCTTCTTCAGAATCTTACATGGTCCAATCTTCTTCAGCTTCAGCTTGTTATAGGTTCCTGTCGGAAATCTCTCCTTCCGCAAGTGTGCATAGACTAAGTCTCCCTCGCTGAACAATTGTAGCCTCTTCTTCCTGCCGGCTCTCAACTTGTATGCCGCGTTGCTCTTTTCTATGCGCTTTCGCACATCCTTATTCATTTCTTTCATGTGCTCCGCAAATGATTCCCCGTCCGCGCTTTTCTTGATTTCTGTTGGTATCCCGACCAAATCTACCACTCCATGTGGGCTTCGTCCTTGAACAATTTGGAATGGGCTCATACCTGTCGATCGATTCACATAATTGTTCTACGCGAACTTTGCTTGCGCCAACACGTTCTCCCACTGCTTGGGTTTGTCGGCTGTCAAACATCTTAGAAGGTTTCCCAAACTTCTGCTCACTACCTTAGTTTGTCCATCCGTCTGTGGATGATATGCCGAGCTAAATTGCAACTTCGTGTCCAGTTTCTTCCATAGGGTTCTCCAGAAATGTCTCATAAACTTGGTATCTCTGTTCGACGTTATACTCTTTGTAACCCATGCAATCTGACTATCTCCTTGAAGAATAGTACAACAATGCCTGTGGCGTGACTTATCTTCCGACACGGAATAAAGTGTGCCATCTTCGAAAATCTGTCGACTACAACAAAGATTGAGTCGTTACTGTTATCACACCATAGTAGCCGGGCTACTATTTTTGTTGAGCGGATATCTGCACTTTCCAGAGCTTTGCTTTTACAAAGATCAGCTATGATGAGCAACATTATTTGAGATCACTTACAGATCAGAGCAGTGTATATCAGACATTGAGTAGACCTTGTGGCAATGCTGAGCCTTGAGAGCTTAGATTTGATGACAGATATGACCTTTTGTTCCATACAGTTTCAGTTCAGTGCCTAGAGTTCCAGAGGTTATTATTGTAGCAGTGTTTCAGTTGGTTCTAGATGATGGTTATTTATAGTGATATGACTATTGGACTTGTGATTGTTATCATTGATTATTGTCTTGTTGTTTTAGCCTATGTTTTAAAAATTGGTCAAATCGGTTTCAGAATCGGTTGATCTACCGATTTGATAAGGAACCGAATCAAATCGGTCTGCAAATCGGTTCGGTCGATTGGTTTGGAACCGAGCCGGCCGATCTGAACACTAAATCGGCCGGTTCAGTACTGAACTGGTCTAATCGGCCGAGTTATGTAAAAAATCAGCCGGTTGGTTGGAATTTTGTGTGGGTGCACGTGGACTAAAAAAAAAGCAATATCCCCATGGTGCAGTAGTACTTGGTGATATTAATGGTAATGTTAAATTCTCCTTATCTTTTATTTTTCATCCTTTTACTTAAATTTTTAACATTACCATTAATTGTTTCAGGATGTTTGAGAGTGGTTCCAACCTCATTGGACTTCATATGCAAAAAGTAGATTTTTAGATCCCATTCAAAATTCAACAGCCTTAATAGTTTTCAGGATTTTAGGATTGCAAGGTTTCCACCAGATTCTATCATGTATGAGGGTATGGAATTGACATTTAATCAAGCACATCAACCACTATATGTACCTTGATGTTGGTTGTGTTTTTTGGTGAATTCCTCTGTCATGACCTTAATAAAAATGTAATCTTCACTCATGCAAAATCACTTATCAAGCATGGGAAGCTCTTTCTACGTTATTTTAGCGATTGGATTAGGAAGTTTCATCAAAATTGTAGTGTGTTGAGCCATTGACTAATGTCTTTGGAGGGACAACTTTGAAATTCGAGTTAGAGGCAAGGGCTAGAGCCTAGAGGAGGGAGGCATAGGGTGCTATTGATGAATAGGATCCCAATATAGGCAATGATTCGTTGACATGTATGATTGATGATTTATATTTCACATTCATTTTCGTAAATGTCTTTGTTAATTTATTAATTTAATATATATATATATATATATATATTGCATTTCCTCATTTCCAAAATTTTGGGGGGTCACATTTCCCCTGTTTCGAAGTTTCCTTGTTTCCCTGTTTCATGCAACTTAGGTTGAAGTTTTTCAAACCCTCGTACAACAATTTTGAAGCAAACATGTGCCTGTTATGACCTTTGCAGCAGTAACAAGTCATGAAAATCACCTTAAAGGCTTAAAATAAATTGTGGGCAGTATTGTGGATGAAAGCAACCCTAAACAACAAGTATAGGTGCTCTTTGGCCTTCAAACAACAGGTCTGGGTGATAACAACAGTCCTAAAATCTTAAAAATGTTGTTTTTCTTTAAAATTTAAATATTTTATGTATTTTTGAGTAAAACGATTCATTAAATTCAAATCGACCGATTTATGACCGGTTCATTACCGATTTCGATTCCGATTCCGAGTTGACCCTCGACCAATTCCGAGTCCAATTTCGATTTTTCAAACATTGGTTTTAGCCATCTTCATAGCATTAACTTGGTATATAACTCATGATGTGGTAGTATTACTTAATAAATGAAATGAAATATATTGGTTGTTTTAAATAATGAATTGGATGTATTACTTGCACTTAAAGGTTCACTGACTATACCCATTGGTTTCACTACCCTCCTATGAGCATGAAAATCGTCTTTCATGATGGCTATGTCTGCTAGCTTAGGCTTCACATTCACCTGACTCCATCCATCCATGACCTTCCTTATTTTGGATTTCGCCCTGATTTGCCTTTTTGACTATTGATATGGAGGACTTCACCTTTTCTACCGCTGTGTTGGATTGCATCCATGTTTGTTTCGTGTCTCGGCTCTGAGTTGGTGACAAAACTTGCCCCTGGTGAGTTGGATTTTATGCCTAGATCATTCTAGTCGGTTGCCCCGATGTTTGGCTTAACACGGAATTCCTTCTAGTCACATGAGATGTTGTTGGCTAAAACCTGAAGCACTTGTACTATTTGTGGAAATTATTGGAAATCTCTTTTGAAAGCCTATGAACTTAAAATTCTAGATTGTGTTTATAAACACACGATGAATAAAGGCTAAAGCAATGAAATGCTAAAATACCCCACAAAGGGTATGGAAAGGTCTAAAAAGCAATGGTTAAACAAATGTTATATCTAAATATTGCTGACCTCATAAACGTAAATATGCCCCGGATGCAAGCTGTGATTAGTTGTGCTTTTTAGCGCATGTGAAATCTTAGAGGGGTCATATTGTTAGATTATGGTAACTTCGGGATGTCCTCCATGACTCAGATGCCTTGCATGGAGGGACATCGGTACCATAGGCATCGGGATGGAGTAGAGAGTGAGATGCACTCTACTCAGTGGCATGAGCCCAACAGGGGCTACATGCGGAGCTTCAGGGGAGATTGACCTTTGCATGCATGAGTATTGCATGACCTGCCAGCATTCAGTGTCTGCATGCAAAAGTGACTTTTTGCATGCACCGAAAATTAGGGTTTTGGCAAACTTAATTCATCGGTGAGATTATTTATAGAGGCAGGGGGTCCCCAGATGGGGTTACTCAGTTGTATCATCAGAGAGAGATACTGCCAGAGTGGGGGACGAATCTGTCCATGTGGGGCGACTTTTTGAGATAGAGAAGAGTTGCTGCAGGAGCTAGGAAGGTCAGATTTGAGCTAGATCAGTGACCTTCATTTCTAGAGAGGCTAGATACCCAGATCTGTGAGCTGAGAGAGCTCATCAGTGAGTTTAATGTGGAGATTGGAGGAGGTCGAGTTCTCTTGGAGGAGGATGTTTTTCCTGAGAAGGAGAAGCTCATTGTGAGTTGGATTGATCGATCAGGAGTCCGAGACTTCCAGGATAGCCTTGCCTCGAGATTTGAGGAAGGTTAGGGACGATCGGAGCTCAGATCTGTTGAGATCCGGAGCAGTATGAGCATTTGACATCCAGAGGGGAGGGCGCACTTGTGCATGCAGAGAGGGCCGATTTCATCAGTGGGCAGTCTTCAGAGCGAGCAGATCAGAGCAGAGAGATCTAGAGAGGGCAGATCTATTAGAGGCATCGTCAGAGCACTCAGATCCAGTTTGACAGTTAGGGCATACTTCTTTAGTGCATGCATCAGCTGGATGCATGCAAGTTAGAGGTTGTCCTGTTCAGAGAGGGATTGAGTTACCGGCTGAGGTAATTCTATATTGTACTGTCTTTTATACTTCTATATGCTCTGGGCTCGAGAGAGAAGATAGCCCCCTAGTCAGCTGGTTTTTCCCGAAAGGGTTCCAGGGTATATCTGTTGTCTATGCTGTTGATTGCATGTATGTGTTAGTTGGTAGATGCAGATCTAGTGGTTGAGTCTATGTTTTTATGAGTATGTACTGACATTGAGATTCATACTACTTGAGGTCTCAAACTGATCCAGAGGGAGTAGTGATCTCTGGATCTATATATATTTACACATATAGGCCAAAAAGGCCATGGAAATTAAATGAATGATCGTAATGAACTCGGATCAACTTGACATAGATATGATGCCAAGGTTGAATAAGCACTCTCTAAACAACTTACCCATTTGTGAGGCACTGCCATTCCCTTTGTTATCTTGTCCAGCATAGTGTGTAGCTCCCCTCCTTACCCGTCCAAAGTATCTCTTAGTTGAATTGGTCAAGTCATCCCTTTGTCTTAGCCTTCACCCTATCTTAGCAGTTAGACCATGTCCATTGGTGATTAAGTCTTGAAAGCTTTGGTGCAAGTAAATTATAAATAACACTAAATATCTATGTATTAATTGCCACTTGATTGATGTTAATACTTTAAGTTAAAGTTGTGAATATGGTTAAAGGAACATATCTTAGTCATTTGTTATGATCTATTCCTTGGTTGTATTTTGACCTAGTCAAACATAGTTTGACCATGGTCATTCTTGGGATTCGTGATGAGATGGACCACTTGTGCTTTATGATGTTGATGTATGGTCCCACATGCACCTGTTGATGATTCCATATGTTGGACATATGCTCCAGATGATGATTGATGCAGTCGGTCATGTTTATTATTATTTCGAGATCATCATATTTTACACTGTCCGGGTATGGTGGACCCTACATATGACCCCCACAGGTTGTCATGAGGTGTATGAGTACTCATCTCCAGTGGATTTGGGTCTTTTGGATCCATTGAGACACTTACCATTCAGTTCCGAGCACTTTTGGGCATGATATTAGCAGTTTTCCACCTGTTGACCAGTTTGGGCATGCTGATGAGGCCTGTCCAGTAGGGGCATTTGAGGCCAGTCGTTTCCTAGGGCGCTACAAAGGAAGGGGGTGGTCCAACCACTTGTTTTTACCATTATATTCCCATTCCAGACAACCTGGTACACTCAGTTTGACAGCGCAGGCACCCTGGATGGCAGTTTTGGTCAGTTTCAGGGTTTTTAGGAGGATTAAAAAATGGAATAAAAGGTCATTGAGAAATTTGATTTGGGTAATTGAGGCAAGGTTTTGGCACTTGGTCTTTTCAGCGGTCATCCATGATGTATCCCCCTTCTTCCAGATCAGTTGGCACTAGTCAGTGGGGTCCACATGGGCTACATGAGCTCATTTATTTTATTTCTCTCTCTAATTATGGGGACATGATTTGATCATTTGTATACTTGGACATGTCATTGAATCATGTGTTATGTTATTGTGCCACGGGGACATGCTAGTGAAGGGGATTAATACCTCCTAGCCCCATGTGCTCCTAGTGACTTGTCTTGGTCTTATTGTTGTGGCACATGTGTTATTAGCCACCCCCATGTATGATGTCACCCTCATTGAGCCTTTTAGGATATGACGTCATCACTTAGTTGAGTGATCCATGTCTTATATTGTATTGGCTCATCTTAGCCGTTGATTAGATTGTTATATCTTTTGATCTCAACCACTAGTTTTCAAAAGTGGTTTAGGGTTTTGGTCTTCCTCATCCTATAAAAGTGTGATGCACCTGCAACAATTAATTAATACGAAATGCGAAATAGCAGAAATGACAGAACTCAGAATCACTTTTATATTGATCACAGGCCACTTCGAGGGGGCAACCTCCTATGAGCAAGCTCAATACAAATAACTTCATGGTGCCTTCATAGGTCTCAACACACACTTATATACTAAGTCTAGGCGCCAATACCATGGGTCAAAACCACGGGCCACTACAAACTATGGATCAACAATACTACGGGCGACTTACAAAGCATATGCGCCAACAACAATAACACAAACTATTGATCAACAAATACTACGGGACGTCTTACAAAGCATATGTGTTCAACAACATACTAACAAAGTAAAGACATGGGTTCCTAACATCCCCTCCCCCTTAAAAAAAGCTTTGTCCTCAAAGCCTTAGATGTGGAAATTGTTGTTGAATCTGAAGGAGTGGTTCCCATGTAGCATCCTCTGGTTGCATGCTGTGCCACTGAATTAAGACCTCTGTGATAGAGCGAGAGCGAAGCTGACGTGTGCGCCGATTGAGGATGGCCTCTGGCTCCAAAAGGATGGATCCTTCATTATCCAGTTCGGGTAAAATCGTTTGTCCACTGATGTTGGTGCCAAGAACTTTCTTCAGACAAGAGACATGAAAGACTGGATGAATGCGGGAAGAAGGAGGAAGTTCCAATTTATAAGCAACGGACCCAATCTTATGAAGAATCCGATATGGCCCATAGAACTTTGGAGCGAACTTATGACGCCCTTTGAGTTTCAAGGAGGATTGTTTGTACGGCTGGAGACGAAGAAAAACCATATCGCCGACTTTAAAAGTGTGCTCAGAACGGTGCTGATCAGCTTGTTGCTTCATGCGATTTCTTGCCATGTGAAGATTGTCCTGCAAAATGCGAAGAATCTGATCGCGGTTTCGAAGGACCGTGTCAACCTCCTGAACTGGTGAATTGGTGGGGGTGTATGGAAGAAGAGCTGGAGGTGCCTGACCATAGACTGCTCCATATGGGGTCATTTTAGAGGCGGTGTGGTAAGAGGTATTGTACCACCATTCAGCGAGAGGAATCCACTTTGCCCACTGATGTTGTTGTTCCGAGGTGAAGCAACGAAGATAAATTTCCAAGCATTTATTGATAATTTCAGTCGGACCATCTGTTTGTGGGTGATACCCTGAACTCATCTTCAGTTTGGTGCCAGTGTGGCGAAATAGTTCTGTCCAAAAATGACTGGTGAAAGTCGCATCACGATCCGAGACAATGGAAGAAGGGATGCCATGAAAACGAAAGATCTGGTCTAGGAAAATTTGAGCGACGGAGGAGGCTGTATAAGGATGGCTGAGAGCACAAAAATGACTATATTTGGAGAGGTGATCAACCACAACGAGAATTATTGTCTTCCCGCCAGATTTAGGGAGCCCTTCAATGAAATCCATAGAAATATCTGTCCAAATCCGTGTAGGTATGGGCAAGGGTTCAAGCAATCCTGGAAGGAGTGTTGTTTCACCCTTATTGTGCTGGCAGGTATCACATTCGGCCACCATCTGTTGAATTGTCCTTTTCATGCCCTGCCAAAAGAAGTTACGCCGTGCTCGTTCATACGTTTTGAGGAACCCAGAGTGCCCTGTCGATGGAGAAGCATGGAGTTCATAGAAGACAGCCTGTTGAAGATCTGTGCTTTGGGGAAGCACCAGACGACCCTTGTATCGCAGAGAAGCACCATCCCAAGAGTAATGTGGTACATCAGAAGGGTTGTTGGTCAAGCGTTGGATGATTTGAGATAAGGAAGAGTCATTGACATAACCCTGTTGAACAGATTGCAACCAATTTGGAACAGGCATAGAAATAGCTGAAAGAGAACCTTGGGCATCAAATGTGCGAGAAAGAGCATCTGCCACAATATTGTCTTTACCCTTCTTGTAAGTGATCTCATAGTCATAACCCATGAGTTTGCTAACCCATTTCTGTTGTGTCGGGGAGGAGACACGCCGGTCCAAGAAATATTTCAGACTCTGGTGATTAGTCTTGATGCAGAAATGATTCCCTAATAGGTATGGGCGCCACTTCTGTACTGCATGTAAAATAGCCATCATTTCCTTCTCATAGGTAGAGGCAGATAAATTCTTACCTGAAAGGGCTTTGCTGGTGAACGCAATGGGGTGTTCATCTTGAAGGAGAACAACACCAAGTCCATTGCCGCAAGCATCACTCTCAATAGTGAAGGGCTTGGAAAAATCGGGCATAGCTAGCACAGGTGTAGTACACATAGCTTGTTTTAGTTTGTCAAATGCACACTGAGCAGCAGGTGTCCATGTAAAAGCATCCTTTTTCAATAGAGCAGTTAATGGAGCTGCAATCTTCCCATAATCCTTGACAAACTTGTGGTAGTAGCTAGTCAACCCCAAAAAACCACAAAGGCTCTTGAGTGTCTGAGGATGCGGCCAATTGTTCATGGCATCGATTTTGGCAGGATCCACGCGAACCCCTTGTGCTGAGATAATGTGCCCGAGATACTCAACTTCCTTCTGTCCAAAAACACATTTAGACTGCTTGGCATGGTGATGATGGTCAGAGAAAAGTTGCATGACAAGATCCAGATGCTGGAGATGTTCATCCCATGTTTTACTGAAGATGAGGATATCATCAAAGAATACCAGAATGAATTTCCGCAAGTAGGGTCGAAATATTTTATTCATTAAGGCCTGGAATGTGGAAGGAGCATTAGTGAGGCCAAAGGGCATGAGCAAAAACTCATAATGGCCATCATGTGTGCGGAAAGCTGTTTTAGGGATATCATCCTTATGAACCCGAATTTGATGATACCCAGAACGAAGATCCAACTTGGAGAAAAAGTGAGCCCCATGAAGCTCATCAAGAAGCTCATCAACAACAGGAATTGGAAACTTATCCTTGATGGTAAGGTGATTAAGTGCTCGGAAGTCAATGTAGAGGCGCCATGACCCATCTTTTTTGCGGACAAGAATAATTGGAGAAGAAAAGGAACTAGTGCTTGGGCGAATAATACCTTGCTTCAATAAGTCCCGAACGAGCATTTCAATCTCCGTTTTTTGGTGAAATGGGTAGCGATAGGGCCTGATGTTGGGAGGAACGCTGCCAGGAAGGAGCTGAATATGATGGTCTTCTAGCCTGGAAGGTGGCAATCCCACTGGTTCAGCAAAGACACCTGTATATCGATCCAGAATTTGTTGTAGATCCAAAGGAGTAGTGGAGACAGCTGATGGTTGCATCTGAATGGAATGGATCTGAGCGATGACACCATGTGAATTCTTCTTGAGGAGTTTCTCCATGCGATGTGAATTGATGATGCTGAGAGAACTTGGTTGTAATCCTGTCAATGTGTGTTTTTGTCCATTGAGGGAAAACTGTATCCAAAGTTCAGCAAAATCCCATAAGATAGGGCCAAGTGTGCGTAGCCATTGAGCGCCCAAAACCACATCACATCCGCCTAAGGGCAAGGCAAACATGTCAGAGCGCAAGGTATAATCTCCCATAGAGATACGCACATTTCGACACTTCCCTTTGCAAGGTAAGGTGCCCCCATTGGCAACCATGATTTCAAAGTTGGAGCAAGGATGGATAAAACAATCAGCTTGTTTGGCGATCCGAGGGTCAATGAAATTATGAGTGCTACCAGAATCAATGAGTATTGTAAGAGGAAGCTTCTTGAAGTAACCCCTGACCCGCATTGTTTGGGGGGTGGTGATTCCAGCTAAAGCATGGAGAGATATCTCTGGCTGGTCATCCTGAGACGGAGGGTCAATAGGCGGTTCCTGAATGTCGACCGGAGCATCCAGTGTTTCTTGATCTTCGTCACCAATTTCAGAGGTAGGCGGAGACTCCACATCCAAGAGATAGAGCTTTTGCTGAACACATCTATGTCCCCGAGTGAATTTCTCATCACAATTATAGCAAAGCCCCTTTTCTCTGCATGCTTGCATCTCTGTTTCAGACAAACGATTGATAGGAGTCGGTCGAGGAGCCTGCGGTATAGGTGGTCGCTGAGAACCCATATTTCGGAAGGGAACAAAAGTGGGCTTGGAGCGCTGTTGGGCTGCAATCTTGTCTTCTGCCAACTTAGCCAACCCTAGGGCTTCCATCATGGTGGTGGGACAGAACATTTTGACCTCAGAGCGGATGGCATCCTTTATACCACTGATAAAACAACTCCGGTAAAAGTCATCAGACAATCCTTCGGTGTGGTTGGCTAGGTTCTCAAATTCAGTTTGATACTCTCTCACAATGCCAATTTGGCGAAGTTTAGTGAGGGCTCTAGTGAAGTCATCAAAAGCACTAGGACCAAATCGTTGCAAAAGGAGCTGGCAAAAGTCTGACCATTTGGGCTCTGGATGAGCCTTGATGTACCAACGGTACCATTGAAGAGCTTCCTGTTCCAAGTGAAAGGATGCCAGTGGAACTTTGTTGACATCAAAAGTATTATGCAGACTGAAATACTGTTCTGCACGATAGATCCATCAAGTTGGATCAGTACCATTGAAGCGAGGAAAATCAAGCTTCGGACCACGGAAATTGCTGGAAGAAGAGAACCCATTGTCTGATGAAGACTCGGAATGCCGTTTGTTGTTCATAGCTGAATGTTCAAGATGGAGGCCGAGAAATTTTTCATCAAGATCCTGGAGTTTGGCTTGGATGGCTGCAAGTGCTTCTTCCATGGTTTTTGCTCCTGCACGGGTGACAACCATAACCAGGAGTTTTTTTTTTTTTTTTTTTGGTTTTCCTGACTGGGTAGGAAAATAAAAACAGAAACTGCTTCAGTAAGGGAAAATCTGGACTTAGGAAAAAATCTGAAGAGTAATTGGGGTTTGACTAGGTGTTGGACACTGTCGACTAGACAGGGAAGCAAAAATGAGGATTTCAGAAGCGGGGTGAAAGAATGGGAAAATTTGGCAGAGGGGGACAAAGAAGCAGAATTCAGAAAGGAACTCTGTGGTAAAATTTGAAGGTGATTGGGTGAAATCTGAGGAAGTTATGGCAAACCCTAAAAATAGACAAATGTGGACTTTCGGGCTTTGGGAAGAGGAATTGGGGATAGGGTCCTCAGGAATGAAATATGCAGAATGGGATGACAGGGGTTCCCCGAAAATTTCAAGGGAAACAGAGTGAAAACAAGGGAGATATGGACAAAAAACTGAATCTTATACTTTTTTTTTTTTTTTTTCAGACTAGAGCGGCTACGGCTCGGAAGGGATCTGGAACAGCGCCGAATGGATTGAAAATGGTTGGATCTGGAATGGCTTGCAAAATGGATCTGAAACGGCGCAGTAGTGATCGATAATAGTTCAGCTGAAAGTAGATATGGACCCCAGGTATGTGCGGCTTCCTAACAGTTCAGGGGTTTCACTCGGCCACCAATGCTGTCTAACGGCTTGCATATTGGGGCAGTACCCCTCACTCCACGGCTCAGGTAAAACTGATAACCGCTTTGCCACAAACGATAGCTCTTGGTTTACCTCACGGGTGGGAACTAGTCAATCAGGTAGGGGTCGTTGCCCTTTTCGCTGGCAGGTCCTCTCAATGGGCCAGCTACTTCGGGGTTCCTGTGGTACTCCTCACAATGAGTTTTAGGGCTTATGCCCAAGTACTTCCCACAGTTAAGCGGATAGGGATTATTCCCAAATCCGAACCTGCAACAGATGCGAAAAAAATTGGCAGAAATTTCAACCAGCGAGCCCAAGAAAGTGCTCTGATACCAGATGTGATGCACCTGCAACAATTAATTAATACGAATATGTGAAATAACAGAAATGACAGAACTCAGAATCACTTTTATATTGATCATAGGCCACTTCAAGGGGGCAACCTCCTATGAGCAAGCTCAATACAAATAACTTCACGGTGCCTTCATAGGTCTCAACACACACTTATATACTAAGTCTAGGCGCCAATACCATGGGTCAAAACCACGGGCCACTACAAACTATGGATCAACAATACTACGGGCGACTTACAAAGCATATGAGCCAACAACAATAACACAAACTATTGATCAACAAATACTACGGGACGTCTTACAAAGCATATGCGTCCAACAACAACATACTAACAAAGTAAAGACTTGGGTTTCTAACAAAAAGGAGGAGACCCCCTCACTGTAAAGGCACCTTTTGGGCTCCCAGAGAACTTGGAATACAATACTATTTTTGGAGATCTACTTCTTGGCTTTGATTGGGTTGCTCTTATACATGATCATGCATCTTTGCTTGTTACAGGCGGATTCGACATCAACAGAGGGAGGCCGAACTGCTTTGGAGCAAGAGTGGGACTTGCTTTATGGGAAGATTGTAGGGGTTGGTCACATCCCCCATGGGAAAGACGTCTTCATCTTGAGGGAGTTTTTCAATTGTGTTTTGTCCATTGATTGCTTCTTTGATATGACATGCTTAGATCTCATTGATTTGTGGATCAAATCTAACATCTTGTAGTTTGATTTACAGGTGGAATGGGACATCTCTCCTCCTAGGGCTTGGATGATTTTGCTTGAAGACATTTGGATCTAGCTTGGAATTGTAACTAAGGGCAAGGATCATCCATATACAAGGTAGCCGCAAGCATTTGAGGTAAGATCGACAAGGTATGTATCCATTTCGCTTGTTTTCTATCCCATTGGTCACATAAACCCTAATAATCAAAACCCTCATTTTACCTTTTTTTAGATCTACTTGGATCTAGCTTGGCTTTGAGTATAACATTTAAAACCCACCTCTATGGTATCCACGACAATTCGGATCTATAGTTTGGTGTTGTTTGGACCACATTTGACCCACTTCCCAAGGCACATTAGCCTCTCCAATGCAATTCGCATTCCCTTGAAGAGGCTAGTTTGGCTAGTTCCCAAACGTGGGTAGGTGAGATGTTTGTTGCATTGAATAGATCTAGCCTTGAAAATCTACCCCTAGTGCTTCACTTTTGTGATTTTCACCTTGTGGGCCCCATTCCTCATTTTGAGGGTTGTGCCCCACTTGGGTCACTTGGTGATGCATTAGATCTAGTGAGATCTAGCCATGGCATGCCATTGATCTTGAAAACCCACCTCACTTTGCATCTTGACTATCCTGATCTATAATTTGGTGGACATCCGACTCCATTTGCCCCTCCATCCAAGGCACTAGTCATCCTTGAGTCAATTCGCATTCCTTGGGTAGGTGGCTTTTTGCTAGATCCCACATTTTGGTATTGCTAATTCTTGTCCATTCCATAAATCCATGCCATAGCATACCCCTAATACCATCTCATTTCAACTTTGACCTTGTGGACCCAACTTGGACCAATTTCCACATTTTAAGGAGTGGGTCCCACTTGGCTAATTTTCATGGTACTAAGTCATCTTTAGATCTATTAATTGAACCTCATAAGTGGCCTTAGTCATTCATTGGTTGAAGAACTTGTCACTCTTTAAGCCTCTTCAACCACACCTTAACCCTTGGGTCCACTTAACTTTCATAGATCTAACTCACCATTGATCTCCTTGTTTCATCATACACATTTCCCTAGGAATCTTTGGGTTAGCTAGTCTTCATTGATTGTCTAGGGTCTCCCCCTTGATCTTGATTAGTCTTGATCTAAAGTGAAGAGGGCCTCGGTTGACGTGATTCCCAGCTTGCATTGGGAACCGTGGCATCTCTTGGATCACCTCTTTAGTTGTCCAACACCTCAACCATCCTGGATGGGATACTTTTAGGAACAACTACAAGTTGTGTGATAACAATTACCTTGCTACGTCTTCGACAATCCTAGTACAAAATCCATGCTCAGGTGCTCCCATGGGGTATTCGACACTGGTAATGGTGTATATAACCTCTTATTCTAATTTCTTCCCTTTGCCAACTGGCAAACTTGACATTGTCGAACCCACCCTTTTCGACATCCGCTGTCATTCCTGGCCAATAATACTTCTCTTCGACCAACGCCTTGGTCTTGTCGATGCCAAAATGACCTGCTAATCTGCCACTATGCAGCTCTCGGATTAGGTTCTCTCTTACGGATCCTCTGGGAATACACAACTGTTGTACCTTGCATAGGTATCCCTCTTGGATGAAATAATCCGAGTATTGCGTTTTGTCAACAATCCATGGTTCGCTACTCGCCTTCCATGCTTTCGCGAAATCCTCGTCGGCCTCATACTCCGTCTTCACCGACTCTATTTTTGTTGTCTGAACTGTCGTCGTGTTCAACAATGCAACTCTTCGACTCAACACGTCAGCAACCTTGTTCGAGTTGCCCCTCTTCTGTCGCAACATGAAGGTATATCCCTGCAGGAATTCGACCCACTTCATGTGCTGCTGATTCAACTTCGACTGAGTGTTCAGGTACCTCAGTGCTTGGTGATCTGTGTACAACACAAATTCCTTGGGCAACAAATAATGCCTCCACTTCTTCAACGCTTGGACAATAACATAGAACTCCTGGTCGTAGACCGAATATTTTCGTTTCGCATCATCCAACTTCTCGCTGAAGAATGCAATTGGTCGGCCTTCCTGGCTCAACACTGCTCCAATTGCCATTCCACTCGTGTTGCAATCGACTTGGAAAACTTTGTCGAAATCTGGGAGCGCTAACATTGGGCTCTCAGACCTTTTCCTTCAACTTGTTGAAAGCTCTCTGGGCAGCTTCCATCCACTTAAACTCCCCTTTCTTCATGCACTCTGTCAAAGGTGCACATATCCGATTGAATCCTCGGATGAACTTCCTGTAGAAACTAACAAGTCCATGGAAACTTCGCACTCCTGTCGTGCTTGTCGGTTCTGGCCAATCCAATATTATGTTCACCTTCTCTGAGTCCATCACTAACCCTTTACCCGAGATTACAAATCCCAAGTACACCAGTTCTTCCTTCATGAAGAAACACTTTTGCAGGTTCACCATCAGCTTGTCTTCCTGCAATTTCTGCAATACTTGTCGAATGTGCTCCAAATGTTCGACCTTGGTTCGACTAAATATCGAGATGTCGTCTAGGTACACTACACGAACTTTCCCAAAAATGGCTTCAGTACCTCATTCATGAACTTCATGAATGTACTGGGTGCATTAGTCAATCCGAATGGCATGACTAACCACTCATGCAGCCCTTCCTTCGTCTTGAATGTTGTATTCCATTCATCGCCTTCTCTGACCCTGATCTGGTGATAACCACTCTTCAGGTCGATCTTGGTGAAGTATCTTGCTCCACTCAAACAATCCATCAAGTCGTCCATTCTCAGCAATGGGAACCGATACTTGATCGTGATCTTGTTGATGGCTCTGAAGTCTGTACACATCCTCCATTCTCCACCCTTCTTTGGTGCTAGTACAACTGGTATGGCACACGGGCTTGGATTCTTTGATCAATCCTTTGTCCAACAACTCCTGGACCTGTCAATTGAGTTCCTGACCCTCTGTCGGAGTCATCCTATGTGGTGCCTTGTTTGGAAAACTCGATCCTAGAATCAAGTCGATCTGATGGGATATGCTTCTTGTTGGTGGCAATCCCGTCGGTGCCTCGTCGACTACTATGCTCCGAAACTCGTCAAGCATCTCTTTGACTTCGATCAGAATCCTCTCCATTGTCGACCTCTTGACACATGGTCCCTTCAGAATGATGGCGAAACATCCCAACTGTTTCTCCTCCTCTGCGAGGAATTCCTTGGCTGAGCACATCAGCACTTGCTTCTCCCAATAGTTGCTCTCGCAATGCTTGCAGTTGGCTTGCTCCTCCTGCTTCGGCTTTAGCGTTCTCCGTGTGCCATTTTTCCACACTGTGACTGTGTTGGCTCGACCATCATAGATCATCTTCTGATCATATTGCCATGGTCTTCCTAACAACAGATGACATGCGTCCATTGGGATCATGTCGCATAGTACATTGTCTTCAAGCTTCCCTACCTTGAAGTTAATCAGGCACTGTCTGGTTACCTTCACATGGTGACCCTTCTGCAACCACGATATTTTGTATGGATTCGGGTGTTCTTGACATCTCAAATCCGATTTGTCGATGACCTTTGTCGACACAAGATTATTTGTACTGCCACCATCGACTATGGTCTTACAATACCTGTCGCCGATTAGCACTCTAGTCCGAAAGATAGCCTTTCGTTGTGCCAGCTCCTTCTCGTCGCGTCAGTCGTCCTGAACCAACATTCTCCTGGCCGTCATAGTTCGACCTTTTCCTCTACTCTCTTCGCCACTGTCGGATGTCGATTCCTCCCTCTCGTCGACTTGCTCCTCTCTTCGACGTCTGGGTTTCAACTCATCCACCGCGTGTAGACTCTCTGGGCACTCATAGGACTTGTGTCCCACACCTCGACACTTATCACAAACTACAATTGGTCTGTTAGCTCCTTTCGTCTCTGTCGGACCAGTTCGACCATATGCACCCCGACCACGGATCTCTCGACCATCCCGTCGGTTACCTTGCGTTCTCTCTCTGGTCGCTATCCCTTCCTTACGTCGGTTGTCTTCGACGACTTCTCTCCTGGTTCCGCTAATTTGGCCCTTCGCGGAAACAGTCTTCGTGCCTCGACCAATCATCCTCTCTCTGGTCGATGCGGATTTCCTCGACAGTTTCTCTTCTACCTTCAGAGCTAATTGGCAGGCTTCACCGACTGCTCTGAACCTTAACAGGCTCAACTCGTCCTGGATGGCATACTTCAAGCCATTTATGTATCTTGCGACAGCTTCTTCGCCTTTGTTAGTTTGACCCGACTGAATCGATAGTCTGTAGAACCCTTCCGTGTACTCTTTCACGGTCATCTCTTTTTGTTGAAAGTTTTGCAACTTCCTAAACAAAGAAATCACATAGTCGTTGGGCAAGAACTTCCTCTTCAACTTGGCAACCATCCTGTCCTAAGACTTGATTTTCTGCTTGCCTTTCTTGACTCTATCAGCCTGCACATTGTCCCACCACAATGAGGCATGACCTTTCAACCTCAGACATGCAGTCTTAACCCGTTTAAGATCCTCAATCTGCTCTATGTCGAAGTATTTCTCCATCTCTCTGAACCAGTCTATCAAGTCTTCTGGGTCCAGACTTCCCGAGTAGGTAGGTACATCCATCTTTGTTCTACCCCTCATCTTTGACAGTAGCTTGATCAGGTTGTCTTCTGGTTCCTTCTCGACAGCTTCCTGTGCTTCCACCTCCTCGACTTCCTCGTCGCTGTGATCTAGCGCATAAGGAATACCACCACGTCTTTGGTTCTCTTTGATTGTTGCAACTTCGCTCGTCAAGCTTCACATTGTTCACATGCACTTGTTGAACATTTCACGATCAACTGTGACTGCTGCGCCACACGTTCTTCGTCCTACACCTCAGACATTAACGCCTCTTTGAGCCATTTTCAACCCTAGCTGAAATCTTCACTCGTCCAATTGCAACCGGACTTCACAACTGTGCACAACTCTACCCAACCGCAGCTGGAGCTGTTCACGCACATGCAGGTTCTTCCTGCTCTGATACTAAATTGGCGCAAGCTAGGTCGGTCAGACCCTCTTGCTTAACTATGACACACAACAACACAAGTGCTCACAAAGCTGGTCGTGAACTGAATGCCAGAAGCTGGCTTCTATTAACTGAATCGGTTACAACGTGCAAATACAAAGTAAACTAAACTAGTCGGCCTTAGCCTTTTACAATATATAGAAATGGAATGTCTCTCTGTGTGTTATTGGCTTCGTGTGATCCTCCTCCCTCTCACGGCCTCTGCTGAATGAAAGTGCTCGATGAGCTATGGATGAACAATCCCCTGTTTTGTGCCTTCGCACTGCTCTTCTACCCTGTTGTTGCTCTTCCCGAGGTCACTCTGTTCCTTGAGACACTCTTCCTCTGGTTGCCGAATCCTCCAGATCCTGTAGACCTGCAGTTGTCAGGGCCCTCTGGTTGTACTGCACAACCTCTTCCTTTGGTGACATCTGTCTTGATCCCAACCACCTTCACAACTGCTCATAACTTCCTCAACAACCCTGAACGACTGCTAAGTACTCCTTTTTGACTTCTGCGCTTCTCTGACTCTATGAAAGCCCATGCTCTGCCTCGACCATACTGCACTTCGTCATCTTCACTTAACTTCCACGGCTGCCAATCCGCCCCATCCTCCACGCTTGGCTTTCGCTGCAATCCATCGGTGTCGTCGTTCGACCACATGTCGGCCTTCGACGCCTTTGCTGCTTCCCGTCGTTTGTCGACTTTCGACTTGTCGACTCTCGACCTCTCACTTCTGTCGACCGCATATCGACAACTTCTGCTCGACTGTCTGGCTTTGACTTGCCAGTCTTAACTTCCGTACCAATGGCCGTCGGCACTCCCTCTGGTCGGTCTCCGCTGTCGATCAACTTTGACTGCTTTGCCTAGGTCCCGATGCTCCTGCATCATTAAATAGAAAAGAGGGTGCATTAGCTATATATAAAGATAAGGATGAGTTGGATCCAATCTAAAATCAACTTTATTCTTGAGAGCCAACTCAAAAATTTGCGTTCTTTATGAGAGACAACTAAAAAATCAGCTTTGCTTATGAGATGTGTGCCCACCTTGAGAGAGAAACTCAATCTTGCTAAGATTTGTATGAGATCACCAAGATTTAGATTTTAGAAAACTCAGAAAGGTTGCCGCTTTACTTTGCCACCACTGTAGACATGTCTCCGACATGTTTCCTCGACTTTTTAAGATGTTGATTTTTTCACTTTTTATATTTTTTGGCCTTTTTTATTCATTTTTTGAGAAAAAATGAAATTAAGTGATAAATAATCTCTAATTTCACTCTCGAAGTGGGTGCTCTTGGTTAGAAAATGAGCACCCACATGGAAAAATCCACTTCCTAGTACCACTTTTATGACTTAGTGAATTTTTACAATTAATATAGGTTGCTTTTTACGAAAATAATTAAAAAAAAATAACAAAAAATTAAAAACACCTAGGTGACTCAAAAATAAGGACTAGCATGGTAATATACATCGATAGTAGGCTTTAATAACCACCTAGGCCCTAACCACCAAGACAATTACTCCAACTTTAGAGGATTGAGTGAAAAACTCGACAATTATAAGTCGCTGAAAAGCAACATATAATTAACAAGGAAAAAACACTCTAGAGTAATTGGATTGATGTCTAAGTCCTAGGAAGGCCAATCCTTTTACATAAGTTCATCATGCTACGTCACTTCATTACAATTCCCCATGGGCTATGAACATGCGAAAAAAGAAAAAGGGGCAAAAAGTGGCGTGATGGACTTTTGAACTCTGATAATGAACGATTGAATTGTTCAATCTTCAACGGCTCATTAAAAATCCATCAAGTGCAACTTGATGGGTAACGGGAGTCATTTTGATCCACTTCCTTTTTGGTTTCATATCGGTTCTGAATTAATTGGCTTTTAATTGAAACTTTTCCTAAGTTTTAATTTAAAAAGCGTAAGTTTGATTTACATAAATTTGAGCAGTCTACAAAGGCATTTCAGGGGTGATTTGAGCAGAGATATGAGCACATATGATCTTTAGAGGATGTTTGGATTCATGACGAGCAGTTTTCCCTTTCAGTTCAGATTGCTACATGAATATTTGGATTAATGGCATTTAATTAAAACTTTTTCCTAAGTTTTGATTTAAAAATGCCTATGTTTTATTTGGCTAACACGTAAGCTATTGCGGGAAGTTCCAGATGATGATTTAGCATGATGAGTCACTTTTGGTGATTATGTGGATATTTCCTAGTGGCTTCTGGATGTTCAATGGACCTTTTTGATGACATGTCACATTCATGTACATATGTCATTGGTTTAGAGGAGAATTCATGAGATTATTGACATGTGGCACTTATCTTTGTTTTATTATTGACATGTGTGAGGGATATTCATCCTAGAGAGGTGCACTTGAATTTCCATCACACATATGCATGGTTGACTCTCTAGGGAGGTGCACTTGTTCAAGAGGGGCACACTTGCTGGTTTCACTCCGCTTTTTTTTCACATGGTTTTGGAGATTGCTCATGGTATTGGCACTACACACGGTACTTGCACATGGTTTTGGATGTGCACATGGTTTTTGCACATAGTTTTGTATCACCCATTGTATTCTCATCCATTGTACTGACATTGCTAGAGCACCCTCAGCTATAAAAGGAGAGGTCGCCTTTATTGTAAAGTGGAGTTTGGTTTTGAAGAGATATACTAAAGTAATACTGAGAGCTGGGTTTCCATTTTGTGAGATTATGTCATTGTGCTTAGATCTTTAGAGTAGTGTATGGATTTCCGAGTTTGCTTCCATAGTTGCTAAACAATGGGGATGTTACACAGATTTGGCAATGTTTGCAATAGAGATTGGCATGAGCAAGAGTGATGAGACATTCTAGTGGACATGTATTATAAATTTATATTTGTCTTTATCTATTATGTACTTCAGTACACTTACCTATTTTCTCCTTGCCCCTTGCGAGTGACAATCCAAATTCTTCTCTCAAACAATCTATTATATTGGAGACTTGGTCATCTTTGATCACTTTCCCCACAATTTTGTACCATGTGTTGCAAAAATCATCAATTTATCAGCAACATTGTGATGTTTACTCCAGTACAAAAAAGCGCCCTCAAGAACATCTGTTTCCTTCTAGGAGGTTACAAGTTCAAATTTGGAGGGGGTAGGGTATGTACGCCTCCATATAATTTAACAGTCAAATCACTGCATGGAGGGGGTCCCTTGTCCAACAAACAAGGGGGTTTCACACACCAATTTGGTGTCTGGCTTGGCTGTGACCTTGGTGTGAGACAAGGGACCCCCTCCGCGCAGCGATTTGACTGCTAAAGTCTATGGAGGTGTATATACCCTACCCTCGTTCAGATTTGAACCTGTGACCTCCTAGGAGGAAACACATGTTCTTAATCATTAGGCCCACTCAAGCTGTGTGTGTGTGTGTGTGTGTATTGTATTTTTAAGGTTGTCATCTTTGCCAATTTCTTCCCTGATTTTTTTGATGTCCCAAATTCATGACCCCCAAGAATATTCTGCTGATGTTGATGTTTGCAACATTGCTCTATGTAGTTAATACAGATGGGTGTACAACATGTGGTCAGTTTCAACAATCTTCTGTTATTCTTGCATACATATCCTTGTTTTTTTTTTTGGTAAATATCTTTCCATTATTTTTCCCAAATAAATCAGTGTTAGAGCCCTAAGGTTAGGGATATTTTAGGGTTCCACAATGTCAACTTCCTTGGAGATTTCTTCCTGTCCAATATTCTCCTTAGATCTCTCTTCGACTAGTTCAGGAAACAAACAAGGAACTTATTTTTGCTTGCACTGTTTCCATTTTGTTTTTGGCAGTTTATTTCCATGCTTTTTTTCTACTGTTGCAGGTCCTAGTTGTGGCTGTCAAATCTGATGGGTTTTAGACCATTTTGCTGGTTTAAACCCCCATTTTGAAGGTTTTTGACTCTTGAGACCATTCTGTTTGTTTTTAGCCCATTCTGCTGATTTAAACCTTCAAGATGGTCCCACACTTGTGATTTTCCCATAAACTCCCCAATTTGTGATTGTAACCCGCCGATCCCATTTTCTTGTTGTTAACACTTTATGGCTCCCTGTAAAATCTCCAGTCACTTCAGAGGCTCCTAGGACTCCAACCTTGCCTGAATCTTGGCTAAATAAATGCAGGTGCAACAATGTCTCTTGCTGGAAACCCCTGTTACTGAGTAACAACAATAGTTCTAGCTACAATAGGATTTGCAAGCTAAAATGGTGCCTCCAGTCGACACCTAGGATGACTTCAAGAATGTCTTCTGCAAGCTGTTCTACCTGTTAGGGTACAAGGATGCGTTGATTTTGAAGTGGCTCCAACTGTGGCAGATCTGGGGACAATTTTTCCAACAGTTCATTGACTTTCAACAAAAAGCAGAAAAAACGGACAGGAAATTGCACCAAGAATAATGAAGAGAATACAATGGGTGAAGTAGCAAAAACCTTGCAGAAGCAAAAAGATCATACTCGAAGGGAACGTATTGTTGGTATAAACCTAAGGTATCACAAGAATGAAAGGCCTGCGAACAGGATAAGAATAGATGGAAGTCAAGGAAGGAGCAGGAAAGGAGTTCAGCTGTGAAGTAGCATAAGTAGGAAGAAATGTTGCAAAAGCAATTTAAACAAGCTCTTAAACAGACAGAGCAGATTAGAAGGGAAATACAGCAGAAGGATAGTCTTCAAAGTGTCTCTGGAGAAGGGGTTGGAAGAGTCGAAGGGAAATGTAGATTCTGCAAAGGTTAGAATGCAGAATATAAGAAGACAAAGTCCCAGGAGAACTTAGTGAAGATCTCACAGGTGTTGTTCACCGAGAAGAATGAATCTGAAGGGAACCTAACAGCAATTTCTGATAGTCATATTCCAGGAGAATCTGTAAATGAAAATGTTGCAAAAGAAGAGGAAATCTTTGAAAAGACAAGGGAGGAGACCATAAAAAGAACGAATCTAATAAGATGTTACTAGAATTGGAAAATGAGTTTCCCTGGCAAAAAGGAAGATAGACAAACTGAGATATGAAGAGTTTAACTTTCTTCAGTTGATAATCTTAAGTATACATTTGGAGCCAGAAATTGAGGAGTGAGGAGTGAGAAGATAAAGCACGCTCTAGTAAGCTTGTATGAGAAAATCCATACAGGTCTAGATGGTCATACAAATTGAAAATAATCTAGGAACTGTTCTTAGTTCTACAAGACCTCTTAAATTAGAAAGAGTTCCAAGAGGATAATTATTGATTGCACAGTGAGAGTTGCTGTCTGCTAGAGAGTGAATTAGAACAAACATTAGTAGTGCAAGAAAAAAAATATAAGTTTGGTAATGTTTTGTTGGAACTGTGGAGTAGAAATACTCATTCTGATATTGCCAGGGAGACATTAGGTTTTGGAAGCCTCTGAAAATTGCATTGTAAATTATCATGAGATACAGTGTAGATGTTAAATGCATACAGAAATTTTTAAGTTTGATTATCCTGGAATAAAAACTGGAAGTGATGATTAATTCTGGGAGAAATTTAAGTCTTAATAGAAAGTTAGGGATTCAGAAGGTAGAATAGTGGAAATACAGGGGGGAAATAATGAGCCATGGGAAAGTGAGATTACGGAATGGGAGTTTATAAGAAAAAGTTTTTGATGAATTCATTGAACCGGAGATGGTCAGCTTTAATATCTACATTTGGTAATTCACCGAATTTGAAGAATAAGGTTTCATCTAAATTTAAGTTGTCTGAGATATTACAGGAAGAGGATCAGGATGTGGATCATGTAGGGATTGCTGGAGGAAATTTAAGTTGTCTGGGATATTACAGGAAGAGGATCAGGATGTGGATCATGTAGGGATTGCTGGAGGAGACCTTAAGCACAGTGTTCAACCAAGTTTCCAGGATGGGGAAACGTGTCCGGGGGATGTGTGGAGACACCTCCCAAATTTCAGGAAACATCAAGGGAAATGTTGGGGTTCCCTGTGATGGGAACCCCATCCAAAATTCTAGAAACTAAAATTTTAGATATATGAAAAACATTGACAAGTCACAAACGTGAATAATACAGCATGAAATAAATATTCACATTCACTTTAGGGTTTTAATTTTTTAGTGTTTTTCCCAAGGTCGTTGAGTATTAAGATCTTTGAGGGGGGCAACCTGGCATCCCCCTTTTGTAGGGAGTGCCCAGACTCCCCCACAAAAGGTAAATGCCCCCATTTCTTGGGAATCTCCTTGCATTTCCCCAAACAGGGAACATGGTGAAGTGTGGGTGGCATACCCCATGCTTGGGAGACTGCATACCCGTGTAACACTGCATAAGCATATATAAGTCAAAAGATTTTAAATCAGCGAGCCATGATATCCAGTGATTCTATTTGAAGATGAGGCAGTCTTTGTTCAATCAGATCAGATCAAGGTTACATGAACCATGGGTGCGATCAGAATCAGCTGAAGAATCCGATACAGGTGCGGCACTTATCCCACAATTAGGAATTGGGGATTCGGAACCCTAACCCTAATTATCCTACATTTATCCTACATAAACCGCTTTAGATTAGTCAAAACGAGGTGGAAGAATCCTATGAAGAATCCGAGAATCTGATTCTGAAGAATCCGATTCAGGTGCGGTACTCTTTTGAAATTGGCAACTCGACTTAGGAAACAGAGATGGTAAGTGGAGTTGAGTACAACCTAGAGTCTGATATGAAGAGGCGAGATGATGTTGGTAAGGACAGTTGAAAGATGAATAGGTTGGCTTAAGGATAACTAGTAGGGCAGGGGTCAGATGCTGTTGATGGCCAATTTGATTGTTAGTGGATTATCTAAGTAGGATTGAAATGGCACCAAAAGGAAAATGTGCATACCACTTAAAGAGAACTATTTGCGTAGAGAGAAGTGAGGTGCTCTACATCCCTGGAGGAGATGTTCAACACTTTGTTTGTGTGTTTAACATGAAAAATTTGAAAACCAAGAGCCAATATCTTACTTCTCTTAATTTCCATGAAGTCGAAAAACAAAGAGCCAGCCTATTATTTATCTTACTTTAAAAATATTTGACAATAACAACAATAAATAAACTAACCTAGATCCATCTCAAGTTTCAACTTTTGATCTATTATGCATTTAGAGTGATACAAAAATTATTGATGTTTTCACTTCAAGTTTTTTTATTCCTCTTGTTGCTTGATATCATGGTTAAAGTGGATCTATGCTAGTTAAAAGAGTGCTATATATGATTGGTTTGAAATGTTTGGAATTTTGGTGTGTGGCAAGAGAGTGGTTTGTTATTGCGTTTGTAATATTCAATCTCTGATGTTGCAGAATCAAAGAGACTAACTTCTGCTTGTAAATTCTGAAATATTTTTATGAACAAATCTTGTGATTTGTGCTTTTGAATATTATGTCCGGAATGTGATCAATGTTTACTGCTTTATTCTGTTATGAGGCTTTGTGCGATTTATGTTATGTCGAATTGAAGAGAGACTAGCAAACTAGCATAGGCTTTCAGTATGAACTGACATTCATCACTCTCGATATTCTGTGTGGTGATTAAGGTTCTGTGTAATGAAGAATATATCTGAGTAGTGTTTTTTTCTGACAATGTTCTCACAGGAAAATTCAGATGATGAAGATGATTTTTCTCCAAACACAGAACAACGCTTACAAGAGTCGCCAAAGCATTCACTGACTATTAAAATACCTGCTTCTGTTAGGCATTCTGATTCCACTGTAAAAGAGGATATTCGGAGCAAAAGCTCAGATGGAGGTATATATAGAAGGATTGACACAATTAATGGTAGTCCACCCTTACAACCAGTGCGAAAGAGCTCTAGGATTCCAAAGAAATATGTGCCAGGAGATGAATATGTTGAAGAGGAGGAGGATTATGAAGCACCGCAGTCTAAGAGAAAGTTGAAATCTGAGAGGGGATTAGAAGAACTGTATCAGGATGATGATGATGACAAAGGACCTCCATCAAGTAATGAAGATTCTGAAAGTTCAGATTCTGAAATTGATGATGTAAAGAGGAGGAAAGGAGACAGTCCATCTTCTATAGTTGACAGTAAGAAAGAAGTTCCTTTGACTGCACGACAGAGGGCTGTTCAATTCTCAAGAGCAGTTCCAGAAGCCAGAGAAAGTTTGATTGAATTTCCAGATGGGTTGCCTCACTTTAGTCAAAGGAGTAAGTAGTTGAGAAACCCTTTGTAGAAGCCCTGCTATTTTTCAGTTAAATTTTGAGTTCTCATTCTACTTATGTTTTCATCATCCATGTTGCTGTCACCAACATTTACTACCTAGTGTTTTGACTTATGTATCACTGACGTTCCCCCCCTAAACCTGAGATGATGCACACACAATCCGAAATTTTAATCTTCTAAAGAAATTACATGTGCTCAGATATCCCATAGATATAAAGTTTCTGGACATTTTGTAAGTTACATCATCAATTATCACATACATATATGTATATTTTTGATAGAACGTCAAGAAAAGATTCCGGAGTTTGAACAGCAATTGAAGAAAGCAGATGCAGCTCAGAGACGCAGGATGCAAGCTGAAAAGGCGGCTCAAAAGATTCAGGTACATGAAAGTATGAGAAATATAATTTAATAGTTTGTTCTCTAACTTTTTTGTGTTTATAGATTGTAGCACTCCAAGTGATCATTCTTCTATTTTTGAAATAACCTATCTTCTCTACTTTAATGTTACAGGATGATGCAATTAAGAAAATATTAGGGCAAGACACTCTGAAACAAAAGCGAGAGGAAAAGCTCCGCAAACAAAGGGATGAAATGGCACAGGTGGGTTGGATCTTTTTATTCTATTTTGGAAGATCTGTTTTATAGTAATTTTGCTTATCTTGACCCAATGATCACAGGAGAAAAGGGATGCTGCAAAGACAATTGCCCCAAATACCATAAGATGGGTTATTGGGCCATCTGGAACAGTTGTTTCATTTTCAGAAGATGCAGAATTTCTAGGCATATTCAATTCTGTGCCATGCAGGTTAGCCTTGGACCATTTTTAGACTGTTGCAGTTATAACATATCAGCATTACATATTAGACTGCTATTTGTACGACTGCGATTCTTTTTGTGATAAATGGTATTGCTTTCCCGCTGAATGCACTGTTGGTTCTCAAGTCCAGAGGGCACCTCTTCCTTTTTTTTATCGTAATTTCACGATGCATTTCAGTCCACCTAATCACATTGAATATGCTGTTTGTTTTCTCAGGTATCCTCCTGCCCGTGAGAAATGTGCAGGGCCATCATGCAATAACACATACAAATATAGAGATTCAAAGTCTAATCTTCCTCTATGCAGTCTTCTTTGTTACAGGGCAATTCACGATATGGCACAGCCTCTCTCAACTCATTAGTTGTATGGTTTTCATTTCCTCTTTTTCATGTCTTTCCAGAAGTAAATGTACTAAAGAAGGTGATTGTAATGTTATTGTATGGTTAATCCACACCAAAAATTCTTACCAGAAGAGGTTCGCTGTAAATGTTAGAATGGGAAATGCTCTATAACAAGAGGACATGTACAAAAATAATGCTTCTATAAATGTCATTCTGGGTGAATGCAATGGGTTATTTGTAATTTTCTAGATTCTGATAAAATACAATGAGATTGATATATTTATTCCAGTTTTAGACACTCTTGTATGTTTCATTACAAATTCTGAAACAATTACGAGTAGCTCTTTGTTTTACTACCCATTGTGATTCCGAGTTGTAGAAATGGGAATTCTTTGTCATAAGGCTATAAATGTCAGTCTGGGAGAATGCAATGGGTCTTTGTAATTTTCTGGACTTTGATAAATTACAATGAGATTATTATATTTATTCTAGTTTTTAAACACTGATGTACGTTTAATTACAAATTCTGAAACCGTTACGGCTACTTGTTTGTTTTACTACCCATTATGATTACGAGTTGTGGAATTGGGAATTCTTAGAGCAGGTGCAGCATTTTGTTGAGTATTTGGGATATATGGTGTAATTGTATCACTGTCCAAGTAAAGTTTGAATATAGAAATTTCATCTTATGTACATGATTGTTGTGCTCTCCATCCTAAAATAATATTTTACTTGCATTGACGTCTTAGAAAGAGTAATTTCGTGTTTCGGAACCTGCTGAGAAAAATAATTGATTATGGCAGAAAATGGCCACATGAACACTTGGTGTGAGAGGAACTTGGAAGTATGGCATTTTGGAATTCAAGGCTGAGATTTGTGTAATTATGGCCGATTTAGGCTTTTGCTCGTAGATGCATTAAGATCCTTCCTAAATTGGTTAGGGTTCACTGAAAGTTGGATGATCTTTTCCAAGTGGTTTTGTAACCGTCTTGGTGTCTTCGAAAAAATGAATTTTGACTACTTGAATTTTAGAATCATAAACAAGTTTTTGTGGAAATATGGTCTTAAGAACAAGTCAACTAGAAGATAAATTAAAAACGCTTCTAAATTTTACATGATATTAAAAACACTTTTAAATTTTATATGAATTTGGAAAAGATATCAATCATGAAAAAGATGTCCAATCTTTAAATGAGGAAAATCAAAATGGTTGAAGATGCCCAATCTTTAAATGAGGAAAATCAAAATGGTTGACAAAAAGATGAAAAAGATGTTCAATCTTTAAATGAGGAAAATCAAAATGGTTAACAAAAAGAGTAGAGAACAAATTGTTGCCATCAATTAAATCCTTATTAGTTGAGATATCCAATCTCTAAATGAGGAAAATCAAAATGGTTAATTGATCTTTATTAGTTGAGATATCCAATCTCTAAATGAGGAAAATCAAAATGAATGAGGAAAGTCAAAATGGTTCACAAAAAATAGTAAAGAACAAATTGTTGCCATCAATTAAATATTTATTGGTTAAGAAATCATTTTGCAGTTTTATTTAATAACAATGGTATAACTTTAAATATATATGATACTAAAAAACTATTATTATTGGTTGAGAAATCATTGTGTAGTTTTATTTAATAACTATTGCATAACTTTGAATATATATGATACTATTAACACTTTAAAGAATCAAAATATTATTATAATTTTTAATCAAAACTATAATCAAAATCATTTTATTGTTAATTTAATGCAAAAGTTATAGTTTTAGTTAATAAAAATTGCATAACTTCAAATGTATAATAACTTTAAATATATATGACACTATTAACACTTTAAAGAATCAAAATATTATTATAATTTTTAATCAAATTTATAATCGAAATCATTTTATTGTCAATTTAATGCAAAAATTGTAGTTTTAGTTAATAACAATTGCATAACTTTAAACGTATAATAACTTTAAATATATATGACACTATTAACACTTCAAAGAAAATATAATCAAAATCATTTTATTGTTAATTTAATGCAAAAGTTGTAGTTTTAGTTAATAAAAATTGCATAACTTTAAAATGTATATTTTTTTTGTTATAAAAAATATAATATGAGAGATATATTTTTTCCAGGGAAAAAAATCTTTTTATTCCTTTGAACTGCCCACTTGGAGCTTACATCAAAATGGTTAGCCTTGAAAGCTACCAAGATACTTCATATTAACATTCACTCGCATGGAGTTTATATCCAAAAACTAAGTTCTGCCGCAAGGGCTTCAAAAGTTACATACATACTTCCTAGAGCAACTTTCCTTTACATCAAAGATTTACATGAATTAGTGCATTATCGAAAAGTGTTCCTCTAGCTGGTCGTTTTTCCATCCTTCTACCCCAATGATGCCATGAGGTACAACAAGTGCCATTTTAGAAAGCGAATCTGCTTCCATGTTTAATTCTCTATAAACATGAGCAAAAGAAACTTGTTCAAAGGAAGTGATGGGCTCTTTAATTGACAGAAGCAGATGTTGGAGGTGGGGAGTGTTGATCCGAATTTTACCATTTGCCCAAACTATTACTATCTTTGAGTCCCCAAATCGCTGAATAGGATGCATAATATGAGAGATATATATGAGAATTTTGTTAACTAATATTTTTTTAAAAGTCAATTTAGGATGCATCAAATATTTTTACAATGAATAAATCAATGTTGTTTTAAGTTAAATATTTTTTTAAATATAAGGTTTACATGCTACAATAAAAGTAATTTTATGACCTAATTATATTTTTATTTTTTTGTTTAAATCAAATTTATTCTACATCTATAAGTGGAAATGATTTGCTCCGTGATAGTCATATATAAGGCGGTGAACTCCTATGTAATAATTGCATCAGTGATTCATAATGCCATATTGTGTTATTGTGTATATATTTCTCATGTGTGTATTTATCTTTTTTGATATGGTATTAGAGAGTGATTGTAGGACTAGTCGTGTAGGCAATAGTTTTGTTTTTCTTTTTTCTTGAAAAGATAAGCATGCTCTTCTCTTGCATTGAACAATGATCTAGATAATCAAAAGGGCTTGATAGAAAGAGTAGATTATCACAAAATGTTGTCAAGGAGTTACCATGTAGTATTGAAGGGAAGGAGTTGTGTAGTCAAGATAGTGGCCATTGAATGTTAACGAGTGTTTTGAAAGGATCACAAGGGGCAGAAAAATAATTACAACTAAGATATTGTTATGGTAGTCTCTATTCCTATAGTTGAAGATTTTTCAATGATTTTCTACTAGTTAAATTTATGTGCAACAATTTTTTTTGTAGTTTTTATTAGTATTTTTCAATAGGAAGATACAGGGTTTCATCATTTAGTAATCAAGCTTATTTTGTATGATGGTGCTAACAAGTTGCAAGAAGATGGACCACAACCCATGCTCTCGGGTTTATCAAAGGAGATGTAGCCATCACTAAAAATCCATCTGATATTGACATCGATAATGACCTTACTAAAGAAGAGTACTTTTTTGCATTTTAAGAAGCCACACCTAGAAGACATGAACGCTTATAATGTAGATAAAGCTCAAGCATGGATGACTACTCAAATAGTTTGGAAGTTTGTGAATCTTGGGAATTATAATTTTACGAGGGTCATGAGATCACTTGATGGAGCACCCCGGATGTAGATCGAGATGGATGGTAGTTCAATAATTTAGGACTTCGGGGTGGACTTCAGGAACTTGAGAATTCAATTTGGGAGCTACACTTTTATGAGAGTTATGAGGCAACTTGGTGGAGCTATAATTGGTCTAGGAACTATTTTCAAAGAAGAAACTTTTGAAGTATGTTTGATTATGATTATTTTTTATATTTTGTTTTTAACCAATGTGTGTCAACTTTCAATTAGTTTGAGTTTCAATATTGTAAGCCTCAACTAGGGGGTGTGAGGGTTGTGGCTTACATGTTTTGTAATAAAATCCACTTTATGACTTATTCTTTTTGGAAAACAAATTTATTGCATTTTCACAAGGGCAAATGATTTGCTCCATAAGTAACCATAAGTAACCATATATAAGAAGGTGAAATCATATGCAATGATAATTACTAATAATATCATATTATGTGTACCTCTTGTGTGTTTATCTAGCTTTTGTAATATTTTAATCTAGTTTTCTATTGTACTTAGAGGATGCAATGTTCTTAAACAAGGGGTATGTAACATGCCTAATTGCTGTTATTTATGTTAATGATTATTGGTAGCCATACCTATTAGGGAAGATGTCTTGTAGTTATTACATATGTAACAATTTTCTTGATTGTATCACCATGTATCTTTGACATAAATTATATATTTATTTATATCATTTGTGATCATATGGTCTCATATCTTAACTTGTAATTTTTATGTCTGATATCAGTCTTTTTACAATGAGTCAATGTTGTTTTGAGCTTCAACTATCTTTGTATCTAGGCTTATGGATATTCACTGTGTTAAAGTTTTAACTCCGTCGTTTCAAGTGGACACCCCACCCATCTTCAAGGAATCACCATGAAGTTGTTGTAAAATAGAAAAGATTAGGCTGAATAAATAAGGAGAAGAAGGATTAGCCATTAAGAAAAAACCTTAAAAAAGGGTATTGTAACAAAAGAAAAGAATATATATATATATAGAGAGAGAGAGGGGGTTAATAACATGAATAAAGGGTTAAAAATAAAAAAAAACAATTAATAAAGAGGGGGGGAATAACTTAAGATTTAAAAATTAAATTAATAAGAATCATAAAATGGTAAGTTTTACTGATATAAGTTTTAAAAAGAGTTTTTTCTTTCTTTAATTAGGTGTAAAACAATGGAATTTCTATGGAATTAAATAAAAAAGGAATAATAAATAATAAGATAAATGTTGAGATAAAGAAAGGGAAAGGGGAGGGGAAGGTAAGATTAAATACAAGGATGAGAGGAAATTAAAAAAATGGGGAAAAAGCTAAAGACTAAAACCAAAAGAAAAATAAAGAAATGGTAGGATAAAAATCTTAAAATAAAAATTAAAAATTATATAAAAGGAAGTTAATGAATTGATATTAATATTTAGAAGAATAAAGGTTTTTTTACATTAAAGGAAAAACTTAAATGTATTACAAATAAAAGATGAAATATAAGGGTTGAAACAATTAGAATACTAATATAAGCTCAGAGAAGATAAGAAAAACAAAGGAAAGGAATAAAAAAGATTAAAGATAAAACAAAATGGAGCAAGGTAAAATTGAAGACAAGAGGAAGAGCGAAGAAGGAGAATAAGAATAAAAATCAAGTTACAACATGGTTAAGATGATGGATCATCGGTTTGCATGATTGACTTAGATTGTAACCATCTTCATAATTAAAATTATTGGGATTCTTTTCGATTTCAAGTGCTTCTCTTATAAGGAGTGGGGTGTAATGTGAGGTGCGAGTGAGATTTTGGTTTGATCAAAGCAAATAAGGTGTTTAGAATTAAAAGAGTGCTTTGCAATGGTAGATTTCGAGAGACGATTATGATCAGTGTCAGCAATGTGCTCTTTGAGGCAGGCTTGAATGGATTTGTCAGTCTATCCAATGTAGGATTTTCCACATGAACACGGAATTTGATAGACCCCTTGGGAGAGAAGGGGTTAGATTTACCTTTAACGCTTCAAAATAACTACTTTAGCGTTTTGTGAGGTTTGAAGATAGTTTTAATATTTTTCTTGATCAGGAGTTTCGAAATGCAATCAGTAATGCCTTTGATTAAAGGAAGAGAGATTAGTGCATGAGAAGGGGAGTTAGGTTGGGGAGGTTTAGGTTTGGGTTTGGTATGAAGGATCAAATAAAAAGCGAAGTGGACCAAATTTAAAGGGGGGAATTCTTGAGACAATGCCCTTTGCCTAGGTGAAGGATGTTGAACAAGGGGATAGCATGGGGGAATACACTAGAAGCATTGACAATATTCTCCTCTAACTCAAAGGAGGAACCCTGAAACATTCCACAGAACATTGACCACACGTCAATAGGAAAGGAATATACATGTTGGTTTGTGAAGGCCTTGCGCAATCAAGATTTCTTAGCTACTTTTGGTTTTGTTTTGTTACAACACTTCGAGGCGCTCTAAAAGTATGTCATTGAGTGACTCGAGATGGATCGTGAACATATAAATGGTTTATTTTTTATGGTTTTTATATTTTAGGTTAAATTGCTCAAGTTACAGGTGTAACGGTCACAACCCTTTGTTAAAACCTTATTACAAGTGTGATAAAACCATTGTTAACAATTCCTTATAAAGCTTGGTGCATGCAGAACTAAAGATGCATTGAAGGGGAGGTAATATCTCTGTATTCCACATAAAATGACAAAGGCCAAGGAAAAAGGCATGGATATTTGGACTATGTGGATATTTGAGAACACATAGATTTGACCCATGTGCAGAAGAATGGTTCAAGGATGGGTGGGCTCCACACTTCGCAAAATCTAAGGGCACGCTGAGAAATCACACGAAGCAAGAGACTCAATGGACCTCCACATTGGTAAAGAGAGGGTCGCCTTCATACACTAAAGAAGTTTAAGAGAATAGTTGAGGCCTACTTGGTAGAGGATGTTGTCCCATAGGTTGATGACACATGTACAACCCAAGGAATAGGAAGATGCCACATGGCATTGACGTTCGAAAAAATAAATCTTTAAGAAGATTTTTAATTGTAAGGAACAAGTTAACTCAGACCTTAGGTTATAATAAACATGAAACATGAATTAATTCTAGCATTTTTCAGCACGAATTACATAGTGACAATTTCTAACAATTCAATCATATTTCATGGTTAAGGCTAGTGATTTACTTTCTAGTGATGAACAAAATAATTCCTTCATAGAGATTTCATCATAATAATAAAAGAACTAGCAATTACTAACATAAATAACATAAATAACATAACTAACATAAATAACATAACTAACATAATAATTTATTAAGTAGAAAAAGGTGGAAATTCAGAGAAATACATGTAAATCTATTTGAATTAGCCCCAAGCCTTCTTTATTTTTCCTGCCACAATCAAGCACGAATTGGAGTTTACCTCCCAACCATCTAGGAATATCCTATCCGACTCCCTAGCTCCAAGAAACCCATAGGTTCCTTGTCCCTATGTGCCCAAAGTCCCCGAGAACAACAATGGAAACCAACAACATCCAATCCGTGCAATTCTCAAATGTTTTCACCTCCTTCCTTCCCTCCAACATTTTTTTCCCTTCTCCAAAGTATCTTGCTTCCCCCAAGTCCTCCTCCTCTTCTCGACACTTTCCCCTTCTCTTCTCCCCACCATCCCTTTTTCTCAACCACCCCATTTAATGCTCAAAATTCCCCCCCCCCCCCCCGCCCCCGCTCTCAGTTCAAGGAAATATTAATTAAATAAATCAATCCAAGGAATTCACATGCATTAACTATCAAAAATAAATGTAGGGTTATATGCATTCATGTAAGTCAAATCTTCCACAAATATCTATGACAACCCCCAACAATTAATTAATTTATCCCACCAACTACTAATAAATGCTATTAGATATTTATCAGACATTTTTATTTATACATCCATGTTTTCCATAAACATTAAATTAATCATTGTACAATTATTAAAATAGTTTAACACAAATACTTCTAGTAGTAATAGCATATATGCATAGTGTATGTATGCATAGCTAGTGTATACATATAATGTGCATGTACTAATGATAAACACTCATTGCCTCTAATGCACCATTCCTATTTGTTCCTTGTTACGCCTCAGAGTACATGTAGCGTTCCTTATAGGTCCCCTAGGGGAAGGGGTTAAATTTTTTTGATATAAAGGCCAAGTTGAAATATAGAGTGTTGATTTGGGGCTAAATACTCCTAATCATGTCATGGATTGTCCACTTGATTTCCACTTCCAGAAGGTGCTCGCCCTGTAGGGGTTGGTGCCCTTGGGAGGCTAATCACTTGGATGCATGACCACACTCATTTATTTTCCATGTAAAAGGTGATAGCATTTGTTAATCACACCTTATTTTCTCACTTGGACATATTTTACCCCTCCTTTGGGTTCTGTACCCACAATATGTATTTCCTTATTCAAGAAGCCTATAAGGATAATGAAGGAGTATGTTGAGGGCACAAATCTGTTGGGGTTAGTTGGGGCATGAAGTGTTCCTTTTGGCACACATAGGACTTGGTGTATCCTACTTTCACTTTATTTACTAATTTTATGTCTTTTAGAGTGGTTTATCCCCCAAAGTTGTGGGTGAGCAAGCCAAAAGTTATATTTTTTACATTATCTTGTAGGCTAATAACTTAAAATTAGTTGAAGCTAGTCTTATATAAATAGTGCCTCACTATCATTGTAAAAACACATAAGAAAAGGGTTCTAATATGTATTATTTTCTCTTTCTCCTACTCTATGAGTCATTAATGTGATGCACACTTCTCTTGGGATGCTCTTTCTTGCTTGAAGGTGGATGAGTGAATGTTTTAGGGTTTGAATTTTGCACATGCTAAAAATCGATGCTAGACTAGTTGGAAGAACCCATGCACAAGTTTGACCTAAGGTATTTTCCTTGCTCACTTCTTGTTGAATGCTGGTAAGTTATGCTAGCTAGGTTAAATGGTGCTTTTATGGTGCATTTTTTTATTTGTTAGGGATTTTTGTCAACATTTTGTCAACTTTTGCATGAAGAGAACGTCCTCTCTAGAAGTTATCTATTGCTTGTTAGAGCTTTGGACTTCTCCATTTGCCCTAGTTAGGATTTCCTACCGAACCCTAGAGGTTGTTAGGTGATGCTTTAGCTTGCAAGTGTTGAAAGACATTTCAAGAGAGGGATGTTGACCATTAATCTCTCATTTCCCTAGGGATTGAGACAAGAATCATATCCCCTTTCTTGCCAATAAAATTACTCTTTTCATCAATTACTTGTCTTTATTTTTGCTGCAATTTTATGCATAAAAAACCCTAAAAATCTAAAAAATTCCAAAAATTCCAAAATACTTGGCAATTTGAAATTCTGGTCCACCCACTAATTTCGCCCTAGTGGATTTATCCACAAGTTTGCAAGGGCGTCTTGTTTGAAGCAAGTGCATTGGGGAACGTGAGAACCCTAGATCTCACTAACCTTGGGCTGTGTTTAGCTTCTGGCTTGAACTAAGGCTTCATCCTAGCCTCCTCCTTCCTCTTTTCCTCAGAGCACATCTTTTGATAGGTTTCCTTGGGAAATGTGAGGGTGCCTTGATAAGTGTGAAGGTGCATTGAGATTTGTGAAATATATCAAAGAGGAAAGTGATTGATGATGTTGATGAATAGCTATTGAATTAAATCCTTAATTAGATCTAGTTGTCTTCTTTATACACCATTTGACTCCATTATATGCATTGATCTAGTTACAAGGTTGTAGAGAGGTATTTGCTTGATTGATGTTTGCAATCACATTGAAAGGGCTTTGCCCTGGGTTTGGGAGTTACCTAAAGTAGTTGAGAGGTTGGGTTGATGTGACATTTGGGCCTAGACCTCTCCTACATGCTTACCATTCACTAGCATACAAACCACATAGTGTTGTTAATTTAAGACTAGTAGTTTGAAGGGTAACATTTTTTGGTGCCGTTTCCAGGGACACTTCAGGACACTTGAGGTGGTTGGCTTAGGTCTTATTTTCATACCCTTGGAAAAAATGACATTTCGTAAGAAATTAAGGTAAGTCCTTGCTTGGTATTTTAAGACATATTATTACTAAGGACTAACCCTGCAGGTCTTATCTGGCGACTCCAATCGAAAAGTACTCCAATTGAATGAGGATCCATGGCTGAGTCCATTATACTTTCAAATACATCCAACATATTTCTTGTGGCTCAAGTACGTTCTTGTTTAGTACTTCGGTGAGATTTGTTTGGATCTAACTTGACAAGTCTCTCCTGGTGACTCCCACTGAGGGAAATTAAAAGAGGTAATCTATAAGAGTGAGGCCAAGAGGTAAGATTTGGTTTGTTTCTTGATAATATTTTTAAAGCCTAACCTTGTAGGTCCTATTTGGCGACTCCACTGAAGAAAACAAGTTAAATAAGTGCAATTCAAAGCAACCAATAAGAAGATGATATGGATTCCATTGGTGAAATACATATGCATAATCCATATGCTCCATTGGATTTCTCAAATATTCTGGGATATCCAAATCAGTCAAATAAACATCGATGGATCAAGTCCATCCCAATATTCCACCGAGATGAAGATACAACTGCAGAGCATATTGTGAAGTTCAAAGAATATCTTGTAACATGGAATATTATGGATGAAGATATTAGAATGAAGGGGTTTGCAATTTCTCTTGATTTGCAGAATAACAAGGATATGGGTGATTGGTATCATGGGTTTCCTCCTCAGGGGATTTCTTCACTTTGGCAATTAGTCAAAGAATTTGGGAAAGAGTGGGATCCTAATATTGATGAAGAAACTATTGAGGCCATGATTTCTCTCCCCACAAAGGATCCTGTCAAAATAACCCCCAAAGAACATTTAGCTCCTCTTGTCTTACCGAATGGTTTAAATAAGTTACCAGATAGGTTTGTGGTGGAATTCTCCGATGAAGATGATGATCCCCTATACTTTGTCAAATATTTTATGTATGGTGTTCCATATTCTATTGTTCAAAAATATGAGGATGCCTACATGAAGGATGGGCCATGATTATCATTCCAAGTGATATCCCTTAGGAAGTATTACAAAAGATGAGAAACCATTTTTATCTAGTATTGGTAAGTTTTTAGTGATGCATTTCAATAGAACTAAGGAAGGTATGTGGTCAGGTATAGTATTCCATGATATTTTTTATTTAACTTTTCACTTAAAACTTGAAGGTACAAATTGTGTGGTTGATAATTTCAAATTTTTAGCGATTATTGGTGATACTGACATGATTATTAGCAAGCTAGAGAAAGTTTTTGCATGCCCAAAAGAAGGCTTGAATAGGTATAGGTATATATTTCAGTTAGCCCTCAAAGATCCTCCAAAAAATTTCTAGGTTTCATCTTTGCAAGTGATTTCCCAAGTTCAAAATATGATAGCCAATTCCTTGAAGACAAATTTCACATAACACATATATGATGATGATAGTATATACCTGAGCCCTATAAAGTTGTGGATCTATAATACTTGAAAAAGTAACCATCCTCCATGGTAGGAATTTGAAGGTTTCTTGGTTCCTAGGTCTATCCATCATTTTGATTCCATCCCAATGAATATAATGGTATGTATTTAGTTCATCCTTCTTGTGGTTTGGTCTTGGATTGTTTCCAAAGACAAAGAAAGAAAATTTAAAAATATGCTTAGGTGGCTATACTAGTCATATGTTTTCACTTGACCCTTTTATGTTATAATAATTAGGGTAGGTAGGCATAGTTTCATTTGAGTTCAACATTTACTGTTACTCATGCATTGCACTAGGGGTTATCTCATTTTGAGTTATTTGCATTTTCATTTTGAACAAGGCAGAACGGAAGTGTCTTCCTCTGATGCATTTGATGTTTTTTTTGTTAGATGTGTGTGTAGGTATACAAGTACCCAGCAGATTCTAGGGGGTTCTCATACACTCCCGAGAAGAGCGCATGTATCACAGATGGAGCTGGTTGTTACGCCTCAAAGTATCTGCAGTGTTCCCTACAGGTCCCCAGGGGAGATTGGGAAGGGGTTAAATTTTTTTGATATAAAGGCCAAGTTGAAGCATAGAGTGTTGATTTGGGGATAAATACCCCTAATCATGTCATGGATGGTCAACTTGATTTCCACCCCCAATAGGTGCTTTCCCTGTAGGGGTTGGTGCCCTTGGGCGGCTAATCACTTGGATGCATGACCACACTCATTTATTTTCCATGTAAAAGTTGATAGAATTTGTTTAGCACAACTTATTTGCTCAGTTGGACCTATTTTACCCTTCCTCTGGGCTGTGTACCCACAATTTGTACTTCCTTATTAAGAATCCTACAAGGATAATGAAGGAGGACATTGAGGGAACACATCTGTTGGGGTTAGTTGGGGCATGTCATATTCCTTTTGGAACACCTACCACTTGGTGTAGCCTAATTATACTTTATTGACTACTTTTATGTATTTTAGAGTGGTTTAACCCCCAAAGTTGTGGGTGAGCAAGCCAACAGTTATATTTTTTACATTATCGTGTAGGCTATTAACTTAAAATTAGGTGAGGCTAGTCTTATATAAATAGTGCCTCACTCTCATTGTAAAATAACATTAGACAAGGGTCTTAATATGTATTATTTTCTCTTTCTCCTACTCTACGAGTCATTAATGTGATGCACACTTCTCTTGGGATGCTCTTTCTTGCTTGAAGGTGGATGATGGAATGTTTTAGGGCTTGCATTTTGCACATGCTAAAGGTTGATGCTAGACTAGTTGGAAGAACTCATGCACAAGTGTGACCTAATGTCTTTTCCTTGCTCACTTTTTGTTGAATGTTGGTAAGTTATGCTCCTATCTAGGTTAAATGGTGATTTTATGGTGCATTTTTTTTATTTGTTAGGGATTTTTGTCAAAAAAATCCAACTTTTGTATGATGAGAACGTCCTCCCTAGGAGTTCTCTATTGCTTGTTAGGGCCTTGGAATTTTTCATTTTCCCTAGTTAGGCTCTCCTACCGAACCCTAGAGGTTGCTAGGTGATTCCCTAGCTTGCAAGTGTTGAAAGACATTTCAAGAGAGGGACGTTTATCATTAATGTCTCATTTCCCTAGGGATTGAGACAACAATCATATCCCCTTGCTTGTCAATAAAATTACTCTTCTTTTCATCAGTTACTTGTCTTTATTTTTGATGCAATTTTATGCATAAAAACCCTAAAAATATGAAAATTTCTAAATACCCTAAAAATCTAAAAAATACAAAAAATACAAAAATACTTGGAAATTGGAAATTCTGGTCCACCCACTCATTTCGACTAGTGGATTTATCCACAAGTTTGCAAGGGCATCTTGTTTGAAGCAATTGCATTGGGAAACATGAGAACCCTAGATGTCACTAACCTTTGGTTGCATTTGGCTTCTGGCTTGACCTAGGGCTTCATCCTAGCCTCCTCCTTCCTCTTTTTCTCAAGGCGCATCTTTTGATAGGTTTCCTTAGGAAATGTGAGGGTGCCTTTATAATTTTGAAGTTGCATTGGGATTTGTGAAATCTATCAAAGAGGAAAGTGATTGATGATGTTGATGAATAGATATTGAATTAAATCCTTAATTAGATCTAGTTGTATTCTTTATACACTGTTTGACTCCATAATAGGCATTGATCTAGTTACAAGGTTGTAGAGAGGTATTTGCTTGATTGATATTTGCATTTACCTTGAAAGGGATCTACCTTGGGTTTGGAAGTTACCCAAAGTAGTTGAGAGGTTGGAATGAGGTGACATTTGGGTCTAGACCTATCCCACATGCTTACCATTCACTAGCATACATACCACATACCGATGCTAATTTAAGATTGCTAGTTTGAAGGGTAACAATCCCAATAAAGCATTCATACAATAATTTAGTAATCAAACATCATCAATTTCCATAACTATTTCACATTAGCATAATACAACTACACAATGACTGAGTTGATCATGCATGTGTAAAGAAAGAGTTTTAACACACACATGTAAATAAACTGTTATAGCAATCTTCATCAACATCTTTAACCACATGCTTCATCTTTCTAATTCAAAATTATCTTCCACGTCCTATCCTTTCTCCGTTGGAATATCCAAGAGCATCAACTATATTGACCTAACCCTCAATAGAAACTCGTAAGCGGAAGTTTCAACTACATCGACCAAGCTTCCCTAGTAGGAAACTCCTAGTCGTCGTCACACACCTTGGGGATCATGGCTAAACATGACCCTCCCATGAATCCAGGTTTCGGAGGACAAATGGTGGGTAACACCCCCATCTCTCCTGATAGAAATAGGGCCAACAACCTACACTGACATACTACATACCTATTGTTGTTCTTAGGGATTTTTCATCGAATAACAAGTTTGGGCAGTTGTGCTTCTTGAAACCTGTTGATGCCTAGAAAATCCTAGCATCGACAGTAGGGATTCTCCCCAATGAATGATCATGATCCCAATTAGATCACTCACTGTTTGGTATGGGGAATCCATTCGATTAACGGTCCGGCTACCGTAGATGAAATTGTTTGGTTTGTTTACCGGTTGTGTCCCGATCCACCGTTTATGTATTTTTTTAGGTTTTAAAGTATGAATATGCAAGTGCATATATCTAACTAATGCATTTAACCTAGAACTGACAGGCATAATCCTTAACAAGTGATGCGTAGGTTCTTCCCTCCGTCTTATCACTTCTACCAAATCAATCCGCTAATTCTATTCTAAACTAACTAACCTATCCTTGCAAGGAGCGAGTATAAGTAAGAGAAATAATCTGAAAATGCTCATACAAACCCAACATATAGCTATTCAGATAAAGTGTTCACATTCTCAGCAGAAAAAATACCAAAGATAACTTTGATGTAATTTAAAAAATTTATTACTCTACTAACACATAAACATTTGCACAGATAAAGAAATCATTCATCACCATTTGAAGTAGTTCAATGAGGTTAGAATGATCTCATAATATGAGTTACAAATGAAAGAGGAAATAGTTCCAAATTTGTCATTCCATGCATTCCACACAAAAAATTTATGTGCAATCTTTTCCCAGCAAACAACTCCTTCTCATTAGCAGAAAAATAGTTCTCTTACAAAATGTGTCCAACTTCTATTATGCTAGCAAAATTCCTTTACTAGTATCACCCCCCCTATCTTTATATTACAATGGAGTTTTTCCCTACATGACTTCATTTCGACTACCCCAACCTTTGGACTTCCCAAAATTCATCCTTTTGTGTTTGCACAACAAATACAAATAATTATAAATTTAAAACTAATTTTCTGGTGGGCCCTCCAAACTAGAAATTTAATTATCCCATAAGTTTGCCTCCTCAAATATAATATTACATTGGAGCAGTTCTAACAATTTTAAAGACACCTCATGAACGAATAATACATTTTCTATACTGATTACTCCTTCTGCAACAGCTTTGTAGCTTTCTTCTAAGAAATAAGCATTGATGGATGCCTGCCCAATGTACTAATGGAGGTCCTCTGCATTCAACACATCCAATTTTTTTATATACTCCAAATCTTCCTTCATCCCATTCTTCAAATCCATTAGTGCTGATATTTGGTGGGTAGCTCATGCATATCTGGAGTCATGGCAAGATGGCATTTCTCATGAGTCTGATAAATTTTCTTGTATAATTCTTCACACTTTCCAATGTACTTCGGTACTTCTACATATATCCTTCTGGAAGCTTTCCTACAAAATTCAAGGAGCACTATATCCAATTTAAGTTTTGCAGTCGTTTTGTTAGGCAAGTGATCAAGGAAGTCCGAATTATCTTCCTTTCAGGCCATCTGCTTCTTAATATTCTTAAAAATGTTAACCAAATTTTGTCTTATCGTCAAATATTTTGTAGAAATCTCTTTCATTCTTACTATCATTTGCTTCATCTTATAAATTTCTTCAGTTAACAATTCCTACGAGTGGAAGATTTTCTCTTGTATCTTACACACCTGCTCATGAAAATGAGTTATGTATTGCTTTTGATTATGTTCCAACTCGACCTGTTCCACTAGAGAATCTTTCTCCCGAACCAGCTCATCCATATGATATTGCAAGTTTTTCAGCTGTTGATTTGTTGTTGTTTCCTTGCCTTCCAATTCATTAATGCAGGCGTAGAAATCACTTCTTTCTCCCTCCATGATCACAAGCTGTACATTCAAGGAATCTTTCTCGTCTTCAAGATTCTGGTAGTCAGTCAGTACCCTGTCCTTTTAAGCTATTGTAGCATCATGCTTTCTTTTCAAATCTATTCCTTCACTTCTGGCTTTTACCAAGTTATCTTTCAGCTTTAACCTCTTCTCCTTGTTGCGCTCCAAGTCGTTCATCAACTTATCAACATTATCTGCATTTTCTTGTGCAACTTCTATATTTACTTAGGATGTCAACTTGGGGTCTTTATGGGTGCCTTCCATGATAGTGCTTTCTTGAACGGTTACCACATCGGGCCGCGCGCCCATCTTCAATATTTTATCTAACCTCCTGGCTATGGTCTTTCTTTTTGAGTCGAAGATTATCGTATCCAACGTTTCCACTTAGTGTTGCTTTGATGGGGTGAAATGAGTGAGTCTGAGCTCTACAAATGGGAGGTGTCCCCCTGTAAGTGTGATTCCTGACACCCCTGGTGGGTCTATATTCATGTATTGGAGATTTGTACCTCCATCTTGGGATTCTTCCTCTTCCACAACTTTCTTGATCATATATTCTTCTTATCTTTTCCTTTCCAATTTTGCGGCTTTCTCTGTTGCTTCTTGCTCTTCTCTCTCTTTTGTTGTCTCTTCTTCTTTTCTTTTGTTTTCTTCTTCTGTCCTTTGTTTTTCTGTTTCCTCCGCCTGTAGCCTTTCTGATTCTTCTCTTTGCTTTCTTTTTGCTTCCACTGCCTGTAGTCTTTCTACTTCTTCTCTTTGCTTTCTTTCTGCTTCCTTAGTAGTATCAACAACATGACTGGGGCCCGTGCCACTTTTCCGAACAAAACATTTATTTAACTCAGTCATATTTCTTGCTCTCCGACACACCTCCTCATCCTTAAGGAAATGTTTTGAGTATTCAAAATGAATCTTGCATGACGCACAATGCTGGGAAACCTTTTGCGAATTGTCATTCCTCACGATTTTTTTTTCCCCAAAATGGAAATCCACTAAGTCTTTTATGAAAGATTCTGCACCTTTCACCTTATGGAATTTGTAGGCCCCAATGACAAATGGCAATGGTGGGTAAGAATCCTTCCTATGTTCATTCAAAAAAGTTACCTATACCGTTGATGAAAACCTATCTCATTGCCTCTTTGTGTACTACAAAATCAGTCACTTACTTAGGCATTAGAGATGGGGATTTTTTGCCCCCATGCAACCTGATATAAGTGCCTTCTGGATAAAAATAGTAGTCCCAATATCCATTTATAATTGTCATAGCGTTATCCGACAAACAGTTTGGTTCTTCGTTAAAAATTAACCAATATAAGGGGATGATTAGTTCTTCGCAGATGAGCTTGTAGTAGCTCGCATACTTTTGGGCCCATGTGATTTGATAAGCCACATAAAGGGGAGAATCAGTCTGATTCCATACACATCCCAATTTAGGGAATGGATTTATGACTAGTATGCAAGATATAAGATATGAGGACCTGAAAAATTCTGCTTTCTTTTGGGTCATTCCTCGGGCTGCAACTATCGTTGAGGCCATGCTTTCTGAAATAATATCTGACCAATTGAAAATGGTGCCATGGAAGGATATATGATACATCATTGTTATCCAGTTGAGCTTGTATATATTCCCATTTGCTCTACCGAAAACTATGCTCAACATCAAAGCTACAATTCTGAACAGTGTCCTCAAATTTTGGCTGTCGTGTTCTGCACTTTCTCTCTACCTTAGTTGCTTCCCTGGGACCATCATATTCTTGGAATATTCAAAGTGATCTATATTTACTCCTCTGATCCAGTCTTCCACCATCATGACTTTGGGCGATGGTAATTTATATGCCACAGCGATGTGACTCGGTTGGAATGAAGCAAATCCTTCCCCACTTGTATTGGAGATAATCCTTGTGCCAACATCTATAAGAGGTAGAATCCATCCGATGACTTCAGAGCACGGGAAAAGCTCTGGTCGGGTAGCTTCTTTATGGAGACCAAATTTCTTGATATTTTGATACACCATCATCTCCTAAATGGATGCATAGGGTACATTCTGATCTCTGATGAGATGATATAGTTCACCCCAATTATATTCTGGGATGATTCCTGTCGCAGCTTTATCCAGGTGGATATCGGTGGCGACCCACCTCTTTTGACTGGCTCAAAATAGTCTTCTGGCAATTTTGGGAATTTACTATTTTTAGCAGCTTTTCGGGTCCTGAACTTCCGGAGCCATTTTGAGGCCCTAAACGACGTTTTTTCGGCGTCGAATTCTCGGGAAAATACGAGTACTATGCGCCTATCATTTTCGCATGTCAGAATCGAGATTTGTGGTATCTTTTTGTAGTCATTGAATAAATATTTCCAACGAGCTATTGTATGCCCCAAATGGAGATCGCATGCGAGAGTTATGACCCCGGGAAGTTGATGTACTAACTTACCCAACGAGGCCCACATGACTTTTGCCGCTTCATCTTCTAGGGTTAGGTTTATGGGATTCCTTCCCTCATGCTTATGATATATAGGCCCTTTCGACCTCTGTTTGTAATCATACTTGCATGAATGAGCTTATCGGCCACATCTCTTCTCAGAGATAACTACCACCATTCCAGCTATTGTATTTTACAATCTGTTCTATTTCCGCTATTTAATAGAATGTGTGTTTACTGTATCACTGTGTTCTTTGCAATATATCTCTGTATATGATTATGTATATGCTATCTTATTTCGTTCCTGCATAAATCCATATCAGTGGTATCAGAGCGGTCTGCTCTTTGATTGTTTCTCGGTGCATGTCCTCGACGAGGTCAGGATACAGAGAGTTGGGTCTCGAACTAGTTTCACTTGGGGAAGACCACTCTCGCCGCCCCAAATGACCTCCCATGGCAGAAGAAAATAGAGACGGCGGAGCAGTAGATCCTATCAAGTTATTGCTCGAGGAAGCCCTCGCGCGATAGAGGAACTAGATGATGGATAATTTCGCCCAGATCCTTCGACACATGCCAACAACGGCAAATGCACCCTGAATGAGCATCCATTTCAAAGATACGACTCCCTTCAAGGTACAAGTTAATTTTGATATCCCCTTATTTGAAGGCCAAATCAATGCCGATGCCCTAGATAAATGGTTGAATCTACTAGAAGGGTATTTCTCTGTCCACAATTTTTTCGACAGGGAAAAGATCGTCTTTGCACTCCTCAAGGCCATCCCCCATGTCAAAAATTGGTGGGAAACTCATTGTGAGAAAAACTCATCAGACGAGTCTGGATTGTTTGAATATTCCAATCCCACCTGGGCCTCTTTTATAGATGCCGTCAAGGAACAATATTACCCTGTTGGAAACTATGATGACCTGTACACAAAATGGACCATTCTGCACCAAGAGAGGGACCAAACGGTGTCGGAGTACACCAACAAATTTCATACCTTGCGCACAAAGCTAGGTATCAAGGACTCCGAGCGGCACCTAGTACTGAAATATTGCAGTGGCCTCCACCAGTACATATGAACAGAGATGGATTTCCTAGAAATCTCTTCACTCGGATTCGCTTATCAATATGCTGTCAAAATTGAGCAGAAATTTTAGCAAAAGAACAAGCGTGACTTTGGACCTGCGCAGAAGCAGGGCAAGGGAAACTCTGGCTCGCAGAACACGGGGTAGGGAAAGGACAACCAGTCCCAACCATAAGCGAAGAAGGGTAACGGAAAGACAAAGAAGGACACTGGGAAGTGGTGCGAGTTCCACAAAATCCCCTGGCACAACACTGATGAATGTCGCTCAAAACAGTCATTGGTGGCTGAGATCAAAACTTCAAAATCAGATCCTAGTTCTGATTCTGACTCAGAACCTAATTTCACAGCCGCATGGAAAGGGAAGCAGATCATTGATACAAAACCCAGTGCCGTTGTTGCTACCACACAGATTCAACCAGAGGAACCTGAAGAGTCAGAGCTAGAGGAGTGCCTTTTCCACTCACAGATGTGGGTGAAGGGAATTCCCCTACAATTTGTTGTGGAAAGAGACAGCCAGAAGAAATCGATTTCAGCAGAAGTCATCAAGAAATTGGAGCTACCAATAACACCACACCCACAACCATACACCATTGGATGGCTAAGCCAAGGATGAGGGATCCACGTCAGTCACCAATGTCGCCTACCATACGGCATCAAGCCCTTCAAAGATGAGGTATTATGTGATGTGGCCCCACTTGAAGTATGTGATGTTCTTTTAGGACAGCCATATATGTGGAAGCGTCATGCTGTATATGAATCCCGACCTCGCAGTGTCATTGTCACTTTGGGAGGAAAACTCTATCAGATACCAGATATAGTTGCACCTAACCCAACCCAGCGGGGCAGGAAGATAATCTCCCACACTGGGAAATTTTCCCTATTCACAATTGCCACTAGAGGTGAACATCAGATCGCAGAGACATCCACAACCTCTGCACATTATCCCTCTACTCAGTAGAAATAGGAAAAACACAAAGTCAGTGCAGCATCGCCTATTCGGGTACCTCTACAGTGCAAGGCCACGCATTCAAGGTGCTCCTCCAAAAAGAAACCATCCACACCGGTGTTGACCAACGATACCATGGAAACCAAACCGTTGAACAGTTCCAGGGCCTCCAACAATTACAACCCTCTGCAGATGTCAAAGTAATGCAGCCTTTTCACTTCCGCAAACGCCGCACCAGGAGCTCAACTCAGCGCACAGTGCGACATATGATAAGGGATTTGACGCAATGGAGACCATTGCTTCCTAAGGATGGAGGATTGATCCAGGTGGATATTGGTGGTGACCCACCTCTTCTGACTGGCTCAAAACAGTCTTCTGGCAATTTTGGCAATTTACTATTTTTAGCAGCTTTTCGGGTCCTGAACTTTCGGAGCCATTTTGAGGCCCTAAACGACGTTTTTTTGGCGTCGAATTCTCGAGAAAATACAAGTACTGCGCATCTATTATTTTCGCGTGCCAAAATCGAGATTTGCAATATATTTTTGTAGTCATTGAATAAATCTTTCCAATGAGCTATTGTACACCCCAAACGGAGATCGCATGCGAGAGTTACGACCTCGGGAAGTTGATGTACTAACTTACCCAAACGGGGCCCACATGACTTTTGGCACTTCATCTTCTAGGGTTAGGTTTTTGGGATTCCTTACCTCATGCTTATGATAAATAGGCCCTTTCGGCCTCTCTTCGTAATCATCTTGGCATAAATGAGCTTAGCGGTCACATCTCTTCTCAGAGATAGCTACCACCATTCCAGCTATTGTATTTTACAATCTGTTCTATTTCCGTTATTTAATAGAATGTGTGTTTACTGTATCACTGTGTTCTTTGCAATATATCTCTGTATATGATTCTGTATATGCTATCTTATTTCGTTCCTGCATAAATACGGATCACGGCTTTAGTGTCTTCAAATATAGTCTCCATCGGGGTGTCTGCAACAACTTCTATGTTGGAGTTTGATTCGGCTATCCTGAGCTTTCGCTTGGAAACCCTCTATTGCATTTCTGAATCCTGAAGTAACATCAAGTTAATGTATAATAAAGTTTAATGTTAAAGAAATGTGATTAAACAACACGTGGATACATCCCTTATCAATATTAATTACAAGAAAGAAAACTTTAGAAGATTCATTACTTCCATGGTGTCAGGTGTGTTTGATGGTGTCTATGTTTTATCACAACATTATTGTTTGGTAGAGGAAAATATGCACTTGTGCGCAAGAACCAATGTATGACTAGAGTGTTTATGCAGAATTATTTATATATTCTCATGCGCCCTCAGAAAAAGTCACCGAAATGTCTTCAAAACTTTCAACAAAAGCATACACAGTCTCATCATTTCAATCAAATTTCTGTTTTTGGAAAAATTCACCCAATGTTTTATTGTAGACCGATTGTTTTATAGAAAACAAAAATAGTCAAATAAGCACAGAAATTGGATTTTTCTTTAAAATAATTGGATGGATTGGGAATCTCAAAGCACAAAACCTCAGTAAATTTCCTCCAGGATTTCCCAAACAAAATAGAGCAATGGGCTGTTATGTGCTTCTTGAAATTCTATTTATGGGTGCTAATCTTGAATTTGTCCTTTTTTATTAATGCCTACTTAAAAGGCCGTGACAATGAACCGAAATGAGTTTGTCTTATCGGTGGTGAGGTATCAAGAGACAGGGGAAGCGAAAAGAATTGGCGTTGCGGGTTTTAAACACCGGGAAAATAGTTACAAATTGCAAGCCCTAGAGAGAAATTATCCTACTGGTTAAATCCATTTCAAATTCGCCCATCTCGAAAGCAAAAAAACCGAGAAAAATTTCTTAATTCCTAGTAATGCGGTTCGTAAGTATAATTGGATCAAAATTTGGGCAGTGCTCGGTCAAAATAAAAGTAATAGTGCCACATCTACTAAGAATCCTGCCTAAAACAACCAATAGTTGGGACATAAGTAACTAGGGCTTTGTGAGGGCAATCCCCATATTGGGAATGAACATCATCCATAGTAGGTTGTGGAGAGAAGGCACTCATTAACCGTCAGATGTCAACCCCACATAGTTCAATCAACCAGATAGTGTGATATAAGCAATCGGGGATTGATATATGGCCCAAGGCGGTCATCAAACGGGAAACCCTAACATGTTTTGGCCGAGACTTCCACTTATATTGACACTTGAATGCTATCGACTAAATATTAATCTATTCCAAACCGGAAAGAAAACAATGGTTCGCTAAGGGGTTTCAAGCCAGTAAAAAAATAATGTACAATCATAACCTAACAACAATCTCACGCTTAGGTTGCGGTTCCCTTTTACCAATGGTGGAAAAGTACGTTTCCAAACCTTGAATAAATGGATAAAAATCCTACCTAGCGATCGAAGAATGGTCCAAATGTGATTTTGCTCAATGACGTTGGGTACTTCTTGGCATCCGGTGGATGCTCCAAATGCAAAATGGTGTTTACAAATGTCACAAGTTTTCACCCCTTTATATATCGCATTGTAACCCTAGCAATAAATGCACACGACTAACGGGTCAAATTGCCCTTTTCAGAGAACTTTTCTGTTTTATGCCGCAAGTGTGTCGGGGCAACTCTCCATCGGCACCAATGCATTTCAACGTAATATGAAAATCGACGTTGATATGTTTCGGCGTAACTTAACATTCGTTGCCGATATGTTTCGGCAGAACTTAACATTTGTGGTCGAACTCTACATTATAAAGCTGCATCGATTCCGTTTCGGAGCCCTCTTATATCTTGTTCCGATTCCCTTTTCAGAGGACTTTCGTTTTAAGAGCGAGATGCTTCGGCGTCAAAACAACTCCCCCTATTTGGCTTCTTTTCCTTTACCTTTGAATGTATTGACGTAACTTAAAATTCTTCTCCGAAATGCTAATCGTGACAAAAAACCTTCAGTGTTTTGGTGAAAACTTCTAGCGATCCGACCATTTCGGCAGAGAAACTCAAGTTGCTCCGAAATAAAAACCTTACCAAAACTGCTCCAACTGTTTCGGCGTGACTTGAGGAGTCGTTCCGTCCATTTCGGCAGAAAAAATCAAGTTGCTCTGATTCAAAAACTTTCCCTTTTCACTAGTTTTTTCCAGAAAACTCCAAGTGACAAAAAGTGAGCTCATCAAAGGTGAACACAAACTCTAAGTAAATAAAAAATAGAAGGAAGGGCCCTACAATTAAAAAAAATAAAATTGGGGATCAGGTTGCAGCAGCAACAATTGGCGACTAGATGGTGAACACATATATCTGAACAACTCTCCTTGAAGATCACAATTGCCTGTATGTTATTAATTCTAATTGTAATACACTGCCTTCATCAATTTTCCAGGATTTTAAAGGGACAAATTTTTATATAGGGAGATAGGCTTTCTTGAATCATATTGGTCATTCATTTAGGGGAATAGGGCAACCTGGACCATATTTCCTGACTACTCTCCTGAGGCCATAATATGGAGTTCATTTTAGTCCCATCTTTTGGTTACCCCTAAATATGATTCCATGGGAACGTAACAAAATCAAACAGATGTATTTGTTTGTCCTTCATTCCCATGTTATAAGCATTTATTTAGATGCTTTCTTCTGTCGAGTTTTATCGTCTTAGTCTTTCATTAATAGCCTTCTTCAATCTTCACTATGTGACGTGGATTCTTCCATCCATAGTGTCCTTTTGTGTGAGTGATGACTTTTATTTGTTTGTCATACTCATGGACGGAGAAGAACCTTTATGGACTTGTCATATAGGCGATCTTCTTCATTGGATGTACTTATTTTCAAAACCATTTCTTTGATGGAGATGGAACTTTTCATAAATTTGACTCTTCATTATGAGCCTTTTGGATTTGATTTTGTAGCATGGGATCATTTTAATTGCCATACATCTGTAAGAATTGCTTCCTTTCCATGGGTAAGTTGTAGTAGAATTCCTGAGATGGTTATTTATGTGAGAGTGAGTGGAGCCCCAAGGTAGTAATTTAGAACTCGTGGGTCTTAGTTATTCTATAGGGTTTATAATGAAACAACATGAAACATGAAGCAGGTTTCCCCTTTTAAAATAGACCAACAATTAAAATAAAAAATGACAATGTTATGCAAAATAAATCCTTTTCTATGAATCCAATTCTGATCTTCTGGTGATTAACAATGATTCCCATGAGACTGTTCATATTCTTGTATTTCTGCATGACACTTTAAACGTTGAGCTCAGGTTTATTCAAAACAAAATAAATCAAACAAAGAAAAACAATCCAAATCAAAACAAGGTTCAACCTAAATAACCTAAGAAGAAAAAATAAACAAACTAAGGAAGGCTAAGAAACAAAAAAATTAATTTATGTACAATAGGTGTTCTTAAATCTAGGTAAAGTACTATTTAAGGGCTAGGCCGTTGACAGGGAGATTTTCCTCCTCCCCTTGTAAATCTTGCAATTTATAAGTCGCTGGGCCAAGCTTCTCTACAATCTGATACGGACCAAGCCACAGTTGTTGAAATTTTGTATGTTTTCCCTTATCTTCATGCGGATGATCCCATTACAGAACTAGGTCTCCTACCTCAAAAGTTATCTTACCAGACTTCCATTTATCAAACCACCTTTTGACAATATCTTGGTGATGATTGAACCTATCCTTGGCCTTTTGCCGTGATTCTTCGAGTTTCAACAGAGTATTAATTCGTGACTGTAGGGTTTCACTACTTGATCCTCGAGACGCCTGAGCTAATTGCAGAGAAGGGAGTAGTAAGTTTGGGGGGAGTATAGCCTCTTTCCCATAGACTAAGGTATAATGAGAAACCCCTAAATAATTTTTTGGAGTGACCCTATTTTCCCATAAAGCATTGGGAAGAGCTATATGCCAATTTCTCTGGTTTTCAATAACTGTTTTCTTTAATATATGAATGAGATTTGTATTCGTGGATTTTGCTAATCCATTTCCTTGAGGATAGTAATTAGCTGAATAATGAAGTTTAATTCCTCTTTCAAAAGAAAATGCACTCAATTTAACAGACGAGAAATAAGATGCATTATCAAAAACTAGGGAAAATGGAACCCCAAACTTGGTTATAATGTTTTCCTGTAGGAATCCGATGACCGTATATTCATTTAATTTAAGGAGTAGCTTCTGTCCATCATGTAAAATAATTAGTAGTTGTGAGAATATATCGATGTTGTAATGAAGAATTTGGATTAATCTCCCTAATGATGTCTAGACCCCATTGCTCGAATGGTTATGAGATGATAACTGGTTGCAATGGTCCTGTTGGTTTGGTTAGTCTACTAGCAATCCTATGACATACATCACATTTCCTCACATAAGCACGTGCATCCTTGAAAATAGTAGGCCAGTGATATCCGGCTCTTAGTATTTTGTGAGTAGTAGTGTCCCTGGAATAATGTCGCCCTGCAGGTCCATCATGTAACTCCTTAACTACCTTATTTGCATCTTCTTTCTCAAGGCATCTGAGAAACACTCCATCATAATTTCTTCTAAATATCACTCCATCTATTATCTGATATGCTGCTGATTTCAATCGGAGTGCCCTTCTCTGCTTAGAACTCCAGTGTTCTAGAAAATATCATTGTTGAAGATAGTGAATGAAATCTCTATACCAAGATTCTGGAGTAGTAAAAATGGAACATACCTCAATTGAATTCATTTCAAATTCGTTTTCCCATTCATGATCTTCGTCAATTGGGTTTTTAGTGATCAACTTGCACAACACTTTACCTTTAATTATATTAGCTAGTTTGAACTCTAGGTCATATTCTTGTAATGTCGTTACCCAATTTCCTTGCCTTTCCCCCAGTTCCTTTTGTACAAATAAGGATCTGAAAGCCATATGAGGTATTATGACCTATGTTCTATTTTTCAAAATGTAAGGTCTAAACTGTTTCACAGCCTTAAATACTGCATATGCTTGTTTATCCATAGCTGGGTAATTCAGTTTAGCTCCTTGTAATCCGGTGCTCGTAAAGGATATGGTATTTTCATCTCCTAGCTCTCCCTTTGTGTGATCACTGCTGCAAGAGAATTATCTGAATCAAAAGTTGTGAAAATCCTCACAGCAGATCTAAGAGATGATGTATACCTCACAAGAGTAATTATGATTAAGCAGGAAAATAGAAGAAGAGTGAACAATATAGTATAATGAGAAACAGAATAATATGGTACAGTAGAACTCGGATAGAAGCAATAATACTTCACACACACTAATTAATTAATCACAATATGGACAAATAAATAGTACAATGGTAGAGAGGATTCGAATGCCTAAGGTGGCAATTCGAATTAGCCTCTCAGAGTGATCATAAGATCAATAGAGTTTCATCGGAGCACAACTAGGTGTCCTCATGATCATCAGAGCACAACTGGAAGTCTTCATCATCATCAGTGGAGTCATCAATGCTCACGTAACTGTCAACCATCAGTCAAACTAACTCTGGTATGTGTAACTGAGTGTAACTGACTGTAACTGAGTGTAATTGAGTATAAACTGAAGACAACTGGACTCGTAGGTGAAGAAGGGCGAGTTGCTTCCTAAAATCAAGGAAGAAGGGTGCATTAAGCAACTAGAGTGCTAAAACTGAATAGTGAGAAGCTCCTGGGGGCTGGCTAACTAAGGGTTAGGTGCTGGACTGATGACTGGGATGCATGCAAACCCTAAAAGTGCATGCATGACTGAAAATGAAAATGATCAAAATACTGGTGGGACTAGGAAGGAGTATAGGAATATACTAACACCCCCCATTAATCCATCCTGGGCCCTAGTAACTAAGACCAAAGGTCACCCAATACAATGAATAATAACAGTCAATAAACCAAGGAAGTGGGAAAATTCCATGGGAAACATATCCCCTCCTAAAAAACAGACTGTAAGGCACACACAAAAATTAAATTCTCCAAACTCAAGCAGGTGTGATGCTTGTTCATATGTCTGGAGGTATCTTCTTCTTGGGAAGAAGTGGATCATGCTCAAAAAGCATGTGCTTGTACTTGCTCTTCAGATCAAATGTGATGAGAACAAATCCAACAGTATGAGAATGATCCTTGAACCTGTGATTCGAATCAGCTGAGGTAGGGTCAAATCTGTGAAAGTGCAAATAGTCTTTTGTCTTCTCCTTCGAACCACCATGGGTGAGATTATACCAAAAATAACTATTACATGTTTGCTCGAAATCAAAATCAGATTTAAGACTTAAAAAACAGTTTCTTGAGATCTCCTTTGAACCAGCAGGGGTGAGATCAAAACTATCATATGCATGAGAAATTATCCCAAGCAGTAATTGCTTAGAACCCAATTTAGATACAAGACTTGAATCATGGTTTCTTGAGATCTCCTTTGAACCATGAGAGGTGAGATCAAAACCAGTAGATGCATGAGAAATTATCCCAAGCGAATGGCAATGGCCATGTTCTTCAATGACCTTCTGAAGGCATGACTTAATGATCATATAGTAGTATAAAAGAGGAGATAGCTGGAGAGGAGCGAATGTATTACCTTCAATAGTTGTTTTGACCTCTGAAATAATCATGTGATCATGATGCAAACCAATAGAATCTGGTGCAAGAGAGGATTTAGGACCTTCTGCAATATCTAGAGTGTGAGCTGGCATAGAAAAAGAAGAAGGTTTGAGCATGAGTGGAGAATCTGCAAGTTCTTTGTCAACAACTTCAATATGAGATGATACTGGTTCATGATCTGAGAGACCATCAAGGGGAGCGAATGCATCACTTTGTTTGCTTTCGAATGGGTTTGGACCAATCCCTTCATTCTTTCTGCCAAATTTTTCATCCAGGTGAGCCCATAACTCTTTTGGAGTCCATAACTCCATTGGAGTTTCAACACCATCACGGTATTGGAAATAGAATCTCAGGTATTCAAGTAAAGAAAGCATCATTGCTCCAAAGGCTCCATCACCTTTATTGAACCAATCAATCTTCTCTTCAGGGGATTTGAACTCTCTTTCAAAATGACAATAAAAAAGATCATGGATCTTCAAGTATGCTGTCATTCTTGGTTTCCATTCATCATAGTTGAATGGAGAAAGAGGAGTAATTCCTGATGAATACATAGAAGTTGTAGAGGACCTGCAAAAACAATATAGAATAATTGCAACTGCTACTGCTGCAAAAATGTAGAAACTACTGCACTCGAAATCTTGGTAATAACCTGTAAAAAACTCTCAAGAATGGAGATAAACAATACTCTCAACATGCTCTGATACCATGTGAAAATCCTCACAGCAGATCTAAGAGATGATGTATACCTCACAAGAGTAATTATGATTAAGCAGGAAAATAGAAGAAGAGTGAACAATACAGTATAATGAGCAACAGAATAATATGGTACAGTAGAACTCGGATAGAAGCAATAATACTTCACACACACTAATTAATTAATCACAGTATGGACAAATAAATAGTACAATGGTAGAGAGGATTCAAATGCCTAAGGTGGAAATTCGAATTAGCCTCTCAGAGTGATCATAAGATCAATAGAGTGTCATCGGAGCACAACTAGGTGTCCTCATGATCATCGGAGCACAACTGGAAGTCTTCATCATCATCATCAGTGGAGTCATCAATGCTCAAGTAACTGTCAACCATAAGTCAAACTAACTCTGGTAGGGGTAACTGAGTGTAACTGACTGTAACTGAGTATAAACTGAAGACAACTGGACTGGTAGGTGAAGAAGGGCGAGTTGCTTCCTAAAATCAAGGAAGAAGGGCGCATTAAGCAACCAAAGGGCTAAAACTGAATAGTGAGAAGCTCCTAGGGGCTGGCTAACTAAGGGCTAGGTGCTGGACTGATGACTGGGATGCATGCAAACCCTAAAAGTGCATGCATGACTGAAAATGAAAATGATCAAAATACTGGTGGGACTAGGATGGAGTATAGGAATATCCTAACAAAAGTGAGATGAAGTATTATGACCTTTGTTCCATTTTTCAAAATGTAAGGTCTGAACTGTTTCACAGCCTTAAATACTGCATATGCTTGTTTATCCATAGCTGGGTAATTCAATTCAGCTACTTGTAATCTGGTGTTGATAAAGGATATGGGATCTTCATCTCCTAGATCTCCCTTTTGTGTGATCACTGCTGTAAGAGAATTATTTGAATCAAAAGTATATATAGTAAAATCCTTTTCCAAATATGGACTTCTTAACGAAGGTGCATGAGCTATGGAATTTTTAATATCCTTAAATGCATTCTTCTCAACATCAATCCATTTGAATTGTACACTTTGCTTCACCATTTGATGCAAAGGCTTTACAATTTGTGCAAAATCTGGTACAAACCTTCGAACAAAGTTTATCGTGCCCATGAATGATTGCATAGTTTTCTTGTTATGGGGCATGGGAATCCGAGTTATGGCTTGAATCCTTTCTGGGTCTATAGAGATTCTATTTTTAGAGATGATGTGTCCTAACAGTTTTCCTTCAAGTACAATAAAAATGATTTTCTTTGGATTTAAATATATACCATACTTTCTACAACGATAATTTTTTTTTTCAAATGGAAAACATGGTCTTCTCTTTTTTTAGAAAAAACTGTCACATCATCTAAATAAATGACAACACAGTGGCCAACTAAACCTCGGAATGCAAGCCCTTTGAAATGTGGCTCCAACATTCATAAGGCCAAAAGGCATTCTTTTGTATGCAAATGTTCCCCATTTTGTGCGAAATGTCGTCTTGAGTCGATCTTGCTCGACCACTAATACTTGATTATAACCTGAAAATCCATCCAATGGGGAGAACATTTCTGATCCAGATACCATTTGCAAGATTTTTTCCATTGGTGGCATCAGGTAATTGTCTTTATCTAAGGCTCTATTCAAATTTCGAAAGTCAACACATAGCGTTATTTCTCCTGATTTCTTCCTTACAGGTACCAAATTAGAAACCCATTCTGAGTGTCAAACTTTAAAAAATAATTTTAGCATCCAACAACTTTTTTAATTCCTTTTGTGTCAAAGGTTCGAGTGTAGGATGTATCTTTCTGAGTTGCTATTGAAATGGATTTACACCTTGTTTAATGGGTATCACGTGATGTATAATACATGTGTCATACATCTTCAATATTCATATGTCGATGCGGAAATTTCTTTGTATGATGAAACAGTTTAATGAACTTGCATATTTCACCAGGTGAGCAACATTTTCCTAAATTAACATATTTAGGTTCAACTTTTGTCCCTAAGTTTACCAACTCATATTGCATTGAGGAGTTGTTTGTCTTGACATTTGCAGGTTTTCTAAATTTATGATGTAAGTCAAATAACCCTTCGAGCGTTCTTACTCCTTTCGGCATACAATTTCCCTTATTTATATCCTTATTTTGCAACTCCAACTGGTGTTCTTCTTCTTCAATAATAGATTCTTTGAAGGCATCTTCATTCGTAAAAAAACTGATAATATGTTCATCATCATCGAACACTCTCAAATTTGTAATGTTATCAGGTACAGATGGCCTGAAAATCAATTCAATAGAACATTTGTTATTAGTTGGTACTAATCGAGAAGTAGAAGTGGCTAGTAAATTAGCTGCAACATTTTGTAATCTAGGAATGGCATTTATGTTAAAAGCATTAAATTTTGATATCAAATTCCATACCTCAGACTGATACCCTTTCAAGTGTGGAGATAAACAATGAATATTATTTCTTATCTTCCTAACAACTATTTCCGAATCACCAAAAACCTTTAACTTCTTAACATTTAAACCAATGGCCTTTTTCAAACCTTGAACTAGAGCTTCATATTCAGCGGTGTTATTCGTACATTCAAACTCTAGCCTACAAGAGAGAAATTGTTTGTTTCCTTCAGAATCAACAAGAACACACCCGACTCCTGCTCCGTCTTGTGTTTTGGAACCATCAAAATACAAAATCCAAAATTTATTAACATTATCTCCTAAGTCAGTAACTAATTTTACTATATTACAGTCAATATTACCAGTCCGTGAGAATTGAAGGAGATTGGACTGGTTGTCTGAATCATGACCAACATCTTCCGCTTGATAATTCCCTGGCTCAATTTCTAAAAAATAATTCCCCAAAAATGAAGATGAAAAATTCATGGGTTCATTCTTTTCTTCCAACTGAGTCACATTCTGTTTCATGTGGGGTTCTCTCAAAAATTTAATTTGATTCTTCTTATTCTAATACGACAGCCACAAATGAGACCAATCTGTTGCAAAATAACCATTCAACTTTGTTGACCAATCTCTACTCATAATTAAACCATAAGCTTCTGATATGCCCACTACCATAATATCAATAAATTGACACACCCTTGGGTCTGCGGCCAATCTGATCAATACATTTTTCATTTCCCCAATAACCTTAACAACAAATCTGTCTAGTTGTATAATCTGAGAAGGGGATGCCGTGGGCTTCCCATTAATATTTTTACAAATAGATAGTGGCATAACGTCAGATGAAGCCCCAGAATCTACCAAGCAATTATGCACATTATAATTAAAAAGTTCAAAACTTAATAGGAAAGGAAGAGTTTGATATTTTGATTTTACACCCATGCTTGCTTGGTTAATCTCAGTATCCGACAAAACCCTTTCCACCGTACTGCATGGTTGTGGATCAAAGGCTTCTAACAACCTTTTCCTCTGTTGTGGGAGATTACACAGTTCGAACAAATATATGTTTTCTTTGGTTTTCTTAATGTCTTCTACAATGTCATATCCCATATTATGATCTTCCCCACTCCTTTCACCGATATCATATTTGTTACCTACAGGTTTCACTTGCTTATTGATCAATGGGTTTGTTTCTTTTGTAATTCCAGGATTAAATTTTGGTTGTGGCTGATTTAGGCTATTGTTCTTTTTTGTGTTTTCCTTTGCTGTCCTCATCTTGGGAAATATTATACTTTGGTCTTCAACTGGTCCCTTGCTTATAGTAGCATAATTTACAGATGATACTTGAATTTCTTCCATATTTTCTTCTTCATTTAATCCCAAAGGTGGTGCCCAATCCCATAATACCATTGTAGTTTCTTCATTCTGATATTCTTGATCATAGATTTATCTTCTTCTTGTTCTTCCTGGTCCATCAATTGAGTATCCAATAATTGATTCATTACCAGGGTCATTGAGTTAATCCACTGTGGGAAACTCTTCTCAGAATGATGTTCTTGATGAAATGTGCAAAAATGATCCATCCCAACTTCATTCAAATTTAAAACAAAAAAATTATTTAATGGTGGTTGCTATTGTGTATTTTCTTCCCTTTTCTTATAGAAAGGTTTAAATGGTTTTCTTGAAGAGATAGCACCCTTTTTTTTTCTAAATCTACTATCTTAGTGGACAACTTTTGGAACATTTTGACCACATTCTCTAATTCATTTGAAGGCTCTTATTTGGGTCTGGTTAATATCAAAGGATTCTTGTTTGTTGTTGGTTTTACTTCCAGATCCATTGTATGTTTCATGATACTGTCCAGGTCCGCCTCTACTTTATTTGCTTCTTCATAGTTTTCTAGTAAAGTGGTTTTAACAGCTCTTTTAACAAACATGGCTATGGGTCGGAGAAGTGTTGTAGTATAATATTCTACCAATGATTCTTCAGTAGGTTTAGTTGCAACACTAAAATTGTTTAAGTTTGTGGTAAATCTTTGGTTGAATTCTTGTACCTTTTATTTCTTTTCCATCCTCATAGACAATAATTCCTTCATAAGTGTAGCGATAGTCTTTTGGTTACCAAACTTGTTCAGAAAAACCCTTTTCAAAACTGTCTCAATATACTATAGAATTGGCCTGCAAACCAAAATACCATGATGAGGCTCTAGGATCAAAAGTATAAGGAAACAGTCGACATACTACATCTTCATGTTCCACATTTAATAGATTCAAATCTAAATAAAATCTTTTCAGGTGATCTTCTGCAGAGATACCTTTACGAGGTTCGAACTTGGGTAGCACTCTTTCTGGATGCTTAGGAAAATCATGTAAAGGAGTATCCAGGTTGAGTGGTCCTCTGGCTCTCCATGCAGGTGGTTGGTTGGAATTGCGAGCCATGTTAGAAATACGCCTAGGAGAATGTGGGGGTGTATGGGGTGGTGTGTGAGGTGGTGTGTGAGCTTATGTGCGCGGAGTAGTGTTTGTCTTAGGTGACTCAGGCCACAATTGATTGATGGGATATGGTATATCTTGTAACGATAAATAAACTAACTCTTCAAAATATTCCACAAGCACATAATCCCTAGTTTGTGTAACTTAACTTCTAGGAGCTTGCCTTCTGGATAAGATAGGCACTACTATTAATCCACCAAGTTTCCTTATGTAAGACCTTGTATGTCTCCTAAATTTATCTACCTCTGTGTGAGGAAAAACATATAAACGTTCAATATTCTCGGTTTCAGAATCCAACTTTTCAGTTTCAGAAATCAATTCTTCTAGTATGATTGTTTTTTCAACTAAAGATCCAAAGAAATTTACTCATGGAAAAGGATTTACTCTGCCAACCATGCACTAGCTACCCTCCTTTTAGCGCAAAAACTATTGATGCCTTGAAAATACTAGCATCGACAGTAGGGATTCTCCCCAATGAATGATCCCAATTAGATCACTCACTGTTTGGTGTGGGGAATCCGTCTCGTTAACAATCCGGCTACCGTAGATGAAATTGTTTGGTTTATTTACCGGCTGCGGCCCGACCCACCATTTATGTATTGTTTTAAGTTTTAAAGAATATGCAAGTGCCTATATCTAACTAATGCATTTAACCTAGAACTGACATGAAGAAGCCTAAAAAAGTGATGTGTAGGTTCTTCCCTCCGTCTTATCACTTCTACCTAATCAATCCGCTAATTCTATTCTAAACTAACTAACCTATCCTTGCAAGGAGCGAGTATTAAGTAAGAGTAATAATCTGAAAATGCTCATACAAACCCAACATATAGTTGTTCAGATAAAGTGTTCACATTCTCAGCAGAAAAAATACCAAAGATAACTCTGATGTAATTTAAACAATTTATTACTCTGTCAACACATAAACATTTGCATACATAAAGAAATCATTCATCACCATTTGAAGTAGTTCAATGAGGTTAGAATGATCTCACAGTATGAGTTGCGAATGAAAGAGGAAATAGTTCCAAATTTGTCATTCCACACATTCCACACAAAACATTTATGTGCAATCCTTTCCTAGCAAATAGGTCCTTCTCATTAGCATAAAAATAGTTCTCTTACAAAATGTGTCCAACTTCTATTATGCTAGAAAACGTCCTTTACTAGTATCACCCCCTATCTTTATATTACAATGGATTTTGTCCCTACATGACTCTTCATTTCAACCACATTTCAACTACCCCAACCTTTGGACTTCCCAAAATTCATCCTTTTGTGTTTGCACAACAAATACAATTAATTACAAATTTAAAATTAATTTTTCGGTGGGCCCTCCAAACTAGAAATGTAATTATCCCATAAGTTTGCCTCCTCAAATATAATATTACATTGGAGCGGTTCTAACAATTTTAAAGACCCCTCACGGACGAATATTCATTTTCTATACTAATTACTCCTTCTGCAACAACTTTGTAGCTTTCTTATAAGAAATAAGCATTGATGGACACCTTCCCAATGTATTGATGGAGGTCCTTTGCATTCAACACATCCAATTTTCTGATGTAATCTAGATCTTCCTTCAGACCATTCTTCAAATCCATTAAGTGTTTATATTTGGTGGGAAGCTCATGCACATTTGGAGTCATGGCAAGATGGAATTTCTCATGAATCTGATAAATTTTCTTGTAGAATTCTTAACACTTTCCAATGGACTTAGGTGCTTCTACATATATCCTCCTGGAATCCTTCCTGCAAAATTCATGAAGTGCTATATCCAATTTAAGTTTTGCAGTCGTCTTGTTAGGAAGGTGATAAGGGAAGTCCCAATTTTCTTCCTTCCAGGCCATATGCTTCTTAATATTCTTAAAAACATTAACCAACTTTTGTCTTATCGTCAAAGATTCTGCAGAAATCTCTTTCATTCTTACTATCATTTGTTTCATCTTATAAATTTCTTCAGTTAACAATTCCTGCGAGTGGAAGATCTACTCATGTATCTTACATGCATGCTCATGAAAAGGAGTTATGTCTTGCTTTTGATTCTGTGCCAACTCGACCTGTTCCACTAGAAAATATTTCTCCCGAACCAGCTCATCCATCCGAGATTCCAAGGTTTCCAGCTGTTGATTTGTTGTTGTTTCCTTGCCTTCCAATTCATTAACGCGGGCGTAGAAATCACTTTTCTCTCCCTCCATGATCACAAGATGTACATTCAAGGCATCTTCTCGTCTTCAAGATTCTGGTAGTCAGTCAGTACCTTGTCCTTTTCAGTTATTGTAGCATCATGCTTTCTTTTCAACTCTATTCCTTCACTTCTAGATTTTACTAGGTTATCTTTCAGCTTTAGCATCTTCTCCTTGTTGCGCTCCAAGTCGTTCATCAACTTATCAACATTATCTGCGATTGCTTTTGCAGCTGCTATATTCATTGAGGCTACGAACTTGGGGTCTTTATGGGTGCCTTCCATGATAGTGCTTTCTTGAACGGTCACCACATCGGGTTGCGTGCCCATCTTCAATCTTTTCTCTGACCTCCTGGTTATGGTCTTTATTTTTGAGTCAAAGATTATCGTATCCAGCTTTGCCACCGAGTGTTGCTTTGATGCGGTGAAAGGAGTGAGTATGAGCTCTACAAATGGAAGTTCCCCCCCTGTAAGTGTGATTCGTGACACTCTTGGTGGGTCTATATTCATGTCTTGGAGATTTGTACCTCCATCTTGGGATTCTTCCTCTTCCAGAACTTTCTTGAGCATGTATTCTTCTTCTCTTTGCCTTTCCAATTCTATTGCTTCTTGCTCTTATTTCTCTTTTGTCACCTCTTCTTCTTTTCTTTTGTTTTCTTATTCTGTCCTTTGTTTTTCTGTTTCCTCCGCCTGTAGCCTTTCTGCTTCTTCTCTTTGCTTTCTTTTTGCTTCCGCTGCCTGTAGTATTTCTACTTCTTCTCTTTGCTTTCTTTTTGCTTCCTTAGCAGTATCAATAGCATGACTAGGGCCCGCGCCACTTTTCCAAACAAAACGTTTATTTCAATCAGTCATATTGATTGCTCTTTGATACACCTCCTCATCCTTGAGGAAATGGTCTGGGTATTCAAAATGAATCTTGCATGATGCACAATGCTGGGAGACCTTTTGCAAACTGTCATTCCTCACGAAATTTTTTTCCCCAAGATGGAAATCCTCTAAGTCTTTTATGAAATCTTCTACACCTTTCACCTTAGGGAATTTGTAGGCCCCAATGACAAATGACAATGGTGGGTAAGAAGCCTTCTTATGTTCATTCAAAAAATTACCTATACCAATGATGAAAACCCGTCTCACTGCCTCTTTGTGTACTACAAAATCAGTCACATACTTAGGCATTAGAGATGAGGATTTTGTGCCCCCATACAGCCTGATATAAGTGCCTTATGGAGAAAAATAATAGTCCCCATATTCATTTTAACCGTCATAGCGTTATCCGAGAAGCAGTTTGGTTCTTCATTAAAAATTAACCAATATAAAGGGATGATTAGTTCTTCACAGATGAGCTTGTAGTAGCTCACATGTTGGCCCATGTGATTTGATAAGCCACATAAAGGGGGGACTCAGTTTGATTCCATACACATCCCAATTTAGGGAATGGATGTCTGACTAGTATGCAATCCATAAGATATGAGGACATGAAAAAATATGCTTTCTTTTGGGTCATTCCTCCTTGGGATGCATCTATCGTTGACACCATGATTTCTGAGATAATATCTGACCAATTGAAAATGGTGCCATGGAAGGCTATATGATACATCAGTGGTATCCATTTGAGCTTGTATATATTCCCATTTTCTCTACTGAAAACTCTGCTAAACATCAAAGCTACGATTCTGAACGGTGTCCTCAGATTCTAGCTGTCGTGTTATCCACTTTCTCTCTGCCTTAGTTGCTTCCCTGGTATCATCATCTTCTTTGCCTATTCAAAGTGATCTATATTTACTCCTCCGATCCAGTCTTTCGTCATCATGAATTTGGGTGATGTTAATTTATATGCCACAGCGACATGACCCGGTTGGAATGAATCAAATCCTTCCCCGATTGTATTGGAGATAATCCTTGTGCCAACATCTATAAGAGGTAGAATCCATTCGATGACTTCAGAGCACGGGAAAATCTCTAGTCGGGTAGCTGCTTTATGGAGACCAGATTTCTTGATATTTTGATACACCATCATCTCCTCAATGGATGCATCGGGTACATTCTGATATCTGATGAGATGATATAGTTCACCCCACTTGTATTCTGGGATGATTCATGTCGCTGCTTTGGTGTCTTCAAATATAGTCTCCATCGGGGTGTCTGCAACAACTTCTATGTCAGAGCCTGATTCAGCTATCCCGATCTTTCGCTTGGCAGCCCTCTTTTGTATTTCTGAATCCTGAAGTAACATCAAGTTAATGTATAAGAAAATTTAATGTTAAAGCAATGGGATTAAACAACATGTGGATACATCCCTTATCAATATTAATTACAAGAAAGCAAACTTTAGAAGATTCATTACTTCCATGGTGTCAGGTGTGTTTGATGTTGTCTATGTTTTATCACAACATTATCGTTTGGTAGAGGAAAATATGCACTTGTGCGCAAGAACCAATGTATGAATGGAGTGTCTATGTAGAATTATTTAGATGTTCTCACATGCCCTCAGAAAAAGTCACTGAAATGTCTTCAAAACTTTCAACAAAAGCATTACATAGTCTCATTATTTCAATCAAATTTCTGTTTTCATAAAAATTCACCAATGTTTTATTGGAGACCGATTGTTTTATAGAAAACAAAAATACTCAAATAAGCATAGAAACTGGATTTTTCTTTAAAATAATCGGATGGCTTGGGAAGCTCAAAGCACAAAAACTCAGTCAATTTCCTTTAGGCTTGACCAAATAAAATAGAGCAATGGGATGTTATGTGCTTCTTGAAATTCTATTTCTGGGTGCTAATCTTGAATTTGTCTTTTTTATTAATACCCACTTAAAAGGCTATGAAAATGAACTGAAATGAGTTTGTCTTATCAGTGGTGAGGTATCAAGAGACGACGGGAAGCGAAAATAATCAGTGCTGCGGGTGTTATACACCGGGAAAATAGTTTCGAATGGACAGACCTAGAGAGAAATTCTCCTAGTGGTTAAATCCATTTCAAATTAGCCCATCTCGAAAGTAAAAATTCTGAGAACAATTTCTGAATTCCTAGAAACACGGTTCGTAAGAATAACTGGATCAAAATTTGGGCAGCACTCGGTCAAAATAAAAGTAATAGTGCTACATCTACTAAGCATACTGCCTGAAACAACCAATAGTTGGGACATAAGTAACTAGGGATTTGTGAGGGCAGTCCCCATATTGGGAATCAACATCATCCATAGTAGGCCGTGGAGAGTAGGCACTCATTAACCGTGGGATGCCAACCCCACACAGTTCAATCAAACAGATGGCGTGATATAAGCAATCGGGGATTGATATATGGCCATAGGAGGTTGTCGAACGTGAAACCCTAGCATGTTTTGGCCAAGAATTCCACTTGTATTGACACTTGAATGCTATCGACTAACTCTTAACCTATTCCCAACCGAAAAGAAAACAATGGTTCGCTAAGGGTTTTCAAGCCAGTTAAAAACTAATGTACAATCATAACCTAACAACAATCTCATGCTTAGGTTGTGGTTCCCTTGTACCAATGGTGGAAAAGCACATTTCCAAACCTGAAATAAATGGATAAAAAGCCTACCCGGGGATCGAAGAATGGTCCAAATGTGATTTTTCTCAACGGTGTTGGGTACTTCTTGGCGTTTGGTGGATGATCCAAATGCAAAATGACGTTTACAAATGTCACAAGTTTTCACATATATCGCATTGCAACCTTAGTAATAAATGCACATGACTAACGGGTCAAATCGCCCTTTTGAGAGAACTTTTTTGTTTTATGCCTCAAGCGTGTCACGGAAACTCTCCATCAGCACCGATGCATTTCAGCATAATATGACAATCGACGCCGTTATGTTTCAGCGTAACTTAACATTCGTCGCCGATATGTTTTGGCGTAACTTAACATTTGTGGCCGAACTCTACATTATAAAGCTGCATCGATTCCATTTCAGAGCCCTCTTATATCTTGTTCTGATTCCCTTTTCGGAGGACTTTCAGTTTAAGAGCGACACGCTTCGGCGTCAAAACAACTCCCCCTATTTGGCTTCTTTTCCTTTACCTTTGGTTGTATTAGCATAACTTAAAATTCTTCTCTGAAATGCCAATTGCGACAAAAAACCTTAATTTTTCTTGCATAAAACTTCTAGCGATCCGACCATTTCGGTGGAGAAACTCAAGTTGCTTCGAAACACAAACCTTACCAAAACTGCTCCGTCCATTTCGGCGTGACTTGAGGAGTTTTTCCGACCGTTTCGGCGTGACTTGAGGAGTTGTTTCGACGTTTCGACATGAATTGAGGAGTTGTTCCGATTGTTTCGAAGGAAAATATCAAGTTGCTCTGATTCAGAAACTTGCCCTTTTCATAATTTTTTTCCAGAAAACTCCAAGTGACAAAAAGTGAGCTCATCAAAGGTGAACAAAAACTCTAAGTAAATAAAAAATAGAAGGAGGGGCCCTAATTTTTTTTTTTTTTTAAATGGGGATCAGGTTGCAGCAGTAACAAAACCCTGTACCTTCCCACAGTACTCAAACTAATATTAATTATAAATACATTGCTTCACAATCATACCATTCTTTTTTCAGGGTCCATGCCATCAAAATCACTTCGGTGCCTTATTTACCCAACTATCACTTAGGCCATTTAACTGGTAGGTTGTTAAATCATGCACGGGAAAAAGTCTAAAGCAATAATCAAATTGTATTCACTCTAATGTTACAAATATATAATACAATGGGTGATGTCACCTCATGGAGAGATTTGCTCTAGATCCTAACACCTCACATGGTGACTAGGCTAGGCAATCTTATCCAAATCACTTAGTCACCATTTAGGATAACTCACTATATCCTAAATGATAAATAAAATTAAAGGTGACAATTAAACTTTGTGATTGGTAATGTAATCCATAGGCTAACATTCCCCCCTCAATCACAAGTCTATATATTTATATCAGCTAAGAAATAAACACGAATGTTGAAGCTGATATGTTGGATCTTTCATAAGCCTTCGTATGTGCTTCAATGAAAAATATGCTTGAAAAACTGTCAAAATGGATGTTGAATGGTTTATATGAAATGAACTATAAGAGAGCTCAAATTCTGGAGTGAACAGTTGCCATGTTTGAACATTCCCTGTTTGCTTGACAATTCCATCATTTTTCAAGTGATTTAGCTAGAAGAGGTTGATGTCTTATGCTAATTGGTGAACATGTAGTATCGCCACTCTACTATCAGTTAATAAATATAATCAATGAATTTCTCTCTAAATATGTCAAATCTATTATGTGTCGAACACCATCCTAAAGTATCATGTATTAAATGTCTTCCATCTTCATAATTTTATTGTCCATTTGGAAATTTGTTTGTTTGATTTTGCTATCTATAGACTATTGTTGTCAAAATTTGAAGTCTAAAAACCATCATCAATATTCCCCCCTTTGTTATATGAAAGGTGAGACATCTTTGTATATGGTGGTTTTGGTTAACCATTAACCATTTTCACTTCACAGTGTACCCCCCCCCACCTTAAGCTGAAAGAGAGTACCATTTTGATTTCAACTCAAAGTGGGCATGCAGAAATAGCCACATGTCATATCCTCCCGTGAGGGCCATGCTTGAAAGATATGCCATAAGGGGACCACTTTGGAGTTATATATTCCCTTGTCAGGTACAAGGTGAGAGAAATTAAAATATATCTACTGCAAGATGGGTCTTTACTCAAGATTGAATTATTCAGGAAGACCAATATATTTTGTTGGATATTGATGACCATTGCTAAGGATTGATCCATTCATAGTGAATCTTTAATCTTGTAGGCTTGTTTCTCTCAAAAAATTAGTCCGATGCATGATTTTTCTTGCCACAATGTTGACAAGGATGGAGATCATAAAATATATCTTCCATGTGACCAATGTGATTACAATGTTGGCACTTTGCATTCTCATGCTCGACTAGAACATGTGAAGTTAAAACTTCTCGAAGCAATCCAACACTTTGGAAGTGGATTGGTTTTGAATAATACATGATATGCAAACTATTGTTGTCGTCATATCCTATACCATGTCTATTTTTGTTGACTTTTATTTCTTCCCAAGGTCTAATGATTGGCTTGGAAAGAGATTGTTGAACTTGTTCATACTAAAGGATTGGACAACTTCATCTTTATCTGCATATGAAGTTGTTTTGCAGGGTTACTATTGTGTGCATTATTGATTTGAATGATCATCATCATCATCATCATCATTACCTTCATTATCTTCATCCTCAAATAGGGGGTTGTTTTGAACAAGGACTAGTTCAAAATGCTTCAATGATTCCTGATTTTTGAGATCTGTGATTTCATCATTCATTAGTTGGGATTGTTCTTGAAGAAGTCTAACTTTAGCTTGCATCACTTGCAAAAAAGTTAGCACTGATTGGAGAGTTGCTTTGTCGAGTATGAGTGTGTTTTCTTCAACAATGATTAATAGAGTGTTTAGTAACTCTAATAATTCAAAACTTTGTGCCATTTCAAACACTAAATGAGGCCTCCTCGTGTAGGTACATCCTAATTACAATTTGACTCAACAATAGAAGGGTTTCTTGCAACTCCACCCTTTTACAGTTAAACTCAACAATTTTTACTTGGAGATTGAAGGGTGTCGGGTTCATGACTGAGAATGCACCCAGAAATTACAAATTCAACAAGGAAACTTACAAAATGACTATTGGCAAGTTCTGATTGATCTTCAAATTGATGCTTTGACTTGATGTCACGTTCAATTCTCCTTTGATTATATGCTTGAATTACCTTAAAGAGATGGAATTTGTATGTGATTCTAAGATCATCATATTATAAAAGAGAAACATAAAACACCCAAAAAAGATCGCACATTCCATGCAAAAAAAAACACTTTTAAAAGACTCAACCTTAATCCTCTAAAAATCTCATCTAAAGATAAGAGTATTGCATTGAACTCTTCTCAATCTCTTTATATCATGATTACAATATCAACCTTGTATTTTATCCTAACACCTTGCATGGTGACTATCCATTTAGTCAACATTTAATTTAAGCCAGTATCCATTTACCAACATTCCATTTGAATTTGCATGTTAGAAGTAAATCAAATAGCAATCATCATTAACAACATAAACATAACTTATACATATCTTTCGCAATATAACTAGGTCCATATGTCCCTGTAATATATTGTTGTCACTCTAACTGAGTTCCAAAGATAATTAACAAAATACAAAGTAGGTTATAATGTAGTGTAATGGGTGAAGTCTATTGGGTATGTGTTATATTCTTTACATGTGTATGGGGGGTTTATCATTTGTATGATTGCATCTGATGATCCCTCTGCCATCTAGTGTTGCTCGTTTGAAATTTTTTGGGCTATTTTTGGGTTTTTTTTTTTCTAAACATGTGTAATTTAATCTTAGTTAAGGGATTGGGGTCTATTTCTAATCCGGGTTAACAAATTAGGGTTTTGGATGTTGTGGAATAGCTACATATTGTATCGTGAGTGGTTAATAATCATAAGGAGAAATAGAGAGGTGTAGCTCTAAGTTTTGTTGGTTTTCCTGGTTAAGGGTTTCAGAATCTAGGAACCTTCATATATGATGGAGTGGTGGAATTTGAGAAACAAGTGGAGGTTGTGTTTCCATCTTCTCCACCAATAAGCTTTTGGGGGCCAAAAAAACCCCGATGTGGAGGTGTGATATGAAATGGATTTTTAAGAGAGAAATGCTTTTTTTTTTTATGGATTTTATTTTTCAAGTTAAGTTCTTGAGTTGTAGGTTTAATGGTTGTAACCCTTTGTTAAAACCATCTTACAATCTTGGTTGAAACCTTGTTAACAATACAATAATACCTCTACATTTCGCATGAAATGAAAAAGCCCAAACCAAAAGGCCTATAGCTTTGGGCTATGCGAAGATATGGGCACATGGAACTTGGACCATGCAAAGGAATGGATCAAGGCAACTTGTGGAGTTTAATTTAGGGTTCACACTCTATAAAATATGAAGGCATGAGAGAAAAGCATATGGAATAAGAAACTTGCTCGACTTGCACATCCATACCTTCACATTGCTAAAGAGAGGGCCTCTGCTTGTAGAATGTAGAAAGTTTAATAGGATAGTTGAGGCTTACCCAACAAAGAACATGGCCACATAGGTTGGTGACACATGTACAACCCATCAAAGATGATGATCTGATGTGGCATTCACATTAGAAAAAAGTAACCTTAAAAGAATATTCATAATGCCAAAAATTCATTATAGGGGGTGATTACATCAGGAGTTTCGACATTCGCAATGTTTGGTGTTTGCGAAGAATATGAGGAGTCAATGGTAATCACTAAATCCTTTTGGAATTATGGGGATAAATGAATCAATGAATGGAGGTGATAAAAGGAAAGTCCAATACAAGAATAGGGTTACAAATTTCTGGTTGCAAGTTGGCATTGAGTGCTTGAAAGCTTGGGAAGTTGATGGTATAAAAGAAAGGGATTTAAAATGAGAAGTGTGTTCTTAGATCGAGAAGAGGAAGAAGAGTGTATGAGCATGTACATGAAGAACAAATATGATCTCAAAGCCAAATTACAATCTACAAAAATAACCAAGGAGTAAGAATGTACAAAATCTTTATCTTTGAGTTTATAGATCCTATTTGTAATCATTCCTTAACCTACAAAAAAAAATTCTAGAATAAGTATATGTATTTTAAATGTATTATTAATATGTATGTGCTTAATTTTTCCATTCATATTACAATCTGTAAGTATTGCACACCAATATAATGCACAATGAAAGTACTTTTCCTCTTTTAACCACATGTATCATTATATTATAATATATAATTTTCATTTTTTAATTGAAATTTTCTTTTTATTTTTAACCACTTGTATCGTTATATTATAATATATAATTTTCATTTTTTAATTGAAAGTTTTTTTTAAAACATCCTTTAAAGGACAAATCACTAAACGCAAGTCTTTTATTTTGTCAAATCCAGTGTTTTTGTGTCGAAATCATGGATAACTTACCCATAACGCCAATTAATTATTTGTCTCTTTTGGAGGACTTGAACCTAGGTGGTGTAAAAGGCCACCATCTTCACCCCTAAACCATCACCTCGTTGGTAATATAAGTTTTTTCCTTAATAGTGTGTGTGAGAAACTTTGGAGGTTTAACACTACATTTAATTTTTATATGATCCAATGTTTCAAATTCATGGTTTATTATTAAGGAATAAAAGAACCAACTATGTTGAATTTTGTTGTGAAATTCTAAATGAATAAAACAATTTCTCTCTATATGTATGTATGTATGTATGTATGTATGTATGTATATATGTATGTGTTAAATCACAAATGGATACACCCATATCTTAAGACGAGTGACATAGCAAAATAATCTAGGAATTTTGGTATAGTCCAAGTAAAACTCCTCATGTAATGAAGTTGACATCCTCTCTTTGTTCACCAACTAAGATGAAGGTCTATGTAAATCCCTCATTCTTCAAACTCTTTGAGATATCAACCTCATTTTCATGATTTGGTCACTTTAGAAAGTGTGATATACAAGAATTTTCAAAGAATGATCCCCAACTCTGATGGACATATGGGAGAACATTATGTGGAATTTTAAAGAGGTCTTGTCAATTCATCCTTAGTGCTCACTCTTAAGGAATTAATGAGGAGGAAAACATCATCAAACATCTACCTTATGATGTTAACTTCTCGTGCCATTCAATTGAAGGACGTAGAATAGAACCCCCGTGGTAGGGGTGGTTCAAATTTAATTTTGATGTAACATCAAAAGACACTCTAGGATGCATTGGGATCGGTGTCATCCTCAAAACACATGAGCGCAACATATAATGGATCATCAATAGGTTCCTAGGTACCACATTAAATAACATAATAGAAATCACATCAACAATAGAGTGCATAAACATGCATTAGAGGAATTTTGAGGTCTAAAATGGGTCTCCTAAGGAAAATAATGAAATAAAAGTTATAATTTTTTAAAGGAAAAAACTAACTTTTTGTATCGTATCTTCAACTTATAGCCTTATAGTTTTACTCAAATTTAGAGTGTGGGCACTCTTTGGATGCATAATTAAATTCCAAATCCAAGAAGTACCCACTCGGTATACTTTTGACTAACACTCGATAGGAAAAAACTTGGCATATATAATTAAAAAGATTGTATTTCCAACTTATATCCTTGTAGATTTACTCAAATTTTGAGTGTAAGAATTCCTTGGAGGCAGAATTTAATCCAACGAGTACCCCCTCAACATACTTTTGACAAACCCCTAGTAGGAAAAAACTTGAAATACATTTATTATGTACTTCAAGTTTTTTTCCTACCAGTGTATGTCAAAGGTATGCCAAGTGGGTATTTTTTGGATGCGGAATTTTATTTCACATCCAACGAGTACTCACACTTGAAATTTGAGTAATCCTACAAGGAGATACGTTGAAAATACGACACAAAAAAAAAGTTTTTCCCCTTTCTCTCCATAACTATTTAGCCTTATGGTTGACATCATAATCTTGAATCCTAGTGGTTCTTATAAATTTCATTTTGATAATACATTTTTTGTTTGTTTTGAGGCCCATTTTTTTACCTCTAATGATGAAAAAAACACTCGATCTAACCAACACCGTCTTTGAAGGAGACTCAAAGATCATAATATTTTCTAAAAAGAAAAGTGAAACACCTATTATGCGAAATGACATTAGTAATTGACTAGATCGAAGATCAAGCATATGCATTTGGATTAATTAGATTCATCCATGTCTGTCAAGAAAATAATAGAGAGGCACTAGATCGCCAACAAAACTATAACAACTAGACGATCAATATCTTCAATGTCGCTCTTATTTATACAAAATTTCAAGCATTCGCCTCTAAAATAAATTATGCATGGGACTAAGCATTACAAGGCCAAGAACATATATGTAGTTTCTAATGGCAACGTCCTAATGAGGTGTTCTCAATTCGATGTGCTACATTTGGAAATAATGCTTAATTAATATTCATAATTATTTGTAAGTCAATAAAATTTTGAGGACCATGCAATTTTTATTTATCTTAATGTTTTGGGTAGCTAAAGTTGGATATGTCAAATAAAACTAAATTGACACTTTGTAAAAATATATACAAATATTGTTGGAAAAAATAAAATATATTAGAGTATACTAGATATTAGTAAAATATCAAAAGATAAAAAATTATGTTCTAGAACAAAATTCTTAATTGTGTTTTATGTTTGCATATCTCTTTCTTAATCGGCGTGCTTTGTGTCTTATCATAGTCACAACTAATATTGGATTTGATTTTATTTTGGATGATATGAAGGATGGTCGCAATGCATAAACCATATCTTTTAGGAAAGATAAAAGGTAACCGATGACACCTTCTCTAACTATATCTATAGCATTCAACATTAGCAGGGTTCAGTTCACCACCTTACATTGAACATGAATATCAATAGTACACTCATCCTTGACTCACATTTTCATTCCAATATGGTTCATGCTTACAGACATGCATTCAATTGTTCAAAATACTGAGAGGGGGGGTGAATCAGTATTGAGCAGTTTTTACCATTTCAAACATTAATTATATCATGTAATCATTAACCATTAACAATGTCATTCATCATCACATAAACCATACACAGTGCACAAGAGATTTAAAATGTAAACCCAAATGGGAGAAAGCCACCGAATGATTTTCTTATATAATAACAAGATTACATTCTTAGGAAGCACCAACTTCCAAGATTCTCCAGCACCGAATAGAAGGAGGAACCAACCTAAAGGAAGCTCCAACTCCCTGATTTACCAACACCGACTAGAAGGATGCCCCAACCCCCTGATTTATAGGCTCCAACCTTAAGGAAGCTCCAACTCCTTGATTTACCAACACCGACTGGAAGGAAGCTACAACTCTCTATCCTTTCCCAGTAATGCCACCTTGATATGAATAAGAAGATTGGTCTTCTACTGTAACTATATCAACGTCACAACATGTACTTGTATCAGTGTCTCTGTCAATATGTACCTATATTGCTTCCTCGATCAACCTATATCTATATCATTGTCTCTGTCAACATGCATCACTGCATCACTACCTTTGTTAATCACTATTTCTGTAACAATTCCCCAATCACTGTTCCTGTAACTTGTATCTTTGTCTCTATAAACATGTACATGTATCTCTGTCTCAGCATGTATCATTGTCCCTATCTCAATCATTGTATCTCTATCTCAATTCCACAATCACTATCACATTGTCTCAATATCTATCACACTATACCAACCTGTACATGCCTCAAATCTATAACCAGAAACAATCATCCATAGACTTCATTTGTTTACTTCTTCAAACCTTTGACATCATTATCACTTTCATACCCTAGGTCATTCCAAGAGAGGAACCCTAGATCATGTCAATAACATCACACTAATCCATGTAATATGACCATAAACTATGCCAATATAATCATTGTAATCACAATGATCTATGCCAAGATCATCGCCATAATCACCATGATATATACCAATATAATCATCATAATCTATGCAATGTCATCACCACAATATATGCACACATCACAATGATCTATCCAAAGATAACCATCAAGATCTATGCCAATATAACATCAATATCTATGCCTAGCTAACATCAATATCTATGCCAAGCTAACATCAAGATATATGCCAAGATAACCATTATCATACCCTCTATAACATATTCAGTGACTTCACATACCATATCAAGATCAAAGATGAACTCTATCCATGAGAGACATGTGCCATCACAAGAGAAACCAACAAGCACAAACCATACCTTTGCCAAGATCACAAGTTGAAGAAACAATAGACAAACCAAAAGAAATTCTAGATCATGTCATCACATATCCCTCATAACAAGCTTTCCAATGAGCCAATAGTTTCATAATTCCAATATCGTATGAGAAAGCTATGCCAATTTTAGTGAATCTCCTAAACCCAAAAATTATCATCTACAAAGTTTCGCACTTTTCTCCAAGAGGTACGAAATACCAAAGACAGACTTATGGGTGGATCAAATTAAATGTTTGATCTTCTATTTATACACTGCATCATGCCTTGTATCTTCTTTTAGGGTCTCCTTAAACTCATCCTTAATTTGTGGATCTCCATATTCTAAGGGGGTCTCAAGGGTTAGTACCCCACTTCAAGGATCCATGATGACACTTCATGCCAAAACTTCAAGATTAATCCATATATTCTCAAAGATGCCTTATGGCTTGTCCACGTCATCATACTTGGTGGATACATCATTGTTTCTTGTGGGGATCCTTGCCACTTCATGTGGTCCAATGGGCCAACGTATCACAACTTTTGAGGTCCTATGGACCAAACATCATTATTTTGGGGATACTTCATGCTTTACACCAACATGCTTCGGACCAACTTTGGGGACTCTTTAGAGCCTTCTCCACCATGGGTCATGTAACCCCAAACTCATGGTAAAGTGGATCAAACACCATTGTTTCAGGGTTTCTTCACCTTTTATTTCAACATTATCTTATGGACCAATCCTTATTACCACGGGCGATACTTTTCCTGGTCATATGGACCAATCAGGGTTATGTGGACCCATCATCATGATTTGGGAGATATTTCACACTTCATCCCAATATGCTTTGCACCAACTTTAGAGGCTCTCTAGGGCCTTCTCGAACATAGTTTAAGTGACCCAACAGCATGGTCATGTGGACCCAACACAAGTATTTTAGGAATTTCTTCACATTTCTTTATGACATTGCTTACGAACACCTTTAGGGACTTCCTTACACTTCTTATCATCATGGTCATGTGACCCACCATAATGGTAATGTGACCCATCATTATGGTCATGTGACCCAACATCATATCTTTAGGAAATTCTTCACACTTCTTCTGGACACTTTAGGGAATCCTCTACACTCCACATCGTCATGATCATTATGAGATTCTCTATGGGATTTGCACCATTTGTGTACAACTCAAAGTGTCCTCCCGTGATGGCCATGCACAATCGCTACGCCATAAGGGGGGCGCTTTGGAATTATGTACACTTGTGACAAGGATTCTTCTTCAAGGGCTTCCTTAGGATCATTAGGGTCTTCTCTAGCGGCTTCAAGGCTTCATCAAACATTCCCAAACAATATATATCTACTACAACCACATCATCATTATCACCTTGACATGAATGGCAACACCACATATATCTTCACCCTTTTGACATCAATGGAAACCTGTTTGAAATCAATGAAAACTTCTTCCAAGAATCCCCCCCTTTGTCATTGATGGAAACAACTTAAACTCTCTCTCCCCCTTTGGCATAAATGAAAAAATGAGTGAAGTAACTTTGTTCACCTGGTCCCCCTAGGATTATGATAGCCCCCCCTGTCAATATGATTCTCTTCTGTGACTTTGTTTTGTTGATCATTTTCTCCCTTGCAGAAGATAACTTGAATTGAATATGAATGCCTTCTGAAAATATCTTTCTTTGCTGACAATGCTCCCCCTTAGGCTACACTGACACTTCCTTGAACTAGACCATTTCATGAATTTTTTTGAAGTAGCTCTTCCTGTGTTCCTGAATGATTTACCAAGCCACTGGTCTGTTGGTATTTCATCGATCTTACTTTCATGTTACTTAGACTCCCCCTCAAAATTATCCATAATACTGGGATTTTTTATGCCATATTGTTTAGAACAATCTGTAATGTGCTCTACTTCAAGATCATCATCTGTAAAATTGACACTTTTCTTTTTGCTTGACTTAGCAACTATTGTAGGTATGTCCTATGATACTTCTCTATTGACCTATTTTTCCTTCACATCTTCAGCGTGTAATACCAATTCTTTTCTATATTTGATACTGGGATCTATTCTGCTTTCATTCAAACTACTACCAATCTTTAAAATAAGAAAATTGCTTTGGTTTCATGTCTTGGCCTTTGAAATTTCATCTTCTATAGAGAGGACCAATCCACAAGCTTCTTCATTATGTCCTTCTGAATTCTTCTTCTAGACTTTGGTATAATACTTTTCTTTAATGCAAGAATCCATCATGTTTTTGCATTCACGAGCTTTGTGTCCAAAGTTGTGGCATTTGTAACATTCAATATCATTGTTCATCATACATCTACAATCTCTGGCCATGTGTCCATAATTGTGGCAGATGTAACATTCAACATGGACACCTCCATTCCTTTCTTGATCATTTCCTCCATATGCTTTGCAGTCTCTAGCTCTATGTCCAAAATTGTTACATGAAAAACAATAACCGAAAAATAAACTTTGGTACTTGGGAGCAAAGGATCTTCTTTATGATGTAACTTCTCTATATCCACTCTTCCTTAAATCATGTTGACCATCAATTCTTCCTTTGTAATATTTTCCTTGATGGGAGCTCCTAAGAATATCTACATAACTCTTAGCCTTTTCTAGTAGCCTAGAGCTTTCACTTTCTTCAATGCTCTTCTTGAACCTTGAATTTGTCTTCAATTGAGCAGTTGTCTAGTCCAAATATTCCTTTAGAGAAAGGATCTCAAGTTTTTGCTTTTGAAAAATTTCCTTCTTTTCTTGAAGTTGACTTGTTAGGTATTCTTCAACTTTATTGGCCTCTCCTATCTGACATTTTAGACCAAGAATGGTCCTTTCGGATTCTTTAATACTCTCTTCCATCTATCCTTTTGAATTGATCATCCTCATGATATTTTTGTAGCTGACCTTTTAGTAACTGATTCTCATTTCTAAGCTCTTCAATTTCCATGTTTTCTAAACTCAACTTCTTCAATTCTTTCTTTAAGGATCCAATTTCAACTTATTGTGCTTGACAAGAATTTTCCTTTCTTTTGCATGCTTTATTCTTCGCTTTTAGTTGATTTTATAATGTTTCTTCAATCTTCTTAGCCTCTTTAACTAGCACTGTATTCTCTTCTTGATACTTCTGCATTTTTTCCATTAGCATCTTGTTCTTCTTTCTTTCTTTCATCAAGTCATCTAGGGAACTAATCCATTTTGCTTCAAGATCTACAACCCCTTCAATTTTTTAATCTTCTTTATCTTCAGAAGCATCGCTTTCAAAAACTTCATCATTTGCTTCTGGATGTTCTTCATTTTCTGTATCTGACCTTTCCTTTTGATTGTCTTCATGTTCTTGATCTAGAAATCCTTTTGTATAGATTTTTTGTATCTTGTACTAGATTTCTTTAGTTGATGTACACTTTCTAACTTTGTCTTTCACAAGATCAGATAGTCCATGAAAGATGATATCCATTTCCATTGCATTACTCTTCCTTAAATCCTCCTTGGTTTTTGTTTTTGGTGGTCTTTTTGGAGTGATGTAACCATTCACAATATATTTCCAGATATCAAGACCTTGTTCCTGTAAATAGAGTCTCATCCTTATAATCCAATGATAAAATTTTGATCCATAGAAAAGAGGAACCCCATCTGTAGAGTAAATACTTTCATGTTCATCCATGTGCTCTAGAGATATTCCTTCGAGCTGTTAGATTGTCTTGAAGGAACATGCTCTAAAACCAATTGTTGGAAATATTGAGAGGGGGGGGTGAATCAATATTGAGCACTTTTTACCATTTCAAACATTAATTATATCATGTAATCATTAACCATTAACAATGTCATTCATCATCACATAAACCATACATAGTGCATAAGAGATTTAACGTGGAAACCTAAATGGGATAAAACCACATAATGATTTTATTATATAATAACAAGATTGCATTCTTAGGAAGCACCAAATTCCAAGATTATCCAGCACCGACTGGAAGGAGGCACCAACCCCCTAATTTACAGGCACCAACCTGAAGGAATCTCCAATTCCTTGATTTACCAACACCGACTGGAAGGAGGCTCCAACCTGAAGGAAGATACAACCCCTTGATTTACCAGCACAGACTGGAAGGAAGATACAACTCCCTATCCTTTCCCCATCCTTCCACCATGATATGGATAAGAATATCATTCTGCCACTGTCACTATATCACTGTCACAACATGTACCTGTATCACTGTCTCTGTCAATCTATACCTATATCACTTCCTCGGTCAAATTGTATCTGTATCACTATCTATATCAACCTGTATCACTACATCACTACCTATGTCAATCACTATTTTTGTAACAATGCCCCAATCACTATCTCTACAACTTGTATCTCTGTCTCTATCAACATGTACATGTATATCTGTCTTTGTTCCTGTATCATTTTCCCTGTCACAATAATTGTATCTCTATCTCAATGCCACAATCACTGTCATGTTGTCTCAATATTTGTCACACTATATCAACATGTACATGCCTCAAATCTATAACCAGAAACAATCATCGATAGACTTCATTTGTTTGCTTATTCAAACCTTTAACATCATTATCACTTTCATACCCTATGTCATTCCAAGAGAGGAACCCTAGATCATGTTAATAACATCAGACTAATCCATAAAATATCACAATAAACTATGCTAAGATAATCACTATAATCACCATGATCTATGCCAAGATCATCTCCATAATCACCATGATATATAACAAGATAATCACCATAATCTATGCAATATCATCACCACAATATATGCAAACATCACAATGATCTATGCCAAGATCATTACCATAATCGCCATGATCTATCCAAAGATAACAATCAAGATCTATGCCAATATAACATCAATATCTATGCCCATAGAACATAAATATCTATGCCAAGATAACCATCATCATACCCTCTATAACATATTCAGTGACTTCACATACCATACCAAGATCAAAGATGAACTCTATCCATGAGAGACATGTGCCATCATAAGAGAAACCAACAAGCACGAACCATAATTTAAAAATATCACAAGACGAAGAAACAATAGAAAAACCAAAGGAAACTCCAGATCATGTCATCACATATCCCTCACAACAATCTTTCCAACGAGCCAAGAATTTCGTAATTTTGATATCGTATGAGAAATTTATGCCAATTTTAGTGAATCTCCTCAACCCAAAAATTTCTCCTCTACAAAGTTTCGCACTTTTCTCCAAGAGGTGTGAAATACCAAACACAGACTTGATGGATGGACCAAATGAAATGTTTGATCTTCTATTTATACACTTCATCATACCTTGTAGCTTCTTTTAGGGTATCCTTAAACTCATCCTTAATTTGTGGATCTCCATATTTTAAGGGGGTCTCAACAGTTAGTACCCCACTTCAAGGATCCATCATGACACTTCATGCCAAAACTTCAACAACAATCAATATTCAAAGGAGTGGAAGAGACTTGTTTATGGTCTCAACAGTTAGTACCCCACTTCAAGGATCCATCATGACACTTCATGCCAAAACTTCAACAACAATCAATATTCAAAGGAGTGGAAGAGACTTGTTTATGGTCTCAACAGTTAGTACCCCACTTCAAGGATCCATCATGACACTTCATGCCAAAACTTCAACAACAATCAATATTCAAAGGAGTGGAAGAGACTTGTTTATGGATTTTTAAACCCAATGTTTCAGACTTCAAAGTGAGTCCATCATCAGGGGTGATTGTAGTACAATTCTGAGACTGGGTATGAGAGAGAAGCTATAAGTATAGGTATAGGAGATGTGTGATAGTGTCAGCTAGGTTTTTTTTTTTTTTTTAAGTAATGGAAATTAATAATGAACTCTTAAATCCCAGTATATGAAGCCATCAATGTGATAGAATGTATCACGGACCCTGAAAATGCGGGCCTAGTAAAAGTATGTCTAAAATCCACATACTTCAACTATAGGGGCATTATTTATGAACAAACACACGGCATCATAATGGGTTCCCCATTATCACCTATAGTAGCCAACATCTACATGGAGCATTTCGAACAAAAGGCCCTCAACTCATTCCCATTAACCCCCAGAAGAATGGAAAAGATATGTGGATGACATATTTGCAAAATGGAGACATGGAAATGAGAAGCTTGAAGAATTCTTATCCCATCTAAACAACCTCTCTAAACACATCAAGTTCACCATTGAACTAGAAAAAGACAATCATTTACCCTTCTTGGACGTACTCCTCACCAAAAAAGACAGAAGACTTTGGCACCAAGTTTTTAGGAAGAAAAATCACACTGACAAATACCTTCACGCAAGCTCCCACCACCACCCGAGCCAAAATATTGGAGTCATAAAAACCCTAGCAACCAGGGAATCAAGGATATCAGACCTCGACCACATAAAACAAGAACTAGACCACCTCCAACTAGTTTTCATATCCAATGGATACCACAAACATGAGATTAAAAAATCCCTTCACCAAGTCCAAAACCGACAACAACCTAAACACTCAAACATTATCCCAAAACCTCCTTACCATACATCAAAGGCACAACATACCGAATCGCTAACATCCTCAGGAAACAAAACATTCAAGTAGATTTCACACCACTCACCACCATCAAGAAGATTGTCGACTCTGCAAAAGACTCTTTGGACCCATATCTACAAAAAGGAGTTTACATGGTGCCATGTTTATGCGAAAAAGAGTATATAGGAGAAACATGAAGATCACTAAAAATGAGACTTAAAGAGCATGTGACTGACATAATCAAAGAAAGAGCCTCGAGATCAGCCCTGGCAGAACATGCATGCAACTCCTCTCATCACATCTGTATAGAAAATCCACATACAATCAACAAAGAAGAGAACTATATAAAAAGGAAGGTAAAAGAAGCCATAGAAATAGAAAAACACAGCAACACCCTAAACAGAGACGATGGGTTAAAACTAAGTAATTCATGGAAACCAATGATAAAACAAATAAAAAACACAAACATCTTAAAAAGACAGAACAATTAACATTTTCATATCACATCATAAACAAAACCCTTGAATCATTAACATAAGTAAATTTGATTATTAAAGAAAAAAATAATTTTCATCTCATCTCTATTCTAAAAGATTAAGTTATTAATCCGCATCATTATTCTAACTAAACAAATTTCATCATTAATTTAGAAAAAAAATTATCCTTAATTAATTAAGATTAAGCTATTAGAATTCATAATTAAGAATTTATTATGAAATTCCACTTTAATTTATAATTCTTCATCCTTAACATAAAATTATATTATTAATTTTTATCTTCACATAAATTTTGTCTTCACATAATTTTACATACATCATCATTCTAATTACCTTGAGTTTAATTAAGATTAAGTTATTAATTTGCTTTATCAATTTGCTTCATTACTCTAACTAAAAAAAATCATCATTATTTTAAAATTTTTATCTTTAATTAATTAAGACTAAGTTATTAAAAATTCAGCATTTTCTAAAAACAAAACAAAATAATTTAAGAGTTCATTATTAATTTCCATTACTTTTTTGAAAAAACCAAACCTAGCCGACACTATCACACATCTCCTATACTTATACTTATAGCTGCTCTCTCATACCCAGCCTCATAATTGTACTACGCTCACCCCGGATGATGGACTCACTTTGAAGTCTGAAACGTTGGGTTTAAAAAGCCATAAACAGGTCTCTTCCACTCCTTTCAATTACTGCTAACCTGTAAAACGAATTCTCTTTTCCAAACACTTGATATATTCTCAAAGGTTCCTTGGGAATTTTCCACATCATCATACTTGGTGGATACATCATTGTTTCTTGCGGGGGTCCTTGCCACTTCATGTGGTCCAATGGTCCAAAGAATCACAACTTTTGGGGTCATATGGACCAAGCATCATTATTTTAGGGATACTTCATGTTTCACACCAACATGCTTCAAACCAACTTTGGGGACTCTTTAGAGCCTTCTCCACCATGGGTCATGTAACCCGAAACTCATGGGAAAGTGGACCAAACACCATTATTTCGGGGTTTCTTCACCTTTTATTCCAACATTGTCTTGTGAAGGTTGGTATATGAAGTCCACTAAGCTCTCCTTGGTCAAGGATCCTAGTAAACTCTCTCTCTTTCTTCAAGCATCAATGAGGTTTTTGACAATTTTTTGTTCCCTCTCTAATTTCGATTGTTTGGATAGGCAAGTAGTAATGTGCCATAATTGTCTATGTTAGGTGAATCATGGCAATTGTTTGTATTAAACACGTATATGCTCATGTAGCAATAGCTTAGTGACTCAAGCTCTTAAATTTTTTAATGGTTCATTATGTGTTTATGAGTAAGTGAAGCCTCACTATTAATTCAAGGCTCTAAGTTATATATATATATAGTTACTACCATATTGTGTTATAAGTAAAAAATCAGAAGGGTTTGGATATGCTTATATAGTAACAAAGAGAGAGAAATTTGTTGGAAATATATAGGTCAACCTCGACTTACTAGCATTTATTGTCTTAATGGTTTAATAATACTTAGAAGATGGATTAATGCTATATAATTAATTTGTTGTGATTTTTCCACGATGTAATTTAACACACCTCCTAATGATGGGTGTTAATTAACTAATACAACTTCCAATGAATTATGTTAATCAGTCATAAATTCCAAATGTGTGTTTTCATGTGGAATTATTGTTTAGTGTCATATTTTCTAGCATAATATGTATAATGTCACCATTTTCTTACTATCGTTGTCATTTTCACAACATATCTTAATACCAAAATACATTGGATTTAACTATTAAGTTAAAAGGGTTAATATCTTCTATTTGAATCCAATTTAAATAAAATAATATAACCCAAGGAAGAAGAGTAAATTACCTTAATAATTATCCAAATTCCGGTCTTTAGCGGTTCCAACATTCCATCCTAAAATAGTGTTACCCAAATTGAGATTAATCCTCTGAGCTACCAATTCTAGGAAACTCATGGGGTTTCCTATCTCTCTGTGCTCACAACTCAAACAACAACAAAAATGACAAAACCTCCAAGTTCCAACTCAAGCTCAATGTTTCAACTCAACAAACAATCATCTTCCAATTTTATTTCCCTCTCCAACCCAATTTTCTTTAAAGTATCAGCAACCTCCCTGTCACCTCCAAATCCCCTTTAACAAGTTTTTCCCACCACCTTTCTCCCTTCCCGGGAAGGGCCCTAGGAAGGTCAAAGTACCATAAAATAATAATTTACCTACCAACATAAGTGATCTACAACCCTCTCATCAAGGCAAGTTTTCACATTTAATTGAATCCATATCTTGTAAGTCTAAATACAATAAAATATTCATTTATCATAAATACTCTAAAAAAAAAAAATTAATCATATCAATTTATATTTCGAAAGAATTAAATGAATCAAATTCTAAAATGACACATCAATGAGAGGTAATTTATACCAAATGAAGGTTAAATAAATATAACTTAAATGCAAGTAATACAAATGAAATGTAAGTCAACCTAAATGAAATGTCGATGAAATGTAATTAATACAAATTAAAGGTTAATTATATTATATATATTAACCCTTATTGCACCCATCACACTTCAATCATTAATCATAATGATAATTTAATAGCTAATATATATTAATTGATACTAGTCTAGTTGTGAAAGGTATGTATGCATGGCCATCATACACATAGCTTATGGTTGTAATAAAGGTAATCATCACCACCTCTAATGCATAGTTTCTAAATGTTCATAACCATGCATGCAAGATAGTAATCTAGTAAACACAACATGATACAATCTTACTAAGTTACAATACGCCAATATCAATTGAGTATGATACTCATATTTACCCTCGATGAATTAAACACAAAAGGAACCAAGTATAAAACTAAAGTGACATCTCTAATTCCAAAACATCCTTCCTACTATGAATCATCCTTCCTTCCTACCTAAATTACTTCCATCTTCCACTTCATATACATTCCTCTATTGGAATATATTGGAGTGTCAACTATATTGACCTAACCTCATATATAACCCATTAGTGGAACTGCCAACTAAATAGACCTAACTTCCCCAATAGGCAATCAATAGTCGCCATCACATGACTTGGGATGCATGGATCAACGCAATCCTCCCACGACTCCATGTTTTGAAGGATAAATGGTCAGTAATGTCTCCACTCCTAATGGAGCTAGGGTCAACACCCTATCAATAATCACATTGTTTTACTATTGTTGTTGTTAGAGTTGCATCATTGAATGACAAGTTTGGACAACATGGTTTCGTGTAAAAACTTGTAGTAGCCCACACATCATAGCAATGTATCAAAATAACAATTAATTCACAATTTAATGCTTCATATCTTACCTTTTTTCTTTTGATGTCAACAACATCAAGGTCACTTTAGTAGCGAAAGTATCTATCTATTACTTATCCCCTTTAACATGTGGTCTATTCTCATCAAAACATAATGCATAATATTTTATTGTTTCCAAGTAATTACAAAGTTATCAACTGTCAAACAATGTAAAAAATCTAATATATTCACAGCATTCGTTTATCCATTTAATCATAATGTAAATGAGTATCACGTACCCTATATTTAGATTTAGATTTGCATGTTGGAAGTAAATCACACAATGGTTATCATTAAAAAGATAAACATTAAAATTAAAACATAACTATTGCATATAGGTAGGTTCACAAATCCACAAATATAGTTTTCTTAGCAAAGTTGAGTCCAATGGATAATAAGAAAAGAAATACAAAATAGGTCATGATGTTGTTTAGCTGTCAAGTCAAAATATGGGGTGTTACATACACCCACCCTTCGAGAAATTGTCCGAAAGTTATAGTAAAAAATGTGGGATAATCAAGATGCATGGTTTATGAGTCCTCCCAAGTAGCAGATTATGGGATATACTTGTCCCACTAGACCTTAACCTATTCCACTAGGTGGTTCCTAATCTGTCAGACCCTACAATACAATATGTATAATTGTTCAATGGTGATGGTTCCCTCGTCTAAAATGTGTAGTTCCTTCCAATTTAGTTTATGAGATTCGTCAGCAATATAATAGCATAATATAGATACATGAAAAATATTATGAGTCTTATGCAAATGGAGTGGCAATGCAAGGTGATATGCAACTGGTCTAATTCTTTATGTACAATATTTCAAATGGCACTATACATATGAATAAAAACCCCATCTTCAACATTATAACTCTGACCAGTTTTATGTACATTGACATAACTCTTATGTCTCTCCTTTGCATCCCTTAACCACCATCTAATATGAAATAAATACTCCTCCATCTCCTGAACCAATTATGGTCGTACGATCAATTAGTCTTCTAACTTGCCCCAATGCAACAACGTCTTGGATGGCCTTCCATATAGAACTTGATAAGGTGGCATTCCAATTGATCTAGATGATAATTATTATTATAATAAAAATACACTAAAGGTAAGTACTTTTCCCAATGGGTCTATTGATCCATAACATACATTCTAAGCATGTCCTCCATTACCTAATTAACTCTCTCTGTCTCCCCATCCTTTTGAGGATGATAAGTTGTGCTTAAGTTTAACTAAGTCACCAAAGTTGATTGTAAGCTTGTCCAAAACCTAGATGTAAATCAAGAGTCTCTATCTATAATGATCTTTTGAGAAAACCATGAAGGAAAATAATCTCACCTATAGATACCCTCTCCACCTCCACGATGTCATATGTTTCCCTGACTGGAATAAAATGGGTGCTTTTGGTTAGTTTATCAATTACTACCAAAATAACATTATGTCATAGAGATGTGAGGGGCAATCCTACAATGAAATCCATGGAAATGACTTCCCACTTGGACATAGGAACATTGTGAGGTTCTAAGAGGATTTTTTGGTGGTGATGATTTCCCTTTATTTGTTAAATTTGAGGCACTTAGAAAGGAATTTAACTACATCTCACTTTATGCCTTCCCAAAAGAAGATATTATTTGTGTCTACATTACATTTTCTTCACACTAGGATGTGCACAATTAAGTTATCTATGGAATTCCTTGAGGATAGTGATTCTAATATCCCCTTCCTCTTGGATATACATCCTCCCTTGAAATCACAACAATCCATCTACCTCAAGGACATACCCCTTGAACTTAGGTTTTAAATGCCCCACACTGTGAAGTACCAATGTAACCTTTAGGTGTCAACTATCTCTAAGAAGTTGTCCTAACACTCTCTACCTTAAATCGAGTTTAAAGGGTACTAAGGAGAACATCGTTGGTCTTCTACTTAGGGAATCCACCACTGCATTCTATTTTCCCTTGATGTATGATATGCCAAAATCATACTCACTCATAAATTCACTCCATAGTCTCTACATGGAATTTCAATCTCTCTACACAAAGAGATACTTCAAGCTTTTGTGATCAAACTTCAACATGGAGTTGCACCCTACAACATAATACCTCCAAATATTTAGTGATAACATTACGATTGTAAAATCTAAGTCTTGTGTGGTGAAAATCTCTTTACGAGTCTTCAATTTATTTCACACATAAGTTATTACTCCACCATATTGCATTAAAGCAATGCTCAACCCTTGCTTCAAGGAATCCGTACAAATTTTAAGGTCCTTTTCGATATTGGGCACTCATAGGACTGGCACAATAGTTAGTAATCTCTTAAGCTCAACAAATGTGGTGTCACATTCCTTGGTCCAATCATACTTGGTTCCCTTCCATTGAAAAGTAGTGATGTGTTTTTCAATATTTGAGAACCCTTCTACAAACCTTTGATAATACTCGGCCAAGCTCATGAAGCTTAATACCTCATGAGCATTCCTTGGAACCAACCACTCTATGATTGGATTCACCTTTTTAGGATCCATTGAAATTCCTTCCCCTGAAATAATATGATCAAGATAGTGAATATATTTTTGAAATAAAGAGCACTTAGTCAGCTTACCATAGAATGTGTGTTCTCTTATGCACGATAGAACTAACCACAAGTTCTCCTTATTTTCCTTCTCATTTCTAGAATACATGAGAATATCATCTAAGAAGAATTGCACAAAGTATTCCAAGTACTTACATAATACTCCATTCATGAGACTCATGAATATAGCTGGTACATTGGCTAAACCACAGGGAACCACTATAAACGCATAGTGCCCAAATTGTGTCCAAAAGACAGTTTTAGGTATATCACCTTCCTTAATTCTAAGTTGATTATAGTCTAATCACAGATCAATATTTGAGAAAATTTTATCTCCTTAATTCTAATTGAAGAGATCATCAATTCAAGGTATAGGTACCTATCCTTCAATGTGGCTCTATGTAAATATCTGTAATCAATTCACAGTTCCAAAGATCCACCCTTCTTCTTAACAAAGATTACTAGTGCATCCTAAGGAGAAATACTAGGTTTGATTAGTCATAAATCCAATAGCTCCTTCAGCTGCATCTACAATAAAAATATCATGAGCCATCATCCTGTAAGTTGTCTTGGATATTGGCTCATATCTTGCTTTTAAATCAATAACTTTTCAGAGGTAACCGAAGTAACTCCTTGGAAAAACATGCTTGAATTCTAGTATCTCATAGTACCAATCCAAAGACAATCCCTTCTCCCCGCTTACAGCCTCTACTAAGTAAAACTAAGATCATATCCTTAAACAACACTTTAATTTCATCATTGAGATGAAACATAGGTATACCTTTCTCTTAATACCATGAATCTAATTTTGTCTCCCTTTGTCATCTAAATAAATCACTCTCTTCCCGTAATAGCCTAGGAAATGTCAGTGATCCTCCATCTAGTTCATACCAATAGTAAGATCATCAGTACCCATGGAAGTGACACACACTTTTATCCTAGTTGTGCACACCACTAGGTCCACAAAAGACTCTTTAGCATTAGGTCCTATTGCTTGCTTTACCCCCAAATCCATTTCAACCAAATTAAAATCATCATACTCACAGACTACCGACCCACATTTATCTAATGCAAACAAAGAAATGAAATAATATGTTGCATTGGGATCAAATAAGGTTTTAAGTTTAACATTGTTTATTTTACCTAAAGACTCCACCACAATGTATCGATGCTCAGTCCTTCCTTCATCAGTAGTTGCATATATATGGTGATTGTTTCTCAAATTCCCTATTGGGACCTTCCCTTTTATATGCATCAAACATGTTTGAAACTCTAGACAATCACACTAAAAATGTGGATCCCTACACCCCAAATAAGGTATGTAGAATAGGGTTTGTCTACTAATTTATGGATATCTCTAATATGTTTTCCTTCCACCGGAACCCCTTCCCCTGCTATCCGCTCTTCGTGAATGCCTTGAACTCTCATGAGTTCCTGATGATGCTTGTGATGTTGCACTCAGAGCTAATTGAACATTCGTCACAACCACTCTTGGTTCGGGTCTATTTCTATAAGGAGGTGGCGAAGAGTACCCCCACCTCAAAAACATTTATGTGGACTTCCCTACATATATTGACTATTGTGGGGCATTTGATTTTGCACCCCATCTTTGGTCCCCTTTAGAGCCTAGATTCTCTTTTGCATATCAAGTATATTCCACTGCATCTACCACCAAAGTTTGTTTCCACATTTGCACAAGGTCCCTTATCTTGTAATCCAACCCATAAACAAAGTGATTTGCTTGTTGTTGATATGAGTCCATGTAGGACACATACTTTACTAGTTCCATGAAGGTTTTCCTATACTAAGGCATTAAAGGCTCCTACTTGCTCCTCCTTGAAGAATGTGGGCGAGTACTTTCTTCATAACTTATATTCAAATAATTCTGATGGGATATTCAAATAATTCCGATGGGATGGTGTCTAAAGTGAGATGCAACTTCTTTTCAATGTTTCCCCACTAGTTCAAGGATTGATCTCGAAGTTAAAAAAAGGTTATTTTGTATTTTTAGGTGGAGGTATATTATCTTAGTGCAAAGCACCTTTTCATGCCCTCTAGCCACACCTTGGTATGCTTCCTAGCACAACCCCCATAAAACTCTGGGAGCTTGATTTTTTGAAGCTCTCTTGCAATACATTAGGGAGGAGGTCTTTGCTCCAATTTCATTGATACCTCAAGATTACCGCCCCTCAATGGAAAGGTATCATCCTCTACAACAAACAAAATACTCGCACCTGGAATCCCTTTAAGTTCCTTGTTTATTGCCTCCAAAGAGCACATTATAAGAACCATCTTAGATGATAGTGTCGAAAATGATGTCACTATTGACCCATGCGACAATAGTGCTTGACCCTGATCCTAATTCCCACACATCCTAACCATATTGATTATGCATCACAACAATAGCGTTAGACACTAAGGACTTAAGTTGTTGCTAAATTATTTAAACACACACACACATACACAATGATTTGCGTAGGTGTAAATATCTTTTACATTTGCTTGTAATGAGCATATCACTTAAGGAAAGGTGGCTATCGGCCAAGGGCTCAATATGATGATAAAAATAATTAAAGAACCCCTATATTTACTTAGGCACCACATAGTTACAACTTGCTAGTCGCCATGTCATATCGAAAGTCTCGATACAATTAATCAATGTAGTCTCGAACACTTTAGAATACATACAAGACATATATATATATATATATATATATATATATATATATATATGGAAAATATCAATCATTCAAGAAGAATGATCATGAACTGTCCTAAAAGGACTTAAAACCATAGATTTCCACTTTACATCACAAAAAATTATCTTCTGTTACACATAAGTCTTTAATACAACTTCCGAATTTACATTCGAAGCAAAAATCCCTTCCCATTCAACTTCAAGTTTTCTGATTACAAAAAATGTCTGCACAGTTACAATCACAAACTGTCTTTTGCTTCTTAAATCTCTATTTTCCCAAGCTCCAAAAGCAAAGCATTTTTTGATAATTGATCTGCTTCAGAGTTCAATTCTCTGTATATATGAGCCAAGTATAAGGCAAAGAATGAATCCATTTGTCTACGAATAGATAGTAAAAGATGTTGAAGATGAGGGGCTTTGATTTGAATTTTTTTATTGGCCCAATGACCATCTTCGAATATCCATAAAGATGAATACATGGAATATTTCTTGATATTTCCACCTTCAATACTGGATGGAGAGCAGCAAGTTCATCCTTACTGTCAGAACAGTGCCCAGGAGCATATCTAATCATTATCTTATGATTTTCTGCAAGGTATATAATGCCTCCATAACCACTCAACGGAGGGTATCCTTGACTTGTACCGTCAAAGAAATCCCATGGTGTCTCTCTATCAATGTTCGGGGGAACCAAAATGTGTTATATATATATAGATATAAAGGTTTTAACATTTATTAACTAATATATAATTAATTAATTACTATAATTAATTTTTAAATCATTTAAAAATATAATAAAATAAAATAAAAACATAATTTATTTTAGGCATGGTTTAACCTTAGTGTTTACTTGCGCCTTGCCTGAGATCCATGCATCCTCACGGGCCCCATGCACCTCACCCCCAAATATTGATAATTTAATGGGAGGGTTTTGGGAGGATACATTCCTCCCTTCTCCCTTCTCCATCAATAATTTGTTTTCTTAGTCTCTACTCCTCCTCTAGTTGGGTTTTCATTATAGATTTTCAAGTCGGTCTTCTTCATGGGTTTTTAATCCAATAGGATCTAGTTTTGTTTCACCTTCACACTTGTCGATTCTTGGCAATGGCTTCTTCCTTATTTGCAGCTACCATAGACCCTCTTCAAGCACTAGAGAGATCCCTTTTTCGTGCATGTCTTCTACACTGGAAGATATTAGGTTTGAAGCCATGGTTTTTTGGTAAAAACCCATTTCCATCCCCTACATTTTAGATACGGGTTCTAGATTTTCAAATCTAAACTCATGGTTTTTCATATCTACATTTTGATTTTTTTAAGGGTTTTTTTCCCGAGTCTCTCTTTAAAAAAAAACATTGATATTTAGAGGAGGGGAGCCCTCAGGGTTTGGACCCCTCCCTTAGACCACGATTTCCATGGCTTCCATGGTTGAGGATTTCCATGGCTTTCATGGTTGAGGCCTAACTATTTGACAATTGTTATCACCTTAATTTCCCACACGTGACATTTCGAAAATTATTGTAGAGAAACACCAACTGCATACAACATGTAGCCCAAAGGGATTCTTCATTAAAAAAATCAACATATGAAACAAAGAAATGAATCAGTGACTCATAATTCTAACCAACCGCTCGGGATTTTCAAAGGAAAATCACGCAGAGTGTGGGTTGTTCAAAGACAACCCTTGTGAAAAATCCTTTGAAAGTCACATTGATGTACCAATGTAGGGACCATTAAATTCTATGGAGCATTCAAGGCTTTGCAACCACATTTTGGATCCAAGTAATTTAAATTGGCTTCCTTCATGTGCTTGGGAATTCAATATCCCCCATATTGGTACCTTGAAGCCACTTCATGAGAGGGAGCATTCACTTGAAGAACAGTTGTTTCAAGACCTCCATTTGGCCTATAAAATAAATCCATAAGCATGCATTTCATAAGGAGAAATCAAGAGAAAAGTTATGTTGCAAGAATAAGCTTGAGAGAATCATCTTTCATCCTCATTATTATCATTGGCATTCCAAAGTTCACTTAGCTTATTCCTTATGAAGAGATATTTTTCCTTCATCACCCCAAGTTAGTTATCAAGCAATTAGAGAAATATCAAAGGACCCTCCCAAAGAAAGTGTTGGCTACCATTTGCAAGCAATGTTCTCCTGGGTGACATTCAATTTTTTCCATTGGAAATAAACATTTGGTTGAATCTCATCTCTTTGTTGTGTTTTCATCTCATTTATGTAAGTTCTATACTATAAGTTATCATTATATGTGTTTTTATTCCTATAATAGCCTCAACATTGTTTATTGGGCATACTAACCGTCAACTCACATTATTTCCTTGCCTGCAATCTGCAAGGGAAGGGAGGATTTCCCACACTTGGTCCATTTTTTCCATAACAGTATTGGTGACTCCACTAGGGAAAAATGGAGTCAAAGAAAACCCATGCAAAAATGCGTGGAAAATCCTTCAAAAGCCTCACAAATACACTAATGCGTGGGCCATTAAATTCTACAATGCATTCAAGGCTTTTAAACCACACTTTGGATCCAAGGAATTTGAATTCAAATCCTTCACATGCTTGGGAATTCAATGCCCCCATACTTGTACCTTGAAGCCACTTAATGAGAGATAGGATTCACATGAAGAACCAGTTGTTTGAAGAACTCCATTTGTCCTATAAAAGAAAGCCATGAGGATGCATTTCATAAGGAGAAATAAAGAGCAAAGTTATGCTGCAAGAATGAGCTTGAGATACACATATTTCAACCTCATTCTTATCATCATTAGAATTACAAATCTCACTTAATTCTTCCTCAAGAATAAATATTTTTCCTTCATCATCCCAATTTAGTTAGCAAGCAATTAGAAAGAAATTAAAGGACCCTCCCAAAGGGAGTGTTGGATACCATTTGCAAGCAACATTCTCCTAGGTGATACCATTCTATTCAAGATTTTCCATTCGACATAAAAATTTGGTTGGAGCTGATATTTTTGTTTTGTTTTTATCACATTTATGCAAGTTCTATCCGCTAAGTTATCATTATGTGTTGTTATTCCTTCAATAACTTTAGCATTGTTTATTGGACATACTAATAATCAACTCACATTATCACCTTGCCTACAACCTGTGAGGGAAGGAAGTATCTCCCATAGTTGCACCATTTTTCCCATCGTTTCTCTAAATTACAAAGAACCTTGCATACTTGTGAAACAAACACGTTAAAAATACACATATATAATCATTCAATAGACACTATTGCTCCGTTTTTTGCATCTAATCATTATTCGTGACCATCATATTGTTGCATTTATCAATTTTAGTTAGTTCCTAGTTTTTTCACATTCTTCCATCACATTTAACACCATAGCAGACCTACCACCTTTTTAGAATTCCTTGAGGCTTCAAAACCTCCCTCCCATTAGAGGAGGATCTCTAGCTACACCCCCCTTCTTTGACGAGGAAGGAAACCACTTAACTTGCACATGTGTGTGGCAGTGATCGAATTTATTGTGCTTAAACATGGCTTGCTCAACACCCCACCTCAAGGATCAATCCCTAGTCCTTTTGTGTCAAGCAGTGGAAATTTCCTGCCCCATATGACAGTAGGGCCTCCTTAAAAAAAATTCCATTTATGGCTAGTTTAAATCTCCCTGATATATCTAAACTCATCAATGACCCCATCCAGCATGACCTTCAATGGCCGCAAATGTGGGTCAAGTTACCCTCAAACATTCCAAAATTTGAGGGAAAATAGGGGGATGACCCAACCAACCATATGTTTTTATTTCAACTTTGGTGCTCGTCCAACAACATAGTCGAAGACACCATCTACCTTAGACTCTTTCAAAGGACCCTCACAACTACAATAACTAAATGGTATGTCAACTTACCAACAAGAATGCATACCACCTTTGCATCCATCGCTACTATGTTTTTAGCTTACTTTGAAATCCTAGTTTGCTATGACCTTATCTTGGAGATTCTTTCGAAATTATGATAGAACAAATCTACACATATTTCCAACCACATTCATGAATGACACCAACGGTGCACATTGTGTAAAATCAAAATCCAACCCAAATTTTTATTGGATTGGTTCCTTAAGTCTCTCTTATTCATGAGCACCAAAGATGTAGAGAAAACCATGCCACATATTGAAGATGGAACCATCCTCAAACCCCAAAATTTTGATCTAATTTATGCTTAGTCAGGTTATCTATACACCATCTTACTTGATGCTCATCGTTATCAGTCATTAGATCAAACTAACCCTGTCACGTCACCCAACAATTGTCATATGGATCTCTTACACCTAGATTACCACAGAGTGGTCCTCCTCCATCCTTGGTTGTCAACATCCCTCAAAACGAACCTCATTTGTCATTTTGACCAACAACATATGGGCCATATATTCCATCCTTTTCAAACATGGGACACAACTAATTGTTATGCAAGCCAAACCCATGACTCCCTTGGAACTTGTACCAGCTTCATATGGAACACAATCCTTATGGAGTCATGCCACCACAAAACCCATACTTCTCATTCCTGGGACCACCTAGTTCTCACCCCATGGCTCAAGCAGGGGTAAATTTTGTTCAACCTTAACCCACTCAACGTGTTCAACAATTTGAACAGAATGCGGAAAACCCGCCTAATCCATCTAATCAGGGAAAGAAGAAAGGAAAGAAAAAACAAGAAAACCAAACTCCAAGGAAAGGGAGTGATCCCCCTCCCCATATGAATTTCAATGTTGGTAACTAGAACCAAAACCCTAGTACAAACAACTCAACATCACAAGCCAAAAGCAAAAATATGCAAACAAACTTCACATGCATTATGTGTGGTGAGTTAATACATTACACTCATAATTTCCCATTAATCCTTGGGTGTTAACAAATGTTGGAGTCCAAAAACAACAACCAAGTACGAATCATACCCAAGAAAAATGTCACCCCCCACCCCCCAACAAGTTGTGTTACAATACCCCTTCTCCAATCAAGGCACTGTTTCTTAGCAAGGCACTCGAGCACAAGCAAATGCACCTCCAATAGGATAAATTTCTTATCAAAACACCTACATGAATGTTATAGATATTCATCTATAGACCCACAATCGATCCTACAACATTCCAAAAAACCCACCATTCAGTGGGAGGGTGCCTCAATGTCCACCAACGGTTCTTTGTAAATTCCATGTCCCAGTAGTCACCCTATCCCCAGAATACCAATTCCATGTCCTAGTAGTGACCCTATCCCTAGAATACCAAAACCACCTCTTTGATGTACTACTCACAATCCCCAAATGAAAGTGACACGTAATTACAAGATAGTAGAATATCTGGCCTAGTCTCTTGCATCTATGTCATCACTAGAGATCCTCTAGTATTTTTCTTCTCAGAAGAAGGATCTAATAGTAGTATTAGGTGCCATTGATCCTTCAAATTCACATATCATGACTTTTTACTTCAATAGCGATAAAAGAAGACTACCATCATCAATCACCTTTCAAATACCCATTACCATGAAAAACATTATCATTCATCGATGTATTGTTGATGAAGGTGTATCCACTTGTGTTACTCTACAAATGTTTGGAAGAGAATAGGATCCTCGAAGATCGTCCCATCATCTACAACCCTCTAATATTATGATGGGAATCCTTTGCAACCACAAGGTTTCTATGAGAATGCCCCTATTGAACTAGGGGTAAATATTTTCCTACTCGATGTTGAAGTCATTGATGTACAATTAGACTACAATATTCTTCGAGGACGTAGTTACATGTATGTAGTGAAGGAAGTAGCCTCTTCAGTATTCTAAGTCATGATGTTCCCACATAATATTAAAGTAGTCACCTTAAACTAACTTACATACTATGAAAAAATGCCCTTCAGCCAACCCAAATTTTTTTTTCCCTACCATTGGAATAGAATACCCCCCATCTCTCAACAAGATAGGACCAGGAGTCAACAAAGAATATTCTTTGTTGGGGGCATATGTTGGACCACCCCTATTCATACTATCATTCTTAGACAACCTCATGTGTACCACCTTCTCCTCCCCGTATGAACCACCATCATTTGTTGTCACTTATACGTCTTCTCCAACTATCACACAGAGTGGAGAAGGGGGCACCACTTTATTGTTCCCTGTAGTAGTACCCACTATCGAAAATGGGACCATCCCACCTCCTTCATTAGTAGCAGCGGTTATCAAAGTACCATTCATTTTCCCTCCCCTAAGTATACAAGGAAAACTAATCATGGCCACCCTCACTTTACCAGGACTTACTCTTGGAATCCCTAATTTTTTATTTGAAACCCCAATTTCTATAGATAACCCCTAAGCGATATGCACATATCAGTTTTACTTCCATTAATATGGTTAATGTCTTTCCATTCGAGATCCCATGGCCTACAGTACAAACCAGGATACCACTAGTGGCCCCCAACAAATCAATCATTGGAAGTGTCAAGCTCTCAAGGAAAGAAGTGACCAAATCTATAAACCCACCTACACAAGTTCCCCCACATGTGCCTTGTGTGCCAAAGCAGACCACCCTACAAATACATGCCCAACATTACTAGAGATTAGAAACCTTCTATCCACACCTACTCATACATCCTCAAGCTCACTAGTAGTAGGCTTCTCTCTACTCCAAAAGTAGATCCTCTTGAAACAAAGACAAAAATGTTGTGCAAAAATCATCCATGCATTATTTTCTCTCAATTTGGTCACTACACACATCACTATCTGTATCTCCCTCGATTCTGGATGACCCTCGCCATTGTTTGTCACTCCCAACAATTGCCGTTGAATTTGTTGCCATTAATTTCATATCAACACCATAGGAGGTGCTCTCTCCCCCACAATGTTCAGTATGCCATCGTGGCTTCCATATGCTCCCATCTGACATGGACGTAAGTCGAACAATTAGAACCATTAAGTCCCCAACACATACATTGACAATCGACCATCCCACTCACCCCTTTAGGAGATTTGGAGTGTTCACACATTACTTATTTCGATGTCTCGACTTATGGAAAGAATGATAATTATGCCTTAATCAATTCATCTACCCACAAAGAATACACTCCCCTTGTACAACTCAAAAGGTCATCCTATAGGAAGAGATATTGCCCCCGTCACAAGATACGATTAGACACACGAATATGTTTTACATTTCATCATCCAATGCTTTTATGACTAATGGCCAATCATCACCATCAATAGGAAGTATCGTTGGTACATCACCAGTAAATTACCTAACATCCACCCCTAGGCCTCATCATCCATCATCAATGATATAAAGAAATATTTAGTCATTGGTTAACTAATATTTTTTCAAATAAAACAAGAACTTTATTTGGCAGTGCTTCCTGCAATTTATGTGGATTACTCTTTACTTAACTCTTGTACTTAAGGAAAATAACTTGCTTAAACCAAAATTCTGAGATGATTAAAAAAAGACTGAAGAGAAAATATCAATCATAAGTGCACCAGGATTTGTTAACGGATTTCACCTACTTCGGGCTACATCTCCAGGTCCAGTCCCTATCAGTGGGACCACTCTTTATTGGTCTCAAATGCTTTAAACAATATACAAAAGAAGGCTAAATATCAATCCCTTATATCACCTTTTTGTTATGTTGTTTTGGAGCAGAAACAGACATCACCAATAGCTTATGCAGACAATTCTACAACTCTAAAGTATAAACATGGTCGTACTTTGGGGTAGTTGAATGGGTCCTACGAGCACTTTTCTATCTGGATGCTTCGATGCAGAAACATAAACTAGATTCAGACTCCCTACGAAATTTTGCAAATTTTGTCTGTAAACTCGACCACCTTTTGAACTAGCCCTCTGGACTCCCCCTTGGGTATAGACTTCTATGCAATGCTAATCCGTATAGTCTGTATAGCCTCGGGATCCATGCCCGTTTTGAAATACGTACAGAAACCACCTTGGCCTCTATGCAAACTACCTCGGCATACATGCATACCAACTCGATATGCACACCACTCCACTTGTATAACTATCTCTAAACTCGTGTCAACCTCGGGATGTGTGCCTCAAACTCTGTGCAAAATTGTACCCTGCTTCGGGAACTGTGCATAAAATCGTCTCTCTTTACAGTCAAATTCAACTTCCGAACTGTTGCCCCAATGATAAATTAACATGGTTATATAAGGGGCAAGGCTAACTCACCACACCTCCCATTCTCATGATAGCTTAAATTCAACATAAATAAAAATTGTTATGTTTAGCCCCAAATCTCGGGCGGTGGCGCGCCAGTCAGGATGTTGGCATATTACTTGGAAGGTCAGGGGTTGAACCCCACCAACTGCCAATTCACATGGCATTTGTTTTAACGGTGGTAACGTTTTAATTAAATCATGGCACCAATATATTAGCCCCCTCTGCGGGCATGAGGCTTGGTCATATAACATTGCACATACCATGGGCCAAGGGCTAATCCCTCAGCCCTTTTCCTATCGGTTCTATAATACATTACAACTTAAATAAATTATTTTCCATATGAATAACAAGACTCATGTGGTGGTGTGTTGGTAAAGTGTTAGCTTGACGGATAGGACGTTGCAGGTTTGACCTTCATTGACTCCATTTTTTGGTAAACCAAATAACAAAAATGTCAATCGGACCTACCACACGACAGTCATCAATTGGTCCACCTGTGCACATGTGTCACGATATACCTGGTCCACGTCAAATTCCAACTCAATAGCCAACTGGACTATTTGATCTACCAAATCAACAATCTACTTTCCACGTGGCACCCTAGGGAGCTACCATGTCATCATTATATAGCCTGTATGAATGTCACATGTCACCCTTCAAGTGGTGCCACATGGCACCCTCTTTTGCCACTTTTACCTATTCTGCTGATATTTCAGAATGTCATATCTCAGTCATCTGAATTTTGTTTGAGACGAAATGAACGTCATCGGAAAGATCTTAATGAGCCCTTTATGATGGTACCCTTCTGTCCAACATTTGAGACTTTGAAAATTTGAGTGATCCGGAATCCTCTTAGATCATTCCTCCCCACTAGGGAGATTTTGGACCTCCAAAAGTACAAACAACAAGCAAGGAGGTGAGGGTAGATCTCCCTCACTCTTTTGATCTCCATCCAATTTGTTTTGCTTGGATGTAGCCTTCAAGACCAACTTGGAGATACTCCAATCACCCTGATGTGAAGTCTTGATCCTCCTGTCGAGGATAACATTTTCCTACAACTCATCTAAGTACTTAGGAGAAAATTCATCAAAAGTAGGAATCTGAACATTTTCATTAACGTCCATAATCATAGGAGGTTCATAAAGCTTCAAATTATTAACATTCACTATTGAATACATATGCATATAAGATGGAAGATCCAAACATAAAGCATTAGTACCAATCTTCTCCAAGACTTTGAAGGGACCATACCTGATTGGTTTGATATTTTTACCTTCGCCTTTCATGCATTCCTTGTTGATGTATAACCATACATGATCACCAACTTCAAAATGATTATCAACTCGATGCTTGTCATGGCTCACCTTGTACTTGGATTGGATCTTCTCCAATTATCCATGTACTTCCTGATGCACCTACTGGATCTTCTAAATGAATTTCTTGGCTTTGTCTACATCATCATGTTCATCCACTTCGCTTTCTTCCCTGAAATAAAATTCCATAGGATACTTAGGCAAGTATCCAAAACAGATCTCAAAAGGAATTATTTGTGTAGAATAATGCATGGCACGATTGTGGGCATGGTGTACATAGTGCAACTGCTCATCCCACAACTTAGGATGTTTACTGCAATATCCTCTAAGTAAATGTACCACTGTTCTGTTTACAACCTATGTTTTTCCATCTATATGTGGATGGAAAGTAGTTCTCATTTTAATTTTAGTGTCCATCACCCCCCATAAACAAGACCAAAACTTCCCAAGGAATTGAGAGTCTCGATCAGATACAATAGAAGTAGGGAGTCCAAAATGAACCCAAACATGATTAAAGAACATCTATGATGTTTGTTCAACTGTTACTTTCTTTTTACATGTCATAAGAAGACACATTTTACTGAACCTATCCACAACAACATACACATAATCATGACTTGACCTGGACATAGGTAAACCTCCCACAAAATCCATGGAAACACTTTCCCAATGTTGGAGAGGTACCGGCAGAGTTGTATGCAATCCCAACTTTTTGTGGCTAGGCTTACTTGTAGCACATAAAACACACCCTTTTACATACTTGGAATCTTATTTCATTCATTCGAGGCCAATAGCAATACCTTTGCAAATTTGATATTGTTTTTCCTACCCCAATGATGACCAAAAATGAGTGATGTATGGGCCTCCCTAATCACATTAACTCTTAAATCTCTAGGTATACAATTTTTTCCAATATCATACAATATATTATTGTACACATTATAGTTCACTTCTTCATTACGATTACCATTTATGAGATCTTCATATACATCCTTAAATTCATCATCCTTAGCATATTGTTCCACATAACTTTCATAATCGAAGGAAGTATGTTTTAATATTGTGGATGCATTGATTATTGGTCTTGATAATATATCTACAACTTTGTTATGTATGCTCTTTTTATACTTGATTACCAAATGAAACTATTGTAAGAAACCCATCCAATGAAAGTGCCTTGATTGTTGTAGCTTAGTTTGTGATTGCAAGTATTGTAATGGTTGATGATCTATGTGTATTATTGTTTCATTTCCCATTAAGTAATGCCTCCATTTTTGAACACTTTGTACTAAAGAATACAACTCCTTATCATATGTTGGATAGTTAATTACTACTTGTGTAAATGTTTTAGAATGATAGCAAATAGGTTTACCTTGTTGCATCAAGACTACCCCCATGGAATATCCACTTGCCTAGGTCTAAATTTCAAATGGTTGTTGCAAATATGGCAAAGCCAAAACTGGTGTTGTGCTAAGCTTCTCTTTCAGTGTCTCAAAGGATTTATATCGCTTTCCTCCCCACTGAAAGACATGTTTCACATTGGTCAATGTGTGTAAAGGAGATGTTGTTGGCAGGTGTGTTGATGAGTCATCATCATAGCATCGCGAATGTTGCGACACCGCAAAAGAAGGAAAGCAGCGCGCAAGGCGACAAGTAGTTTTTGTAGTTTATGGGTCATTTGGACCATATTATGTGGGTTTTGGGTCATTTGACCGCATTATGTGGTATTTTGGGTTAGTTTTTGTATAAGTTTGTTAAGAAGTAGCTAGGCGGTTGCCTAAGTGGACCACAAATGTAAAGGCGTAAGCCTATAAATAGATGTAGGTTTGTAAGTGATAGCATCATTGTCTTGGTGAAGCATATGAATGTGAAATCTTGATCTTGATCCGAAGCGGAAGACTAAGTATTTTGTTGTACCTGGGTTTTGCGGAGATAATATGATGTGACAGAGTTTTTGAGCATAACCTTTGTGTCGTTCCATCTTTATGTGGTAAATGCATTATGTGGTATGACTATATGAATGATGCGATGTTTCCTTGCTGCAATTAATGCCTTACTGTTATACCTATTGCAATAATGATTCTGTGAATGTTAAGATCTGTTGAATAATGTCACAATTGTGCTTAATGCCTAAGTTAAGTGCTTAGTTCTCTTTCTAAATGTTGAGATAAGGTAAGTAGTTGATGCACAACATCCTCCATTCGGTGGAAACATGGTTCCATCAATTCTCCCTTGAACATCTCAGACGTAAGACCTCATCTGCTCCGCAGGTGTTGCTGGACGGGGTAAAACCTGTCTCGGCTGGTGCTCAGAGAGATCGCGGTGGGTTGGTGTCGACAGCGTGTGGAACCCCTGTCGACTAGGTTTGTGTCAACAAATGGTTCTGTTACCGAGACCGTAGCGCGAAGTGACAGGAGGATATGTTGTGGCATCCGACAAGACCGAAGATACAAGACTGGTTCGATCAGAAGTTGCAAGAATTCATTGAAAAAGAAAATCAAAACCCTCGGCTGACGACAGATCAGTGGGTGGAGAGGTACATTCATGACGGCCCGCACGAATACTTTTTCTATGAATTCCCAGTCATCTTGTTCGAGTGGTTGGCAAAATTGACCTTCCAGAAGAGGAACTTCCAAGGTGGTGAGTCGACAGCTTGGACCCCAGAACTGATCCAAGAACTGCAGGAAGTCGACAACAAAGTCACGGGCTGTCGAAGTTTGGCTTGACAGCATACTAGAAGGCTATACCACTGAGTTTGCAGCTGATACGAATAAATCCTATAGTGAAGTTGAAAGATATTTTTTCCATGGGCCAAGGGGCAGGTTTCTGTTGTCGCTACAGTTATCCATTAAAATGACCATTTGCGAGACGGGCATACTGAAGATGCATCTAGACCAGTAAGAACCCTGGTGGGTGGAGCCCGTGGATACCGCGATGGCAAGGGGGCGGTACATGGAATGATAAGGGGTAGATGGGTGCGGGTCATGACGAGACTGTGAAGGAAGCCAAGGAAGAGAGTGGTCTTACAAGGGTAGGAGCAAGGTTTCGACAGGAAAAGAGGCAGAGGATAGGAGAAGGTCCTGCTACGATCGAAACGCAAGGCCGTGAAGGAAGACCACACGGGACGAAGCGACCTCATAGTTCTGACAAGGATGACCAGGCTACGCCTAGGATAGAGGCAGGACCAAACCCCAGCAGCAACGTACCCACGCCTCTGCTCACTATCTCTCGACCAGTGAGAAATACAACTTTGACACCACCGTGTTCATCAGGTCCACAGAATTTGATTACTAATAGCTCAACGACTGTAGGAAGGAAGCCCAGGATGGGGGGCGAGGATACAAAGGTACCGTTGTTCCACGGAAATGGAACAGATAATCCTGAGAAGTACTGGTTCTTATGCGAGGCAGTATGGATTGTGAAGCAAATTACTGATGATAATGCTAAGAAAGGACAGTTGGCGACAACTCTTTGGGTCGCGCATTAGACTGGTTCATGAAGTTTGTGTAGGTTCCTGTAGGCACTCCAGACAAGACGCTGGATGAAGTTAGAGATGGATTAATTGTCGAGTTAAAAAAACCCAAGTATGAAGCATAGTATATTACATAACTAAAAGAGATTAAGCAGTATCCCAATTAAATGGTGTGGGATTTTGACCAGCGATTCAAAACACTGATGGTGAGGGTCAGTTTCGACATGAGCATTGTCTAGCACAAAGAATGCTTCATTGCGGCATTGCTCCCGCACATTTGACTACCACTGATGCAACAGAACATTTCAACGCCGAGTGAAGCCCTGGAAATTATGATGCGATTGGAAGCTTCGCCGATTGGTGAGAACGTAGTCGGTATGTCGCAGATTTAGACCCAGTTGGCTAACTTGACCATACAGCTGCAAGATTTGAATAAAGGTAAAGAACAACGTGAGGAAATATGGTGTACGCGATGTCGCGGAGAGGGGCATACTAAGGATAATTTCCCAGACTTCGGCAATTATCTGGTTTCAGGAGCATCGAATCCACTGAACGGAGGCGGTATGTCGTGGTGTCGCGTCTGTCAGGTATATGGGCACCGCCACGAGGAATGTCAATACATGCAAAAGATGGTCACAAAAACAATGAATCTGTATTGTACATTCTACAAATCAGTGGGACATGAAGACAAAGATTGTTGTGCATACGGGTTGCTTTAGGAGAGAACGCACGATGCATTCTATGTGAAAGATGACCAATGTGTCGTACAACAACCGCAACCGTAGCCGCAGGTAGCTCATCCGCTACCTCAACTGCAGGTATAGTTTGTAACGCAACAGCAACCACAACAATTTATACCGCAATATGCTCTGATGCAAATGGCTCCACAGCAGCCACAGTACGTTCAACAACCACAGTATGTGCAACAAGGGCAAGGTGTGCCACTGCAACCGAATCCCATAGAGCAACATTTCAGTCAACTGCAGTACTAGCAACAAGGAGGATTCCGTGAAGGATTCCATGGAGGACGCGGTGGAGGATTTGGTCGCGGAGGTGGAAAAGGAGGTCGAGGACCATTTCAATGTTATCACTGTGAAGTATGGGGACACTACCAGCGATATTTCCCACAATTGCAAACACAGTGCATGTTTTTTTTTGTTACGGACCACATTGAGGAAAACTATCTGTAGTTGATTACGCGATGGCAAGCGGAGAATGTTCTGCAACTACAGAACCAAAACCAAGTACAACAACTAGTATAGAATCAAGTGCAGCAAACGTCGCAGAATCGGAACCAGCGTCCAAATCAAAACGCCAACCAGAATGTGAATCAACCTAGGAATCCACCACTGAACCAGACTTAGGGTGCAACTATTGCGACAATTTCTGCGGAACTAAGGATGTAAGATGTTGTTGTCACAGTCATCACTCGGGGAGGTACAACAACAGGAGAGGATAGCCCGCATCCACTTATCAGATTAGCAGGACAGAAGAAGGTGTTGTTCGACATTGATTCCGAGCGTGATGCATTCTTTCAGGCATGTCGTGCAATGGAAAAAGATCATGGTAAGGATATTGTTTGTGATATGCCTTCTATTTTTGACGCCACTTCAGAGGCAGGTCCATCGCGGTAGTCTGGGGCCTTGCAGACATTTTTTGAAATTTGTTTATCCTTGGCAAGGGATCCAGATGCTCTTGTCGAGCTCGAAGGACTGTTGCAGCGACTAGCCAGGGGACGGCAAGAGTCCACAGTGAACTCCTTGTAGAGGCGGAAGACAGGTGAGGAGATGCATATGAACATTCAAATTGGTGACTATGAAGTCGATTCAGTTATTCTGGATCTTGGTTTGGATGTCAACATCTTAACCAAGCAGGCCTGGCAGAAAATGGGGAGTCCCACGTTAAGCTGGTCTCCCGTACAACTTCAACTGGCTAATCAGGCCAAGGTGACACCGATTGGGAGAGTTCCACATTTGGTTGTGGACATTGAGGGAATGAAGAAATACGCTGATTTCGATGTGATCAAATTAGTTTAAAGAGGAAGTTCCTATCCCACGTTGCTCAGGATTGGATGGGCTAACGACAGTGCCATAGTAATCAATTTTAAAAAGCTGATGATGAATTTTGAAAACTGTGACCTCAGAGTCGTTGCTTTGTTCGATCCAGCTGAAGGACGCAGGTATATTGAACTAGTAAGGGATGAAAATCCCATTGGATGGGACCAGGCATACAATATTTCTGAAGATTATATTCATCCAACTGTGGATGGTGAGCTTGGGTGGTGCAGCTTCAGCTCTGCGTCATCCGACTCTGATGATGCGTTAGAGAATTGGCAGAACCACCTTCATGAGGTGTCACTCCGCAAATGTGGGTTAGTCATGTAGTCATTATGTCGTGTTACGACTGAGACTGTCACACTACCAGTATATGAAGGGTTTCCCGGTTTGTCTGATTTTCTTGTGGCATTTGAAGAAAAGGTCTCAGAACCACAGTGATTGCTGGCATTGGAGGAAGTGCTCAAGGCTGCTCCAGCATGTTGGTGGGCGACACATAAGAAGTCGATCGATGGGTGGCCGCAGTGCCGGAGACTACTGATGGTTCACTTTGGCGACACCGAAGTTTACCATTCAGGGAGGTATGATGGATGGAATGACCCTGGCAGTCATTTGATGGAATGTCAGATGTTGTGGGCATCGCGACCAAGAGATGAGTGGGTCTATGCCATTGTCCATACTTTGGATGAGATGTTGCGATCATGGTATACTGTCGCCGAACTGCCAGGGGAAATTTCCACTTGGTTGAAGCTGACAGTTTGTTTTACTCATACATTCAGCTTTGCAGATGCCAACCCAGATGTCCATAATGCTTTGCAGCTCATCCACGATGTAGTTCTAAAGGTTGTCCGGGTGGCATGTCCTATAGATCCGCATATACACTACAAGATGTAGTCCATGATGGAATGTTATAATATCACTGGTGGGATAGAAGATGGTGATGATCCGCAGAATGTCAATATCCCGGAGTCTGAAGGAAGTCGCGATGTTGTAGCACTTGACGCACCAACTGATCCAATCAGTCAACCGCTAAAGCTCCGAAAGGTCAACATCAGGATGGAGGACAGTCCCAAGTTTGCGAATGTTAGGGACTCTTGGGATGATGAGATGATGGGGAAGGTCACAGACTTGCTACATGAATTCCAAGACTTATTCCCTATGAATTTTTCTGAGATGAAGGGAATCTTGGGAGATTTAGGGGAGATGAAGATCCCGTTGGAACCGGACGCCAAACCAATTACGTAGCAACCATATCGACTGAATCTGCACTATAAGGAGAGGGTCAAGGTAGAACTTGATTGCATGTTGGATGCTGACATTATTGAACCAATTTAGGAGTCAGACTAGATCAGTCCCATGGTGGTGCAGGACAAGAAGACCGTTGAAGTGCGCATTTGTGTCGATTTGTGGAAGTTGAATGACGCCTGCTTACATGATCCCTTTCCGACCCCGTTTACTGATAAGGTGCTCGAAGGTGTGGGTGGCCAAGAGATGTATTCTTTCACGGATGGGTTCTGTGGCTATCATCAGATCCGAATTGCGAAAGAAGACCACCACAAGAAAACCTTTGTGACAGAATGGGGCTATTTTCAGTATACAGTGATTCCGTTTGGGTTGAAGAATGCACCAACGATATTCTCCCGAGTAGTTGTTGTTGTCTTCAGGGATTTCATTTAGAAGTTTTTGTAGGTATACATGGATGATTGGATATTCTATGGCTTGATCAGCGATCATCTGGAAAATATGTGATTGATGTTGGAGCGTTGTTGACAGCATCAGATATCCCTGAACGTGAAGAAGTGCATATTCTATGCACCATTTGGAATATTACTGGGTCACATTGTGTGCAAGCAGGGATTGTTGGTTGACCCAGCAAATATTGCGCTCATTCTGAGCTTAACACCACTAATGAATGTCAAGCAATTGAGAGCAACGTTGGGACACACTGGGTATTATCGCAATTTCATCAGGGGTTATGCAGCGATCACGGCCCCTATGGAGAAGTTGCTGAAGAAAGATGTGGTATTTCAGTGGAGTCTTGAATGTCAAGTTAGTTTTGAGACATTGAAGGCTAATATGGCTTCAAAGTCGATACCGGTATTTCCAGACTGGAGTAAGGAATTCCATGTCCATGTCGATGCCTCATCGATAGCACTGGGAGTAGTGCTCATGCAACTAGGGGAAGGGGATTTGGATCACCCCATTGCATTTGCAAGTTGGAAGTTATCGTCTGTAGAGAGGAACTATACAACGACAGAGAGGGAAGGTCTGGCGATGGTATATGCGCTATAGAAGTTCAAGAATTACCTATTAGGCGGTCACTTCAAGATGTTCACAGACTACTCTATATTGAAATACCTGGTCAACAAGCCTGTGTTGGGGGGGAAGATATGTCGTTGGCAACTTCTTTTTCAGGAATTTGATTTTGAAGTGATTGTGAAGCCAGGACGCTTGAACGCAGGACCAGATCATATGTCGTGGATTGAGACGGGAGAGGAACCCACCAACATTGACGACGGGTTGCCTGATGCGCAATTGTTTAAGGTTGAAATAGCTGATAACTACTATGAAGATATCCTTCAGTTTCTGGCGACAGGTACCGCACTGGAGGGGTTTACCACTAGTCAAAATAAGTAGTTGGTGATCAAGGCTGCATATTTCCAGCTAATTGCATGGCAGTTGTACAAACTAGGATCAGATGATATCTTGAGGCTTTGTGTCCTACCTCATGAGCAAGGGTAGATCCTGTCGGAGGCACACGTAGGGGTGGCCGGTGGGCACTATGGCGGTCATGCGACTGCCCGGAATGTGCTTCGTGCAGGGCTTTGGTGGCCCACGCTTCACAATGATGTGATAGATTATGCGCGGACTTGTGATGTTTGTCAGAGAACCGAGAAGCCCTCTAGGCGGGACGAGATGCCACTGAAACCTCAAGTGACACTGCAACCATTTGATGAGGATTTTGTGGGCCCTATCAACCCACCTGGGAAGCACACTAGTGCGAGATACACCATCATAGCAACATATTATTTGACAAGGTGGGCGGAGGCTGCACCAGTCATAGATTGCTCTGCTGCGACAACAATGTGTTTCTTATTTGACAACATCGTCACTCAGTTTGGCTGCCCGAAGGTGTTGATGAGCGATCAGCGCAGTCATTTCATCAATCGCACTGTCAGCGCATTGACAACGGAATTGCAGATACAACATAAGAAGAGCACACCCTATCATCCGCAGGAAAGTGGATAGTAGAATCTTTCAACAAGATCTTGGAGCATGCGCTGACAAAATTTTGTAACATAAACCGCGATGACTGGGACCTGAAAAATCTAGCCATTTTGTGGGCGTATTGCACCACTTGTAAAAGGTTGACGGGACATAAATTATTTAAGTTCGTATATGGGCAAGAAGTGATTATGCCTATGGAGTACATCATTCCGAGTCTACGCATCGTGGCAGCAACAGGTATGGATGATGGAGTGGCGTTAGGAGAACGTTTGGCGCAACTAGTACAACTTGAAGAAGATAGCTTTATCGTAGGATTCCACCAAAGCATGGAGAAAGATCAACAGAAGGCTTGGCATGATCGCAATATCAAGAACAAACAGTTTCAGCAAGGTGACTTAGTGCTCTTGTACGACAGCAAGTTTATGAAGCACCCAAGGAAATTACAGATGCATTAGCTTGGTCCATATCACATCAGTCGTATAACTTCAGGAGGAGTGGTACAGTTGCAGCAGTTAGACGGAGCTATGCTCCCAAAATTGATCAATGGTATCAGGTTGAAGCCCTATAGGTCGGGCTTGGAGCAGTGCGATGCCTGAGTCACATCGGAAAAAAAAAAAATGCAGGATGATTGGTGGCAGGATGGTGCACCAGCAGGAATGGAATGCACAAGCAGAAGTGTTTGCGTTGCAGTTGAGAGCAGGTTCGCGACAGTGACCGGGTTGCAACCAGGTCACATCAGCAATAAATGCAGAAAGTTAAAAACAGTTAAGTGGCGTTGCAGGGCCATTGGATCGACCGAATCAACAACGGATTCGAGCAATTAAGGCATGATTTGGTCATGATGCAGGGTTTTAATTTGGTAATGATGGTTAAGGACATAATTTGGCACTATAAGAAGGGGTCATCTTTGGTCGGAAGGAACCATTGCGCCAAGTGTAAGAGACAGTTCAGTGTTGCATTTCTTGAGTTGAATTGCCAAGTTCAGGGTTGCGTGGTTGTTTGTAGCAAGTTGGGATGGTGAGTGAGGAGTTGTTGAACCACGAGGAGTCCTGAGCCATTATATAAGAGAAGTTTGCAATAAAATTCCTCCAATATTGTACTTCTGCTAGGAAGTTTCTTACTTCCGTGACAATAGTTAACTTGGGCCAATTCAAGATGACTTCCACTTTAGAGGGATCTACTTTCAAATTTTTCATTCCCTACAACATAACCCAAGTATACAAGAGAGGTCTTGCAAAATTCACACTTTGACAAGTTTACACACAATTTCTCCATTTTTAATACATCAAGGACTTGCTTTACATGCATTACATGATCTTTCCAAGTGCGACTGAAAACCAAAATTTCATCTAAATAAACAATGACAAAATCATCAATAAGGGGCTTGAACACATCATTGATCAGTCACATAAATGTCGCAAGAGAATTGTGTAAACCAAATGGCATCACCAACCATTCAAAAAACCCCTGCTTGGTCTTGAAAGTAGTTTTCCACACATCAGTCTTTGCAATTCTAATTTGATGGTAACCACTTTTCAAATCCAACTTAGTCAAATAGACAACATTTTTCAATTGATACAGTAATTCATCAATTCTAGGAAGAGGGTAACGATTATTTACCATGACCTTGTTTAGTGCCTAAAAGTCAACACACATCCGGCTCCATGTGCCATCTTTCTTTGGCATCAAAACAATAGGTGAATCACATGGATAAGTACTTGGCCTAATGATGCCCTTATCTAGCAACACTTGAACATGCTTCTTGATCTCGACATTCTCTATTAGTGATGACCTATACATACCAATGTTAGGAAGAGGAGCACCCTGCTGCAAATAAATATGATGTCCAATATCCCTCTTGGGATGCAACCCATTAGGTTCCTGAAATACCCCATCATAGTTATAAATGATATCAAACAAATCATGTTTGTGACTCGGATCACAACCTGCAAGGGTATTAGTTACATCCTTCTCTTTTGGCTTCATAACCATAAGAACAAAAGTCTTATTAGCATTCACAATCCTTTTCATCTTCCTTGCACTAACCAAAGCAAGATTGTTCTTCACCTTATCAGCTCTAACAATATATTCAATCTTATCTTTAAAAATATGATATTTTTTTTATTCTTGATAGAATATGGATTTTCTATCATATAGATATGGTCTACCCAATACTATTCCACATATATCAAGAGGGATAACATCTTGAATGTAACCTCATCAGTAAACTTGGACAAAATTGCAAACTTAAGTTTACGTTGTCTAGTAACTTGCAATTGCGTGTCTTTCTATACGCAAACCAAAGGGTAAGTTTTTATGTGAGGTTTAGTCTTTAATCCCAACTTCTTAACAATAGATTCATAAATCAAGTTAACTTGAGACCCATTATCAAACAAAGTATCTACCTTCATTTGTTTAACTATAACTCTATTATGAAAGAGCTCATTTCTCTTTTTATCATCATTCTCAAAATTGGAGGATTGAACAATAGAACTAGAATATGGTATACATTTACTTCCCATTACAATGATCTTCCTCTCATCTCCTGAATCAGAACCAAGGTCCTGTTGCATTGTAGAAACAATCTTATGCTTCCCTTTGTTTTGAAACTTCTTCGGTAGTAGCTCTAGATACAATTTCCAACATTTTGCTTCTTCATGCCCCTTCTTACCACAATGAGTACATGTAGGCATTTCTGCCTCTTTCTTCACCGTAGTTGTCTTCTTACCCTTCCCTTTATCTTTCAACTGCTTCTCAAAATTTGATGGCTTCTTATATGCATGCTCCATACTTTTTTTACCTTTGTTGGATTCCAAATGAGTAGCTTGTACTAAAACTTCATTAATGTTAGTGGGGTTAAACATCAATATAGTATGGAAAACATAAGAATGTAAACCACCAATGTATTTAAGAAGAGTTTCACAAGTGTGTAATGGACTTTCTAATGCTAAAGCCTTATTCTTAAACTCTTGTGTGTAAGCCTAAATATTTTTTTCATTTTAACTGTCTTCTATGTAACCATTCTATCATAGAAGTTTGAGTATATGCCGAAGGATAGAATTGCTTTCTCAATGTAGAAATGAATTCAACCCAAGAATAAATTATTTTACCATGTTGTACGACATCTCCTTGAGTTTGGATCTCCCACCATATAGGAGCTATTCCACCCATGCAGAGAGTGGCCAACTAAATGTTTGTAGAGTCTTCATTGATTTTATGTACCCTACAATACCATTCTAACTACTTGATCTAGTTATCTAACTTTTCTCCATTCAATTCTCCATCATAAACAGGCAAGTCAAAATTAACATCCAATTTTAATAAAGGTAAGTCATTAGATTGTAAAGGATTTTTAAAAGACTTAATTCTTGGAATAATGTTCACTAACACCATTAGAATATGAATATGATCATGGTGAAGAAGGTTCTAAAGGTCCTCCACCTTCACCTCATCCTTCTACTTTTATCAAAGTTTCACCTTCTTCGGCCCTTTGAACCCTTCAATACAAATCTACTATTATTTCCCTCATCGCATGGAATGTAGTCATAACTTGTTTAGGTGTCATGGGAGGACCTTCCCCCTCATTACCTACGGATTACATCTCACATCTATGAAATTTCCTTGGATTTCTGGATTGTAGCTTGCAAGTTTTCCTTCTCCTCACTTTAGTCTAGCTCTTCTGAGCATCCACTTGTCAAACCCTGCTCTGATACCACTTGATCTGAAAAATATTATTCACTGGTTAACTATTTTTTTTTCAAATAAAACAAGAAATTTATTTGACAGTGCTTCTTGCAGACTACTCTTTACTTAGCCAAACTCTTGTGCTTAAGGAAAAAAACTTGCTTAAATCGAAATTTTGAGAGGATTAAAAAAATACTAAAGAGAAAATATCAACCATAAGTAAACCATAATTTTTTAATGGAATTCACCCACTTCGGGCTGTGTATCTGGTTCAACTCCCTATCAGTGGGACCACTCTTTATTAGTCTAAAATGATTTAAACAATATACAAAAGAAGACTAAATATCAACCCATGATATCACCTTTTTGTTATGTTGTTCTGGAGTAGAAACAGACATCACCAACAACTTCTGCAGACAATTCTGTAACTCTAAAGTATAAACATGGTTGTAATTTGGTGTAGCTCAATGGGTCATGCGAGCAATTTTTTGTTTGGATGCTCAGATGCAAAAACATAAGACATATTCGAACTCCTTGCAAAATTCTGCAACTTTTGACTATAAACTCGACCACCTTCTGAACTGGCCCTCGAGACTTAGCCTTTGTCATAGACTTCTATGTAGTGTTGGTCCGTATAGTCTCGGGATCCGTGCTTGTCTTGTACTATGTGTAGAAACCACCTCGTCCTTTGTGCAAACTACCTCGGGATGCATGTAGGATGCATGTCATTGTACTTGCAAAACTATCTCGAAAATCATGCCCACCTTGGGATGCATGCCTAGAAATATGTACAAAATTGTACCCTGCATCGAGAATTGTGCATAAACTCATCTCTCTGGACTGTCAAATTCAACCTCCGAATTGTATCCCCAATGCAAGATTAACATGGTTATATAGGGGGGGGATAACCCACCACCCCCCCTTATCGTGATAGCTTATATTCAACATAAATGAAAATTGATATGTTTATCCCCAAAATCTTGGGTGGTGGTGCACCGGCTAGGGCATTGGCATATTACTTAGTAGGTCGGGGGGTCGAACCCCACCAACCACCAATTTACATGGCATTTGTTTTAATGGTGGTAACGTTTTAATTAAATCATGGTGCCAATATATTAGCCCCCTCCACGGGCATGAGGCTTGGTCATATAACATTTCACATGCCATGGGCTGAGGGATAATCCCTCGGCCCTTTTTTCACCAGTTATACAATACATTACTACTTAAATACAATACTCATGCAGTGGTATGTTGGTAAAGAATTAGATTGACGAATTGGAGGTCGTAGGTTCGACCCCTGCTAAATCCAATTTTTAGTAAACCAAACAACAAAAAGGCTAATCGGACCTACCACGTGGCAGTCGTCGATTCGTCCACCTGTGCACATGTGTTACAATATAACCAATTCCACGTCAAATGCCAAATCATCCACCAACTGGATTGTTCGATCTACCAACTCAACAATATTCTTTCCACATGGATCCTTGGGGAGATTCCATGTCAACATTGTACAACATGTACGGAGGACACATGTCACCTTTCCAGTGGTGCCATGTGGCACCCTCTTTTGTCACTTTTACTTGTTCTGTCGATATTTCAGAACGTCGTATCTCGATCATCCGAAGTCTATTTGAGACGAAACAAACATTGTCGGAAAGCTCTCGATGAGCCCTTTGTGATGGTACCCTTTTGTTCAACATTTGATACTTTGAAAATTTGAGTGATCCTAGATCCTCCTATATCAATCAGGCATGATAATAACTCCCATAGGATTTCCTAATATGGTCTACATGGGAACTTTACAACAAGTCACTATCTCAACTAATCAAATTCCAAACCTTATCCTAGTTAGACCCACAGTGCAAATAAATTCCTCGATAGCTTATTTCACTCAAATGAAGACATCTTGGAAGAAATTACTTCTCCCAAGACATCGTGGGATGATATGCATCATCATTATTACTTCACTTTTCAGGACACATCCAAAACCACAACAACATATCAATACTCTACCGAAACCAAGGATTTTATGCCTTTCGACCACATCAATTGATTCACAAATCCTATTCCTACTCACGATGGTTTCAAGGAAGGAAACATGGCCAGCATATCACCAACCATTAAGGTGGATATTTCAGTCACTCTCGACATCATAGAAAACATCTCACTTGGTTCCTCTTTCTCTCAATAAGAGGTTAGTTCTTACAAAGCAGTATTTCAAGAATTTTGTTATATTTTCGCCTAGTCATACACAAAGAAGCTAGGGATTGATCCCACTATTATCAAACGTCAGACTGACACACAACCTGATGTTTTGTTGGAACGAAAAAAAAAAAAGGCCAGTCCATCCCTCCAAATCTTCCACCATCAAAGTGGAAATTGAGAAATTATATCAAGCCGGATTCATTTGTCGTATTACTTACACATCATGGATCTCAAACCCAATCCCTGTTATTGAACAACATGGAAACTTCGCATATGTACAAATTTTAGAGATTTGAATTAGGCATGTCACAACAACAACTTCCGGCCCCTTTTACTAACCAAGCAGTCGATGCTTGTGTTAGACACAAAGTGCTATCATTCATAGACGATTTTTTTGGCTATAATCATATACAAATTTGTCAGGAGGATCAATACAAAACAACCTTCATTATACCATGGGGCACTTTCGCCTATCATGTCATGCCATTTGGACTGGAAAAAGTTGGCGCTACATTCTAGCGTGTTATGTCCTATGTATTTAATGACTTAGCACCAATTATCATGGCCTACCTCAATGACCTAATGGCCAAACCCAAGAAACGTCTTGACCACTTGAATGATCTTGGTACCATATTTTTGTGATGTTGTCAATACAACATACAGGTGAATCCCCTCAAATGTTTGTTTTGTGTCATAGCATAACGATTGCTTGGGTTTTTTGTCTCTCAACAAGGGATCATCATTGACCCCTTAAAATTTCAAGCTATACTTGAGCTCCTCCCACCAAAGACATGATGTTAGATACAAATCATTCAAGGCAAATCCAACTTCCTACGTCATTTCTTCCTTGATTATGCTACTCAAGAGTAGGGTTTTTTACACCTCCTTCTAAAGGACATTCATTTTCAATGGGATCACCAAGCACAACAGTCTTTCGAGGCATTAAATAAGGTGCTTACATTTTCTCCTTTGGTACCCACGCCCAACTTCAATCGATATTTTATTCTTTACATTTTGGCATCCCACTATTTAGTTTCCATCGTCTTGATTCAAGAAGGTGAGAAACATGAGGAAAACCTAATTTACTACATTAGTAAAAAACTATCAAAACCACCAATCAATTACAATCATGACAATAAATTTTCCTTGGATTTCATCCTCTCAGTACAAATACTATGCCACTACATCTTGCTTCACAAACTCTAAGCCTATGCAGTACATCCTAAGCCAGCAAGTTCTCAATGGTAAGTTCACTTGTTTGGTTTTCATCCTCTAAGAATTTGACCTAGGTTTTGTGATGCCTGAAACAAAAAAGGCCTTGGTCGTCATTGAGTTTATAATTGATCTCCCAGTTGTTGTACCAAGACCCCTGGTAAATGATTAGTTTCATGATGAACACTTGTTTGTAATTTCCACTAAATACCCTTGGTATAGAGGCATCCTCGCATATCTCCACATATAAAAGTTCACTTCACACCTCTCACGGGACGACCGTCGTCATATTCATCATCAAACTCTTCATTATCTCCTCATAGGAAGATGTTCTTTATCATAGATTATTTGACACCATTTTATAGTGGTGCTTACCCCATGACAACGCTAAGTGTGCCGTCAATTATTTCCATGGTGACACATGAAATGACAACTTATTTGGAATGGATTCCATGCAAAACATCCTTTGTGCAGGCTACTTTTGTCAACACTCTTCAAATATTTTATTCATGTCATCAAACGATGTGAAAATTGTCAAACCTTTTCCTGCAAAACCCAAGCTCCTCTAGCTCCTTTACACCGCATCATCATGGTTTGCCCCTTCTGCAAATAGGGAATTGATTTCATGGAATTCCAATCTACCTCTTCCAATGGACACAAGCATCTCCTTGTTGCCATCAATTACTTCATCAAGTGGGTTGCAATGCCCACATTTAACAACACGATTTTCATAGCTGCTTGATTATTTTTTAATTGCAACATCACACAATTTGGCACTCCCAAATAGTTGGTCTTTGACAATGGCACTCATTTCCAAAACGATATATTCCAAGAACTATGTTTCTTGTTGGGGTTTACCCATGCGTTTTTCACTCCATACTATATGGAAGCAAATGGATAGGTTGAGGTAGTTAACAAAGTCCTCAAAACCATGCTTCAAAATGACATTTATCAAGAGTTAGACCAAATGGAATCACATGCTCTTATATGCACTTTGGGTGTACAGAATGTTAGTCAAAATTTCCACAAGATTCACTCCCTTCCACCTCGTTTATGATGTAGAAGCATTTTTACCCATAGAGTGCAAGACTCCCACCCTTCAAACCATAGTTTAACTAGTCCCTGATACCCTCGTGCTTGATCAATACTTTCTCTCTTTGTAACACCTCGACAAGCAATGTCGAATCTTGTAACAAAAAAATGAGGCTAAGAAGGCATGATCCAAAGCTCATTACAATCGTAAATTCCACCCTCTCATTTTCAGTGAAGGAAAACTTGTCCTCGTGTTTGAAGTAAAAAAGGACACTAAACTAAGAAAAGATAAGTTCACCTCACTTTCGAAATTCCCATATATTTCCAAACAATGCTTTCCCAAGGGCACATATGTGCTAGGACTATCAGAAGGAGGACTTCTTGACATCCCTAACAATGGGTTGTACTTGAAGAAATTCTATGTGATGTTGTTTGTTGGTTGCGGATATGGGACCCATCCCTCCTCCAACTGAAGTTGCGATGGTTGTCATGACAACTAACCCTTGTTAAGTTTGACGTTGACATCATCGTTGAGAGGAGGCAGGAAATCTCAACATACATGAAATATACCAATGAGAGTAAAGTATGGATAATAAATGATAGAAGAGTTACTCACCCATGGGTCCCCATCCATCACCAAGAAGACGAGGCAGGAGATCTAGATCATCGTGAAATTCCATGCCTTTCCAGGGGTAGCGTTCTACTGCCCCCCTCCTCAATCTCCATATAGCCTTGTAGTTCAGGGTGAACACTTGTCCTACCTCGCCACCACTAGCACAGGGAATTATTATACCCAAAAAACCATCTGAGGCTCCCTTGCCCCCCAAACAGGTACTACAATGGGAGGCCTCATTGATTGGAACCACTCAAAGAAAAGGGCGCAAAGGATAAATCCATAACAAAACTAGTCATCCCCCTGCAAACAACATTGAGATAGCTGAGAGAGCATCTTCATGACCAATATATGTGCTTATGCCACCTCTAACCTATTATCCAAAACCTTCTCCATAAGGAGAATTGGTCTCCAAATATCATGTGGCTTGTAGTTACCCCCAGCATGTAAACTATGATAGTCACCATCACCCACACTAATAGATCCTCAATATGTGAAATAATGCTACCTTCATCCTTCTTTGCATTAGGGTTTCCCCTACAACACCGGGACACCAACTAATCTAGGGTCCATTTCCAATCTAGTGAGGGATGGGTCTCCTCTTGGATCCCCCAAATCGGTAACCCAATCAAGAATTAGATGTCAGAGAGTAATCCTCTCACCATCCATTGAAAAGCACTCCAACTGAGGGATCCATAGGCCTATCAACTCACTCAATAGGTGGTCACTAGACCACATCATAGAACAGTCCCAGTATTTCAACATCCCAACCTCACATAGGCATTGTCGAACCTAGGGATCTCGGGCCACCTCATCCCACAAGCCATTTAAATGGTGCTCACGCTACTCAATGACCATCTCACTATGTGTCCTGCAAAACCAACCAATCAAAATGTCAGTTAGAATCCAAACTTAACTCATGCCATGAACAAAATCAACCAAAATATAAAACCATGTGACTTTTTCCAAAACAATCGTACGACCCATCAGTCATGCAACCCACGTGATATTCTTGTGCGGGTATACCAAAGACAACTCACATTGTCGTGTGAGCGCTCTAACAAAACCTACACGGTCAAACTATGAGGTACATATGTTGTCATATATCGCATTGACATGCAACAATTCTCAAGAACTATCATGCAGCTCAACATCGATTGCACCTATGCAGCACATGACCCTTCCCAATAGAAGGTTGCATGGTTTTTTATTGGTTTTCATCACGGGATCATGTATAGTCGTCAATGGACCCTAACTAAAAAATTAAACTACTAAAAATGAAGAAGGGGTGATGACGACTTAACTAAAGATTGCAGAATGGAATTATTTCGATCCAAACATATAGAATCAGTAAAGCTAGGTCTAGGTAATCCAAATGTGAACGGTAACAATGATTTTTGAAATGTGCTCCCCACCCCCATATATAACCATTTGGCCTAAACTTCAACTAGCTCATTTAGGAAATCCATAACTCCAATTGATGAGCCATTAGCATCGCCATGATCAGTATCACGGGCCCTTGTCATGGTTCCATTTGTTTCACTCCCCATATAATTTCATGAAGACCCTAATTTTTGACCATTTTCTCAGGTACAACTATCCATTTTTTATTATGCTTTCACCATTGGATTTTTATCATGTACACTATTATGTTGTGGTATTTGTTTCATGTGTGCAGGATTTTGGTCAAAAAATTGCAAGTTTCCACTCAACCCTGCATATAGGCATTGTACTAACTCCTTATACATTGCATAAATCCAGTTATTTTGTTGATATCCTTAGGGTTCTCTAATCTCTATAATTCACATCACATTGTCCTTTATCTAATGTCTTTGTCAGGCCATAGCACTCTACCATCATGAGTGTGTGTGTCAATATAACCCCTTGTATCAAGGCACTCATTCCAATTGACCCTAAAAGACTGGATAATTCATTCACTGTCTCACCAAGGAAGACATATATCTCCTCCTTGATGCATTTTTTTAACCAACCCTTCATATTCCCCGACACATTATGGTTATGATCAAAGAATGTCCTATCATCTCCACCATAATTAATATACCATTTGTATTTATGTCCACCTCATCAACCCTAGATAAGACCCACCACAGGGCCCTCCTAACCAATTATAACACCATTGACACTTGATCATGCCCACAAGAACACTTTGCATAATATCTAATCATTAGGCACTCATCTTCTCATTTGAAACAATTACCATTACTCTTTTAGTCATTTGTAAAAAGTTCCTTGACACACTCAAAATGTGGGAACAATATCATCCATCATTAATTATTCTTTACAGCATCATCCTTGGTTTCCCTTGATCAATGTAATCACCTTGTGCCAATAATTGTCTATCAATACATTCCTTAACTATCACTATCACCTTGTCACATGAGCTATTTCACCTCACCCTAGTTTGACATTACCATTTGATACCTAGTTTACACTCTATTCAGTCCATAGACCCTTTCCAACCTTGAGTCATCCTGCACCACTAGTTGAATATTGTTGCTCAGAAATAATTACCCATTCATACTCCGATCAAGGGAAAGTCACAAGCATCATGCTTACCATCTTGTCTTGACCTGATTCTATCATCACCCCCATTAGTTACTATATGTTCTTGGTCCTCATCAGCAAGATCCACATCTCATATTATGCCTTAACTATCATTAACTTCAAGAAAACATACTCTAAGAGTTACGGTAGCAGTAACTGTACCTTGGTTACCCCTCCCTCAAATAGGTTCAATTTCATACTTAGTAAGAAGAGCCATCATTGCTCCTTGCCTCATTAGTCTCCCCTATGTTTGACACTAACTCATCTCTCGCATCAGGGTGGGTCATATGTTTCGGTGGTTTCAACATTCCCAACTATGCATGAAGACTTTCAAATATGACACTATAAGTATCCCACCCAACACCTTTGTCATCGCTCAAGTCCCCCACCCAGTGGGTTATTCAACACCATCAACAATTCACCCTCCCTTTGGCTTATTGCGCGGAGACTCCCTGACAGATGCAGTATTGATTGCCACACCATCAATACACCAAGCACATCTACTTCAACAGTTCAGATATTAGACCCCTTGGTCTCCTCTTATTGTAATTTACTTCAACAAAACTATAACGAGCATAGGGATGCATGCCTTGTTTGTATAAAATCATTTATATGTTTCACCAAACAGTTCCACGCTTCATCGGTCGTCACCAGCACTCCCTTGCAGGATACCTTTAACCTCTCAACAATTGCTTACTTGCTATCGCCATCACAGGATCTCAACATGAGGGAAAGAAACAATGATGTATTTCGGCTATACGGGTCATTCCTAACCTCACATGTTAGGGGGAATCTATTATCAACATAATTTCACACACATGTGACATTTCGACAATTATAGTAGAGAAACACCACCGACATGCAACATGCAGCTCACGTGGATTTTTCATCGATAAAATCAACATATGAAACAAATTAGTGAAGCAGTTGAATCATAATTCTAACCAACTGTGTGGATTCTTAAAAGGAAAAGTGCATGGTGCATGGGTTCATCAAAGACAAACCATGCAAAAAATCCTTTCTAATTCATGTGGATGTACCAGTGCATGGAAAAATAAATTCCATGGTGCATTCAAGGATTTGAAACCACATTTTATCTCCAAGGAATTCAAATTGGATCCCTTCACATGCTTGGGCATCCAATATCCCCCACACTTGTATCTTGAAGCACTTCATGAGAGGGAGGATTCACATGAAGAACCAGGTGTTAGAAGACATCCATTTGTCCTATAAAAGAAATCCATGAGCATGCATTTCATAAGGAGGAATCAAGAGAAAATTTACGTTGCAAGAATCAACTTAAGAGAATCATATTTCAACCTCGTTCTTATCATCATTGGCATTCCAATTCTCACTTAGCTTGTTCCTCAAGAATCAATATTTTTCTTTCATCATCCCAAGTTAGTTAGCGAGCAATTATAGAGAGATGAAAGGACCCTCCTTATGGGAGTGTTGGCTACCATTTGAAAGCAACATTCTCCTAGATGACACCATTGTATTCAATATTTTCCATTCAACATAAACATTTGGTTGAAGCTCATCTCTTTATTGTGTTTTTATCTCATTTATTAAAGTTATATCCTCTAAGTTATCATTATATGTGTTGTTATTCCTTTAATAGCTTCAAATTGTTTATTGGACATAATAACCATGAACTCACATTGTTTACTCCCTAGAACCTACAAGGGAAGGTAGGACTACCCACATTTGGGCCATTTTTCCCATAACAACCATGGATGGTTGTGGCCCATAGTAGCCATGGCCTAAGACCGGATTAGTCATTATGGCCATGGCCAACCTCAAGAGGCCTATCCATGATCGCATATCATTGATTTGTGGATCGTGACCTACATGGTCACGATGTGGGTGGTCATGGCCGCTAGGCTGACCTACTAGCTAGGCTTGTCCTGAGCATCCATCACTACCAACCCCTTCTAACATTTTTTTTTAATCTTTTCTTTTTTGTTTGTCTTTTTGTTATAATTTATTTTATAGATCGGAAAAAAAATTGATACATTATATTAAAAGAAACTAATATTTTTTATTTGTTTTGCTATAATGTTTGTTCATACTCATATATACCAAGTTTTTTTTCCTTACATATATATAAAAATGAATTTCTCCTCTCTTTTTTTATATAAATATTCATTTTGTTTCGGTATATATCTATGCAATCATATAATCTTTTAGAACTCTAATTAGATATTTTTTGTTTCTATAAATCTTAATTTTTTTTATCATTTCCCTTGCAGGTAACAAGGGATTCTCTTGCAAGTCACAATAAGTTTTTTTTTCCCACGAGAGCTATAGGGATGGTTTCATGAAAAATGGAAAGGTGTTCCTCAACCCCTTCCATGGAGGGTGTAGACCTCATTCCATTTTTTATTTTTGTAATGAAACCTCTCCTAGGCTTAATGTTCCTTTTGTTACCCCCCTTAGTTTTTAGTTGAAGTATGGAACTAAGTTCCATTTTGTATTGTACTCTAAATTTTTCTAGGCAGCTTATCAAGCTTTCCTTCAATAATAAATTGTTATTTCAATTCCTATCATTTTTTGTTTAGAATAATGTTTTTGTGTCTATTATGTTCATATTTATGTTTTTATTATGTTCAAATTTATGTTTATGTTATGACTATGGCTGTTAAAGCTCCAATATTCAAAATTGAGGTTACGATACCAATTGAACATTATACTCATATTTACACTTAATAAATTAAACAAATGATTTAAACATGAAAGGAACCAAGTACAAAACTAAAGTGGCATATCTAATTCCCAAACAACACCCTTACTTCTTTGAATCATCCTTCCTCCCTAACCTACTTCCCTCTTCCACTTCCTATTTGTTCCTTTATTGGAATATATTGGAGCATCAACTACATTTGACCTAACCCCAAATACAACATGTAAGCAAAAGTGTCGACTAAATATACCTAACTTCCCCAACAGGTAACCAGAAGCCACCATCACACAACTTGGGGAGTGTGGCTTAACACAACCCTTCCTCAAATCTAAGTTGTGGAGGATAAATGGTGGGTAATACCGCCACCCCTCCTGATGGAACTAGGGCCAACACCCTATCAATAATCACATTATGTTGTTATTTTTGTTCTTAGAGTTGCGTCATCGAATGACCATCTTGGGAAACCTAGATTATTGTAAAAACCTGTAGTAGCACACATGTCATAGCAATGCACCAAAGTAGCAATTAATTCGCGAATTAATGCTTCATATCTCACCCTTTTCTCTTATGATGTCAACATCATCAAGGTCACTTTAGTCTCACAAGTATCTGGCTATTACTTATCCTCTATAACTTGTGGGTTAGTCTCATCAAAACATAAGTTCATGCATAATATTTTATTGTTTCCAAGTTATAAGCAGATTATCAACTATCAAACATATGGAGAAAAAAAAAACACTTGGCTCCTATATTCAATGAGAAAAAAATAATAGGGTTGTAGGTTTGAAGGTATTTCCTTAGCTACTATGGACATTCCAAGCATGGTGTCTCTCTACAACCATTGCATTTTCGTCCACATCTAGTGGTGTTATTTAGCCCTAAAACTTTTTATAACACATGATAGATAGATGTTAAGATGCAATAATCCAAAATTATAGAGCAAAATAAGAAACATTAAACAATAGAAAGATAGATATGGCAATAAATAAGCATTATATTATGAGAATAACTTTGGGAAGCAATGTTCATAGGCCTCTTGAGGTAAGGTGACCTTTCACTTGAGCAAAGCTCTGTTACAATAATTCTTGAAAAAATCCTTCATAGCCTTGTATCTCTTTAAATAGGTTTCCTATATCTAAAACCCTAACTACTTAACATGGTCAAATAATAAATAAGTACTAACTTCCTAGCGGGTCTTAATTAATACAAAGACCCTTTTTACATTGATTGTTGATTACTATCTACTCATCCTTATTCTCAATATATGGCCATATACAATGCATGACTAACTACTAAAATAAGGAGGATTAGGTTAGCACCCTAACATGCACTCCCCCTTCAAAATCAATCTTGTCCTTAATGTTAAAGGTGAGGAAATTGCTATAAAACTTTGCTTAGTTCCCAAGTAGCATCTTTTGGCATCATATATTTCCATTGGATCAAAACTCCTTTGATGGTGTGCTTGTGCAATTGTCTTTCTCTGGAAGCCAAGATTGTTGCCGGCTGGAGCCAAATGGAGCCTTCCTCATCTAATCCTAGTAAGTTGGTCTGCACTTTGCAATTAGACCCACCACGTTTTTCAAACAAGAGACATGAATTGTTGGGTGAATCTTGGAGTGATATGCCAGAGCGAGCTTGTAGGCCACATGTCAAATCCATTGGAGGATTGTATAGGGTCCATAGAACTTCGGAGCTAGATTCTGGTGGAGATTAGACTTGAGGGATATTTTCTTATAAGGTTGGAATTGAAGAAACACTTGATCCCATACTTCAAAGGAATACTTGGAGCAATGTTGATATACCTATTGTTTCATTCTATTTTAGGCCATAAACAGGTTGTCTTTAAGGGTGCAAATAATATCTTCTCTGGTGTGAAGTGCGTTGTGAATGGCTTGAACTCTATAGGTACCTAATAGATAGGAAATCAATGATAAGGGATTTTTTCCATGCACTGCTTCATATGGTGTCATTTTGGTTGAACCATGATAGGTGTTATTGTACCACAACTCAACTAGAGGAATCCATTGGGTCTAATATTGGGTTGGTTAATTACCTTAGTAATTAAAGAGTTCAAGCATTAATTATCAACCCAAGGTCCAAATTCTTGTGAGTTATCGTGAAATATATATGCAGGCTACAATTTATATCTTGAATTAGTTTAGCTAATATGCTTCTTAGAAAAGTAAATTGCATCACTCATCACACTTCAAATATCTAAATCTAGATCAATCACTCTTGGCAGTGTTCATGTACTTGAACACCGATCATGTTATTGTGACTCTGATGTCATCATGTATCTCTTTGCATAACTTAGGAAATTCCTATTTAGATCCCGGTGTTGGAAAACTTTGATAAAAACACACCACACCTTGGGAGAAAATAAATCACAATTGCATAATTAGAAATACTTGAATTTAAACACAATTGCAGAAATCAAATGAACAGAAATAAAGGACAGACAACACTGAGTAGCGTTATGTTCTCCTATTGTGGGCTTTTCTATCGTAAAAATGCTACTACTAATTTACAGCATAAATAATTAATCTAATCACACATTATATGAATTATAAAACTAGAATCTAAATGAAAATAAGATCTCACAAAAATAATGGTTTATTCCCTCATAAATTGGACTATGGCTCTAAGAGTCCTCCCCCTGAATGGAGAAGGCACTTGCTTTTATACATTAATTTGCTCGAAACTAAAATAACAAATAATAAACGTAGATCCAAAATATCCTCAAATGGTTTCAACAATTTGCTAATAATTAGGATCTCCAAACCAACTCATAGCTAATTCCAAGATCTTTGCTAACTCCCATCAAATTTAGGATGTCATTGACTTTCAAATTCGAATTGAGATGTGTGCGTTGTAAAAAATTTCCCACAATACATCCCAAGTGTATTTTAGTGTCATTGGTTTCCTAGATCCATGGCATATTCAATGGGGATATTCAAATCTAGTAGAAAAATGAATATGCACTTACAACCACCAACAATCCACCTCCTATTTATCTCAAACTATTAAAATCATAATTCAAAATAGTTGGAAAATGAATTGTAGCTCCCCAAGTTAATCTAGAACATGTAAAGATGTGGAAAAATGGATTTGTACAAGTGGGTTTGTAAAAATCCGCCCTCCAACAATTAAAACCATACAATTCATCTTTCAATCTTTTACTCAAGTGGTTACATGGTTGGTGGTAGTTGATTCCCACTTCTATAAAACATGGATATATAGGAATCTCCAAATTGAGTCATTATTCTCAAGCAAATACAAAATACACTAATTATTTCTAACGTTAATTATAATTCGGCGAAATACTAAGAAATGCAAATGAAAAACACTTTAAACCAAAACCCCACAAATGAACATTAAAAGGGATTGTGGTCATGGGGAAGTAAGATGGGATTACAAGTAGGGAAAAGAGGACATAAATAGATGGAATTTCCATGACCCAACATCTCCCCCAAACTGAACATGTTTCATTCCCTCGGGAAACCCAATACCTCTGTATCAACCAACTTTTAAGGACACATTCTGAGTGTTGCTTTCATTTTCCAATGCACAGTAACCAAAACCACTTGTAAATACCTCTATGATCCAATTAATTATTATATTAATAAAATACATCATTTCTTGCCAAAGATCACTTTGAAACTTCTTCAAACAATGGTTGTCCCATTTCAAAGTATGCATTTCTCATTAATGAGTCACCATAAGCCATATTTCATCATTTATTAGCCAATCATGAATATAAAATAAGTGATCTAACTTTTGAATTTTCAACCCATGTTCACCTAGATCATCTTAGTAGTATTATGTTCCATTCTCATAGCCAGTGTACCTTCCTCAAGTGATTTTTAGCAATTCTAGTGGAGTTGCAGCAAATATGTTGGAGTTGCATCAACCTATACAAGGAGTTGTGGCAATCTGCAATAGATTTGAAAAATTGGCATTTCATGCAAACAATAATTTAGATTGAGGATGTTTTTGGTGGGTGTGTTTATCACCATTTAATGCTTCTATCTACCAAAAATCACAACAACCCATTTCACAGATCCCAAGATATAATCTAATAAGTTGCTACAGGGGAGTTGCAACAAGTTTTGTAGGAGTAGTAACAACTTCTTTAGCCTTTTTCTCTCAAAGTATAAACTCGATTTATATAAAATTTTGTAGACATACATGCACTTATTTATGGCTTCTCCTCACCAAAAATTATATCCATATGATGCACGGATTTCTATATGTGGGCAAATCATTTTTCATTAAGCCTTCATTTGTTGCTAGAAAGTCATTGTTATTAAACTATGTTTTGTTGTTACATTTTGAAAATGATGACTGCCGCAGGACTTATTTATGCCATATATTGTGTATATAAATATCATGGAACACAATAGCCCCTTCTCCCCCAAATTGAATAAATAGGATTTCCTCATGTAAAGGAATAGATGAATGGTGTGGATACTTGAGACTTGTTCATATATCCTTGCATCATCATCTCAAATTGTTTCCTTCACCTATTTTTTTTTAAGTACAAAAGAAGAGTATCCCATATGGAACTTACCAGGATTAATGTTGATAACTCTTTTTCTTCGTATGATGGACTACCTAGAATCAACAATGGGTTCTTGTGGAGCATCATTCTCCAATTTTATGCCAACGGAAATCACTATTGGTTCTTATGTAGCAGTAGGGAATTCTTCTTCTTATGAAGCAAACATCTATTATTGTGTGACAATGTTGTTATCATTTTGGATTTATGTTGCATCTGCTTCCATTGAATATCAGTCCTTGTAGCCAACAAAAGGTAGTTTCTATACTTAGGGAAGGAACCAATTTCTTCTCCTAGTGTTGCCTCAATGCTGTTAAAATCAACTTCACATTAGACCTTGAAATTTTTTTACAAGACTGTCATGAAAAAATGAAAGCAATTTGTTTGTGTGTGTATATTTTGGAGTACAAGGGATTCTCATGATGGTCAAAACCATTGCTTACTATCACATATTATCCAAGGTCGTTAGTCCAAGACTGCCAAAATAAATAGTTTGTTGGAGTATATCCTAAAAAATAATCCAAAGCATCTTTTCCCAAATCCATGGAACTAAAAAGTTAAGTTACAAATCCTTCACGACTGATAGTTGTCACTTGATACATCCAAGTTAATGTACAAGCAATGACGAGATAGTACATAGCCTTGCAAATTGTTTCTTATAACTCAATCGAAAGTGACAATGAAAGGCCCCATATCAACCCAATATATTTCAAAGCAAGCTTCAAATTTACGTCCAACAAAGCTTTGAACCACAAGATGAGTACGTTGAGGACACTATTGGATATATGAAGGAAATGCTTGATGAAATACAAGACATACTCAATCTTTGCAAATTCATTCATTGCAATCATTACCACTTCAATAGCTATATGTAATTCTTCAAATCCATACCTATCATATTTAGCACTGAAAGGTCTTTTGTTTTGATTGTTCCATAAACCATCGACCCCTAAAAGAGGTGGCAATGTTGGGCACTTGCTAAAAATAATAATTACTATTGGTCATGACCCAAACTCAAGGATTCATTTATTCTATTTTATGTGGATGGTATCAAACAAAGACCCAAGTATACTAATGCTCATAATGCTCAAAAATCCAGTCAAGGGTTGTATGTACTACTAATTGTGATCTACCAAATGTACAATCCCTTTATGGCTAATACAATATGAATAATTATACCCTAGGTTGTTGTGATTTTCTTCTATCAAGGATGAACGACATTGTTGGGCATAGTGAAAAACTATTCAGAAACTGTCTAGAGGCTCTCAATATGTTCTCTTCCATGTCGGATGATAGCATATGCTTATGAGGTAATGGATTCTACAACAATTTCTTATACTATTGGTTCTTGTGGGTTATGAAATTCCTTTCTTCCAATAGATTATTAGGCTTGTCCATGTGTATTAGCTATTCCTCCATAATTACTACTAGTTCTTGTGTAACATCAACAAGGCTTCTTAATGTTGGTTTTTGTGTAACATCACTAATATTTGATGTTGCAAAACTAATGTCCTTCCTTGAGAAACTTATAATCTTATATTAATGTCAACAATGTTATGCATCTTGCACATGTCCATTCTCTTTGAGTTGTCAATGGGTTCTTCTGGAACTACAACCCCTAATTCTAAACTCATCGTTGGTTCTTGTGGTACTACAACCCCTAATTCTAAACTCGTTGTTGGTTCTTGTGTAACAGCAGGGGGTTCTTCATTTTTTTGTCCTTACACTGGTTCTTGTGTAACAGTGTCAACCTTGTGGGGCTCTACAATATCTGTTGCAATTAAGAAGCGGGTTTTCTTCCTTGGAGTGTGGATGTGGAAGCAGAGTAAGAGAATAACAACATGGTTTAAGTGGAATGGTATTTCCCCCCAAACTGAAGACTTTTTGTGCCCTTGGAAAAAAGTAACAAATGAGGAGGAGGTAGTACAAAGGCTCAAGTGATTTTCCAAATACATACCTATAACATTCAATGAATTTGAATAACAAGGAAGGAAAAGAAGCATACATGTACCTACCTAAAAATGTCATGAAATTTGTAGTAAGTGGATGATCTTCGGAGCAAGTTCTTCACAAGTTCTCATGGAAAAGAGAAACATCTATGGAAGTTGATGTAAAGTATCATCAATAATATCACCATCTAATTTTGAAAGGCCTTCATGAAGCTTTGAGGAAAGACTACTTCTACAACAACTTATTCTGCTACAGGTTCTTATGGGGTAGCAATCTTTGCTTCCTGAGAAATGTCTTCAATTGATTGCTCTATTGTTGGTTCTTGTGGGGAAACAATATGGTATCCTAGAAAATTCCTACATTATTTTCTCTACTATTGGTTCTTGTGGGGCAACAAGAGGGTCTTTTGAGGTTGGTTTTGTGTGACAACTTCAAAGCTTGTAGGTGTTGGTTCTTGTGTGGAAACACCTATGTCTTCTTCTTTGTGAATTTTGGAAATTATGTATTTGGTTCTTGTGTGACAACCATAGGGATGATTGGTATTGGTTCTTGTGTAGAAGCACCAATATCATCCTTATAAATTTGTTACTTCTGTAGCAATGGTGGAATTGTGAAGGACTACCAAAAATAGAAACATATTGCAAGACTTTAGTACATTGTTAGATACTGAATATGAAGGAAGTGTGCTAGACAAGAGTAGTGATAGGTAGGTATCAATAAAACTCTTGGAAATATTTATTCAACATTGAAACTTAAATGGTAGCTTGGCCTTGTAAGTGGGACAAGTTACTTTATTGGGTAGGTTAGGAGTGGGTGAAGTGGGAATTTACAAAAGCCTACAAAGTGGGTTGAAGTTGACTTGGTAATAATGGTCACATGAAAAATATTTGACTAGAGGTTGATCATATAGGAAAATGAAACTTTGTTAACTTCAATATGCATGTATCTTTGATCTAGGAGAAACAAAATGCATGGGCATACCATGGTGTTGGTGAATGAGCATAATGAACATTAAGTCTTCTAAAGGAGTTGTGGCAATTGGTAGATAGTTGAAATATTCCTAGAGTTGCAGCAAGCATGAGGAACATGAGTAGTAACAAGCATGAATATCATGAGTAACAATGGGACTTTACTTCAACAATATTAGTATTCAAATCAATTATTCATTTGTCTCATTCGCTATCCATCTGCAACTTTGATGAAAAAGTATTTGTTGTTGGTCAATAACTGTAACACCTCTGTAGCAATCTCCTAAAAACTTGTACTTTGAATCATGGAACATGCAAGTACTCATCATCTCAATATTTTACTTTCTTTTTATGTCATGGTGACATGCCCTTTTTGCATAAAATCTATCTTCAAGAATCACTTATACATGGATTGACCTTCTTAATCCTCCCAAGACCTGTAAAAAAGTTAACTCTTACCTGTAATAAAACGTGAGATCATGGAAGAAGTGAGGTGATCTAACTCTCTTCATCCAATGCATATATATATATATATATATATATATATATATATATATATAAATGAAAATTAATTCTTATAAAACAAATCTAAGGAAAATAAACAAAGCAAAATGCACTTTTTCCATGTTGGAGAGCGGTGGCCACCTATACTACCCAAATAGTGTTCCATTGATAACTTCTTTGTTTCACATCCGATTTGAGTATTCCAAAGAAAAATGAAAATAGATTCATAGAGATACTTCCAGTAGAAACATTTTTTGAAAATTCCATGTGATAATATGTTAAATCTGCTAAGTAACAACTTGCATGATAGAGATGTCTGCAAATTCCCACATATACTAATAGTCACTAATTTAAGCACAAATTTTTCATTTGATGATGATTTTATTCGATTCAAATTGGATTCATGTAGGTATATCCAATAAAACAAGTTTTGAAAAGAAAAATAATTGATGGTTCAAATATGCCAATGAACAACATAGGAAATAGAGTTTTAGCATTGTGTATTTAGGATTGGCAGTTAGTATTTAGGGCATAACTTTCTTGTACAATATCAAAACATAGTGATTAAGATTTATTTGTAGACTATATTCATAGGAGAATATATCAAAGAATCAGGATTTAAAAATTCACCAAAAAGTGATTGTCCCAACTCTATTCCTGAGTTGCCTACTCCACACCCAGTCAGTGTTTTGGCCATATATTTTTCGTTTGAGATCCAGATTGAGTGATTAAAATTGGGTTAGAAACTATATTTAAGGATCCATTTTAAAAATATTCCCATATGATCTCCCAAAACATGATTGTCTCGACTATGTTTTCAATGTAGTCATTGAGCCAATATGCTACAGGAGTGCAATAAAAAGGATATTTCTCCAAAATGTTGATTTGGGTTTGTATGAATTGTTGTAGACATATATTTTTCAATGTAATATATCCACATACCAAAAATTTCAAGCATCCAATGCCTAGATTGATTTACACATCGTGTTGCAAGAATTGGTGCAACTCCTAAAAATGATATGACTCTTGAAACATGATTTGTGTATTTTTATGGGTGTGGTATTTTCAATGTAATATATTCACATCATCCCAAATTTCTACAAAATAATGAAACTTAACAGCATACCTTGATAATCAATCTAGACACAAGCTTGAAGGTTTCTACACCCCCTGGCTCTTTCTTTAGTGGAATCTTCATTCAGCAATCCTTCTTCCTATTGCAAAGCTTCCTGCAACAAGGAGATTAGTAGTATGGGTGGCTCTTACTACATGACAAAAATATTTTAATTTAACTTATGCATCTATATGATCTAAATGAAATCCAAACCACTATGTATGAGATCTTCTAGATAATGTAGCCGACATGCATCTCCGTAGGCCGTGATACCATGTGTCAACTAAAACCAATATAATAATTACTCTTGCGCCTTTGATAACTCCCCGACAAGGGTGCCAAAATGTTGGGCCTAAATAATCACCTTAGTAATAAAAGAGTTCAAGCAGTAATTATCAACCCGGGGTCCAAATGCTTGCGAGTTATCATGCAATATTATATATGTAGGCTACAGTTTCATACCTTGCATTAGTTTAGCTAATATGCTTCTAAGAAAAGGAAATTGCATCACTCATCACACTTTAAATATCTAAACTAGCTCATCACTTTTGGCAGAGTTCATGTACTTGAACACTGATCATGTTACTGTAACCTTGTTGTCACTAGGTATCTCTTTGCATGACTTAGGCATTTCCTATTTCCATGAATCACCACTCTCGGTGTTGGAAAACTTTGTTAAAAACACACCAAACCTTGTGAGAAAATAAATCACAATTGCAGAATTAGAATACTTGAATTGAAACACACTTGTAGAAATCAAATGAATAGAAATAAAGGACAATCTACACTAAGTAGCACTATGTTCTCCTGTCATGGGCCCTTGTTGTTGTAGAACAAAATGCTAGTAATAATTTACAACACAAATAAATTTATCTAATATCACACATTACATGAATTATTAAACTAAAATCTAAATGAAAACAAGATCTCATAAAAAGAATGGTTTATTCCATCATAAATTGGACTATTTCTCTAAGAGTCCTCCCCTTGAATGGAGAAGGCACTCCATTTTATACATGGTTTTGGTTGAAATTAAAATAAAAAATAATAATGTAGATCCAAAATATCCTCAAATGGTTTCAACAATTTGCTAATAATTAGGATCTCAAAACCAACTCATAGCTAATTCCAATATCTTTTCTAATTCTCGTTGAATTTAGGATGTCATTGACTTTCAATTCGAATTGAGATGTGTGAGTTGTAACAACTTTCCCACAATACATCCCAACTGTCTTTTAGTGGTGTTGGATTCCTATTTCCATGGCATATTCAATGGAAATCTTCAAATCTGGTAGAAAAAACGAATTTGCACTTACAACCACCAACGATTCACCCTCTCTTTATCTCAAAATATTAAAATTATAATTGGAAAATGAATTGTAGCTACCCAAATTAATTTGGAACATGTAAAGATATGGAAAAATGGATTTGTACTAGTGGGTCTATGAAAAACCGCCCTCCAACAATTAAAACGATACAATTCATCTTTCAATCTCTTCCCCAAATGGGTACGTGGTTGGTGGTGGTTAATTCCCACTTCTACAAAACATGCATCTATAGCAATCTCCAAATTGAGTCATTATTCTCAAGCAAATACAAAATACACTAGTTCTTCCTAATGTTAATCATAATTCGACGAAATACTAAGAAATGCAAATGAAAAACACTTTAAACTAACATCTTGCTAATAAACATTAAAAAAGATTAATACAAGTTCATGGGTAAGTAAGATGGGATTAAAAATAGGGAAAAGAGGATGTAAAGAGATGAAATTTCCATGATCCAACATCCAATGATGTGGCTTGTCCGACACAAAGCATCACAAGTAGGTTTCCAAGCATTTATTGGCTACATATGTTTGGCCATCCATTTGGGGTGATAAGTTATGTTGATATTCAACTGGGTGCCCTGAAGTTTAAATAGTTCCTACCAAAAATTGTTGGTGAAGGTAGGGTCACGATAAGATACAATAGAAGTCGGCATGCCATGGATCTTAAGAATCTAATCCATGAAGACATGTGCCACCAAGGAGGGAGTAAAATATTTTGGTAAGAAACAAAAGTGGGCAAATTTGGTCATATGATCTACTACCTGCATAATGATTGTTTTATTTCCTACCTTAGGAATCCCCGCAATGAACTCCATAGAGATGTTCATCCGTATATGGTTGGGAATGGGAAATGGTTGCAATCACCCAAGGACTTCACTGTTTTTCCCTTGTGTCATAGGCTACAACAAATTTGTGGATATCTCTTTTCATGCCTTCCTTGAAGAAGGATCACTTAATTATTTCATATGTTTTATGAAATCTGAATGGCCTGTTGTGGGTGATGAATGCAATTCCTCTAAGATTTTTGGTTTCAAGGTTGAATCTGAGGTGAGAAATATGTGATCCTTATACCTCAAGATATTTTGTCTCCATGTATACCTAGGTGGAGGGTTCATGTCTTCTTATAGTTGTTTAATGAGGTGTTGAACTATGTTTTGGCTCATCCATTCCTATTGTGCTTCATTGAGCAATCCTAGAACTAGTAAGGACAAGGTGAAGGGGAACCCTCCTCTTCAAATTGCCTAGACAAAGCATCTACTGCCACATTGTCATGACACTTCTTATATATGATCTCATAATCATAACCCGTCATCTTAGTGACCCATTTATGTTTCTCTAAGGAGGACAATTGTTGTTCAAGGAAATACTTGAGGTTGTGATGGTCGTTCTTGATCTGGAAATGCTACTTGATTAAATATGGTTTCCCTATCTCACTTTCATGAAGGATAGCCATAATTTCTTTCTCATATGTGGATTTTCTCAAGTTTTGATCATAGATCTATTTATTGGTGAAGGCCAATGGGTGTTCGTCTTGTAGTAAGACTGCTCCCAAGGCACATCCAGAGGCATCACATTCCAAGAAGGACATCTTAGTGAAATTTGACATGACTAACATAGGTGTAGTGCACATAGTCTCCTTTAGGGATGAGAAGGATTACTCCACTGCGTCATTCCAGGTGAAAGCATTATTTTTTAGCAATGTTGTAAGAATAGTTGAAATCTTCCTTAGTTTGGCACAAACTTACAGTAATATATAGTGAGTTTGACAAACCCTTTCAATCTCTTGAGATATTTTGGGTAGGGTCGGTGTTGTATAGCTTCCACTTTCTCGGGATTCACCCGTACACAGTCTTGACTCACAATAGGGCCCAAGTTGTAACACCCATCAAGGGTGGTTATTTCTTGATCGAATATTTCAGAATTACAAATACTAGTCCATTAGTGATTCACAAAGCATGAAATATCATAATAAATCATGTAACTATAGTATCATATAAGCAACATATAAACATTTTACAACAACATATAATAAGTTTACAACAATATATAAGTAATTTAAAATCACAAGAAGAATACCTTGATACAAGAATGGTGAGGAAGTCCAAACTAAATCAATCCTCCATATTCTTCCCGAGTTGCTTCCCCATTCATTGCCCAAAGTGGAACCATAGTTTTACCTCCCATACAACTAGTGTCCTAGTCGACTCCCTAGCCCCAGAAAGCCATCCAAATGGCCTCCTTACCCTCCATGCTCGAGACCCCTAGAGAACAGAACAATGATGCACTAGTATGCTATGTATCAAATCGCCCATGAGTTCTCAAACTTGTCCAACTCTTTCAAACTGTTCCTCCCAAAATATACTTCAAGAAAAAGAACCTCCTCTTCCAATCTCCAAAAATAGCAATTTGATTTAAATAAATAAAAATAATAATAAACATGGTTGCCAAGTGTCACTTTTCATGCAATGATATTAAATTCAACTATGACAACTCTTTTCTAAAAAATTGTGCAACCCTATCTATCTATTTATTTATATCATCCTCTAACACATAAGTGAAATAAGATATTTTCATATATATATATATATATATCAAAGAAGATGTTGAATATTATATTATATATAATTATACATATCACTCAATACTCCAATCAATTTATTTAAATTTAAAATATATTAAACAAATCAACAAACTCATACTACCACATATGTGTGTGTGTGTCAATAGTTATTTATACTTCAAATACATAAGTAATACTTCAATAACTCATCAACCAAGTTACTAATAACTACTGTACCCATACTAATTTATTCATCAACTGACCAATCATAGTAATGTACTCATGAATTTGTGTATACGTGGCTAGTGCACACATCTTATGAGTGGGTACTAATAATCACTTTTAATGCTCCCAATGTATCATTATTATATGCTTGCAAACAACATACAAAAGAACAACTTAAACAATGCATCATTCATCATTCATAAGCATTCATACAAAAGCAATAAAACTAAATTAGGTAAACATAATGAAGCAATCTAGAATATAATCATAATGGTTTATAACAATGAAGAAAACCATCCAATCAATCGTTGTTCCCATCCATCCCCATTAGTACTCCAACCACCTAATCACCACTACTTCCATCACCTGACCTCACCATCCCGTCCTATGTTGTAATATATTTTGGCATCGGCTATATGGACCTAACCACATATAGAACCCGCAGTCAACTACATCAATGAAGCTTCCCTAGGAGGCACTCACTAGTTGTCATCACACATCCAGGGAAGCATGCTCTGCACAACCTTCCCATGACTTCAGGTTTCAGAGGATAAATGGTGGGAAATTCCTCCACCCCCCCAGATAGTACTAGGGTCGACACCCTATATCAACCACTCTGTGTCATCATTGTTATGAGTGGTCTCGTCATCAAACAACCACTTTGGGCAAGTCGTAGTTCCTGTCAAAACTCACTCACCCACAAGTCATAGAAATATTGGAATTCACAATTAAATAACATGAAAACTAATATAACATCATTTTACTATTGATGTCCAAGACATCTTGTGCCCCTTGGCACTGTAGGAATCCAATTATCTTGTGGCCAATCAACATGTGGGTTAGTTCATCATTAACATAAAACTCATATATACACATATCTGACACCTTTCACTGATAATCTATTTCACTAAAATAACATTTAAATAATCATGTAATTTCATTTGCAGCATACATTATATCCATTATATATCCAAATTACAAGCTAATTTGGCAGCCACATATTGATAACCCACATTCAATTTGCATTCTTAAATGACACCACATATTCATCATTGTTAATAACATAAAATAAAATGATAAATTCCATTTACTATTTGCACACCTAGAGAGTCCATATGTTGACAAACCTAGGGCTTAATCAATCTAACTTATTCCAACAGATAATAAGAAAATAACAATGCTAAGCTAATTCACAATAGAGTTTTAATTAACGAATGTCAAAATATGGGGCATTGCGTATTCAACCTATGTTGTCCCAGAATTGCACTTCGAATGTTTCACAAATAACATGTGATCCTATAATACTTGCAACGTATGAGCAACATGTTGGAGATGGCTTTCCTAGGTGGGGTTGTAGACCAAGATATGATCAAAGAAAAATAAGACGAAACAGCAGAGGAAAGGGAAATAGATATTATTCATTGTATAGGCCAAATGGCATGAATAAAAACTCATAATGATCATCATGAGTGTGTAAGGTTATCTTGGGAATATTCGCCTCTTTCATCCAAATTTGAGGGTAGCCTGAGCGAAGGTCAAGTTTGGTGAAGAATTTGGTGCCATGCAATTTTTTTAAGAGATCGTAAATGATTGGAATGGGGAACTTATCTTTGATGGTTAATGTAATGCCTCGTTTTGAATTTATCGCCTAAACTATCATTACCTGTTTGTATTTTCTCATTATTGTGGAACTTTGTCAGTTTGATGACATTGTGGACATATGGATTTATTATTTTGCGGAATTTATATGTGAGTGTGTGATGTTAATATTATGAATGATGTTCATGTTTTGATTATGTCTCTAGCATGAAAATTTAATAGATGATGGGTACTTGGATACCAAGTTAAAGTTATGTGTTGAATGGATGGATATGATACCAGGTGCATGGTACATATAAAAATTATTTGCATCATTTTTCATTAGTAATGAAATATGTATACATGTCAATGATTGCGCTATATTTCTCGATCTTGTGTTTGGAGACTAACCTAGAGGTTAAAAGAGCTAAGTGTTAGTTGGGTCCTATGAGGTGGAAGTACATCGGGACATGAATTCCAAAACATAAATGGTATGCAAGTGATGCAATATTGTTTAGCATAAGTATTATTTTATTATCATGATGTATGGGTAGATGTAGGGTTTCAGGAAACTCAACAACCCAAATTGGTTATTTGATGACAAAACCCGAGTACAACAATCACAACGCAGCCACTATGTCAATGTAGACATAGTCCCTTGTTCCATTAGGAGGGGTGAAGGCATTACCCATCGTTTATCCTCTGAAACCCGGAGTCATGGGAGGATTGTGCTATGGCGCACTCTCCAAGGTGTGAGATGATGACTATTGGGTTCCTGTTTGGGAAGCTTGGTCAATGTAGTCGACACTTCCACTTACAAGTTCTAACTGGAGTTAGGTCATGTAGTTGACGCTCCATGGTAGTCCAACAGAGGAAGGATAGGATGTGGAAGTTAGTTGTGAATTAGATAGAAGGAAGTAGGTAGATAGGAATGTCGTGGAATTTTTAGAGGGAAACATAATTAACTGTGTGTGTTGAAACATTTGCTTGATTCTTATGTTGTAACTCAGTTTATTATGTTTTTTTCATAGATTATTATGATCTGAGTTAGTGGCTAGACATTGCAGATTCATGTTTAAGTATGCGTCGAAAGATAGTAACTTGTGTGTTTATGTGTGATGTGTGGTTGAATACTATTGGTGTACCTACACGATATATGTAAGAATTAGGTACACTTACATAACTCGTCTACATATGTTGTATGAATTATCTATTATAGTATTAAAATATGGGTTGGATGCATTGTGGTTATGAATGATCACATTATAATTACTATTACCTATTTAGTTATGAAATTATACCATTACGTCAAGTTATTAATGAATGGTTAATTAATTGTGATTAGGGTTAATTATCAATTATGGTCAATAAAGGTGAAATAATGTTAATGATGTTAATTACTGGTTAATATCATTGTTAATAACTTGGTCGATAAATGTTAATGATGTTAATGATGTTAATGATGTTAATAATGTTAATAAGATTGTTATTAACTTAATTGTTGAATGAAGTACTTGGTTACTAAATGTTAAATAAGTGTTAATGATATTAATTAGTTCAATAGCTTGGTTTATAAATGATAGTGGTGTTAATAATATTAATTAGATTATTATTAACTTGATTCTTTAATATTAATTGGATGTTTATAATGTTAATAAGATTATTATTAACTCAATTAATTAATATTAACTCAGTGTTAATAATGTTAATTAGTGTTACCCATATTATTATTAACTTGATTAATAATTGTTAATTAGTTTTGATTATAACTAAGGTGTAATCATTGAACAGGGTATTAGGTTAATGAATTATGTTTTAGCCTTAAAATAATATTATTTAATTAATATAAATATCTATTGATTAAATTTTGATTATAATTATATAAAATTGTGCCAAAAGGAATGTAAATTGAATTGAAACGGATGATGATTTGTATAATAAATAAGTGATATATATATATATATATATATATATATATATATTATGGTTTTGAAGGGATGTGACTGACATAGTAAGGTGGTTGTGACTATAATAAAGGGATAAGGTAGTAAAGACTAGGGAGGGAGTCGATGGAGAAGGAGAATATAGGAAGGAAGGTGGGGGATGATGAGGGGAGGATTTTTTTTTTGGAAAAGCAGCAAAGGAGGTCTGTTTTTCATTAATTTGGGGGAAACACATTGCACTGGTTGGTCTTATTGTACTCGGGTTTTGGGCTCCTTATAATTAATTTGTCGAGATTCATGAAATCAGAACACATGCGACAATATCCTTCCTTAGGAGGACCATAAACACTGGAGAACAATAAGGGCTTGTGTTAGGATGAATGACACATGCCTCCAATAATTCCTAAATGATTTTCTCAATTTCATTCTTCTATGCAAAAAGGTGGTATTAAGGGAAAACATTGGGGGGTTGACTTCCTAGGATTAAGAAATACCATGGTCATGTTCCCCACGGGATGGAGGTAATCCCTTAGGTGCCTCAAAAACTTATTGATATTGGGAGAGAATTTGTTGCAATTTAGGGTGAATATTCAATGTGAGTGTTTCCATGACTTGGATTGCATGGAACTAAGCAATGACACCTGAGTGGCCTTTATTCAATAATTTCTCAATATGATGGGATGAGACAATCACATGAGGACTATGTGTGATGCCTTGGAGGTGTTTTGTGTGCCTAGCCTGAGTAAAGCTAAGAAAGAGGACTTTAAAATCCATAATGATAAGTCCCAAAGTTCACATGCATTCAACCCCCAAAACTATATCGCGACCACCCATATCAATGGAAAAAACATATATGTTTTAATATGGTAATCACCCATTTGGAGTTTAACATTATCACAATGACCACCACATTTCATATTACTCCCATTGGCGATCATAATTTGGAAATTGGAGATGGGGTAGATATAATAATGGATTTATTCAACTACTCGTTGATGAACGAAATTATGGGTGTTTCCACTATCAATTAACATGATGACTTTTTGTGCTTGGTGTAGCCAATCAATTTCAATGTTTGGGATGTGGAAAATCCTAATAGAGCATGGAGTGAAATTTGGGGTTTCTCCTCAGGAACTGGCATATCAGGAGCATCTTTGAGGGGGGGCATAGTATCATCCACTTTTGGTTCAAGCGGAGCTTCCATGGTTTTTTATTCAGGGATATCCTGGGAGGTTTCCTCGATATGGAATAATTTATGTTCTTTTAAATTATGCCCTCTAAAATATTTGTCATCACAGTTATAGAAGATTCCAAAGTTTCGACATTCATCCATGGCATCTAGGGTCAACTCTTGGATTCGTAAAAGTGGCGCGGCTTAGTTACTAGAATTAAGAGCCATGGGAGACCCGGTGCAAGTGGGGATAGAAGGGAATTTGGGTTAGGCATTGATCACCAATTCAAATTCACTAACTCTATTACAAGCTTCCAACCAAGTGGAGGGCCCATGCATAAGTACATGGGCGGGAATTTCCTCTTTCAGGCCACTAATGAAACATTCTTGGAAAATTCAATTCTCTCTAGCTCACTCGGTTAATGTGTGGGTCTCATCTACAAGGAAACCCAAGTTCAATTCCCCTTAGATGTGAATTAGTTGGGAGGTGACATCCAAAAATCCAGCCAGTTGAGGGTTGGTGTGGCCCAGGCAGGGTGCGATCGCCGAGTGATTTTGATGGATTAGATGCCCCTGGGTTGTGGTTTCTCAAACCACAAGCCACTCCTGCAAGTTAGAGACAACCTAGTAAACAAAGAAAAAATCCTGGAAAAAATCAAAAATACCTTCTGTGTGTATTGCCAATTGCTCAAATGTTGTAATATAGTCCAAATCAATACTAGTTTGGTGCAATTTGGTCAACCTTTCCAAGTAGTGAATGGCATGGTCAAAGTGCTCATGAAGGATCTTCACAAATTAGTTCCAAGGGACATAACAACGATAAGATATTTGGTACCATTGCCACCATCACCAGAGTTCATAACCTAAATATAAAACCCCAATTTTCAACTTTTGAAGATCATCTTTAATGCCATGGAGAGAAAAATAAAGTTCCATTTAGGTCACCCATCTCGAAGGATCAAAGCCATCAAATTTGCACGTGTCTATATTTGGAAAATGATTTCATGAAGCTTTATCCTCAAAGGAGTGAGGTTGTTTACCCGGGAACAAAGTGTGAGAACCTAGTTCTTCATTGTTAAAGGGTTCATAGGTGGGATCCTCACATTTCAAAACATATCCAACATGTTGATTGTCATTGTTGATCTTGTCCATTGATTGCTTTAAGTACTAAAACATGGCTAATATGGTGTCCATGTTGGCTTGGGGTAGATTTTGTTTGTTTCCTCTTAGTCACCCTGGTTGCCCTAGTTTCTCTGGTTGCAGTTGTTGACCATGGTGGTGCAAAGGTATGAGTGACGATTCCACGCAAAAAGGGGTATAAGAGATATATATAAAAATTGTTGGAAACCTAATTTGTGGGTATTATGGTCCTATTGTAAATATTTTCAGTTTTCTAACTAAAATGATGAGTGATTGAGAAGTCCTATGGATCTCTTGGGAGATGAAACCCAAAGGACTCCTCTCATCATGTATAAATATAATATTAGTGATCAATAAGGAATTAACCATTGGATTTATTCATCCATGTCTGACAATAGTATCATAGCCTTGGTTATTTTTAACTCGTTATTTACCCTCTACCTCCTTAGTTTGGCATATTCCCTCTAGGATCGATCTACAAACCTAGTGCATTTCATAATATGCTCTGCCATTAAACTCTACCAGCCATGCCTTTGTCACCCTTAGATCTACTAGCTTTGTCTATTATTCCCTCTTTGTATTAACCCTAATATCATCCTTACGTGCATATGTGTTCTATTGCTTCACATCTATGTGTGCTATCATAGAGATGATCATTGGTCTTAGTGCTAAAATATGTGCTTTAACTGCAAGAGAACATTTCTAGCACATCTTGAATCTGGATGATTATTTGTATAGATTGGGATGTTGGTGGATCATGTGGACTAGATGAGAAAGGGGAGAGGTAGATTGGTGATCAGGGCCATTGGGCATGGAGTTTTTTACAATACTTCATGGATCAAAGGTAAGTGAACTTAATATTCAGACACTGTAGATTAAAAGGTGAAAGTTGGAAGAATTGAGAAACACATATATTAATATATTAATCTTTATAGACTGCTCCAATTAGTATATTCACAAGGAGGAAGATCCAATAATCAGAAATACTTTCTAATCACGAATACAAATACATAAATGAAACTTGTACAATATGAGCAATCACAGCAAATACTTCACTGCTCATGAATCCATAGAATACAGGCTATCAATGAATACTTCATCAAACGCCATTCCATTTAGGGAAGAAGAAAAAGAGTGTGAAAAGATAAAGAAACACAAATATGATATTGAATCCACAAAGATCTCTAATAATCAAATGCTACAGGAAGAAATGCCCATTGACATTACAATAAATACACAAAGTTAAACTGCTCCATAGCCCTTTCTCTCGAACCCAAGAATTTCTTGGGATCCAATCCCCATTACATTACAAAATGATCAAATTTATAGAAAAATACATCCTAGAATTGTTTCTACCTATCTAGCAACAAATTCTACAAATAAACTAAAAATAAATGCAATCTAATTTGTTACAGAAAATTTTAGGAACTGTTGGAGCCAAATGCTTTTTGCTGAAATCTTTGGACTGCCACTTGTTTACTGAGTGCCTAGAAATATGGCATTGATTAGTGAGGATGTTGGATCAATCCTTCCTTGGAATGTGTCGATCGCCTTCAAATCTAGAAATAATCTTTTGATCATTGATCTTCTTCTTGGAGAATTGGATTAGAATTATTTATAACCCTCTTCGAATGCAAAATAACTCGCTCAACTTTGCTTGGAAGTTTATCTTCAACTACTGATCTTTCTTCACCAAATCTAGGACAAATTTACTACAATCGATTTGGAAATAAAGCTATGGATAGTATTTTACCCTCTAAGAAAATGTGTGGTCATTTATCTCCTAAATTGGAGGAATTTGTTGTTGACCCAAAGTCTTTCACGAGCTCTGCCATCTTGTATAATCGCCACCATAATGGGAGTCCACCGTAATTTTGATGAGAAGCTTCCTTACATTGGTCATTTTATCCTCATGCTTTGAATCCTCTTCGAAATTTCGAGGAAAATGATAAATATAATATCCACTTATAAATAAATTTCCCAAAATATAAATATTTTCTTCCATTAATCCATTTCTTGTTTTTACCCATGGTTTTGAAAAACAATCCCAATGTTTTTATAGGACATAGGAAATCATATATGGTAACTACCTGCAAAACCATGTCTAGTTTTTTGCCCATGGTTTTCAAATTCCTTGTTTCCATAAATCGTGGAAGGTTCTAATAATCACAATAATGGATAAATAAAATTATCCACAATCCTATCTTAATGCATTTATTTTATGGAAGGTTCTAATAATCACAATAATGTATAAATAGAATTATCCACAATCTTATCTTAATGCATTTATTTTATGAGAATTCCTTCCTCGTATTTATCTTTTAAACCCATTTGCACAAATCTTCCATAATTTGTGGAATTGAATATGCCTTGAATAATTTATTTAAACATGAAGGCTCGTGCACTTATATTCTCGCATCCTTGAATGACATTTGATGGTGAAACTCAATCATAATTTTGAAGTGGATTCGAACTTAGGCATAGCTTAGGAATAGATCTTAGGTATAAAACCATACTTTCATAGCATCATAATATAGGACGTTAGGATTCCCATTGCAAGTTATAAGGCTTTCACTATCGAAACTTCCTCCACCGAATGTTTTTGCAAATTTGTTGATTTTGCTATCAAATTTGAGGGTCTTCCAACGGAACCTAAAAATTTTTGATAGGGTAGATTTTGGTACCAATAGTTGGTATCCTCTCTGTAGTTATGTATTGCATGTTGATGTAATTGTAACTTCGGAATGCATTTCACCTATGTATATTGTACTCCTATAGAGATGTTATTATTCCTCTATACGGAAGTGTCGTCATTTGTATTGACAAGTGTCGCAACTTGCATGTGATGGGTTATTAGACCACCAAGTGTGGGGTCGGCCCTGATTAGTATTACCATGGGTTATTAGACTGAGTTAGATAAGTCGGCCCTGCTAGTTTATTAGGTAGGTCAGGTCATGTATAAATAGAGTGCGGGAGGCACTTTATCTGATCACTTCATTATTCACTTCTACACTCATCAGAAAGTGGCACACAAGTGAGGAAGGAGGAGTAGCTGCTAGGAGGACTATCTCTTGTACTTGGGTTGTATCATTGATCTTTCTATCTCTGAGGAAGTTGTGGGGTTTTTCACCTTTATGGTTTTCCCCATGGAAACTTTGTGTGTCTATTGTCTTATGTGATTGCTTGTTGTGATTGATATGATTGATATGTTGTACATGTTATTCTCTCAGTAAATATCCTAGAGTATATTGAGTTAATGCTCAAAAATTAACATTGCCTCTCCCATGGGCTCTACTCTATGACTCATCTCTATGTGGTTACCTTTGTGATCTAGGGGTGCCTCCTCTCTGCATAGTTATAATTTCTTGAGCCCATGAATCTCTGCGAGCACTCACCTAGGCGTGTAGCCATATTTGTGTTTTGGCATTTAGATGTTACATGTTTTTGTATTATATGGATGAACCAAAGAAGCCTTTAATACCAGTGAGAGGAAACCATAAGACCAACAGGAAAAAGGGTTTTCAAAGATGTAAAGAAGCCTACTCTTGACTAATACATAGCAAACTCTATCAGTTCTTTCTTTAGTGACCTAATGAGAGAGTTATTTATATATGTTAATTCATGGGAGTCATCGAACCCTATTCAACTGATTTTATCCATGTCTCAAGGTGGGTGTGACGCTTATTGTTGTTCCAACTAGCTACTTACTAATCAATTCATTTGTTTTTTTTCCTCTGCTTATTACATCATCTAAAGATTAAATCCATGTGCTTTCTAGATTGAAAAAGGAAAAGATTGCTATTGAACTAAGGAAAAGAGGGTGGAGGCACTAACAGTGTGGTGCATGGATACACAAAGGGAGACAGATTGAGAACTAAGATAGTGGGCACCTTTGTTCTCATTATCAATCACCCTTTCATGAAATATCAGCCTCGGAGAATGAAGTTGTTGATTGGTCATTGAAGCTTTTCACCTAAAAGATTAATTGCTTTCACATTTATAAAAAGAAGGGTCTTTTCCCAACTCTGGATCATTGCTCATTCCTCTCAAAGGCTTGTTGCAAAGATCAAATTGTGTAGAGATGGACTATTGTAAAGTGTATTACTCAAGTGTTTTTTGGATGTATTTTGTATTTCGATTACAACATATTGTAACTTGTATTGCAATAGCTTGTGGATTCCATAAAACTATGGTAGAAGATTGTATTATTGCATAACACTATTGTACTGTTTGTATCACAAAGAAAGCACTAAAATATTTGTTGAGACTATAGACCTACACATTGTATTGCTTAATTGTAGAAATTGTATCACAAAGACTACATTGAGTTGATTTATTTGTAGAGCATTTTGTATCACAATAGTTATTGCAAAGATTGTATTTTTCATTGTAGAAGCCTGTATTGTCAAAGATGCATTCTTTGGCTTCCATCATTAGAGTGGTGCTCACTGGCAAGGAAAACCATGCAAAGTGGTCAAGGAATATCAAGCACACTTTGATCTTCAATGATATGTGGAACAACATTTGTGAGTGAGTGTTTATGAAGTGGATGGTGCTACACCTACAACACCCACAAAACCTACAACAAACAAAGAACTCACCATATGTAAGAGTAGAGATAAGAAGGCATATGCACTAATTGTTGCTACAGTAAGTGAAGAGGCGAATCAGCATATCTCATTTTCCAAAACTTCTTATGATGATTTGAAGAATTTAGCGGATTTGTATGACTCACATTCAAAATTGGAGTTAATTCAGTTATTGTTGAGGCTCTTCAACCTAGAGTTGAAGGATAATGATCCCATGGATGCAACGCCCGATATTAGAGCAATCATGCATGGCATTGATGCTACTAGTGTAAATAACAACCTTCATCAAGTTCCTCTACCCCATATATTCACACTATCTTGAATCACTTCAAGCTAGTGGTAACTTGAAACACCTCACTTTTGACACTTTGGTGGAGAAGATTGCAGAAAGAGAGAAATCCTTTGGAAAGAAGATAGTTCAACCCACTAGAGAGGCTATGTACCTTGCTTAAAAGGGGAAGGATCAATCAAATGATTCTTTTAGAGGAGAGAACAATAAGATAAGATGTGGAAGAAAGAATTTTAGAGGAAGGGGGGGTAGACACAATGACAATAAGTGACCTAATTTTCATTGTGTCCACTATGGAAATAATGGATATGATGCACAACATTGTCGGGCTCCATGGGAGATGATTAAAGAGAATCATAACAAGAAGAAAGAAGACAGATGTAAAACTCGTGAGTCTATTAAAGCTCATGGGTTTGTTCATTTCATTGTTGCACATTGTAATGTTGGAATATATGAAGTTATGTTCAATACTTCATTCAAATCTTGGGGAGATACTTGGATGCTTGACACTAGTGCAACTGTAACATCCCCAAATTTCATAAAAAATTAAAATTTGTATAAACAGTATATTTGCTATCGAAATCTATGCGGAAGTATAAAAGTGTATGTTTAGCATCTTTAATTACTGCTTAGGACACAAGAATGTTACCATGTGTCTTTGCAACATATGTTTCTTTGACTCATGGAGCCTCTAGTTAGGGTATTTTGTCGAAATGGCCAGTGACTAGGGTTTTCGATGGCCGTCAACGGCCGCCCATTGGGCCGTAGGTCGGGAAGGAGTCCATTGTTGTCAATGTCAGGGGGTTGTGTCATCAAATCACTTTCTTGTTTGGCTTGAAGGGTGGACAAGAGGCTGGTGGTGTGCTCTTACACGTGGTTTGGTGGTTGGGAACTGTACACTGAAGGACTGGAGAATAGGCAGACAGTATTCCCCTGTTAACTTCACCGTTTTGGTTTTTCACAGTGTTGATTTCAGTTTCAGCCCCTGTTTTTTACTGAAAATGGATTTTGGAGAACAACTTGATTATTCTTTTGACCAATCAGATAATGAAGCGTTTGGTCGATGCCAACTGGCACGGTGTGGGATGAGGTGGCTGGTTCCAGAACGAAGGGGGTAACCAAGGTCTCTGCTGCAGACTATCTGTGTGGGTTAGGTTTCTCCCCGTCCGAGTTCTTGGTAAGTTCTCTGCCTCAAGTTTCACTCCTGATGGTTCCACAATTGAAGGTTTCCATTGTATAGCCACTGAGGGAGGCTGTTGTTCCTCTTTGGTCATCTGAATATGTCGTTCAGGATTTGGATGTTTGTGTAGGGGAGGATGGAGGGGTGAATCTTGGGGTGGTTTTGAGGCCGACGGTGAATCAGCGCACACAACCTGTCTCTCTGGATTTTGGTGGGAAATTTGGGGTGCAGACAGAAGGGTTTGGTTTGGGTTTTGTGGGAGCTCAAGAACAGCATGGATTTTCCAGCCTTAGAGTCGGCTCTGGAACGAGCTCTGATGAATGGGGAGAGGGGTCATCTGACAATGCGGTGATTCTGGATAAGAGGTGCAGAAAACGTTGGTTGAAATCCAGCCCCATCAAATACAACTATGCACTAGGTGAAGACATTGAGTGGCATCAAGTTTTACAAATGACAAACAAGACTATGGTGGGGAAGGCATTGGGATGGTCCTTTTCTTTGAGTACCATTGTGGGGTGAACTACTAAACATTGGCAGGATCAACTTGGGTATGTCCTCGAAGTGGTGGAATTGACAAGGAACTGGTTCACCTTTAACTTTCTATCGGCGGAACATGCACTATGGGTTCTTAACAAGAATTGGAGTTGGGATCATTGTCCCGTGCATTAATCCCATCCCCCACCATCCATCTCTGCTTAAGCCATGGCACCCGATGTTTGATGCCAGTCGGGAATGGTTGGATATGGTTCCTCTTTGGGTTCGTCTCCCTGGACTCCCTTTACACTACTAGTCGGAACATCATTTCAGGGGAATTGGGAACCTCCTGGGCACATATATGGAAGGGGATTACTCTTTTCTTCATACTAAATAGCGGAAAGTGGCATGTATTTTGGTCAATTTGAATGTACGGGATGGGCTTGCGGAAGATTTCAAGCCAAGTTGGGGACCATATACCTATGTGCAAAGGTTGGATTATGAAAACATTCCATTCCGGTGCAGGATATGTCATGCTTATGGTCACCCAGCAGCTGAATGCAAGCTCCGTCTGAGGACGAGGAATGGAGACAGGCAAAGACGGCTAGTGGGGGATGGGATTAATGCACCATTAGAACCGTCTGCTCCTGTACATTCTCCGACGGTCCAAGAGGATACTGGAAAGGAAAAGGTACAATTGTCGTCTTCAGAGGAGGAACAGATTCCAGTTACTCCAGACGAGGTTGGTGGTGGACCTTCCGATCTTATTCACTCATGGGGGCATCTGTTCGCGGGTACTATACCTCCTTCCATCACTCCTTCTTTTAATTTTTTTCTGAATAATGCTTCTCTTGCTGGGCTAGACTGGGTTGAGGCCCTGAAAAACCTGAAGATACCTCCCCCATCATATTTGACTACTTTAAAACTTATTGAACCCCCCACTGCCTCACTTGAGGAGGTGTCTCCCTGCCTGAATCCGGACCCTGACCCGGCCTGTGGAGAGGAAGCTTCTCCGTCCTCCCCACATGAATCATCTGACTTTGGTTATTTTCTTCATTATGCCACAAAACATGCTTCAAGGGGTCTGGGGATTGGGAAGGTCGGAATCGTTAAAGGTTGTGGCAGGAAGTCATTTTTATCTAAGGCTCAGTCTAAAGAGAAATTGGACATGTTGGAAGGGAAACAACAGACTATTGATCGGGCGCTTAGAGAAGCGTGTGCCCAAAAGAAGAGGCGCTGATGAAAATTATGTCTTTCAATTGTCGGGGTCTGGCTAGTCCCCATAAAAGATCAGCACTTCGGAGGGTGGTCTCTTTAGAGCGCTCGGATATCATACTTCTACAGGAAACTTTGGGTGTTGGGTAAATGGTGAAGGCGATTTTGGAGAGTTGGTTCAATGGCTAGACCTTTGTTACTTTGTATGATCGTGGTCGTTCTGGTGGTCTGGCTATTGGATGGAATGACAAGACCGTCAAAATTCACAATATTCGGGGTATGGATTCGGTCCTTGGTTTGTCATGTTTGGCAATGGACATTGGTGAAGTGTTTTCGGTGGTGAATGTTTATGGACCTTATCTCAATCGTGTCCCCTTCTGGGACTTGCTACTAAACAATCCCTTACTATAGGGAGGTGATTTATTGTTGGGTGGTGACTTAAATTTTTCTCTGGGACAGTCATAAGCTTGGGGGCCTAGGGCTAGGTCAGATCCTCTGGCAGGTTTTTTCACTCAGAGACTTATGGACAAAAACTTGATTGAAATCGATCCCATAAAACTCAAGCCTACTTGGAGAAATAATACGGTTAGGGAATGCAGGGTGGCGAAGCGTTTGGATCAGTTTTTGGTTTCAGAAACTTTTTTGGATAGGTTCTTTCTCTTGAGGCAATGTGTGGTATCTTGAGGAGCCTCTGATCATTTGCCTATTTTTATTGAACTTCAACCTGGTCCTCCAAAACCTCCTGGTCCCCTTAAGTTCAATAACGTTTGGTTGAATGATGAGTCCTTTTTTAACCTGGTGCATTCCTTGTGGGTTCCCTATAATCCCAGGGCCATTCTATTGGCCTCCTTTCAATTCGCTACTAATTTAAAGAAAGTTAAAGGACCTATTAAGGACTGGGATCATGAAAAGAAGATCAGAGAGGACATAGAGCTCATTCAAATTGAGTTGGAACTTGCGGGGATTTATGAAGCTAATGGTGGTGGACTGAGCACCCAAGATTCTAAGGCTTTACTAGTTCTTTTGGAAGGAAGGAGAAATAGGCTTCTATTGGAAAAGGAGGAAACTTGGCGTCTTAAGAGCAGAGCGACTTGGTTGGAAGTAGGGGATGAGAATACTAAGTTCTTTCATACCTACACAAAAGGTAGAAAAGTTGCGAACACTACTTGGAGCCTGGAGAATGCTCATGGTGACCTACAAACATCCTTTGAGGGAATGGAAAGGGTGGGTGTGCAACACTTTCAGAACCTCTTCAAGGCTCCAAATCAGGCTACGGTAGGAGAGATGATCAAAGTGGCTCAACTCTTTCCCCATTTCGTTGATGAAGATGATAATAGGGATTTGATGGAAGAGATCACTGAAGAAGAATTAAAAGAAGCTCTCTACAATTTTCAGAAAGACAAGAGTCCCGGACCAGATGGATGGTCTATCAAATTTATTCTAGCTTTGTATGATTTTTTGGGAGAGGATCTATTACAGGTGGTGGAAGACACAAGAATTTCTGGGAGGATTCCATCCTATTTCAATTCAACTTTTATTGCTTTAATCCCTAAGTCAGAAAATCCTACCTCTCTTAATGAGTTTAGACCTAACTTTTTATGCAATTGCATGTACAAGGTAGTTTCAAAAATCATTGCTAAAAGATTGAAAGGTATCTTGTCCAGGAACATTTCAGGTGAACAGTTTGGGTTCTGGAAGGTCGTCAAATCAATGAGGCTATTGGTGTTGCTCAGGAAGGTTTGCACAACATCAAGAAGAAAAATTTGAAAGGAGCTATTCTTAATATTGACCTGTCGAAGGCTTATGACAAGGTTTGCTGGCTCTACATTCGTATGCTTCTCACACATTTGGGATTTGAGATTGGTTTTATCAGATGGATCATGAGTTGTATTACCACGGTCTCATTCTCTGTCCTTATCAATGGGGCGGCCTCCCCTTTCTTCCACTCAGAGAGAGGCCTTCGACAAGGTTCTCCCTTGTCTCCATTACTTTTTCTCCTGGTTGCTGAGGGTTTGAGAAGGGCTCTATGAGAAGCCAAAATATTGGGTACTCTCCGAGGCATTCAGGTGGATCCTGATCTCTTCATAACTCATTTACTTTTTGTAGATGATATACTCATTTTCTGCACTGGATCGGTAAGTGATGTTGAAACTCTTTGTGGGATTTTGGAACTCTTTTCAAAAGCCACTGGGATGGATATTAACACTGGGAAATCCACACTGTCAATTAATATGTTAAGGGAAGATGAGATTCAGGATTTCATTAGGTTTTTCCCTTATACTCTCTTTGGTGTGGATGATAGACTCAAATATCTGGGCTTTTAGCTGAAGCCGAATGCCTACAAAAAATAGGATTGGCATTGGCTTCTTGAAAAACTGCACAAAAGACTCAAGGTTTGGAGTCACAATTGGCTCTAGGGCTGGTAGGTTGGTTATGGTTAAATCAGTTTTGGAGGCTATACCTGTCTACTGGATGTCCTTATCCTAGATTCCCAGGGGAATCTTGGAGAAGGCTATGAAGATATGTTTTCGATTCTTGTGGAGTGGGAAAGATGACACCTTTGTCTCACCATGGGTAAGGTGGCAGCGGATTACAATCCCTAAAGCTTTGGGAGGTTGGGGGCTAAAGAACACCTTCCTTTTTTCGAGATCCCTAGCGGCTAAGGGGGGATGGAGGAGATTGAAGTCTGAGATTCTATAGACCAGGGTGGTTATACAGAAATACATTGCCCTGGCCTTCGTTATTGACTGGGTCAGGAATCCTGGGAAGTCTCACAAGGGGGGGTCGGTTATTTGGAAAGCGGTGGTTGACTCTTTTCCGGTAATTGGCACACATTTGGCATGGAACATTGGCGATGGGAGGAGCCTACGGGTAGGGGAGGATCCATGGTTTGGATGCGAAGGACATCATCTTTTGTCAGGTAAAACGGTGGAGGCTTTAAGGGCTCAGGGCATTATTTTTTTATTTTAGTTGGTAGAACAGGTTCAGAAAAGAACATGGATTCAGTCTTGGCGAGAGGTGAACACTCTGAACCTCCCTGAACCTAAGCAAATGCTGGTGTCTCGTTATTATATGGAACTCAATAGATCATGGGTTATTTTAAGGAACGGGGAAGATGAGTTATTATGGGAAGGAGATCTATTGGGCAAATACACACCGAAGGGTGGGTATATTTGCCTTAGTGCTTTAGGAAACATCAGAGAACCTGCTTGGTGGTGGAAGAAATTGTGGAAGCTTAAATGTCCACCAAAAAATCGGTTATTTATGTAGAATGTGCTTGAAAACAAAGTCCCAACCTGGGACAATCTACAAAAAAAGAATAAGCATGGTTCGGGGTGGTGCATACTGTGTAAAGCAGTGGAGGAAAACGTCACACATCATTTTTTATAGTGTTCATATACGGTTGAGGCAAGGGCTGAGTGCTCTAAGTTATCAGGTATCAATTGTATTTGGACTGGGAACTCGATGGGGCAGGACTGGGATTCATGGAACATGATACAACTCTATAAAACTTTAAAAGCTCTGTCGTTATTGGTCTGCTAGGGCATTTGGTTGGCCCGCAACAACCTTATTTTTTCAGAGAAGAATTGTACACCGGCGGTTTTTGCTACACTCATCTGTGACATCTTAACAGCTTTTCCTCGACACATCAGAGTTGCTAAACAACATAATATTTTAGATCTGGAAATTGATTGCTCGGTACCCTAGCGGTTCTTTGATGGGGCAGCTCAAAACAATGGGTGTGGGGGAGGGGCTTTACTATACCTCACTACTACACACTACTTCATAATGTAATTGGGGTTGGGTGAAGGTGGTAACAATTTTGCTGAATTGATGAGCCTAAAACTTCTATTAATCTTTGCCATTGAAAAAGGTTGTCTAAACCTCAATCTTTATGGTGATTCTATGAATGTCATAAACTGGACTAAAGGAATTCAACAATGCAGAAACATTAGATTAGCTAATATTCTAGTGGACATCAGAGAGTTGCAGCACTCATTTGGCACGTTTTCTTGCCGGCATGTTTTTAGGGAGAACAACAAGGAGGCGGACGCTACCTCTAAGGAGGGCCTGCAATTGGCACTGGGGCTATGGAAGGTAAAGGAATTTCGGGATGGGTCAGTACTGGAGTACTACCATCGTCCCTTTATTTAAGGAGCAACACTATGATCCTGGTCACGTTGAACATTTCTTTTTGGTTACTTATGTAGCGGTTGGCAGCTTGACTGTCTTTTTTGTATCATTATAGTATTAACACTTGAGAACATATGGGGCTCGGGGAGATGGATGTTATTTTTGTCATAACATATTTGGTATTTGAACTATTTGTAAATGCTCTATAATAGAGCTCTCGATGAGGATTTTTCTACATGTTTACAGTCACATTCTTAGAACTGGTTCTAGAATGCACACTCGATGTGCATATACAGAATGTAATTTTGTTCACCACTGATGAAATGAAATTACACTTTTTTCCCCATGAAAAAAAAAATTACTGCTTAAAATGCGACACTTATTTGTTGTATAAACTGTCGTCGATTATTAAAAGTGTCTTAACGACAATTAGTTTGATATGTATTCCTGTGTCTATAATTAATATGGTAATGTCCATAATACAGTATTAAACTTGCGGGAAATATATTAACTTGTTTTGTATAAATGTTTTATGTATTTGTCGATGTTATTATGATATTCTTGGATTCGACGATTATCTTACTTGTCTCGAAATCATTGAAGTAGGACTTGAATCTCCTTTACTGTTTGAGAGTATTTATGAATCCATTTGTATCTTTGTCTACAATACATTAAATGTTTGGTTATTACATACAAACTGTTACGTCATGGATTATTAAATGTATAACATAACTATAATGGCATTCAATGCTAAATGTCTTTAAGCTATAACCTGTCTTCTATTATTAACGCTATTATTGTGTTCATCATTCTTATGTCGTAACATGATTGATCTTAATAATTGATCTTAATAATTGATTATTTTGACTTCTTTATGTTTGACAAGTGATTACTGGAGCAACCGTGAGGCTTACTTAGCTTAAAAATCTAATGCACGTTACCATTGCTCTGTCCAAGTTACAGTTAGGACTTTTATGCAATAAAAGGAAAATCAATTCATAGATTACAAAGGCTAAGATTATTCCTAGCTACATACATTTATTTTGCATGGAATTTATTGTTATAACCCTAACTATGGGTTGAATGGTCAAGACCTTTGGGCTTCTAACATGGTCTAGGCGTATTAACAAAGGTGATGAATGCTTTATTATATCACTAGTGTTTATATCATAACTAAGGTATGTGGCGCACTTGTGAAATGGAAATTCGAAAGGCAAACAACATGTTTTAAACTATGCGTTATAGGTAAAAATCGAAATGGTAGTGGAGACCACCCATGATCATTTAAGATCCCACGTGAAGGTTGGTGGAGAGTTATCACAAGGGAACAAAACCCTAGCTTATCATTGAACTTGTCATTGTCAACGTTACTTGCTCGAGGGTTTGGAGAGTCGAGCTCCCTCGGTCGAAATGGCCTTCTGGCACACCTGCACAGTATTTAAAAGGTGCAACTTGCTCACAGAGATGGTCTATGGCATAGTAGTGTTTCCATCGTGTGGTTAAATGACTATGGTTTGGTCAAAAGGAGGAACAACAATGTTTGCAGCAGCTTCTAGCCTTGTTCCAGGTATGGAAAATGATAGCACTGCCATTTCTTTGACTTGAGCTTTTATTAGACTCTTGCAATTCTTACTTTGACTAATCAATCCCATTTTAAATGGCAGGAGAGTTTTAGTTACTCTCAGTTCTGCTCTGGTGTCCTCGACTTCGTCAATGCTAAAGGCATGGCAACCTTGGTGATTTGAATACCACGGTAAGCCCTCGGTTTCTCCATGAAGTCTCCTCCATCAACATACTGTCAACGTTGGTGTGAATACTACTATAAGCCTTCGGGCGTTAAAAATAAAGTTAGCTTGTAAGTTTTGAAGTTGGGGTTATACCAGCATGTAAATAAAAAAATTACAGTGTTGTTACTCTTGCAGTTTGCATTCCTATCTCTGTCGATACCATTACTAAATGTCTCTTGATTATAGAATATGTTTTTGTGTAGGTAATAGCTGCGATTTCAGTTCTTTAATTATACTGTTTGGGGCTTGAAGCCTTATGTTGGAGATCATCAATGTTTACAAAACATTACAATGTAGTTAAAATAATGAATGTGTAACTTATTTTGGGTCAAGCCCTAGCTTCATTCTGCAATCAGTTTTTAATATGTCGATTCTAACTTTGTAATGTTTAATAGTTTTTCTACAAGGTATAAACTCTAAACCCTGTCAAAGTTTCATAAATTCATTATATGTAATTAATATTACCGGGTGAGCTCTCTCTCAAGAGACTTGAACCCTAACCTATTTAACCAGGTGGCCACGATGCCATCGAGCTCGATTATGTATGTGTTCTGGAGCTCCTCGGTTATTTTGACCGTAATAAGGATTGGTTCAGTTTTTGTTTAATGTTTATAGTTTTATACAATGAATGTAGGGAACTTGGGTTATATTAACCTGGTTCGTACTATTTTATAGAACACAGGGTGAGTCCTTTCGGTCTCGAACCCTCGTTAATGGTTACAATGGCCCTGCCATATGATATTATGATAATCGTTAGTACTTTCAATGCATTGTTTCAATTATTAACTTGTTACAAAGTTATTGCATTTCTAAAGTTCAGCTATATGATAATTGATAAATCGTGAAGTCTACAGGGTTCGACCCTCGACTTAGTTGCTTTTTATAATGTAAGCTAGGTTACAGGGTTTGACCCTGAATCATCCTTTGAATTTTAAAATATATTTTTTATTATAAATGTATAATATATATCGATCCCTTACGGGGATATCGAGCAATAATAAAATGATTTCAATATTTATTACATGTGTTATTTGTTTATGTAATAGCATTATCCAAGGTTTGAAGAACTCTGTTTTTGAATTGGCATATTTATACAATACTTTTAGTTTAGGAAAGTCGATACCTATAGGTGTTTATCTAGGGATCTCTACGATGTTTATTTCTATACTTCTAAATTGTCATACTTTTATAAAATGATTTTGAATTGTGTTCATTATGCTTATAGGAGATTTATTTCGAAACTGTATACTTTGATTGTATAATACTTTGTTTATAAAATATGTTCTTACTGTAATATTAAAATCTAAGGTTCTAGTTCATTCTTGTACAGCTTGTTAGTAATATAATGCTTCTGTTTACATGATATACAATGAATGTACGACTAGGATTTATATTGTATTTCTGTGCAAAACCCTAGGATATGAACTTTGCTTTTTTTTTTATGAATACACAAATATATATATATGGAATATACATATACTAATGAGAATAGTATTTACGATACTCTCTTCTATTATGTGTTACTTGGCTTTTACTGATATCTACTATCTTGAATGTAAAACAGAGATAGCTTCTAGAACTACTAAGTTCTGAAAATTATTACAGTTTGTATTTTATGAAAATATCTATACTTGGTAGAAAAAATAGAAGATCATTATTCTAATTACAGCATGGAAATCATTTCTAATTTATGTTAACTAAACATCTTCCTGTACTAGAGTACATCACCTATGGTGAAAGGAAAAATACAGGAAGAATTTAAAATCATTCATTCTATATTTTCAAAGCTATTCATCCATTCCATTTACAGAATTAATTTATCAGTCAGGAATCTATCATTTATAACAGCTAACTGATATCTAAGATACATTTGGAAACTATGATAAACTATACATACAGTTTTCAGAAATAGGTTAACAGTTTAAAAGTAAACAAAATAAACAAATTAGAACTTGTTTAATTGATAGGGTGGACAAACACCCAAAGAGGACCGTTCCTCCCAACCTTCTCCAGAAAGAAGCCAAGATCACTTGCTTTTGGACTCCCAAGCATGTTCACTGAACCATTAGGATGAAGATACTGTGTAGAAGCAAGACACTCAGGTTGTACTTCAGCAATCCAGAAGACTTGCATACAAACCCCTCATATGTACTTCAACAATCATGAAGACTTGCATACATATCATACTCATGTACTTCAGCAATCATACAAACTTTCATACATGGCTCTACCTCTACACTCAGCAGGAATAAGACAGTCTTACTCTGCAACTCATTACATAGCTTCCCCTCATTGAATCTCTTGTGGGCTCAGTTCTAACACCACAAGGAAAAAGTTCTATCTCCTTAGAGAATGTGTGAGCTCCTGCTCAAATTTGATGGCAATATAAATATTTCCTATGTCTTTTGGGTCAGTTTTGCATTCAATGAGCCATCAGCTCAGTTCCACCATCCTTGGGGAACATGACCACAATTTAAGGGAAGTTGTCCCATAAAAACAGCTAGCAAGTGAGTGTAGATGCTGCCACTTGTCAATTTCCTTCTACACTAGATTCCATTCCTCCTAGTGGGTCAGTGAACACTCTTCAACAGTCTCTTTGGGTGAGTGTCTCCTATTTTAATTTATTAAATAATAATATTATTCATTTACAGTCATCCTTGACCATCCTTGGTCATTAATACAAAACTTTACAATAAAAGTTAAAGTAATGTTTTTCCACAAACGAAACAAAGTACTAGGTAGGTTACAAACACCCCCTCTTAAGTTCAACATCGTCCTCAATGTTGTTTATTCATCATCAGAGTCTTCCTGGAACAGAATTGGATATGCTGCCCGCATGTGACTTTCCAATTCTCAGGTTGGTTCATCTAAACTAAGGTGCTTCCATTGCACCTTTACTTGTCCAATGGTGCGATTCTGAAGTAAAGTTTCCCTCTTGTCGAGGATACAATCTGGTTCCACCTGTATGCCATTCCAATCGATTACATGAGTAGCATCATGTACATATTTTTTCAAAATATAAATATGAAATACATTATGTATTTTCATATTAGGTGGTAAGGCTAACTTATATGCAACTGGTCCAATTATTGATAATATTTCAAATGGTCAGCAATACCTGGGTGCTAATTTAGCACAACTCCCAAGCTTAAAAGAGCTTTTCTTGGGCTTTACCTTAAAAAAAACATGCTCACCTACTTGGAATTCTTTCTCAGTTCTTTTCAGATATGCATGACTCTTTTGTCTGTCTTGTGCAATTTTTAAATTGCCTTGTACCTGCTTCACTGTTAATTCCATTTGTTTTAACAAATATGGTCCTAACATTAATCTGTCAATGAGATTATTCCAAGAGATTCCACATGTAAATGCATTTCATGAATTTGACAATGAGATTCCACATCTTGAAGGGGGGGTCCCTATAGTGGATAAATATTTGGAATCTCCTTTTGTAGCACCATCTCCCCGCATGAATAAGTTCCTGTCATTCCACCAGAAAAGAAGGTTCAATATATTGGATGATGTGATTGGCGGGATTGGAAGACTGAATCTTGAAGAGAATGAAGCACCACCAGTTGAACAACTTGGAGCCTCATGGAAAGTTCCAAAGTGAGTCACGGATACACTTGAAAGTGTTCATCCTAATTAATTCCAAAAGACAGGAACTAGAAGTTTGACAAGACAAGAAGATGGAGGAGATGCAGATAACTGAAACTCAGGTGATGTAGAAGACATGGATGTTTCATTTGATTGTGAATTGAATTTATCTGCGAACCTTGAACCAACTTCCTTTGAATTATATGTTGCCCAATATGAGTGGAAATAATCCCTACATAATTAATATGTTGTTGTCATCAAGAATGGGACATGGAATTTGGTGGACCCTCCATTTGGAACCAAACCAATTGGCTACAATTGGGTCTACAAGAGCAAGTAAAAACCAGATGGCTCACTTGAAAAGCTTAAGGAGAGGCTTGTGGAAAAAAAATTTGCATAGAAATAAGGCATTGACTATGAGGATACTTTGTCCCCAACGACAAAATGAGCTACCCGTCTACACTTTATTGTCTTTGGCTGCACGGAATGGATGGAATGTTCATCAAATGGATGTAAAGATTGCTTTCTTGAATGGAGACTTGAAAGAGAATGTCTTCATGTCTCAATTAGAAGTTTTTGTTGTGAAGGTACAAGAATATAAGTTATGCAAACTCATCAAATCATTGTATGTCCCAAAAAAACACCTCGAACCTAGTATGAAAAGTTAACTGAGCATATTCTGAAATTGAATTTCAAACACTTTAATCTTGATGATGCAACATTGTTTGTCAATAAAATTGGAAGATATGTTGTATATATTGTAGTATATGTAGATGTTATGTTGATAACAGGGAACAATGAAATCTACATTGCATCATAAAGAAAGAATTGAAGAAAGGATTTTAGATGACAGGTTTGGGACATCTTCAGTACTACTTGGGAATTAAAGTGACTCGGAATCCAAAGTACATATTCATATCCTAGAAGAATTACATTGGAGAATTGTTGAACAAGTTTGGCATGACAGAGTGTAACCCTCTCTCTAATCCAATGGAATGGGCATGAAGCTCACATCAAAATAAGGGAATGAATGTAAGGATGCAACCAAGTACATACATCTCGTGGGGAGTATTATTTACCATACCAAAACCAAACCAGATATTTCATTTTTTATTTGGATCCTTTCCAAGTTCATTAAAAAAACATGGGAAGGACATTTGTCTGATGTAAAAAGAGTTCTAAAATACTTGAAGGGGACTCAAGACTTCAGAATCAGATATTCTAAGGTGGATGACTTCAAACTAATTGGATATTCTAATTCATACTTTGATGGAAACAAAGAGAATGGAGTGTCTACTTCAAGATACCTCATGAGTCTTGGATCAACATCTATCTCTTGGAGATCATACAAACAATTTATTCTAGCCGATTCCACAATAGAGGCAAAATATGTGGTTGTTGCAGACGAAACAAAGGAGATTGTGTGGATCAAGAAAATACTTGAAGATTTGTAGGAGAAATAGGTGAATTCTACTCCTCTACTAATTAACAATACTTATGTAATCAAGTTGGCCAAGAATCCTAGATTCCACGATCGAACTAAGCACATCAACACAAAGTATAATATAATTTGATATCATGTAGAGGCCAAGACAATTCATTTGAGACATTGTTCCAAAAACTAACAAATTGCAGACATCTTCACTAAAGTGATTGGAAGAGAGAATCTTGAAAAGTTAAGAAATATGCCTAGACTCACGAACACCCCTTTGAATTAAGAGGGAGGATGTTGGAAATCTAATCCGTAGGGATTATGGTTCCATTGTAAAAAAATCAATTTTCTAACTAAAATCATAAGTCATTGACAAGTCCAAAGGATCCCTTGGGAGATGAAACCCAAAGGAATCCTCTCATCATGTATAAATATGATATTCACAATCAATAAGGCATTAATCATTGGATTTATTCCTCTAGACTAACAAAAATGTTCAGCACAGAGCAAGTATTTTGTTGAGATAGGTCACAAATAAGGGTTGTCGAGACCACCAAAAAAAGGTTGTAAAATATATCAAAATGATGATTATCATGCAAGGATTATTTTAGATTAGTCTTGAATAAGGGTTTCTGGGAACCCCCAGACTTTATTACTCGGCCCAATCTCTCAAGGTTCTAACTAAGGAGGCTCAATCATGCCCTTAGTCGTAATGTCCAATGACTCATGTACACGAGAGTAACTTCCTAAGTGATGTGCTCGGTGACACTATGGGAAAAAGATGGTTGATGGCTAGTTTCAGGTGACCTAGGGGACTTCTAATATACCTGAGGGTACGTGGAAGTGATATTTCATGTGTTGTCATTGTATGATGTGGTACTACTCAAAGGGGTACCAACAGAATTTACAACGGTGTCAAACAATTGTACCAATCGAGGGTACAATGTGCCTAAGTACCAACTATATTCATTGTGTGTATTGTTCCCTAGCCGTAGGTTTACCCATTGAACAATAGATTTTTGTGGTTATTTTAAGATGTTGGAACACGTCTCATGCCTAAAAAAAAATCTATGAAACATCAGAGGCGTGATGGATCGGTAACGTGGCTTTGTTACCACTTGTGGTGTTTTTTAGCCCTAAAACTTAAAACAACATAGGATATACATAGGTTAAGATGCAATAAACTAGAATTTATAGAGAAAAATAAGAAACATTAGACAATAGAAATATAGATATGGTAGTAAATAAGCATTATATTATGAGAATAACTTCGGGAAGCAAGGTTCACAGGCCTCTTGAAGTAGGACAACCTTACACTTGAGCATAGATCTGTTACAATAATTCTCAACAAAAACCTTCATATCCTTTTAGCTCTTTAAATAAGCTTCCTAGATCCAAGACCCTAACTACTTGACATGGTCAAATAATTAATAAGTATTGACTTCCTAATGGATCTTAATTAATAGAGATACTCTTTATACATTTATTGTTGACTACTATCTACTCAGTCTTATTCTCAAGAGATGGTCATATATAATGCATGACTAACTACTAAAATAAGGAGGGTTAGGTTAAGACCCTATCACATTTTCAATATCAAGCTTCCCATAATTTTAATTGGCTCTTACTAGTCACAAGAACATGGGAATCTCCACTATAACAATCTTAATGAACATAAAAAACATAGCAACCAAGGGAAAACACCCCCATAACATGGGAACTTGTCTCATCTTCATGCTCTCCACAAATGGTTGAATAATGATAATGATATAATGCATAGAATAGACAATGGAATACATTTTCTTGCATTTGATCTACTCTCTTCCCAAGGATATGACACTTGTAATTAACTCACACCCACAAGTCAAAGATTGATGGAACAACGTGTAAGAAAGCATGGGTAAGAAAGGGAAGTACTTTCAAAGGATAATGGAAATCTTAATGGACATAAAAACCATCGCAGCCAAGGGAAAACACCCCCATAACATGGGATCTTGTTTCATTTCCATGCCCCCCAAAAATGGTTGAACAATGATAATGATACAATGCATGGAAAAGACAACGGAATACATTTTCTTGCTTCATATCTACTTTCTACCCAAGGATATGACACTTGTACTTAACTCACACCCACAAGTCAAAGATTGATGGAACAACCCGTAAGAAAGAATGGGTAAGAAAGGGAAGTACTTTCACAGGATAATGACAATTTCAAATCGCCCAACAACCCCCTTTCCTCTTCCCCTCTTGTGGTAGCATAGTCTCCTTGCTGCTCCCTCAAGTAATGATGTAAGTGGATTTATATTATTATGTATTTTCATTTTTATGCATGCCTTTATATATACATGAGAATACCATGGAATATACCGACCACATTGTAAACCTAGACCACCACTTGGACTCTTATTCATTAACTAGTTGGAACTTGGCCTTGAGCTCCACATTAAGAATGTTTACAATGCAATATGAAGTCATTACAACTTAGCTTGCATGACTTGACTCTCATCTCATAAACTATATTATATAAATAATCAATGATTATTATGTATTATAATTCAAGGGTCAAAACTAGGATATTACAATTTATGTGCCTTTAATAAAATATCAATACAAGAAGTAAGAGATTTAAGAGCGAGCGTGAAAAGTCAATCATTGAATGATTTTCACAACTTTATTTGTTATTTTGATAATAAAAAAATTGAGTCTCGTTTATGGTCCTTGAAAAAATAATGAAAATATTAAAAATTAGACCTTGCCTATAAACAATATGGAAGAAAAAATTGTTAAATTTTGAACATTAATTCACAATACTCTAGGATCTTTACTGAGAGAATAACATGTACAGTATATCAATGCATAACAATCATATCAAGCATGTCAAGCATCACAAGAATCAAAAGCATGAGAGACAAGAGACACAGAGTTTCCGTGGGGAAAACCCTAAGGTGAAAAACCCCACAACTTCCTCAGAGATAGAGAGAGCAATGGCTCAACCAAAGTACAACCAAAATACACTGAGATAGTCTCCTAGTAGCATATGATCCTCCTCCTCACTAGTGTGCCACTTTCTGAGTGAGAGAAGTATGAGTTTTCGAGTGATCCAAATAGAGATCTCCCGATCTCTATTTATACTAGTCTGTTTGCCCAGTGACCTTATGGGGCCAACTTGTCTAGCTAGGTACATCAACCATATAATATGTATTTAAGGGCCGACCCCACACATGGTGGTCTAATAACCCATCGGCAAGTACACACACTTGCGACACTTGTCAATACACATGACGACACTTCCTTATAGAGGAATAACACATCTCTTATAAGGGTACAATAAATATATATGAAATACATAGATAAAATACATTCCAAAGTTACATATACATCAACACTCCCTCTTAACTAGGAAGGTATTTCTCAACACAGATCTGCTAGACAAGTCTTCTTCTCAGGATCATCATCATCGATGCATCATCATCATCATCGTCACTACTGTTGCTATCTCAACCAATCTCTGACTCTACTCGTCATAGGAAGTTCTACAGAGCCAGTCCTTTTTCATACTGGATGTAGGCCCACCACCTGCAGGTCTTCATCATCACTGGCCATACTGTGGAATCCTCAAGACTTATTACGTGCATCACAAAACCTTGCAAGAGCATCCAAGGCTGTTACGAGCACACAGCTCTACCTATAGGATCTCCTAGGGCCATATTATATGTGACCTCACCACAAAACCTTGCAAGAGCATCCCAGGCTGTTACGAGCACACAGCTCTACCTATAGGATCTCCCAGGGACAGATTACATGTGGTCATGGAAAAACCTTGCAAGAGCATCCCAGGACTTATTACGAGCACACAGCTCAACCTATCGGATCTCCCAGGGCCAAATTATCTGCCATAGGACAAAACCTCGAAAGAGCATCTGCCAGATATCCCAGGGCCAAATTATCTGCCATAGGCAAAACCTTGCAAGACTATCTACAGATCTCCCAGGGCCAAATTATATGTCCTCCCAGAGCAAAACCTTGAAAGAGCATTTGCAAGATATCCCAGGGTTAGATTACATGCCATAGGAAAAACCTCGAAAGACTATCTGCAAATCTCCCAAGACAAATTATATGCTCATCTGCACAACCTGATCCACGGCCACAAAGTATCAACCTGATACTCACCATACATCATCCTGATGTATACATGATCATCCTGATCATCATCACTACAACATGTTGCTGCATGTCATCTGGAGCAACATCCTGAAGCTCGTCATCCAAGATCATCCTGATCATATAATGCATCTACCTGATGCATACCAAGTATCTACCTGATACATATCATCATACATGATCCACCTGATCATACCTGATACATATCAACATACATGATCTACCTGATCATACACAATATCCACCTGATACATATACAGATACATGGTCCAAGCATCCAACATGATGCATATACAAAACATATACAAATGATCCTACTGATCATATCCAGCATCCAACATGATGTGTACATACATATACATATAAATGATCCAACTGATCATATCCAGCATCCAACATGATGTGTACATACATATACATATAAATGATCCAACTGATCATATCCAGCATCCTCCTGATGCATATATACATATACATATAAATGATCCAACTGATCATATCCAGCATCCTCCTGATGCATATACAGATCAGTAATTGGAGCATCGTCTTGATGCTCATCATCCAGTGCTTACATCCACAGCCATGTGAAGGATCCTCCTTCCAACATGCTTGGAATGGCTTCTACAAATGTGTCCATCACTTCTTCCTCGAAGTGTCATCAATCTGAAGAACACCAAGCCTCTCTCTGAAGTACTCAAACTTCACTCTGGCTAGTGGTTTCGTCAGCACATCCGCAATCTGCTCGTCCGTCGCAACATATAGGAGCTTCACAGCTCCTCTCTGCACCATATCCTTGATATAGTGATATTTGATCTCTATGTGTTTTGACCTGTCATGAAACACTAGGTTCTCAGACAGCTTCACACAACTCTGGTTATCACAGAAGATACCAGTAGCATCCAAAGGTAGATCAAATAACTCAGATAGTAGCTTCCGTAGCCATACTGCCTCACAACTAGCTGAATAGGCTGCAACATACTTTGCCTCGGCTGTACTCAGTGCTACGCAGGACTACTTCCTGCTGAACCAAGAGATCACACCTGATCCCATACTGAAGCAGCACCCAGATGTGCTCTTCCTATCTGCACCACTGCCAGCCCAATCTGAATCAACATAACCCTACAGGTTAAACTTTTGATTCGATTCATACTTGAGCCCATAATCCACTGTACCCTTCAAGTACCTCAGAACATGCTTTACAGCAACTAGGTGAACAATCCTCAGATCCATCAGGAACTGGCTCAATGTGTTCACCGCAAAGCAAATATATGGTCTCGTGTTCCTCAGGTACATCAAGGACCCAATCATCTGACTATACATAGAGATATCAACTGGCTCAAATGAAGCATCACATAGAAGCTTCAGGTTCGATGCCATAGGTGTGGCCATGGCCTTGCAATCCATCATTCCGAATCTCTTCAAGATATCTACTGTGTACTTCCCTTGACCAAGGAAGATCCCACCTACATTCTGCCACACCTCCATACCTAGGAAATAATGCATCATTCCCAAATCTTTCATATCGAACTCAACAGCAAGCTTTCTCTTAGTATCTGCAATCAATATGTCATCTCCTGTTACAAATAAGTCATCCACATACAGAAGTAGAATCACAGGATTCCCTTCCTCAACCTTGTAGTAAATGTTGGAATCCGCTTTACTCTTGGTAAAGCCCAAACTAGATAGGAAACTGTCCATCCTACCATACCAAGTTCTGGGAGCTTGCTTCAAGCCATACAAGGCTTTCTTCAATCTGCACACATATGACTCCCTGTCATGTATTTCAAAACCGAGTGGCTGCTCCACATATACTTCCTCTTCAACTACACCATTCAAGAAAGCAGTCTTGACATCCATCTGGTGTATTTTCCATTTCACAGCTGCAACCAGGGCAAGTACTGTTATGATGGAAGTATACCTGGCTACAGGTGCAAAAGTTTCTTCGTAGTCTATTCCCTCTTTCTGAGAGAAGACACGAGCTACGAATCTTGCCTTGTATTTCTCTACACTGCCATCTGCAGCATGCTTGATTTTGTAGATCCATTTAGAAGTCACAATAGACTTCTCTTTAGGTCTTGGGACAACATCCCAAACATCATTCTTCATTATTGATTGGTCTTCCTCAACCATGGCATCCTTCCATTCTTTCTTTTCCGCCACTTCTTCATAACTGGAAGGTTCTTTGTTCATAATGTCACAGAGTAAAGCAACATAGCTGGTATGTGATCTAGTTCTCTTCTTTGCTTTGTGTTCTTCTTCTGGAATGCCAAATATTTCTACATCTTGAATGAGCTCTCTAGCCCATGCAGGTTTCCTCTTGTGAGAGTTATCCTCACGGGGTGGATCTATAGGTTCTTGCGGATCTTCAAACTCACGAACAACTTCTGGAATTGCTTCAGTCATGGTAGTGTCTTGAAATCTAGTTTCCTTAGGTTCTTCATAAAATTCGATAGGTGCCTTCCTTCATTTGATGAATGCTGAGTTTTCATCAAATGTTACATCCCTGCTGACATCAATCTTCTTGAACCCTAGAAAGTATATTCTGTAAGCCTTCGAGCTTTCACTGTAACCCACAAAGATACCCTTCTTTCCTGAAGGATCTAGCTTGGTCCTCTTTTCCTTTGGGACATGTGTGTATACTGGACAACCAAATATTCTGAGATGGCTGACTATAGGTTTCTTACCAGAAAAGATCTCTTCTGGTGTCTTATTGTCCAATATCTTGTGGGGTGTTCTGTTCTGCACATATACAGTTGTTCTAGCTACTTTTGCCCATAGATGCATAGGTAGATCCTGGTCATGCAGCATTGCCCTTGCTGCTTCCATGATTGTTCTGTTCTTCCTTTCTGCAACTCCATTCTGTTGAGGATTATAAGGAGCAGTCAACTCCCTCTTAATCCCTAAATCACTACAAAGCTTCTTGAAGTCACCTGAGGTGAATTATCCACCATTGTCGGATCTGAATGCTTTGATCTTCTTGTCAGTTTGATTCTCCATCAAGGTTTTGAATTCCTTGAACTTATCAAACACCTCATCTTTGTTCTTCAAGAAGTATACCCAAGTCTTCCTGGAGAAGTCATCAATAAATGAGACATAGTAAACATACCCACTCAGAGAACTGGATGACATAGGACCACATACATCTGAGTGGATGATTTCCAGGATACCTTTTGCCTTGCTTTCATCTCTTGGGAAAGCCTTCTTAATGTTCTTACCTTTTGCACATCCTTTGCAAACACCTTCATGTTTGGTCTTGATTTCAGGAAGACCCTCTACAGCCTTGCTTGCAATTGGAAGTGCCCTATAGTGCATATGAGCAAGTCTTCTATGCCAAAGTGCACTTGGCTCCATGGATTCATGCACCATGGCATGTTCAGGTTGTCCTTTCAATTTATACAAACCTCCCTCTTGCTCTCCAATCACTACTGCATCATCTATGGTCTTTCCCTTTGGCCACATTAGGACTTGGCCATCCACAAATGCAACCCTCATACCTTTTGCATCCAATGCAAAGATGGAGAGTAAGTTCTTCTTGAGCCCAGGTACATAAAGGACTTCTTTCATCTTCAATGATTTTCCAGAATCTAGGTTGTAGGAGGCTTCACCACTTCCTTTGATTGGGTATTGATAATCATCCCCAAGTTTCACCTTATGGGGTGATTCATGTTCAGATAGGTTTACAAAAGATTCCTTAAACCCAGTCATGTGTTTGGAAGCCCCACTGTCAATTAACCAATCATTACAACCATGGGAGATAGTACCTGTGAGAGCAGAGATTAGAAAATACTCTTCTTCACTTGATGAATCATCATCACTATCATCACTTTCTGCCCTAGCCTTCTTCTTTGGAGGTTCATCATCTTCGGCAGCATGAGCATGGAACTTTCTTTTGTTTCCCTTCCTCTTCTTGATGGAGTTGATGTTATCCCTTTTGTTCTTGGTACATTCTGAAGCAAAGTGACCCTTCTCATTGCATGTGAAACATCTTATATCCTTCTTATTCTTTTGTTGGTTGTGATAGGATCTCTTGTAGTGAGAGTGCTCCTTCTTGAGCTTGCTTCTTTTGGTGTGGGCTGCGAGAGCTTGATCTTCACCTCCCATCTTTTCTTCACGAGCTACAAGCCTAGCTTCTTCTTGAGAGCATTCCTCCCACAGTTTACTGAAAGAGATCAATTTCTTTCTTGCACAGATTCCTTGAATAAAGGAGTCCCATGACTTAGGAAGGCCATTTAGAGTGGTCATAACAACTTCACCATTATCCACTACTTCATCCACAGCTTCAAGTTGTTCCTTGATCTGAGAGACCTTGGAGAAGTAAGATTGAATGGTTTCTCCATTCAACATCTTGACCCCTTCCAATTGATTCCGCAGAGTCATCTTCCGATTTATGTTCTTCCCTTCAAATAGCTTGGTCAAAGAGTCAAACATCTCCTTGGGTGTCTTTAGAGAAGACACATGAAGTATGAGATGGTATTTGATAGAATCGGCAATGATTCTCTTTGCCTTGACCAAGTTCTTCTTATGCAATACCTTAGCTTCTTCATCCTCTGGGATAGGGATGTCTTCTTTTATATATGAGTCCAACTCATTCTCTTCCAAGATTAACCCAATCCTATACTTCCAAGCTCGGAAGTTATCAGCCCCTTCAAGCTTATCCTCAAGCTTGGTGTGGTGAGACATCTTAAAGAGTACTTCAAATGGCAATAGAAAATATTTAGGTCTTACCACTTGAATTGCTGAAAACTGGATATGGTCCCAGATTAGGGTTTGTCGAAAAAACCCTAAAAATTCAAAATGTGAATTTCAACTTTCTGAAAGGATAGAAAGATGCGCCTTGATGAGCTGATCAGCCTGGTGTATTCAAAATTTGAGATCAGCAAAGCTTTACCCTTCAAATTTGCCTTTTTTTCCTCTCGGGTTCACTAGGGAGAGCCCTGAATTAGGGTTTGAGTTTCCCGGAGATCTACCCAGCCAAAAATCTCGATCCAAAGGTCTAAACTTCGATTTTTGCAAGGAGCTTCCATCTATGTCTTCAGATTTCAGAAATTCCTATTTTTATGAAAACCCTAATTTTTAGGGCCAAATCTGAAAATGCTCATAATTGAATTCTGATTGGACAGAAAGATTCTCCTTGATGAGTAGAGTCAATCTACTATATTGCTTTTCCAAAATCTGTGGAGAGAAACCCAATAAACAAGAAACTCAAGTTTTCGTCACTGCAAAATGTCTTCTTCTCAGGTTAGCTCTGATACCATGTTAAATTTTTGAGCATTAATTCACAATACTCTAGGATCTTTACTAAGAGAACAACATGTACAGTATATCAATGCATAACAATCATATCAAGCATGTCAAGCATCACAAGAATCAAAAGCATGAGAGACAAGAGACACAGAGTTTCCGTGGGGAAAACCCTAAGGTGAAAAACCCCACAACTTCCTCAGAGATAGAGAGAGCAATGGCTCAACCAAAGTACAACCAAAATACACTGAGATAGTCTCCTAGTAGCAGATGATCCTCCTCCTCACTAGTGCGCCAATTTCTGAGTGAGAGAAGCATGAGTTTCCGAGCGATCCAAATAGAGATCTCCCGATCTCTATTTATACTAGTTTGTTTGCCCAGTGACCTTATGGGGCCGACTTGTCTAGCTAGGTACATCAACCATATAATATGTATTTCAGGGCTGACCCCACACATGGTGGTCTAATAACCCATCGGCAAGTACACACACTTGCGACACTTGTCAATACACATGACGACACTTCCTTATAGAGGAATAACACATCTCTTATAAAGGTACAATAAATATATATGAAATACATAGAAGAAATACATTCCGAAGTTACATATACATCAAAAAAAATAACTCTTATTACTCAAAATCTCATGAATGAATCAAGGGAGAAGGAAGCTTGACTTGATTCTTTACAAAAGGATATTTGGCCTTCTTTCTTAATACCGCTTCCTTGCTTGCACTATTGGCTACTCAAAAATAGTTTTATTTTGAATTCAAGAAGCATACTAAAGGGTTTGGTTACAAAGTGCTTTGTGATATGGATTATATTGGTGGTGGTCTTAGTAAACATGGAGAGGGGATTTTCAATGTTATTGCTTGAGATGAGACCAATGAAAACAAGTATTTGATATTTTATGACTACATCACCATATGCAACACATCATGTGCATCATAACATAGTTACCAACTTGATGTGGACTCCTCGGATTTCTTATGTTTTTAAAGGTCGTATTTTGTCATTGATTTTCACCTTGTTTCAAAAAGTGGTGTTATTGGTACCATTTTTTTAAGACAGCTTTTTGAGTTTTTGAATCTTCTTAATTATAAAATGCCAACACTTTTTTTAAATATTATTTTCTCTATTTTTATTTATTTTATTTTTTTTATAGTGATAAAGTATATTTTTTTAAAAACTTAAAATTTGACTTTATTTAATTTTTAAAAAATTATTAATAATTTAATTTATCTAATTGTTTAATTATTAATAATGTTATATTTCATTTGTTTTCAAAGTTGTGATTTATATATAATTTTATTGTTTTTTCCACACAAAAAAAAACCTAGTACTTTTGTTATTCATTGGAATCAAAAATTACAAAAGACAAAACCAATGGAGTCATGCCAAAGAAGGCTTCCCAGATCATACCATCAGGCTAATTGTCCTCAAAGGGCCATATCAAAACAAACATAAACTATCATAGGCCTCCCAAACAGACCCAGACAAAAGAGAGTTGATCCAAAGCACCTAGACTCAAGTAGCATATTCAGGTCCACCAAAAATACATGATGGCAACGAACCAAAGCCATGATATAAGCTCACCACAGAGTCCATAAGCAAATCCAGTCCCCATATAAAATAACCAAGGCTAAAAACTAGAACACATATTATCAACCACCATACTGATTCATCTAATCAAAACTAAAGATCCCTCAAAAAACATAGAATCTTCAATGAATTCCTCAAAATAGAGAATACCATCAGGAAGGTCAACTGCTTTCTTCGACAAGTAATCAACGTCAATGCTGAAAATTCTGTAGATATGAGCAAAAGAGATGAGAGAACAAATGTTAGGATAATTGTCATGTCCCCTCCCTAGTGGCCTTGGTCACTACTTGGATCCTCCCATCCCTAGGGGGTCTAAGTGATTAATTAAATGAGAATTTAATTAATGGGGGTATTTTTGAGGCAATTGTACCATAGGAGTTAATTAATTAATTAAATGTTGAAGTTAGAGTTAATTCAGAGTTGTAATATTTTTATTAAATGTTTATTTCTAATAAAATGTGGCAAGTGGTGATGATTAGGCAAGGAGGTCGAATTGGTCATGTTGACCACTCTTGCCTTAGTGGTAAATCTCAGGAATAGCAAGGAATCCAAAGGAGGAAAGAAGACAAGGCAAAGAAATTAGAAACTGACAAAAGCAAACATAAAAACTAGCAAAAGCAGAAAAGAGGAAAGTAAAGAAAGTGGAAAGATTCAGAAAAGCAATTAGAAGGAAAATAGAAACACCTAGAAAAGATACCTAAGGCACACTTGCCAAAATTTAGTGAAGGAGGTGAAGGAAAGAAAGTTGTGAAAGCAAAGAGTTGTTATTCCTCTCAAGGAATGCACCCTCCCTCATCCACACGTGTGGCTTGGCTTTCTCATCAAGCTAACTCTCCTATTTAGTCATGTTTCCAACTCCATTCAAGAACTTTTGTCATTTGTATTTTTGCATTGAGAGCTCTGAGCCCTCTAGTTGAGTGATGTGCCTCAACAAGTTTTCTTGGGTGATGTGCCCCAAGGACCCATGAGTTTCAGTGAGTGATATGCAGGTCCAGAATATGTTATTGCAGCCAATAAAATCTATTTCAGTTCAGCTTTGAAGATACACCGCCAGTTTGAAGAGGAGGCCACTAGTACAGAAGGTTTGCAGCTAGATTTGGTGGAGGAACACTAGATGATGAAGACAGTTATAGAGAAATACGCCCAGGACCTCCAGTGAACTCCATGAAATGATATTTGCAGAAATCACATTCTGATAATGTCCAAATATCAATATCAGACCTGATCTCCACTCTTATTCTACTTCTACCACTCCCTCAGCTAAATTTGGTAGTGCTTCCCCTGGAGGAGGGAGCTAGTTTGATGATTGCACCCCAGTGAAGACCAAAAGCTAAAAGTGCAGAAAGATCAGACATATAACCTGTAGATGGACTGATAATCTATTCCAGAACAGAGCCAAATTAATCTCCTTCTTCTCATATTCATTCTCCTACTATTGTAACAGAAAAACTAGCCTGTGAGGCATTGTTCTTTGAGAATCAATCATTTAATCAAAGGAGGAATGTTCTGAAGTCATATTTTGAATTATATGTGTTGAATATATTATATAAGATCTGTATTTAACATCAGAACATATTTTATGGTTCATTAGAGCAGTTTGTTGAGTTGAAATGCAAGACTAGCTAGTTGGGGGTCAACTCTAGACTAGTTTCACCAATTTTACTGCCAAATTAATTCTAAGCATTCATTTTGCATTCTGTCAGTTATAGAAGGTCATTAAATCAGTATAATATCCATGTGAGTCCATTATTATATATTTTGGAAGCCTTCAACCCCTGTTTGGAAAGTATGTAAAATTACTAGCTCAGCAATCCCGAGTGAGCTCTTGAACCCCAATTCCTACCAAACTTTCCCAAGTATGTTCAAACACTTTCCAGAACATCAACTACACTTATTTGACTAATATTACCTCTTCCATTAACTCCCAGGATCCCCACCTATCTATCATGCATATACCAGCTGCCCAGGAAGCCTCGAAGTAGGCATAAACTTGCTCTATGCTGAAAAGTGAATGGTTCTGGTACATGGTGCATAGGACATCTCTAATATGACCTCCTGACCTATTGTTTCACCTCAGCCCATAAATTTTCCAGAATTGAAACTTAATCCCACTGTCCTCATCTCGAGTTCCATTCCCCATCACTTACTTCCTGCTTTGCTTGGGAAAAAGATTGCAAATTTACTGAGTAAAAGTTAATAAAAAAAAGTGACATTGAGTTGATATTTTGGTCATATATTGACCAAGATATTACAGTGGTATCAGAGCAAAGTCCTCTAAACCTGCTCTCTATTTTTTGTCATGAGTCCTAAAATAATACCAATCGCCAAAGGAAAGAACCCTGAAGATCCATTTGTGGAAGAAGTAGAATCCACAAGAGGGAAAATACAAGTGGGGAAGAACATGTCTGAGAATGATGATAAGGAGAAGTTTAGAATTTTTGTGTAGAGTATGTTAAAGGGGATGCATGACATATCCCATAATATCATTCAATCTGGTCAAGAAACTAGAGAATTTTTGGCTAAACAATTAGGACAGAAAGAGGTAGAAGGGAGATGTAGTGGCTCCCAGAATGAGGATAGGAAGATCCCTATTGGAATCATATTTTCTAAGACTGGTCCCCATAATAGGCCCAATGAATTCAAATATGAATCCAAATATCAGCCCCGACAGACCATGCCAAAATTCCTTGATGAACATAGAGAAGAACAACCTGAGATTCCTACTGAAATAGTTAATGCATGGGAAGACCAGTATGTTGAATACCAGACTTTGAGTGAAGAGTGCAGAAGGGCTTTGCCTTTCAAGGATTTTTGTGAATCACAATACAGAAATCATCCAAGGGGTGGGCATAGGCATCCAACATATAATTATGAACTTAGAAATGCAATTGGTAAGATTCAACTACCTTACTTTGATGGGTCAACAAAATGCACTCCTAGCTCATGGGTGCAGAAGTTAGACACCTATTTTCAGCTGAATCCAATGGCTGAAAGGGATGCCATCAGAATGGAAACTCTGCATTTGCAAGATGAAGCTAATGACTGTTGGTTCCATGGCATGAGAACTTTGGGCCATGACCAAGTGACCTCATATGTAGAATTTACTAGAAGACTGATGGAGATATTCGATAGAAGGGATCCTGAAATTGCCTTCAGGGAACTAGCACATGTTAAGCAGACCGGGACCCCTGAAGCTTATATATCTGAATTTCAAAATTTGGTTGTAATGGTTACTGATATATATGAAGTCTGCTTGATTCTTTTGTTCACAGAAGAGTTGGCAGAACCATTAAAAGGGCTAGTTAAAGCCTACCGACCAGCTACCCTCCAAGAAGCATTGAGCAGAACTAGGGATCTGCAAGATGCAATCCCAAGAACCAGATACCCACCAAAGTTTAATGCACCTACTAAAAATCAGAACCAAAGGCCATCATTCAGAAATGTGGCTGCCCCAAACAGAAGATATTATCCATTCCGATACTGGGATGAGCTAAGGAGGAAAAAACTGTGTTTTTCCTGCCAAGAACCTTGGGTTCCAGGGCACAAATGTGCCAAGGGTAAGGCTCATTACATAGAAGTTTTTTTCTGAAAGTGATTAGGAATAAATGAGTGTAGAAGTTAGAGAAGAAGAAAAAGCAGAGGATATGTATGATACAGCAAAAGAAGAAGAGCCCTCACAACCAGAAGGAAAAATTGTTGTTTTGAGTGGAGTTCCCCGCTACCAAACTATGAGATTTAAGGGAGTGGTAGAAGGGAAGAAAGTTTCAGTTTCGGTGGATGGGGGTGCCATACATAATTTCATAGATGCAGCCATGGTAGAGAGAAGGAAACTCAAATCAGAAAAATTTGGAGGTTTTGTAGTCATTATCCTGGGAAAAAACAACACTATGCAGTGTGACTGGTGGATTCCCAAGTTGCAGGTAACTATTGCTGACCATATTGTCACTGATAGTTTTTATATTGTTGATGTTGCTAATACTAATGTTTTTTGGGAGTGCAATGGTTGTTTTCCATTGGTGAGCATGTGGTAAATTACCAGATCCCTCAGATGTGCTTTAAAAATACTGAAGGAAAACAAGTGGTTTTGAGAGGTGTCAACACCTACCCAAAACAAGTTATTTCTGCACACAATATGAGATCTGTTTTGAGGCATGGTGACATAGAATGGGTTTCTGAATGTTTTATCACCACTAAAGTTACGACCATTGATGTGTCACAACATCCAGAAGATATCCAAATATTTATCCACAAACACAAAAAAGTGTTTGAAGATCTACCACATGGAAGGCCTCTTGACAGGGGTACTGAGCATTGGATAGAGTTGGACCCTGGTACTTTTCCTATTAAAATACACCCCTAAAAACATCCCAAGAGATTCAAGGATGAAATAGAGAAAACCATCAAAGAGCTTCTTGAGATGGGGTTCATAAGACCAAGCTCAAGTCCCTTTGCTTCATCGGTGGTTTTGGTAAAAAAGAAAGATGGAACAATGCGCATGTGCATTGATTATAGAGCTTTAAATAACAAAACCCTCAAGAAAAGATATCCTATTCCAAGGATTGATGAGCTAATGGATGAGCTGCATGGAGCTAAATATTTTTCCAATATTGACCTTCGTTCTAGTTACCACCAAATCAGAATGAAAAGTGAAGATATTCAGAAAACTGCTTTTCGGTGCCATTTTGGGCATTTTGAATTTCTGGTCATGCCTTTTGGCTTGACAAATGCACCAGCAACTTTTCAATCTTGCATGAACAGAATCTTCAGCAAACAGCTCCGTAAGTTTGTACTTGTATTTTTTTATGACAATCTGATTTATAGTAGGACATGGGAAGAGCATTTGCAGCATTTGGACAATGTTCTAACTCTTCTTGCAAAACAATCCTTCTATGCTAAACTGTCCAAATGTGAGTTTGGGTTGAAGGAACTCCTCTATCTTGGACACATCATTGGGAAAGAAGGAGTCAAGTTACACATGGAGAAGATCCAAGCCATCCTCGATTGGCCCAGCCCAAGAAACATAACATCTCTAAGAGGATTCATTGGCTTATGCACATACTACAAGAAGTTTGTGAAAGGATTTTCCAAACTCACTTCTCCCTTGACTGACCTTACCAAGAAGGGTGCCTTTTGCTGCAATGAGGAGGCTGAAAATTATTTCAACAGAATGAAGGAAGTTATGATCAGCTTCCCAGTACTTGCACTTCCATATTTCAACCAACCTTTTATATTGGAGTGTGATGCCTCAGGTGAAGGCATTGGAGTAGTATTAATGCAGAACAAACATCTTACTGCTTATGAGAGCAGAAAATTACAGCCCCATGAGAAGTTGTATTCCATCTATGATAAAGAGATGTTAGCCATCATGCATGCCTTGGCTAAATTCAGACAATATCTAGTGGGAGGCAAGTTCAAAGTCAAGACTGATCACAACAGCTTGAAGCATTTCTTGACCCAAAAAGAGCTGAATGACAGACAACGTAAATGGGTAAGTAAAATTCATTCCTATGATTTTGATATTGAATATAAGAAGGGTAATTTGAATGTAGTTGTTGATGCCCTCTCTAGAAAACCTGCTTTTTCTTTGTTGCAAGTACCCATTGATTAGAAGGCCCAACTAGTTAAGGAATATGCAGAAAATCAATTTGCTTGTGAATTGTTGGATAGAGTAAATCAGGATGATTCTTACCAAGTTATAAAGGATGTTATTTATTACAAGGAAAGAATTTTTCTAACTCCTAAATCCAAGCTGAAAGAACAGATTTTGATGGTTTCCCACAATGCACAAGTAGTAGGCCATCCCGGATTTTTGAAAACTTACCGGAAGGTAAGAGAGAGGTTCACTTGGAAGGGCCTCAAGGAGGATGTTCTAAAGCATGTGAGGGAATATACTGCATGTCAGCAGAAAAAGGTTGAACACACTCATCCTTCTGGTCTCCTTCAACCATTGCCAATTCCTGAGCAGAAATGGGAAAGCATATCAATGGACTTAATCACAGGTTTGCCCAAATCCCAGGGTAAAGACAGTATTTTTGTAGTAGTAGACAGGTTGACTAAATTTGCTCACTTTTTTGCTGTCACTTCTACTATTTCTGCCAGTCAAGTTGCTACATTATTTTTTAAGGAAGTATTTAGATTGCATGGGTTTCCCAAGATCATAATCAGTGACAGGGATAGCAAGTTCACCAGTGCTTTTTGGCAGTCTTTGTTTGAATTGGTAAAGCCTAGTTTAAACCTCAGTTCAAGCTATCACCCCCAGACAGATGGGAAACTGAGAGAGTTAACCAATGGTTGGAAGGTTATCTTAGGAACTATGTTACAGGGCAGTAGAAGGCATTGGTCAACTGGTTACAACTTGGGGAATTCTGTTATAACACCACATTCCACATGTCCATCGGAATGACCCCATTCAAAGCCTTGTATGGGTACGAGTCTTCCACTTTTGTAGATCTTGTTTTTGGGAATTGTAAAGCACAGAAGGCAAAGGATTGGCTGCAAGAAAGACAAGACATCCTTAAATCCCTTAAAGAAAATTTGCAGGTTGCACAAAATCAGCAGAAAATCAATGCAGATAAGAATAGAACAGATCGAACTTTCCAAGTAGAGACTTGGTTTATCTGAGATTGCAGCCATACAGGAAAACCACTCTTAAGACAAAGGGGGCTGAAAATTTATTGCCAAGGTTCTATGGACCCTACAAAATAATAAGAAAAGTGGGTGAAGTAGCCTATGAGTTGGATCTTCCAGCAAGGAGCAAAATACATAATGTATTCCATGTGTCATGCTTGAAGAAAGTAGTTGGACAACAAGTTAAGGTTTCAGAAATATTGCCTCCTCTCGATGATGAACACTTGGTCTTAGAACCAGAAGGAATATTACAGGTAAGAGAGAGGAATTTGAGGAGCAGAATTATCAAGGAATATCTAGTACAGTGGAAAGGGCTGCCCAGTGAAGTTGCCACCTGGGAAGATGAAAAGATTATGCAGCATCTTGGTTTGAAACTGCTTGAGGACAAGCAGTCTTGGGAAGGGAGGATTGTCATGTCCCCTCCCTAGTGGCCTTGGTCACTACTTGGATCCTCCCATCCCTAGGGGGTCTAAGTGATTAATTAAATGAGAATTTAATTAATGGGGGTATTTTTGAGGCAATTATACCATAGGAGTTAATTAATTAATAATTAATTAATTAAATGCTGAAGTTAGAGTTAATTCAGAGTTGTAATATTTTTATTAAATGTTTATTGCTAATAAAATGTGGCAAGTGGTGATGATTAGGTAAGGATGTCGAATTGGTCATGTGGACCACTCTTGCCTTAGTGGCAAATCTCAGGAATAGCAAGGAATCCAAAGGAGGAAAGAAGAAAAGGAAAAGAAATTAGAAACTAACAAAAGAAAACAAAAAAAATGGCAAAAGCAGAAAAGAGGAAAGTAAAGAAAGTGGAAAGATTCAGAAAAGCAGTCAGATGGAAAATAGAAACACCCAGAAAAGCTACCTAAGGCGCACTTGCCAAAATTTAGTGAAGGAGGTGAAGGAAAGAAAGTTGTGAAAGCATAGAGTTGTTATTCCTCTCAAGGAATGCACCCTCCCTCATCCACATGTGTGGCTTGTCTTGCTCATCAAGCTAACTCTCCTATTTAGTCATGTTTCCAACTCCATTCAAGACCTTTTGTCATTTGTATTTTTGCATTGAGAGCTCTAAGCCCTATAGTTGAGTGATGTGCCTCAACAAGTTTTCTTGGGTGATGTGCCCCAAGGCCCCATGAGTTTCAGTGAGTGATATGCAGGTCCAAAATATTTTATTGCAGCCAATAACATCTATTTCAGTTCAGCTTTGAAGATACACAGCCAGTTTGAAGAGGAGGCCACTAGTACAGAAGATTTGTAGCTAGATTTGGTGGAGGAACACTAGATGATGAAGACAGTTACGGAGAAATGCGCCCAGGACCTCTAGTGAACTCAATGAACTGATATTTGCAGATATCAGAGGCTGATAATGTCCAAATATCAATATCAGACCTGATCTACACTCTTCTTCTACTTCTACCACTACCTCAACTAAATTTGGTGGTGATTCCCCTGGAGGAGAGAGTTAGTTTGATTATTGCGCCCCAGTGAAGACCAGCAGCTTAGAGTGCAGAAAGATCATACATATAACCTATATATTGACTGATAATATATTCCAGAACAGAGCCAAAGTAATCTCCTTCTTCTCATATTCATTCTCCTACTATTGTAACAGAAAAACTAGCCTGTGAGGCATTATTCTTTGAGAATCAATCATTTAATAAAGGAGGAATGTTCTGAAGTCATATTTGAAATTATATGTGTTGAATATATTATATCAGAGCTTTATTTAACATCAGAACAGAGTTCATGGTTCATTAGAGCAGTTTATTGAGTTGAAATTCAAGACTAGCTAGTTGGGGGTCAATTCTAGACTAGTTTCACCAATTTTACTGCCAAATTAATTATAAGAATTCATTTTGCATTCTGTCAGTTGGAGAAGGTAATTAAATCAGTCTAATATCCATATCAGTCCCTAATTCAATATTTTGGAATCCTTTAACCCTTGTTTGGAAAGTATGGAAAATTACTAGCTCAGCCATCTTGAGTGAGCTCTTGAATCCCAATTCCTCCCAAAATTCCCAAGTCTATTCAAACAATTTCCAGAACATCACCTGCACTTATTTGACTAATTTTACTTCTTCCATTAACTCCCAGGATCCCCACTTGTCTAGTATGCATATGACAGCTGCCCAGGAAGCCTCGAAGTAGGCATAGACTTGCTCTATGCTGAAAAGTGAATGGTTCTGGTCCATGGTGCATAGGACATATCTGATATGAACTCCTGACCTGCTGCTGCACCTCAGTCCATACATTTTCCAGAATTGAAATTTAATCCCATTGTCCTCATCTCGAGTTCCATTCCCCATCACTTACTTTCTGCTCTGCTTGGGAAAAAGATTGCAAATTTACTGAGTAAAAGTTATTAAAAAAAAGTGACATTGAGTTGATATTTGGTCATATCTTGACCAGGATATTACAATAATTAATACTCCAACCTTGTCCACTTTAGTATTATTAGTCTTTTCCTAGTACCATATGATGTCATTGGCCCCCTACTAGTGTGCAGATGTCATCTAGGACCCATTAGCCACTTGATGTGCCCTGCATGCATGATTTTAGGCCATCCAGAGTTAGTTTCCTATATTGTAGGAGATAACTCAGTGATCTAGTTCATTCCACTTAAGTCCATGACTCTAGTGGGGGGTTTGTTCTCCGATTGCCACTACTTGTGATCTAATGCGCCCTCTCTAGTCTGTTTGCATGAGATTTTGCATGAAAAAATCACTTATGCACCCTTCTTGATCAGTTAACTAACAATAGCTTCAGTTCACTGACAATCAATTGAGTTTGGTTGAGTTTGGAACTTATGGAGCACTGTAGTGGTTATATTTCCTAGGCTATACTGACATGGATTCAAACTCCCCCTTGGTATTCAAATTATCTCCATTGTAACATATCTTTTAACTATACTGATTAATGGAATATGACACACTTTTATGTGCACATCTGAGTTTCAATGCATGTTTAATTTTACTACTCATTTCACTGCAATTTTCACTGTAATTATTCCTCCTTGCTAATCCTATCACTGTGAGGTATTCTCAGGCTCAAAGATCTTTTGTGTTCTATAATTTCACAAGGTATCAAAGCCCATCGGGGTTGTTTTATCTTCAATTTGAGATTTTTTTCAGGTTTTTGAGAATTTTCAATGCAGCAGTAGCAACAGTTTTAGTTTGCATTCGCTCCAATAGCTAGAGATGGAGAATTCGAATGCTCCTTTGTCTTCAAGAATCCTGACACCCTTCAATTATCTTGATTAGAGGGATGATATGCAAATGGTGTTGCACAACAAGAGTCTGTACAGGGTCACAATGGGAAAGGAGGTCGAACCTCATGTAGTTGTTGAGAAAGCAAAGTACCTGAACATATTAGATGAAGCTTTTGGTTTTATGTGTATTCACATCTCCAAAGATTTTATCTTCCATCTTAATGGATTGAAAACACCAAGGGAGGTTTGGCAGAAGCTTGAAACTCTCTTTGGTAAGCAAGATGAGATGAGAGGCCACATTTTGGAGAATGAATTAATTGCTCTTCAACTCAGCAATTTGAAACCATACAGCAGTTCTTTTCAAATTTCAAGTCCTTAGTTATGCAGTGCAAACAATGTGGCATTGCCAAAAAGGATGAGCAGCTAGTGTTATCCATCCTAAGCAAGCTTGGTCCTGAATTTTTAATATTTGTTTCTACCTTCCATTCTGGGAGATTTTCAATCCCCATTTGGAAAATTCCTTCTTTATATGCATTCACTGAATGTCTCATCCAAGAACAAGACAAATTGATTCAAATGGAAACCCTGGAGGCCTCCAAAAATCAAGCTCTTATGTTTGTGGAGACAAAAAGTGTGAATGCTAAAGGGAGGAAAAAAGGAAAAGAAAAGAAGCAATTTGAATCCAAGCCAAAGGAGAAGCCTAATCCATCAGAAGGAGCCTCCAGCTCCAAGAAGGTTACACAAAAGAGGTTTGAGAAAACCAAGTGTACATACTGCAAGAAAGGAAACCATCCAGAGAGCTCATGCATGAAGAAGAAGATAGATCAAATGACCAAACTTCTTGAACAACACAACATTTCCCTCCCAAAAGACGCAAGGAAGACCGATTCTGGAAGTGATACAGATGATCATGAGAGATGCCATGCACTAAAGGCTGGATTCTCACAATCACAAGCCTTCCTCATTGATTCTAGAGCCTCTAACCACATGGTTGCCTCCAAAGAATCATTTTCTTCTCTAGATCTCACTGATGGTCCTAGTATTCACATGGGAGATGATTCACAGATCTCTATTGAAGGGAAGGACACAATGCAACTTGAGCATGGAAAGTTAAACAATGTTTTGTATGTGCCTTATCTAGTAGAAACTTGTTATCTGTTTATTAGGTGACTCACAAAGGTTCACTGAAGAAAGTTGTTTTGGAACTGACACAGTTGAGATTACAGAGATCTCATCTGGGAAGTTAATAGATAAAGGTGTTGCAAACCATGCCTCAAAGGCATATGAGTTTTCCAAATTCTTTCCATATTCACATCAAAGTGCTCTCTTGACTCATGCAAATGATACTAGTAGACTCTGCAATGAAAGATTCAGACATCTAAATTTCAAGTACTTGCAACAGTTGCACAAGGAATAGATGGTTGAAGGATTGCCCGACATAAAATTCTCTCAAGGAATCTGTAAAGGTTGCTTGGTAGGGAAGCATCCAGAGTGAAAGTATGATGTTGGGAAGGCAAAGAGAGATTCCTCCACACTTGATTTGATACATAGTGATGTTTCAGGATTGATGCCCATAGCTTCTATGAATGGATCCAAATACCTTCTGACCTTCATAGATGGCTACTCTAGGTTTTGTTGGATCTATTTTCTTAAGCAAAATTTTGAGGTATTCGAGACTTTCAAAGTTTTCAAGGCCTTGGTTGAGAACATTGTTAGGAAGAAGATCAAAGCACTCAGATCTGACAATGGAGGGGAATACATCAAGAAGGAGTTACAGCAGTTTTGTGCTTCTGAGGGCATTCAAATGCAACATTATGTCCCATACACACCACAACAAAATGGTGTAGCTGAGAGGAGTAATAGGTCATTGAAAGAGATGGCTACCTGTCTGCTTGAAGCAAGGGATCTTCCACCATATCTCTGGGCATAAGCAGTGAACTGTGCCACATAAATTCAGAATAGGGTAGCCCACAAATCTATGGATGGGGTCACTCAATTCGAAGCACTAAAGGGACACAAACATGATGTCTCTCACCTAAGGATTTTTGGATCCAAGGCATGGGCCAGAATCCCATCTAACAAAAGAAAATCTCTTCAACCCCAAAGTAGCGAATGCATTCTGCTGGGATATGCAGAAGATGAAAAATCATACAAGTTGATGGATATTGCAACCAAAAGATGCTTCATTGAAAGAAGTGTCAAGTTCAATGAAGATCCATTGCAAGATCTACAGCCAATTGAAGACCAAGGTAGATTCGATCGGCCTACTCCATTTTCACAAGATGAAGATTAGAATGATGTCTCTTATGATGAGGACCAATTTGAATCAGATTTAGATATTGAGAATGAAGATCAAGCAGATCCAGAACCAGTACCTACTCCCAATCCATGGCCAAGGCCAAAAAGGGCTCACAAAGTCCTTGAAGTTGTTGGGAACATAGTTAGGGATCCATCTGACCATAGAAGAACCAGATCTCAGTTTTAAGATGCAAACCTTGCAATATGTCATACAGATCCACTTCTCTCAGAGAGGTGCTACATGATGGTGGGGTCTGATTCACAATCCTTCAGAGTGGCTTGCCACGATCCAAGATGGAAAACTGAGGTTCACATGCACTACATAAGGGAACTAGTGCACAACAGGACCATCTTGTTGCATTATTGTCCTACATAGGAGTTGATTGCAGAAATATTTACAAATTTTTTCTCTCATAAGAGATTTTCACATCTCAGATCTCTACTTAGTGTGAAGGCTACTTGAGTTCCATGTTGTTCATTTTTTAGGAGGGGGGGGGGGGGGGTTCCCCATTTCCTTAGTTTCATGAACAGTTATTTTTTATTATTGATTGTATGGGTGTCCTTTGGTCTCAGTAACTAGGGCCCAGAATGTCTAAGTTTGGATTAAGGGGGGTGTTAGGATAATTAATACTCCAACCTTGTCCACCTTAGTATTATTAGTCTTTTTCAAGTACTGGATGATGTCATTGGCCCCCTACTGGTGTGCAGATGTCATCTAGGACCCATTAGCCACTTGATGTTCCCTGCATGCATGATTTTATGCCATCAAGAGTCAGGTCCCTACATTTTAGGAGATAAATCAATGATCTAGTTCAATCCACCTGAGTCCATGACTCTAGTGGGGGGTTTGTGCTCTGATTGCCACTGATTGTGATCTAATGCACCCTCTCTAGTCTGTTTGCATGATATGTTGCATGACAAACTCACTTATGCGCCCGTCTTGATCAGTTAATTGACAACAGCTTTAGTTCACTGACAATCAATTGAGTTTGGAACTTCCATAGCACTGTAGTGGTGATATTTCCTAGGCTAGACTGACATGGATTCTAATTCTGCCTTGGTATTCAAATTCTCTCCATTGTAACATATCTTTCGACCATATTGATTAATGGAATATGATACACTTTTTTGTGCACATCTGAGTTTCAATGCATGTTTAATTTTACAACTCATTTCACTGCAATTCTTCCTCCTTGCTAATCCTATCACTTTGAGGTATTCTCAAGCTCAAAGATTTGTTGTGTTCCAGAATTTCACAAAAAACTAGTCATAAGACTTTGAATCCTTTAACACCAGTGATTGAGCTATAAAACCTGTAAATGATGGAATCGTCTGGCCTAATTTATTATTACTTCGAAGTCACCAAAAATATGAATAGATATCATTTCATTGATAACAACAAATTGCATCAAACCCCACAGAGCCACAAGCTCTGCTTTAGTGTTGATGCCTTGACCACACCCCATACACATATTAAAAAAAATTATCCTTATTAGTTTTCAAGATCATCCCATGGCCACATGAACCTGCAGAGGAGGCACCATTTAAAAAACTAATTGTTGAATGGAAATTATATTCCATAGAAGACCTTAACTACTGAGAAATAGACTTTATCTCCATGGAATAGTCTTTGTATAGACCCAAATTTTTCAAACACACAAAGCTGGTGATTAGGCACAATATCTTCAAATAAAGATTTATTCCTCATCTTCCAAATGGCCCGCCAAACAAAAATAGATAGTAATTTATGTTGGTAGACCTGTTGTCCCCACAACCTGAAACTCTCTTTAAGATTAATTGTTCCCCGTTCCTAATAAATATGAATATCATCAATCACTTCTTTCCAAACCTTCTTGCTAAAGTTGAAAAAAAATAAAAATAAAATGATTAATGGACTCACAATTATGTTTGCATGACACACATATATTGGGACCCTGCCAGCCTCTTCTAACTAGATTGTCCCAAGTCAGTAGACAGTTCTCCAAACATAACCAGAAGAAACATTTAAGTTTCATGGGGATTGTTTCCTCCTTATACACACCTGGGGAGAAGGCGGCAGAAATATTCAAGTCGCCCAGTGTGTCCTTGGGGGAAATTCAAATTCAAGTGCTATCACCTGAAACTTGACTCTAACTTTCCCCCAAGGACACACCGAGTGGCTTGAATATTTATGCCATGTTCCCCCCCGGTGTGTATCAGGAAGCAACATTTTGGCGCCGTTGCCGGGGATAAATATTTTTATTCCTGGAATACGGATTTTTTCACCTTTTTTGTTTTTGCTTTGTTTGATGAATCTTTATAGTAGATATTTATTTTCATCTGGTGACTCCACTAACCTTTCTCTCTTTTTTTTAATTGACAAAGAAAAGCAAAAAAGAATTTTTTGTGAGAGATTTTTATTGCATATTTTTCTTCTCACATGGTGACACCATTAAAGGGATAAAACCTTGTTTCTCGTAAAATCCCATCTTTGATATATCAAGAGAAGGGAGTGTGGATTTTGAGACATTGGGGAATCTTGACATGGAAGAGGAGCATGCAGATGTTTCTTATGATCAGTCATAGTCATGAATGAGTATCAATAATGAAGACTTGGAGAGGCGGTACATTGAAGAGTCAGATATGATGCAACCAGCAGAATATCAGTCTCAGCATTCAACTTCACATTCAGAGTTCTATTATGATTTGGAGCATCCTCGGGTTTATGTTACTACAAAATATTTTCAACCGATAGGCCTTCTGAAACAGTATGGTGGTGTGGTTGATCCGCCTCATCATACAGATTTTTTTCTCAGTCCTATCCAATCTTAGATGGAATAAGCCTACGGAAGGGCTTACCAGTTTGGGAAGTAGTGTGATGATGTATTACATGCCTATGATCTCCCATCTAGCCCTCCTATCCTGAATTATCATGTAGGTTTGCATTTTCTGAATAAGGTATCCCTGTTTTGGCTGGTAACCAAACACAAGGTGAAAAAAAATTATATTGATAAAATGTTAAGATGGTTGCATTGGATTTATCATTTCACTTATCTTTTTGATTATGTTATGCTTAGAATGGGAAAATAAGCTCCTCAAAGTGAGCATTTACTTTCTGCATTTCTTTTTCAGTATTTTCCTTTTATGAACTTAGGAATTTTTCATTAGTTGGTTTTGCTTTTTGAATAAGGCAACTTATGGTTCATTGGTTTCTTATAAACGCTTGTTCTACTGAAGGGTTTTCTTGTCAAGTTGAGAATTTTTTATAGGTTATAGAAACCAAAGATTATGGTGTTCTTGTATGCTCTCCTTGCCCGAAGACCATATCAAGCACTCGTCCTATAGTTGGAGCTAGATGTTACCAGCTAAGTTGCACTTAGTTGGAATTTCAAGCGAGCGGGCAAAGTTTGAACATGTTAGATGTTCATCATCTATGTTCTTCAAGTCCATCAGACCTCTCAGGGGCTATTTTTCTGCTTTCTTCACATGTTCATGCTGCACGAGGTTTGTAATAAAGTGTCACAACATGATGGGTTTTTGTAAAAGACTTGGCTTCCCTAGACTTAGGCATCAATCTGGGTATTCCAATGTGTTTTTTCCCTTGTTAATTATACTTTGTTTTTCAACGAGGTATAATTTTCGAGTTTTTCACCTACTCCTCCAAAACTGGAATGCTCGTCTTGGTCCTTATGCCTTGGGAGGTTATTAAAGTTTAGGTTTCAATGTATATTACCATGCTAGGCACTAATAATGAGTTATATGGACATGTGCTAGGACCCCTAGTTTTTTTTTTTTAATTTCGCAAAAAAAAAAAAATCCTGTAAAACGAGGATTTTTTAATGTTTTAATTAAAAAAATTAAAAATGTCATAAAAAAGTGGATAGGGGTTGGAATTTTCCATGGGGATGCTAGTTTTCTAACTCGGAGAACCCACTTAACCCCTAAACCCACTTTTGAGAGAGAAAAAATCAATTATTTCTCTCCAAAAATAATATTTGCTCAAAAAAAGGCAAAAAGGACATTTTAACTGGCAAAAAAGACATGATAAAGGAAAAATCCAAATCCCATTAATCAAGGATTTTTGTCTGGGACATGTTCCAATCCTCTAAAGTGGTGGTGATTTGATTGATTTATGAAGGGAGCCAAAGAGATATGATTGATTTTTTATCGATATCATATGCCAAGTAAAGGGGGGCGCATTTCTCTTGATGGGGGTGCATATCTCCATTGGCAACCAAGCTTTGTGTGATGTGGCAGCTTGCAGCCCACTCTTGTTGTTAACTCATCCGCAATCCCTTAATTCCCTCTACAACTTGTCTTCACTCCCACACTTGGAAATTCGCCCCCCTTCTCTCATTTGATTTATAAACGAAAGTTCTCTCTCCCCATTTCAAACTAGTTGGAGTTTTTGGGTGAAGAGCATGCTATTGTAACTCTTGAATAGTATTTGAGAAATAAAGAGACTTTGGAGGTCACTCTTGTGCATTGCATTTGATGAGTGCATGAACTACTTGGTCTTTAATGGAGGTAATATGTATTTGAGCTTTTTGTTTTACATTTGCATCAAGTCTAGCTTATTTTCAGGATTGTTATCAATTTTATAAGAAAGGTTAGTCAATTTGTTTATTGTCTTAATCTTTTATGCATGTATGTGTAGAGATCTTACTTGTAAGCTCAATTTTTTTATGAACATGTAATATTGATTTCTCACATGTATGTGTCTAGATTTGATCTCTTGTTTGCAAAGTGTTAATGTGCAGGTTCTCTTAGTTGGACGAGTGAACATCTTGTTTGTTTCTTCTCTTCTCTAACACTTTCTTGCAGATACAACCCTCCGCATTCCACAAGCAAAGCTTTGAAGTCTCTCCATCTCATCTCAAGCCTTCTCTTTTCTCCCTCTCTCTACAATCCCTCTTTTCTGGTTCCAGTTATGTTTATGAGTAGTGGTAGATATACAAATCAATTTTATATTCATAAGAAGATTCATTATTGCTCTTATTTTAAATATCTAGCTAAATAACTAAAGTCTTATCATTCATAGTTTAGATCTATCGTTTTCTAGTCTTTCTATCAAGTTATTGTTTTGCAAAATTTTAAAACTTGATTGATTAGATAGTTTTGTGAGCTTTCAAGTTTTACATTTAGCATTTTAGTGCATTTCATTGGCTGCACCAAAAGGCAAGTCAAGATCCCAAGGATAGCTTGCTTTCTTTGCTTACTTTGGTTGATTTTAAACTTAGATTGACTTAGTAGTTTTTGTAGATAATTTTTGTGGCGACCCTAAGACACTTTTAAAGTGTTTTTGGGTGTTTCTAATTACTAATAGCTCGTTGTTTTGCATCATTTAATGAACAGGTAGGAGGAGACTCTAGCCAATTTTCAAATTTTGGGGTCGTCCGGAGCATCCCGGTCTCTTCCCCCTTCGTTCAGCTAATTTTTCGATACATTTTTTAATCCTTTTGGATCCAATTTTGTAAGGACCAAAGGTAATTCTCTGATAACATTGTAAAAATCTAAAAAGAAAGAGAATCAAGTGGGATACCCAGCGCCTACACCCCACACCCCCTGGGGGGATTTGCATCTCTGTCAATTTTCATGGTGTGGATATCTCTAACCTTTTAATTTGTTTTATTTTATTCTAATCAATAAACCTAGGATAAAATTAACCGTTTGTTGGTTTTGTTTCAACGGTGGACCACAAACTAACTTAGGACTTAGTTTTAACAATTTTTACAATTTACTTTCAAGTTTCAGTAACGAACCTCCTTGCTTTCCTGAAGTACGGTTCCACGGAAAGAGATTGCTAGAGTACTGGAATTCGGTCATAAAATAGATTCTTGGAATAGTTTAATCAAGTACAAAACTTTAATTTTGTTTAATAAAATTAACCAAGGCTCCATTCCCCATATGCGCTGGACTTATGTGGCTTAGTCCGACCAGTTGGTCAATTAAGAAAGGGATTGGAGTTACTAGATTAATAGGGAATTCCACATAATTTAATCTTGGATTTGGGAGGTCACAAAGAGTGATTACCATAGAGTTTGGGGGATTCTTTAAGTAGGTTATGCCTCGCCCTGTTGGACACTTGGTAAAACTGCTTTAGTGCTCAATCCAAGAAAGTCAGTCTTATTGGGCCAAACCAGCAATAAACCCACTCCCTTAATACTCATTAATAATCATAAAATTTACCAACCGAGACAATTGCAATACTTTCCCAACACAGCATCCTTGCACTCCACAAAGCATTTACATTTTTGCAATAAGCATCTTTTATATTGGGCACTGGTCTATTTGCTTATTATCTTGATCTTATCTTTTATTTTATGCAAAATGATGAGAATGATGGATATTTCATGATGTTGAACTTCAATATTTCATATTTTTATTGTGGTTGGAAAATTTTATTTATCTCCTAGAATATATTGTTTTCCTTTTTTTTAGATTACCACCCTTAGATTCATTTTTATAAGGACCACCCCCCTTGGCTTCCCTAGGAGTAAGCCTAGATGGACGAGTCAAGTTTCAGGTGACAGCACTTGACTTTGACTTCCCCCCAAGGACACACTGAGTGGATTGAATATTTATGTCGCGTTCCCCCCAGGTGTGTATCAGGAGGCAACAGGGATGAACCATTTCCAAAGTTTAGCATACCACCAATTTGTATCTTTCTCCACTTGAGAAAAAAAATGGAATCATAAGCATCTTTGGCATTAAATTGCCTAGACTTGTTATTCCAACTCCAAACTAACTTATCAGTAACATCAATCAGTCAAATACCAGCTCTGTTGAGAGTCATGATATAATTATTCCAAATAGTATCCCATTGACCCTACATACCAAGATCATCTGCTTGAAGCCAATAACAACCATTATGTCTCAAGCAAGGGGATCTTTTTATATGTGCTAATGTAATAAACACAAACTCAACTAAGTAATCCAATAAAGGATAAGGTAAAAAATAATTACCATTATCACCTATAAAAGGATCAAGACCAACCAGAACATCTTCACCATTACCAATGAGCCATGAAATCCAATTGTTAATCCATTGAAAACATCTAATGTAACCATTCCAAAAAATTGAAACACCCGAAACAGACTTCTCAGCAAATATGAACCATTGTAGAACAATTTTACCTCTTAGGTACTTAGCCTTGAGTACTTGGCTGCACAAACCCCCATCAAATAACCCCCTCCACATACTTTTCATAGAAAGAGCCAAATTGAACTATCTGAGATGTTTAATATCCCAACCACCCAAATATTTGGGAATAGCCAAACATTCCCAGAACACCAGATGATATTTATGATCATTATTTGAACCAGCCCAAATAAAATGAAACATCTTATTTTTTATAAGATTAATAATAGATTAATAATGGACTGCGGAATTTTAACCAAAGAAAACCAATAAACCAGAATGTCCATCAACACAGATCTTAGCAAAGTAAGCCTACCACCCATAGATAAGTACATATAAGTCCAGTTACTAATTATTTTGTCAAATTTCCTTACCAGCCATGACCAATCAACAGACCTGTAACTATTTGGCTTCAGCATATATCACAGGTACCTGGACCCTGAATCAATATTTTCCAGCTTGAAAGGAAAGAAGGAATTGATTTGAGTTAATATTTCTTCATTAACATTATGTTGATAGAAGGTAGATTTTTCCAAGCTCAATTCCATTCCTGAAGCAGAATAGAACTAGGAGATAATCTCATAAAAAGTGTTCCATTCGTTTATGATGAAATATAGTTTAAATCATTTAAAAATATAACATTTGCCGTTTTGGTATTTATTTATGTTTTTCTTATTAATAATGTTTTGTTTTTAAAATTATGATTTATATCTAATTCCATTTTTTTATTCATTTATGATGAAATTAAAATTATGATTTATATCTAATTTCATTTTTGTATTCATTTATGACGAAATATAGTTTAAATAAATTAAAAATATAACATTTAAACTTTTGGTAAATATAGATTAATAAACCCTTTTATGATTAGTATATAAGTGTTGGTGAGTTGGTTTGGGAAGGAAACTTATTCCTTACCGATGAGCCATCATCACTATAATTATTTATGGAAAAGCGTATTGTGTGTGTGCGTGTGGTTCATGCCTCTATTTTTAAGAGGCCACTACATCCATGGAACTTTTCTGCTACACTATGAGGCATATGGGCGAGGCATATGGGTCCGAAGCCAAACATTGTTCCAATAAGGGGGTTCAATTAAGAGCCAAGTATGTCACTAAGAGCCAAGTATGTCACTTACAAGGAATTGAACCTGAGCGGTGAGGTTATCAATCAATACTCCCAACCACCCAAACTACATCTAATATATATATATATAAATAAAATTAAAATTGGAAAAAATAATAATTATTATTTATATTTGATATACTTTTTAAAGATTTTATATAAAAACCATTTTCTAATTTATTTTTTTTATTTTTAATAATTTATTTTCAATAATAATAATAATAAAAAGATAATTTCTTGTTATTCAAAAAGAATCAAAGACAACATATATCAAAACAATTTAGAATATGTTCCAGTCATGACAAGAAAATAGACATAAAAAAATCTGAACCTTCCATTTAAATTTGACTTCGTTATTTGGCATGATCAAAATACTAAAAACATAATCTAACAGACTAACAGTCTATGACACAATAACAGGACCACAGAGGAAAGATAGAGTTTAGTTACAATCATATAAAAAAATATGAGCCAAAAATAGTAAAAAAAACAACTGACCAAGCACTTTGATAAACATGAAAGACCAAGCACTTTGATAAACATGAGAGGTACCCTGAAAACTTAAAAATGATAAAACTAAACACAGTTCACGTGTTTTAGTTGAAAAACAAAACATATATGCGTATCTATTATATAATAACATAAAATAAAAGTTATTAAAACTTAACAAGGGTTAAATAAGTTGGAAGTTTATGAGAGATAATAATTACCCTTTTTTATTATAATTACTTTAAAATTTAAATAATTTATGCATCATATGAATCAAATTAATTTATATGTGAAATTTGAGTTACACGACACTTTTTTACTTCGGAAAAAAATTGTAATTTTATTTCTCATAAAAAATACAAAATTACATTTTCAAATATATGCAGAGCATATATTCAGTTAGAGCATGATTTTTCTTAGCACAAGGCTTCAAACCAAAATTCAAAGATACAAAAGAAATTGTGTCCATAAATCTTTCCTTCCACGCTTCTTCGTTTAAATATTCCACTCCAAAACTGAATTTAAATACCACACTCTGTATAGTGTTCCGATAAAACTTGTTCATAGTCTGTAATGTAATCCCATCTTCAAACATTATTGATTTTCCTTGTTTTGTCAATTTTCTTTCACTGTAAGAGCTTGCATATGCAAATACTATACTTAAACACAAAACATATCATCATTAAGTTGCTTCTCATATTTGAAATCCACTCAAAAGTTCTACTGTAGTTATGTTGTCACACCTTGTTCCATGAACGGCCTGTGATAGTATTGAAAATATTGATCTTCCTTCTTCTCGATTATTTTAAGTTTCCCTCTATCCATCCAAAGGCCTTCTTGAGAAAGGGAGTCTGCAATATTGTTCCTCACCCTGTAGACATGCAAACATGAAAATGTTAAATTTTTGGATGAGTTCCTTTACTTGTTCCAGAAGTGAGATAAGATTGATATTTGTAAACTGTTGAACCTGTTTCACCCAGTTAACAACCAACATGGAGTCACCAAACAGTTGAATATTTTGGCACCCCTTCTCAATTGCAAAGAGGAGAAGAATTTTTAAGGCTAAAAGCTCAGCATAGTTGTTTGACCCCTCACCGAATCCCATTGTCAATTTGAAAGAGTGTGAGTCTGTGAGAAAAAGAACAGCTCCACCATCACATTGGGTGTGATCCTGTTGGGATGCCCCCTCAAAGTAAGCCCACGGTATGTCTTTATTTATGACCTCTTATCTGATCATAGGAACCGGAGTATTACCTCGTCCTTGTGGGAAAGGAAAGGATGTTTATGCTATTCAAGGCGACCATTTCAGGAACACAATTTTGGTCCCGAAAGATTGAGTTGTTTCTCGCAATCCAAAATCCCTAGCAGGATATCAGTGGAAGGGAAAGAGTAGGCTGATGTGATGTGTATTGATGTCTGAAGCACCCCTTCCACTGTAGGTCCATTCCATTTAATTTGTGTTCCTGATAGTTTTGATTCACCAAATGATACTTATTTATTACTTTAAAATTTAAATAAATTTTCATCCCCAGGAGTTTTAGTTTTAACTATGTGATTATGTGTACTATGAGTCGCATCCCTTAATATATCCATGCATGAAACATCCAAGTGTCAATATTCAATTCTCATTACTCTAGTCCAGTACATATTATTTGGACTACATGCAGGGATCTCAATCATGCTCAAACAAGCAAGAGCTTGGAAGAATTAATCCTTGATTCAATTGATAAGAATGTTCCTCCAGAACATTCGCATCACATTTGGGAATCAATCCTCACCGATCACAGTGGGAAAGGGTTGTTCACAGGGACTTAGGCAAGCTCTATCGTTCCAGAATTCTTCAAGCTCAACTTAGACCATGTTCGCAAGCTTTATTTCTCCATCAATTCACAGGTATCGTTGGTTACAGTTAGGTCTTTTAGCTTCCACTAGGTTTCAAACTCTAGGCCATGTGGTTGCAATCTCAGGTCAAGCTGTAAAGAAGCGATAATTAGTCAATTATTTTGAATAAATTTCAGGTCCGTAGGAGGATTCTCAAGTCTGCAAATGTGTCCAATTTCTTTTTTGGAGAAGGCAAGCTTAACCTTGTATTTGTTGAAGCATCTTACATTTATGCAATTTGCATTGGATCTCTTGGTCTCTCTAATGGCTAGGTCGTATGTGTTGTTGGGAGGTGCAAGGATAGGGACAATGAAGATTTAAATATTTACAGGTTTAGTTTTCAAATAGTTGATAATTGGACATATATAATGAAGAATACTCAGGTCTGCAGGAGGATTCTCACGTCTGCAAATGTGTTCATTTTTGGATAAGGCAAGCTCAAATTTGTATTTGTTGAAGCGTCTCAATATGTTGTACGTTGCATTGGGAGTGTTCTCTATGCTGTTGGGAGGTGTAAGAACAAGGATATTGGTGATTTGAATGGGATTTTTATAACATCAATCGGGATTTCAAAATGGAATGCCCAAATTGCATTAAGAATATGTATGACATTGTGGAACTGAAGAAGACTCTTAGATGCCATGGATATCAACTGAAAGTAATAGCTCAATTATTCAATCACTCTCATCAAATATACAAAATATGGGAATGCAAAGTGCATCAACTGCTAAAGTTTTGGATGATCATCGTCAGCATTTAATAGTTTTGGAAGAAGAGGTGGATACTCTTCACAACTCTTCCAACAATGGAAATTGCAACTCCACAACACCGGTCATGTATCAACGAAGCACGATGGAAGGAGTCCATGAACTACCTAGGGAGGAAGAAACAATACAACACTCTCAATAAAATGTGGAAATAATCATAATTTCTCAGTCTTCTAGAGCCATCCAGCAATCAAATTAGCAAGTAACTTCTATGTTTTGTAAAAGCATTTTGATCCTAGGACTTTTATAATGGTGATACACCAATATAATTTACTGTTTATGTATAACTATGGAGGACTGTAATATCTTTTTGGGTTCTCTTTCAATTTTCTGCCTAAATGGCATATACTCTCAGCGTGTAAGAATTTCTAGGCTCTGCCTTGCAATAGATCTTGCTAATACAAGTCTATATGTTTGTGTGAAAAAAAAGTATGTGATGATGTGTAAAAATTAATTTAACTTGGATTAAATAGCATGCATCATCTAGTACATTTTTTTTTGTAAGGAAACATTATATTATATCAAAAATAAAAGAGTACATGGAAAATGCAACGGCACATGGCCAATGAAAGAGAGACGAAAAATAGTGCTTTGATGACCCAACAAGCTCCCATAGCCCCTGAAGAGTGAATTTCTTACAAAAAAAGGTCGTTATGGCAAGTTGAGAAGGACTGATTGCCCAAAACATAAACATAAACAGAAACTGAAAGATGTCATGCAAACTGAAGAAATGCCACCTACGCCTTGTAGCCATAGCCTGAACCAGGAGGAGGAGACACCATAACATCCTGAACATTGTCGTTAGTGATGTTGATACCAGAACCAGTGGGAGGAGTCATATTGCACAGAACTATCGTAGTGTGATCAACAATGTCCATCCAAGTAGAGGAAACCTGACCAAAGATAAAAGCCAAAATGGTGGAAATTTTATTGTCCATAAGCTCCAGCTTAAAACATAAATTCTCCATATTGTGTCGGTTTTCAAAGGCCATCTCCCAAAGGGCAGTAATTATCTCTAAGTTGGCATTAGAGCCTTGTTAACGACTAAAAGTCGTACACATGCAACATTTCGGCGATTCATCTAGTAAAGCATCATCAACATAAAGAATGCATCTCACCACGGGCATCCTCAACAGATCCAAAACACAGCATGATTCCATAAGTGCTAAGAAACAGTCAAAACAAGGGGTAGCGTGGGTATTACACAATTGACCCGCGCTATAGAGAAGGTTACCTAAACAATGCATGCGTTACACCCACGCGGCTTTTCCTTCGATAGTTGTGCTACTGTCAAAACGGTGGGGCCACTCATGCCCAGTGGCGCATTAAAGACTCAATCATCCCCAAGGATCAGAATTCGGCTCCTCACACACTTGGGGGCATTAATCAACCCCCCTTGTGTACCTTGGAACTAGTTCATGAAGGAGGAGAGTTCACATTTGGATCTAGTTGTTTTATGGCCACCTCTTGGCCTATAAAAGGAAGCCATTGGCATGCATTTTGTAGAGAGAAATTAGAACAAGTTTATGTTGCTGGATTTGAGTTGGAGCTTCCTCATAGCCCACAATTTCCTACCATTGTGAGCATTCCTAAGCTTGCTTTCCACCTCCCATCAAGGGGCAAGTGTTTCTCTCCATTGTTCTACCATTTACTTAACATTTAGTTTGGACAAGAAAGGCCTCCCTAAGGGAGATTGTTGGATTCCCTTGAATCCCTCACCTCCTAGGTGTTGTACAGTTATTCATTGGGCAATACAAGAGTGGTTTAGCATATCTTTGGTTGTTGTTGGAGTTTGCATTCTTCCCCCATCTCTTTCTTTTATTTTTATCAATATTTTCATGTTTGGATGTGAACTACACTAACAATCTCTTGCTAGATCACTTGGAGGAATACCAAACCACATCAAAAGGGGCTCAAAGGACTGAGGCCTTACAACAACCTACAAGGATTATCCCCTTCCCAAGTGGAAGAGTGCACTTGTGCAATTTTTTCCACAACAAGCCCAATGAATTAGGCCACTCTGAGGAGGTTGGCAATTGAGATTTCTTCACCGGGGGAGACCGACCCCATGAGAGCGATAGGGGGGTTATGCATTCCCCAAAATCCAAAGAACATCCACAATTGTCAAACCATTCCACGAAATAGCCCCAATTTCCGAGTTCCCATCCCTAGTCAGAGAGGTGGCCACCATGTTTTCACTATCCAAAATTTCTGAAGAAGACTTTTCCATAGATATCCTAGAATCAGAAGATGAAGCGGAAGCATCCTGAGCCCAATCCCATTCCCCATAACCAGGACGAGGGTGACCCTGCAGTCTCAATCTATGAATATTCTAGAACTGAACTAGAATAACCACTGGCCTATGCATCAACTGTAGATGAAAGAGGATCCAAAGGAGATATATAACATGCTAAGGGGGGAAACCAGAGTGGATGAAACCCACAAGCAGCCCTGACCATAGGTACACCATTACGTCCAATGTTACGGTGCTAACGCCCTCATACTGCACAATCCAACTTGAGCGAGACACATTCATGCTCGCAAGGGTTGGAATTAACTTCCACTACCATAAACCAATGTGAATAAGTGTGTGTGAGGTTTCCTTCCGTAGCAATTGAAAATCCAGAGGCATATCCTCTCATAACAACATCCAAGCTGGTGAAGCAGAGAGGGAGGAAGATGCCTCCATCTACCCCTCGATATCAGCATCCACGTATAAGCAATTAAAGGCCAAACGTCACCCCATCCGGGAACGGAATTTAGTAGGAAGTGACTATTAAGGACTATATGATGCATGTTCTCAACTAACATTAAAGTGATGACACCCCATAAGGGGATCATCTAGTAGAAATATGAGTAATAAGGTTATAAATGATTTTAGAGGTAACATGAGGGCTTAACAATGTATTAATAATTTAGCTTTCTTGGATTGGATTTAATAAGATGTTATAAATATGAGTAGTAAAATTACAAACGATAAGAGACACTTGGAGGAGGCAGTGATGCCTCACATCTCCAATTTGTTTTTTGTACTAGGGGAATCGGCAACTGGGGACTGGGTTGGTACTCGTGTGACACGAGGTCAAGGGATCCAATCTCGCTACCACTATACCCCTAGGTGCACCCACACAGCCCGCAAGCATGGGGCACAGGTAAGTCAGGGTGATTTGAACTCGTGACCTCCATTTAAACATGTCCTTCATATCAAGTGAATTGTCGGTTGAGCTACACCCCTGCGGGCCTCACATCTCCAATTATTAAGTTTAATGAGTTATTTTTTTAATATGGATAACATCTTAATAATAATTATGGATAACACTAGCATAGATCATCTTAACTATGGATCTACCAAGCGTCAAAAGGGATCAAATCCTATGAAGTGCAAACTTTGCCTCAAATTTTTTATTCTAAAATAGGTTTGCACCTCCATAGATTTAATCCCCTTTGGCTCTTGACAAATTGACAGATTTAGAGTTAAGATGGATCTTATATGGTTGTTTATTTTATTACAATGATCCCCTTTTTTTAGTTTTTTTTAGTTTTTTTTTAGATTATTTTTGTGGATTTAACATATGGCTATAGATGCAGCTAATTATTCTTTAGGATGCAACTAATTATTATTTAGGATGCAGCTAATTATTCTTTAGGATGCAACTAATTATTATTTAGGATGCAGCTAATTATTCTTTAGTATGCATCTAATTACTTTCTACTCTCATGTGCAAATTCATTGACTTAAAAAAACAAAGAGAAATAACAAAAAATAATTGTTCTTGTTAGGATATTTCAATACTCCATCCATGTCCTACCTAGCATTATTTATTTGTCCTAGTTGTTAATGATGTCATTTTCCCCCTAGTGGTGTGCAGATGTCATCCAAGATCCATCTACCACCTTTTGAGCCCTACATGCATCATTTTAGGACCACTTCAGTCAGTTCCCTATTTTATAGGAACCAATTGAGTGTTCCAGTGTAGTCCACCTGAGTTAGCTAACTCTTGTGGGGGGTTGGATCTCTGGATGCCACTGATTGTAGCCTCATGCGCCCATTTATAATTGACATGCATGACAAACTCACTATTTCTCCCTCCTTAGTTAGTTAACTGATTGTGACTTCAGTTAGTTGAGTTTAGGTTCAGTTCAGTTGAATTTGAGTCTTCCAGAGCACTCCAGTGATGATAATCCCTATGCTAGACCAACTGAGGTTCAAATTCTTCTGCATTATTCGAATTCTCTCCATTGTATTATAATTGTTCACTATACTAATAATTGAGCAGTGTAAAATTATTCTGCTTATATCTGAGTTCTGCTGCATAGTTATTCTTTTGCTTTTTTTAACTGCAGTTTATATTATTTTGTATTTTCTTTTGCCGACATGTGTTACAAATGTGATGCATCTCACCCATCTAAAAATCATCTCTAGGAACAATTATTCGTCTCTTGACATGGCATAGTTTCTCCATTTTTATGAGTAACATGTCAACTAATTGTTGGGATTTAGAATTACCACATTTAATGTAAATTTTTAATTTATTTTATATCCTAAATATCTACTTTTTTCCTTTTTTATTTTAATGTTTGTACTTGTGTTTTAATTTTTTTAATTTTTTAATACTAGCTTTTTTAAGTGTAAAATAAAATAGAAATTATTTTTTTCTTAGTGATTTTTTTAACCTCTAAAAAATATTTGAAAAAAGAGATTATAGGGTATAAAAAAAAATTATGAAAATATTTAAATTTCAACCCAAAAATGCTTGAAGCAGTAAATTATCTCTAAAGGGTGCTGAAAATTACTCACTTGCTCTTTGTTGATGATGTGTTACTGTTCGGTAAAGGTACTTTGGGAGAATGGCAGGTCTATAAAGACATTTCGGGATTGTTCACTAGTGCTACAGGTATGGCTATTAGTGAAAGCAAATCTACTTCTCTAGAATATGGTCTTGAAGAAGATATTTTAGATCAGATAAAAACCATTTTCCTTATAGTGTTCAATCTTTGGATGTTGGGTTAAAGTATTTGGGATATTACTTAAAGCCAAATATGTTTTTAAAGGGAGATTGAATGTGGTTGTTGAAAAATGTTGAGAAGAGGATTGGGCATTGGTGCAATAGATGGTTGTTCCTGGGAGGTAGATATATATTGGTGAAATCTGTATTGGAAAATATTATGGTATATTGGCTTTCATTAGCCAATATACCAAAGTATATTCTGGATATAATTAGAAGAATAATATTTAGTTTCCTTTGGACTGGGCATGAGGAAAAGGAAGGAATTCACTTAATGAGATGGGAATGGTTGACAAGGCTAAAAAAATTTGGAGGATGGGGGATAAAAAATGTTTATCATTTTAGGTAGGTATTGGCAGCCAAAAGTTTGTGGATGAGTCTTTTCTCTTCTGGCTTATGGAGTGATGTCATAAAGGATAAATATGTCGAGCAAATGGAGGTGGTTGATTGTATTAGAAGTGATAAAAAAATATAAAAGGCATCTCAAATGTCTAGAGTTTTCTAATTAACTCATTTCATATATTAGGTGATTGGTTAGCTTGGAAACATGAGAATGGATGTAGTATTAGGATTGGTCAAGACCCGATGGTTGGAGTTGCAAGTTTTTACAGATTATCCAGTGAACTAATTAACTATTTGCATGACAAAGGACTCTATGTCCTAACACAGGTAAGCACCATAGATGATGCAGTTATGTTTGGTCAAAGATGGACACAAGCAATAGATTTAGGCAAGGCTATCTTAAAGATGAATGGGAACTTTATGTGTTGGGATTATATCACTATGGATTTCAACTAATGGAAGAAGAGGATTCCCTGGTTTGGTCATGGAATGAAAAATCTGGGGAGGTAAATGCAAAACTTGCTTATGATGTAGTTATCTTTTCTTTGTTTGATTCTCAACAAAAATGGTGGCACTCCTTATTTTGGAAATGGCACTTTCCTTTAAAAATAAAATGTTTATGTTGGTTAATGCTGGAAAATAGGATAATGACATGGGACAATTATGTAAGAAGAAGGGATTTTGGACCTAGTATATGTGTTTTATGTCATTCAGTAGCTGAATCTACGGACCATCTAATGGTTCATTGTTCTTTCACTGAGATGGTATGGAAGGAAATAACTATAGAATTTAAAATTTCCCAGAATTGGAAGTTGTAGAATATGGATCTGTGTTTTAAAAATTGAATAAAAGAAGGAGATGTGAGTTGCCATGGTATGACAGCTGGAAAGTGTAGAAACATAGGAACTCATTCTTGTTTGAAGGGAAACCAAAATATGTGATGAGGGTAAGTATAAAGGCCTCTAGATTTTTTGGTGAAATAAATAAAGAGATAGATAGTACGGGGGGCAAGGTAAAGAATCCTCCTTGTCTTATTGATCATTTTCCCATTGGTTTTTTTGATGGTGCATCACATGAAGATGGGATGAAGTGTGGAGCTAGAGTTGTCCTGGAAATAAATGACACCATCGTATATAAGTTTAAAATGAATTGTGGCAGAGGAACAAATACATGAGGGGATCTACTTACACTATAGGTATTATAATATTTTGCAAAGACTAAATAGGTCTCCCAGATTCAAGTGGTAGGAGATTCCAAAGTCATAATTGATTGGTATTTGGGTAAAACTGGGTTACAAAGGGAAACATTAGAAGGATGGAAAAGGAGAATCGGAACTCTTCTTTCATATTTTTCACAAGTGGAGTTTCAACATATGTATAGATAGTATAATACTAATACTGATGAACTATCCAAACAGGATTTACTTTTGGAAGAAGGAAAAAAATGTTTTTTCTTCTCAAACTGAGGTCATCTTAAGCTCTGAAGATCATATTTCTATTTTTTGAACTATTTTAATAGGCTTGTTGTATCTATTTTTGGGTCTTTTCAGCTAGAGTACTAGCCCTAGATAAGTATTAAATAGGTTTTTTTCTGGAATGTTTTTTGGGTGGTAGTCTATTTCTTTCTTAGTATTTGTTTTGTTGGACAGTATTTGTTGGTATTGAAGGATCCTCTTTTTCTGGAGGATTTTGGATGGACGTTATGTATTGGACTGTATATGTTATTTATATTTCTCAATGGAAATATAGTGCTTTTTTCCCCATATATATATATATATATATATATATATATATATATATATATATATAGTTTTAAGGTCACTTTTTAAGTTTTGCATGCAAGAATATTGGTTTTTTATGCTATGATTTTAAAAATGTTGTAATTTAAATCCTAAAAAGAAAAGGTGTTAATGGTAGCACCACATTGTGATTCCAAGGTTGATTTTAAGATTTGTTTGCAATAGTACATGTTTTAAGGCCATAGTTTCAAATAGTTTGTAATTTTAACCCTTAAATAAAAATGTGTTATTGATAGCACCATTTTTCAATTTGGGAGTTGATTTGAAGGTTTTTTTAGCAAAATTATAGGTTTCTACGGCATCGGTTGCAAAATGTTGTAATGTGAACCTTGAAAAAAATGGTTCTACTAGTAGTGCCACTTTTAAAATTAATATGTTGATTTAAAGTTTTTTTACAAATTAATGGGTTTTTAAGGCTCGAATTCTCATTTTGAGGTCACAATGCTTGTCAAATCAATGACTATGTTCCATTTGTTGCATACTTTTTCTATACCAAAACTTGAATACAATATTGATTTGCATAAGCCACATTTTTCACTTTCTATTCAATGAACAATAGACTCTTCTCTATCAACTAGTTCATTTGGGACTCCTACCACTTCAGGGAGTAAATAAGTTGTCTAAAGCATGGAGTATAATGTTGTGGAAGATTTCAAGAAAAGAAAGGCTAATATTTCATTGTTTGAAATGTGCAATATGCCTCATCGGAGAAAGTTATTGATGGAAGCTTTTGGGATGACTTCTGAATCACAACCTGCTACAACTAAGAATAAAAAGGATAAAGAATTTGGTTCTGAGCAAGGAAAAGAGGTCAATGAAGTGAGCATCGGAGGTAATTCCAAATCCCAGACACCACCTTTTATATTGAACTTTGAAACATATAATAATAATGTGCATAACTGACTAGTTGACTCTGAGGCTTCCTCAAATGTGATGCCTGACTCAGTTTGTAAAAGAATTAATGGAAAACCAACCCCTTGTCCTTCTTGGATTATACAACTTGGTAGATGTGACTTCAAAGTGATAGGAGAATTGAAAATGTGATGATAAGACTGGCAACAAATCCAAGGGTTTTCCCAATTTATAGACGTCGTTATAGTGGATATCCCTGAAACATATGGGTTGCTACTTAATAGATATTGGTCTAGAAAATTGTAAGGATATTTTTCCATTGATTGCTCTCACTTATGGTTGTCATATCAGAATCATCTTAATCATGTTTGAGTAGACAGGGAGGCTCACATGAAGAATACTATCATGGAATTGGAAGGGCATAATGAATCAGTAAACTTTACACATTCCATCCTTGGGAATTACTTTTTGGAAACAAAAGTAGGTTGTTATTGGGATGAAGAAGCAAGTTCAAAATCTGATGCACATTCCAATCTTCTTTAATTCTCACGGACTCATGAAAATGAATGAACATAGTTGAGTTAGGTATTGACCTAGATTCGAATGGTGGTGTAGGTTCTGGCTTTTGGAATTTGTATTTTGTTGGCTCTAAAAGTCAGGAAGGTCCAGGGGCTAGTTGTGTCCTTGTTGATCCCCAACGGAATAAAACATATATTTCATGTAGACTAGAATTTGAGTGTACCAACAGCACAACTGAGTATGGGGCATGGTCCAAGGTCTTAGAAAATCTATTGATCTTCAAGCTAAAAACTTACAGGTTTTTTGTGACTTTGGAATCGTTATCATGCAGGTAAGAGACACTATACATTGCTTATCTCCTCACTTGAAAGGATACCAGGAAGAGAATTGTAATTTGATTTCAAAGTTTGGAGCCTTCAATACTAATGTTATACCTAGCCCTACGAATGTTGCGGTTGATCTATTAGCTAATGCTGCTTCTCATTTGAACCCATTAAATGACTAACTTTTTGTTGAACTACTTTTCAGGCCTTCTATCCAGGACAATGTAACCAGCTGGAGAATATTCAATGATGACTAACAAAGTATTGACTTCCTCATAAACGAGAATATATTCAAGGATTTTGTTATTGATGATGATAAACATCAAGTTAGTATGAAAAGATCTGAGGGAGAAGGGGACTTTGTCGAGGGGAATTTCATGCCTAAAGGAGTACTTACACTGGAGAAATTGTTTGACTTGCAAGAAAAGTTCAGAAACCCTTTTAATGTTAAGGCAAACAGTTCTTCCATGCAATATGAGCTATTGAACCTTGGCACCCTAGAAGAACCAAAGAACGTAAATTTGGGTTCTTGCTATACTCCAGGAGAAAGGAAGAGGTTCATTCAGTTGTTCAAGTAATTTAAGGACATTTTTACATGGACATACGATGAATTGAAGACATATGATACTCGAATTATCCAACATGTCATCCCTATGAATCCAAGCATCAAGTCATTTTAGCAAACACTCATAAAAGTTCATCTGACCTTGGAACCGTTGATTTAGAAAGAATTAAAGAAATTCCTGAATGCTAGGATCATTTTTAAGGTCATACATTCTAAGTGGGTGGTGAACCTGGTCCATGTACATAAGAAATCGGGAGAGATTAAATTGTATATAGACTTTAGCAATTTGAACAAAGTGTTTGACAAGGATAACTACCTTGTTCCTCCTATGGAGCATATTCTACAACTCATCTCTAGTTTTGAGATGTTTTCATTATTATACATGTTTTCTAGTTACAACCAAGTGCTAGTGGCTGAAAACAATGGTCTAAAACCAATTTTAGGATGAATTGGGGTGGTTTTTCCTTTTGGATGATGCCTTTTGGCCTAGTAAACGCCAAACCATGAATTCTGGAAAAACCCGTTTTAAAGGACTAAGGATATCTCCTAATATATGCATAATTTTGGCAAACCATTTGAGAGATAGCTAAATGAGACCATTCTGCAAGTGGGTTTTTAGCGTATTTTCCAATTTCCTCACCGTTTTCCCAGAAATCGAGCTCGAAGTTCACTTCCTGTGAACTGGCGAAAATTTTGACCATATCTTTGATTGTTGAATTGGATCTTGAAGATGTGACCTGTTAACCCAATATGAGGAAGAATCCATGATGGAGGTACGTGCCATAAAACCTATGTGTACAATTTTCATTTGCAATCCTAAAACCATGCGAACCAACGAACTTTAACCAACATTCATGCTTACTTGCAAAGATACGAATATGCACAACGAGCATCATCTCACATAGATAATGTCATCTTCGAAATACATATGCCCATTTGTCAAATAAGGATGCATACATGAGTCAATTGTGGACTATAGTACTGGAACAAGTATAGGAAACGGTGCAGAAAGGAGTGATTGGTACCGGAACTACTAGCACTAGAATCAGTACGGGAACATATTGCTTGGCCACAGAAACACATTGTTAAACCTTCATCGATAAAAACCATGATAAAAAACATATTTTATCATTAAAAGGCAAGAAAACCATAATAATCAACCAGAAGGTAGAAGATATGTGTTTAGTAGTAATTGGAGGTCTAATGGTTGCAAATCATGTCGAAAATGCGGGAATATGGCTTTAAAAATAGCAATTTTTTATGACGAAAAATATGATAAAAGGAGAACCCAACAATGGATACAACATTCTGAGGAATAATCAGCCATAGTGTGGTAGTATATTTGGATGGTGTCATAGTTTTCCCTAAGAATAGATTAGAACACTTCAATCATTTGAAGCAAAATTTTGAAAGATGCGGGAAATATAAAATATCACCCAATCTGAAAAAGAGCCTTTATGTTGTTTCAGAAGGGAAGTTACTGGGACACGTCATATCAAATACGGGATATTTATGGACCCTGAATGCATGCAATCTATCGCACAGTTACCCATGCCCAATACCAAAAAATCCATGCAGCCATTCCTGGGCAAAATCAATTTTGTTCACAGGTCCATTTTCGATTTTGCAAAGATAATTAAACCCCTGCAACAATTGTTCAAGAAGGACATAGATTTCAAGTAGATTACTAAAGAAAAAGAAGCATTCCAAAATATTAAGACAACGATTGTTTTTGCCCCATCATTGAACATCCCATATTTCAAAAAGGATTTCCTGATATAAACCTTTGCATCTGACCATTCCCTTGCAACAGTTCTCACTTAAGGGAGAATAAGGGGATAAGCATACAATATCATTTATGAGCACTGGATTACAAGGGGATGAACTGAGCTATCCATATATCGACAAACAATTTTATGTCATTTTAAAGTAGTAAAATAGTTCATACCATATATATTGAAGAATAGGACCAAAATCATTGTACCTCATCTAGTGGTTAAGTCACTCTTCATCCAAAAAGAAATTGGAGAATGAAGAGGGAATTGGGCCATGGCTATACAATAATGTGATTTAGAATTCAATTCAGCCACTATCGTTAAAGGAGAAGGCTTATGCATATTACTCATCGAGAATCATGTGGATGAAAAGATGGACGGTTGGGAAAATGAAATATCTATGTGTTTCCAAGATACCCAGTATGTGCATGTTATCATTGATTCTTGGTACCGAGATTTACAACAATAACTACAACAGAGTTATGCTCCCGAACATTGGAGTGCAAAAAAACAAAGATCTCTTTGGCTTAACGCATCCCAATACCAGATTATCAACGACATCCTTTTCCGTAAAAATTGTGGTGGAGTTCTTCTAAGATGTCTAGAAAAGAATGATGCAGAAAAGGTACTGACAAAATTACATGATGGACCTATTAGAGGTCATTATGCCGGTGAAAATACAACACATAAGATTCTTAAGGTCGGCTATTATTGGCCCACTTTATTCAGAGATTCTCATGCCTATGCACAACAATGTGTCACCTGTCGAAAGAGTGTTGGAAAGGAAAAGAAGCCATTCATCCCTTTGCAACCTTCCTTATAGTTGTCCCAAGCTTCCAAAGGCTCTTACTGCCTTATCATTCAAAATATAATTAATATATTATTGAAACTTGAAGAAGAGAGAGAGAAGGATAGGAAGACGTTTGTTGTGCATCAACATATAGTAAAAAGGTGCTTTGATTCAAACCGTGCTAAAACTAAATATTTTGAGATTGGAGATTTGGTCCTGAAGTGGGACAAACCGCATGAGGATAAAGGAAGGCATACAAAGTTTCAACAGATGTGGCTTGGCCCTTACCTGGTTTCTGAAAAGTTTGGCCTTGGCACCTATAGACTACAAACTCTGGAGGGAGAGATAGATTATCTCCCCGATAATGGCCAAGCCTTAAAACAATACTCCACCTAACCCAATGGAGGAAACCAACAATATATCTTAATAAAAGTTTAAGTTTTCTTCTTTGTTTTGTACATATCGGTATTTCAGTTTCATCCTTTTGTTTTATTTCAACTTGTTATCACTCATTTCTCTATTCTTTTCATAATGTTAAGATTGAAAATTAGAGTGCAAATGGGAGAGTCTTGGTTCTTGTTCTATTTACTTTGGATTCCAATTGCTTTCTATCCCATTGATAGGTATGTTCTCTCGAAAACTCATGGGGAACATCAAGTTAGCCTTGTGCTTTCCTATTAGTGTAAGGTTTCAAAGCTGCAGTTTCAAGCACTATCATTGGAAGGATTTCACCCTATCTACTAACCTATGAAAATGTGTCTAAGTCATCCTTTCAAGTCATCAAGAAGTTTGAGCTAATTAACTAACAATAATAGAAACATTATCAAGTAAGTAAATGGGATAAAACGAGATCTTGAAAAGGTTTCTTAATCACTCTTTCGTGAGATCCACTCACCATAACACTTAAATTGGCTATATCCTATGATGACTTCAAGAGGTTAACCCATGGGAAGAAATTAATACCTAATGGTGCATCACAAATCAAAATGACTCTATACACTATTGTTAACACCCAAAAAGTGCTCACTACCTCATCTACCCCATTACATGACTCATTTGTCCATATTTCCTACCATATTTGCCTCCAAAACCTTAAAAAACCATTAAAAAGCCTCCAAAAGGCCAAAAAACCCCTTTTTCCCCCCAAAATAATCCAAAATTCCTCCAAACTAGCAAAAACCCCTGTAAAAAGGGAATAAAAAATACAAAAAAGAGGAAAAAGAGGGAAAAATGAAGCAAAAACCCTATACAGCTGACCTAAACCATATGGTGCCCAAAACCATGGGCCAACACTCCACCACTAAAAACCTATAAATAGGTGATGGAGGTCCCTCAATTCATATCCACAGTTAACCACACCCTTACTCTGCCAAAATCACTCCTGAAACCCTAGCTCACCCTTGAGCTACTTTCACATTTGAGTGCCCCTTTGGCCCATTTGCAAAACCCTTTGGAGAAAGAGAAAGGAACAACACTGGAGCTTGGAAGCAAACCTCTTGGACTGCTGCAATGGCTTCATCAACCTCTACACCTGAGGTATATTCAATACAAAAATCAATTTTTATAATCTTGTCATTTCTTTTTATGCACATGCTTAGGGTAGTTTACTGTTTTATTTACTGTCTTTTATTTACTATTTTCTGAACTGCTACTAAGGAGTCCCTTCTCCTTAGTAGGTGCTCATTTGCACAAGCTAGGGTGAAAACCCTAGCTACAACTATCCCATACCTTTAAAAGGCTTGCTGAATCATCTCCCCCATCTAATCACTGCCAAGCAGAAAATTCTCCAAAGAGAACAATATATGTGCAACGATATATATTAGAGTGGGACTAGAGCATTCCGACATAAAATGGGTGCAAGCGATAACTATGTTGATGCTATAGATGTTTGAGGGCAGCAGAGTTTTGGATGTAGTGTAAGAGATGAGGACCAAACATTTGCACTTATCTAACCTGTTTCTTATCCTGTGGTGTTATGCCCAAGTAAGCACAAACATAAATGAGCTCGGTAAATGAACTTCATTTTCTGGCTTTCAGAGAGTGGCTATGAATGTTATCCTGGGTCATTTGATATCAACACTCTGAAATGTAAAGGCTTGCTAACACATGGATGTGGGAAGTTGTTGTGCTCATCTTGATGGCTTATCTTAATATTTTGAAAATCTTGCTTCTAATATGCTAGCAGATGAATGATATTATGATTCCTACATTGTAAGAAAATACATGGCTAGGTTGGTGGGACCCATGTACTCATTTCAAAATTGCTTGGGCCAAGAAGGCAAAAGCATGCTTGTTTTAGAGATTCTACATTCTCCCAATCTGTCAGCAATTATTGTGCTTGCAGCCTCCTGCCCCATCATCTCCTGGGAGATGATGGGGTCGCCTCCTGAAATTTTGCGCATTGCCTTAAAATCTTGGTTTCCCCTCTCAAGGTTGACAAGTATTTACTTAAGACTTGGTCCATGGACTAATCTAGGGTGAAGGGCCAAGTTAAGAGAAATATGAGCATAAAGAAGTTCAATCCATTTTGAAATTCCATTCTCAAAAAATTGACTAAGGCAAAGAATGTTTTTGGTGCAAGTATTGTGGGATTTTCGTCAACATCGCATAGAGAAAGTAATAATCCCACTGACACTCCACATGGATAGTGGGATTATTCTCGGTAACCCTTCATCCATCAATTGACCCACGATGGCTTACATCAGGTCCTTAAAAAGCATGAGATTCTTCCATGGCCTTAAAGTGATATCCCAATTTTCGAGAATGAAGGGCTATCATATAGTTTGCACGGTTTGACCCCGTGATAGGAGCAATGAAGCCCTCAATGTACTCGAAAGGAAATCTTTCCCCAAATGCATTGTCATTGAAATAATCATCGCTAGAGCTTGGATTTGGCATGGGATAACTAGCACTCAAATCGCCCCACTTTTCCGGCGATTTGTTCCCTAGATCCAGTTATAAAAACCGGCGGAATCGTAGTTCCACCCCATTTACTGCAGAACTATGCCATGGAACTGTGCCCCTAGGGGTTTTGGCCCATTTTAAGACGACCCAGATCGTTGAAATTCCAAAAAAAATAATGAGAAGGGGTGGAACTGTGCCTTGCAGGAAAAAAATTTCGTCGCCGACAGGGGGCGATTTCAGTGCCAATTATCACACACCCTTGGATTTTACTGCAATTTTGTTCAAATCATAAACTCATACACATGGGAATGACTTCATGCTATAATCATTATTTTTAACAGATAATCATTAACTCGATAAGAAGGTCCAATAGATGTGGTTAATCATGCCAAGCGATATTAATTTGGGGCCCTCCATTCGAAATATTACTCCAATGTTATGATTTGAATCCAAGTAAAACGAGCCCTCATATTGTCGTAAGAAGGGGCCAATCCCCAAGATGCACAGTGGCCCAATATGGCTTCGTTTATACCTTAAAACTATAACACAACCTGCGAAAGTGATAAGAATGAAATAATTTCAATCCCATAGGCTATGTCAATCATTGGAGCAAGATTTTCCAAGTTATTCAAATTTTTTTTCACTTTGGAAGATTGCTCGCCCTCTAATCCTTTTCTCATCTCTAATATTCTTTTAATGGGAAAATGAACTCTAACGTGGGATAAAAAATTACGAGGTGGATATAACAAGAATTTAACTAGTTTAGCTCTCTTCAAAATGCATAACGGCCCCGGCCCCAGCCTCGGCCCTTGGTCCTTTTTTCCATCCCACACATTGACAGAGAACTATTAATGGCCGTGGCTCATAGCTTTGGGAGATTTATAGCTTGGGAAGTTTGTTTGTTTAATTTTATTTATGAACCTATTTGTTTATGCTTTCTGGTTATTTGCATGGATCTTGATTATGGATATGATGATTCACAAGAGAATTTTATGTCTTACCGACAAACCAAACTCCAAACCAAGGCTATCCAGAGCATTTCATCAGAAGAAGAGATGATTGAAGAAAAGAAAGAGTCAATCCCAATGTTGCAATATGATGACACTAAAAGTGACATGAAAGTAGAACTAGGGTACCGTTGGGGGCAAATGTATCAATTATTCAAAATGGAAGAGTATCGCGGTCTCATTGTAGAAGACATGGAGGACCTACCTATATATTAGAACATCAAAAGATCTAGTCTGCATAAGGTAGCAGTAAGATCTGAATTCTTCCCCTGTACTGAAGTGATGGGGAGGTTACTTCCAAATGTGGGTATTAGCAATAGGACCATCAAGAATTCTGCCAACGAAGTTATTGCTTCTTTTCATCCACCCACATTGAACAATTACTATAAGTTTCTAGTATCAGAGGTAAAATTGACCCTCGAATGGATTGCCACACTCAAGGTCAATTATATGGCGTTTCTAAGACAATCTTGGGTGAAAGGTAAGAAATTACAAGCAAGGGATGGGGATCTTTATCAAATTCAGTTGTTTGTTTGCGCAGATATACTTCGACCCAGATTGACTCAACTAATCACCAACAAACCCCAAGATATCGGCCCTTTTGCATCACCTGCAAAGCATGCGAAGTCTCACCCGAGGTATCAATGGGAACTGCAGGAACCAGACTTCTGCAGTAGCGAAGGGGTGCGACAAAACTCTACCAAACATAGCATCCTAAAGCTTCGACAAATCATACAAATTCCATACATAACACTTAACTAACGATGACATATATTCGTTAACTATGGAATATCCATATCATTCATAAACTTCCACATTAAACAACATTTATTCATTATTATGCAGTATGCAACGACATAATACAACACATCATAGCATCATTCACACATATTGAATAAAATGATTTTACGTGGAAACCCAAGTGGGAGAAAACCATGGAAGCACTTTTCTTCTATTCATGAGTCGTAGTTAATAAGCACTTCATGTCTGCATATACAGCTTACAGACCTCCCTTCTTGCTCTATTACAATGTATCTGTGCACACAGCTTGTATATCTTTCCTTCTCATTAGACTCTCTCTTTTTCAACATAAAATATTATATTCGACATAAGACCCAAAACTCTTATGATTCACTTCTAGGTATCAAAAAGACTAAGACGCCCAAAAATCCCAACCCATTACATATTTATAGGGCACACACATCCTGCCCCGCTCCCACTACTTGACTACTCAACTACTCAACTCATTAATGTATGTGGACACAAAATAATAACTAACTTAAAAAACTTTTCCCTTGACATATTCAAAACTCCCATCTTCCTCGATTCTCAGTCGCTATGCCAAAGTCAACCCTACTTCGTCGGACCACTTCGCTTTACCTTGTTCACACCAAAACTGCTTCAAAAAGATACCAAATCTTTTCCCGGCCCAACAGGCCCTCAACACTCACATGTGGCTCATCCCGAGCCACTTCAAGGTTGCACTGTAGGTGACTTTGACTTCAACGGGAAATTTGCATACTTCTACTTTACTTCTTCAACAGTCTGCTTCATCTTGTCTCTATGTCGGCACACTTCTTGTACCAATTCTCCAGTAAGATGTGCTTTAGCTTGCAGCTCACTCCATTCCATTGTTTTCTAAACTTCACTATTCGCTCCATTGATGACTTCCAAGACACATTCTGCTTCACTCTAAATTTCTTCAACTTTCTTCAAGGTTGCGCTGCAGGTGTCTTTGACTTCGACAGGAAATCTGCATAATTCTGCTTTACATCTTCAACGATCTGTTGCATCTTGTATCTATGTTACCACACTTCTTGTACCAATTCTCCAATAAGATGTGCTTGAGCTTGCAGCTCACTCCATTCCACTATTTTTTGAACTGCACTATTTGCTCCACTGATGACTTCCAAGGCGCATTCTGCTTCGCTTCTACTGCTCAATCCTTAGCCGATTGAATTCATTTTGCAATAGTTTGTTTTCTGCAACCTTTACCATCTTTTCTATAGGTGACAGAGTCTTGAGCTGACTCTTTAAGCTTGATATCTTATTATGTGTCTCTTACAACCTGCTATTAATATATGGTAGGTCTGCATCATCCAGTAGTGCTTCCCATGCATGTGTAGCATCCTCAAATAGCTTGACACATTTGCCTTTGAAACCCTTGATTGATTTGATGGCTTCAGTTACATCCTCATTGCGTTGCGCAGTAACTTATGTTGGGGTACTAGGCACTAATTTCGCTTCCATTTCCACAATATTCTCTTGAAACCCCAAAATGGCTCCACCTAGCCACATCATATTTTCCTTAATAGCCATGTCTTCAGCTATATCTGCTTCTGGTACTACGCGGCAGGATACCGTGACAACATTTTGTAACTGCTCCTTTTCTTTAGCAATATCTTCATGCTCCTTCTGCAATTGTGCATATTCCTCCTACAATTGTGCATATTCCTCCTACGAAGTGTTATGTGTTTTCTTCACGTACCTTTATCTCTTCCATGACATTTTGTTGAATGTTCTGTAGCATAAACATATGTAGCATAGATAGCTTTAAATCTATATATCTCAATTGATGAGCATGCTCCTACAATCTTGTTTCACCAAAATTTAGTGCTCGTGGCAGTAATTGCACTGCCCTACCCATTGTAGCAGTGGATGCCCGGGGAACCCCGTCTCCATTTGACCTTCCCTCCTTTTACTGAGCAGCTCCAGACTGAATTGGAGCAATTTGGAGTCCCTAAATAGCTCATCGGAGTCCAACAAGCTAATCCGTCACTCCTCCAAACAACTGCAAAGTCTTTTCTTCATCCAAATTTGATGTTTCCTTTGCTACTTCCGTCATTATATCATAGAGGATATTGATATCATCCTCAGTTAGTGCCATTACATCTTTTTACTTTCCTACCTTTGACTTCTTTATCTATGGGCCTACGTCACACTTGATGCTTTCCTTTTTCACCGGGACTTGGGACTGTCTTTGTTGCGCTTGATTCTCGGCCTTCGTCCTATGAATTTTCTTGGTCATGGATGTTACCCCCAATGCTTCCAGTAGGATGGGAGTCCCTATCTTCACCATGAGCTCCATTTTGAGTCAGGGCCGAGGTCCCTCCCTGTCCTAGATCCTACTGCGACACATCTATGGATATTTGTTCAGCTTCAATAGGAACTTTCCACTCCAAGGTCCATTCATCAGTGATGTTGAGGACATATTGTTCAGACAGATTGTAACTAGTCACCAACCACTGCTTATCCAGTTCATGCCTTGTTTGCACATACATATGATGAGGTCCTACCTTGAATCTAATAACCCCTCTAAACCTAGAAACCACCTGGGCCTCTATGCGCAGGATAATTGGAACATTGCGTCGGAGTGCTTCTTTATGCAAGTAGAATTCAATATTGTTGTCGATTTGCCTCTTAGTATTGTCATTGTACCATATATTGGCATACCTCGCAGCCAAACATTGACCACTTCGACTATCCATTGCCTGATACTCCTATGGTTCTACCCAAGCGAGAAATGAAATTAAAATGATAAGCCATGAATAATGAAATGGATTACCTTTGTCCAATGCATCTTGACAATCGATGAGGAACTTGTTCAAGAGAAAAGTAGCCCAGTTCATCTGCACACCCTGCAACCATTACTCTTCCTACTGTAGTGACCGTAGCAGGTACTTGGTTTGGACAACACTTCCTCAGTACTTTGTTGGCTAATGCTTTCTTTGCGAAGTGCACACCTTGGTCATTGATAAAGGCTATCGCATAACTCCTCGTATCCTTCATTGAGTTGTATTTGGCCTTCTTCATGTTCGCAAGCTCTCTCTCTTTTTCTTTTCCCACAAAGAATGTGGCAGGGTCGACCCCCACTTTCGGCAAGCCTGTGATTTGTGCAATCAAGTCAGAGTCAATGGAAATTTTCTTGTCCAACCATAAAAATCCACCATGCACACATAGTAACAATTGCTTAACACATGCATTCACTTCGGCGGTCCTTCCAAAATGGGGTGTATCAAGCAGCGACAGAACACCCGATCACTGCAATCCTAGAGCCCATGGCATATGATTGAGAAAAGTTGTTTGAGTTCCTGGAAGTAATATCACTTGCATATACTTTATCGGAGAAAACTTTGGGAATTTTTGAAGGTCATGGTTCGCATAGGATAACTTCGCAATCTTACCCATCATATCCCCTTGAATAATGACACCTTTCGGTATCGCAGGAAGTACGGGTACATACTTGGCAGTCTTCCCCAATTTGACTGATTTTTCATTTAGCTTCCTAGGTGACACATATTGTGGAATCAAGGAGGCAGACCCAGACCCTAATGCTTCCTTCTCATTCTTCATCCTGAACTTGTTTCTACAACTGCTGAGCGGGTTGATGACCTTTTCTTCTTTAGCGGCTCAACCGAAACTTGCGACGACATGATTTCGATTTGTTCTTGTGTAATTGGAATGTTGCTTCTACTGCGACCTATTCAATGGATACTTTCTCAACACTTACTTCAGACAAATCCACCTGCATTGCTACATATCTATGCTCTTAGCTCTTCAACACTCTAACGCTCTGGGTGATAGCTCTCTCAATTCGCTTAATTGTTTAGGAAACAATGACTCCAATTCCCGACCTAGTAGGATTTTAAATCCTACTTCAACCTGTATTTTAAATGTTGCTCCCAATATTTAGTTAATCAAACCAAATCCTCTACAATAATTACCTTTTTCGGTGGCAAATATGTTCACACAAGCTGGTCTTTTTGACATTTATTGCTAGATTCCCCACTAACGCCATCACTTTGTGTGCCATAAATGTAACAATTAATGAGCATTCGGGCCGCTTTGACATACATAAATTCGACAGAGATCTAACTATGTACAAACACCTACTATGACAAAAACAAACTTCGACACAGACTAAACTTCGACACAACCTAGACTTCAACACATAAATAAGTTGGGGTTTCCTTCTTTTTCCCCCCATATTTACATGCATGCTCAGTGTAGGAATGCAGGGTTGTCCTTGTAAGGTTCAGCTAAATTCCATTAACTAAACCCTTTAGGGCCTCCCCATTTAGTTTTTGCAATTGTACAACACCTCCTTATGTCACATAATTAATCACATAGGGTCCCAACCAATGCATTCTTAACTTACCAGGATGTTTAAAGAACTTATTGTCATATAGGAGTACTAGATCTCCGTGTTGAAACTGCTTCTTTGTGATGTTGATATCATTTCATGTCTTCTCTTGTTCTTTTTGGACTTTCCGTTGGAATCCCACGATAAATTTGTCTTCTTCCAATTGAAGCAACTGCGACAACCTTTCTTCGATAGCACCTGTGTCTAACATACCTATGAAGGTAGCGACCCTAAAACTTGGCACAATGTATTTGATTGGAATAATGCCTTCTTGACCATAGACCAACATGGATGGTGTCTAACTCGTCAACTTCTTGCAAGTTTTCCTATATGCCCATAAAACTACAGGGATCCTTAGATCCCAATCGTCGAGGTTCACATTACAGACCTTTGTCAAAGCATGTTCTTGTATTTTGTTGAAAGCTTCAACAGTCCCATTAGTTTGTGGATGGTAGATAGTACTCTTCCAATGATAAATTTGGAACACTTGGGTAAGTACCTCAATAGTCTTATTAACAAATTAAGATCCTTGATCACTCAACAAAACTCGAGGGCAGCCAAATCTAGTAACTACATTCTAATACAGGAACTTCATAGTGGTTGTATCACTACAGTCCTTCACCGGTTCATCTTAAACCCATCTAGTCAAGTAATATGTTGGAATAATGATGTAACGTGCCCCTATTCACTTTGTAGGTGGGTTAATTGGTCCCACAAAATCAACATACCATTTCTCAAAAGATTGCAAAGTTACCTATGGCACTGATGGAACCTCATCCCTCCTGGATGGTTTCCCTGCTCTCTGATAAACATTGCAAGATCTGCAATTTTCCTTAGCATATTTATGGAGTGTAGGCCACCATATCCCTGCTCTGAGTATCTTTTGTGTTGTATCATTTCATGCGCAGTGGCCTCCCACAACACCTTCATGAGCTTCAACCAAAATCATTGGTCGCTTGTGCTTCATAACACAATGTCTTAATACTTCATCCAGTCCCAGCTTGTATAATTTACCTGCTATCACTTGATAATCTGCCGCCCTGACAACCAAGTGCTTCTTTTGATTGATAGATAACCCTATGGGTGCCATACCTGTGGTTAAAAATTTTACAATGTATTCAAAGTATTCATCCACCATTCTGATCGAAAACAGTTGTGCATCTGGAAGGTTGTCATCCAGTTTATCTGGTTCTTCCCCTATTTCTAACCTCAAAATATGGCCAGGTCCCACATTTAGCCTTCCTAGTTTAACTATAATTTCAAAATCATACTCCTGGAAAAGTAAGAACCACCTACAAAGTCCCCCCCAGCACTGGCTTGTTGACCAGGTATCTCAAAGCAGAATGATCTGTAAAAATTTTAAAATGACCCCTTAACAAATAATGCCTGAAATTTTGTAGTGCATAAACCATAGCTAATCCTTCTCTTTCTATCGTAGTATAATTTATTTCTGTAGTAGATAACTTTCTGCTAGCAAATACAATAGGATGATCAATGGATCCCTCGCCTGTTTGAGCTAGAACTTCCCCCAATGCAATGAATGAAGCATCAACATGAACATGAAACTCTTTTCTCCAGTCAGGAAACACTACAACCAACATTGTCACCATCTTCTCCTTCAATGTGTCAAGGCGCTGCTAACACTCCTCATTCCATTGAAACTTAGTATCCTTCTTCATCAACTTCTCCATTGGTGTTGTGATATGTGCATATCCTTTTATAAAGTTTCTATAATACCATGTATGGCCCAAAGTTGTTCTAAGTTGTTGAACTGATGTTGGTGGTGGAAAATCTACTATAATGGCGATCTTTGCAGGATCCATCAATAGCCCATGTTTACAAACCACATGACCCAACAATATACCAAATGGAGCACAAAAAATACACTTCTTTAAGTTTAGTGATATTTGGTACTGTCTACAGCGGTCCAACATCAATTTGAGGTTCTCAATATGATTCTTCAACAGCCCATAGATGGTCCAATCATTGAAGTATACCTCCATAAATTTATGGGTGAACTCTTTAAATGTTGTGACCGCAACCCGAGAAAAAATAGCTAGCACATTCTTTAGATTGAAGGGCATCACTATATACTGATAGCAACCACATTATCGCAAATATGGTCTTGTGTCGATCCTCCTCAACGATTTTGATTTGATGACACCCAAAAAATCCATCCGTGAATGAGTAAGCCTTTGGACACCCACATTCTCTAGTACTTCATCTGTAAAAAGCGTCGGGAACATATCATGTAGCAAAGCATCATTCAGCTTCCTCAAATCTACACAAATCTGAATTTCACCAGTCTTTTTATCTTGGACCACCATTGGGCTAATCCATTCTGACTCTTCGACAAGCTCAATAATTCATGCATATAGCATCCTGTCGAGATCCGCTCTTACCTTTTCTTTCTATCTTGGATTCAATCTATATGGGCGGTGTTTGATAGGTTTCCCATCATGCTTTAGTGGGATTTTCATCTCTCTCGGATCACCAGAAATGCCTTTCATTTCTGAGAACTTAGTAGGAAATAAATCTTGATATTCATGCAATAGGTCAGTAAGCTTACCTACAGTCTCGCCATCCATTAGTCCCCAATATTAGCAAATTTTGGATTTTCAGCTGAGCTGATATTTACCTTCGTTGTCTTCAACAACTGCAAATATTTATCAAATGTGATCTCGGAACCCTCCAGATCTTGAGTTCCTTTTGTTTCTGGAATGTGCAAATCTCTCGAATCATCGTTCGTGTCTCCCATAATATTGTAACACTCCATCACATTCCCGAGTGTCACAGTCCATTGTGGTAGAGTAGGTAATTTCACAGGCACTTATTCATAAATTTTGGTCTTAATAATCTGCAAAGTTGCATCCACTGCGGGTTCTCATCTTCATAGATGAACGTTTTCCTAAAATTCATGGACATACCATCCCATTCTGTTGTGCCTTGTCTCAGTTCCAATGTTGTATACCAACTCCAGGGTATAGTATCCAGGGTATGGATAAAAATATGGACCCACTCTTGCTTAGGTACATGTTCTTATTCTTTAGCACATGATGCTAAGTGTTCATAAGGACTACTTAATCCAGTATAATTTTCTTTATTATAATAGGTTCCTTCTCCAAATATGAGTTCTAGTTCGCTCTACACTATGACCAACCCTATATCCTTTCTTTATGGGTATCCCACCACCTGGACGAAATAGCTTTTAATGCTACATATAGAGCTAATATTCTTTGCTATTCAAGTACCTTGATTTCAAAATCAGAAATGAAGACATCCAAACTAGGAAACTTTTCATAAGTAGGTAGATCACATACCTCTTTTCCAACCCAGTGAAGTGACTTTGTAACACAGGCACACCTCCTCATGGACACTTCATGCATCCTATTCTACCAATTTTCCATATCTTCCCCAAAGTCGTATGAACACGATCTAACGCTTCGCCAACTCAGGGTACCATCTCCTATTGGATTGACATAATCATCCATTCTCGAAGTAAATTTATAAATATTTTTTGAGTCTTCGGCATTATATTCTTCACGGACATGTTTGACATACCTCGGACCCTCCAAAGGATCCAAAGGTGCGACAACTCTGATATCCCCTCCTTCAAATGTCATCAACCTTTTCTTCATATTTATGATAGTATGGTTTTCAATTGCCTAATCGATACCAAGTAGTGCACGGTATGGATTAGTATCATCCATTATCTCTATAACTTCAAAATTAGCATAGCTTCACAATTCATCTACTTCGACAGGGACACCCACCATTCTTCCAAATGGTATTACTTTCTACTGATTGGCTAATGTTAACTGGACTGGTGACCATACTAACTTGGGTTTTCCCATAGCTTTGCATGTATGTTTAGTAATAACATTCACATTTGACCCAATATCTAAAATAATTAAATCCATGTCGAAGTCCCCAATTTGTGCACTAAGTCGCAATTCCCTTCTTGTTCTTACCTTTTTTTGCAAATTATTTAGAGCCCTTTCCTAAAGAGGTTCTCTTTCTGATTCAATTAAACTTTGTATCTCTCTTAAGGTAGTTTCATCTTTAACTAGGTCTAGGCAACTTTTTAGGAAATTTTTCAGTGCAGTTACCTTTCCTGGACTTCTCTTTGGAGTTGACCGGTCAAAGCACGGTGGCATATCATATACATGAACCTCGTCGAAGACCGGTGCAAACGTTGAAGGTCCCTTATGTGTCATAGTAAACTATTTCCTTACATCCACAAAATTATATTTTTCCTTCTGGACATCAAATGGTATTGTTCGTTGCATGGATGGCATGATTATAGGGTTACGTGAATCAACACATACTTCTCTATCATCTCATGTCGCAACACCCCCTCTTGTAACAATAGCGAGAATTGGCTACTCCTATCTCGGCTCAACGGAGATATTTTGAGCATTATGGTTCTAGTTTTGATTTCATTTTGCTTGCCATTTTTCTATAAGTTGTGGACAATCTTCAATAGTGTGATCTAATGCTCTACAATAGGTACATGTCGAACATTGGTTCAGGAAATCTCTCGTAAAATGTCCTGGTTGTCCATAGTTATAACAGATGATCTAACATCTACCTCGACCAAATCCTCCTCGTCCTCATATTTGGAAGCCACCCCTCTGTTGATTGATATGTGCACTACTCCCTTCACCTTGTTCCTCCCCTTACATTCTATAGGCATCAATTGTTCGTTCTGTGAGTAATTGATATGCTCAACACTCTTTTTCGTCATGACCACTCATCTACAAAATTTGCGAAATAGATTTTCAGGGGGTACTTACTATTTTCTACAATAGGTAGGATTCCTGCGGTCGATGTCCTCTAGTATGGCATATTCCACACCAAATTCCAGCTCCACGATTCAACGGTTTAGGAGCTCCGACGGATATATATTTCTGAAAAGTTATACATTGGTCCTTAGAATGACCTTCCTCTTTGCACCTGGTACATCAAACTTCTTCCCTTTTGTCTTTTCCTTTCATGATGTCTTGGATTTGTAATGATAATTTTTCCAGCTACGACTAGATCTGAGCCAAACCCACTTCAGTTTCTCCAATAGGTGATGCTTCTAGTTCCATGGCCAATTCAAGGGCCTCAGTCTCCGACGCAATCTTCCATTGCATTAGTGGAACTCATATATGTGGTAACATAGTGGCTATAAACCATTCCTTTTGTTGAACATATGTCATATGCAAGCTTACATGAGCCATCAGTGTCTTGAACCTCTGGTCGAAGTCCCAAACAAACTATGTTGTTAATTGCTTAATCTCTTTTAACTACGTAGTGCACTACGACTCAGATTTTGGGTTCTTGAATTCATCCTTTAATGCATACCTAATCTCTGCTAAGGTCTTTTGTGGTTTTCCAGTAGGTACTTTGAAAAACTTCATGAACCAATCTAAAGCACAACCTCGAAAAGTCGTAATTAGTTGTGCTCTTTTTACATTGTCAACTTGCACTTGCTTAACAGTCTAAACAACATTACACAAAAACCAATGTTGTTTGGGATCCTCTAACCCATTCCCATGAAAAATTGGCAACTTCATATCATCCCCGGCCATCCTACTTCTAGGGGGTACTAACTGACTCGGCACTAAATGAGCAACACTTGGAATTTTTCTACTAGTTGATGTACTTTCCGACTACCACTACTATTACATGCTTATATAAACTGCGATGAAATAGTATCTCTTACCTTAGTCTCTAGAGATGCACCCGAGGTTGTGGGTATGTCGCATCTTTGGGCCTGAGATAGATTGATAGGTTCTTCTTGTGAGATGGGCTAGCGGTCTTCCTCTTCATCCTCTTTTGTATTGTAAGACTCCTCTTGGAGCTATGGTACCGGTTCGTAGTTTCCTCCCTTGGTCACGCTGCAACCTTCTCTACTTGACACAGTTCTCCTTCTCTTGCTCGACCCGAATCTTCTCCCACTTTGTAGTAGAGCACGCTTTTCATCTGTCTCGTTGTCTCATTCCCTTTTCATGTCAGCGCATTCCTTACAACATACACCCTGACCATCCCCTACCAACATCCCGAATAATCGCACACAAATATATTACACATCAGATTCCATCCTCATGACCCCTTTTTCGCAAAGTAGAATTTGAATCGACAAGTTTAAAGACCTTAAGTACTTACCTCAGTGTCCTTGGAAGAAATCTCATTCAGCAACACTGTATGATTTTAATGTGTCTACAACAAACTCCATAATATATCCTTCCAATATACTATCCAACCAATAATCAACAGCACGAGATATCTTATTGTTAACACTTTTAAGAGTATGGACTAGCTCAAGTGTCCAAACCGTAGGCTCGCCCCCTTAAAAGCACCTCTTCTACAAGGTTAACCTCGCCAACCGTTTAGTTAATATAACAGGAAATTCTCCAAATAACACCTCATGGATGTCCAAGAAAACATAATTACCTAGCCACATTTCTCCATCAAGACGTGGATCTTTGTTCTGGTCTTCAACAAGCTCTCTCAACTTCCTATTGATCCAGTCATGAATTTCAGGCTTAGTTGGATGCCACATCCCCCTTCGACACAGATCATGGTCTTGGAAACAGAACCATTTGTTGGCGCATATCTACTTCGACCTAGGTTCACTCAACTAATCACCAACAAACCCCAAGATATCGACCCTTTCAACATCACTTGCAAAGTAGGCGAAGTGTCACCCGAGGTATCAATGGGAACTACAAGAACCATATTTTTGTAGTAACTAAGGGGTGCGACAAAACTCTACTAAACATAGTATCCTAGAGCTTCAATAGATCATACAGATTCCATACATAGCACTTAACTAACCACAACATATATTAGTTAACTATACAGTATCCATATCATTCATAAATTTCCACATTAAACAACATTTATTCATTATTATGTAGTATGCAACGACATAACACAACACATCATAGCATCATTCACACATATTGGAGCGCTTTATTCTATTCACGAGTCGTTGTAAATAAGCACTTCATGTCTACATGTACAACTTACAGACCTATCTTCTTGCTCTATAACAATGGATCTGCACACAACCTACAGATCTTTCCTTCTCATGCGACTCTCTCTTTTTCAACATACAATATTATCTTCGATATAAGACCCAAAACTCTTATGATTCACTTCTAAGTACCAAAAAGACTAAGACACCCAAAAATCACAACCCGTTACATATTTTTAGGGCGCACACAGCCTGCCCCGCTCCCACTACTCGTCTACTCAACTCATTAATGTATGTGGACACAAAATCCTAACTAACTTAACCAAATCTGCCCTTGACATATTCAAAACTCCTATCTTCCTTGTTTCTTGGCCGCTAAGTTGGAGTTGACCCTGCTTCGTTGGACCACTTCACTTTACCCTGTTCACACCAAAACTGCTTCAAAAATATACCAAATATTTTCCCGGCCCAACATTGTTAAGGCTTCCCTTTAGGATCTCTGCAACACCCTTGTGTAGATTTTATGGTGGACAAGATGTAGCACACTTTCGCATAGGATGGTTACATTTGTTCTATCATGTTACCTTACTAGGCACAAAGTTCAACTAGGAAGCCATCCTTTCATCAAACATGCTAGATGTGGTCCTAAAAGTGTAGGTCAATTTGGCTAGGCAACAATTTGAATTTCACATGTCCTCCTATTTGCTAGACATAGTATGTGACATGAATAGTTTCCTTGGTATGGAATGGAGATGGACACTCGCAGAACCTTTAGTGCACGTGTCCTATCAAGTATTATGGGAGTAGAAATATGTCAACTAATATAAGAAGATATGTGAAGAAACCATCTTTCCATTATACGTACTAATATATAAACAAACATCCAAATGCATCTCAGATAAGGCCATCGATGAGGTGACAAAGTTAGGAGACTAGTTCTTAATGGAAGAAGGCACTTATTTTTGTGTCTATAGGGGTTCACAAGCACCTTATATAATGCCCAAGTATGTCATAGACCATATAGTTTTGAAAGAGTAGTGAAACAAACATTCATTAACGAAATTGGAGCAGCTCTAGCCAAAGCCAAGAAGGCTTCATGGCCACCTTTGCCCATAGTCATAGGAGCTTACAAGATGACTCGGTTCAAGGGTGCAAAAGAATTGACAAAAGATCTAATTTTGTTCCATTTCAGTGAAGAGAATTTAGAAGGAATGAAAACAAGAAGAAGGTGCTAAATCATTGCTCAATTGTGGGATATAACTAGCCTATACAACTGAATTCTTTGTAGAGGAAAAGATCTTTAGATGGGCCAAAACCCTTAGAACTAGCTAAAGAAATAAGAATGGAAAAGGCTCTGCCACGGAAAATATGTTATTGAGAAAGGAAATAAAGGAAGGCATGTTGAGGTAGATGCCAATAAGGAACAAGATTGAAAAGAAGAAGAGGCCCAGAAAAGAGCTCAAGACAAAATACAAGAGGCTTTGAAACATATAGAAGAAGCACAGAGGAAAATAGATGAATACCTTAAGAGAAACGTTGACGAATAAAGTAGAGTGGAAGCACATCGGAGAGAACAAGAGGAGAGAGCATAAGAAAAGGCTTAGAGAAAGAGGGAACAAGAAGAGAAAGAGCAGCAAGAGAAAGAAAAGCTAATAGAAATCTAGAGGAAGGCTGAAGAGGGACAGAAACAGTAGGAAGAAGTTCAAGACAACAGTACACAAGATATGGATGTAGAAATACTTGCCACAGGTACAAATGTACCACTCACCGGTGGACACTTCTCGTTGCAGGAATTGGGTATAGGCCTGTATAAACCCTCTAAGGAATATTTTGTAGCCCAATTGAGTTCCTTCATTTTTTATAATAGAAGCAACAAATCATTCAAATAACTCCCAAGAAATTGAAGTTGTCGGCACAACCAAAAATGCAGATAACTATTGAAACACCAATGTTCAAAAGTACATATTAGGTGTCCTCTCTTGTAGCCTCAACAAACGTTGCTACTGCCATGGCTACTAAGTTCAACATACAAAAGTTAAATGATGATCTAGCAAGGGCACGAAGAAAGATGAGCCTTCTAGAAGATCAAATATTCGAAGCTCAAAGAGAGGTAGTGGAATTACAACATGAGTATGATGGAGTACTCACTAAAAAGGAAACATTAGCGGCTCAAGTGGAGAGCTTGTCAGATGAAAAAGAAGCATTGGATGCTCAAGTAGAAAGCTTGGAGAATGAAAAGGGGAAATCAATAGTCCAAGTAGAAAGCTCGCACAAGGAAAAATATGTGTTAGCATTGGAAGCATAAAGTTCTAAAAGTGAGAAAAGCAATCTAGTAGAATTTCATATGTGTGCTACCTCACTACAACGGAATTTCTTTCACATGCAGGAACGAGTTACATAACACATTAAGGAATTGTAGAATATCACAGTGAGATTAAAAGTTGTAATTGAAGAAGCCAAAAAAGAGGATAGTGAGATTGACATGAATAAGCTAAATTTGGACTGCATAATGACTTGGCAACAACAGGTAACTTAGACACCCTCAAACCCACCCAGGAGGAATCTTTAGGAAACTCGGCTTAATCATGCCACCAACGCCAATTTTAGGAAATCTAGACCATCTTTACAAAAGGAAGTTAAGGATGTGAAAGGACTATTAGAGAAATGTGAAAGGATGCATCTGTGGGTAGCTAAGGTAATGGAAAGATACCAAATCCCATCTCTAGGCACCATCGGTGATCCCATGCCTAAAGAACAGAGAATAGTTGACTTAATAAAGACAAAGGATGACAGGGATGCGATCATCAAGGGTATTCCATAGGCCACCTCCCACGCATTGGAAATCAATGTCTAAGTTCCTACTCGCGAGTAATATTTGATGGATGCATGCAATACATCATTTACTAGAGGGATGCCTAGTTAAGATGAGGAATCAATGACACATGAAGTTTCTTTAAGGATTATTATACCATAGCAACTAAACATTATCATGTATTATTTTGAATTGTGGGACTCATTTATGAGGTCGAAAGGAATTACTCCTCCTTGAAATAATGTAAGATGTAATTTATTTTGTTTCTTTTTGGAGAAAAGTGAGACTCAAAAAAGTCAAATCAATGAGGGCCTTAAAATTCATAATCGACAAAAAGGGATTTGAAGAGTCTCTAAGGAGTTACTTTGTAAATGTTATAAAGCAAAGTTGGGAGAAGAGGAAGGAGACTTTTGGCTTTTGGCTTTTGCTCACCCATTTTTGTAAACTAACTATTTCTTGCTTAATGAGAAGGAGAAGTCTATGGGCTGGAGATTTTGGCACAAGAATATTTTTGTCACGTGGATGAATGTTTCTGAACTATTTCATGCTTTGTCTCATGTGGATATGAAGTAAGATTGTTTGATATTTCTGAATGGACTTTTCTTATGGTTTTTTGTTTATTGTTGCATATATGATATTTATGTTCTATATTGTGCTTTCTACAAGCAGTGGAGTTTGAATGATATAAATACCAGGATTGTTCCAGTGTTTATGTTTCATTATGTTTATTGTTTAAATGATTCTAAAAACAACTACTTGAATTTAGGATATGGATGCTCAATGGTAATTTACTGCTCAACCTTTTATATTCACACCTAGATAGGATAGGTTAGTTTTAGTTAGAAAAATACATTTAGAGTAGCTCATTATGCATTTCATTCCTTAACAAAATAAAAGCCTAAATGGTGGATCGCGCTGCAACCAGTGAAACCCTAAAAACAGTGAATGGTAGTTGGGCCAAAATATGGACAAGTTCCCTATTTCAAACGGTTTAAGGTATAATTGCGACTTTCTACCAGGTAGAACCCCTTGTTGTCAATGCAAGGAAATTTCTAAGTGTCAACAAGTCCTTAATTTTGTTTCCATTGATTCCTGTCTTCATTTCTCTTTCTCCTTTATTTCCCAATCCCTAATTGTGAGGATCGCTTCCTCATAGACTTCCTTTTGTGATTCAAAATTCATATTCCCCCATATCAAATTGCTTTCTATTGTATGTATCCTTATGGTCTTTATCTGGTTGTAGCCAAGGATTCTTTCACCCTTGGCTCTCTCTTAACTTGTATCATTTAGTAGCATCTTTCCTTAAGGTCCTTTAATGTCTTTGAACGTTGTTTACTATCACTGTTACTTGGTCCATAACTCAAACATGCTATGACTCCTGGGATGGTGAAATTGTAAATTATGTTGTGTGAACCCATGCACCACAAGCATATAATTTTCATTCTATTCTCCCTCTAAGCAATGTTTAGACATTGGGGTTAGTCTATGCCTATGCCTTGTATATGCTTTGATCATGACATTGTTTGAATCCATGATTTTATAATGTTCCCTTATTGTTCTCCATTGGGAACCTGGTTTGTAGGGTCCTTGTTGGTTACTTGTATTCTTGTAGCAATTTTTCGGTGAATGTTCTGACATGTTATGGGTTTGGCCTAGATAAAATATGGTCATTTTCCTTTACTCTATATCTTCCATCTGGTTTTCCTTAGATCTTCAATCTTGTGTTATCTTGGGGATTATGTTATTTTGATTATCTCATCCTCTTTAGCTTTGCCTCTAACTTCTCTATTATTTCATCATGTTCTTCGTTCTCGTTCTTTGTTTGTGTGTTATTTGTGAGTACTTTCCATCTAATTCGTTGCATGCACTATGTTCTTGTAACGCTTTGGTCGGTTGTCCTTACATGCATTTGAATTATATTGAGTAACCCTATGATGAACCAATCTATTTTCTATGCTTTTAATACATCATACCCAAGTCGTTCAATTAATCCTTTGAGTCGAGCATCATAGAGGACAACACTATCCCCTTCATCTATTTCATCTCCCTAAGTTATGCAAATGTCGATGATTTTTCATTTGGGTATGCATATATGTCTATACAATTTTCAAGGACCTATGGCCATGTGTTGAAAATGTGCTACTTCTCACAGTTAATATACCATGTTAAAATTGGTGCCCTCAATGAGCTCTTGAAAATGGACCATTTCCTTGCCAGATTAACTTTGCATTTGCTTTCCATGGCGATTATAGAAAATCATGTGATTGTCTCCATTTGTGGATCCATCAAATAATGGCACTTTTGAAATGTTGATTTGTGTTTTGGTTGTAGCCTTATTTGCTACATCAAAGGCTTTATTATGAGGTCTCTCATGTCTATCTTTCCCGTTGATTCTTTTATGTAAGGTTTTTGATACTCTTCGAAAGATACTCCATGTTCTAGTTGAATTATTTCAATGGGTTGGTTTTTCCAGGCTTGTCGCCTCTCTTTGTTGTGTTACTTCCTTGTTTTGTTTGGGTGTCCTTTGGGTTTGGTTGTGAGTTGGGGTTATCCTTAGTTATTCTTCATTGATATACGCTTCTTTTGTGGTGAAAACTATGTCATTTTCTCTTTTGTTCTCGATTTCCCCCCATCACTATATACTATCAGAGTCACTCGTCAAGACGACCTACCTTGATGTGCATAGTGGTATGATTTAATAGCTATAATGTAGAGTATTGATTCAAAATTCCACCCAAATGTCGACTCTAAATACAGTCTTCACTTTACCATAAATTGAGCATGTCATTAACATAACACAATCAATTCATCCATAAATCATCATAAACTCTGTACCATTTCATTAATCATTATTTTTTCTGCATAAAAAAGTAATGTATTTTCCATTCAACATAGGAAAAATCCTACACTAATGTGCTTACATATCTGAAGAAATCAAGGACATAGCCCCAGAAATTCTGAATCTGAAGAATTCTTGATCCTCTAAAGGGATCCTTACAGTAAAATGATCAGTATAACAAAATAGCTAAGCCAAAAGGCTTCAAGATCATACAAAATTGGTTATCAATACACAAAAAGCAACTAAGCCAAGTTGTTTTAAATTCAGACACTTCCATCGATCTCCATTGATCCATAGACCATCAATAATAATCCCTCCATGGGAGGAGTTACTTACGATAAGTTGTGCCTATCCTCAATGTCCCACGTGTTCAAGAACTCGAGGGAGAGGAGTCTGAAGAACCCATAAGCTTTTCCTTACCTGAGATATGACTTGTGGTAGAGTGCATCTCTGTAGAATATGTAGGAGGAAACCACACTATGGTATTTGAGACTCCACTAGGAGAAGCCAAAACAATTCCCACTCCACCCACCCCCGCCAATTGGGGTAATTCAAACTCTTTTGAAGAGGGACTACATGCCCTCTTACTAGGTTGGATCGGTGAGGGCACCATGGATGAACTCAATGCCATTCCAGTTGAAAACACTTGAGTTGGAGATTTAGAATGGAGCACCTCGACCTCAGCTTCCAGATTATCTTGACCTCAATCTCTAAAGGCCCTGAACCATTTCTCGAAGTCCACAATGCACATCACCCACCAACTCTTTTCTACCACAAACAATCATCATCGAAGACATGGGAGCAAAAAAAGGATATTGAGTCGGAACCGAGAATGTTGGAGACGACGAGGGTAGAGAGAGAATAAAGGAGATTGACTGAGAGAGATATCCCATCCCGTCGAATATGAGAGTGTTTTTTCTAGGGATCAATACCTCAACGTTGAGAGCAGGAGGAGTGGGTTTTACCTCCAAACCCGAGCCATCTGGAGAGCCTTCTTTGGACACCACCGCATGAGGAGCTGCATAGGCAGGCTCATCGTGCATTTCCCCAGATGAAGGGATATCCTCCTTAGGATGAGGGGGTTTGGACTGCACCTCCTTCCTCTTCTTGTAAGCATAATCCCATCTAGGGAAGTCTCGGAGGATATGTCTAGTAGCGTGGAAAAACCTGCACCAACATGGAATTTTCTCATAGTCCAATTTGATAGTTGCTCGAGACCCACCACATACCAAAGAGATTCAGTCAAGGAGCCCCTCACTTAAATCCATTAGTACCAGAATCCTAGGAACTCCATCGAGAGCTAGGGTTTCCTGGGTAATACGTTGGAAGTCTCTCATTTCATAGCCTATTAATTGTAGAACCTTTTCACAAACTAAAATAGGAGGAATACCCTGAAGGCACACCCACATGAGTTGCATATACTTGAACGCCACTACTGAATCAAATTGTTTCTTCCACACCAACAACACAAATCCAACATCACCGTAGCACTAGGGCCCATTTTCCAGCACAACATCTCTATCCAGTCTATTGAAAACAAAAGAGAAAAACCCTCTATTCAAGGGATAAATCTTTACTCTACTTGGGAAAATATTTCCCCGGACCTCACATAGCAATCGTCATAGATTTGGAATTGAAGGCTTTCAACCACAAAAGTATCCATACAACCCTCGATTTTGCATCAATTCAACAACTTCGATAACCCGTTCAAAAGGAAGGTCATACGGTTGACCACCTGCACAGATCTAAAAGCATCATTTGGGCTACCATGAATGAGTATGCACCTCCTCTAGTCTAGCAAAACCTTCCCCAAACATATTTCTAGTGGAGGCCACATCATTTTTCCCCCTGAAGGCTTGTTAGTGAAACCCTCACTTGAAACCATAAACACTCAATCACCATCACACTACTCTCACCATTACATTAATCATTACTCTTATAAGCATAAAATAAACACATCCCAACCAATGACACCAAAAATCACAGTGGAAAAAACCTCAAGATGAGTAAAGAAACCCACTCTCTATGATAATAAGACTTGTCTTAATCTAGTTAGATGTATTTTGATTCAATCCCTTGCAATTATAGTTCCTTTTGATAGCATAACAAATATCACTTACAAAGAAAAAATGAACACATCTACATATCCTCCTAACCAGTCACAAAAACATTCCACTGATTTGCTTAGGTTAATCCAATGTCAAAGGAAGCCCTCTTTGTGCTTGCCTTGTTTGATAAAGAGGTCCCTTTAGTCCTTGTTGGCAGGTTCTACCCCCAACAATCCACATATACCATTTATAATGCAATAATCAAGATATAGGGATTACACATTCCACTTCCAACTCTTTGTAAGCTTAAGTTGTAAATCTCCATGGTATTGATGACAAATCTACTCTCAACCAAGCATGGTCATGACTGTTTTTTGTGGTTGTTGACAAGTTCTCCAAGATGACAATTTTGGCACCCTATAATAAGATGATCATAAGGCATTACTAACTTCTTATTTTAACATGAATGGGTTTATTGTGGGTTTCCAAATGCCAATGTGTCATATTAGGACAATATATCCCTATATATTTTATGGTCCAAATTTGTTCCGTGATAATGCTTTTGAGCTTAATTTTCCACCCTACCTTCGCTTCCACCATGTTTCTTAATGTGGAGTTGTTTTGATTGTAATTTCCACCTATGTTGGACACATTAGAGGTGGGAGATAAAATGAAAGCCATGGGGTAAAACCCTAGTTAAACAACACCAACTATAATAAACTAGATCATGGACCTTAGGTTAAAGAGCACTTGACAACAAGATTTACAACTCTATTAGGTTGTTAAAGCATGGCAACTATTCCACCATTGCAATTACTTCACTAGGAACGAGATCTAATAAGAAATTTCCTACATGGTTGAAGAAGTTGACATAATGGGAAACATTACTACCTAGAGGGGATGGCTGATCTAGGTGACCATTCAAGGCCATCTTTGGACAAATCTTGAATTTGTTGATTTTGGAGCTTGAACTTTTGGATCCCATTTGGGATTTATCCCAACATTTTGGGATCCAAACCATGGTGAAGGTGATAGACTTTCCATATTGTATATCCAATCTACATATTTCAAAGGATGTATCATATGCCCAAAAATAGAGTTCATATGCAAAAGTCATGGCCCTAAGAAGTTGACATTCCCTGCCTTTTTGCTTTTCCAATTTCTAAGCTTAGGGTTTTGTCCTATGTTTTTTTTCTTTTCTTTTAGGTTTTATACTTTGCATTGTAATAAAATAGAGATTCAACCTCTTGTTATGGGATCTTTTATGACTGAGAGTGCTCACATGTCTCTTCTCAGAGATAACTACTACCTTTGTTGGCCATTATGGATTACACAATAATTTTACCATACTTTCATTAATAGAATTTGGTCTCACTATAATGTGTGTTTGTTTGTGTTTATCCTTTTTTTGTTATAATTTGGATTAGGTTTACCTCATCAAAGTGGCATGACAATAATATTTCCATTCACTTTAATTCAAACTATTGGAGTCGTGTTGTATGGAATATAAAAACAAGTGGTATTGAATGTTCTTTGTGTTATCTTGAGTAATTTGGATCATAAGTGTTCTACTTGACTAAGAAATCCTCAAGATAACTAGACAATATCACAAGGTATTGCAACACATCCATGCTTTGCAAGTGATGATGGCAACATAAGCATAGTGTTTAATAGTGAAGAAAGGAAAATAAGACATTAGTCAAGCTACAAGGGATATGGCAGTGTAAATCATGTGCCTCTCATACTTATTTCATTCATGATTTTATCATGGCCTTCGGGTGTATGTGATCGATACAATATCCATGCAAGATGTATTGCTTCCTGTATGACTTGAGGAAAACATCTGTTGAAATTTCTATTAGAGGGAAATTGATGGAAATTCATAAATTTCACCTCGCACAAGAGGTTTCCTAGATCTAATCTATTTGAACTTTCAACCTTAGGGTTTCTCTTGAATACTAATTTACATCAACAAACAACAAATAATACTTCACTTACTTCAACCCAACACACCATGCAACCCAAGAGAAAAGATACCAAACATATGCCAACAAGTTTCAGCCAACAAGGTACACTTTCCCAAGCACATGACAAATCTAAAAATCACTTTATTGCAATATATTTTATAGCAAAAAAATTGCTCTCTTATATTCCAATTATATGTTATATCACTTGACAATTTTAGACCTGTGTTATTTCAACTCAACATAAACAAGTGTTGGAAATTAAAAATCATGAAGACAATGCAAGTTGAAATTCAAATTTGCAATTACACAAGTTTTGGACAATTAGAAACTTCACGCGCATACACATACAAGAATGAAGTACATGTACATACCACATTTTATCACAAAGTTGGTACAAATCTAGCACCCCAATCCCTAGCTAGGGAAAACATGAAAACCCTAACCTTCACCAAATATCCAAAATAAGTTTATCAACATTGACATGTCCTCCTTGGCTTTAACACTTGTCTCCCACAAGTGTCATAGACATCTCCTTCTCTTCTCCTCCTCGTTCAAGCTCCTATATGGTTTATCACAAACCCTATATTCTTTGCCTCCTTAGGGTGAAACCTTAAACCTAGAAAAACATTGAACTTCTCTAAGAACCCTAGTGCTCCAAGACAAAGAGAAGTAATATGATGAAGACTACATAGAGAGAGAGAGAGAGAGAGAGAGTCTAGGTCACTACATTGCTTGCATCTCTATCACAAGATGATGAATGAATAATGATGTCAGTGATCATCACCTACGACATCTTTTTCTTCACAAAAGCAAACCCTAACATTTCACAAGAATAATATCCTCAAGAAAAATCAATATGTCTCTCTCTTCTTCATCTCTTCTCTTAGGGTTTCCTCATGAACCCAAGAACCCGAATCCTATAACACCCCATCTTTTACCCCAAGATGTAAATACGATGTAATTATGTAAAGGCTAGAAGCCATATATGAATGGTCTATGATGATCGAATATATTGTACATATGTAGATTCTCCTTTTAATATAAAAATCCTCGACAATTGTAAGTGAAGAAGGACAAAGAAAAGATAGGGGGCTATGAATCCACAAGTGGGGGAAGTGAGAGGGGCTAAGGGGCAATGACCCTAATGGAATTTAACTATGCCTTAGCCTTCATTAACCTTTTTAACCCAGAATCTCTTAACCGTAGTTATGAGGGTCACTTTAATTAATCATGGGTTAATTATCTTAAATGAGTATTAAGAGGGGAAAGTGGCCTCTTATGGGGAAGTCACATGGCAAGATAAAACCATGTATATTTAATGTTAGAAACTCACTTCATTCAGGATTCATTCATTCTAAAATTTATAGAGGAAGAGCATCTATCCCATGGTAGTTCCGGTTGGTAAACCAAAAAAATATTAGTTTTTCTAGAAGATAACACTTGATCCCACCCTGAGGGGTGGTAGGAGCAGGAGAGATTTTCTTTAACCCTGAGGGACAAAGAATTGTTGAATTTGCGTGGGGGTTGGGAAGGAATACTCGCAACTGTGTTGAAGCTTTGGCTTTTTTGGGGGGTTGGGAAGGAATACTCGCAACTGTGTTGAAGCTTTGGCTTTTTTTCAAGGGCTGAGGTTGGCACAACAGATTGGAACTTCTGAGATCCGAGTCTTCGACGACTCCTTGAATATTATCCATTTGGTCCACTCCCATTTGGAGCCTAAATATCTCACCCTTCGAAGGCTAATTGATATAATCGGGCTAAGTTTATCTTCTCTCCCTAGCTCCCAGTTCTTTCACATCATAAGGGGGTTAAATAAGACTATCGATGTCCTGGCCAACTGGATGGTGAACATCCCGAAAGGAGTTTTAATGGTTGAAAACGACAACTCCTCCTTTCAAATCATTCCATGAATATTGACATTTGTAAGCATGATGAGGGGGATATACAAAATTAGTTTGTGTGGTGTCATGACACACATGCCTCTTGCCAGCAATCATGGAGAAAGGATATTAATGAGCCTTCAAATTGAAAAAAGATGAAAGTAAGTGAAGTAAGGATAAACATGTATGCTTTGGGTACTAAATCTTCTTCCCTACGAATGGATAAGATGGATCCCAAGCAAGATGGTACAATGCATTTACTGTTAGGTGAGGTGATCCTTTTTGGGGTGTTGAGATAATAATGCGAATTAGTGGGATGGGGAGATTTAAACCCCATCGCTCAAAGCAGTTGATATGGTTTCTAGCTTGAATAAGTGCTAAGGAAAAGAAACAGGTAGGGATTTGCAATCGATTGAGTAGGCACCGCCGTGACAAGAGCTGGAATAGTAAGTGTAAATCTTTAACCATGCCTGATAGTGAAAGCAATGTAGATTGTTGTCTGAATCATGGAGTCCAACACCTCTCATCAGAAGTAAAGGTTTTAAAACACAAAGTATGCAACCTAAAGTACCGCCTACGTTCGTCCGAGTGTCACTACAAAGACCGAATTCGACAGCTAGAGTGTGAAGCTAAGATAGAAAGACGAGAACACTAGTCTAAAGAGTGCAACTCTACCGGTTCTCTTGAAGCTGATGGAAATAAAATCTAGGAGTTGGAGTGTTGATTGGAACTTCTTGAATACTAGCTATCCAAATCCACACACAACACCTCTTTGATCAAGCAAGAACCAAAGCTTCCAGGCATGCTTTTTGGAGAAGGATCTTTCTCCAATTTTACTTAATTTGTCTTATGTTTTGCAAATTCCTTATGTTTTGCAAATTCCTTTTGTTGTTAGGTCTTTTTGTCTGAATTTTCTATAATCAGACTGCTTTCAGTTCTATTTACTCCCACTAAGCTTGGGGGCATTTTGTATTATGTAGTATTAGGCCAGAACTCTACTGGAAGTCTTACGTTAGATGACAAGTTTCTATGAACTTTCAGATGTATTTTTGCTGAGTGGCTATGCCACCTTTTTAAATACAAAATTATACTTGTTCTTGTTAAAAAAAACACTCGATCCCACCTCGATAAACGACAACCTAGCTACCCTAATAAACTAGTGCCCAATATTAGGGAACTTGGCCTATAGTGTGACATAAGTAAAGCCTTGTCACAAAGGCTTCTTGGTCGGTCTGTACCAGAGCATCTTGGCCGGTATGTACTAGAGCACCAAAAGGGGAAGGATACAACTCGAGGGGTTGTAGTGTAGAGAAGGGGGTACCTTCCCTAGTGTTGTTCAAACTGATGGGGAATTAGTGAGGGGTTGGGGTCAATTGTGTATGAGGTTACTTGCACCACTTGGGTAGAGGATAGGTGCCCTTGGGTGAGGAGTGTGGTTGTAAATTGAAGAGGAAGAAGTTGAAATTCTCCTCTTGTGGATGGATATCCGTAGCTAGTGGTTGGCATCTGCCAAAGAAAGAAAGAGATGGCTTGATAGAGTGCCTATGGATAGGATGAACGTCCTTAGCTTACAACTGGTTGGAGGACATTCCTAAAATAAGTGCCAAATTGTGTATGATTGTCATGGTTTATAATTGCTGGTATATATGCATGCTTAAATTATTGTTATTGAATTGTTTATATGTATGGATGATTAGAGCATAGTTTGAATACATTTATGGTCAGAATAATCCAATAAAAATGAATGGCTGTTTGGAACAATCCACAGTTATAAATATAAGTATGCTTCCTCTATAAAATTCATGAAATAGATGTGAATGGATGGGTAATTTGAATTTTGTATCAAAGAGCATAATTTATGCACATATTTGAGTGCCTTGTGGTGTCAACAGTGTAAAGAGGCTACTGGGTATGTGACAACTACCTACAACACAAGTACAAAGAAATAGTACAATGACGATGATTGAATAATGAATGAAAGGACTCTCTTCGTCCTTTGTTTATATGAGAGGTAAGGGGTGCCAACAACATAAAGTGGGCCTAAACCCTTACAAGCAATGCATTTCTAACAAGTAGGTCCACACATGTGAAGCACTCCTCTCTAAAAATCACATGTCAAGTTCCAAGGCGGTGTTGTCCAACAATGAAGGCTTTGAGGCATGCATACTCCATGAGATTTGTCCAATGCTTCTCATCCACGAACCTACAAGGTTCTAATGCTCCTCCTCCACAAGCCTCCAAGGCTCCAATGCTCCTTCGAGTACACCCACCTACATGATCACTTCCTTGACCCAAGTTAGCATAAGTCAAGTACAAGCCTCCATGCAAGTGACTGAAGTGTGCCCATGCCATTTGGGGCTTAACGCACTCCTTTGGAATGCCAAGTGCTCCTCCTCCAAAGCAAAATGTCCTCACAAGCAAGCAACCCACCTCCATGTGGCTAGTATTAAGAATGTTATCGAGCTATCTAAAGGTTTCCAACACTCTAAGGAAGAAAGCCACATAAGCATACATACAAGGTCTATCAATCCAAATGTAAGCGACATCCACATGTGCATGTCCATCACATAACAACCAAGGGCCATCCATAAACCATGCATCCCACATCACATGAAGCCCCAAGCATGGTGTAAACACTTTTGGAGTAACCTCGAAAAATAACAACATCATAATTATAAACATATATATCAATGGGATAATGACAGATCAAATAAACAATCTCCAAGCCTTGTTGAAGTCATATATGACTTTCAAAGGACTCGTGATAGGTGACGATGAGTCAATGAAGGCCAATTTTTTTTAACTATGCTATCATGACATGTTGCAATGGTAACAAGGACAATACCCTTCCATAATTTCATGCACTTAGCATAAATTCTAACTCTTGGGTTCAAGCATATATTATAACCCATGAGCTCTTATGATATTAACTTATAATAACTACACCCTATGTTTATGAGCTATTTTGTATGTAAGATTATTAGTAAAATGTTATGTCGTTTTGAACACACTAACTTCTCACAAATTACGTATTTTAGATTGAATAAAAAAGTCATATATGACACTCAATATCTCCTTCGTGTTCACATTAGAGTTTGCAACACTATGTAGTAAGAAAAATCTTAGAGTCTACAATTTTATTGGATCTAGTCCATTGACTTCTTTGATATCCATTAAAAGTCATGTTCATTATAAGACATATTACTACCATTTTGACCTTGTTTCAATGGGTTCTAAATGAACGTTTGCAGGAAAGTGTGCACATTTTAGTTCTGATAATAACTAGCAATTGCTCCATAAGGTGCAAAGGAACGCCGACATGAAAAATAAAATAAATAGAAAGTAAAGTAAACGTGATGACGCAAAAAACGGAACAGTGAAATAGATGCTATGAAGAGAACAATAAAATTGCAGAATTTTTAGGTGACTTTGCACCATATTTGTCAACTTTATCAAACACACTCTCTGCCAGCACTTTTACACCCACGATCACCCATATGACCATCATGCCAATACTTTAAAAAAAAATCAACGGTCGAGATCATCTTCTCGGCATATCAACAGTTGTTGTCACTTAAAAAAATCAACGGTCGAGATCATCTTCTCTTAAAAAAAATCAACGATCGAGATCATCTTCTCAGCAGATCAACGGTTGTTGTCACTTTTTCCAAAAGGTAGGGGACATGACAGGCTGTCCCAGGCTCCAGGCTGGTGACTTCTCGTGGAATCCAAGCACCCCAAGCCCCCACCATACCTTTGCTCTCCTCGTTGATTAGGCATAGTGAGAACGGTCCTTATAAACACAAATAAACTCTTTTACACTGTCAATGTGGGATAAAACCCAAACACAAATCAATCACCACCGTCGACTTTTTGATCCAACGATCCCTGAGTCTTCCTGAGCTGTAGCAAGCTCTCTGCATGACTCCTCTGTCTCAATACCAAATCACGTCACCACCAGCTCCCTTTGAGCTCAAGGCTTTGGCTACATTTCCCCATCTCTGGAGCAACGGTGAACCGAAGTTTGAAGACTTGATAGTCTGTGTGGCAACGGCCTTCAACTAAGATCTTCGACTAAGATCTTCTAGTGAGTCTGGACACCAAAAAAAATGTAGTCGAATTTCTGTATGAAAACATGTTTGCAAAATTTCGAGTACCAAGAGAGACAGATAGATCAAGGGTCTCGGTTCACTTCAAATCTCATTGGGAATGTTATAACATAGAATGTGCCTATCAAAATTTTTGGCGTTTAGCAAAATTTGGCAAATCGAATTATTTTCCATTACCTCGATCCATTCTTTGTGGACTAATACCTTCTCCATTACAGCTCTTACCTACACCTTTGATGTCAGTGTTTTTGTGAAAATTGTCAAAAAGCAAAGTTTCTTTGACTAGACTGTTGTCACTAAATGAGTTGGGGACAAAAGTTGAGTTGTCGAACCCTATTGCAGTAATTGGATGGCTTGAGCTGAAGATGTGCTACTCGTGAAGGTAGAGGATTTGTTTTTATTGATTTATTCCGGCCAGATATGGGCAAGGATTTTGGAATAGGCAGGCGTGGATGCCTCTGCATTCGTAGGCGTATTGTTTGATTGTTACTTCCTCTAGTGGTGGAGTTGAGGTATTTGAAGGTGGTTATTGCCCAAATAGCAGCGAAGGATTGGACCCCTGCAAATTTAACATGATATAACTGATCGAGAAGGATCCAGGCACAACAGAGCTGCATGCACTTTACATAAGTTCATTTGGGTGGGAAATGGATGCACACCGATAACACCAACAAGTGTATCCTTATAAGTTTGAGCGTTGTGGTTTAATTGCTATTGTGGAATCGAAGAAGAATTCTTTTGTTTGTAGAGGCTGCAAGAATAAGATTGATATTGTACAGGTGACATACCATATACTTATAAATCTTGTTATCAATGCAATGGCTATATATATTTTACCATGGAGGAGGGAAAATTGGAACCAAGCCTGCTATTCTAACTTCTTGGACAGTAGCAGCAGGGTATGTACATGCTAGAATTGTGGAAGAAGGTCTAGAATATTCAAAACTTAAGCCTGTTCTCATTATCAACATATTGTATATGAACAATTATGAAGAAGTTGGCTATTCCCTTAAGTTTATGATGCCAAATCAATATCCAATGGGATTGTTAGTGGATTATTAAATACTATTGAACAGCTCGAAAACTAGGTGGCAACAGGGGTTATTGATGAGTAAATGAATATCAACTAAGTCCTATTTGTTAGAATGAGTGGAAGAATACATGGTCAAGGTGTAGAACCCTCCAAAGCAGCCCTAACTACATTCTAATTTTCGCAAACAGTTGCACGATTCAATTATCATCCGATGAGAATAAAGAGAGCAGTTGAAGACTTCCAGGGATTTTTTGGCAGAAGCACCGAGGATTTTTCTTTGGAATGAGCAAGAGGGGGCATTTTTTTGTAAATTTTCTGAGTTTGAGGGAACCATCCATGGATTTACCTCTCATTATGTAGACCTATGGTTTCCTCGTTTTAGTATTAGGCTTCTTTCATTTCAGTTTATGTTCTGTTCAAGCTATGATTGATATTTTGCTACTAGTTTCTATATAATCAAAGCAATGATCCAAGGCAGTTTTGGTTCAAGCCTATCTGTATTCAATTTTCTTTCTTTATGAAGTTTTTGTACAGTTTTAGGATATGGCGAAAGAATTTCAACAAATGACTCTTTCTTGTAGCTTCAGAATGTATTTTAAAGTTGTTCTCAAATTACATATGTAAGAGCTATGTTCTTAAATTCAACAAATTGTGCTTGGTTAACGACATTTATTTCAATGTTGGATTCATTTATTTATGCCCAGTGAATCATATTTTCCTCATCTTAGCCAAACAATGACTTCCTTACTCACAGGCCAAAGATTTATTATTTTCCTTAAACTTCCTCCATCTTTCATCTTAAGGTATTGTGCTATGCTATTGAGACTCCAGTGCCCAATGGAAAGGATGTTGGTGCTATGCTTTTCAACATCTTGAAAAGCAGTTGGAGAATTGGGGTAGGATTCTAGCATCGAGCTTCAAAAAGATCATCATTCAAATTCTATGATTGATCACATATCCTAGATTTCCAGGCATCAGCAGTCAAATAACCAATTCCAGATTTGGAGGAATTTTATCAGTCTCTTCAGGCAGAATTTGAGCATTCAATGGAAATGTAGCAAATCATTTGATAATTGTATCGAAGTGTCATATTTTGAGGATCATAAGAGACAATCGAATTCAGCCTTTGATGATTAGATTAGCAGTGAAAGAATTATTCCAGATTTTAGGGCATTTGACTCCACTGGAATTCCCACAAAGAATTATTTAATAAAATGGAATACCAGATTCAGCCTTTGACGAATGAAATCAAATTCAGCCTTATATTTTATATTTGAATTGTACACAAGGCTCCATACTGGAATTCCCACCCAAAGGCTCCACAATGAGGTTCCATACTGGAATTCCCACCTAAAGACCCCATATTGTAATGTGTGCATTGGTGCAATTATGGTGAATATCGGTTCCATTACTTGGCTCAACATGATTAGTCTGATCACCTTCATGTGAGTGTGGCAGTGTGCACAACTCTACAACATAGGTGCACATGGATATAGACTACATTGGTACTAATACACCGAAGTAAAAGAAACCTAAAAACAAACCTCCATTCACCGAGAATTTATAACTTGAAGTAACCTTTGCAAACATTAGTAGAGGGATTTATAAATGTGAATTTGAGAATTTTGGTCTATCTTATAACTCTAAAAACTTCTCGTAAACATTTTTTCTTATAGTAAATCAAAGTGAATCAAACCATCATAAAACATAAAATTTATATTTAAATATTTACAAACTTAAATATATAATAATAATAATAATAATCTATTTTTAAGGTCACAACCTATCCAAACACCATATTGTTTCTAGTTCAAAAGTCAATATAGAAAAAATTGTGTAAACAAAAAGGTGGCAAAAATATGATACAGAAATTTGTACATGGTTCATACAAAAATATGATACAGAAATGTGTACATTTATGTTGGTGTTGTAGCAACTATAAGTTGTTTGCATAGAAGTGTTATCATCTTTTTGCCTAAAAGTAGGAAGTGTTTAATGTTTCCCATCAAAACTGTAGAAGATGACCCCGATGAGTCTGATTGCAATCCTGTAGGTAGCAGAAGAGGTAGACATCAAAACCGAAAGGTAAGGATTAGGTTGCAAAATGTATCGTCGTATTATAGTCACAAAAGTTAGTATGTTTTGTTATACAGAAGGAAACAACTAAAGATCTTTGAAAAGTATTTCCTCACAGGAAGGTTGTTTCTGCTACTATTCAAAATAGAAATGCAAGGCCAATTTATTGCATTGTTGTATATGCAGAGTACTTCAACATAACCCATAAAAAGGTGTGAAATATCAGTCATAGAACTTAAACACTACTCCAGAGTCACCATGCTTCTACATTACGAAGGACCCATATTAAGAACAAAGATCTATCCATATTGAAGTCCTAAAATGGGTGGCATATGATATCACAGTCATCATGCATATGACATATCTGGAATGAGAACCCACACTACTGTGACTTGCAAACTTAGATGAATACAGGCTACCCAAAATTGCATCTTTGATTCAAAGCCATCAGTAGCCCATCATTCGACATGTATCAATATACACTGCCATCAATCTTTCTGTGGCTAAACTTTGATAAAGAACAACCACTTGATAAGGGATTCTGCTATCAACCTGCCCGCCACAAACAATAATATTGTGAGATTTCCTGCCATTATGCTTCTGTTTAGTATTGGCCTTCTCGATCTATGATGATCTCTTTTGTTTCTTCATCTTTGTGGGTATGATAAAAATTCTTTCTAAATCCCACAAGGAGTGGCAATTCCTCCTCTACAATTTATTCTTATTCTCAATCTCATCACAGCTATAGCATAATGAGACACTTCCTCTTTGCTAATTACAGATGATCCTATTTTAAGTTATGATGGTTCAATGTATGCTCTAGTAGATGGTTATGGTAATGACGCAGCACCACTGAATGGAATAGAGGCCATGGCCACTTCAATCAGACTGTAGAGTCTCTCACGGACTCCATTGGACTCTTCTGTAATGGGCTCTTTGAATACGTTGTAACTCGCCAGCATTCGCATTATTCTCTGGAGATTATCAGCAACAGAAGAAGAATCTGGAGATTGAGTTTGTAATTGTGATAAAATCTCTGAAGCAGAGAATAGTGTGTGGCACCATTCTGCCAAATGATGTCTACCATTTTTATAAAGGTGATTGAAGTTTTTCTTTTGTTTTCAATTTGGGTCACATTCTCCTATTCTAAATGAACACCTGGAAGTCTAGTTATTAGAGCTATACAGTCACTGGGACCTATCTTTCTCCAGGTTCCAGGAAGAGAGAGCAAAGAGTACACAGGAAATTCAGAGTCACAATAACATACAAAATCTAGACCCATTATGCCTATAATTAGCTCAAAGGTCGAAAAGTTCGAGGGTAGACAAGCCTATGCCTGAAGAGTTAGCACCATTCTATTGATTTAACCAGTGATGTATCTACAAGAAACTCATAAATACTCTGATACAACAGTAATTAAATCTTTTCTTTATGTTTCCAATCTGGGTCAACATCCTCCTCATCCCCAACAATATTTCTTCAGGAATCAAAATGTTGGTTGCGAGTAAGAATCAAACTGAACTGCATCTACAATGCAATAAGCCCAGGTCATCACATGAAGAGGCAAAAAAAGAAACATTTTTTACTAACCTCGATGATTCCTTCAACTGTTCTCAATGTAAAGATCATTCTATTGGATTACCATATGTCATATCTACAAGAATCCTTCCATTACAAGGGTAGTAAATCTAGACTCTAGGTATATGTTCAAGGTCTTCAAGGTGCAAACATCACTCTAGTGAATTACCCAATGTTTTATCTGCAAGAATTTCAAAATCTCTACCATAAATGTCAAAAAGAGATTCAAGTTTTGCTTTACGTTTCCTTTGTCAATCATTGTCTTTGTCACTCCAAAATCATTAAATGATGGAAGAAGATGGATACAAACGAGAATCAAACCAAAGTAGAACTACAAAAATGTTAAAACTGTCATAAGCCAAAACCCATATGTAAAAGCTAGTTAATACATAAATGAAAAGTACGATCCAAGAGACAAAATAAAGCATTGTAACTGTAAAAAAATGAAATTTTCAATCTTTAAAATATAGTCCAATATAGTTGCACAAGTCATGATCACTTACAACTCCTGCTTCTAAACGTTAACTAATCCATAAATAGGACTACAATCCAGAACACAAAAGAGGCATTAAAAATTTTTGCAATGATTGTCAAACCAAGTATCTCGATCTTCATTCTATCTTTCAGAGCAAGGTAATATATAAACGGATTTGTTTGATCAATGCTTTGACCAATACATGAGAAACGATAATGAAGTAAACAAAAAATCAACATAAATATAAACCCCATTTCATTTGGATTAACCAAAAAGACAGTGAAATCCTAGAAAAAGATAGCAGAAACTGGCTTAAAACAAGCATTTATTTGAAAGTTCCATCAGAATAATAACTGATAGATTCACACCTTGAGACGAGATTAAAATATTAGTACTTGTCATGTAAACAATAAAACCTAGAAAATGCAAAATCCAAATTATCTCAGCATGACCAGCCAATTCTAAATATAGAATTGAGTGTGTCAGAAGATGTACTATCTACTTCAACAAGTATGATGCATGCCTTTTTGTTCACACTAATTTATAATTGATTCAACCAAAGGAGTTGAAATGTCACACTTCTAAAACAATAGTGAGTTGTGATCAATTAATAATGTCATTATTACATCAAAGCCATCTTCTATGTCATTATTTTGACAGCAGAAAGGGCAACCCAGCATGCCAAGCAGAAAATAGCAGACGTAATTTATCCATCCGAGATAGAAAATACCAAAATAAACTCACGGACTTTTTGATCATAAGTAACGGCCCATGATATAAAATTATTAAGCACTTTCTTCCAAAAATGCAAATTAAGGTGTTTGCAGGTGAACTGTTAAATTCTCAATTATTTGTCAAACTGAATATCTTACACTGCAAGAAGTTGTATGATGTTTTAATCCACATTTGCTCAGGTCCCAATATATGATACTGAAATCTTCGAGCTCTCAGTTCTGCTGGAGCACCACCATTCTTTTCAGTTAGTAACCCTATAATGTACAGGAAAAAAGTGCTTAAAAATGCAGTTCATCCCATGTCATTTATCCTAATATCAAGTATACCCTTAATCGTATCCCCTTCAGGAGAAGTTCTCTTAGTTAATCCATGACCTGAAGCTGTCTCCAATTTAGATGAAACTTCACTTTGAACTCCATTTGCTGCTAAGGGAGATACAATAAGATGCCCTGATGAAACACTTGTTATTTGCCCATGCAATGTAGCATCCTTTTCAACACTGCCTGTCTTAACAATGGTGCCTTGTTGCTGAGTTCCTAATGTAGAATTGTTGACCCCATCAGGTAACAGCCACTTTGACCAGTCACCATGCCTCTTGATCTTGTCAGGCTGTCACAAAAAGACCGAAAATGTAAATAATAAAGAAATGCATAATGATGGCCATTTCTGACAAGAAATTATGTTATGATGCTCACCTTCACTTCAACTACACTTGAATTTCGCAATGCACTAAGTATAAAGTTCATGTTAGATGTTAATATGTGAACCTGCAAGAGATATTATATAAGCTTTTATTACATACAAGATTTACTACCACTGAACAGACACCAGATAATCTCCCTTATGTAGACCAGAAAGGGTATTGAGATATCAATTGCACTGTAGTGAGCTTTAGAAGACATTTACAATATCAGATGAACACTTATCCAATGTCTCACCAGTCAACGGGTGTAAGAACAAACTAATTGCACAATTTTTTTATAATTATTAATAAGTAAACATATCAATTGGTTCATGCTAATGGACTAACAATAGTCAGAGCCTGTGCAAGAAAACCTGGGGTAGTACTTGATCTGATTGACTGATGAGGGTAAGAATGAGCTAATTGTCATATAATTAAAAAATCAAAGAAAACAAATTTTGATGAATTAAAAACATACTAACTGGCTCATGGACATGGGCCATGGGCCATAAATAATAAAAGAGTATGTCTGAGCAAACCTGAAGTAGTACTCAATTTGTTTAACCACTTTAGCACGCAAATGAGGATCAGTTGCAGAAATGAACACACCGGAAGGTGGAGCCTGTGGAAAATAGGACCCACCCCTGACACTATCTAGGTGTGTTCTTGGCGGAAAATAGTATGTTGGTAAAGCTGCAAAATTGAAATTCATCAGCTACAAATATGAATATCGTCACAAGAAGAAGATATGAAACACTATGAACCATTTCAGAGAAATAAACTGGAATAAGCATAACAGTACAATCACCATGGAAACTAGAATGATTTGTTAAACCATAATTTGGAGGAACGAATGGGGGAGGTGGTCTCCCCATATTCCTTGGACCAACTCTTTGATACATCACAGTATTATTTGTACCATAAAGGGCTTGCTGAGAATTCCAATCTTAGTTAAGCCTTCTCTGTTCATGTATGTTGTTGGGTGATCTATGTCCATAGCTGCTCAAAAATGGAATGGATTCTCCTTGTGGGTGAAATTATCTATCCCCTCTCTAGAAAGAAGGTCGTGTATACTCATTACCACCAGGCCTAGGCATAAATCCCTTCACTCCAGTTTGCATATTCCCTTTGAAACCAGTTTTTGAACAAACATCAGAAACTAGCAAGAGCCTATTAGGAGTCTGTGAAGATGGTGAAACACCAGTTGAAGAAAATGGTGGCACGATCCCATTAGGAATCCCACGCTTACCAGCAAATTTCTCGTGATTATTGAAAACAAGGTCCTCTGAAAGTCTAGGAGTAGTATTGTCTGCTGCTTTTTTAAAAGGTACTGCTGGCGGCAAAAACTGGTATCAAACACATAACAGAGAGAAAAGTAAAATCAGATAGTAACTCTTCTTTCTGTAAAAGACGAAAATCTTTTAACTTGGATGAGAGAAAAACAATTGATAAATCCTATTAGAGGAAAGATCAAGCTGTTTCAGCTACTAAAACTAACTTTTGCACAAGACCCCTTCCATTAACAGAAACAAATTTTGCCTCTGAAATCCAACTAAGACCAAGATTAAGCTGTTTCAGCCACTAAAACTAACTTGTACACAAGATCCCCCCTATAAACATATCCAAAATTTGTCTCTCAAGCCAACAGAGACTTGAATTGCTAGTTAGATTGACAAAGTATAAAGTTGTCCACCATGGCTCCATACTCGCTATGGCCTGCCCCATCCAAAACAGCATGAGTCTAAAAAAGATGAGACTGGATTCAAATTTTTGGTGATTCTAGCAAGAATTATGCCCCTCAGACACCGATGTCTTTCTCAAAACAATTCCAATAAAAAGAAATTGCCTCCGAAGCTAATATTCATTTATCACTTGGCAGGTGCACCGTGCACCCAATGGGTTAATCACATCTCTTAGCCAGGTACAACGTTGGAATGTGGAGAAGAAAAGGAAAGATCCAGGAAGCTGGATTCCAACAGCAGTTAGCCTCATTTCGAGCACTACCCACCAACTGCTTGATTGAATAAATGTAAGGTTATCGCTGAGACTTCTGAGACTGATTACCTCACTCAGGCCAATCATAAGTAACTCACTATTGAAAATAGTAGGAGAGATGTGGGATCCATCCTACTACAACATTTCAGGAAATACAGCAACTTGGGAACAACTGTTGTTGCTGCTGCTACCACCACCAGTCAATTGGCACCCCACAACAGCGCAGGTCTTTAATGGGAATCAGAATGTGCAGGAGGCAACTCGAACAACTAACATGCCCTAGTCCCGACAAAACCTAAAATAAAAGTAAACATAGTTTGAATTCTATAAGTAGATGGCCGACAGTAACAGTACTTTCAGTCAGCTAAGAAACTTAAACCTAGTTTGATGATTAACAAAAGTAATAATTTTGCAAGAGTAGATTAAGATGGGGCAAATTCTTCCAGTGAATAGAAATGTTGCCTAAAAAGTATGAACCAGATGAAATCCCTAAATAAAAAAAATGCTGGAAAAGCATAACAAATAGAAAGACCTAAAAAATGCACTAGAACCCATTTGGGCTCGGCGTTAAAATTACCCAACTACGCTCTGGTACCTATTTTCTCAAAATCGGAATCAATAATCGAATTAAATCAAAAGATCGATTCAAAATGATGAGATTTTCAAGATTCAAAACACTTACCTGTGTGGACGATCCCTGTGGCAATGGCATCTTGGGAGAATTCCATACATCCTGAAGTGCAGGCCAACAATCTTCTCCTTACATAACTTGCACCAAATCTTATGTCTTGCTGTGATCTTTAATATCAATGCCTGAAGGACCAAATTCCCCAGATTGCTGGACTCGGTCGAACGCTCAATTCCAAGCCATCTGCTATCCGTTGCCATAGCATGTGCTTTGCTACCCATCTCGGCAATAATAGCAAAACCAAGAGTTCTCTACTGCAACCAAATTATCGTCCTCCTGCTGTTTGTGCACTACATCGGCTGTAGCAGAAGAATGAGGTAGCCGATGGTAGAAATAAAGAATGCCATTTAATATGATATAGGAAAGAACAAGGTAGAAAGAACGTATGCGGTGAACATACACGCGAGGAAGTACCACCGCAAGGCAGCAGGTTGTGAAGTTAACTTCCTGAACATGCCAGGAAGAACCACAATGCAGTAAGAACGAAGAACCACGTGGCAGCGTTTTATTGGAGGCGTAGACGAAGAATCTTGGTACAGTGCCAAGGATTGTCTTGGCAGAAAGAATGCCTTCGGTGTAATTACCACACGTAACAAGTTATCTTAAAACTCTCGAAGTTCATTTTCTATTATAATAGGTAAATAAGGTGGTTAATCACAAGAGATATCTCCTAAGACCTAGATGGCAAGGTAATTAGTTAATGTGCTTATTTATTCTTTATTAGTGATACTCTCCACTCACTCTAGCTAGGATTTTTACTCTAGTCAATTTACTACACCTTTGTAACCTCTACTATAGTGTATACTTTTCTATTAATCTTGTTTCCCATCCTATCTTAACAAATTGCTCCATTTGATTAGCTTAATCTAAATGAGATTGTTTCCTTAGGCACATGATCAAATCTTTGGCTTAGTGAGCCTTTTGATCCATGTTTCCACTGTTTGTAATTTTTTTATGCCTTACTTACATAGAGCCAATGGAAACACTTAGTTATTTTAAGTTCCTCATTTCTAATTATCTCCGTTCCTTTTAGTTTAAAAGTGCAAGATCCCCACTCCAAATCATTTAAGGATTCATAATCATTTAGGGATCCATAAGACAAGTTCATCAAAGATGATCCCCAATCCAAATCATTTAAGGATTCATAAGACAAGTTCATTAAAGATGATCCCTTTATTTTTTTTTAATCAATTGACTTAGAGTGAAATCTTCTCAAATTGTTGCCTCTCATACCTACCACCACGAGCCTTACTTCATTGAGTAAATGCAAGACGTCATGCATAAAATTAGCCACCACTTCCTCCTTGGTCTTCACCATTTGGAACCCACTTTGTTTTCTTTGTTTAACCAACTCACTTAGATGCAATTTAACCTTTTTTCAACGAGGTTCCAAAGCACAACTCTTATCACCTTCACAACAATTACTCCTACATCTCCCATATTATTACTCCACATAGTCTACTCTTCTAAATCCAATTACATTCCATGTCCTAATTTGGCAAGTAGCGCATTCTCGCAAACCGTAAGGAGTTAATCAATATATAACATCCTTAATGTTATCTTGCAACATCAATTATCTTTTTCTTATGCAGATCAATGAACTTAACCATCAATTATTTCTTTCTTATGCAGATCAATGAACTTAACCAGCATATATCCATCTTAAACCTGTATCTATCAAGCATCGAGAGGGATCCAATTTCTTGAGGTGTATTTCTTTTTTTAAATTTAAACTCAAGAAATTTGATATCTCTTGATTGATAGACTTGGGTTTAAGTTTTAAGTTTTTATTTTATAAACGGATATTGATTTTTTAATTACTTTTCATAATATTTTATTTTATGAGCCAACATATCGATTTTTTAATTACTTTTCATGATATTTTATTTTATGAGCCAAGATGAGATTTTTTTAAATACTTTCATATAATATAATTTATTACTTTTTACTTTTTTTAACTAGTAAAACGTTACAAGTTACGACATCTTCCTCATACTCTGTATAATGTTACATCCACACACCTTACAACATCTCCCCATACTAAACTGTAACACCTCACTAGATGCAATCACTAATGCAAATTAAATAGTTGGCCAAACCTCTCTCACTCAACCCCGAACTCAACCCACTCGACCCCGAACTCAACCCCGAGGTAGAGGTGTTCAACAAAGTCTGGAGCTACAGAAAGCCAAAAGCCAAGGTGCTAGTTTTGAGCTCTGTTCCTGAATCGTCACGGCTTCGTCAAGTTCCAAACGACACAGTCAAAATAAAAATCGCAGGTGTTTTCTGTGGCGAGGCCTCCGGATCGTCTCACGCTGCGTTATCCAGCCTGTTTTGGTGTTTTTTCGCGCTCTGGGATTTCGGGTTTGGGGAAATCCCCTATATGCTTCTTATAGCCCCACGGTCATCGATAACGTTGGTGGAGCGGTTTTTTGAGTTCTACAGGGTTTTATCACCATGGCAACCTTTGCCAAGCCGGAAAATGCTCTCAAGCGTGCCGAAGGTTTGCATTATTTACAGAGATTTCTCTTTACATGGACTTTATATTTTACATTTGTTGAATTTGTATTATTATATATGCTTCAGCAGCTTGGTCTGATAAGATGGATTTTTTTGTAGTGTTGAAATTATAGGAACCTTGCGTCTAGATAGGGTTATGAGATTCAGAAGAGTATCTGTTTCTTGTCACTAGCTGGGTTCACCATGTCCTAGGGTTAGGTTTGAGATTGCCTACCTATAGAAGTTTAATCGGCTTTGGTGTAATTTGCATGCAGAGTTGATGAATGTTGGCCAGAAGCAGGCAGCATTACAGGCTCTTCACGACTTGATAACATCAAAGCGGTATAGATCATGGCAAAAGACACTGGAAAAGATAATGTTCAAATATGTGGAACTTTGTGTGGATATGAGGCGTGGCAGGTTTGCAAAGGATGGACTTATTCAGTATCGCATTGTATGCCAGCAAGTGAATGTCAGTTCCTTGGAGGAGGTTATCAAGTATTTCCTCCAGCTTTCTAGTGATAAGGCTGAACAGGCTCAAGCTCAAGCACAAGCATCTGAGATTGCCCTTGATGTTGAGGACTTAGAGGCAGAGAAGAGGCCAGAGGACTTGATGCTCAGTTATGTCAGTGGAGAGAAAGGGAAAGACAGGTCTGATCGGGAACTGGTTACACCATGGTTTAAGTTTCTCTGGGAAACGTATAGGACCGTGCTTGAAATACTTCGTAACAATTCGAAGCTGGAGGCGTTATATGCGGTGAGTGCATGTTAAATGGTGTTTGAATAGATGGAACATTTGCATACTCTGGACAATTTTGTATTAATGGTTGTTAACTTGTATTCCACTTAATTTTTTCACTAACAACTCCAAATAGGCTGCCCCAATTCTGGCAGTGGATGCACTGACAATGATTGATCCTGAGCTGTCTTGTTTTAGGAGCTTTAAATGTTTTTCTATGGCAAGTTTGGTAGAGTTTGTTCAATATATTCTATCTCAATGACAGAGAGACACATACTGCACTCTTCCTAGCACATGCAATAGAAATAACAGCTAATGATTATAGAAATAAAAAGACTGTTGTTTTTGAGTTGCTTATTAAAAAAGATTGTTGAATAAGTTTTTCATTCTAGTATGGCTGACTACAATCCTAATTGGAAGGACAGATGACTGCACATCGAGCCTTTCAGTTCTGTTTGCAATATAAACGGACAACAGAGTTCCGTCGGCTTTGTGAAATAATACGCAATCACTTGGTCAATTTGAATAAGTACAGGGATCAAAGAGACAGGCCTGATCTGAATCTACCTGAGAGTTTGCAGCTTTACCTTGATACAAGGTTTGAGCAACTGAAGGCTGCAACTGAGCTTGAGCTCTGGCAGGTTGGTGAGCTATTTTTTATGTCATTTTCATTTGCCTTATGGTATTTCTTATGATGGAAGCTTTGCCTTATGCAGGAAGCTTTTCGCTCTATAGAAGATATTCATGGCCTTATGTGCATGGTCAAGAAGACCCCTAAACCTCAAATGATGGCAATTTACTATTCAAAGTTAACAAAGATATTCTGGATATCAGAAAGTCATTTGTATCATGCCTATGCATGGTACAAGCTCTATATCCTCCAGAAAAGCTACAATAAAAACTTGGCACAGAAGGATTTGCAGCTGATGGCATCATCTGTATTGTTGGCTGCCATTTCTATTATGCCCTATGATCACAAACACGGGGCTCACCATTTTGAACTGGAGAATGAGAAGGAAAGGAGTTCGAGAATGGCCAGTCTTTTGGGATTTAGTTTGGATTCTAAAAAGGACACCAGAGAAGTGGTAGGGTATTTTAATGAAAGGGGTGCATATGTCGCTGTTTGAGATGTTTGCATTTGTACAGTTTTTTTTATATGTTAATGGTATTTACTGTTTTCAATTCAAGGATAATAGTATTATACTCTATGCTTAGTTCAAGGAGTTCTTTTTCATTATGTGTGCTGACATTAATTTTTTTTGGCAGTTGTCACGCTCGGCACTTATTTCTGAATTGGTAAGTAAATAAGTAAAGAGCTTGTTCAGCATTTATTGATGAAATTGAAAGGCCTTACTTTAAGTTGCTGAGAAGTCAGAGCACACCTATTCTGCTATGCACTTTATCTGCTTGTACAGTTGTGTGTTTCGACATGCTACACGATTTTAATTATAACTGAATAGAATGTGGTTCAATATCCGCACAATGTGTACTATAGATACTTATATTAATAGCTTATACTAAAGTTATACACTTATACACTGTGCACCTCATTTTTTAATAATTCAAAAGTTTCTTCACCCCAAACTATTTTGTTCTATGTACCTTCATTATTGCTTATTAACTGATGCCATCAAATTTCAGTTAGCATTTGAGTCTACGTGAATATAGTTTAATCATATTGACTGTAAAGGTTCTTTGGGTTTAAAAAAAGGAACTGGCAACATGTACTTATTGGGTAACTGGTGTCTTTATATATGTCAGGTTTCCAAAGGTGTCATGACATATGTTCCACAAGAAGTGAAAGATTTGTATCATCTGTTGGAAAATGAATTCCACCCTTTAGATCTTGCTGACAAAGTTCAACCACTGCTAGGCAGGCTCTCTAAGCTTAGTGACAAACTGTCTTCAGCTTCTCCTGTCCCAGAAGTGCAATTGGAGCAATACATTCCTGCTTTAGAAAGGCTAACTACTTTGAGAGTGTTACAACAGGTGATGGGATTTAATTATTACTCTCTTTGTTTCTTGTTCTCTAAAATTCTGTGGTGTGACAACTTGTGATTTGTAATCGTGAACGATGTTTAGGGTTTACAATTTACAACATGTGATGGAATTTAGTTATTACTCTATTCAGTTCATTTGTCTCTACTATTTTATGCCATATGGTGTGACAATCTCGGAATTGATATATTTCTTACTCTTTTGGTGTTAAAGTGTATACAGTTCTCTTCTGTATACTAAGAGCGAAACTCTCAATTGTTTTCTAAAGTTAGCCCTTGCATGTTCCAGGTATCACAAGTGTATCAAACCATGAAAATCACAGCCCTGTCAAGGATGATACCATTTTCTGATTTTGCTGTTATAGAGAGGCTTAGTGTGGATGCTGTGAAGTACAATTTTGTACAGTTGAAGATTGACCATTTAAAAGGCATTGTACAGTTTGGAAGTCAGGTAAAGTAATTGAATTTTTTAATTCTCATTATTTTGTATAGTAAATATAGCCTCTACTAATTTTGAGGATTCCGCTTCTGTGCATGGAGTATTTTAGGGAGTGAGTATATTATAAGCAACTCAGTGGATTTATTTGTGCAGGACCTTGAATCAGATAAGATTAAGAATCATTTGACTATTCTTCTGAAACGCTTAAACAAGGCTAGAAGTCTTATGCAACTACCTTCTGTTGAGAAAGTCCCAAAAACAACTCAACACTTCCCAGTATTGCTTGAGGTCATAGAGAAAGAGCATAGAAAGCTTCTTGCTCGCAAAGTCTTGATTGAGAGGCGCAAGGAGGAGCAAGAGCGCCAGATGATTGAAATGGTATGTGCCATTTTTTGTTTGTTTTGGTGGTGGAGGCCTTTTATATCACAGTTTATTGGAGATTCTCTATGGTAGTGTTTTGTGCTAAATTTGTTTGCTTTCACTGCTCTTGTGAAGGAACGCGAAGAAGAATCCAAGAGGTTGAAGCAGCAAAGAATAACAGAAGAAGCAGAACAGAAAAGACTTGCATCTGAGTATACAAAGAGAGAAGAGCAGAGAATTCGTAGGGAGATTGAAGAGAAGGAATTGGAAGAAGCCCAAGCTTTGCTTCAAGAAGCTGAGAGAAGGAAAGGGAAAAAAGGGAAAAAGACTGCCATTGAAGGGGTATGCAGCATTTACTATGTGCCTTATATGCTCTAGTTCTGTTAAGCAAGTTTTGCAATTGTGTTTTTTGTTTTAGATGATTCTTATACCTGTGATATTCTTTTTCTATATGGTCGTAGAGGAATTCTTACACCTGCGGTATTATTCTTTTATGATTATTCTCACTTTGCAGGAAAAGGTCACAAAGCAGACCCTTATTGAACAAGCTCTGAATGAGCAGCTTAAGGAAAGGCAGGAAATGGAACGCAAACTCCAGAAATTAGCAAAAACTATGGATTATTTGGAAAGGGCCAAAAGAGAAGAAGAAACCCATCTTATTGAAGCAGCCTATCAGAAGCACTTGGTAGATGATGAAATATTTTTTGAACAGCAACAACAGGTTAGCATGATTTTGATTCTGTATCCAATATTTATGTTATCATATGTCGGTGATGCAGGATCCACCTGCCCATACTACTTTCACTCTGTTTATCCAATGGTACTTCGAAAGAGCCGAAGTAACCAAAGGCTTCGGCTACAGGTTCATTCATACGGACTAAGTCCTCAGGACTTCTGCAGGATCTATTTACGACCCATACTCCCCACTAATGAGGATTTAATCTCATTCCACAGGGTTCTTTTACTTTAGCTATATAAAACCCAAAGTCCATAAATTCTCACAAACGTTCAGAAGAAAGAAAACATCCGCTCATCGCTAGTTCCAATATTCACATTACTCGAAACTCTGCTCATTCCAGATTTCACACACAGATGCTAGAATTCACAGTATGTATATTATTGACACACAGAAATGAAGAATTTCTTTTTCATTAACAAAGCAACAGCTGTAATTACATGAGAACACCCATTATCTCTTCCCATGATCTGTTCATCTTCATTAAACAAAATAATACAAACCTCTCCACTCATTCTCTCACATTGGACTTACTATCTCTCCCCTGTTCATAAGCTCATATACTTATGACTTCATATAAGGTATATTATCACCCAACATTTAATTAATAAACCGTATACAATACATGATGTCTCAATCCCTTCCAATGCATATATTAGAGTTTGAATCTCTTTAGGAGTTCTTTGCTTCTAGATTTGTTTAAAGAACAAAAAATTGTGAATCTTACCCGAAAGACTCAATCTCCTACTCAGCTTCGTGAATTCTTCTAACTACTTGATCTCTGTCGATTTCTTTACACAGGCTTCTTCATTTCGTTTTATGCATTCGAAGACACAAATTCGACTTCATTATAAAAGAATAGAACCCCTTTGTTAGTTCGGGTTTCACACAGAGACCCCGAACTCTGCCACTACTAAATTCACACAGAACGGGACTTCATTCATAAATTACACAAACGATTTGATGATATCATATGCGCAGTAAATCTCTTCTATTAATAAAACTGTACATGCTTAATATTTTAACCTACTCCTCTGTTTGGCCAATTCTCCTTTTCCTCTGAACCTCTCAGTCCCTTCTACAGCTAATGAAGGTCGAACCCTCTTCTGCCCTTAGGCTTACATATTTATGCATGGCAAGCTACTGCCAGCTCTCACAACAATATCCTAAAATTCTGCAACTAACTTCTAAAAATAGGATTCTAACTTATCTAACTTATGACTCATGGAACAGATTGCTACATTCATGTAGTCTATTCCTAGATATCCTCATGTCCTTCTCGAGTCATCCATCTCAACCAAAATTTGCTTACAAATCGACACCTCAACCTACTTCTAGAACTTCCTAGCCTAAATAACTGGAACCTAGGATATTTACATAACTTTACAATGAATAATTCAAACAACCCTACTTGGCCTGACTCAAGACCTCATGATCTGATCAGATTTTAAAATTTTAAATTGAGAGCAGGATGCCCCTGCATCAGACTCCCAAGGTAGAAATTATTCATGAACTCCTGTTCATGTGTCTTCAATCTCCATCTGCCTGGATCCCAAACTTTATGTTGTAGTCGTCCACTGCCTTCACTGCTATCACAATTCACTGTTGGTTCTAATCTTCCAGGTTTCCACACTTTGTACTGTAACATTCCACTCAACTTGTCTTTACAATTTCTCACAGTTAATCCCATTATACACTTGACTGTCTGCCCCATTCTACTATGACTCCTTTTAAAAGTTTTCATGAGCCCCAATAGCTCATCTACCTCTCTGTCCAACTTTAACTTCTTCTGCTGAAAGTTCCTGTGATCATTATCCTCTTGTAAATGCATTTCTTCTCCACACAAGGATATAAACATCCTCCTCTTTAACTTCACTACTATACATCTTCCAAAATATGTCTTAAGGCATTAAAAAGCCTTCTCCATTGTTCTACAACAGAATTACTGTTGTCATCCTCAGCATTTTCAAATCTGATTTTTTCTTTTATCTCGGCAATATCAAATTGCATGAGATCTTCTTTCTGCTCCAATTCTACACACTCATCTTCAAATTGTGGATCATTTTCTTCTTCCATTTCATCCTCAGTGTCCTTTGAGACATATCCTTCTTTAACATCTTCTTGCTGCTCTACAACAATCTGGTTATTACTTTCTACAACATCCTCCACTTCACCAGCTGCTGTCATATTGTCTTCCAAGACAATCTTCTCACTCTGTCCACCATACTTAACAGTTTCCTCATCCTTAATACTGCTCATGACAGCCTTATTATTCTCTTCCATCTTCAGCTCTACATCTTGAATGGACACTCTTTGTCTTTCCAATCTTCTTTGTAGAAGTTCTAGCTCCTTATATAGATCAACAAAATTACTTGGAACCATGCTTGAGGACTTTACACAGTCTTCTGCACCTTCACTTCTTATTGTCCCATCCTCTAACAGCTGTACTTTTCTCACTGTGTCTACACATTCAATCAAATCACTAAATTCAGAACATTTAATTTCATTAGGTACTGCAAGTACCTCTTCCTCACTATGCTTCTCCATTGCATTCTCGGCATAGACTTCTTCCTCTTCTTGAACAACCTTTAGTAGTTGTTTATTCCTTCGACAATCTTCAAATCCAGTAATCTCCAGTGATTGCTTTTCACTCTTCATTTGGCTTGATCCAGAAACCAAACTTGTCATGTTCACCTTTACAACAAGTTCTCCTTTGTAAGACAATGATGTCTCACTTCTTTCCACAACAGAATGGTGATTCTGTTCTGCTCCCACAACAATTTCTCGGGAGTATGCACCATCATTTGCACTAACTGGCTGTACATACCCTTCTACTTTCTTCACCACTTCTAGACTATCTTCAATAGTTAGCTCTTTCTTGTTTGCTGCAGTGATCTGTTCTCCTAGCTGTTCACTACCAACCACTTCCTTTTTCTGAGGGAAATCTTCAGATTGAATACCCATATGGAACTCTACTGTCCCAACTTCTTCCTCAACAAAATTTTGACTTTGTTCTGTCTTCATGCTTTTAAAAAGCGTGCTTCTTTCCTCCCCAACTGTTATGACAGTATTCAGCAACTGTCCTTCTTTTCCTGCAGTCAAACACAACTTGTTAGCATTAAAACCATAAGGCTTTCCAGTCTCAGTTGGTATCTCAGTCACCAACTCCTCATGCTGATTTGAATTTTCTGAAATGTCTTCATCAGGTTCTTCACTAGCTTCTTCACTAGTCTCTTCATTTTTTCCCTCATCAAGGAAAACTCCTTGCTCTGGTCTATTTTCACAAACCTTCTCCTCACATTTCAGGTTCTTTGATTTTATTCCAATTCTACATCTCTGAATCAGCTTCTTGGCAAATAATTGCACCGAGTGAAACGAGGTGCTCTACAGCCTAGTATGGGGGAGATGTTGTAACGTGTGTGATGTAACCGGTAACGTTACATCGTGATGTAACGTTTGTTACTAACAAAATAATTAAAAAAATTCATGTGGGCTCATCAAATAAAAAATTAAATTGTGGAAAGTATTTTAAAAAAATCCATGTTGGTTCATAAAATAAAATATTATGAAAAGTAATTAAAAAATAGATGTTCGTTTATAAAATAAAAACTTAAAACCAAATTTCTTGAGTTTAAATTTAAAAAAAGAAATACACCTCAAAAAATTGGATCCCTCTCTGTACTTGATAGATACAGGTTTTAAGATGGATCTATGCTGGTTGCACTACAGGCCATCTGACCTGCTTCTTCACCTTCCAACCATATCTATGGTATTCATCCTCTCTTCTCCCTATACTAACTGCACTCTCACTTCTGTACTCTGACTCCCTAAACAAATGTTCGTCTTCTTTCTGGCACCCCTCAGGCCTTTCATCACAATGCTGGCCATTGTTTTCTGCATTCCTTTCTCCTTTTACAACAGCTTTCAGTAGCCGATCTTCATCATCCCCTTGACTAACTCCAATAGCCATCTCGGTCTTCTTCAATGCTATGACAAACTTCCCTTCAATATGAGACAAAGCTGTCCTTTCTTCTTCTCTAACATACTCTTCAATCTGATTGTCTTCTTCCCCAACCGTCTTCAATGACTGTACTTCATCTTCCTTTTGGCTACCTATAAAAGCCACATCTTCCCTATTTTTGTCAATAACAGGTTCTGCACTATGAGACACAATTGTCCCATTTACTTCAACAAGATGGTGATTGTGTTCTGCTCCCATGCCTTGAAAAGACATGCTCTCATCCTCCTTCACTGTAGTGTTCAGTAACTGCATTCCTCCCCTAGGCACAAGACTTCGGGAATGTCTTTTTTCACTGTCTTGAAAAGACAATTCTTCATTCTCTTTCACTTTCATGACAACATTACCTGAGTGTTCTTCTCCATCAAAACCTGCAAAATCACATACTTTGTTAGCTTTAAAATCAAAAGGCTTCATAGCCTTCTTTGATGATTCTGACATCATCATTTCTCCTGCTTGCTGATCTTCAACTCTTATATTTATATTTTTTATGAGACTCTGAACTGGTCTCTTATCAGCATTGCCACCACTGTCTTCTTCATTATGATATGGGTCCTCCATACAACCCATGGGCTTCTCAGCAAACCTTTTATCAGTGTCTTCCTCTTTCAAGAGTACACCTTGCTCAAGTTCACAAATGTGAACTTCATCTTCTGCCATCAACTTTCTTTCAAATTCAATTCCCCTGAGTTCATTTTCCTTCAACCAACTGAACAATCTTTGTCTCTGCTTCAGCTGCAAGGTCTGCCATTTGACCTTCTTCTTTCTCAATAGCCATCCAAGGTACTGATCCTATTCACTTTCTTGTAACACCTCCATCATCTTACTAAGATTCTTCTTGATCTCAGTCATCTCTTTCTCAAATGTATCCTGATCCATCCTCGTCCTTATGCCAATAGCTTTGGCACCTTCCTTCATCTCAATGTGACCTTTCTCTGGACCCTCATCTCAGACCCTCATCTCAATGAAATTTGTTGGATAATTGATTAATCTTGGAACTGAGTAGCTTGCTTTAGTGTATAGAAATTCTTGCAATTATAAGCAGTCAATATCTTTTGGTTATGTTCTGAATGATCTTTCCCCATCATGATACTCGTGCACTGCAGCAAGCAATTGAACAAAGCAGACAACAACATGCTGCAGATCTTTTGGAGAAGAATAGGCTTATCCGAATGCTGAACGATAAGGTAAGGTTTTGCATTTTTTGTCATTTCTGGGTCTTGGATCGATGTATGGCTGTTATAGCAGGATCTATTTTGCTTCCTGGAACTGCAGCTGAGTTATTTTGGTTTGTTTTGATAATGCAGAATATCTTTCAGAGTCAGGTAGTTGGCCGTCGCCAAGGAGAGTTTGAGAGACTGAAGCGAGAAAGAGAAGAGAGGCTTGCAGAGCTCCGAGCAATTCGAACACAGGAAAGAGAGTTGCGCAGAAAGATGGAATATTATCGAAGGCAGGAGGAGGCGAGGTTGTTAAAGCTCAAGGAAGAGGAAGAAGCTCGCAAGCGTGAGGGTAAGAGGTTCAAGCTATATCTTGTACGGAATTTATGAATTGTATGCACTATGTTTTTATTTTTTTCATTCGAGAACCATAAGATAACTAGAGTTGCTTATGGGTCGAATGTGTTACAGAGGAAGAAAGAAAGCGCAAACAAGATGCAGAAAGGAAAGCCAAGCTGGATGAGATTGCAGAAAAACAGAAGCAGCGTGAAAAGGAACTGGAGGAGAAGGAGATGCTACGAAAAGAAGCTTTGATCAAGGAGGAACCAAGAGTTGTAAAACCCTCGGAGGTAAATTCAACCAAATTTGTACCCCGAGCTCTGCGCAAGGGGGCTGAATCAGTTGGCACTGAAGCAGAGAATGATAGTTGGCGTCGCCCAGATCGACAAGCCCATATCGATGATAAGAGACCATTTTTTTCAGATGATGGCAAACAATCTTTTGGTCCAACTCATGGTTTATCCAGAAAAGATGGGCTCTCCACGCCTAGACAGCGTGAAGCAGATGTTGTGCCTGCTAGGGAGAAGTATGCTCCTCCAACCCGTAAATATGAGCCACCTACAAAACAAATACAGGGTAAATATGAGCCACCACGTGGACGGGATGCCCAAGCCCCTATTGGGCGGTATGACCAACGAACAAAGTATGGTGCATTTGGTCATAGGGATGATCGTGATCGTTGGGGAGGTGGTCCTGACCGTGATAGGCAACGCGACGAAGACCGAGCTGGAGCTGCTGATAAATGGAGGCCTTCAAAACCTGAGTTACCACCACCTAGGCATATTGAGGAACAGGCTGCGTAAAGGTTCTGCAGCTGTCTTTCCGACTGCGCCATGGCTTACATGGAACAGGCTTTTTGCTGCCTTGCCTGCATAGATATTTATGAGATCAATGAGTCAGTTTGTCATTGAACAATGGAATTTAGTTGAGTACTCAATTTGTTTCCTTCAAGTGACACGGAATTGAGATGTTATTTTTTGGTTGCAGAGCATATTAGAGGTCTTTAATTTGAACTTCTTTCTATTTACAGAGGGAGCATATCTCTGTTATGGACATTAAAAGTGATGTATTAGTGTTACTTTTCTAAAAGCATTTAGTAGCGATAATAATATACTAATTTGTCTGCATTTTGTCAAAAATGGGATACCCATCTTCCAGCATTTAAGAGTTATATTTTGGATACTTGTGCACTCTTTTGGAAAATTGGTATGTAATAAATTACGAAGGCAATTATGATTGTACGACATTCTATAATGATTTTATACTATTGACGGTGTCTTGACCTGTGTTTTAAAAATCGGTGAAATCGGAATCGGAATCGGCCGATTCACCGATTTAAGGCAAGACCGGTTCAAACCGGTCTCCAAATCGGATCGGAGGACCGGTTTGGCACCGAACCGGCCGATTCGGTATCAAATCGGCCGGTTCGGTACCGAACCGGTCTAGTCCACCGATTTTTGACAAAAATCGGCCGATTTTTTGGTGTGGGCCTGTGGGCCATTAAAAAATGGTTTTTTTTTAATTTTTAACCTATATCCCCATGGTGCTGTAGTACTTGGTGATACTAATGGTTAAAGTAAAAGTGACATTCTCCTTATCTTTTATTTTCCATCCTTTTACTTAAATTTTTAACATTACCATTAATTGTTTCAGGATGTTTGAGAGTGGTTCCAACTTCATCGGACTTCATATGCAAAAAGTAGATTTTTAGATCCCATTCAAAATTCATCAGACTTAATAGTTTTCAGGATTTTAGGATTGCAAGGTTTCCACCAGATTCTATCATGTATGAGGGTATGGAATTGGCATTTAATCAAGCACATCAACCCCTATATGTACCTTGATGTTGGTGGCGTTGATTGTTGAATTCCTCTGTCACGACCTTAATAAAAATGTACTCTTCACTCATGCAAAATCACTTATCAAGCATCGAAAGCTTTTTCTACGTTATTTTAGCGATTGGATTAGGAAGTTTCATCAAAATTGTAGTGTGTTGAGTCGTTGACTAATGTCCTTGGAGGATCAACTTTGAAATTCAAGTTAGAGGCAAGGGCTAGAGCCTAGAGGAGGGACGCATAGGTTGCTATTGATGAATAGGATCCCAATATAGGCAATGATTCGTTGACATGTATGATTGATGATTTATATTTCACATTCATTTTTGTAAATGTCTTTGCTAATTTATATATATATATATATATATATATATATATATATATATTGCATTTCCTCATTTCCACAATTTTGGGGGTCACGTTTCCCCTGTTTCGAAGTTTCTTTGTTTCGTCCTCGTTTCCCCATTTCATGCAACTTAGGTTGAAGCTGTTCAAACCCTCATACAAAAATTTTGAAGCAAACATGTGCCTGTTATGACCTTTGTAGCAATAAAAAGTCATGAAAATCACCTTAAAGGCTAAAAATAAATTGTGAGCAGTACTGTGGATGAAAGCAGCCCTAAATAACAAGTAAAGGTGATCTTTGGCCTTCAAAGTTCAAACAACAGGTCTAGGTCATAACAACAGTCCTAAAATCTTGAAAATGTTGTTTTTCTTTAAAATTTAAATATTTTATGTATTTTTGAGTAAACCGATTCATTAAATTCAAATCGGCCGATTTATGACCGATTCATTACCGATTCCGATTCCGATTCCGAGTTGACCCTCGACCGATTCCGAGTCCGATTTCGATTTTTCAAACTTTGGTCTTGACATACAATGCAGGGGTCATGTCCTCCATTTTGACCCTTATAATATTTTGGGCTATAATGTAAATATTGTATGCATATTATGTATGATTCCTAGCGTGGAGCTCAAGGCCAAGCCCCGCTAGTGAACGCTCGATCTAGAAGAGGCAAGTATTTGATATTAGGCTACCCATGTGCTAGTGAACCATGGGAATTGTAAATATGCATTTTAATATATATGCCCACAACTAGCTATGCAATGCAACAAGAGATGGGAACATGATATTTACCAGTGTTACAAAAATCGGCCGAAAAATCGCGCTACGCCGAAAAATCGCGATTTTTTGGAGGCACCGATTTTTTTTATAAAAATCGGCCAAAAAATTGGGCCGATTTGCCCCGAAAAATCGCCTAAAATCGCCGTCGATTTGCGATTTTTGGTACAGGCTAAAAAAAAGTGTGTTTTTTAGTTTTTAAGCTCGCGGGAGCATTTCTTTTCGGGCTCATTTGCTCGCTACAGCCGTCGAGAGGAGAGCAGAGCGATTAGGGTGGGTTTATTCGGCTTCCAGCTAAAGGTAAGTAAAATTTTAAAATTTATTTGTCATTTAAAATTTTAAATGTCCACTGCCTCTCCCGCGCGGCTTCCACACTGTGCCTCTCCCGCACGGCTTCCACACTGTGCACACTTCTCTCCGCGGCTTCCAGCCCACTCCACAACGGGCACAACCCTGAACCCACTGCCTGCTGCGTCCTGTGACCCATCACTCCCCAGCTCACTCCCACAAACTCCCACACGACCGCGGCTGTTAAGTTTTAACTCCTCCAGAAACTCCCACACGGCCGCGGGTTTCAAACTTTCAATTAGCAATAGGGTTGGGTTGGGTTGGGTAGTCCGTAGGTTAGATTCTAGAATGGTTAGTTTAGGTTTAAAAAAAATTAAAATTGTTGTTTTAATTTTTAAATTTTAATGTTGTTTGAACTTTGCATTTGCAAAATGAAAAAAACGTTTTGCAAATTGTATGCTTGCAGCAGTAAAACTGAAACATTAACAAATTGCCCAGTTAATTGTTAAACATTAACAAAAACTTATTAACTTATTGGTTATTTCTTATTAACTTATTTGTAATTTTGTTGTTTTTAATTTGTAATTTTTATTTGCAGCTAATTTTTTTTTTTTTGTTGCCCTAGGTTTACTTGAAAGTTTGAAACTTCATTTCTTCCATATACAAGATGTTGAAATTGGATGCATTTTGGGAATTTGGCACAGCCGTTGATCCAGAAAATCGACAAACGCTCACTTGCAATTTATGTGCGAAAAGAATGACGGGAGGGATAAGCAGGCTGAAATATCACATTGCACAAATATCGGGGCATGATGTGATTCCTTGTAGCGCAGCAAACGAGGATCACATTGACAAGACCAAAAAAGCAATTGAGGGAACTAAGCAAAAGAAACAATTCAAAGAGGCCGTGAAACATCAAATTGCCTCAAGATCCGGGTCCGGATGCGGAGTGGGGGCTAGTGGAACGAGTCCGGAAACCTTCTCCACACAGCAGTCCACAATGCCTTCACCTTTGATTGCATCACCAATGGGTGCCTTTGTGTCGAGATGCACATCTGGTGGACAACCTTCTGTAAGGTCCATGATGAAATTAAAGGAGAAAAAAGACGCAGATACACTTGTGGGTCGATGCTTGCTATGGAGTGATATTCCATTTAACTTTTCCAATAACCCATTTTATATGTTCATGTTTGAGGCAGCTGCTATTGTTGGACCGGGGTATAAGCCCCCCACTTATGAGGAGTTGAGAGGGCCCATCCTCTAGAATGAAAAGGCCGAATGCACTGACAGGTTGGAGGATCTTCGAAAATCATGGGAGTTAACAGGATGCACAGTGATGTCAGACGGTTGGACTGATATGAAGGGTAGGACCCTTCTCAACTTCTTGGTTCACTGTCCAAGGGGCACTATGTTTTTGAAATCTGTGGATGCATCTGCATATGTCAAAGATGCGGGTTTACTATGTAGCTTGTTGGATGACTTCATCCAAGAGGTTGGCCCGCAGCATGTTGTCCAAGTCATAACGGACAATGTTGCGAACTATGTGTCTGCTGGTAGGATGCTTATGGACATGTATCCTTCACTATTCTGGACTCCTTGTGCGGCCCATTGCCTTGATGTTAGAGGATTTAGCCAAGATTGATTAGATCAAGGATACCATTGATTCAGCACGGGGCATCGCAAAATTCATATACAATCATGCAGCGGTGCTTAGCTTGATGAGAACTTTCACAGGTGACAGAGAGTTGGTGCGTCCTGCCATCACACGCTTTGCCACTAGCTTTATTTCTCTCCAGTCCCTCTTGGGTTCTATGTGGGACTTGCAGCAGATGTTCCTTTCACCTGAGTGGCGTGCTTTATCATTTAGCACTAGACCAGAGGGGCAAGCCATATGCAGGTTAGTGAATTTTCATCAGACCTTTTGGGATGACGTGAGGGAGGTTTGTGCCGTCACTGAACCTTTGGTAAGGGTTCTCCGCTTGGTTGATGGAGATAAGCCTGCAATGGGCTACTTGTATGAGGCCATGGATAGGGCCAAAGAATCCATTCGTGCCTATTACGAGGACAAGGGAGATTGGGGGCAGGAGAGACAACAGATTATATGGGGGGTGATTGATGCGCGATGGAACAACACACTCCATCGCCCCATTCATGCTGCAGGGTTATACCTCAACCCTGCGTTTGGTTACTCCTGTGGCTTTAGATTTGATGGAGAGGTTATGGTTGGATTCTACGAGTGTGTCCATAGGATGGTTCCGTCTGCAGATGATCGTGCAGAGCTTTCCCAAGAGATGAAAGTGTATAAGAGAGCCACATGATTACTTGGGTTTCATTTGACAGTACATGACAGGACCAACCTGATGCCAAGTAAGCTTCACCTTGTTTCAAAGTTCGTTTTCTTTTTCTAATTATTTTTTTTAAATTCAATTGTTTTTTCTTATGTTTCTTTAATTTGTTGTAGATACCTGGTGGGAAAACTATGGTGGTTCCATACCTATTCTACAGAAGCTTGCCATTCGAGTGCTCAGCCAAACATGTAGCTCTTCCGGTTGCGAGTGCAATTGGAGTGTATTTGAAAAAGTACACTCCAAAAAGCGCAACAGGTTAGAGAATTTTCAAATTCATTAGAAAATATAAATTATTGAATTCTAGTTTATAATTTTATCATTTATCATTATGCCCCTTTGCCTTCTAATTTATGCATTACAAATTGAAATTATTAACTTTATAATTTAATATATAATTCTATGATCCTCCTACAAGTTGGATACTCCGCACTTTAATGATTTGGTCTACGTCCACTACAATCTCAGGTTGTGGGTGAAGCAATATCAAAGAAAAGTTGATGCAAAGGCCATTTCATTAGATCAGATCGACACCACTGCAGCTTGGAGGTCGGAGTGTGAGGAGCCTGCTATGGAGGTAGCCCCTGATTGGCTAGCGGATGATCATGATCGTGATCATGATGATGTTACAAAGGCTCCATACGAGGGTGATCCAGTTCTAGAGGAGGTTCACACTGAGTCTGGGAGTGTGCCACATTTAGATCCAGAGCCACAGGCAAGGTTAGAGAGAGATAGACCCGATAGTAGCACTGCTACTAGTGGAGGAGTAGCTGTAGGACTACCTCCTCGAACTCCTTCTTCTTCTTCAGGACACCAGTTTCAGCCACCTTCAGGTTCTAGAGGACATCATTTTGTAGGGTCTTCTAGTTCTTCTAGAGGACGTCAGATACCAGTACTAGGCCGACAAGCCTCGAGGGTACCTAGTCCTAGAGGAAGGGCAAGGGCCGTTTCCACAGTGATTACCTTTTCCCGTAAAAGGGGTAGAGGGAATCGATAGTTTATTTACTTTATTTCACTGTAGATGACTCATGAGTCATGATGATGATCATGAGATACATTTGTTATAAGTTTATAAGTTATATTTTTGATGATTCAGACATTCAGTATTCACTATTCAAGATAGGACTGGGACACGATCCATTTTGATGTGTGATGTATCTCTAGACATCATATATATCTTATATATCAGTTTTCTTTCCATATTCATGTGGCAATGTGTTTATTTGATGTTATTGTTGCTTTAGATGTTTACAAAATTGAAAAAAAAAGAATATTTTTGTGTTTTTTAAGTTTGCCGATTTTTGCCGATGTTCTGCCGAGATATCCCGAGACGATGTTTCCTGGACCTTGCCGATTTACACGCTGCGCCGATATTTGTAACATTGATATTTACAAGGAATTGGGGGGGGGGATATTCAAACCTGTGAGCCAATCAAGTCAAGCCAAGTGTCAAGGAGAGAACCCATCAACCCTCAACTACTCATGCTGACTTTTGTACCCAATCATTTACTCTCCCAAGAATTGGTTGAGGTAGTTAATGCCTTGGGGAATGAGAGGTATGGCTGTCCAAATTCGGGTATGGACAAGCCACCCTGCATGGAAAAACGTGTTTGGCTTCTTGGGCAAGAAAATAGCCATGAATTGCTCCCCAAGCCATTATTCACCCAATCAGTTCTGCTCTCACGAGTTTGGAGCTACCTAGGCGTTTTCCTCCATGGTTTTGTTGTGTTTTCCTTCATTCTCCTAGCTGGGAAGGGCGTTTTTGTGTTGTATAACAGTGGGGAAGAAAGGGAAATCGATTTGGGGACCATAGAGGCTGTTTTGGCTCACTGATTGCTTGTATATCTGTGGGAGAAATCGTTTTCTTCCCTATGGTCGATTTTCCCTCTCACATATCTGTTTTTGGTGTGCCTACGTTTTGGGGGAAAACCCATGTCCATTTAGTTTCTAAGTTCCACTGGTGAAAGTGTCTTTCCAAGCCCATATCTGAATTTTGTGTGTAAGAGAATTCTGGGGTTGTGTTGGGTATCCATTGCTTTGGGCAGTGTCGAAGCTTGAGAGCCCCTTTTTCCTTGTAGATATCATGCCTAGCTCGGGGGTGGTCTCTAAGTGCTGAAAGAATATAGGCTAGGCAGAGACCTATGGTTGGGTGGAACGTTGCAGCAACATAGCTAGTTGCTTGGGACAGCATTACATCAAAAATGAGTATTTTATTGTGTTTACTTCTGCAATGTTTTAATTGATGGCTATTTTGATATGCTGGATGACTATGAAATGTGTGTGGATGATGTTATATTCCGCTGTGCATGTTAAATTGATTTGCATCTGCACACACATGCATTTCGCTGTAATGCCATACCTTTTATTCATGTCGAATGTGGCTAAGTTGTTCTAAAAGCCTAGATTTTAGTGCCATGTTCCCTTCCTTGCATTAGATAGATGGGTGGATACGTGTGCATAAGTTGCTTCATGTAACGATGGTTTTTAGCGATGAGTGAAATAGTTGTAGAATAGGAACGAGAGAATTAGGGGGCTATTGGTGTACCTTTTAAATTAAAGATTTGCCACAGATGTATCAGTATTCAAAGCATAACTTGTAGGTGGCATTGCTGTCCATAGGTCATTAGAACAATTAACATAATTTTAATTGAGGTGTTAATTTTGTAGTAGTTTTGGGTATAGTCAACTGCTTAATATCTCGATTCTCGGTATTTCATGTAAGGATAGTTAAGCCTAGAGCATGATTCTCATATATTCGAGGTCTTTGAAGTTATTGTTTTTCATTGGTTTTATGTGCTTTGCGCAACATGTTTTGAAGGGCCACACTGCATAAAGGTTTTTTTTTTTGATTTGGTGCCAAGTCTGGAAGGTAACTTTCCTACCAAAATTGTCCAGGAGCAGGCCAGAGTGATAAAAGGAATCCTGTTAGTAGTTGATCTCACTTGTGTAACAAAGCCTTGGTATTATTTGATGAATTTCCCACTTGAACTCATTATAGTTTATTTTTTAGAGGTTTACAGTGATAAACTTCTCCAATATTTATTTTATCTTGCCTTTAGTTGCTTGTCTACCTTCAGCTTATGGCAGGGTTGCATACCGTTGTTTTTTCCTTTCTATTCTATAAGCTCTATCTGTCCGAATTGGCCCCTTTATGATATCATAGCTAATTTTTATTATTGTTTGCAACTTGTAAACTAAGTGGTTGGCAAGCTTGAATTCAAACTGTTGTCTACTGTTGGAAAATCTGTACCCAAAATGTGTGACGAATAAGCCAACAACAAAAGATGACATGTTTAAGTCACGAATTGGCAAAGTACTTTTGTGGCCTGAACTAGGATCCATCAAGGGTCATATGAAGTCATTCAGGAGGACGATATATACATATTATATTTACTAGACCATAAGCATGTGATCAAATGATAAATTGCTCGAATCATTGGAATGCATGTTTCAAATATCATTCTTCAGCTAAGCTTGTTAATGGAGCAATAGTTAAAGCTTGGTCTACTGTCATGAAATCTCATGCCTCGATTAGAACTCATCTACATGAACTTCCAATATTGCATCAATAAACAGGTGTGTACCGATATGATAAGTACTTAGTGATAAATGTAGTTTTAGTTTGTGGGGTTGGTTGCAAACGTGATATTGTCGTAATTACTTCTCATCCTCTCATTCGCTGGATTGTGCTATAGCCTTATTGGTTCACTTCTGGGCATCGGGCCTTAGCCAGTCATTTATGGCTTAATTAGGGGTTTGGGAAGAATTATCTAATCCTGGGTTTGGTTATTCACATCAACTCTATTCTGACGATCAAGATAATTATAATGTCTCCCTCAAAGCCCCCAAAAATTCGTCTCGAAAGTATATCCTGAGGTAACGAGTCTCCAAAGTAGCACACTGTTCGAGGGTGGCATGGCAAGGGCCTGGATGAAGGAGATAGTTACTGCATCGTTGACATTGTTACAGTACCTGCAGGGTGACCGAAGACACTTCTTTGTTTTCGTTTTTGACACATTTTGTATTTGCATCTCAAGGACTTTGCAATTGTTGCCATTTTTGCTTCTGGTTTTTTTGGATTTATTGAAATGCTTTTGTTTACCCTATTGGTTTTAGGGATTTTCAATTGAGAAGAGCACTTGACTTTGTGGTCCAATGTGGGTTGAATTTCATGTCACTCCCCTACCATTTTGGCCATTCCTAGAGTTTATAGTGCATATCTAACACTTTAGGCACTTTAACTAATGCCCAAATGGTCAAAGTGGATTTGTCCAAGGATTTGAAACAAATTTTCCAAACCCAAGGGGATAGGATGTTCAAACCCTTGTTTGGTACATTAACTTGGCTAATACTTGTTTTAAAGCCTCGAGACATGATTTTGAACTTGAATAATTGCAAGTGAGGATGATTCCCAAGACAATAGATCTCTATGGCAATGTGCATGAGGAAGATGCAAACCCAACAAATCTAAAAGTGGGGTCCAGTGGGCATGGAGACCAAGATATTAGTATGGACATGGAGACCAAGATATTAGTATGGACATGGAGTTCAATGTTGGAATACACAATGATGACTAGTGTGGTGTTGGTATGTGCAATGATGTCTAGTGAGATATCATTAGATGTGATGATGATCTACCTAGCAAAAGAAGGCATAACTCTTCATAACTCTCTAATTATTGCACTGAGAGGAGCGAGGTGCTCTATCCTCTCGGTGTTCTACAACATAGTATGAGGGAGATGTGTTCCTAATGTTTCTAACAAAAAAAAATAACGAAAAAGTCATGTCTTTTTCGATATATTTATATTATATGATCTCTGTACAATCGAAAAATATATTCAATAAACAAAATAATTTCAATATGCATTAACGTTATACATTAATAAAAAATATTAAATGTAAAAAATAAAATTATGTCGGTTATACCAAAAAATAAAAAAAGTAATTTAACATAAGGTTGTTATAAAAAAAATAATTAAAAAAATTCATGTCCTCGTAAAATAATTTTTTGAGATATAGTTTTTTTTTCTTGGCGTATAAAAACTTAAAGATAAAAAAATTACACATCAAAATATTGGATCCCTCTCGGTGCTTGATAGATTCGGGTTTAAGATGGATCTTAAAAATGAGTTATCCCACATGCATCATGAAGTAGTTTTTCTTATTACCATTCTTTATATAAGAAAAGTGGAAACATATTTATTCCACATGTATTATGGGATGCTATTTTTCCATACCTCTAGCTATATAATAGAGGTGAATGCGACTCTTTGAATAGGTTGAATGTTGATGAAACATCATTGTGACATGAAGTGAAGATGAAATGTGATGTGTGGTGCTCAAGTGTAAGAGTGGAGATTTCTGAAGAATAAAGATCATACTTTCTCGTGGATGTTCTCCATTTGGAGTTTTACCACATATATTTGGTGTACTAGTCCTAGAGTGGAGATTTTTGAAGAATAAAAAAGATCATACCTTCTTGTGGATATTTCTCCATTTGGGTTTTACTATGTATATCCAATGTACTATCTCTTTTTTTCTTGCCCCTCTTATTATTTGATTATTTGGTGCTTGTATGGATAGGAGGCTAGACTAGTTGATTCCTATTATCGATTTACATGTTAGCAAATGTATTGTTGTATGTTTTTTTTGCATATTTCTCCATATTCTAACATGGTATTAGAGCTGGTTTTACTAAGGTCTACCTTTTTTAGTAATTTTTGTTACAATGGACATGAAGATAAAAAATTAGTTTTAATCTTGCAAGAAACATGACGAAGCTTTAAGGAAAGATGAATAAATGCTAAAGAGGAGCAAATCAAAGTTAGTGATCAACTACTTCCAACGCGACCTAAATGTAGAGGCAATGACATAAATAGATTAGAGGCAATTACAAGGAACATTGTGAATGTAGGCGCTTTAGTAAAAGATCTTGAGGATCAAGAAAATGACCACTCAGTAGTGATTTTCATTGGAATTGTTAGACAATGAGATAATCTGATTACTTTGGGGAGTATACATAGAAAAAATTCTAATTGAGACATGAGTTTAGACTTAGATATTGGGAATCAGAAAATATTGGCTTGGATGTTAGGAATAAGAAAATATTCCCATCTCCACAATTTTTCAAACATTAAGAAAGCAAGAATTGTTGTATATGATCTCATAGAGCAAGCTTTATTCTGATGGGAACATCAACCTAAAAAAGTTCAATAACTACTTCGAGTGAAAGAATCTCTTCTCATCATTGTAGAAGAAGAAAGTCTACGAATTCCATGATATTAAAATGAGACAAATGATTGTCAAACAATATTATGAGTTCCACGTTAGGAATAAGAAAATATTCCCATCTCCACAATTATTCAAACATTAAGAAAGCAAGCAAGAATTGTTGTATATGATCTCATAGAGCAAGCTTTATTGTGATGGGAACATCAACCTAGAAAAAATTCAATAACTACTTCGAGTGAAAGAATCTCTTCTCATCATTGTAGAAGAAGAAAGTCTACGAATTCCATGATATTAAAATGAGACAAATGATTGTCAAACAATATTATGAGTTCATGGAACTTCACAACATCAAGGATGAGATGTTAAACCATTTTCTTATTGGTTTGTACTCTTCTTACAAGAATATGATATAGCGGATAGATATTGGAAGAGAGAATTTGAGAGGCTACATATTGTGAGGGCCAAGAATAATAAACCATAATTTCAAAAGAGTTGGAGAAGATAGAAATGTTATTTTCTTCCTTAAAGACACTAGAATCTTATTTTCCAAGTGAATATGCTCAAAGCAAGGTCCATCCCATAGAGGTCTCAAATAAAGGGGAGAGACCCTATATTTTTTTTCAAAAAGAAAAAAAATCGTACTTTTGCTATTACTTAGAATAAAAAGGTACATTCCAAGTTTCCATTACAACTTCAACATCATTAGCCAAACATGGACGGAAGCATCCCACACAGTTACAAAACCACTTCTAAGAAGTCAAAACCAAACTAGAATAGTTATGCATCATCAAAAAAGGGACAAACCCAACTGAATCTTCCAAAACAGACAAACAACATAGCAAAGAAACTTCAGGCTATACAAAACTACTCTGCATACATATACAAATATTCATAATCAATCTTTAAACCCTCTGACCATTCTTCCCCAAAAAGCCAACCTTCCTCGCCCTCTAACACCTCTTTAAAAAGAGCATCAACATCATTTAAATCCCTATAAATGCGATCAATTGTACAATCATAAAAGGAATTCATAACCTATAATTTTATATGTGGGTAGAAGCACATGGCCATTAATTTTATTTTGACATAAAATCTTCCTTTCATTGTTAATAAAATAAGATGTATATAGCTTTTATAAAAAGAAAAAAGAAAAAAAGAAGGGTTGCACATGCAACATCCATAAGCACTACAAAAAACAGAGCAAAGAAACTTCAGGCTATACAAAACTACTCTGCATACATATACAAATATTCATAATCAATCTTTAAACCCTCTGACCATTCTTCCCCAAAAAGCCAACCTTCCTCGCCCTCTAACGCCTCTTTAGAAAGAGCATCAACATCATTTAAATCCCTGTAAATGCGATCAATTGTACAATCATAAAAGGAATTCATAACCTATAATTTTATATGTGGGTAGAAGCACATGGCCATTAATTTTATTTTGACATAAAATCTTCCTTTCATTGTTAATAAAATAATATGTATATAGCTTTTATAAAAAGAAAAAAGAAAAAAAGAAGGGTTGCACATGCAACATCCATAAGCACTAGCAAAGTTAGTGGAGAAGTCTAAGCAAATAAGTCCAAAGTAAACAAAGGTCCAAAGAAGCAACAATAACAAGGCATTGCCTCTTAGGATAAGCATTGGACAACAAAACTAATCATGGATGGGGGCTCATTATGATAATTTGGGGTTGGATCGGTTCCCTAGGATTTGTGTCTTCAGAACATGTAAGGGTAAGCATGCGTAAAACCTCTCAACCGTGGCTTCCAAGCCCCTAAGAAATTAACCTTTAGCATTAATGCCCACACGTCTCTCTATGAGTGAAATAACACATGTTCTATACTTTTATTACAAACCAAATTTTTGCTACTTATAGTATTTACATCTTTGTGTTCGTAAGCAAACAAGGGTTTGCAAAAGAAAGAAAGGGTGGATTGAAAATAAATAAAACAAAAATTTGTTGCGAGAAGGATATTAGAGCAATACTTTTAGGTTAATCATAAATAGATTATTGCACTGAGAGGAGTGAGGTGTTCTACAACTTAGTATAGGTGAGATGTTGTAAACTTGTAACGTTCCTACCTAACAAAGTAATAAAAGAGTAATTATTGCACCGAGAGGAGCGAGGTGCTCTACAGCCGAGTACAGAGGAGATGTTGTAACGTTCTTACCTAACAAAATAGTTAAAAAATTCATGTTGACTCATAAAATAAAAAAATTTATGAAAAGTATTTAAAAAAAAGGCCATGTTGGCTCATAAAATAAAAAATTATGAAAAGTAATTAAAACAATCGATTTTTCGTGTATAAAACAAAAACTTAAACCCTCAGGGCTTGATAGATCCGGGTTTAAGATGGATCTATGCTGGTTTTAAATTTGATTCAGTGTGAACTTACCATCCAATTAAAGGAAAATGTGATTATAACATCGAAACCCTATATAAATCTAATAATTCATATATGACAAACTTATAGTAAAAATGATATTTGAATAAAACCAAAATTTAATGAATGCCAATATTTAATGATGAATCGCAAAGCCAATGTATGCTTGATTCCAAAGAATCCAAATAAATGCTAAAAGTCAACCATACACAAATTACCCACAAAAGCAACTCAATGTGACATTAACAAATAAATATGCAACTTAAATTTTTTATTATAGTTAAATCTTCTTTGAATCATATTGACATTAAACATGTAATTCTTACTAAAAATATTCTTACACCAAACCCCTCTTCATTCCCATTACGACATTTGTAATTACGTCGTAGGCATTTCACCACGGAGATGCATAACCATCCATGTCGACTAGATTCCTCACTCATAGAGCGAATGAAATGCTGCCACATGGATGGTTATGACTTCCATCCACTTTCCATCCTCCCGTGCTCTGCTACTCTCTCCATGCTGCTCTCAGCAGCTCCACCTCCACTTCCACCCAATCACCTTCTGCCCTCCACCGCTACTCCACGTTGTTCCACACAGCGTTGCCACCCCACTTCCCCACTTCCGCTTCCTCCATCCCCGTCTTCCACTGCCCCCGCGTCGCCAACTGCTGCTCCCCGTCACCGTTGCTGCTCCACGTCGCCGCTGCTACTCTACATAGTTACCCCCTCCGGGCCGCCTGCCACCTCCTCGACCACGCCCCTCTTCTCTAGCACCTTTGTCGCCACCCTCTCGCACGCCTCCCGCCCATTCCTTCCGTGCCTCACTCTTCCTGCCCATGCCCTTCCGCCAGCCTGTGCGCCCTATCCATTCCTCCACTACGCGGCTCCTCCCATCTTCCAACGCCTCCCCTTTCCTCCCGTGCGCCATCCATCTTCCATCTCCCTCCATCGGGTCTCCTCCATCTTAGCTTCTTCCCAATCACCTCTCATCTCTGCACGCCTCCTCTATCGTGCCTCCCTTCTGTGTTGCATTGCGCCAACGCTACCACTTCCCTTACTCCCACATATTTTTCCATCCACGCAAACCCTAACTTGCACACAAAATTAATGAGTTGAAACATGACAAAGGTTCCATTCTCGTGTTCCATTCATTCTTATTTTTCCGTCTGTCACCAATAGAGTTGAAACATGACAGAATTAATGAAAACCATAGTTGATACACTACAAATAAGAAATCTTACCAGCTGCAAGCTGCACCGAGGTTGCAGAGCTCCCTAGTGGCTGAACTCTTAAAAAAAAATGGACGAATCAAATGAGAGAAAGAGGAAATGAAAAAAAAACATAAATTTCCTGAACCAACGTTACCTGCAAATAGTCTGAAAATGCTTCATTACCACGACGTGATTCTGTAAATTCTCGGCATGCCAAATCAGTTATACTAAACAGAAGCTCTAACAGGCCATTGGAACCATTGGATCCATTGGAATTTCGGGATCAAACATGAGTCAGCGCACGACAATTCCTTTGAAATTTGAATACACACAACTTTGTCCAAAGTTTGGCTTCCAGGTTTTCTGTTGGTTTGGAGACTCGGAAGGCAAAATTCGTTGTTCTGAATAGACGAGTGAGGAATTATGTTTCCACCTTCACGTCGCGCGGTACTGGTCCTACGTTTGTCACTACTGGCAGCTCTTCTAACTCGGACATCCCAGCAACATTTGTCGCGTGCTCCAAGCCACATACGCTCTTCAGCTTCACACACCCATTTGCCCACAACTCCTCCAAAGATGTCAATGGCTCCATACTTGGCAGCTCTTCTAACTCGGACATCCCAGCAACATTTGTTGCGTGCTCCAAGCCACGTATGCTCTTCAGCTTCACACACCTGTCTGCCCAACTAAAAAACAGAAATGAAATCTCTTCGCTCTCTCTTCCGCCATTACCAACTTGCTACTCCTTTCCATAATGGCAGGAATACAAGGGATACTGCTGCTTTGCATGAACACTAATGCGAATCACAGAGTTGTAAGCACTGCCAAGTTATGGGATTATGAGATTTGTGATTTATCATGACTTTTGTTTGGGGAGAGGAAATAAAAATTAAGAACGCTGGTAAGATATCATTGTTTCCATACTTGGAAGCTCCTTTAGTTGCGTGAGGCTAAGGGTTACATCCCACATCAAGAATACGCATGAGAGGGGGTAATTGGAGGATGAATCCATGGCCACAAGCCAGGTCATAGCTCCCAAAGTCTACTAAAAATGCACAACAATCCACTAAGCTCCCCAAGCAAGCCATTGCCTATGCATATGCGCTTAGAGCATACCTCGTGAGAGAGTGTGGGAGAGGAGGGTGCGAGCGGTGAGGCCTCCCCTCCAGGTTTGTGTGGTGATACAAGAAAGAGCAGGGCGTCAATCCTGTAGAACAACTCGCCCAATCCAAAAGAAAAAGATAGGTAAGAGACAGAACTCTAACTGGTCAAAAAAATTATAATCTTAATCCAAAATGAACCCTATATTTGCATTTGGATGGAGGATGCCACTTGAATCACTTGTGTTCTCGAACCCCATTTGTGGAGCTCACTGAGTCACTCGCCCTCTCAGACCATAGTTGCAGAGCACACTAAAAATTTTCACGGAGAAATGAGCGGGCTCAAGTTGGGGAAAGGGCTAAATAATGTGTATCAATATCTAAGTAAGATAAACAAGCTGAGAAGAAATGGAAGAGCCCACGTGGAGGCTCATGAAAAAATAAAACCCTAAAATAATTTACAGAGGAGCCCACGTGGAGGCTGCATGCAAAAATAGAAAACCTAAATAATTTATTCTAATTGTTAAAAAAATTGGGTTTTATTTTGAATTACTTATTATAAATGACCAGGAATCATAATGGTAATAGAATTAATATGTAATTGTGGACTAATCATTGCACCGAGTGTAAATGAGGTGCTTACAACCCAGTATGGGGGAGATCCTGTAATGGATGTCACATGTCACATGTAACGTTTTCAAAAGTAATAAAATGTAAAAAGTAATAGTATGGGGGAGATCCTGTAACGGATGTCACATGTCACATTTGTCACGTTTGTAGTATGGGGGAGATCGTGTAACGGATGTCACACGTCACATGTCACATTTGTCATGTTTGTCACATTACGTTACAACCCAGTATGGGGGAGATGTTGTAACATTTGTCATGTTTGTCACGTTACGTTACAACCCAGTATGGGGGAGATGTTGTCACGTTTGTCACGTTTGTCACGTTACGTTTCCATGTCGGCTCATAACTTATAAAAAATCAAAAGTAATTAAAAATTTCATGTTCGCTCATAACTTATCAAAAATAAAAATAAAAATAATTAAAAAATTAAAAGAGAGGGATCCAATTTCTTGAGGGGTAATTTTTTTCTTAATGTGTAAAAAATTTAAGATAAAACAAAAAGAAATTACACCTCAAGAAATTGGATCCCTCTCGGTGCTTGATAGATCCGGGTTTGAGATGGATCTACGCTGGTAATTCTTTTCAATGGGGCTGCCAATATATTATAATTTGTATTTTGTTTTTCCCAACCCTTCAATATGAGTAACGTCTAATCCAATATGGCTATTTAGATTATTGTGACGGTCTAGGCTTGTCAGAACCAGATAGAATTTAATAGATGGTCTGGTGCCAGCCGATAGAGGCAAACTAGAGATGACAAGATCGTCAAAGCTCAAATGGGGATAGTTGGACTGTTCATGTGCATAATGCTAAATCCTGGTTTAAAAAAAGCAAAAAGCTGACTTCCATAAAGAGTTACAAATTGGCAACCATCTTACTGTTTTCTGTGATTTTTCTATCAAAATATGACTTGGCTTTTTGCAAGACTTTTTTCTAAGATGTAATCACAAAATTAGCCATCAGCCTTCAGACTTAAAATATAAATATATAAATATGATCATAAGTAAACCTCTACTCTCATAATTTTGTATAAAAAACAATTTTTTCCCCATTCGTGGTAAACTAAAAGGTCACATCAGAGTCACAGTGGAGCTGTATTCTGTCAGATATTTTGAACTGATTGTTCTCCGTGCGTATGATTTAGTTTATACTTTGTAAAGGATCTTCAACTCATTGTTCTCCATATGTAGAATTTGGCTCCTCTTCCTCTATAGAGTTTGAATTATAATTTCTCAGGATTAAGATTTTGGCTTAAACTTTATAAAGATTATTCAATTCATTATTTTCCATATATATAGAATCTGAGCTCGACTTTGTGAAGATTGAAATTTATAAAAAATTCCGACCTCATGGATATATAAAAAGGAACGTTGCTTTTATTAATGCTCTTATTATATAAGAAACATCATATTACATATGTAGACCCCTTTTTCAGGAGAGACAAGAAAGCAATCATTTCTATTTGCAAACAATATTTAATGTCTTACCTGTTTGCATGTTACTACAGCTTATAAAATAGGCCTATAAAAGGGGATTGCGATTTATAAAAAAAAAAGATAATCAACTTAAGGATACACAAATAAACAAATAAAGTAATGTTATATTTTTAATAAAATAGTATTAAAATAACACAAGTTTAAGAATTTACATTAAATGGTTCAAAGTCACTTAAGTAAGAGCTGTATCATAAGATGATTTGCTCTTGTGATTTTTGGTGGTTGGACTCCAAGGAGAGGACGGATTTGGATCTATAATGATTGCGTTCCAATCATCATTGTTATGTTTAATGGGCTGCAGTGTCTAAAATAGCTAAGACCATGGTTGAGAATTTGTTATTGCATTGAACTAGAGAGGGAACTCAATGATAGATCTATTCACACCTATGCCAAACTACACAACAAACTTTAAAATTTTCCATACACTAAGTGCTTGGGGATGCACTAGGTGGTTCTTTACTCATATTGTACAGTGGCCCATAATATAAATCTAACGACTATTGAAAATGGCTCATCTCCACCCTATCTTTTGTACATAAACAATGATACGCACTAATAATCTCACACATATTAGAGCATTTCCCACCTTTCAAAAGGCATGAGAAGCCTATTTTGATTAAAAATAATGTATTATTCTCTTCTTCCACAAAAAAGAAGAATCTCAACACAAACAAGAAGCTAAGAACTCTACAAATATACAACCCATGGGAGGTTATCTCCTAGGAGAGCAACACTCCATGCAATAGATGCATGACTACACTTACCACATAAATAATTGACCCTCCCGAGAGAGACTTGGCTACATAATGAAACCAAAAGAGGTTCCTTAAATTTTTAGCGTGCCTACAATGGGTACATTTCAAGTTGTGAACACTCATCAAAGTGTCTCCTATCTATAAGGAAAACCTGATAGTTAGGGACCATGCAAATTTGTTTTCTTAGGCTCCAACACTAACTTTTACAAGATGCTTAATATGTAGATGGCAAGTTTGTTGCTTAGTCAAGGATTACAATTTTAAGAAAGTACAAAAGATGACGACTACGTTACACGGTTCAATGCTAACCTAAATTCAATGGATTTGAACCTACCATACAATGTAGAAGAATAGTAAGAACTCGAGTAAACATATTACCTTGTGTTGAGTTGGGGTAAGCTTTTCTCTTTCTTGGGAGATGTGCAAGGTTCAAATCTTTCAACCCCATGTTACACTGTCAAGGTCCAAATGTATGTATCTCATGTTAAGGTGGGATGTTGCAATTAATCAAAAGAAACAATATCAATGAGAACACACATAAGAACAAATCATGGGTCACTCCAAGTTGGTTATTGAATCAATTCAAGGGACTTTTAAGCTTTAGAACCTCACTTTTAGGTCCTCTGCATATCAAATATTCAACACCACTAAGTTATTTGAGGTAATAGGCCTGATTCATGTCTATTGACAATACAATTTTGAAGCTGATGGTCTATAAAAATAAGTATTCTAAGGTTAAATAGGGCTTCTATATAGGGAAGAGACTAGAGAAAGATTACAACCCCCTACAAATCCCTAACTAATGATACCTATAGTCCCATATGTTGTTTATTTATTTATTTTCTTCATGTGTTTATGTTTAGCTTTGAAAGGAGGAGCTTTTTTTTAGATATAACGATGAACGTTTAGTTGAAGAGATCATGTGCCAATATGTTCCTCTCTTTCATTGTGAAAAAAAATAGTTTTTTACATTCATTACAAAGTAAATATTGAAAACAAAAACAAATTAATGCAAAGTTCTAAAATTTTGCAATTCAAGAATTTCAATTTTGTTTTAATTATGTTAATATTATTTTACTAATTTACATTTAAACCAAAATTGTCTATATTAATTTACTAATTTACATTTGGTTTATTACATTCATTACACTTTATATTAAATTAAATATTGAAAGAACTTTAAAAAATTAAAGTGCAAACTTCTAAGAAGAATTTGTAGATTATGAATTTCAATTTTGTTTTGTTTATATTAAATTAGAAAAAGAAAGAAGTCACATATTTCAAACATTGATTGCATTAAATTAAATGTGAATATGATTTTCAGTTAAACTAAATGTCAATGTTATTTTATTTTGGAATAGTTCAAACATTTTATAATTTGGATAGATATTTAAGATTGTAAAATCTATTTATATACAATTAAACAAAAATATCATTAAAATTATTAACTTATCCAATAAAATGAATAAGTTTTTATATTAAAAATATTCTTAAACATTACTTAAAATAAATACATTTTGAGATAAGCACTATCAACACTCTAAATGTAAGTCTACTCATTATCTTTAATCTTGGGCTTGTACCACATAGACTTGATTATGAATCATATGGAGAGAAGAAACTAAGAATTTATTTTGGTAAGTTATCTGTGATCCAACTTTGCGCACATGCTACTTGTTCACCTCTCTAGATTTGGACAACAAGTGAGATTTAAACTCTAGCAACTCCCAAAAATCCCTTCCCGCTCTTATGATATGGTCTTAAGTTCCCTTCATTCTACTTGGGCATGTGACTATGTTCGCACATCATAGATTCAAAAGATTGATGTAACCCTTGTACAATGAATTGTTTGTAAGTTGCACCACTTAAATGAATTCGATACACAATGTGCAACCATGCTAGCTCAACCCAAAGCAACTATAACTTATTGGTGTCAAACCAACTAAATGCACAATTAAAGGAATTCAAAATAAAAATAAAACTTTTGAGTGTGCAAGGATGCTCCTACATCAAACCCTCCTAGTAATTGAATGTGAGTATTAACACATTCAATTACCCCATCAAGGTGCAAACCATCTAATTCAAAGTTTCGTTACCAAAGTAAATGTAAGAATTTCATAATTCCAAACCATCTGAATTACCCCATCAAGGTGCAAAATTTCCATTTCACCCCACAAAATTTTCTCACAATGCACGACTGTCATAGGGGGACGACGGGGGCCAAGGGGGCTTTCCCCCTTGTGGCTTACCTTTCCCTGTTTCGGCAGACTTATTGTTATTCCCCCGACCTGTTTCAGAGCAATTGGCAATTTAACGCCGACCGATTCTTGCTCCGACCTCCAACCGACAACCGGGTCTTACTCCGATCTTCGACCGCCGACCTCCGATCGCCAACCGTCGACCATTTTGCAAAAAAATAGCTAAAATCACCGACTATGTCGCAGCGATTTCTCCAAATCTTGCCAACCGCTTCGCTCCGATTTCGCCAAAAATTGTCAACTGTTTCGCTGAGAAATGGCTAATTGTCGCCAACCGTTTCACTCTGATTTCAACAAAACTCGCCAACGCGTCTTTTTTGGCCAAATTAATGATTTCACGCCGAAATGTGTCGCTTGACTCAACTCAACTCGCCGACAGTTTCGGCGTTTTTGGCTTATCTTCGCCGACACAATCTTGGCAGAAAACTCAGAAACACTTACAATTTTTTCAAATTTCCAATTTTTGAATTTTTCTTAATGATCAATGTTGAGCAGGAAGAATACTTACCTCTGCAATTTGTTCAAGTTGGCCCATGTAGGCCCAATGTTGTAACCTTCACTCTGATACCATACTGTCATGTCCCCTCCCGTCGATCCAATGCACAGAAGGGACCATCACTCCAAAACTGGGGTTGTTACATAAACTCAACCCCATTCATTAGTTTCATACTAATAACTGAATATGTGTGTGCATATATATCAAACACAACAGAAGTAGTTAATTTTCTTGAAGCAAGCATAATGAAGATTAATTTTCAACTTAGATTGTGGCACTATCAAGAGCTGGTCCATGAAAGAGTTCTATACCTATACTTGTATATGGAGATTCCTAAATTTATTGCTACAGCACATGGCATGAAAGCAAACTTTTGTTCACAAGTAGTTTGTGCAGTTTGAGAGCTATTATAATAATTGTTTTCATTGATATTATTGCATAATTATTTTTTCAAATTGCTTATATATTCCAGATATAGTAGTAATCTATACTATTGAGATTACTACTACAGAGATTGTGAGAAAAGCAATTGTAGTTGGCTCACTGTGTTTTTGAACTTAACATTATTTTTTGGTATGGGTTGAGTGCCTATGTCTTTGTAATCTGAGATTGTTACAAGCTTTTCTCTTTTCCTACCAGTGTCCTTCACTGTCTGTGTCTATGTTTTTGTTCCTTCTAACTTTCCTTTTTTCCTACCGGCGTTCATTTTTGCCCCTCAAGGGGCATATGCTAGTTATATCTATTTAAATCCATTTTCATAACAACCTTTGAATTCTTTTGTGCATATAATTGTCATCATAGTGAAACACCCATTGTTTGAATGATTTGAAATAGTTGATCATAAGTTTACAAAATGAAAATAGTCAAATATACAAAACTAATTCTTTCATTACCTTGACAATGGCAATTCATCTTGTCACATAATCTATAAACAACCATAAATTTGTCGGAATGATATACGAGTCAAATCAAAATAATCATAAAATCACCTAATCCTTATTAACACAAACTTTTGTCAATGTTTTCTCTAAATAAAATCAAAATTAAAATAAGGTTTTATTATGTAAATCATATATGGTGGGCCCTATTGTCATGTAACATCTCTATATTGTTCCATTGGTTGCCAACAAACTTTGATTCATTCCCACATAGCATTGACATGACTACCATGCAAATTTTTAAGAGTGGTTGTAGCTTCATTAGGTCTGCTCCTTCCATTTCGTGAAGCTTTCCATTTTATGTTCTATGCACATAATCTGGATTCCAAAATCTCTTTTAACACAACTCATTAATCCATTGAATTTGCTAGGATGGATGGATTGGATACTTTATGCATTCTATGTTACAAAACTTTAGCTTTCAAACCAATGCCACTGCTGATTATGTTTAATAATCCCCTCAAGTATTTTGATCTAGGCATATCCAGGGTTCTTTGTTTTATATGCTTACATGAGCCTTTTTTTTGGATATGATCTCCAATATTTTATCTATTTATAATGCTTTTGGGTTTTCATGGCCTAGCCAATTTCAAGTCCTTTTCCCTTTGCACTTGCACAACTTACTCCTTGGACCCAATGCAAACATAGCCATATTATAAAATAGTTGGGTTTGGGAGGAAAGTAAATGGATTTGGAAGGGTGAGTAAAGGGAATTCATAAATCTTTAAATTTCCATGGACACATGATTGTGCGACATGGCTTCTTATTGTCACCTACCCAAATTTCTGAAAATTATTATTTTATTTGCAAAATACTTTATGTTAAATTTAATTACAAAGTTTTGTAATTAAGATCAATTTTGATCAAGGATTAATGTAATTACTGAATATTATTATTTAAATAAATTAATTAGGAGACAAACACCTAAGGGGACTGTTAAATGAGTGTTCACTGACCCACTAGGAGGAATGGAAGTTGTTGGAAGGTATGGGACAGATGGCAGCAATTGCATCACACCACTAGCTATTGGTTATGGGAAAACTACCCCTAAAATGTGGCATTATCCCCCAGGTGGAGGGAGTGAGAAGGCATCTCATTTAATGACCCGGGTAACAACTGAAAAGGCCTAGGCAGCCTACATAAGGCAAATTCGAATTGAGCAGGCAGCTCTTAAACACAATATTTTTCGCAGAAATATTTCCTCATGTGCATCAGGTGATCACTGAGAGATTCGAATAGGGAGGCTAGTTGTGAGTGCAATCTTAAGTCTGCATATTGCTGAGAAGGACCAGAGATGCTGGTGCAGGTCTATTGGACTGTTAGTTCTTGAAGATTCAACAGTTGGTACTACTGCAAGTGGAGATCCTAATTCCTAAAGTTTCTTCCTCCTGGTGGTTCAGTGAATAGGCTTGGGGGTCCTAAGGCAAGTACTTGACTGTCTTCAGGAATTGGTTGGGTGGAACAGTCTTCTTGGGCTGTTTGTTGCCCTACATATTTATCCAGGTTTTACAAATTTTCTACTTGATCTTAGCTAATAGTTCTGTTCAGTAAAGTTAGTAATCTCTGTTTTCTGTTTGGAAGAAGAATCTATTTCTAAATTTGTTTCAAGTCTGAATGTTAAAGTTTTGATGATGAATTGGAATTGATAAACCAGTATCTATATTTTTCCCCATGTTGTTTTATGCATCGTACTCTATTATAGATACGCAAATTAAGAATAGATGACAAGATAGGCAATGTGCCATTGAATTCGATAGATAAAGATAGTAATTATATGTTTATCAGTTTCTTTCCTATAGTTAATAATAGTAGAAAGTTCTGTACAATACTTAAATATTATAGAATATTTCATTATTTCCAGTTTAAACAAACATTGTTTATTTCCTGTACAATATATTGTAAACTTTTATCTCTACTATGTACATAAGAAACAAATAAAAATTCAAGTTTTCTTACATCATATTATATCTGCATTGTAAATATACTTGCTACAAATAGATAAATGTGTTGACTAGGAATGTAAGTTACAAATTACAGTCAAGACACTTTTTCCACACACATTGTGGTTTTCATCACTAAATTACTGATAGAATAATTTCCTATAATCATACAAGTATTATCAGAACTGAAATCAAAGGAAATGTAAGACCTATATTATCTTCACTTATCATTTCACTTTACAAATTGTATGTATTATTCATTCTAAGTGTTGTAATATCTATTATATTATGAACTGCACATATGTACTAAAACATAGTATCCTATCAACTGTAAAAACCCTAGATCACATTTTCCAGGTTTCTATTATTATTATCAACAGAAACATGAACACGAATTGTACATCCACATTTAAATTACACTACAAACCCTAGTTCAACACAAGGGTTATTTTACAGTTACATAGATAATATTTTTACGATTCAAGGATGAAACTAGAATTCGGGCGTGGCCCTATTCTATTTATTTTCAAACACAAAAACCATTACATCGTTTACAGATTTACAGATTTATTATCCAAGACAAGTCTCTTAAACCCTGGTATAGCTCGAAAATCACAATATCCACCTACAGCACACAAACCCATAGTACAGATGAATAACATAGAATGATTTATCATAATTTTCATTATTGAAGAGAAAAGCTTTGTATCCACTGTAATCGAGCCTTGGCTCCACTTATCTTTTCATAACTTAAACAAACAGGTTGTGCTCAAATGTTTAAACAATGCAAGTTCCAACTTCAAGAAGGGTAAATGATGTTCTCAGAAAACAAAAACGATTACAACATGTTTCCAAACGAAAATGCACAAGGTTTAAACCCAAACTTTAAACATTTCAAAAACAAATCCGAGGAACCCTCGGTATTGACGAAGTAACAAAACTTCCAATTCAACGAGATAGACCTCAAAGTTTAAGACAGAGTAACATATAAACAAACGAAGGGCATAACCCTGTACAAACATCGCTTGATTAAACAGAAAGGTATTCAACGTTTTTCATTTGATAGACTCTGCCGAAGCATGGTATATGACTGGTTTTTCATCCTCTTAAACCCACATCAACCACAGTCGAAAGGCGCCTACGAGGGTTTTAGACCCGGAGCTTACCCGGAATGGGAGCACGCCCTTTTTCCCTTCCAAAACTTTGCTCAAGTCGTATCTTCAAGCCTGCAACTGACAAAACAATAGCTTGGAGTTAGATAATTGTTTTATGTCAAACAATAAAATCGAACTCAAACAAAATAATCATTATTTCGAGCATACTTACCAAGCAGATGAGTTCTTTGTATTCACCAGTTAAACAATAAATTCCTCGATGTAGACGAGACAGGCTACCCTCTGTCATTTTGCACCATGGTGTGTTTTTTTTACTCAGACTATAAAACGAAAAGCTTAAAAACTATCAAACCATTGACACTATAAACCAAAGACCCATTCTGTTAACACGACGCCACTACAGTGGAAGAAAACCTGCAACTCTAACCCTGAACTACAGGTCTCAAGGTCGAACCTCTTACAAATTGTCTAAACCCTAGAAATTCGGCAGCCTGTCGGCCATATAGACCAAAACAATAGAACAATGAACGACTTTCCAATTTCGTAAACCAAATAAACGACAGAAGTTAGGCTTGCAATCTAACGGTCCAAACTCATCACTATCAACAATCACAATAGTGCTAGCGAAATAGCATTGGGACGAGCAACATCTACATTTAATGCCCCACTCCTCAGTACAAGCTTGGAAATGCCACTATGGCACACGGAGGACCGATCAACAACCAATTCAAAGGTGTTTCAAAACAATTAACCCTTACACAATGACAAGCGCAGAGACTATTTTATCAATTTCATCTTACGTGGATCGTTGGAAAATCCATGTCAGCTGGAGTGGTGTGCCAAGTTTTAATGCAGGATCGATACTCGATCTCCACGATAGCTCGAGGCATACGCCATTTAATGAACCATCAACTCACCACCCTGTCAATTTAATTGCATGTCAGTGCCATCGAAATATACGATATAGTTCCATTTGATATTCATAAATTTAAAAACCATTAATGTTTTTATTGTATAGTATATATTAGTTCCAATGTTTATGATCGTAATTAGTATATCAAGGCTTAAGTTTAGCCATATATATATTAAGTTTCGATTTGCATATTAATTCTAATATTGTATATTTCCACTTATATAATGAATATTTTTGCAATTACAAAACTATTATATAGAATAGCAAATCTATAAGATTTGTATGGTTAATATATTAACCATAGTTTTCCATTTTCTCCATTTATAAATCTATATTAATATAGGAGTTTACACTTTGATTTTTCAACCAGACCATTGATTTGTAACTAGCATAAAAACCATGCTATGGTCTTAAATTCCATACCCTAACTCTTATTACAATGCACCTGACGGTTAGCATTAAATCCATGACGCTAATACTTTACAAGTATTAGTCTCTTGAGACAACAACCATAGCCAAGCTAGAATTACATCTTTGGCTTACGACGACAACTTAAACAACATGTACACTTTCTAAGACGTTACTATTATCGACTTTATAATCAATTAATACAATGTCGAGAAACTGGGAAGTAGAACTAAACCATCATACCTGTAGATACTTGTTTTCATAAAAGAATTCACAATTTTTCTATTTTGATGATTGAATTGAATTACACACGTACTTTTAACTACACAGTTATTGAACCTTTTACCTGTCATCTGCACATAGAATATTCAAGTGCGTTAGCGTTGTAGCTAAGTAAACTCCAGGATACCTCGTAGGACACCCTTATGCATCAATGTCAAACTGTCAGTATCATTGCAAAAGAAAAGTGTCGCATTTTATTTCCAATCTGTTAGCTCATTTGTCATCATAATCACGTTACTAATTATTGTGTTAAATCTGTCACTGTCATATTGCTGCTAAACAAAAATTAAAGTATGTTTAGTACTAACAACTTTTCAATTAATGCTGTCGTAATCAGCAATTATTATTTCCGCAATTATAATTATCATAATTAATGTTGTTATCAAAAATTTTAAATTTTTATGAAAATTCGGGATGTTACATGTGGTATCAGAGCTTATGTTCAAACTCTAGGCCTGAAAGAGGTCCAAAAACACACAGCAAAAAATTTTATACAGCAGAAAATTGTACTAATTTGAAATTTTAATTATTATGTTATCCAGAAATTATTTTCAGTTACAGGTATGGAGAACTCAGCTGAACAATTAGATGACAGATTTCAGCCAAACAGTCACATCTCGGGACAGCACTATGTAGAAGAAGGTCACGGTGAACTAAATAACAGTTCGTCAGAATTGTTACGTGCTTTTCATGAATTAAAAGCAGAAATCAGATCGGTGAAACAAGACAATGAAAGGATTCTGCAAGCACAAGAACAATTAAACCAAGTGTTGTTTGAACAGTGCCCAACTGAGGAGCAAGAGAAGGATAATGAAGATATTTCCAAAGTTAAGGATTTGCCTCATGCTAATAAAAACAAGAGAATGAAAACCAGTAAAGTGAACAACAGTTCAACCTCATCATGAGATGTTATTGAAACACGCAAAAAGAAACGTAACTACACTAGTGATAGCAGTGAAGGAGATTTCAAACCCAGGAGGAAAGATCATAAGGAATATGAGCAGATTTCTGGGGAGCTCAAAAAGATTAGACCTCCAACTTTCAATGAAGAAACTGAGAAGGGAGAGACAACTGAAGCTTGGCTGTCCGGTATGAAGAAATACTTCCAGATTTATAACTATTCATAGTCTTTGAAGGCAAAAATGGCTATATATAACTTGACCGGAAAAGCGGATATTTGGTTGTAGGACATCAAAAGAGTAAAAGGCATCAAAGATAAATATGTAAGCTGGAGTACCTTTAAATGATACTTTAAAAAGAAGTATTTGTCTGAACAATACTATGAAGAAAAATCTAAAGAGTTCTACGATTTGAAGCTTGGAGGTATGAACATGAAGGAAATGAGTAGTAAATTTCTGAACTTACTGAGATATGTGCCATACCTCATAGAAGAAAAACCAAAAATTCAAAGATACTTAAGCTGTCTACCTTTCAATATTAAGGACAAAATTGAGTATGACAGTCCTAAGACCTTGGAAGGGGCAATGAGAAAGGTAGTTTTCCGCTATGACACAAATCGGAAGAGAGAAGGAATGTCAAAATGGAAGAGTCATAAGCCCAACAACTTTGAGCAGAAACGAAAAAATTTCAGGTTCAGCAAAAATTCTGGGTTTCAAAAGAAAAATTTTCAGAATCGGAATTATCAAGGGAACAACTCCAGAAACAATTCACAGCAGAATTCTACAGCACCCAGAAATGCACCTAATAATACCAGAACTAATGAACCAAAGGCACCTATCAAATGCTTTGAATGCCAAGGTCCTCATTACACATCAGAATGTTCCTTGAGGAAGCGAAAGACTAACAACATCAACTCTATTCAGAATGAACCTACTGTTGGAGACGTGGCGAGGGAGATGCCCAGAATTAATGCAGCACTCGACAACAGACAAGCAGATCATCAAATCTCTATGGTAGAGATTGAAGGTATGATCAAAATCATCTTGTTACTGTTTTAATTGACCTAGGTGCTAGTTTAAGTTATATATCACCAGATATTGTGGAAAGTCCTAAATTGAAAACTAAAAAGTTTAGTAAATCTTGGCTAGTTAGACTAGCAACTGGAACAAAGAGAAAAGTATCAGATTTTATAGAAAATTGTGTTTTATCCATGAATCATTTACAAACACAAATCAAGTTGAATATTCTACATTTAGGTTCTTATGATATTATATTTGGGATGGACTGGTTAGAAGCCCATCATTTCATTCTGGACTGTTACGGAAAAAGTTTTACATGTTTAAATGATGAAGGAAAAACTGTAGAAATAAAAGGCATCCCAAAGAAGGTAACCCTTAGACAGATTTCAGCCATGCAAGTTAAGAGGGCAGTTAGGAAAGGGTGCCAGTTGTTTGTAGTAAACGTAGTGAATGATGAGTTTATTGGTAAAGAGGACAAATAGAAATTAGAGGACATACCTGTCCTGAAAGATTTTAAGGATGTATTTCCTGAGGAGATTCCAGGATTACCTCCTAAAAGAGATTTAGATTTTACCATCGAATTAATACCAGGAGCAGTACCTAATTCAAAAGCTCCATACAAAATGAACATACTGGAATTAAACGAATTAAAATCACAGCTGAAGGAGCTTATTGATAAGAAGTATATTAGACCCGGTGTGTCTCCGTGGGGAGCACCTGTCATCTTTGTTAAGAAAAAAGATGGAACTTTAAGACTGTGCATAGATTATCGCCAGTTTAATAAGATGACGATCAAGAATCGGTATCCGTTGCCCCGCATAGACGATCTATTTGATCAGCTGTGTGGAGCAACGATATTTTCTAAGATTGATCTAAGATCAGGATATCATCAAGTATGGGTTAAGGATGAAGATATTTTCAAGACAACTTTCAGAACTCAGTATGGACATTACGAGTTCGTAGTCATGCCATTTGGCTTGACTAATGCCCCGACTGTATTTATGTGTTTGATGAATAATATTCTGCACCAATACCTAGACAAGTTTGTTGTTGTATTTATAGATGACATTTTAGTGTATTCTAAAAGTAAAGAAGAGCATGATGAACATTTACGGATTATCTTACAAGTTCCAAGAGATCATCAACTATACGCTAATTTTAGCAAGTGTGACTTTCACAAAGACAAAATTCAGTATTTAGGACACATAATTTCGAAAGAAGGAATCTCGGTAGACCCCGACAAGATAAGAGCCATTAATGACTGGCCGGTTCCTAAAGATGTGTCAGATGTAAGATCATTTATGGGAATTACTGGGTATTACATAAATTTTATAGAAAAATTTTCAAAGATTGCCAACCCCATAACTTCCTTCTAGAAGAAAGGTAAGAAATTTGTGTGGGATCAGAAATGTTCTGACAATTTTAAGAAATTAAAGGAATTATTGACGACAACACCTATCTTGAGGATAACAGACCCCAACAAGGATTTTGTAGTTTGTACAGACGCATGCAATGATGGACTCGGTGGAGTCTTAACATAGGAAGGGCATGCGGTGACATATGACTCTAGAAAGCTAAAAGTACATGAAAAGAACTACTCTACCTATGATTTAGAGTTATTGGCAGTAATTCATGCTTTAAAAATGTGGCGTCACTGTTGGCTTGGTTTTGCAACCAAGCTTGAGTGCTATGGGCACCTATCAACAAGTGATAGTAGTTTCAAAGATTGAAAGCAAAAAACAATTATAAATCTGAATCTAAAACTAAACTAGCATGTGCATATCATAATAAACTTGAAAAGATTTAAGAACAAGAACAAGAAATAAAATAAAAAATAACTTTTGTATTATGATACCTCAAATGGTGAGGATGTTGTGGTGTTGAGCAGCTCCAAGGTGAGTAGCTCCAAGCTCCAATGGTCTCTTCTCCAAGATTGCTTCAATGGTTAAGAACTCATGAGAGATTTTGACAGCATGAGGATAAGATGATGGATGGATGGAAAGTAAGGAGCCCCTACCACCTTTTTATAGTTTTTGGTGGTGGGGAATACCATTATGGTTTTGAGGAAACCAATGGTATTGACCAACATGGTTTAGGTACCTTTTTCCTTTTTTCAATATTTTGAATATTTTTATTCCATTTTTAATATTTTTGGGAATTCTTGACCCTTTTTGAGGAAAAATATTCATTTTGAGTGGAAAAAGGGGTGTATTAAGGTCTTTTGGTGACCTTTTGATGGCTTTAGAGGCTCAAATGGTGAAAAAGTGGACAAATGGGTCATGTGAATAAGGAAATGAGCTAGTGAGCACTTTTGGGGTGTTAACAGATTGCCCCCTGATGTGTGAGGGCAGGAGCTCATCATATGGCCGATAGACATCATAGTTCTTTTGTCTTTTTTTTCTGGGGTTTGGGGAAGAGAAGAGACCGGTTGGAGACTGGATCCACGGCCCTTGGAAGCTGCAAAAACAAAAAATATTACATGGCCTAAATATGAATGAGGAATAATCTCTGATAATGGACAAGGTGGGCATACCCATGTTCGTATCAAGACATATACATAACAATTAGTCCCAAGAAGGGGGACCTAAATAAGACATAAAAAATCTGCTGGTACATCATAATGGTCCAAAGGGGACACTATTTTGGTATGTACTGATGATCATAACATGACTGATCTCAATAAATGATACACTGGAATAAAGTGACAACCGTTCTGAATAAGGTCTCAGAAGGGTTGATGAACTGATGAACCTAAAGGTGTCCAACATCTGTAGGGACTCAATTACTGTGAGTCATCTCTGAGAAGTACATGTAACTGTATACTCGAGGGAGTATAAAACTGGGGTACATCGGACTACTGTTGCCATGCGCAACCCGGATATCTATAGAAAGAATGTAATTGGTTGTTTCCATAGGTAGACTCTCAAATGTGGAAGAGTCAGGTGGTATCCGGGGTCTTCAACAAATAACTGAACGGACCAATACCCTATGCGAGTCTCAACGATGCGATCAAGGTGTTGACGTCAAGCATGTGAGAAACTACCATTTGGAGAGGCACTGAGGACTCTTCTCGAAATGATTCGTAGGCACTCATCATAAATGGTGATGAGTCCAAGACACAGGTACCTCTAGGTCTATCCTCTAGAATAATTTTGGTTGTCGTCGATAGAGGGAGACCAGCAACTAACAAGGCAATGATGTGTCCTTGATAGGAGCGCGAGGTGTAGAACTGAAGTGTGGTAGTACTGATGGTAGGACTGACATACTTGTGGGGATGGGAAGTAACTGGGGTCATATAGTGGGTAGACTAAAACTTCCTTTGTTCAGAGCATGATGACATGGTTGACCTGGCAGCGTAGGGAACTGGCTTGTAGATGCGGAGATCATAGCTTTTAAGGACTGAAGGGTATGTATTAACTTTGGGGGGGGGGACAAGCTGATGGGTGCTGTCGAGGGATTCTTAGGGTGACATACTGCAGAATCCTCTGAACAAAGGCGACCAAAATGGGGAAGCTGCCATATGAGTAGACGTGATCTGATGTGGCGTCGAGAAGCACCATTGGGTCCTTCTTTGTAGTTTTAATGAGCTCCAAGAAGGGATAAAAGTGTGCTCTGAAATGGTACTGTCCTGTGGATTTTGTGAGCCTAGGACTGTTCGTGATCATGGGTGCTTTCATTTTTAAGGAGTCTGAAAATGATAAGAAGACTCTGCAGTGGTTGTGAGTACCGTCCTGTGGGTTTTTACGATCCCAGGATGGTGATTGCTCATGGTTGCTTTCATGTTTAGAGAGTCTGAAAGCGGTAAGTGGACTCCATTGGTGTTCTTTTTCGTGAGTTAGTCTCCAAGGCCCGAAAAAGCATAAAGTGATGCAAATGGAGAACTCTTCTAGCTGATGTGACTAGAGTATTCCTTTTTCGTAATTAGTCTACAAGGTCTGGAAAAGGGGTAAACTTATACCAGGTAGACACCTTTTTAGATACGTTTAGCGAGCATGAAAGGAAGCAAGGTTGCTCGACGATCTTTTCATTGTTTTAGGAGTCAGAAAAGAGCTTAACAGAAACTCCCTAAGTGCCTTTTTCGTAAAAGGGATTGCTTGGCCCGAAAAAGGGTAAAATTATACCGAACAAAAAGGGGATTGATGAGAACGAGAAAATGTCTCAAGCATCGTCATGAGTGTGGAATACTGAATTTGGTGACATAAAGTTTGTCAAAAAGGGGCAACGACCAATGTGGCACGCAAACCGAGGTGATGAGTGGCATTTTGAAAAAATGCCCAAAAATTATGGAGTGAGAGCGAGAAATGATCTCAAGCATCATCACGAGCGTGGAAAACTGAATCCGGCGATATAAGACTCGTCAAAAACGGAGAACGATCAATGTGGCACGCAAACCGAGGCGATGAGGGGGCATGGAAAAATGCCCAAAAAATTTGGAGGTGAGAGCGAGAAATGATCTCAAGCATCATCACAGGCGTGGAAAACCGAATCCGGCGATATAAGACTTGTCAAAAATGGAGAATGGCCGATGTGGCACGCAAACCGAGGTGACGGGGGCGTTAAAAAATGGTCAAAAAATGGCCCTGGTGAAAACAGGAAAAGGAAAGAACTACCATGAAGTTCTTGCTGTGCTGATTCCAACGGTACCAACGGTTTGAGGAACGGACGTCATATGACACCGCAATGGTTGTTTGAAAAATGGTGAACTTTCTATAAATAGGGTGTGGGGCCCATATGACGTGTCATTGTTACGTGTGAGTTTGGCAGAGCAATCAGAGCTCTTTCTTGATTTCTGGGAGATTTGACCGTTGGTTTTCGATTCCGCGAGTTTCAGGTAACCCTATTCGCCTTAGCCTTTTTAATTATGTCTTTTTCGGTTAGCAGCAGGCCCCCGAAGGCCGCGAAATTCCATGTTGGCCTTCCAACGTGGAATATCGCGGGTTTCGAGTCTGTTTCCGCGATGAACATCGTGGGTTCGGGGCTGACAGCCGTGATGTTCATCGCGGATTCGGGGCCGGCAGTCGCGATGTTCATTACGGTTGTCGGGTTGGTAGTCGTGATGTTCATCGCGACTGTGTGGTCAATACCCGTGATGTTCATCGCGGGTTTTTGGATGGAGGTCGCGATGATCATCGCGGCTTTTGATGGAAAAGCCGCGATGATCATCGTGGCTTTTGATGGAAAAGCCGCGATGGAATTTTTTGAAATTTTTTTTCCTGGTTCTAAAAAATTTCTTTTTTTTTTGGCAAGATGTTGAGGAGACCATTGGTGTCATGGCGAGAGCGAGAGATGGAGGAGGATTTGATGATTCGGATTCGGACTGATGAGGGGGTCCAGCAGGCTCTAGCTGTGAGTGGACTCCTGAAGTTCGCTCAGATTCCACCGATGCGTTCAGTAGGGCCGCTACTGAACAAATTGGTGAGTTTGTGGGTTCCTGCAGAGGGTGCCTTTATTGTTGGGGGTGAGAGGTTGGAGATCACCCTTACTGATGTATATTTCCTTATCGGGTTACCTCGCTTAGGGGAGGTGGGGGATCTTCTGCCGAGGATCCCAGCGGGTGTGGACATGGAGGATCTCCTGGAGACCTTCTATGTTGCTGGGGCGATTGTGCAGAACAACACTTTGAGTCTGAGATCATTGCAGGAGTGGGACATGCGGGCTGTTGGGGCTTGTGTTCTACGGGTGCTGGGTGCCGCGGCACCACATTGTTTGTCGGGGGGACAAACGATGATGGTGGATTCTGTGCTAAGGGGGACCTACTATGCATGGGGTCAGATGTTTTTAGCTGGTGTCCGGAGAGATATGGACAAGGTCAGTCGGAAGGGGGGAGAGTTCTGCTATGCCTCCTTTTTGTGCTGTTTTTTCTTTGAGCGGGTACCGACTTTGTGGCCACGGGTACCAGTTCGAGACGGTTTGGTGAGCGAGCCGCGCATGGTGCGGTAGGGGAAGATGATGCCTCGTGGTGGTGGTGGTATCCGCGGGTTCTTTTCACAGGAGATGTATGAGCAGTGGGAGCAGATCCCCTTGCTGATTGAGGACTATCCATATGTTGGTATGGATTATCGAGGAGATCCGAAGATGCCTCGAGCCCAGGGACAAGCCTGGGGTTTAGATGGTATGTTTTGTGTTTTGTTCTCTACTATATCATGTGTTTTAGATGTGTTTGTTATGATTATAGTTAGATATTTATATGATTGTTCATTTGCGTGATTGTGCAGATGTTGGTCCTGTACCACCGACCGACTATGTGGCTCGTAGGGGACGGGCAATGGTGGTCATTCCACCTCCTGTGGTGGTACCGCCTCTGCATGCTCGAGGATTTGGGGCTCGCGATCGAGGGGCTGGGCCTCAAGATGATGCTGTGGAGGGTGTCTGAGAGACACTAGATATGATCCTAGCAAGATTTCCAAAGGATGGGTGGAGGGATTTGGATCGGGACATCGTCGAGCGATGTTTCGATGCGCCTCGTGAGTGGCACTCGATCTTACTTAGAGCAGCATTGTTGGCGGCTAAGTGGAGAGATGGGGGTCGGCATGATCCGGCAGGGCCAGTGGAGGGGAGGATTCGTTTACGAGATGATCCAGCGGGGCCGGCGGAGAGGAGAGTTCGGGCTCGGCATGATCCGGCGGGGCCAGCGGAGGAGGCGCCAGAGGAGCCTGGAGACCGTGATGATTAGATGATTTTGCATCTGCCCTGAAATGCTGATGAGCATATGAGGAAGTCCCTTTTTGTACGGCTGATGTATTTTTTGTATATTGGGTGCTGAGGGAACCTATGACATGTTTTAACTATATTATGATGTATATATATATATGATTTGGTATATAGTCGTATATGCACATGGATGCATTCATTGTCTTTTTGTTTGCTCGTGGAGGCATGTTTGATTTTCTGTATGCCCGTGGAGGCACATGTTATGCACGTGGATGCAACATTTTGATTTTTGTATATGCCCGTGGAGGCACATTTGTGTTTACTTATATGGTTTGATTGGTGTGCCAGTCAAGAATGTTGTTGGCCATATGGTCTGCTACACTGTTGAGATTCCTTGGGACATGTGTGAATGAAATGGATTCAAACTGTCGAACCATTTGTTTAGTGCGCAAGAATTTTCTGAAAAGACAGGGATCGCGTACCTGGTAATCATTGTTGAGCTGGGAAACAAGGAGTTGAGAGTCAAAGAAAACGTTCATGTGACGTATGCTCATTTGGAGAGCTGCGGCCAAGAGAACGGTCACGGCATCGTATTCAGCTTGGTTGTTGGTGGCGGCACCTATACACACTCTGTCGATGTGGATCAACTCATGTGAAGGGGAATATATTACCCAAGCTGCGGAGGCTAGATTGGGGGACCAAAGGCTTGCACCATCAGCGAAACCGATGTAGCAGAGTGGAACAGGATCCATTTGTGGTCATGCAGAGAAAACAAATATTTAGGTTTTTTTTGAATTTTTTGTGAAAAACAAAATAAGACTATACAATAATGGACGGTGGTGTCCATCAGATTTGCTATGGGTAAAATCTTTTGAGGTACAACCCGTTGCGTGGGTTGCGTAGGGGGTTGCCTTCTGAATCGGTCAGGATGTATGCCCCCTGTCCGAGGCAAGTGTGAATAATGTATCGGCCTTGCCACATGGACACAAACTTTCCTTTCCCGGTTTTGTCATGAGCTTGATCATAGGCGAGGACAAGGTCCCCTTCAATAAAAGTTCTTGGGTGGACATGTTTGTCAATGTGATGTTCCATATATTTAGGATCGAGGCCAGGCATCTCGGTGTAAGGCGAGGTGAAGACATCATGAAACTCTTGGAAGAGTTTCTTATATGCCTGAGTTTCCGCTTGAGTGCATGATGCGCCTAGCGAGATGAGCTCAGGTTTTCCAGGTGTGGTGGAAATGTCGATTTGTAAGGGTTGAACATGTGTGTTGAAGGGGTCAATGGAAGGGGTCGATCGGACATAGGGGTATCCAATGGAAATTGTGTAAATGGTGTTAATTTCTTTCGAAGAGGAAGATGGTGGGGGATGAATTTCCTCGATGAGAAGAGGGGATATCTCTAGGTCGACGTTATTGAACTCGTACAAGGCTGCTCTATAATCTGGGAGATCAGGGCAGTGGTGTGAATAATGGCCATAAATGCCGCATATTGCACAAGGGTGGTTAGTACGGAGTGTTTTTTCGCGAGGCTGAGGAGGTGGCTCAAGTCTTACCACTGGAATTCCGGTGTCGTCATCCAACATATTCATGTGTTCTTGGAGTGCCGGTAATTGTGGACATTGATGAGTGGCATGGCCTATGTCATCACACAACGAGCACTTAGGGGGAATGCGAATAGTTGAGGGGTTTTTAGCTACCTTAGGGGTTGCTGGGGGGGTGCGAGTTATGAGTCAAGTGTTATAAGTTGGTGGGCCTATGCCCCCTGTGTTCTGTAATGGAGGTGGGGCGTTTCTGGTGTTGATGCCGCAATCACTATTGGGGGTGGTCTGTTTTGCAGATGAGTGACCGGAGGGGGTGGGTGGCTAGTAGTAGGGATAGGTTGTACCGGTTGTAAAATAACAGTCGGAGTAGGCGGGGGGCTCGGAGCAGGTAAGTACCATACAGGTATCCCTAATGTTAAGCCAGGAAGGTTGAGTGTAGCCATTACTGGCGAACTAACAACTCCAAAAAATGGGAACAAGAACAGGATAGTGTGAATTGGCGTTGTGCCAATATGAGTAGGCACTGTGGGTGTTTGTGGTAGTGACGAAGGCTGCTGTGTGGTGTGCGACAGGGTGCACAAATCCGATGTTTTTGTTATCGGAGATGGTGGTGAGATCGATGGAAATGTGGAAGTCATAGGTGACTCGGTGTAGATTCCAGGACCAATTGATGACACAAATGATGTCGGTGCGTTTTGAATGGTTTGTTCAATCATTGGTAGCACATTTTGAGGAGCTGCGGGGGCGTTAGGATCATAATATGTGAGTTGATCGATCTTGATAACGCATCCTTCATGTGGGAACATCATGAGGTGAAAAACAGATGAAGCTACTGCTTTCATTTTGTACATATAACTACGTCCAAGAAGGAGGTTGTAGTCGAGTTGGGCATTGATCACTTCGATGTCGATAAGAACTAATTTGCCGCCTAGTTCTACGGGTACGTTTGCTAAGAGGCCTTGTGGTTGAGCTGAGTGTCCGTCGTAAGCTCGTAATGCCATGGTGGATGGTTGTAAAGCGGGGGAGCCAAGCTTCTGCCACACAAGGGTGGACATAACGCAGGTGGAAGCTCCTTCATCGATGATGCATCGATGCACAACAACGGTTTCGAATGTTTACTGATACTTGGAAAGCTAAATTTGATGGCAATCGAGGTTCAGCTTGGTCTAAGTCAAAAGCCATCATGTGTGTGTCGTCAGGGTCTACTCCTCCAATGGCAGATAGTAGTAGTTTTCATTGTGTAGGGCATGTTTTCAGTACCTCTAAAGCAGACATAGCAGCGGGGGATTGTGCTAGGTCTTCCATGATGTTATAATTGGATGCTGCGTGAGCATTAGGATTGTTGTTAATCCTTCGCAAAGGGATGCGAGGGATTTTAGGTCCTCCGTCCAATGGCATATTTGGTATGCGTAGTGGTTGATTTGGTGGAAGGGAGGTGGATGCATCAGTGGGAGGAGTTTCTGGGGGTGGGCCGTACTGATTCCTGCGAGTTTGGAGGTCGATGTCATTGGATGACATCATTAATAAATGGTGTGTGCCTGGATCCGCATGCTGATAATCAGTTGCGGCATAGGTGATTTGCTGCTGGGGTGCAGCAGATCCCTGTGGGGGATCCATAGGGCGAGTATTTACTACTCCCTGGTCTGGCAATGGGTTTTGTAATATCATGGGTTGCGGTTATTAAGTGGAGCTGGCTGTCCAGCGTGGCCCTGGCGTTGGGCATCGTCAGCCCAAAGTTGACGTGCTTTCTCTAAATGGGGGCAGTTATGAGTGTAGTGTCCATAGACTCCACATATAGAACATGGGTGGTTTATTCTCAGATTATTTTTTTTGGCTGTTTGGGATGACGATCAGGATTCTGGTTGGGAGGAGCAACATTGTTATTATTTGGAGGATTGGGAGGTGGTGGACCTTGATTATGTTGTTGGTTGTTGCCGCGGTTACGTCCTCTTCCACGGTTTTGTTGTCCACCCTGGTTGCGTTGGTTGTTTTGATGTTGGGGCTAATTGTGTTGTGTGTACACTTGCCCTTGAGTAGTGGGAGGATTTTGGGGTGCCGCAGGTGCGGGAGCAGGTTGCGGTGGATAATAAGCTGGTGGGGCTGGAGGTGGTCCAGTTCCCTGCTGGGGTTGTTGGTAACCCTGAGCTATTGGAGGTGTTGGGTTAGCTGTTGTAGCTTGCTGTGGGTAATACATTGGTTGTGTCGGGAAATGAATTGGGTTCTGGGTGGCCGGTTGGTTATAGTATGTGGGTGGTACATATGTCGATGGCGCTTGCCCATAGCAATGTTGTGGACAAGAGGGTCCATGAGTGTGATGAGTCTGATTTGTTGGAGCGTACGAAGTTGTCGCTCCAGAATTAGATGTATCCCTAGAGAGGTCTGGGGCATTTATGGGGCTCACCATGATAAAAGGTTTAATTTGAGGTGTGACTTGGCCGATAATACCATCAGCGGCATGTGATGCCCCCGGAGCGTCACCACGTGCAGAATCGCCTCGTGGGGCGTCTGGTATGATGGTGTAGAAATAGCCTGATTGGGCATAAATTAGGTCGAATTGTTGAGCTTTTAGGATAGCTTCTTTCTCTGACTGGGGTCGTTCGGAAGCGACGTCTTTTGCTATGAGGGGTAGGAGTGATTTAAGGAACCAGTCCAAAAATATATGGTCATCCAGTTTAATCTTACAGAGGCTATGACGCTTGCGCCACTCATGGATGTGGTCGGTGATGTGGGTAGATGTGTTTTGTCTGCAAGACAATAGTATTTCAACTCCTGCATCGTAGCGTACAGGTAGCTGAAAAAACTGAAGGAAAGTGGAGGCAAGAGACGTAAAAGTATGGTGGGTCCCATGTGGTTGTTCGATGTACCACTTGGCTGCAGAGCCAGTGAACGTTCGTTGCAACAGTCTTAGTCGAATGGAGTCATCCACTATGGAGTTAGATGAACACCACAGGTGAAAAGACATTATGTGGTTTTGAGGGTCATCTCCAGGTTTTCCTTCAAACTTGGGGATGTCCGAGGGGATTTTTGTAGGCATGGGTGGCCATGTAGGTTTGTGCCTGATAGGATCGTTGGTTAGCTTGGCTAAGTCTGGTAAGTTCAGACTAGCCATGTAAGGTAAACTAGCAGATGGGTGTGGCGTAGTGACTGGGACATAACTATTCATGGTGGCATTATGTAGTGGTCCAGTAACCCCTAAGGGTATGCTAGGTATTGAAGGTATGTGTCCTCCAGCTGCTGTGGTTTGGTATGGCCAGCGTTTCCAAGTGCAACATGGGTTACACTGGGGTTAGGAATAGCGCCAGGAATTCCTGGGATCTGGGTTGTGGTAATGACAGGTGGTGTGATTCCTATGTTTGGCATACCCATAATAGGAGGTAGTCTTGTGTTGGGCATACCTAAAGGTGGAGTGTCCCCCATATTAGGCATGCCTAGAGGGGTTGTTGTTACCATGGATGGCACAGTAGTAGAAGGGTTTGTGGATGTATCTCCAATAGTACTGGTGAAAAGTGGGTCATATTGTAGTCCATCCATGAGGTTGGTTGGTGACAATTCAGTAGGGTTTTCAGATTCAGCCTCAGAATCAGATGTGAAGTGAGGCGTGTTAGAATCGGATGACTATATGTTTGGTCGATGACGTGTCGAGTCAAGGGATAAGGCTCTACGTCGGTGACATGGAGAGCCAAGTAGACTAAACTGAGGGGGTTCACCCTGAAGACGACGAGATCGTCTTAAATTCTCAATGGTGAGAAATATTTTTTTTTAAATTTTCAGTGTAAGGTGGTGATGTAAAAAACTCGAAACCCTAATGCAACAATGAGTGCAAAAAGGGGAGTGAAAATAAAGGCTCTCAGGCCAAAAAAAAACCTCAAAAAGCACTTATTATAGCAGTTGTGCTATAATAAGTGGAGGGATGCAACAAAATTGGTCAGAATACCAAAAGTCAAACAGTTTCTAGAAAAAAGAGGTGTTACTAGACCAAAGGTGGGTAATGTATCATGCAAACACCTAACTAGAAGTATTGTGAGTCAACAAACGATATCCTCTGCAAGGTGATGAAATCCAAGTCAGACAATATAGAGTGTTGAATCAACTGCTAGATATCCCCCTACCGGGAGGGACACCGAGTAGACAATCCTAAAGAGTGACAACTAGGATACCTCGTTCATGACACGTTCGGTTGGGTGAATCTACAGTTTGGTTCTATCGCCGCTGTACACCAGGGGGGTGTACACCGAGAACTTCGAAAGGTATCCTTCGGTTACTGAATGGATTGCAGTATTCCACTCAGACTTCCGGAACCAGTCTGGCTACTTCAACCCTCTTAAGGGAGAGGCCTTCCCGATAAATTGGTTGATAGCCGTGTCAAAATTATAAGAGATTTTGGTACCGTAGAGGACAACCACTATGTCTCAAATGTAATAATTGAGGGGTGTTATTGGAACACCTATCCCCTCAATTCTACCTAACTACAAAATTCTTTTAAGTGCTCCCCAAGTGGGGTTAAAAGTTTGTTGAGTTTAAGGTAAATTTTAAGGCTCAGTTTAAATTATGTGGCAGAGAGGGTGCAAGTGTGGTATTTAAACTGAAATCGATTTGCCTCGCTTGGGCGATTTTACAAATGAAAGAAAAGACGCTTCCAATTTTGCAAAAAATAAAGGCGTTTTTGAAATGTAAATGCTTGAAAAAACTATTAAAAAATAATGGATCTTTGAAATAATTTGAAGGAAAGCAAATAACATGAATACTTCAAGAAAGAAATGGATCTCTTAAAAATTGCTTGGGCAAAGTATCGAGCAAATAAACAGTAAAATATTGATCTAGATAAAATGCAGAAAAATCTCTCTTTTAATTTCTGAAAATTTTGTAAAAAGACTTTTAATGGAGCATTCTAAATAGTAAAAGATTTAAGATGGCTGTAAAAAATGCAGGGAATTTAATACTGTAAAATATGCTAAATGGGCAGAAAATACAGCAAAAAATAATTTTCAAAAAATTGGTCGAATTGAAAAAACTTGCATCGCGGGTTTCGGGAAAACAGCCGCGATGGGCCGCGCGGGTTTCGGTCACACAGTCGAGATGGGCAGCGCGGGTTCCGGCCGCGAAGCCGCGATGTGCAACGCGGGTTTTAGTCACACAGTCGTGATGTGCAGCGCGGCAAATGGCTGCGAAGCCGCGATGTGCAGCGCGTAAATTGGCCGCAAAGCCGTTGCGAACCGCGCGGAAAAAAGTTGCGAGGTCGCGATGAGCTGCGCGACTGTCGAGCAAAAAACTGCGAGGCGAAAGCCGAAAACGGAAGCCGAAAAACGAACCCGAAAATGGAAATTTCAGGCTGTTAATGGCAATAAAAAGGGCCAAGATCTAGAACAGCAATGGATCTGCTGTCTAGGATGACAGATTTATGAATTAAAATGATTAAAATTAACAAAAACTAAGATCTAAAGCAAAAAACTGAGATCTAAGAATTCGAAGCCAGCGGAGTCACCAAAACTGTTGGGTTGGTTTTGAAACCAAGCTTAAGTGCTATGGGCACCTATCAACAAGTGATAGCAGTTTCAAAGATTGAAAGCAAAAAATAATTATAAATCTGAATCTAAAACTAAACTAGCATGTGCATATCATAATAAACTTGAAAAGATTTAAGAACAAGAACAAGAAATAAAATAAAAAATAACTTTTGTATTATGATACCTCAAATGGTGAGGATGTTGTGGTGTTGAGCAGCTCCAAGGTGAGTAGCTCCAAGCTCCAATGGTCTCTTTTCCAAGATTGCTTCAATGGTCAAGAACTCATGAGAGATTTTGACAGCATGAGGATAGGATGATGGATGGATGGAAAGTAAGGAGCCCCTACCACCTTTTTATAGTTTTTGGTGGTGGGGAATACCATTATGGTTTTGAGGAAACCAATGGTATTGACCAACATGGTTTAGGTACCTTTTTCCTTTTTTGAATATTTTGAATATTTTTATTCCCTTTTTAATATTTTTGGGAATTCTTGACTCTTTTTGAGGGTTTTTTATGCTTTTTGAGGAAAAATATTTATTTTGAGTGGAAAAAGGGGTGTATTAAGGTCTTTTGGTGACTTTTTGATGGCTTTAGAGGCTCAAATGGTGAAAAAGTGGACAAATGGGTCATGTGAATAAGGAAATGAGCTAGTGAGCACTTTTTGGGTGTTAACAGTCACCACCTTATTGGCAGAAAATTTACATTATTGACAGATAACATGGGTCTGAAATATTTATTAGATCAGACAAACCTGAATGCTAGACAAGCTAGATGGTTGACGTTCTTAAGTGATTATGATTTCGAAATTCAGCATATTAAAGGAAAGGAGAACAAGGTTGCAGATGCCTTAAGTCGTAAGGCAAAACTAAATTTTATTTCAGCCATCAGTACTTATTCAACTGATTTGGAAAATCAGATTCTTGAAAAGAGTGAAACAGATGAAGAATATAGAAAAATGAAGGAAAAGACAACAAACAACAGTTCTAAAAATTTTATGGCAGATTACAGCATGAAGGAAAATGGGTTATTACTGTATAAAAACAGATTGTATGTACCAGACATACCAGAAATAAAATTTCTGATATTAAATGAGATGCATAAAAGTCATTATTCTGGTCATCCAGGTTATCAAAAGACCATTACTATGCTAAGGAAAGAATACTATTGGCCTAGAATGAAGGATGAAATAGCAAAGTACATAGCTAAATGTTTGGATTGTCAAAAAGTGAAGGTTGAACACCAACATCCTGCTGGATTGTTGCAACCGTTACCGATACCGAGTTGGAAATGGGAAGTGATCAGCATAGACTTTATTACTGGACTACCTAAAAATCAGAAACAACATGACTCTATCATGGTGGTAGTGGACAAACTCAACAAGGCAACACATTTCATACCTGTGAAGACTACTCATAAAGCTCCAGACATTGCAGAAATCTTTATGAAACAGATTTTTCTACTGCATGGAATACCGAAAGTAATAATTTCAGATCGTGACTCTAAGTTTACAGGAAACTTTTGGAGGTCACTGTTTAAGGGATTGAATACAACCTTAAATTTCAGTATAGCATTTCATCCACAAACGGATGGACAAACAGAAAGGGTAAATCAAGTTTTAGAAGATTTATTAAGAATGTATGTTAAGGATCAACCTGGTAAGTGGGAAGATTACTTGCACTTAGCAAAATTTGCTTATAATAATCATTATCACGCATCTGTTAGACTTAGTCCTTTTGAAATTATTTATGGTAGGAAATGTGATACACCTGTTTTAGGACCTGAATTATTGAAGGAGTTAGAACTAATTGTGAAACAGGTACAAGGACATTTAAAATCTTCCCAAGATAGGCAAAAGAGTCAAGCAGATTTAAAAAGGACCCATAAAGAGTTCCAGGTTGGTAAACATGTATTCCTCAAGGTAAGAACGAAAAAGAGTTCATTGAAATTGGGAAGTTGTGCCAAGTTGGAACCCAGGTATTGTGGTCCTTTTGAAATATTGTCTAAGGTCGGAGCAGTGGCATACCAATTGGCTTTGCCACCTAACTTAAAAATACATAATTTTTTTCATATATCATTTTTAAATAAATATGTACGCGATGCTACTCATGTTGTAAACTGGAATGATGTACAGGTGGTACAAGACGGAGATTTTCCGGTGGAACCGGACTGTATTCTCGGAAGGAGGGAAACTATTCTCTGGAATCGCACCATTGGGCAAGTGAAGGTGCAGTGGAAGCACCTTAGCCCAGAAGAGGCAACTTGGGAGTTGGAGAGTAGTATGTAGGAAGCATACCCAACTCTGTTTCAGGAACACTCAAGTAGTGATTATCCAACATCGAGGACGATGTTGAGACTTAAGGGGGGTGTATGTCACCTACCCAAATTTCTGAAAATTATTATTTTATTTGCAAAATACTTTATGTAAAATTTAATTACAAAGTTTTGTAATTAAGATCAATTTTGATCAAGAATGAATGTAATTATTGAATATTATTATTTAAATAAATTAATTAGGAGACAAACACCCAAGGGGACTGTTAAATGAGTGTTCACTGAACCACTAGGAGGAATGGAAGCTGTTGGAAGGTATGGGACAGATGGCAACAATTGCATCACACCACTAGCTGTTGGTTATGGGACAACTACCCTAAAAATGTGGCATTATCCCCTAGGTGGAGGGAGTGAGAAGGCAGCTCATTTAATGACCCAGTAACAACTGAAAAGGCCTAGGCATCCTACATAAGGCAAATTCGAATTGAGCAGGCATCTCTTACACACAATATTTTCTGCAGAAATATTTCCTCATGTGCATCAGGTGATCACTGAGAGATTCGAATAGGGAGGCTAGTTGTGAGTGCAATCTTAAGTCTGCATATTGCTGAGAAGGACTAGAGATGCTGGTGCAAGTCTATTGGACTGCTAGTTCTTGAAGATTCAACAATTGGTACTACTGCAAGTGGAGATCCTAATTCCTAAAGTTTCTTCCTCCTGGTGGTTTAGAACTCAAAGTTTAAGATAGAGTAACATGTAAACAAACGAAGGGCATAACTCTGTACAAACATCGCTTGATTAAACAGAAAGGTCTTCAACGTTTTTCGTTTGACAGACTTTGCCGAAGTATGGTATAAGACTGGTTTTTCATCCTCTTAAACCCACATCAACCACAATCGAAAGGCGCCTATGAGGTTTTTAGACCCAGAGCTTACCCGAAATGGGAGCATGCCCTTTTTCCCTTCCAAAACTTTGCTCAAGTCGTATCTTCAAGCCTGCAACTAACAAAACAATAGCTCGGAGTTAGATAATTGTTTTATGTCAAACAATAAAATCGAACTCAAACAAAATAATCATTATTTCGAGCATACTTACCAAGCAGATGAGTTCTTTGTATTCACCAGTTAAACAATAAATTCCTCGCTATAGACGAGACAGGCTACCCTCTGTCATTTTGCACCATGGTGTGTTTTTTTTACTCAAACTATAAAACAAAAAGCTTAAAAACTATCAAACCATTGACACTATAAACCAGAGACCCATTATGTTAACATGACGCCACTACAGTGGAAGAAAACCTGCAACGCTAACCCTGAACTACAGGTCTCGAGGTCGAACCTCTTACAAACTGTCTAAACCCTAGAAATTCGACAGCCTGTCGGCCATACAGACCGAAACAATAGAACAATGAACGACTTTCCAATTTCGTAAACCAAATCAACGACAAAAGTTAGGGTTGAAATCTAACGGTCCAAAATCATCACTATCAACGATCACAATAGTGCCAGCGAAATAAAATTGGGACGAGCAACATCTACATTTAATGCCCCACTCCTCAGTACAAGCTTGGCAATGCCACTATGGCACACGGAGGACCGATCAACAACCAATTCGAAGGCGTTTCAAAACAATTAACCCTTACACAGTGACAAGCGCATAGACTATTTCATCGATTTCATGTTACGTGGATCGTTGGCAAATCCATGTCAGTTGGAGTGGTGTGCCAAGTTTTAATGCAGGATCGATACTCGATCTCCACGACAGCTCGAGGCATACTCCATTTAATGAACCATCAACTCACCACCCTGTCAATTTAATTGCATGTCAGTAGCATTGAAATATACAATATAGTTCCATTTGATATTCATAAATTTAAAAACCATTAATGTTGTTATTGTATAGTAGATATTAGTTCCAATGTTTATGATCGTAATTAGTATATCAAGGCTTAAGTTTAGCCATATATATATTAAGTTTCGATTTGCATATTAATTCTAATATTGTAGATTTCCACTTATATAATGAATATTTTTGCAATTACAAAACTAATATATAGAATAGAAAATATATAAGATTTGTATGGTTAATATATTAACCATAGTTTTCCATTTTCTCCATTTATAAATCTATATTAATATAGGAGTCTACACTTTGATTTTTCAACCAGACCATTGATTTGTAACTAGCATAAAAACCATGCTATGGTCTTAAACTCCATACCCTAACTCTTATTACAATGCACCTGACGGTTAGCATTAAAACCACGATGCTAATACTTTACAAGTATTAGTATCTTGAGACGACAACCATAGCCAAGCTAGAATTACATCTTTGGATTACGATGACAACTTAAACAGCATGTACACTTTCTAAGACATTACTATTATCGACTTTATAATCAATTAATATAGTGTCGAGAAACTGGGAAGTAGAACTAAACCATCATACCTGTAGATACTTGTTTTCATAAAAGAATTCACAATTTTTCTATTTTGATGATTGAATTGAATCACACACGTACTTTTAACTACACGGTTATTGAACCTTTTACCTGTCATCTGCACATAGAATATTCAAGTGCGTTAGCGTTGCAGCTAAGTAAACTCTAGGGTACCTCGTAGGACACCCTTATGCATCAAAGTCAAACCATCAGTATCATTGCAAAAGAAAAGTGTCGCATTTTATTTCCAATCTGTTAGCTCATTTGTCATCATAATCACGTTACTAATTATTGTGTTAAATCTGTCACTGTCATATTGCTGCTAAACAGAAATTAAAGTATGTTTAGTACTAACAACTTTTCAATTAATGCTGTCGTAATCAACAATTATTATTTCCGCAATTATAATTATCATAATTAATGTTGTTATCAAAAATTTTAAATTTTTATGAAAATTCGGGATGTTACAGTTATCCACATGCCACATTGTGGGCAATGACATCATCAGTGACAATAAGGAGGGGGCATAGGCAATGATATCCTATCATGTATACATGATGTTGTGAACAAAGTTTAAGTCATCAAGATGCTTGGAGGTCTCTTTGAGTGCCATGTGGCATTGGGATGTTTGGTACTTAAATATTTTCCTAGACTCATCTTAGTTATAAGGGACATACTTGAAACCATGCTATTAATGTATTCATAAATCCAACCATGAGCCCATGTAGATATCGGATTATGCTTTTTTGGCCCTCCACAAGTTCTAGTATGAACCTCACCTTGGAGGATATTTCATCATTGAAAGTCCCTTTGGGTCTAGGTACTTGGAAAATCCTACTCCCTTTGTACTTCAACTTGCACAACCTCCTTCATAGACTTGATATACAAATTAATTGAGATTGATAATATTTTGGGTCTAAGTGGTGCACAAATCCATACTTTCATGCATCTAAGGTTCCCTAACTATGGTTAGATTGTGTTTTAATGTTGTCTTGTAGTTAGTGTCATAATAATGATCATTATAACATCATTTGTGAGGCACTTATACTTGTGATTAGGTCTTACTAGACTTTTGTAATATTGCACCTGTAAATGGTTTTGAAGTTATTTGGTGGTGACCTGTTTCTCAGGTGATGGTGACCTACACTTCTAGATCATTCTTATCCACCACTTCTTCATTATCTCTTGATGAGCTCATTTCTTACCTTGAAACATCCACCTTTATGGATTGTTGATCTCCTCTCTTGAATGTGCCTTATGATCAATGGTCTAGGTTTATCTTAGTTTTTATAAATTCAAGGATCTTTGTTTTGAATCATAAGGTGGTTGGTGGCTTATGGTTTTGATTGTTAGCTTGGACCCTATCAGTCGTCAGGTAGAGCATCCATGTAGTTTTATCACTGTATGGATCCCATTTGAACTTAGTACTTGAGAATTTTGTCGGAGGACCCCATTTGTTTTTCGTTTTGAGTTATCTACGTAGTGACATATTTGGCTTTAGTCAATTGTTCAGTTTGACGATTGCGATTTCCATTTGTTCCAAAATCCTAGGCCTAGACCTTCAGTTTTTGGAACTTATAATGGTCATAACTCGTTGATACAAACATGATATCGAGTAATATTTTTATTAAGTGCATGAAATTTCATCCATTATGCAATGATGATATCAATTTATGTTGATTCAGCGATATGATTATTGAGGATGACAATGGCCATATTTCTCCTTTGTTTGACTATGACAACGTTGTGTTTGAGATACTATCTTGATGACATAGAGTCTTGTGCTTTGTTTGGCACAATGCATTCACGGGCATAACATCTTGTTGTATGTGATGTCTATTTGAGAACTTATTAAACTCGATGATAACTGTGAGATTGTGTTACCATTCTTAAATGAAGCACTCCAGTGGATCATCGACACTTTTAGCTTGTTGGATCAAATTAATTGTCATCTTCTATCATCTTTCATTTCTTGTTGGGATTTTTTATTCTTTAACACATTGTGGAATTCCCATTATGATTCATGCATTTTCCCTTGGAGATTATTGCTTGAAATTAGCTCTCCATTTGCTTCATCTATTCTAAAGTAGTGTGTGTGAAGAGTGCGTGGACATATTGGTTTTGCAGATTATTATTGTATCTTCAATTTCTTAGCACTTCACCCTAAACATATTGATGTTGTCACTATTGGTCATTTCTACATTGATTCTTGATGATATAAGTTGTCTTCTCCTAAGTTGTATTCTAAAGCAATGTGTGTGTGAAGAGTGTGGACATATTGATTTTGAATATTATTATTGTATCTTCACTTTCTTAGCACTTCACCTTGAACATATTTATGCTATCACTATTGATCATGTTTACATTGATTCTTGATGATATAAGTTGTCTTCTCCTAAGAATTTGATTGCATCTTATGGACGATTTTCTACATTGTTCCACTTAGCAGCTTATCTTTGAAGGAATCAATGTTCACCTATCTTTGCAACTTATTAACATTGTTTAAAGTTTCCATTAAGGGGGAATGTTAATGTAATGAGTTCTTCTTCAACACTTTCCTTTGCTTGAGTGCTCATTCCTCTAGTCAACATTAAGGGGGAGGGTGATAATGTGTTTTAATGTTGTACTAGTGGCTTGACGTGGTCATATATTTAGTGTCATAATGATGATCACTATAACATAATTCGTGGGGCACTTATAAATGTAATTTGTCCTCACTAGACTTTTTACCATTGCATATGGATATGGTTTTGGATTTATTTTGTGGTGACTTGTCTCTTAAGTAATGATGAACTACACTCCTAGGTCAATCTTATCCACCACTTCTCCCCTATCTCTTGATGAGCTAATTGCTTATCATCCAAATTTATGGATTGATTGATCTCCACTCTTGATTGTGCCCTATGATCGATGGCCCAATTTTCTCATGGTCACTAAATTTAGGACTCTTGAATCTTAAGGTGGATGGTGGCTTATGGTCTTGATTGTTAGCTTGGACCCTAGGGGTTACAGGCTATATCATCCATGTAGTTTTGTGAGTGTATGGATCCATTTGAACTCCATACTTGAGATGTATTTAGGAGGATGTTGTAATGAGGCTTGATGCAATGACTGGAGAAGTTGTTTAGAGTGGATTTTCCCCACTTTGGGGTTTTACCACTATACATCTTGTCTTCATGTCTCTCATTTCATCTTTCTTGTTTTTCTTATGATGCTAACGTTATCCATGTGAGTTATGGTTTGTTAGATGCTTAATGTTCATGCTTAACCTTAATTATTGCTTGTGATTTTTTTTATCTATTTTTCTATCTCAATATTAGAGCTAATATGCTAAGTTCTTGATCTAATCTTCATTGTTTTAGCGTGGGGATTTAGTTTTTTGTTGTCTATGGAGCCGCCATATTTCATAAAACTCAACATTAAATCTCTTTGGACATTGATTTAGCATCAATTTTTATATATTGCAAGATTAACTTCTCTTGCAATTTCTTTCTTACCTTGATATGGTTGCAAGAAAGTTTTCAGGCCAAATCTACACGATCAAACTTCATAGCCTTACTCTCCTCAATAGATTTTGCTGATTCAGTTAGTTAGATTTTCAAACCTTTTTTTCATAGATCTATAACTTTTGATCTAAAATGCATGTTCTCTTTTTATAAAATTAAAGCATTTTTAGGCAAAACACTTGGCTTCATTACATCTGAAGTGGTTGATTTAATCTATACCGACTTCTGTTTTGTGCAATTTGGCTACATGATGCTCTGGATCTAACATTTTGAATAATTTTATACAAATTATAATGCTATCATTGTGTCCAAATTGGTCCAATCTTCCAAGGTTGCATCCTATTTTATCAAAATTGGAGTTTATTTGCTTCAAATCTAATTTTTCAAATTAACTTGTGGGGATTGCAATTTTTTTTTGAAGCCAATTTTTAAAACTATTATAACCTTTGCATATGAAGTTTTTTTTCGATGCCCTTTTTTGCATGTTGTATATTTTTTATTTATCTATGCACTAACATATTTGGATTCAATCAATTTTTTGGTTTATACTAGCGATTTTCATTTGCTCCTAAAAGCCTAGGCCCATACCTCGCTTTTGGAAATTAAAATGGTTATAACTTGTTGACACAAACACCGTTTTTGAGTGAATTTTCTTTTGAAGTGCATACAATTTTCTACTCCATGCAATGGCGATATTAGTTTGTGTTTATTCCTCCATATGATTATTAAGGATGACAATGACCATCATTCTCCTTTGTTTGATTGTGATAGTAGTATATTTGAGATACTTTTTTGATGGCAAAGATTCTTTTGTGCTTTGCTTGGCACAATGCATTGATGGGCATTCCATCTTGTTGTATGTGTTTCCTATTTAAGCAATTGTTAAACTTGATAATTATTGTGAGACCATGTTCATGTTATTGATTGAAGCACTCAAATTAATCATTGACACTTTCAACCTATTCGATTACATTTAGCTTCGTCTTCTACTATCTTTCATGTCTTATTGTGGAGGTTTGTCTTTGACAGACTATTGACTTGCTATGATGATTCATGCCTTTTCTCTTGGATATTCTTGCTTGTAGTGATCTCTCTATTTGCTTCACCTATTTTGAAATGTAGTGTGTGAAGAGTTTGGAGAACATTGGTTCTACAAATTATTATTCTATCTCTAGTTTATCGCTTCATTGTAAATAGATTGATGATGCCATTACCAATAATTTTTACATTGATTCTTGATGGTTCCAGGTGTTTTCTCCTTGCAAATTATTAAGAATATGATTGCATCTTATGGATGGTTCTCTACATTGTTCCACTCAACAACTTATCCTCGATGAAAACAATGTTCACTTATCTTTGCAAGTTATTAACGATGTTTGAAGTTATCCTTAAGGGGGAATGTTAATGTAAACCATCTTCCTCATCTCCTTCCTCTATTATGGTGTTCATTCCTCTCATCAACATTAGGGGGGTTCATGTTATAATGTGCTCTAATGCTGTTTAGTGGCTTGATGTGGTCTCATCGTTAGTGTCATAGAGACGATTATTATAACATCATTTGTAGGGTATACACATAATTGAACTTCAATATACTTTTGTAACATTGCACATGGAGGTAGTTTTGGAGTTACTTGGTGGTGACTTGAATTTCAGATAATGAATTCCAAACTTACACTCCTAGTTCATTCTTATCCACCACTTGTTCCTTATCTCTTGATGATCACCTCATTTCTTACTTCATCATCCACCTTTATGGATTAGTCAATTTCTGCCCTTGATTATGATCTATGATTAATGGTCAAATTTCTATTGGTTGGGCCGAGAGGCCCTTTCTACAGCCCAATGTGGATGAGATGTGTCACGTCTGTCACATGTCGACTCCGAATTTAAATTGGCTAGATTGTAAATACATTTATATAAATATACATTGAATTTCAATTTCAATTTCCATTCATGCATCCTCACATTTCAAATATTTTTTTCCATAAATAGTTACAAGAATATTTATTTTACTTCATAATCAATGAATGAACACATTTTTTTCATAGTTGTAGGGCTTATGTGTTATTGTTTAGGATCCCAAATTGGAATATTTGGCACGCGGATGAATATATTGGATTATGTATTATTTAGTTAATAATAGAACAATAAGCAAAAATGATTAGAGGCAGAGGATCTGAGACTGAAAAACAATTGAAGGCCGAGGATCTAAGACAAAAAAACATTTGGAGGTCGAGGATCCGAGACTACGCGAGAGTGAGGGCCTATCTTCTGCGTGAGTGTGGCTGAGAACTCGATCCTGGCAGCATTTGACAGGGCATAGCGCTGGGTATGGGCTGGCCCTTTGGCCGTCTCCTGAGCGCCTGATTGACTAAGAGATCCATCTTGGATTCATTCTTGCTCCCAGTTCACTCCTTCAAAGCTTGCCCCAACCTTCAATGGCGTCGGGAGCAGGTAACCCTTCTTCTGACCTTTCTAACTTTCTGAATCTGTTAGCCAAATAGGGCAAGAAGAGCACATCCTCTGCTCAGCAGAAGTTTGTGAAGAAACTTAATGAGATCCCGACGGTAGCTTTACCGGTTGATATTCCGTGCAGGACAACCCTCAATCTATCGGATCATGGATTGATCGGCCAATTCACGGGACTATGGCCCTCTTCGAAGGCTACCGAACATTGGGTGCAAAAGAACTGGAGACCTTTAATCACGAAAGATGTGAAATCCTTTTTTATAGGAAAAGGATACTTTGCATTTGTCTTCGAAATCAAGCAAGATCTCGAGCTCATATTCAGAAATGGACCATACTTCATGGGTCCGCAGGGACTCTATATGAATAAATGGACCCCAAATTTCGATCCAACTATTGACATTCCCTCTGCAGTCCCTGTCTGGGTGAGACTCCCTCATCTACCCCTTCATTGCTGGAATTCCAAATCACTAGAAGCAATTGGAAATGCCCTGGGAAAATATATCGACAAAGCTGATAGGAAAGATCAGTATGCATGCACGAGAATCTGCGTTGAAGTGGACCTAGAACAAGGACTTCCTGAAGCAATAAATCTTACCGTGGCAGATTGGTCTCATATTCAAGAACTCGATTATGAACAAATACCATTTAAATGTAGATTTTTCCATGAGTACGGACACTTCGCCAAGTCCTGCAAAAAGAAGCCTGCAAATCCATAAACAGAAGGAAGGAAAGAGCATTGGACATCCATTCAGAAAAATAATAAATCAGGAACGAAATCCCATCCAAAATGTCTAAATAGAAATAAATCAGATCAGTAGCAGCAAGAACCAACGACATCAAACAATAGGAATAGCTTCAAAGTTCTTGAAATATCGTAGAATCAAGAGATCCCGAAGATCGAAGAAGAAGGAGAAATACGTGAATATAAAGACTCTCAAGTTGTTCCTCTAGGCCTAGAAGATCTGAATATCCCCATTCCTCATACTATTCCAATCCCCACTAGATTTACCCCGAGCAAAGAAGCTCCCTCCTATGTTGAAGTCACTAAAGCTAAAACGCCGATCTCACCCTCGTCCTTGGAAGAGTTCATAGATAAATATGTCAAAAAACCTGGTCGAAAATCGACCAAAGAGCCGAGAGAAGAAGAAGCTCAGGGTGAGAAAGTTCAAGGTTCCCAAGCCACTATTGATATGGTCTTCAGCAGAAATACCAGAACCAGACAAGCAGGAAAGAAAAGCGGAGACCTAGCAGGAGGAACTCCCTCCTCCATCTATAATCCTAAATGATGAAGATGGTCTCTTGGAATTGTAGAGGCCTTGGCATCCCTAGCAAGATTGAAGCAGTAAAAGATCTCCAAAGAATAGATATGCCAAACCTTTTATTACTCCAAGACCAAGCTCGAAGACAAGGTTGTCTTAAATATAGGAAAAGAAATTTGGAAGAAAAATACCGGTTATGCAGTTAGTGCTAGGGGAGCTTCGGGCGGACTGGCAACATTATGGGATCCTGAAAAATTCCATCTCCACAACTCATTTTCTATGCAGCACTGGATATATACGGATCTCACTCATATACAAAGCAACATGCAATTCGCCTTATTCAATTTGTATGTGCCCAATCTTTATTCAAAGAAAAAAGAGTGTTGGAATCAACTTGAAGATTTCTTGCAGGCATATGACCCTCAGAATATCATTATGGCCGGTGATATGGACATTACGCTTTCAAATTTGGAAAGAAGGGGGGGCAGCAGTGGTTCTGATTGCTTCAAAACACAGGTTGAAGCACTTCTCCAAACTTGGGAATTAATTGATATCAAGCCCAACAAAGGAAAGTATACTTGGTCCAACAAGCGTATGGGCAAAGGAAATATAATGGCTAGATTGGATAGGTAAATTGTTCATAGCAATCTTATGGATGATAATCATATCATCTATTCCAACATAATGGCCAACCTAGCCTCCTATCACAAGCCCATCCAGCTTATCTTTAAGGAAAAGGAGGAGCTGGGCCCAATTCCCTTCAAATTCAGCCCGCAGTGGCTTACGCATGATAGTTTTTTTAGCACTCTGGAAAAGGCATGGAAAATCCCAGTCACTGGATCCCCATGCTATGTATGGGAAAAGAAACTTAATAACACCAAAAAAACTCTTAAGATTTGGTCCAAATCCAACTGCCCAGCCCTTGCAAAACCCAGGAAAGATGCAGTAAGCACTCTTGAGGACATCCAATTCGAGATGGATGAACACCCAATTGATGCTAACACGCTACAGGAAGAAGTAAATCGACAAACCAAGGCTTTTCAAGCATTTCGAATAGAAGAGGAGTATTGGAGGCTCAATTCGAGAAGCACATGGCTTAAATCGGGGGATAAAAATACAACATTTTTCCATAAGCAATTTAAAGTCAGATAGTCAATAAATTACATTGCTAAGATCAAAACTGAGGATGCAACGACTGTCAATAGTGTTGTTTATTGTTGGAACTTAAGTAAAAGTGTGACAGCCAAAATCAGCAGAATACTAGGCATCAAAGTCCACAGCCAGTGGGACAACTTCACGTATCTCGGCCTTCCAATCACTCAAGGACTGTCAAAAGCTGGGAATTGGGATGGAACGATAAACAAAATAAAAAGTAGAGTTAGAAGACTGGGAGGATATTGGCTCAACAAGGCCGGGAAAATGATCCTTATAAAATATGTTCTCTCTGCAATACCTATTTATCAATTCTCCATTCTCCTCGCTCCAAAAAGAGTGTCATATTTTATAAGTAAATTTTTGAGAGATTTCCTTTGGTCCGGTGGGAAAAACAATGGGAACAAAATCCATCTAGTGAAGTGGGAGGTCTTAAAGCAACCCAAGTCCGCTGGAGGCCTTCAAAATCGTAATCCGTTCCATGCTAATTTAGCATTAGGTGGCAAAATTTTATGGAAAATCATCCATAACAAAAGCCATCTAGTCAGCATAGTGCTCAAAAAGAAATACTTACAGGGTAATAGGTTAAGTTGTCTAGATCTCAAACCAACAACGAAAGGCACCAGCATTTGGACTTTATGTAAGGCAGCTTGGAAATTCTTTTCAAAGGGACTATACTGGGTTCCCGGTAATGGTAGTAAAATCGACATATTCATGGATAGGATCATGAATAAGGATACACTTCAAAGCATGCATGAATTAAGTAATATTGCAGCATGGCTCAAGCACAATGGGATCACTAATTTGAAAGAATTCCGTACCTGGGACACGAATGGCATTTGGAAAAGTTGGAGCGTTAGAGCAATCCCCACTCAACTTGAGTCCGCTAAAAATATCCTCATTGGCAACTTGAAATACTTCTCCCTTATTCACCTGCTGACAAAAGATGATCAAGGATAGGGCCCCACAGGTTCCTACTCCTCTATTCTCGGTTATAAATCTTTGAATTCTGAAGAAACTGAAAGAAATGATGTATGGAAGATAGTATGGGACCCTTTGGGACTCCCCAAAATCAACTTCTTCACATGGATGTTAGTACATTGCAAAGTCCTCACCGGAGATAATCTAATCAAGAGAGGTTTCAATGGGCCCTTCTGGTGCCCAATATGCAGAAAAAGTGAAGAAACCATTCAACATCTCTTTATAGATTGCGAGTATATCAAGAGGGTTTGGAAACATATGCTCCAAGGCCTTAATTTCCCCATGCCGCACTTCCCTTCCATCAACCATCTTTTTAAAGAATGGAAATCCATGTACCCTTCTTCCCTCTCCACTAAGAAAACTTGGCTCCACATCTGGATCTCCATGCCCAAATACATATGCTAGAATGTTTGGATCGCTCGAAATAACATCAGCTTTCAGGATAGGCATTACACTCCACTTCAAATCGCCGGAAAATCCAAAAGCCTACTGATTGAAGCTCTTATGAACACCAGTTACAAGGAAGAAGCTAGACTCAGTAGAGAAGAAAAGAATTGGATTGGAGTTACTCTTCCTAGCCCAAGCAAGACTATACAACACCGACAACTCCCTAATTGGCAAATCAAACTATCTAGCAATGAATTTATGGGTTGGAGAAACAAGCAAGCAACAGACAGCCTGCACTTCGATGGTGCAACCAAAGGAAATCCAGGTGTAGCAGGAGCCGAAGGGGTTATGTGGCTAAGTGGCGGAACATTGAGATTGAAGTATAGATGGGGCTTAGGCAGATGCACCAACAATACAGCAGAAGCATTAGCCTTGTGGAAAGGATGCCAAATAGCCAAAGAGCAAAAGATTGACAAACTGCAAGTATTTGGGGATTTAATGATCATTATTAGAACCATCAACTCAAGCAACAATCTCAATAATCTCAAGTTAAATAGAATTATCCAGCGAATTCAGGGCATAGCCAACACATTTTTGGAGTTCAGGCAATATCACGTATTAAGAATTTTAAACAATGATGCAGACAAGGAAGCTGACGCAGGTTCCCAGCTCAGCCAGGGTATATTAAAGATTAATAATGTGAGTAAAATTCAACAAATCCCCTGATTTGGCTACTAAGTGCAAATCAGGGCACTCTGATCTTTGAAAATAAGTTGACTAATGCAGAAACCGATGACTTATTCTGAAAACTCAATGATTTTAGCAAAATTATGGATTCCTTCTAATGAGTAGCTCTACGCCTGTCAGTATCATTGACTCAAATGACATCAACGAGATTTATGTAATAGGAATTTGGATAGTTGAATTCGATGGAGGCAGGAATTCTCTGAGCGACTGGAATACTAAAATAGTAGGAATAATATTCAATTCCTGTGTCAATTAGGAATTCAACAACGCAGTTTTTTATGAATATGTGACTCAAACGAAGATCTCATCGTAGCATTTTTAAAGCTCATTCTGGAACGTAGCTCTTAAATACAGTCTGGAAGGAAGGATCGTAATTTATTACAGTTTACAATTGGAACTTAGGAGATCAAGATATCAACTCCAGCAAAGTTAGCAGCTTTCTCAAACAGTTATTATCCTTCTCTAAGTTTGAAGCAAAAACAGTCTCAAAGGAATTAGTGGAATTTGTGCAAATTGGATTTCAGAAGCCAAAGAAGAAGTCATATACTTTTTGAATTTGCCATTGTAATAAGCATTAGAGTCGAGTTTCAGAACTTTGTATCCAGCTGAATTTGGCAACGCCGCAACTCCATTCTTTCATTTTTTTTAATATAAAATATTCGTTTCTATTAAAAATAATAATAATAGAACAATAAGTAAGATATTAGTTTTGTGATAATTGCAAATTAATCAATAATTAAGTAAATTGAAAGCATTTTACTTCACAATTAATCAATGAATGCAACTTTTGTGTATTTATAGGATCTATATGTTATAATTTACAACATGAAATAGTTGACACTTGGACGATTAAATTTGGGTAAATAACTATTTTAATTCATAACTAATGAATGAATACAAGTTTTGCCTATTTGTAGGATTGATGTTTTATACTTTAGAACATGTAATAGTTGGCACTTCCACCATTAAATTTGGTTAAATAACTATTTTAATTTATAATTAATTAATTAATTAATTTTTTGCTTATTTGTAGTATTTATGTGTTAGCATTTACAACATGATTCCAAATTGGAATAGTTGGTGGTTAGATATTAGTTTTGTGTGAATATCTTTTTTACTTCATAATTAATTAATTAATGTACCTTTGGTCTATTTGTAAGATATCCAAATTGGAATAGTTGGTGCTTGAATGATTATAACCTAAAATATCTAAAATATATTAGATTAAATGTATTTTTAAGTTGATAATATAACAATGAGTTAAATATTAGTTTTGTAATAATTACATATTAATAAACCGACATAGATCCATCTTAACGCTCTATCAAGCGCTAAGACTAGTGATCAAATCCCTTGAGGTGCAAACCCCTTTTTAGAGTCTCAAACTTCCTCAAGAGATTTGATCCCTATCGACCCTTGATAGAGCCACACTTAAGATGGATCTATACTGGTTACTATACATTCAAGCCTCATTGTCTTGAATCTTAAGTTGGATGGTACCTTATGGTCTTGATTGTTAGCTTCAACCGTATGTGTGTTTATGTTAGATCATCCACATGTAGTTTTGTGAGTGTATGAACTCCCAATGATTTAAAACTCCATACATGAGAGGTCTACTGGAGGATGTTGTAATGAGATTTTATGCAATGAATGGAGATTTTACCACTATAAATCTTGTCTTCATGTATCTCATTTCATATTTCTTGCTTTGCTTATAATCCTAATGTTATCCATAGGAGTTATGCTTGGTTAGATCGTTAATGCTCATGCTCAAAATTTGTTATTGCATGTCATTTGCTTATATAATTCTCTATAATTCTCTATAATTCTCTATCAACTCTTTATGTAGATCCAACCATCATTTGATTGAACCTTATAATATTTTTGACCCATGGAAAGAACAAGCACTATGAGGATTATATAGATCCAACCATCATTTGATTGAACCTTATAATATTTTGGACCTATGGAAAGAACAAGCACTATAAGGATTATAAAGGGGCCTTGTAGGTTCACTTGATTTCCCAAAATTTGTAAGTAGAAGAGCACCTATAGGTTACCAAGATCTATGGTGCTTGAACTAGGTCCTCAAGGCTTGGAAAACTACTTCAACCCCTTAAAGTTTTGAAGTATCGACATTACCAATTCTCGGACTTAAGCAATGCTTGGTTCCTTCATCAATGCTTGACTACTCAAAACTTAAGCTCCACTCAACCATATTTCCTTGCATACATTAATGAGATACATGTATAACATCAATAACATGTCGATACAAAGAAACCCAAAAAAATCAAAACTAAAAAATATTAAATTAGTAACATCATAATCGTATAAATACAATGCTTTCAAAGCTTGTCATTGAATGCTCACACAACGCTATCATCCTCCAAGTTCCATAACACAATCTATTGCTTTAAATGATGATCATATATAACTACATTGACAAAATTATCATCGAATCATTAGAGGACATTGGTGTAAAGTAAGAGTAACCCATAACAAGACACAACAAGGATTGCAATAAATCACATAACGTTAATAAACATAAATGCCCTAAAAACCATGATGGTCAAATATAAGTAACTAAATGTTAGATTAAAACCATCAAAATGAGAAAACTATAACCTCAAAATGAGAAATGGACAAAAATAATTGATTTTGGGTTGGTTGGCCACAACAAATGTGGACCACTCAACCCAAAACAATGAGTAACGAAGTACATAGATGTTATATTTTTTGTTTTTATCAATCTCTAGGCATGTAACCAAGACACGTTCATGACAATCAATCTTAATAGTTCTAGTTTGGTTTAAAGTAGGGGCATAACAAATGAACTTGGTTTAAAATAAATAATTCTTTTAGTGGCAGTGCTCCATCATCGATCGAGAGCATAGCGCTGGTGGAGTTTTGATGTCATGTCATAAACATTGCTATAGTGTCAACTAAGTGTCCATAATGACAAAGGTTAATGATGCTACCATTAAGCACTTTTTAATATAAAATATTGGATCTAAACCATATATATATAGCATTGTAAAGATTGTATATGGATAAAGCATGGGCATAATAACTGAACTTAGTAAGAAACAACAGATATACTTTTTTATACATTTTTCCATGGCCATACAAACGTCCATAGCCTTGGTGGAGTTGTGATGGTTTCCATAAAATTGCCTCACTGTTAACCACACATCCATAGCCTTGGTAAAGTTGCTAGTGTTGCCCTCAACAATTATAAAAGTGTGAAAATGGGTATCATTGTTTGGAGTGAGGCACGATGAGGGTGATGTAATGAAGCCATGTAAAAAGTAAACAAAACTCTAGGATCAGAGTGGTTAGTTGAGAGTTTTAAAAACTATAGGATCAGAGTTGTTAGTTGAGAGTTTACAAGTTTAAGATTAGGAAAAACTCTTGATTGAGAGTTTATAAAACTCTTAGTCTAGAGTTTATTAAACTTCCAACTAAAATATTTTTTATGTTGAGAGTTTTTGGTCAATTAGAATTACACTTTTTCTTGTAGTTTATAGACACTTGTAACTTTAACAAGCGTGGACCCCTACAATTTTTTAAGATCATTTGTTGGACCAACTACCAATGGATTCATCTTTGAATCTAGTTTGTAATGATATAAGAATTGTTGATTTCCATTTATCCCATTACGTGTCTACAACTATTTTAAAAAATTACGAGTACAAAGTTAATGCATTTCTCTACAAATCTTGTTTTTAATCCAAAGTGAAATTCTCGATGAAAATATGGATTTAGAGGGAGGGGTTGAAGTTGAAGAAATAGAAAAAATGTAGTTTTCTTCATAAAAAAACAAGAAAAAGTGTTATGATTTTCATGTTTCCACACATATATAATGTCTAAGATGGTGCCTTTAGTAGTTTCCATATGTACACGAATTATTTAGGAGTTCAAACTCATGAATAGGTCAAATTTCTAATGGATTTGTCCACCCTCAACACTTTCATATGGAATTACAAATACAAACCTTGTGTGTGGTGATATATATGTAAATGAATAGTTATAGAAATCACATTTGAGTGTAAATATTTTCTTTAAAATTAAAAAAATGTGAAATGAATGTCACAAAATGTGTTTGATTAATAGACAATTTCTTTGAAGATAGACAAATAAATAGCAAAGGTTAGTCGAGAACAATAAATTCAAATTAGATAGTCAATGTAAAGTGTTACTTTATGCGTGGAAGGGACAACATGGATAAAGTTTCTAAACTTCAAAATTAACAAAGATATGGGTGTAACACTGCAAGAACAAAATATATAAAAAAATGATAAAAAAATCAACTTCAAAATCAACATATGAAATGAATTTTAACAATAATCTAAAATAAATACAAGTAAAGAGAAAAGAGAATTGAAAACTATCCTAGTTATCACCTACCCCACCCTAATTGGTATCATGTAAAACCAATTAGGTGTAATCATAGTCCTAGTGCTACCAAGGTTTTTTCTAATGTTCTAAGATTGTTGCATGTTCCTTATTGATAATATTGTTGTAATACCCCGATTTTGAGCCCCTGATCATATGTACTTGTTATTTTCTTTGTTATTATGGCACTAGGTGCTAAGACTATGGTCTCTTGATGTCATTGAAATAAATAAAATATCTGGCTCAACATGAACAACTAACGAGAATGGGGGGCCTTGGACTCATAGGTGAGGGGGAATGGGGAATTATGAGTGCACTCTAGACTTGATAACCACTCAAACACTTGATGATGGACCCAAATTTACACTTTTGGACCTTATTGATGTTTTTTAAATCCCTCATGAAGGTTTGGTAGCACCACTTGCACTAGTGCGCCCTCTAGAGAGATTGGTGGGCCCCACTTGGAGATAGCACCCTTTATCCACTCCTAATGGGAGAGGATCCCTATTTTTGTGTTTCAGGTCATTTATGACACCTGATTAAATCCCTCTCATCTCCCATGACCAATTTCTCCCTCCTTGGCCTCCACTCCTCATTTTTGAGTAACTCCTCTCATTTTGCTATTCCCGGAAAATGGAATCTATCTCAACTTAACCTCTACTTCACCCCAACTCAAGTTAACCTCCCGGAGTTCGAATTCCCTCCATTATTCCCTCCATGAATTCTAATTTCCCCCTTCATCTATAAAACCAAGTGCTACCTTACTTGGGAAGAGTTACCAGGTACCTCAGTCATGTTATGTGATCTATTCATGCCAGTGTGAGGAATGATACAATGAGATCTATGTGCATTGTAAACCATTGTGGGTTGAGATGGTGTTAAACCATTGATAGAGATTATTTTCCATTGTTGAGACAAAAATTGTTCCTCACTCCCATTTCTTATATCCCATCTTGTCATGTAAAGCCTAGGAAGAATGGTGATGTCCCGAGGGATTTATGTAGTGAAGGGAGTCACATTCCATTGGGTAGTGTAGATGGAGGGGGAAGTAGACAGTGAAAGGATTGAATCATGTTTCTGAAGCTGATATTGATCTATTCCATTACTTGATCATGCCCTTCCTGTGGATTCCTTGGCCTTAGTTCAGGGGTGGCCTATCCAAGTAAGATTTGGTTGGATTGTGCCTACGACTGGGAGGAAAGTTGTCCTGTTGAAGCCAGTTGCTCTTCCACAAGATAAGTACTCTATTATATGTTTGTTCATGTGTTTATATGCTATGTCTATATCTTCTAATGCGACCTTGGTGGATGTTATAGACTCTGTTTGAATAGATGCTCATTTTTTCAATGATCGGATGCAGGATCATATGGTTTTCTACTTGGAATCTTGTTTGCAATATTTGTTTATGAGATATGAAATATATGTATCTGTTATGGAAGCTTATGCTTTGTTTATACTCTTTATTTTATGAATATAAATTTCCCTTGGAGGCTGAGTGAACTTTGATTTGGTTTATGGCTTTTTATGCTAACCTTGGATGCAGGTTGAATGGCTTCTCTTTGGTTTCTTGAGAGCATTCTTTCCTTCTTTTCTAAATTCTGATTATTCTTATGTACATGGCATCCTTCACACCTTATGTAAAGAGTATATGGATGTAGAATAAAATTCTAAACCTGATTTGATAAACACTTAACGGTGCTATATGGCAGCCCCCAAACTGAAAACCAATAACACTTGCATAACTGAAACTAGCAAACCGAGAACTAGAAATCTGTTAATGTTTAGATATCAAACTCTAACTTTGTATTATTATGGTTTATTTGGATGTTCATGGCAACCCGTAGATATTTCAATTATGTTTATTTACATGTTAAAACATAGGTTCAAGTGGGATTGCATTCATGCTTGCATTGCATGTTGGGGGGGGGGGGGGGTGATATGCATTGTTTTCCACATTTCATTTAAAAGGGATGTATTTTTATTTATTTGGCATTTAGTCATGTTGTCCTAGCCTTATATTCCTTATGCCGGTATGCATTACCTTGACTCATCCCTTCCCCCCTGGTTCCGAGGTGTTTAGCGGTGTCGGGGACATTGCAGTGGTATTAGAGCTTAAGTTCCAACTCCAAGACTGTTGGTCCTTCAAATGGTATTTTTGACTCTATATTTATGCGTTTATTATGTCAAGAAATTAAGGTTACAAGGGTGTAGTTAAAATTACAAGTTACAATATTACGTTACAACTACAATTTTACGATTACAATCTCAATTACCATTATTCATTTTTTTTTTCAATTTTTCAATTTATAGATTTTCACAATTTTACGATTTTACAATTTTTTACAATTATTACAATTATTACAATCTTACAATTATTACAATCTTACAACCTTACAATTTTATGATTTTTACAATCTCGCGATGAAAATCTTATAATTACAATTGCATTTAAAATTTCAATTTTACAAATGACAGTTACCACTACAATTTTACAAATTACAGTTACAACTACAATTTTACAATTCTACGACTTTGCAATTTTGCAATTACAAATTGCACTTATAATTGAAATTTTATTACAATTCTACAATTGCATTTACAGTTGCAATTTTACAATTAAGGTTACAATTACAATTTTTCAATTCTACAGTCTTACAATTTAGAATTTGCATTTGCAATTTTATTAGTACAATTGCAATTTCAATTACAACTACAAGTACAATTTCAATTATTTTATTGCAATTATGACTCCAAATGCAATTTCAATTTGTTTATTTCCTTATTGCAATTACAATTTTAGTTTCGATTTGTTTATTCTTACAAATTTACATTTATAATTCCAGTATCAATTTGTTTACTCATTATTTCAATTATAATTGCTATCACATTATTTCAAGTGTATAGTCCCCTAACAATGTTTAACAATGAACACATCACAACTTTCAATGCCAGCTAGTGAATCAAAGTAGTAGACTCAGTAAGTACAGTGAAGGGTAAGATACATATTTCAAATATGGATTTTGAAGATGGACAAAATCCATGAAACCCTGAAGAAGTGTTTGTTTGGAAAAGTCTTGAAAGAGGAGAAGCAAGGACAAATGGACATAAGGGAAGCCTTGAACCTTTGAGTCCGGAAGACTCGGTAAAAAGTTTGAATATGGAAGTGAGAACCCGTCGAAAGGATACTGAAAGGATCATCCACATTCAAGAGCAGACCATGCATAGTCTGAAGCAGTTGCAAGAAGAGCAAAGAACAACTCCAAGAAGAGATCATGAGAGGTCTAGATCATCTTCAAGAAGACCTCATCACATGCCCTCCATAGTGAATATGAAAGGGTATTAATGAAGTAGCTCAAAAAATAGTTGTAGAATATCGCCAATAAGATATAAGAGGAGAAGGTTTGAATGGAACAAATTAGTGGGAGAAGTAAGGAGAATCAAGCCTCCAACCTTTGAGGGAGAACCAAAGCATGGTGAAGATGCAAAATCTTGGTTGTTGGGACCTAGGAAGTTCTTCCAGTTGCACCAATACTCATCAAACATGGAAGCAAGGGTATCCATCTACTATTTGCAAGGTAAAGCATCCATTTGGTGGGATAAACTATTCAAGCTGAAGGATATTGATGAAGATATAATTTCTTGGAAGAAGTTCAAAAGGTACTTCTAGAAGGAATATCTCTCAGAGCACTATTATGACAAGAAGATGGAAGAGTTATTTGAACTCAAGTTGGGAAACATGACCATGGAATATTATGAGAAGAAGTTCCTAGAACTCATGAGGTGTGATGGATTCATAAAGGATGAGGAGGTGAATATTCAGAGGTTCCTAAGTGGTCTACTAGAATTCTATAGAGACAAGATCCAATATGAAAGACCGAAATTTCTTAAGGATGTCATTTGGAGGGCCAAACATTTGTATGATCTGAATAAGAAAAAAACCCCATATTAGAAGGACTGGAAAGATAAGAAAAGGGACAAGCAAGAGAAGATAAAGAAATGATTCCATCCTCCATCATTAAAAAGCAATAATAATTCTTATCAACATAGGCAACCATAGCAAAGCAAAGCCAAAGGAGAAGACCATTAGGACAAGAAGAAAATACCGTCTGTTGAATGTTTCTTATGCAAGGAGAATCACTACTTGAAGCATTTCCCACATAGGGGAAGCATCATGGAGAATATTCACAACATCCAAGAAGCCCCAACCATTGGTAATATTGGGAGCAGTGTTCCAAGAATCTATCCAGCCCTGGATGGAAGGAAAGCTTATCATTAGTCCTAGATGATTGAGGTAGCAGGTAAGTTGGCTAATGAACCTATCCATATTTTGATTGATTATGGATCCAACCATAGTTACATTTCACCTAACATAGTTGAGAGATGTTATTTGAATAAAATCAAGATTGAGACTGCAACTCTAGTGCAGTTAGCTATAGGCACCAAGAGGAAGGTCACATAAACAATAAGGAAGTGTCCGTTGGACATGAATGGATTGAATACCTTTGCAGACTTGAACATCATACCTTTGGGTTCATATGATACATTGATTAGAATGTATTGGTTGGATTCACATCATTCCATGCTTGACTGTCACAACAAGACTTACACTTGTCTAGATGAAGAAGGCAATCAGGTGACAATGAGAGGTATACCTAGAGCCATATCTCTGAGACAGATCATAGCTCTGTAACTAAAAAAGTATTTCAGTAAAATTTTCCAATCATATGCAGCTCATGTGGAGGATCCAATAGAAGGAAAAGAGACAAAGCTACAATACTACCCTTTGTTACAAGAATTTGCAGATGTATTTCAAGAAGTGCCAAGAATTCTACCTCAGAGAGATATTGATTTCTCTATTTATTTGGTACCGAGTGTACTAGTTCCTTCATCAAAAGTGCCTTACCAGATGAGCACTCCAGAATTGAAAGATTTATAGATGTTGTTAGGATATTCCTATACTCCATCCTAGTCCTAGCAACATTTCCATTATTTGCATTTTCAGTCATACATGCAAAATTAAGTTTTGCATGCAATTAGGGTTTGCATGCATTTGGCATGCATCCCAGTCATCACTCCCAGCACCTAGTCCTCAGCAAACTAGCCCCCGAAGCTTTTTTCAGATCATTTATAGCCCTCCCAGTGACTAATGCGCCCTCCTTTGCTCCATTGCATGACAAGGGTGCCTTCTTCACCTACCAATCCTGTTATCTTCAGTTTATACTCAGTTACACTTAGTTACACTTAGTTATACTCAGTTACACTTAGTTACACTCAGTGACACTTAGTTACACTCAGTTACACTTAGTTACAGTCAGTTACAATCAGTTACATTCAGTTACACACAGTTACACTTAGTTACACTCAGTTACACTCAGTTACACTTAGTTACACTCAGTTACACCTACCAGACTCAGTTTGACTGATGGTTGACAGTTACTTGAGAATTGATGACGATGAAGACTTCCAGTTGTGCTCCGATGATCATGAGGACACCTAGTTGTGCTCTGATGACACTCTATTGATCTTATGATCACTCTAAGAGGCTAATTCGAATTGCCACCTTAGGCATTCGAATCCTCTCTACCATTGTACTATTTATTTGTCCATATTGTGATTAATTAATTAGTGTGTGTGAAGTATTATTGCTTCTATGCGAGTTCTACTGTACCATATTATTATGTTGCTCATTATACTGTATTGTCACTCTTCTTCTATTTTCCTGCTTAATCATAATTACTCTTGTGAGGTATACATCATCTCTTAGATCTGTTGTGAGGATTTTCACATGGTGTCAGAGCATGTTGAGAGTATTGTTTATCTCCATTCTTGAGAGTTTTTTGCAGTTTATTACCAATATTTCGAGTGCAGCAGTTTGTGCATTTTTGCAGCAGTAGCAGTTGCAGTTATTCTATATTGTTTTTGCAGGTCTTCTACAGCTTCAATGTATGATTCAAAAGGAATCCCTTTTCTTTCTCCATTCAACTATGATGAATGGAAACCAAGAATGATAGCACACTTGAAGATCCATGATCTTTTTTATTGTCATTTTGAAAGAGAGTTCGAATCCCCTGAAGAAAAGATTGATTGGTTAAATAAAGGTGATGATGCCTTTGGAGCAATGATGTTTTCTTTGTCTACGTACTAGAGATTCCAATTCAATTACCGAAATGGTGTTGAAACTCCAAAGGAGTTATGGACTCCAAACGAGTTATGGGCTCACTTGGATGAAAAAATTGGTAGAGAGAATGAAGGACTTGGTCCTAACCCATTCGAAAGCAAGCAAAGTGATGCATTCGCTCCTCTTGATGGTCTCTCAGATCATGAACCAGTATCATCTCATATTGAAGTTGTTGACAAAGAACTTGCAGATTCTCCACTCATGCTCAAACTTTCTTCTCTTTCTATGCCAGCTCACACTCTAGATATTGCAGAAGGTCCTAAATCCTCTCTTGCACCAGAGTCTGTTGGTTTGCATCATGATCACATGATTATTTCGGAGGTAAAATCAGCTATTGGAGGTAATGCATTCGCTCCTCTCAAGAAATCATCTCTTTTATACTACTATATGATCATTAATTCATGCTTTCATAAGGTTATTGAAGATTATGGCCATTTCCATTCGTTTGGGATAAATTCTCATGCAATTACTGGTTTTGATCTCACCTCTCATGGTTCAAAGGAGATCTCAAGAAACCATGATTCAAGTCTTGGATCTAATTTGGATTCTAAGCAATTACTACTTGGGATAATTTCTCGTGCATGTGATAGTTTTGATCTCACCCCTGCTGGTTCAAAGGAGATCTCAAGAAACTGTTTTTTAAGTCTTAAATCTGATTTTGATTTCAAGCAAACATGTAATAGTTCTTTTTGGCATAATCTCACCCATGGTGGTTCGAAGGAGATGTATTGGAGAAAACTCACTATGGCTTGGGAATACCACAACAGACAGATGACTACCAAAAATCTACTCAATTCTCAAAGAAATGCTATTATAAATGACAATGTTAAAATAATGGAGAAATGTAACCAACCTCGATCCAACGTTTGGTGTAGATCCCCGTTGGAGCTTTCAATCAGCGCACATCCAAGCACTTGTAATCTGCAAATTAGTCTTGACAGCCAACATCTATCAAGTACATGTGATATATAAATGACATTAACATTATCAATAACAATGGTCCATAATATCATAAGCAAATGTAACCCAATGTATAATAAACAACATTCACACCATGAATGGACAAGAATATGAGTATTTCTATTAATGAACAAGAAGAAGTACAAATTGATACGACCTCTTTCCGGCAACCAATCTGAACCAAGATCTAGATCAATCCAGTGCCTCCACCACTTCAATCCTCCATGAATGGCAAACTCAAACTAGAGAGGAGTTTGGAAGGTGAACATAAATGGTTCACAACTACAAGGATCAATGAGTGCAGACTCAAGATAGGGAAAAAATCCACTAGAGTGCCTTTACTATTCTCTTCTTCCTCCCGTCCATAAGCCATATGTGCTCAATATATAGTCCTCCCAAAGGTAGGTGAAAGGACTCATCGAGACGTTACTTGGGCAGATGGAGAGCTAAAGGTCACCCAATGACCGCTTTTTGGGAGTAAAAAGTAATTAATACTTGTTTTTACCATTTTACTTGATACCCGCGGGCTATAGCGATGTAACTCGCGGGTACGCATGCTATAGTGATGCAACATGCAGGCAGGAACAAAAATAGGGCAAACTGGTATCACTGAAGGATAAAAATGGATCTGAGTCACTAGAATGGATCCTACAAGCCAAATAATGTTGATGCTCACAAGGTGGAAGATTTCTGTGTAACAGGAGAAGACAAAAGACTATATGCACATTCAAAGATTTGATCCTACCTCAGCTGATTCGAATCACAGGTTCAAGGATCATCCTCATACTTTTGGATTTGTTCTCATCACATTCGATCTGAAGAGCAAGTGCAAACACATGCTTTTTGAGCATGATCCACTTCTTCCCAAGAAGAAGATACCTCCAGACATATGACCAAGCATCACACCTGCTTGAGTTTGGAGCATTTAATTTTGTGTGTGACCTACAGTTTATTTTTGAGGGGGGGTATTTTTCCCATGAGGTTTTCCCCATTTCCTCGGTTTATGGACTATTCTTTATTATTATCATTCATTTGATTGTATTGGTTGACCTTTGGTCCTAGTTACCAGGGCCCGGGATGGATTAAGGGGGGGTGTTAGGATATTCCTATACTCCATCCTAGTCCTAGCAACATTTCCATTATTTGCATTTTCAGTCATACATGCAAAATTAGGGTTTGCATGCATTTGGCATGCATCCCAGTCATCACTGCCAGCACCTAGTCCTCAGTAAACTAGCCCCCGGAGCTTCTTTCAAATCATTTCTAGCCCTCCCAATGACTAATGCGCCCTCCTTTGCTCCACTACATGACAAGGGCGCCTTCTTCACCTACCAGTCCTGTTATCTTCAGTTTATACTCAGTTACACTTATTTACACTCAGTTACACTTATTTACACTCAGTTACACTTATTTACACTCAGTTACACTTAGTTACACTCAATTACACTTAGTTACAGTCAGTTACAATTAGTTACACGCAGTTACACTTAGTTACACTCAGTTACACCTACCAGACTCGGTTTGACCGATGGTTGACAGTTACTTGAGCATTGATGACTCCATTGATGATGATGAAGACTTCCAGTTGTGCTCCGATGATCATGAGGACACCTAGTTGTGCTCCAATGACACTCTATTGATCTTATGATCACTCTGAGAGGCTAATTCGAATCGCCACCTTAGGCATTCGAATCCTCTCTACCATTGTACTATTTATTTGTCCATACTGTGATTAATTAATTAGTGTGTGTGAAGTATTATTGCTTCTATCCGAGTTCTACTGTACCATATTATTCTGTTTCTCATTATACTGCATTGTTCACTCTTCTTCTATTTTCCTGCTTAATCATAATTACTCTTGTGAGGTATGCATCATCTCTTAGATCTGCTATGAGGATTTTCACAGATGCAGTCTTACCACTGGAAATGCTTACCACTGGACCAATTCTGAAGATTGTAGATCCTAATGAAAGCTTTGTAGTATGAAAAAATGCATGTAATTAGGGCATTGGAGTGTTGACTGAAGATGGCCATGTCATCAGGTATGAATCTAGGAAGCTGAAAGAACATGAAAACAAATATGCCACTCATGATCTGAAGCTTGCAACTATCATTCATGCCTTGAAGGTATGGATGCACTACTTGATGGGTAAGAAGTTTGAGTTGAGGACTGATCATGATGGTTCGAAGTATTTGTTTGAGCAGCTTACTCTGAATGCAAGACAAATAAGGTGGATGCAATTTCTATGTGAGTATGGATTTGATATTAAGCACATCAAAGGCAAGGAGAATAAGGTAGACCATGCACTTAGTAGGAAGATACATGTGATGCATGTAGTAGCTATCGGTACTAGTACATTAGATTTGAAGGATAAGATCATTGAAGCCATTGTTCCAAATGAGCATTACCAATAGGTAAGAGAGGGATTGCAGCAACAAAAAGTACCACATAATTTTGATAAGTACAGGCTGAAAGAGAATGGAATCCTCATGCATGAGGACAAAGTTTATGTGCCAAACTATGAAGATATAAGAAACATGGTTATGATGGAGATGCATAATGTACCTTATGTGGGACACTCGGGTTATCAGAAGATAGTAGCAGCTGTGAGGAAACACTACTATTGGCCAAGAATGAAGAATGTTGTTGTAGAGTACATAGCTAGATGCATGGAATGCCATAAAAGTTAAAGTGTAGCATTGACATCCAGCTGGTTTTTTGCAGCCATGTTGAAGCCTTAGATATGTAGGTGCTGGAATTAGTTCTAAGGCTAACAACAAAGGGTGAAAACCCAGACTGAAAGGCTTCAAAAGGCCCTGCGCAAGGATGGTTCTATCCCCAACCTGTTTGGAATAGTAATCTCCCATTGATACAAAGGCCTCCGCTGGCACTTATGAGGTTCGATCCTAGAAGGATCTGTCTTCATAAGTAGGAAGATCAAAGTGTCCTAATTCTAAAGTGGATCTAAACCTAAGTCAACTCTACCTTGAAAGAAAATCTAAGCTGAGTCAAATGTAATCTAAAAGGAGTGCATCATTTGTGTGCAGGGTAACTTGGTTTGAATTCCAATAAGCTATTTCATTAACTTGACATAAATGTGAAATCGAATTATTAAATAATTACTTCAAAATACAACTAGGCAATGAAAATTACTGATAATAATTCAAAGATTGAGCATATCCAAGATTATCCTGTTGTTCTTTTGCATTGAAAAATTAACATGAACGAAATAATTTATTGTGAATCATTTGCAGAAATAGATAAATATTTTAATAAAAGAAATTCAATTAAAACATTTATCACATAGATCATGAATTAAGACAAATCTGAATTTTAGATCAGTGCATTAATGATTGGCTGCAAAATCAACAGTATTAATTTCTAATCAAGGTGAAGAAATTAGACATCATCAAAGAAATTTGATAACTTACACAAAGAAGATGCCAAAAGAAACTAACTTTGATTCATTGGTCTGCAAAAAATTACATGATCACAAGTGAAACAGCATTTCTCCAGTCCTTCTCTGGCGATTATCTCCCCCCCTCCCCATGAGGCTTCTATCCCTTTAAATAATAATTAAAAAAATGGTTACAAAGGATAGCTTTCCCATGAAAACGGGGATTTACAAAATCAAACTATTATAATCATATCATCGTAAAGAATGGTTCATAGCGAATATTTCACAAAATTTCAAAAGATTTCCATCACATAATTGCGGGAAACATCCTCTAATAAACTATAGAGGTTAACCACAGTCCACTAGCTGTCTTTGACAGACAGTAACGGAGCTGAAAAATCTCTCTTAGAAGATTTATGATGATCAACAACGTTCTCGAAAACTGAAAAATTGGGCACTTTCTCCTCCTTCAAAGGAATTAATGGCGGGACAGGTTCTTCATTGATTATAAAATCATGGATAATGGTATTGTCTGGATCAGTTGTCTCTTCAGTGATCTTCCTTCTCTTCTTCTGAGGGAACTGTATGCAGATGGATTGAATCTCACCTTCGTCTTCACTACTACTGCTTTCATCAGGAACACCTACATCAAAAGGTGGCGTCACAGGTTCTTGATATAGAAGAGGCTGAAGTTCTTTCTCTTCACAAAACCTGACCAAAGATTTATGATTTCTCTGCATATTGCTCACAATATAATTGTTAGAAAGAAAACTTATGAAAATTAACCAAGAGGACTCTGCTATTATAGCATGGCAAGCAACCAATTGTCCATGTTGAAGCCTGTATTTAATAGAGAATGATAAAGATTCCATAAATGACTGAGCGTAATAAATTGCCATGATTAAAACCTTACGGTGTGGAACTTGCAATTATCAGGTCTAAATTGAAGTAACGCACAGCATGCATTGACGGGGATTGGATTAAAACAGGGTAAGATTGCAATAATTCACGTATGATTAATGTCAAATCTTAACACTCAATCAATTACAAATTAGTTGAATCAATGATTATCAATCGTATGAGGCCGCAGGTGAAAATCACAGTTCAAAAATATGATTGCAAATCGAAAATGGTGGAGAAAAACAGAGAACCGAAATGATTATTCAAAACAAAAATAACCCAATACCAACCACGGGATCGAGGCAAATCAACGGTCAAGATTAAACATGCAAGCTGCAGAACAAAAATGCGGAAGGTTTATTTTGGAAATGTATACATCATTCCTGCAATCCGCAATCCACAAGTTGCGGGTTGCGAGATCACGACTCTAAACATTATCAAACGAAAAGTTCCCTGCAATCAATCCTCAATTTGCGGGTTGTGGGATCGTAGTGCAAAAAATTAAATTAAAAGGTGTTCCCGCAATCCGCAAGTTGCGGGTTGTAGGTTGCGGAACAAGCAACAACAATTATTAAACAAACAATTCCACTTCCGCAATCCGCATTGCGGGTTGCGGGTTGCAGAAAAGGGAACATTCCAAAACTAGAAAATCAAGATCCCTCAATCCGTAATTTGCGAGTTGCGGAAGAACTGACTTTTTTGAGAAAAACCCGTGCTTTCCACAACTCTAAAAAACACACAAAATCAAGGGAATTTTCAGAAGGAAAAATTACAAACTTGATCAAATCGACACAAAGAGATTAAAGCATGACAAAGAAAACCCCAAAATAACCAAGGATTTTAATCATTTTCTTTGCATATAAAAATTTGGGGCTCCCATGTTTTGTAGGAAACATGGGATCTGTTGTACCCACAACAAATGGCGACTGGCTGGGAAGAACTAGTTATCTTTGAAAATGAATATGTAATTACAAGGAAGACATGTCAGCTAATTTGATATTTTAACTTGTAATTTACAAAATGTTCTCATAAAACACAATCAAAATAGCAAAGTTAGCCATATGATTGATATATCCCCTTCCATAACCAATTAATCATGATGTTCATATGACAAAGCAGTCTTAGAAGTACACAAGAATCCTTTACCGTTACGCAGTCATAGGAAGGTAGTTTATGATGAGCCTGAGAACAAACCTAGAGCCATTTTGGGTTACCAAATCTTGAATCACCTTAACTTTATTAATTATTTACTTATGTAGAAACATATTACTCACAATATATACATCTTCTTTTCTTCTGTTTTTTTTCTTTTTCTCTTTTTATTTTTTTATAAACAAAATAACAATATACAAACAAGACATGTGTTGATACAAGGCCATTGTCCTGACTTGGTGATCAGATATTGGCAACGCCATTCACAAACTTGATCTGGAAACTGAACAAGCTAGCTCAGTAAGGAGAGTCCCTATCTTTCAGCTTTGACACTAAAAGCAATTACCATGGCTTGGTGACCATAAGTGGTAATTTCAGTCCAAATCAGACCCATGATCATGGTAGGGATGGCTTGTAATAAGACCTCCCTTATCCTTATATACAACAAAGTTTCTAACAAAGGAAAATAAATAAATTAGTGCATAGATCACAAGACACTACCATGGCTTGGTGACCATATGTCAGCAGTGTTACTCACCGATGTTTTGCAGATCATGAATGGACCGACCTATGATAGGATCTTCCACCTTCAAGCAATAGCTGAAAGTCATCCCCCAAGTTTGGTGGCTTGATGTGGAGATGTCATTCCACTTAAACATCTATGAACATAATGGGATGGATTGTAATAGACCCCCCCATCTTGCAATCTATAATTATTAAGGTAAATTATTTTAAGGTGATCAAAATGGGATCCAGAATGGGTAAGGCTGACAGAGCTATGAATATATGTTTCCTTTCACTAATGAAACATAAGGCAAGAAAAATAATTGCTTCTTCAACTTCAATTAACCATACAAAACATCGATAATGATATTTGATTAAGGTGAGAAGGTATCAATCAAGGCTTTGCAAAAATTGACTGTTTTAGTTTCATGGAAAACATTTTCAACTACAAGCTAAGAGGAATAAAATCTAACCTAGTTTACCTTAAAACTTCAGACTTAAGTTATCCTGAGACATATTGATCAACAACCTTCACCAAAAGGTGTAGGCATTTATTAAAAAATAAAACCAATGTATAAAGGAGAAATCAAAATGAACATAAAGCAGAAAAAGAAAAACCACACTTTATGTATAGTAAATGAATCTTCTCAATCAAACAAAGTACTTCTTGAGCAATTGCACATTGATTGGGTAGGTGTTTATGATACCCTCCAGTGTCTGCAATCGGACAGTACTAGGACCAATCTTTTCTGTAACAATGAATGGTCCTAGCCAAAGGCGTTGGAACTTAGTATAATCATTTTTGTCCTTGTGTTGCTTATCCCACTTCAACACTAAGTCCCCCACAGTAAACTCCCTGTCAGATGAAGACTTCTCATCAAACCACCTCTTTACTAGTTGTTGATGTTGATACAACTTGTTTTTAAACTTCTCCATGTCTTCTTCCAGCTTGAGTAACATATCAATCTGTGTTGGAGTGGGGAAGAGCCATCTTCTTGTGTGGACTGTGCCAACTGCAGTGAAGGAATCATGAGGTTGGATGGAAAGATGGCCTCCTTACCATAAACTAAACAGTAAGGGGAATTTGCTATAGCTGCCTTTGGGGTGACCTGGTCTGCCCAATGAGCATTGTATAACTGGGTATGCCAATCTTTATGATGAGGAGCAACTATCTTCTTTAAGATATTTATCAAGTTTTTGTTGGAAGACTCTGCTAGTCCATTCCCTTATGGATAATAATTGGCAAAAAACTTTAGCTTTATCCCTTTTTCAAGGTCATACTGTGTAAGATCAATGGAATAAAAGTAAGACGCATTGTCAAATACTAAAAATTGAGGGGCACCAAACCTAGTGACTATTTGGATTTCAAGGAATGATATCGCTTGGTTTGTATTGCATTGTCTGAGGGGGACTACCTCTACCCATTTGGTAAAGTAGTCCGTAGCTATCAAGATATACTTGTGTTACAGGAGGAATAGGGTTGATGGGTCCAACAAAATCCAATCCCCATTGCTGGAATGGAAACTGAACAGTCACTGGTTGCAAAGGAAAGGCAGGTTTTTTCACTTTCCTAGGGCACTTCTTGCATGCTTCACATATTCTGACATATGAATATGCATCTTTAAACAAAGTAGGCCAGTTGTATCCTGCCCTAAGGATCTTATGTGCAGTTTTCTCTCCTGAGAAGTTCCCCCCGCAGGTACTGCATGAAATTGAAAAAGAATATTATTAGTTTCTTCTTTTTCTAAACACCTAAGAAAAAAACCATCACAATTCTTCCTAAATAAAACTCCATCTATGAATTGATAAGGTGAAGCTTTCATCCTTAAAGCTCTACATTTTTAAATTCAAGGGTTTCAGGAGCAAACCCATGGGTAAGGAAGAATTTAATGTCATCATACCATTCAGATGCTTGGGTTGTGGGTTGTGATAACATTAACAAAACCTGTTGATGTACTCTCTTCTTGTTCCCACTCCACCTGCTGGTGTACAGGATCGTTGGATTGAGCAGTTAGCAGACACAAGCCTTGGCCTTTGACAATCTTTGTTGGTCTGATCTCCAAATCATATTCTTGCAAAGCTGTCATCCAGTGAGCTCTCTTTTCCCCTAATTCTTTCTGAACCAGAACATTTCTAATAGCTGCATAAGGAACAATAACTTTAGTCCGAGATTTCAATAAATATGGTCTAAAATGTTTCACAGATTTATAGACCGCGTAAGCTTGTTTGTCAATCTGGGAGTAATTGAGTTTTTCTCCTTTGAATGTAGAGCTCATGAATGAAATAGGGATCTCAACATCGTTATCATGTTTATGTGTCAAGACAGCTACGTAAGAGAAGTCAGTAGCAAACATATACAGAATAAAATCTTTGCTAAAATATGGAGACATCAAAGCAGGAGCTTTTGCAATGGCTCTTCGGATTTCAACAAAGGCATTCCTTTGTTCCTCAGACCATTTAAACTGGGAATATTTCTTAACCAGTTGTTGTAATGGCTTAACAATTTGAGAAAAATCTGGAACAAACCTACGAACGAAATTAATCTTACCAAGAAAAGATTGTATGGCCTTGCGTGAACCAGGCAGGTTGATCTTCGAGATGGCTTCTGTGCGTTCTAGATCGATTATCATGCCTTCTTTCGAAACAATAAAACCCAACAACTTACCCTCGGTGACTGCAAATATCGATTTTTTCGAGTTCAATGAGATTCCATATCTTCTGCAGCGTTCAAAAACCTATGTCAAAGCAGACAAATGTTCATGTTGTTTTTTGGAATAAATAGTAACATCATATAAGTATACAACGACAAAATTGTGCAACAAATCCCTGAAAGCTATGTCTATAGCTCTCTGAAATGTAGCACCTACACTAATCAGTTTGAAAGGCATTCGCCTGTAGGAAAAGGTTCCCCAAGGGGTCCTAAAAGTTTTTTTAGTTGATCATCAGGGGAAACCAGGACTTGGTTATACCCTGAGAATCCATCAAGGAGAGAAAACATTTCAGACGCTACTACCTTCTGTAGAATTTTCTCCATCATTGGAACAGGGTATTTGTCCTTCTCTAAAGCTCTGTTTAAGTTTCAGAAATCAACACAGAGTCTGATTTCCCCATTCTTCTTCCGAACGGGCACCAATTTGGAAATCCATTGTGTATGCCTGACAAGGAATATAATTCTTGCTTCCAGTAGCTTCTCAAGCTCTTTCTTTACAGAGGGTTCCAAACTGGGATGCATCTTCCTTAACTTCTGCTGGTAAGGTTTTACTTTTGGTTTAATTGGTATATTATGGTGCATGATACTGGTGTCAAAAGTCTTGAGTTCATCGTATGTCCATGCAAAGACATCTTTGAACTCCTTGCATAGTTTGATAAAATCCCTCTTCCCCTCAGCAGAGCAATCAACCCCTAGATTGATGAAACAAGGGTTCCGTTTAGTTCCTAGGTTGACTGGCTCATAGTTGAGGGATGAACTCTGGGTCTTGCAGTCGGTCTTTTGCTTGAATTTATCTTGCAGATCATAAAATTTCTCCAGGTTGATAACTGATTTAGGGATAAGGTTGGAAGGATCAGATAGAGACTTCTCATGCTCGACCTCTTCTATTGCAACATCTTGAAAAGTGTCCTGGGCTATGAGAAAGTCTAATATTTGTTGGTCATCATCAAATACCTTCCAATTCGTTACATTATCAGGAATAGAAGGCCCGCACATAAGTTCAATTGAAAAAAATTTAGGGGGCAAACCTTCTAGTGGGATCAACCTGGATGAAGTATTAGCAAGCAAATCTGCATCAAAATTCTGCGATTTTGGGACTGACTTGATATTAAATGCAAAAAAAGAGTTAGTGAGATCTCTTACCAACTTTTTATAGTTAATCAAACGAGGAGAGAAACAATGTATTTTGTTTCTTACCTGTTTTACAATGATCTCAGAATCTCCATAGCATTCGATTACCTATGCACCCATGTCAATGGATTTCCTGAGTCCCTGGACCAGGGCCTCATACTCAGATATATTGTTGGTACATTCAAATTCAAGCTTGCAGGCAATCATGGTTTTGGTCCCTTTTGGATCGATTAGGACACAACCTGCACCAGCTCCATCCTTAGATCTGGAGCCATAAAAAAATAGAGTCCATGCATTTAAATCTAACCTAAAATTTGTATTTACATTATATACATTATGGATAATGGTACCTGAGAATGGAACAGAAGTGAGATTGACAATTTGAGACTGATTCTGTATATTCTAAGTTGGTGACAAATCTGCAGGCAGATCCCCAAAGAAAGTATCAAAAGTGTAATGTTCCACATGTGAGCTAAAGTATGCAGTAGGCTCACTGGTATCATTCAAATCTGTGACAATTTGCTTCATATAAGGCTCCCTACTGAGTTTAATTTTGTTTGGCCTTCCATTGTAGGGAAGCGATAGGTGAGACCAAACAGTGGCAAAGTAGTCTTTAAGCTTCTCTGACCAATCTCTGCTCAGCCACATGCCATACATTTCTAGAATGTTTGCCACAATAATGTCCATTGTCTGGTGGATTCTGGGGTCAGCAGATAATGTTACCAAGACATTTTTCAGTTCTCCCACTACCCTTACTTTGGATCTGTCCAATTGGACAATTTGTGTAGGGCATGGCTCCCAAGAGGCATTTAAATTTTTGCAGACCGACAGAGGCATCACATTTGATGAAGCCCCTGAATCAATCATACAATTATGGACATTTCTATTGAAGACTTCAAAGGTGAGTAAGAAAGGAGGTGTCTTCTTGCTACTTGGTTTTTTATTTCCATTTTTAGAGTATATTTTCAAATTGTTGTCCTAAGTTTCCTTGGGCTTGTTGAAAATCATACTTTTGGGCAGACTATCTCTCATTGTAGGGATTTTCAGAAGTTCGAAAAGGAAAATATTAGCTTTCATCCTTTTTAAGTCATCAATTAGATTGTATTCTATTTCAAGAATTAAAGTGTCTTTATGTACTGGTGCTTTACCTCTGTTTGGGGTGGGTGATGAAGTGGAAGATTCTTGTGTGGGATTCCCTTTACTCCTTGTATTGTAAGGATGTTGGACATTGAAGACAGCCTCAGGCTCATCTTCCTCCTCAACCATAGGAAGTTCTGAAAAGAATCTAATTGTGTTTATCTGTTGATCTTCTACTTCATCCGGGGGTTCAAGATCTTGATTCTCTTGTAGATTTTGATCTTGCTAATTAGGAGAATTCTGTGGTTTTGAAACTAAAGCCTTAAATATAGAAGAATTTCCTCTGCATTCAGTCCTTCATCAGGGTTAGGTGGAACTTGGTTTTGTGGGGGTTGGTAAGGTCTTTTGAAAGGTTGTCTGTTGAACCCCCTGTTATTATTCAGATTTTCTGTGTTGCCTTTCTTCAGGTCTACCATTTCATTTGAGATCTTTTGGAGGAACTTCTTTATATCAATCATCTCAAATGGGTCCTTGTTTTGCATTGTGGGTTTTGGAGGAGTTTCTTGTTTTCTTTTAGAGGTTGAAGGTTGATCTGATGGAACATCAAGATTATCCTTCAGGCAGAATATGTCTTTTTCAACCTGGATAGCCTCCGCGAAGGCTTCCTGCAAATTATCTTTTCATTCTCTTTTTACCCACATAGCGATGGGAATGAGTAAACCCTTAACATAATAAAAAACTAGCAATTCTTCTGCAGGGAGAAGAGTAACAGGGATTCTATTTTTCAAATATGAAAACCTTTGATTATAATCTTACCCTCTCCTTACCTGTAATTTTCATTGAGGATAAGTCTAAAACCAAGTCTTTTGGAGTCTTATCATCTCCAAATTTTTGGATGAACAGTTTTTCGAAGTCATCCCATGAAGGAATCGATCGGGATTGTAGGGAAAAGTACCATGTGGATGCTTTCCCCTCGAAGGTGTATGGAAACAACCTGCAAACTACATCTTCATGAACAACACTCCTAAGCCTAATGGCCTACATGAAGGTTTTAATGTGATCAAGTGCAATTGATTTGTCATGAGGATTAAACTTGAGGAGCCATTTCTCAAGATTTTTGGGCATTTTCTGTTGTTCACCAACAACAAACACAGCATCCTGGTCCATCCAGGGTTTGTTTCCACCTTCTTCCATGGGTAAGTCTTATGAATCTGAACTGGATGATGAATCACTACCATATGATTCGTCAGATGAGAACGATAAAGACGAAGGAGGTGTTGGTGGTGGTCCACCCGTGGCAACGTTTGGTTGGTATTTCTCTGTTTCAGCGAACAATATATCAAGATCAAAATCGGGAAGAAGATTGTGGTGAAGTGAATTATGTTGTTCGGGGTTTGGGCGATCTTAATTTTGATTATTTAAGTTATTAGCTTACGAATCGGTGTTCTGGTGATGAATTGATGATAATCCTTGGTTGCGCTCTTCAGCGATTCTTTGTTGTAACCTAGCAAAACTATCAGAATAACCTTTGAGTATTTATTCCAGTGTAAGGGGTCCCCTACTGGGTGATACGAAAATAATGTCACCCCTTCTAGTTTCCTGCTCTATCACAGGAGTGGCAAGAATGACGGTTGGATCTTGTACCGTTTGTTCTATAGAGGTAGATGCCTGCGTGTGACTACGAGTGACAATTGGTATTCTTGTTTGAGGAGGTTTGTTGGTGTTTCGTTTAGGCATAATTTGCACTCGGCCCTCCTTCTAGCGCCATTTGTTGAAGCCTCGGATGTGTAGGTGCTAGAATGTGTTCTAAGATTAACAGCAGAGGGTGAAAACCCAAACTTAAAGGCTTCAAAAGGCCTTGCACAAGGACAGTTCTATCCCCAGCCTGTTTGGAATAGTAATCTCCCACGGATATAAAGGCCTCCGCTGGCACTTATGAGGTTTGATCCTAGAAGGATCTGTCTTCCTAAGCAGGAAGATCAAAGTGTCCTAATTCTAAAGTGGATCTAAACCTAAGTCAAATCTACCTTGAAAGAAAATCTAAGGTGAGTTAGATGTAATCTAAAAGGAGTGCATCGTTTGTGTGCAGGGTAACTTGGTTTGAATTCCAATAAGTTATTTCATCAACTTGACAGAAATGTGAAATCAAATTATTAACTCATTACTTCAAAATACAACCAGGCAATGAAAATTACTGATAATAATTCAAAGATTAAGCATATCCAAGATTATCCTATTGTTCTTTTGCTAATTGAAAAATTAAGATGAACTAAATAATTTTCTGTGAATCATTTGCAGAAATAGATAAAGATTTTAATTAAAGAAATTCAATTAAAACATTTAATCACATAGATCATGAATTAAGACAAATCTGAATTTCAGATCAGTGCATTAATGATTGGCTGCAAAATCAACAGTATTAATTGCTAATCAAGGTGAAGAAATCAGACATCATCAAAGAAATTTGATAACTTACAAAAAGAAGATGCCAAAAGAAACTAACTTTGATTCATTGGTATGCAAAAAATTACACAATCACAAGTGAAACAGCGTTTCTCCAGTCCTTCTCTGGCGATTATCTCCCCCCCCTTCCCCATGAGGCTTCTATCCCTTTAAATAATAATTACAAAAATGGTTACAAAGGATAGCTTTCCCATGAAAACAGGGATTTACAAAATCAAACTATTATAATCATATCATCGTAAAGAATGGTTCATAGCGAATGTTTCAAAATATTTCAAAAGATGTCCATCACATAATTGCAGGAAACATCCGGTAATAAACTATAGAGTTTAACCACAGTCCACTAGATGTCTTTGACGGACAGTAAGGGAGCTGAAAAATATCTCTTAGAAGATTTATGATGATCAACAACGTTCTCGGAAACTGAAAAGTCGAGCACTTGCTCCTCCCTCAAAGGAATTAATGGAGGGATAGGTTCTTCATTGATTTTAAAATCATGGATAATGGTATTGTCTGGATCAGTTGGCTCTTCAGTGATCTTCCTTCTCTTCTTCTGATGGAACTGTATGCAAATGGATTGAATCTCAGCTTCATCTTCACTACTATTGCTTTCATCAGGAACACCTGCATCAAAAGGTGGTGTCACAGGTTCTTGATATAGAAGAGGCTGAAGTTCTTTCTCTTCACAAAACCTAACCAAATATTTATGATTTCTCTGCATATTGCTCACAATATAATTGTCAGAAAGAAAACTTATGAAAATTAACCAAGAGGACTCTGCTATTATAGCATGGCAAGCAACCAATTGTCCATGTTGAAGCCTGTATTTAATAGAGAACGATAAAGATTCCATAAATGACTGAGCGTAATGAATTGCCATGATTAAAACCTTACGGTGTGGAACTTGCAATTATCAGGTCTGAATTGAAGTAACGCACAGCATGCATCGACAGGGATTGGATTAAAACAGGGTAAGATTGCAATAATTCACGTATGATTAATGCCAAATCTTAACACTCAATCAATTACAAATTAGTTGAATCAATGATTATCAATCGTATGAGGCCACAGGTGAAAATCACAGTTCAAAAATCTGATTCCAAATCGAAAATGGTGGAGAAAAATGGAGAACCGAAATGATTATTCAAAATGAAAACAACCCAATACCAACCGCATGATCGAGGCAAATCAACAGTCAAGATTAAACATGCAAGCAACGGAAGAAAAATGTGGAAGGTTTATTTTGCAAATGTATAAATCATTCCCGCAATCCGCAAGTTGCGGGTTGCAGGATCACGACTCTAAACATTGTCAAATGAAAAGTTCCCCGCAATCCGCAATTTGCGGGTTGCGGGTTGCAAGATCGTAGTGCACAAAATTAAATTAAAAGGTGTTCTCGCAATCCGCAAGTTGCGGGTTGCGGGCTGCAGAACAAGCAACAACAATTATTAAACAAACAATTCTACTTCCGCAATCCGCATTGTGGGTTGCGGGTTGCGGAACAAGGAACATTCCAAAGCTAGAAAATCAAGATTTCGCAATCCACAATTTGTGGGTTGTGGAATTGCAGGTTGTGGAAGAAATGAATTTTTTGAGAAAAACCCGTGCTTTCTGCAACTCTAAAAAACACACAAAATCAAGGGAATTTTCAGAAGGAAAAATTACTAACTTGCTCAAATCGACACAAAGAGATTAAAGCATGACAAAGAAAACCCCAAAATAACCAAGGATTTTACTCATTTTCTTTGCATATAAAAATTTGGGGCTCCCATCTTTTGTAGGAAACATGGGATCTGTTGTACCCACAACAAGCCACTAAAAATACCTAAATGGAAGTGGGATGGAAGTGGGATGGGATAATACAAGACTACAACATGATGCCATCATGGCATTGGTGGATAAGTTGACTAAAGTTGCACATTTTATTCCAGTGAAGACAACTTATACGAAAACTAACATTGTAGACGTCTTTATGGAAGAGGTTTCCAGATTGCATGGAATTCCAAAAGCTATAGTCTTAGACAGAAATGCAAAGTCCACTTCTAACATTTGGAAGGGATTGTTCAAAATAATTGGCACAAATTTGAACATGAGTACAACTTACCATCCTCAAACATATGGTCAGACAAAGAGAGTCAATTAGGTGATCGAAGATATGTTGAGAATGTATGTGATGGATCAACCATCCAAGTGGGAGGATTATTTACACTTGGTAGAGTTTGCATACAATAATGGATATCATGCCTCCTTGAAGATGAGCCCTTTGGAGGCATTATATGGGAGGAAGTGCAATAATCCTATCAGTTGGGATAATCCAACATATAGAATCATCATTGGACCTGAACTTCTGAAGGATATGGAAGATCAGATGGTTAGAATCAAGCAAAATTTGAAAGCAGCTCAAGACAGACATAAGAGTTATGCAGATAAGAGCAGAAGTGAAAGGCAGTTTAGATTTGGAGATCATGTCTTCTTGAAAGTTAGGCCCAAAAAGAGTTCCTTGAGCTTAGGAAACTGTTCCAAACTAGCTGCTAGATAATGTGGCCCTTTTGAGATCCTAGCTAGGATAGGTCCCGTTGCATATGAGCTTGCATTTTGTGCTTGCATAAAAGTGCATAATGTGTTTCATGTATCTTTGTTGAAAAAGTATGTATATGATGTTGAGCATGTGATTGAATGGAATGTGATCCAGGTGGAACCGGAAGGGGATTTCTTGGTACAACCAGTTTCCATTGTGGGGAGAAAATTCAAGTTGCTCCGCAATCAAGAGATCAGGAAGGTAAAGGTCCAATGGACCCATTACAGTCCTGTTGATACTAATTGGGAGTTGGAATATGCTATGAGGGAGGCATACCCTCATCTATTTTGAAATTTTGTAAAGGCATGTCTGTAATAAATATGCATCAATGATGATGCATTGTTTTAAGGGGAAGGGAGATGTAATACCCCAATTTTGAGACCCTAATCATATGTACTTTTTATTTGCTTGGTTATTATGGTTATCACATAAATGCCACTAAGTGTGATTGCTAATGTATTTCATGAAGGAATTAAGTGAGTTATAACACTCCTTTTTCCAATTTGACCATCACATTCACCATGGTTTATGTAAATTTGGTATCACATGAACAAAGAATGTGAAAATATTCAATAAATTAAAAATTTGTTGCTATACCATTAATACCTCTAATGATTATAGAAATTGGAGAGAAATTTCCATAATTTGTCATTCTTACTTGACCAATGATGAGAGAAGAGTCCAAAAAAATCAAAACATTCCTAATTTGTAAATTCTTCAAAATGACCATTCTTTGATACAAGGCGAGAACTCTTGATTGTTTATTTATGCTCCTAGCCCCTAAGTGAAGGCTAGTTCTTGTTTTACTTTATGGTTGAAGATACTCCCCCTACACTTATTTCCCCTATGTGCTTATCTCTATTGTTTTTATTGTGGCGATTGATTTAATGGTCTAAATTTTGTGTGTTTTAGTGTGGATTCTTGAGTCACTGATGTCATTTGTAGGTTAGTGGAACCTATTTTTTTAATAGAAGAAATGATTGATAAACCTAAGAAAAAGAATTAACTCTACCATATTCTTAAGAAAAACAAAAATAAAACAATGGCACATTCATAGTTTAAACAAGACATACCTTGGAAACTTCTCAAGGATAAAACCAACAAAATAAGAACACAGGATTCTACCTCCAATAAACCTTGCCATCTCTCTCTTAGTTGACTCATATCACAACGTTAATTCATTTAGTATATTTGGGCTCTAATCCAATTTATATTATTGTTGTTACAAGGTATTCACAGTGATACTACTAATTCACCCACAATACTCTCTGCTTACACCTAAATCACCTTGCCCTTTCATCTCCTAAGTCTACCTACCCTACCAAATTGGTATGCTTGGCACACTTCCATCCTAAACAAACCATATCAATACTGTTACAACCTACTTTTAGCGATATAACACTCACAATTCATACTTATACCCATCACTTTACCCTAGACCTCTACCTAGTTGACCATATAACTTCATTTTGAGTCCCATCATAGCTTGATTGTTGAAGAAACAAAATCACAACAAATTATTGACTGCTCGTGCAAATGTATATCAGATCTGAGTTTTCCGTATACCATCAATCCTAAATACATATCATAATCGTGTCCTACAACTTTACTCGGCTTCCTGCATACCACAAACACATTACTTCAATCCAAAACTAAACTTGAGGTGATATTTCTATTGTTGGTATAATCATATCAGATTTGGAATAACATTTAAACCTATAAGACAATCACACATAACTCTAATAACAAGGTAATCATTAGTTTCTGTGATAATCTACTCCCTATTGTTGGATACTATACTATTACCTCTATTAAGGAAGTAATTGTTGGTCTCTAGTAATCATCTAACTTGAATCTACAATAATTGCAGTCATGTTGTTTAAGTACTATCATTGTCATTGTGTTTAATATTGTTACTACTGTTTTTATAAATTGAATCTAAATATTGTAGCGTTTTCACAGGTGTCTGCAGGCTCCAGCGACCAGCCATCCCCACCAGGGATCAACAGATATCCACATGTGTAGGTATCATGTGAATTAAAGTATAAATTTAATTTCAAATTTGATGACTTTTCTTTGTATATTTATATTTTTCTGTATTAAACTATGAGGTTATAAATGTGTATGTAGGTGCGAGCACCTCGGCCTGTCAGTACCACTATCCCTCCCTCCCCGGCCTTTCGGCCACCCTATATGTTAGTTGTACCCCCTGGAATATGTGTCCCCTTCCATGCAGACCTCCCCACCCCCTTCCATCCAACCCCCCCCCCCCCTCCCATCCAGAACCACAATTTGTTAAATTTTCTGAATTTACTTCAATATGATCTAGGATCTTAACTGAGAGAACAACATGTACAGCATATCTACAGCATATCAATCATGGAGACAATAATGCAAGCACACAAGAGACACAAAGATTTACTTGGGGAAAACCATAAAGGTGAAAAACCCCAATAACTTCCTCAGAGATAGATAGAGCAATGATACAACCAACCATGAGAGATAGACATAACCTAGCAGCAGATCCTCCTCCTCCATAAGTGCGCCACTCCTCCTTGAGTGCATGTGTGAGAAGTGAGTGTGAGTAAATAGAGTGCCTCCCGCACTCTATTTATACTTGACTTACCTTTTTATCTAACTCATGTAGGCTCGAACTTAACCACATAATATAATGCTAACTGGGCCGACCCCCAATAGGGTGGTCTAATAACCCTTTGACCCACATGGCCGACCCCCAATAGGGTGGTCCAATAACCCTTCGACCCACATGACTTATACAGGGCCGACCCCAACAAGGTGGTCTAATAACCCATCAAGTATAAGTTACGACACTTACAATATAAATGACGACACTTCCGGATAGAGGAATAATACCATCTCTATAGGAGTACATACGACATACATATATGAAATACATTCTGAAGTTACATATACATCAACACTCCCTCTTAACTAGGAAGGTATTTCTCAGCACAGTTCTTCTAGCACAAGTCATCTTCTCTGGATCATCGTCACTGGATAATCGTCATCGAGTCATCATCATCGTCACTGCTGCTGCTATCTCAATCAATCTCTGAATCTACTCGTCATAGGAAGTTCTACAGAGCCAGTCCTTTTTCATACTGGATGTAGGCCCACCACCTGCAGGTCTTCATCATCACTCGCCATACTGTGGAATCCTCAGGACTTATTACGTGCGTCACAAAACCTCGAAAGAGCATCCCAGGCTGTTACGAGCACACAGCTCTACCTATAGGATCTCCCAGGGCGCTATTACATGTGACCCCACCACAAAACCTCGAAAGAGCATCCCAGGATGTTACGGGTACACAACTCTGACCTGTAGGATCTCCCAGGGCGCTATTATATGTGGTCATGGCAAAACCTCGCAAGAGCATCCTAGGAATGATTATGGGCACACAGCCCAACCTATCGGATCTCCCAGGGCGCTATTACATGCCATAGGACAAAACCTTGTAAGAGCATCTGCCAGATATCCCAGGGCGCTATTACATGCCATAGGAAAAACCTCGAAATACTATCTGCAAATCTCCCAGGGCACCGAATTACATGTCCTCCTAGAGCAAAACCTCGAAAGAGCATTTGCCAGATGTCCCAGGGCACCGATATTACATGCCATAGGAAAAACCTCGAAAGACCATCTGCAAATCTCCCAGGGCACCGGATTACATGCTCATCTGCACAACCTGATCCACGGCCATAGAGTATCATCCTGATACTCACCATACATCATCCTGATGCATCCATGATCATCTTGATCATCATCACTGCAACGTCCTGCTGCATGTCATCTGGAGCAACATCCTGAAGCTCGTCATCTATGATCATCCTGATCATTACTGCAACATGCTGCTGCATGTCATCATACCTGATCCACCTGATCATCAATGCATCTACCTGATGCATACCAAGTATCTACCTGATACATATCATCATACATGATCCTCCTGATCATCAATGTATCCACCTGATACAAATACAAATACATGATACATATCACCATACATGATCCACCTGATCATACAATGTATCCACCTGATACATACCAAGTATCTACCTGATACATATCATCATACATGATCCTCCTGATCATCAATGTATCCACCTGATACAAATACAAATACATGATACATATCACCATACATGATCCACCTGATCATACAATGTATCCACCTGATACATATACAGATACATGGTCCAAGCATCCAACATGATGCATATACAAAATACATACACATGATCCAACTGATCATATCCAGCATCAACATGATGCGTACATACATACATAAAAATGATCCAACTGATCATATCCAGCATCCAACATGATGCGTACATACATACATAAAAATGATCTAACTGATCATATCCAGCATCCAACATTATGCGTACATACATACATAAAAATGATCCAACTGATCATATCCAAGCAGAAACCAGAACATCATCCTGATGCTCATCATCCAGCGCTTACATCCACAGCCATGTGAAGGATCCTCCTTCCAACATGCTTGGAATGGCTTCAGCAAATGTGTCCATCACTTCTTCCTCGAAGTGTCCTCGATCTAAAGAACGCCAAGCCTCTCTCTGAAGTACTCGAACTTCACCCTGGCTAGTGGCTTCGTTGGCACATCTGCAATCTGCTCGTCCGCAACATACAGGAGCTTCACAGCTCCTCTCTGCACCATATCCTTGATATAGTGATTTTGATCTCTATGTGTTTTGACCTGTCATGAAACACAGGGTTCTCAGACAACTTTACAAAACTCTGGTTATCATAGAAGATACCAATAGCCTCCAACGGGAAATCAAATAACTCAGACAGTAGCTTCCGTAGCCATACTGCCTCACAACTAGCTGAACAGGCTGCAACATACTCTGCCTCAGCTGTACTCAGTGCTACGCAGGACTGCTTTCTGCTAAACCAAGAATCACACCTGATCCCATACTGAAGCAGCACCCAGATGTGCTCTTCCTATCTGCAGCACTGCCAGCCCAATCTGAATCAACATAACCCTGTAGGTTAAACTTTTGATTCGCTTCATACTTGAGCCCATAATCCACTGTACCCTTCAGGTACCTCAGAACATGCTTTACAGTAACCAGGTGAACACTCCTCGGATCCGTCAGGAACTGGCTCAATGTGTTCACAGCAAAGCAAATATTTGGTCTCGTGTTCGTCAGGTACATCAAGGACCCAATCATCTGACGATACATAGAGACATCAACCAGCTCAGATGAAGCATCACCAAGAAGCTTCAAATTCGATGCCATAGGTGTGGCCATGGCCTTGCAATCCATCATCCCTAACCTCTTCAGGATCTCTACTGCAGACTTCCCTTGTCCAAGGAAGATTCCATCACTCTGCCACACCTCCATGCCAAAAACAAATAGTGCATCATCCCCAAGTCTTTCATCCCGAACTCGGTAGTAAGCTTCCGCTGCATGTCGACAATCAATCTATCTTCACCTATAACAAACAGGTTATCCGCATAAAAAAGTAGTATCACTGGATTGCCTTCCTCAACCTTGTAGTAAAGGTTGGAATCCGCTTTACTCTTGGTAAAGCCCAAACTGGATAGAAAGCTGTCTATCCTACCATACCAAGTTCTGCACACATATATGACTACACCATGCTGTCTTGAAATCCATCTGGTGCATCTTCTATTTCATCACTTTTATATTTCTTAATGCTGCCATCTGCAACATGCTTGATCTGATAGTTCCATATGGAAGTCATAACAAACTTCCCTTCAGGTCTTGGGACTACATCCCAAACATCATTCTTCATGATCGACGGATCATGGCATTCCATTTCTTCATCCCAGATCCTGGGAACTTCAATATCTTCAATAGATATGTTTGTTGCTAGAACAAATGTTGTAGTCCTTTTGTAGGTGAAGATATACGGTCTTTCCTACAAAACAGGTTAAATTGCATGATTAGAAACATCTCATAATTTTCAGAACAAATTCTTACACATAAAGAAATATGTCATACAGTCGTGCAATTATCTTAGCCAATGCTTCAATACAACATTTATCCATATCCCGTAACTTTCTAGATGCCTTCCAATCTCTACCAGAACATTGTTAAGAGTGTGCACAACTCCCAACATGTCAGCAAAGAGGTTTCATTCTAGATAAGTAGCAATGGAATGTTGTACAGTGCCATAGGCCACTTACCCATGTATATTAGTAGTATATTGTTCATCAATGCAACTATTCTAATATGCACAATACATATTCTAAGTCTAGGAACATGAGCATATACATCATTGAACAATTTTATTTAAACAAACACATATGCAAGAAATGATAATTAAAAAAAACTTATCTTTTGTTTGGTTACTGGGTGGACTCCCTCTGAGTCTTTGCTTCCTTGTAGGAGCTGCTGAAGTAGCTTCTTCTACACCTTTCTGTTATGGAATGTAGAAAGATGTTCAACTCCCTCTGAATATCTGCATCCTTGCAGAAACTACTGAAGTGTGCTCCTTTGCTTTCTTGCAGGAACAACTGGAGTGTGCTTCCTCTTGATCTTTGCTTCTGTCCTTGAACTTACATTCATCCTTGCATGCTTATTAGTATCATCATTGTGTTATCCTCATACATAATCAAACATTCATTAGTATAATCTTAATAAAACACAATAATCTCAAGTATGTAGAGTCGTGGTCATTTCAAACACAGATAATAAATATTAGTATTCAAGATTTCAGGGAAGATTTCTTTTACTCATGCATGTTCTCATTTGATCATAGGATTCCTCTGGTTAGTCAAATCAATCAATATAAGAGACATAATTCTTTTACTTATATTCCTATTTGACCATAGGACTTTTCTAGTTAGTCATATCATCAATCAAAGTAAAAATCATAATATGCCTAAACCCATAATTACTAACTTCAATGAATAATCATAATCAATCATGCCAAGTATACTTAAATAAAGGATCTTATCACAAGGTGAGATTCTAACTTGATATAGGAAAAACATACCTGGATTAGCATGCTAGCTAATTATGTCTAACATACTCACATGATGTCTTCTTGTTCTTCTTCAATGACTTGTGCTAGTAACCTGTATATCTCATAGGTTAACCATTATAAAACCAAGTTATACATACCTCGTAAATGACAATGGATGAATCTTTGTCCTCATGTCATCATGATCATATGTTCTTTGAACCAGAACATGATTTGTCTTTCTTGGTGTACCTTTCATGTTAGTAACATAAACCTCATACAACACCATAATGCATTAGTACAATCATAAGTGTCAATACCCTAATCAATGAATATTTTCTATCGTGCATTCATAATTTTATTAAGGTGATATGACAAGTCTAAAATCAAGATTGTACTAACCATAATAATATGAATACAAACATACCATAAACTTAATCATGAACAAATCTCAAAACATACCTCAATGAGTCATACCTGTCGAGATCGCTTGTAATCTCCTTATGTAAAGCCTTAGCCTCATCTCCCTCTGAAACATGAACTTCTTCACTTATGCAAGTGACCAATCCATCTTCTTCTAGGATTAACCCAATCCACCTGATTTGCAAGAACTGGACCTGGAGCTGGATATGGGTTTGTCAGAGAAACCCCAAAAATTCAAACTTTGAATTTCAAACTTCCAAAGAAATATGCGCCTTGATGAGCTGATCAAACTGGTATATTCAGAATTTGAAAACTGCAAAGTTTTACTCCTCAATTTTGCCTTTGAAACTTCCGGATTCACTGGACGTGACCCTGAATTGGGGTTTGATGAAGCCCACTCTTCTTCCCAATCAAAAGCTTTGATCCAAAGCTCTAAGCTTCTATTTTTCTGAGGAGCTTCCAGCCATGGTCACAGATTTCAAAAATTCCCATTTTTACAGAAGCCCTAATTTTCCACTTTCCTGATCAAAGTCCCGAACTAGGGTCTGATCAAGCCCGGCCTTCTGCCCAACCAAAAATTCTGATCTTGGTCTCTAAATTTCTATTTTGATGAGTAGCATTCAGCCGTGGTCTTCGATTACAAAAGTTCCAACTTTCTCCAAAGCCCTAAATTCCGGAAGCCATGAATGAAGGTACTTAAAAATAATTCTGTTTTGACAGAAATATGTACCTGATTGTTTCTGGTGTACCTCCAAACTTTTTGATCCACAGGGTCTGAAAAAGTTTTTTGAGATAGCCTGACCTGTTATCTTTCCATCCTGATAGGTCTGACCTCAATTGGATTCTCTGAGAGAGAGTTATGTCAAATGTCGCAACGTGACCTATTTTGGGATAAAACAGGAGAGCGAACTTGTACGGCTTGCCACGTGTCACTGTTTGAACTTCGGCCTCTAAAAAAATTTCCTGAGATAGCTCGGCCTGTTATCTTTCCATCCTGACAGGTCTGACCTCAATTGGACTCTCTGAGAGAGAGTTATGCCAAGTGTCGTACATGCCATATCATGCCTTCTTTCAGGCTAGCTCTGATACCATGTTAAATTTTCTGAATTTACTTCAATATGATCTAGGATCTTAACTGAGAGAACAACATGTACAGCATATCAATCATGGAGACAATAATGCAAGCACACAAGAGACACAAAGATTTACTTGGGGAAAACCATAAAGGTGAAAAACCCCAATAACTTCCTCAGAGATAGATAGAGCAATGATACAACCAACCATGAGAGATAGACATAACCTAGCAGCAGATCCTCCTCCTCCATAAGTGCGCCACTCCTCCTTGAGTTCATGTGTGAGAAGTGAGTGTGAGTAAATAGAGTGCCTCCCACACTCTATTTATACTTGACTTGACTTGCCTTTTTACCTAACTCATGTAGGCTCGAACTTAACCACATAATATAATGCTGACTGGGCCGACCCCCAATAGGGTGGTCTAATAACCCTTTGACCCACATGGCCGACCCCCAATAGGGTGGTCTAATAACCCTTCGACCCACATGACTTATACAGGGCCGACCCCAACAAGGTGGTCTAATAACCCATCAAGTATAAGTTACGACACTTACAATATAAATGACGACACTTCTGGATAGAGGAATAATACCATCTCTATAGGAGTACATACAACATACATATATGAAATACATTCCGAAGTTACATATACATCAACACAATTCCATCCATATCCCCCTTATGTTTCATATCCTTCGTTCCATCACCCCCCCAACCCTTCCACCACCTCCCTTACAGTTTCCCATGTTTCCACCCTCCCCCCTCCGACCATGATATACCACCCATACACATTCACCCATCCCTCCACCGCAACACAAACCTCACCTCCCCACATTCCCCCACCACCCTCGCTTCCCCTTCCATGGTGGCCCCATCCATATTACAACCAGTTGGGGTTTATCGCCCTAGACATGCATCTCCACTTCGCCCACGGCAGTCCATGCTTCCTTCTTCCACCTTTCCTTCTTCCACTATGCCCCCCAGTGGTGTAGCCACCATCGATGTGGCTACATCAACCCCTATATCATTTACCCTAGCATCGGAGTAGGTTGTCCAGCTGACTGCTCCATCCGCCAGCCCAGAAGACCAGTCGGTTGTGTTCACGGTGAGATTGACTAGTTTATGAAAATCTAGTTCAATATTAACGAAAAATACTAAAGGCATCTAATTTCATCATTTATCTTATTGGTCTAAATGTTGTAGGCTGGCATTGCTGAGAGACTTGGAGCATGGAGAAGAGAAACCCCTTCATGACTTACAGTCTCGCCTACGATGAGTTATTTAAGATTTGAAAACTATTTTTATTTTTAAATTGTGTTTTATACTTGTATAATTTCCAGAAAAGGTTGACATATTATTGTTTTCATTTCAGGGCCCAGGGGGACGTGGTCCAAGTTGCCAGAAGGACCCGGTTTCCTCTAGCTCGAAGAAGAGGAAGATCGATTTTGGAGATGCACCTAGGAGCATCGAGGGTGGGCAGGAGGATTGAGAGACCCTCCTATGTACACTAGCCATGATATGGAATTTTGGGCACCAGTTGCCATATTTTGTATAGGGCACAAGTTGCCATTATATAGACATTGGGAACGATGTTCCATTTTTCCAAAAAAGTGTATATGATTGGATCATTTTTGCATATTAATAGATGAATCTGCACTTGTCTATATGACTTTGTCTTTGATTACATTTTTGCATACATTATGGAAAATAATATTCTTCAATAACAATGTTATGGAAAAAATTTCACATACATACAGATGTTATTTCTAGACACCAAGTGACCTCAATATGAGTCCCTTGTATTTGAATGGGTCTCCATTCAAGGATTTATACTACATTTTCTATGGGGGTACATTGAGAATGTAAGAATAGTATTTTTTAGAGTAAATTGTGTTCACATACAACATACACACATCGAGAAAATTCACATACACACAACATCTAACATACACATCCAACATACAAACATCAAGCAAATTCACATCCAATATACACACATCACACAATAAAATTCACATACTCGTGTTTCTATCCAATGAAATGTATACAATGAGACATGTTCAACAAACCAGCAGTGAACAATACTGAACAAGTATCATTCAATGAAAAATGAGTGTCATATCAGCATTCCCAATCAGCCAACAAACCAGCAAACCCAACAATAATTCCGACAAACAAGCCAACAAACCCAACAACTCGCCATCAAACAGCCAAGAAGCCAACAAACCCTAGTTTTGGCGCTTTCCTTAAGGTCATTAAGCCTAATTTGTCATTCCTCAACTTCGCTCAACCTTCCCCTTGCCTAATTTAACCTAGCATTGACCATTTAGTGCTAATTTACCTAAGGGCGAGGGTCCTAGGTTTCTAAGTCTGAGACCTATTCTACCTTTTCCATGAACATATTTCAATTGGTCTGCCTCTTAAACCAAACCATAAACCCTGACGCTTAAGAGACTAAGCCTTCCTAACCCTAGAAAAATTCTAACCCTGGTTAGATACCCTGCTAGTTGTTTATTGCAAACCTGGTATACATACCTACCTAAGTGTTTAGACATCTAAACTACATACTAGTCACAATTTTGAATTTTGCAGACTTGATGTACAAAACTCATACCATAAGGATTCAATGCTAAACACACATACCATAGGGTGTCACCCGCAACACTCCATTTGAGGTCACATACTAGAGGGTTTCATTGGGAATAATTACTTTATGCGTGATTAGCAAGTCAAATATGTTTGAGTCAAGTCTTGAAGTTACCCCAGACAACTATGTGAATACACTTTATAAGGTAGACGACAGAGTCTTATCTTAAACAAATCAAAATCATCCAAGTGTAGAGGACTCCATGTGTTTAAACAATGAAAGTGTCGCCAATATATGTAATTTAACATTTAATTCAATATGTCACTTCAAATCATCCTTTTAAACTCAATTATTAATGCATACAAATTTTTCTAATAAAAAAAAAGGGAAACCAACCTTATTTTATGCAAACCAAAACTTACTTGTCTCTTATAGAATCATCTCTCATAAACATTATGACCTCAATACAAATTTTCCAATGTTTTTTACAATTGTCTCTTCATGTTTTGTTGAGTTCTTATTGCATTTGGCCCTTCTAATGGTGGGTAATTGATGCAATCAAGCACAAAACCGCGTCAATTTGTACATAAACAACATCCACATATACAAATATCTATGCATACATACACACATAAGACCATGCACATACATAATAAATTAACCCTGGCTTGTAGAAGGCCATGGCAATCTTGCCCAAGGGGTTCATTTATGATCTGAAGGCTCTCGGGTGAGCGTGGCCATCCTGAACACATCCACAATGGTCATATGCACGTGTGGGAGCTGAAAGAATCCAAGTCCGCTCATCGGTTTGGGTTCCGTTCCCCCATAGAAAATCCTCAAAGTGTCCTTGAATGGCCACGGGGTGCCTGGAAAAAATGCCCGTAACACCAAAACCATGACTCTAGTCGCAAGTCCGTCGATTTTGATGGATTTGGGACCCCGGGTTTCAGCTAGGGGACCCCCCACACCGTGCCTCAAACGCTCGGAAACAGTGCTATTGTACCATCCCAAGAACTAGGGTTTTGATCAGTGAAGGCCATGCCAATATTGCTCAATAAGGGGCATTTATCATCCGAAGGCTCCCGGGAGAGCTTGGCCATCTTGAACACATCAATAATGGCCATACACACGTGTGGGAGCTGAAAGAATCCAAGTCCGCTCGTTGGTTTGGGTTCCATGCCCCCATAGCAAATCCTCAAAGTGTCCCTGAATGACCAAAGGGTTCCTAGAAAAAAATCTCTTAACACCAAAACCATGACTCCGGTCGCGAATCCATCAATTCTGATGGATTTGGGACCCCAATTTTCAGCTAGGGGACCCCCCACACCATGCCTCAAACACTCAGAAACGGTGTTTTTGTGCCATCTCAGGAATTAGGGTTTGCTTAGTGAAGGCCATGCCAATCTTGTTGAAGAGGGTCATTTATGATTCAAAGGATCCTGGGAGAGCGTGGCCATCCTGAACACATCCACAATGCCCATACACACATGTGGGAGCTGAAAGAATCCAAGTCTGCTTGTCGGTTTGTTTTCCATGCCCCCGGAGTAAATACTCAAAGTGTCCCTGAATGGCCACGGGGTGCCTAGAAAAAATGCATGTAGCACCAAAACCATGACTCCGGTCATGAATCCGTCGATTATGATGGATTCGGGACCCCGGGTTTCAGTTGGGGGACTCCCCACACCGTGCCTCCAATGCCCGGAAACGGTGCTATTATGCCATCTCCGGAACTAGGGTTTTTCTCAGTGAAGGCCATGCCAATCTTGCTCAAGGAGGTCAATTCTCAACCGAATGCTTTCAGGTGTGTGTGGCCATCGTGAACACGCCCACAATGGAAATATGAATGTGTGGTAGCTAACACAACTCAATTCTGTTGCCCAATTCGAATTCTATGCCCCCGACAAGGATTTGCCATGTGTCCCTGAAAGTTTCTAGGAGGCGAGTTTAGATGGGCCATAAAATAATCACTGTGGCTTGAATTGATGAACCATCAACTTTGTTGTATTCAAGACATCAAATTAATGCTAGGAGTGCCTCTCTCCTCTAAGCCTATTGCCTGAATATCATGTTGTTTGACAATTTGAAAATTAGGGTTTCCCTTAGTAAGAGACATTGAATTTTTTGCACAAAGTAATTTCTTGCATAACTTTTGCAATTTGATGATGATGGAGATTTCTAACAATATGACTGCTAGCCTCTGAACTTTTAACTATCTTTATGCCCAAAATTCTCCTAACAACATCTAAGCAATGTGACTTTAACAAACATAACAATAATTGACATTTACCTGCATCACCTTTGGATTCAAAATATTCCTTGACAATTTTGTTGCATTGTCATTCAATAGTGCATTTTGGAAACTTACCTTCAAGTCCCGATAGATAACTTTAATCCACATAAATACATCTAGGAGTTCTTCTTCTTGCACTAGACAGTCGAGGTAGGGAAGGTGGACATGAGGTACGAATACCAGATCTTGTTTGTTGTGGTGCTTCATTCACACATTGGGCCATATTGGGAGTGTGCTCGACATGGTTGTGTTCTTCTTGTGGAGATTGCAAATTAACCATTGCTTGTACGTCCAACTCTACATCCGCAGCATCTCCCAATATACCTATGTCTTGAGGAACTTCAGCATGACTCATTGATGGGTTGTTGGTTGGAGATTGTGTTGATGTTGGAATTTGAGTTGGGTCCGTTGGACGCAACCGCTTTACCTATGGTTTTGAACTAGAGGTTTTCATGTCAACAACTATGTTAGGATCAATGTCAATGACTGACCATGTCTCACTCTTTCCATTTCCAACCTAGCCTTTTCTCTTACGTCATTGACCTTTTCAATGGGAAGATTCCTTCTAGATTTTTTTGCTCTGTTACATGAGTTTCCCATCTCCAAACGTCTCTTTAACAAAACTATGAGGTCTACCCCTGCAAAAGAAACAACAAATAAGATATCAGATCCATTATACAATAAACTTGACACATTCCAACATAACTTACCACTTTACAAATTAGCACATACAACTATGAACTATGTTGGTTTATTTGTGTTAGACCACGTATCTAAGGCAAGAGTTAGGGTGTAGCATGCTAAGGATAGGTAAATTATCCTAGGATAGGGTTTAGATGAAAAGAATATGGTATCCTAGGGGTTTCATAATTTTCAAAGAAAGAAACTATCAAAGAGACATAAAGACAAACTACCTTCCTTATCATGTATAGCAAATTATGTATTTTGAAATGATCTAGTGAGTTATGTAAGCCATGCAAAGTTGAAGTCACGTGAAGTTTGAGTTATCAAGTTATCTAAATCGAGTATCCCATGCAAAATCAAATCAAATTTTTTCCCGAGTTGAGAACTCAAGCATGTTGATCCGCATCGTAGTTGGCAAGTCATCGACGTTGATGTAACTTCGACACGACTTCAACTCGACATGTTATCTCCGACCGGTTTCGATTTCGACACAACTCCGACGAGTCTTGACTTCAACAGACTGCGACACACTCTGCACCTTTGACATGTTCAGCAACCTCACAGTTCGCGACATCGACATGCAGGGTCAACATGTGACGAGCTACTGTCGAACTTCGACATATTGCCTCTATGTCTTCCAGTCGACTGTAACGGTTGAAATGTTGAACCGTTCTAACTTCTTCTTTGTAACTGAACATAACGGGCAGTCACCCAAGCGTCTTAGAAATCTATATAAGCATGTATAATATTGTAACATACAATCAAGGATTTACCTGCTTACATCTAATAGAAGTTCAGTTCGCATTCCTGCATATTGTTTGTGCATATTTGTGTTTATCTGTGTAGTATAATCCTGCTTTGCTCATTCTGCTTATTCTTAATTGCTTCTGCCATAACAGAGCCAACTCATTCAGTCGAACTGTTGTCCCCCTTGTGCTTCTTGGACACGGCCCGGATAACATTTCTAATCCAATTCATGAACTCAAGTCTCTAGACTGAGTTGAGAACTCAAGTGTAAAATAGATTATTAATGTGTTTGCAGGTATTACATTTTAGGACTATCTCTATCTCCCAGGTTAAAAGACTAAAACTATTGCAACAATCATTTAAGAACATAATTCAGGATCAAGAAGAAAAAGGACTTCCTTTGTGTTCAAAAAGTAGTGGAAGTCACAAGAGGAGGAGTGAAATATTCTTCCTTTCCAACACCCTAGGATGAGATGACATTGCACGTAATAAGGTGCATTATCTATGAGGTCAGACACAACATGGTGTATAGTTATCATTTTAAATTTCTTTCCCATCTAATTCATCAAATAAACATCATTATCCCTTACAATTCAAATCAATATAGATGATTGTTGGTCAAGTTTAGAATGGAGAAACTAGTGTCTTGCCTAGCCATGAATTCATAAAACTTTTGGCAATAACACCCTACAACAGAGATGCCTACGGATGTCTTGGGAATAGTTTGATAGTTTTTATACATCAAATAAGGTAAAGAGAATAAGTTTACTAATTACACAACGAAGAGGTTGAAAATTCCCCCCAGGAAGGAGAATTCAATGAGGTAGAGGCAAGTAGTCAAGCTCATAGGCACGATATTAAAGAAACATTATGATAAATGTAGAGTGAAGAGGAGAGCATGGAAAAAATGTCATGAACTATTCAATATGGACCCTCTCCCATGATTGATTCTTAGGATTTTATTCAAATTGAAGAGTCTCAAGAGAGAACCTCATCCATGCAATCCTTGTGTGAAATCAAAATATATTCATGGAAATAATTATTGGTTTACATTGCATACTTCATCTTTTGTAGTGAATATGAGTTTTTTAGATGTGAACTTGGGAATTCTTCTTGTCAAATTCATTGCTTTTATGCATCGATATTTTTGTAGGCATATGATAAAACAAAAAGGCATGGGAGAATCTCAAATCTTGTGAATGAAAACAATTATTTACAATTCACCATACATATTGAAATGATCTCTACTTGCAATGGAAACTAGTAGATTGAATGTATCCACTAGATTTCAAGACCAGTGAAGATGTTTCTTAGATTCCAAGAGTGATTTTTTGTCTAATAGATCAATGAGTGTCCAAAAGATCAATGAATGTGGTCCAATTTGCAACCTGCAAGAGCTTAAACCCACGAACTGAGTGAAAATCCCGTGTTTTTTGGTAGCATTCTCGAGAACAAAAAACTCTATTTTTTTAACTATCAGCAGGAGCGTGCACGCGTGTTTATAAGCGTGCAAGTGTGTTTTTAGTACATACGCGCTAAAACATGCGCACGTGCCCCTTCATAACGTTTCCACCATTAATTAACCAACGTTTACCCAATTTAATGCCAAACGTTCAATACTTCATGAATATTTGCATACATTGGACAATCATTCAAAAGTGGATAAATGAATGGCTAAAGAGAGGGGGTTTAAGGCTTCTAGGGATTTAAGGGTTAAGGACATAAGGTTTAAGGTCTTATGGATTTGGAATTTAAGGATTATGGGTTAGGTTGTTTAGGAGTTAGGGTTGTGGGATTACAAGTTGAATGGTTCAACAGTTTAGGGGTTAATGGATCTAGTGCTTTAGGGAGAGTGAGAGGTAGAGAGAGATAGAGAGAGAAGAGGGTGAGAGACAGAGAGAGAGAGAGATGGGATATGGGAGAGATAGAGAGAAAGAGATCATGGGTTTAAGGGGGGAGTGGTAGCATCCCATGTCATACCTGTAGGGGTCACGGTCGGTGCAACGCCACACGGAATTTGAAATGTAAACATGCTTAGAGGGTGAAAGAAGAGGATTGAGACCTAAATGAACGTTTCATAGCCCAGGAACTACGATATGGAGATGAAATTATTTGGGCCATGGGCCCTAAATCATTTGGATATGGGTGTATTTCCAAAGACGGCCCATAGGGCCTCAAACATGGTCGAGTAAGGAAATAATACAAAAAAAACCTCTCGTAAGTCCAACTTTCAAAAAAAATTGTAAGGGTCCCCTGGATTTTCCCTAGGGGGGTGTTTTGGTCACAACAGTGGGATACATGATTCATGAGTAGGTTTTGTAAACTGAAACAGGGGATTTAAGCCCTAAATGACCCTCTCAACCACAAGCATTGTAGCTGGATTTTTCACACCGACTCGTACTAAATAGCACCTACTAAGGATTTGGGAACCCTTAGTTGCAGTTCATAAACATGGACAAAAACTAAACAATAATCAAATGATGTATGCAAATAACAAACATGAAATAGATCTAGCTACTGCAATAAAATGGAAAATCAACAGGAACCCATAAATGAAATTTGCATTTTTATATTATATGGAAAACAAAGGTTTGCAGTAATGGTTACCTCAAAAGAAGAGGTGATGAGGGCCCTTGCAGCAGTACGAGAGTAGTGTGTTGGGTCTCCAGAGTTCCTTGCTCTTCTCCAAATTCTCAATGGGTTCGCCAAGATTCAACAAAATGGGCACAAAAGCTTGAAATGGGAGGCTAAAGTGCAATAGGAAATTTGGCAGCATGAGGGTGTGAAGAGTGATTGATTTAAAATGGGGGGCCTCCATCACCTTTTTATAGTGATTTTGAGTGGTAGAGTATTGGCCCATATTTTTGGGCAACTAATGGTATTGGGAAATGGTATTAGGTATTTTCCCTCTTTTTTGAATTTCTTTTGATTTTTTCCCCATTTTCTTTTATTTTGGGGATTTTTGGACCCTTTTTGTGGGGTTTTAACCTTTTTTAAAGGAATTTAATTATTTTTTAGGGGTTTTGAAGGCCAAAAACTTAGGAAAATTGGACAAATGGGTTATGTGACTAGGGAAATGAGCTAGTGAACAATTTTTGGGTGTTAGCAGATTGCCCCCTGATGTGTGAGGGCAGGAGATCATCGTATGGCCTATAGACATCATAGGTTATGTCTTTTCCTAGGGGTATGAGCATTGTGATTGTGAAGAGCAGAAAGTGGTTGGAGATTGGAACACGTGCTCCATACGAACTGCAAAGGATAAAAATAAAAACACATGACCTCAATAATGAATGAGGAATAATCTCAAATATATGGACAAGGTGGGCATACCCATGCTCGTATCAGGATATACAAATAATGGTGAGGCCCAAAGGGGACCGTAACAATACATAGAGAACTGTTTTGTACATCATAATGGTCCAAAGGGGACACAAATCTGGGACATACTCATGGTCCAACCATGAATGATATGAAGAATTGATACATGGAAACAATGGAATCCATATTGAATGCGGTACCATAACAATTGATGGTCTGTTGAATCTAAAGGTGTCCAACAACTGTATGGACTCAACGACTGAGAGTCAAAATTTGAAAGGTACACTTAACTGCATCTAATCTGGATACTCTAGGAAGCATTTAGATTAATGGATTCTGAATACTTTCGCCAATGCAGCCCGGATATCCATGGGAACATACAACTGGGGGTTCCAAATAGACTCACCAATGTGCTAGAGTCAAGGGACATCCGGGGTATTCGACCAATAACTGAAGGGACCAATACCCTGTATGAATTTCAATGGGGCGATGATGGATTTGAAGTCGAGCATGTGAGAAACAACCAACCTGAGAGGCACTAAGGACTCCTCTTAGATAGTCCGTAGGCACTCACCACTAATGGAGGTGGGTCCAAGATACAGGGACCTCTGGGTCTATCCTCTCGAATAGATGTGCTAGCGTTGACAGAGGGAGACCTGCAACTACAAAGGCAATGATGTTTCCTTGATAGGAATGCAAGGTGTACAACCAAAAGGTGATAGTATTGAATGTGAGACTGATATATTGGGAGGGGGGAACAAGGGTCGTAGAGTGGGGGGACTCAAACTTCCTTTGTTTAGAGTATGACAGCAGGGCTGACCAGGAAGCATATGAAACTTACTTCGGGGAAGGGGATCATAGCTTCGGGGATCAATGACTATGGTTGCAATGGGGGAGACTCAAGGGGAAAACTGATGAGTGAGATCAGGAGACTCCAAGGGTGACACATGTTGCCATAATGGGGAGGACTAGATGTGATATGCCGTGGTGCCGAGAGGCACCGTTTGGGAATTCTTTATGGTTTAAGGAGCATAAAGAAGGGATAGAAATGTGTTAAAAAATGGTACTGCCGTGTGGATTTGTACGAGCCCAAGACAACGTATGCTCGTGAGTGCTTTCAATTTTAAGGAGTCTGAAAGCGATAAGAAGACTCTGAATATGGTGATAAGGTACCATCATGTGGATTTATATGAGCCCAAGGCGATGCTCGTGGTCACTTTCAATTTTAGAGAGTCTGAAAGCAATAAGAAGACTACAAGGGGGTTCTTTTTCGTGTGTTAGTCTCCAAGGCCCGAAAAAGCATAAAATTATGCAATGAAGAACTCTTCTAGCCGATGTGACTAGAGTATTCCTTTTTCATAATTAGTCTACTAGGTCCGGAAAAGGGTTAAACTTACACCAGATAGACGCCCTTTCTGATACTTTAACGGGCATGAAAGGAAGCAAGATTGCTCGACGATCTTTTCATTCTTTTAGAAGTCGGAAAAGAGCTTAACAAAAACTCCATGAGTTCCTTTTTCATAAAGGAGCTGCTCGGCCCGAAAAAGGGATAAAAGTATACCGAACGGATGTAACAGCCAAGAAAGGAGGAAGTGTTCAAACGAGGGACAAATGTGAGAACCAAGAATGAATGTGAGGGGGGAACACTGATGGGGCCTCCTTGTGGATTGATGAATGGTGAAAAAATAACTCAATAAGTGCAGTATGGATGGAGCGAAGGGCTCATGGATAGGTCACGATAGACAAAATGGCAAAAAATGACCGCAGCCTAGTTGGCATGAAAATTGAGGCGGCGAGGGGCCTGGAAAAAATGCTCGAAAAAGGATTTAGCGAGAGCGAGAAAAGGTCTCAAGCATCATCACAAGCACGGAATTCTAAATCTGATGATGCAAACGATGCAGAAAATGGAGTTCAGAAGACTCTAGAATGGCCAAAGCAAAAGTAGCTTAAAAATGGCTATAAATAGAGGGGAGCCCATCGAACCAAGGATGCGGTGGTGGGGAGAAATGATGACCCATGTGGGAAGCATACTAGGCGTATCAAATAAAATCAAATATACAAGTGACATGTGACCTCAAAAATGGTCGATATTGGGCATGTGAAAAAGTGAGCAGGGTTAAATTCCCGCCCCCATGCTATGGGCATAGGGTTTGCGATTGTGGAACATATGTGTTGGGTTAAGAAATGGGATCATTGAAATGCCGAGATAGATGTGATGGGGAAGGCTCAAAATGATTGGGCATGCCCCCTATCCTAGGGTCGAGGTAATCTATTATGCCCCCTAACTCGGAGGTGTCAATGCGGTGTAGATGTTGTCTTAGAGAGGGATCAACATGGAATCAACCAACTACTGGAAGGGGGGTGTACCATGAGGCTAATGGACATGGTTGCACACTGAATTGATTATATGATGATGGGGGATCCCCCTTTCGCGGTAGATTCCCCCAGTATCACCGATGAGACTGATGATGATGATGAGTAGGCAAGTTTTTTAGCCTGCCCCCATGTTGTGGACATGTGATTTCCTCATTGATTTGAAAAGGTTGATCATGTGGGTCAGAGGGATCAGTGGAAGGGGTCGATGGGACAGAGGGGTCGCCAGTGGAAACCATGTAAATGGTGTTAACCTTAACCAATGAGGATTCCAGGGAATGGATTTCCTCAATGATAGTGATCGAGGACTCTAAGGATGGTTGTCGCATTTCGTCAAGCACCAACCGGTACTCTGGTAAGTCGGGACAATGATGAGAGTAGTGTCCGTAGATCCCGCATATGGCATAGGGGTGGTTAGTGCGCAGTGATTTTTTGCATGGTTGGGGGTTGGGTTGTATTTCAACAACCAGAATATTGGGGTCATTGTCCAACGTATTCATGTGTTCTTGAAGGTTTGGCAATTGTGAACAATTATGGGTGGCATGGCCCAAATAATCACACAAATCACACTTAGGAGGTGCAAGGGAAAGGTGGGGGAGGTTTCACAGGTTTAGTCGCATGTGGTGCAGTATAAGTTTGCGTGGACTTGCCCCCAGTGTTCTTTGATGGTTGAGGGGCATTGTTGGATGCCGACGTGGTCAGCACACCGGGAGGTGGATTAGTGGTTGTAGTGATTGGTTGGACCAGTTGACGAATGACTTGTGGTGTCGGAGTGGGGTTGGGTGCAGGTAAATACAATACTGGAAGTCCTAGTGTCAACCCTAGTAGGTTCAATGTGGCCATGACATGCATGCTCACTACCCGTAATGGTGGGAACAAGAACAAGATTGTGTGGGTTGGTGTGGATCCAACGTGGTTGGGTACTAACGGCAGTTGAGGAAGCAATGGTGGTTGAGGGTTAGGCACCAATTGATTGGACGAAACGGTGCACAAGTTAGATATCTCAACGACCGACGAGGGAGGTGGTAAGGAACGAAAAATGGAGACCATTGGGGTCTCCGAATAAAGTCCATGGGCAACGGTGGAAACCAAAGAGGTAGGTGTACCAAATATCGGTTGTTCAACCATGGGGAGAACATTCTCTGGTGGAGCGGGCGCGTTTGGGTCATAGTAAGTAAGTTGGTTGATTTTAACAACCCGTCCCTCTTGGGGGAACATCATAATGCGAAATATTGATGAAGCAACAGCCTTCATGGCGTACATGTAACTTCGTCCTAGGAGTAGGTTATAGTCGAGTTGTGCATTGACGACTTCGATGTCAATCGGGATAGTTTTACTAGCCAATTGAACTAGAACATTGACCAGCAGGCCCTGGGGTTGAGTTAAACGGCCATCATAGGCTTGTAAGGCAGTCGTGGATGGTTGTAGTGTAGGAGATCTGAGCTTCTACCACATGAATGTATACATAACACATGTAGAGGCACCTTCATCGATGATGCATCGGTGGATAACAATATTTTGTACTGAAACATAAACTTGGAATGCTAATGTGGAAGGCATGTGTAGTTCAGATGCCATCATTCATGAGTCGGAAGGGTCTATCGCACCTATGGTGGATAGCAGAGTTTTGTGTTGCGCTGGTGTTACACCTAAATCTTCCCACCTTAAGACTCAGTGTAAACATCCTTGAAGTTCCTATGACTAGAGTTCAGACTGGAAGAGATACTGACATATTTCCATAGGGTTTAGTGAGGTCGTCGTAGATCACCTTTGTGCAGCATGCGACGGCGTACGTTGTCCTACTATAGCCTACGACGATGTCAGTTAAAATGGATAAAGGACATCTTCAAGCCATTCTCGAAGGTGTGTGATGTGAATCTCTATGCCTAACCTATAGGAGAGATGGCATTCGGTTCCCTAGTCCTTTGGGAGGATCCCTTAGTCCTCTCCCACTATATATCAACCTACCCTATCCTCCTAGTCATATATATATGAATCTCATTCCCATTCCAAAGGGAGGAAGTCTATAGCGCTTACATGTTGGTGAAATTAGCTTAGGAGATCTCTACTCACCTATTGGGAGACTCATACTTCCTTTGGAGGCTTTGGCTTCACTTGTTGGAGGAGGATTGCGACGTTAAGCTTTGGTTGTAATCACTCTGTACTTTGTACTTCCCTCTTTTAATACAATAATATAAAATCTTTCCACCAAATGTTGTTGTATTGATAATGTTTGTGTAGTTTACTTGCTTAACCGTTTACTTAGATCTGTTACTATTTAGATGTGTTTTACTGCTTGTATTGTTTCTGTATGTCTTGATAGGTCTTGCAGCTGAGATCTGACGACCGTGAAGCTTGGAGCAACAACAAGGAGAAAGATCCACAATCTAAAGGTAATACATCTAATCACTCGATCTTTAACTAGATCTAGGATAGCATTTTTATATTCTGTCCCACTTGTTCTAGATTCACATTGAACTAGGGAGATCACGCCTTAAGTCCGCTTTCGATAGATTGTCCGATAACAAGTTTGGCGACCATACTAGGGATTACATTGCATTGTTTTAAGTTTTCAGTTTGAAAGTCATTTTGTCTGATTTCTTTGTGAGCCATTTCATTTTCCTCCTTAGCCATCTTTCACCACCAGATCTTCTTCTTAAAGAGTTTGTTGTCTTCCTTTCAGTTTGTATGTATGATTGTCAAGCCTTTTGATTGCTCATATTTGGAGATCTTTTCATTCTTGCATAGGGATCTCACCCGTCGCACCTGGGTAGTATAGCCAAAGCGACATCCTCTATCAAGCGCAGTCTGCTGCCCTGCAACCTGCGACGTCGCCGCTCAGCTTAGTTTGACATCCTGCGCCATCAGCGCAGATCACCTGTTTGCCACCTGCAACGGGCACTCTGAGCCTGACCAGAGGCTGCGACGAGCAGTCTAGCCTTGTGCTTGGGTTCTCTCCTCTCCAAATTTTGAGTTTGGTTTGTCTTACAAACCTCCTCTGCACTGCATCTTCCAGTCAGAGACCTTTTTTATTTTGCATTGGTAGTGTTTGGTTTTGTTTGGTTTTATTTGGATTGGTTTTGGGTTCCATTTTGGACAAGTTTGATACTTGGTAGTGGTGGACACTTTGGTCTCCCCCACCTTCATCCACTTGACCTTGCATTCCCTCCTCTCCTCACCTGATTTATTCTTTGTATTGGATCCGATCCCAGACCTCTTTTTGCACATGTTATTTAGGTTTTCTTGCATCCGGTTGTTTTTTGAGTGTTTTGTGTGTTTTCAGTTCATGTGAGTGCTTGTCATTTTCTTGAGAATTTATGAGTGTTTAGAGTACTACAAATAATCTTTCTTTTCAGTCATTCATGCTAAAAAAAATTATTGTTATCAAGTTGTAGTCTTGGCATATCATTGAAAAATTAAAAGTGCTTCATTTTTACCGTTTTCAAGTGCATTTGAAAAATCTTGTAGAAGTTGGTTCATGCATTGGAATTTATCATTCATAAGTCTTTTGGAAAGTTTCAAACAAAAATTAATCATTTGTGTTTTTCACGAATTATGAGCCATTCATTTTCTTGAAAAATCCAAGTGAAAATCAAGTTTTTGCAAAAGTGATTCCATGCTTGAAAGAATTGTATGCATTTTTGGTTTTTTATGCTTTTAAGCCATCATAGTGAAATTTGAAAAGTTAGTGTGCTCTAGATAGAAATTCTCTCTTTTCATCACTTAGTTTCATTTTTTATTTGAAAAGACAAAAAAGAAAATGCTTAGATTTGGTTTTGATGCTTCTTGATTTTCATGTTTTGCTCGAAAAACAAAAAGAGTACTTTCATTGTCAAATTTGGTAGAATTGAGATTTGTTGAAGGTTTGTTTGTTTTGGTAAAACCACTTGAAAATATTTCTCCCTCCCATACATAGTTTTCAGCAAAACGAAAAGTGCATGTTTTTTTCATGTAGTTAGGGCTTGCATTATGCTTACGTTTATGTACTCACTTCATGCATTCACCTAACAGTCCAGATAAAATTAACGGTAGAACTAGGGTAAAATCTTTAGTAACCTGTGTTAAGTTAGAGACGTGTTTCGACGTCTTAAAACATGGCAGCTATCGTTATTTTCCTGCACTGCATCCCGGGGGTATTGTAGTCTTCCACGTACCAACCGGTATATCGAAGCTCTTTCACGTACCAACCAGTATATCGAAGGCTCTTTCACGTACCTTAGGGTATATCGAAAGGCACTTCACGTACTTGGCATATATCGAAAGGTGTTTCACGTACTCGCTAGTATATAGGAAGGTCTCCTGCCGTACGGTTGTGCATTAGATAGCACCAACATGGATTTGAGCTCCCACGTACCTTGCGTATATCGGGAGACACTCTTAGGATTCCTGAAACCAACTGAGCTATCCATTTGGCCGTCTTGGCAAAGCAATACACCGAGAACAGCACTCGAGGAGCTACTATGCATGTACTATCAGTTAGTCAGGTTATATGGTCAGGGGTACGGTCCTAATCCTCCCTGGTTAGTGCTCTGAAAAATTGGGTCGAGTATAACTGTTGGACCCTGAAGTGTATCGCTAGTTGCGAAGCCTTGACAATCCCGTGAGGTTCCAGACTTTTGAATCCACACCTATCACATAAGTTTGCTTATGGGCTTAGTTTGTGTAGATTTTTCTGGACTGTTTTTCTTTTGATTAGAATACTCTTAGGAGAAACTCTGTTGTAGTCACTATGGCTAACATTCCTTGGAGAAGGTCCCATAGGATTCTGAACTTACCACCCGAATATCCCCTTAATCAATAGGTAATTTCGAAGGTAAGAATGGACCCACACGTCACAGTCGTGTCACCTGAAGTAGAAAACCCTACTTTGATTATTGGAGCACATATGTTCCCTCCATATTCACCCACCTCCAACCCCTCACAGGGTGAAGAGGCGGAAACTTCCACTTCATAAGACATACCTCCCGTTTTACCGGGAGAGCCTAGATCGATGGAATGGTTAAATCACCCCCAGGACGACCCTGTATCAGCTGCGTTTGGTCCAGCTGCACCCTTTTGGGAAACTTCTCTAGGTCAACAAGTGGCTCATTTTAACACTACATCTGGTTGGCCCACTCCTGATGAGCTTTTCGGACCCCTTCGTGCTCGCTTGGATCAATTACGTTCCAAGGGCGATCAACTTCGAAGACAAAGTTTTTCACGAAGGGCTGAAGTCACAGAGATACCCGCATATCGGTAGATCCCAATTCACACTTTATCTTATGACTCACCAGAACCATCCATCCACAACATGACCACTTATGAACCTGGTCAACCCTCACTTCCTGCAAGTACACCCCTTAGACAGGAGACCAATTCTACACCTAAAACAACTGAATCTATTGAAGGATAGCAGTCCAACACCGCTCTTAATACTGCAAAAACGTTACCCACTCCTCCCCCACCCCAAAAATCGCAGGGAGGATACTCTTTACCCCCTCACTTCCTTACGAGTAATGTTAATCCTGTAGTAGATAATCAACAACCCGTGTTGGGTCAACCTTTGATTAGTGGTCAACAAGTTGCTGCTGGGGGGAAACCCCCATCTCCTAATCAAATACTGGAGGAGGAGCTCCCATCAGTCCTTTCGTTGTAACTTCCCTACCCGCCGAAGCTTCCACCACGGGATTATCCCACGTTGGGGAACCATCCCAATCAAACCAACCACCATGGAGTCAAGCATATCCAGGTTATCTTAACCCTGTGTCGGGACAATTCAAACCCGGAAATGCACTCTACAGGATACCTTATCCCGTAAATCCATACACTCTATGGGGACATCAAAATGTTTTACAACATGGACCCCCACCTACCGTCCCTCAAGCACCAACACCCCCATTTGGTCCCCCCCCCCACCTCCTTCCGGAGGCGGGGGGGCCTCACATAATTCCGGAGGAGGCGGCCCTCTACCTTCTGGCGGAGGACCACCTCATTCTGGAAACCATGGCCCAACCCCTCTTGGCGGCAGAGGTGGAATCCCTCCCCCTTCCGGTGGAGGTGGAGGGCCACCCCCCCCGGGTGGTGGAGGACCATTCCATCTTGGTGGAGGTGGTGGAGGACCACCCTATTTTGGTGGAGGTGGCGGAGGAGTCCCACACCCTTTCGGCGGTGGCGGGGGCGCACAACCTCCTCCCGGCGGAGGCGGTGGAGGTCCACCTTATCCCGGTGGCGGCAGTGGACCCCCGTCATTTGGAGGTGGCGGTGAAACACCACCTCCTCCCGATGGAGGCGGTGGAGGTCCACTGTACCCCGGTGGCAGCGGTGGACCCCCACCATTCGAAGGAGGCCCACCACCTCCCGGTGGTGGTGGCGGACCCCCACCTTATGGTAACGGGCCAACTTATTATGGCGGTGGACCTGCATGTGGTGCGGGTGGCACACCCCCTTACAACTAGTTTCCTCCAGGAACACCCTGCAACCAGTCGATGAAAGGTCCCACTGGTCCATACATGCCATATCAGTACTACCAGTACCCGCAATCGAATCAACAAATGCATTTTTTGGCTACGTTGGACCTACCCGACCTGTCTCGTCTGACTAATGACCTCATCTTCCACGGGTACAACTGGCCACCCATCCGGTGAAACTACCACCAAGTATTCCCAAATTTGATGGCAAACCTGGTGAGGACCCAAAAAACCATGTGATGACCTACCACTTATGGTGTTCATCCAACTCCTTGATGGATGACTCAATCCATCTTAGGTTATTCCAATGGACTCTCACCGGCCCAGCTTCCAAGACGTATATTGAATTACCACCCAACTCTTTTCCAGATTTTCGCTCTCTTGCTATGTCATTTTTTACCCATTTCCAGTTACCCATTCATTATGAGACGATACGGACTTACTACCCTCACTCTGTCAAAACACCGCCACTCATATCTCGGATCATATCCATGAATGGAGAAGGAGACGATGTCTTATTAAGGCTCATATTCCAGACCAACTCTTAACTGACTGGTTCACAAAGTCTCTTTTACCTGTCGTAGCTCGAGACGTGGCCATGGGAGGGGCTGTCACCGAGGAACAGGCTATTGCCCGTGCCCATTACTTAGACCTAGTCTATGCTCAATCTGACACGTTGTATGAAATTATTCCTGATGCACCCCGCCCTACGTATGACCCTGCGAAACCACCTAAGGGACCTCAGGTCGATGGAATCATTGGTTCACTTACCTCCCAGTCTTCTACTCAAACTGGTGGATCGTCTAACCCCCAGGGTTCTTCCCCATCACCACCACAGGATGGCAACAGCACCACCAAGTCACCCACTCCTGCTTCCACCGAAGAGGTGAATTTTGTTCAATCAGCTTTGTCTCAGAAGTCTGGTGGTAAGAAGAAAAACAAGGGAAAACCTAATAAATCTTCCAATCAGCAAGAGCCCAAGCCCACCCCTGAAGACACCAGATAGAAGAGGAAGTTGAAGTATCCTTGTTTACTGTGCGGTGGTGACCATTTCTCCAAGGAATGTCCTCACCGAGACGAAGTGCAGAAGTTTCTCAAAGGAAACTCTACTACCGCAGATCCCAACGATCCCTTCCTGTAATGTCCCCATTCAACTAATTGCATAATAAGACAATCCCATCAATCCTAATAGTTTCCTAGGTTGGATGGGCACATGTGGAATTGCAATAAGGAAGCTAATAAATGGTGTTTAGACATTAGAAGGGTTCAAGTATTTAATAAATATGGTGAATAAATAAATTCAAGAGAAATTCTAGGTGGCAAGTGGTTTTGGAGACATATGGAGGGTGTGGGACCCACACTAGCTTGATTTTTCAATGACACATGGCATCTCTCTCTTGCCAATTCGAATTCATGGGAAGGTGAACACTCTTGGGTGAGTTGGTAAGTCATAACACATGGCATTTAGCATCTTAGGTCGAATTGGGATGGATTGGTAACCTCCATGGAAGATAAAGAGTCAAATTGGAAGTTTGTGGACACTTGGGCTAGATTCCCTAGCCCCTTGACACCAATGATGGAGAATCTATGACAACTATGAAAAATTGTAGACCTGAACTTTGACATCTGACCATTATGACATGTCAACCCCAAAAATAGGCTCATGGGAGTGGAAGAAGCCAAAGAGACTCAAATTCGAATTTGGGAGAAGATGGAAGGTTGGAACTAGGAGACAAGTGGCAAATGTGGAATATTTCCTAAGTGGAAATCTCTTGAATCTATTGAGAGGATTTCGACTCTTAGAAGGATAATGTTGGTTATAAAATGTAGAAATCAAGTATGAGAATGGCTTTTGATGATTTGAGAAAAGTTGCATTTGTGAAGAAAGAGCTAGTGGATGACTAGTTTCTTGCCTTAGCCAATTTCAAGGGTGAAAGATTCCCATCCAAGTTGGTGTTTGGAGAGGCCACTCAGGTCTTTCATGGAGATTTAATGGAGTTTGTATTTGCAGGTAGCACCTACAGGAATTTTTATGGTTTGGTTTAGTGCAGCACTTCTTCTCCACAATTTCTAGTTTTGAAGGCATATTCATGCTCCTTGAGGGATTGCGCTTTGGGTGAGCTCTTATACTCATTGGGAGAGATTCATATGATATTTTTCTGATTGTAATAGCTTCATACCCTCTGTTCTTCATATTCAGAAATTCTCAGGTCGAAATACCCACTGATTGTATGCAAAAATATTGATTAATGAGCAAACAATGTCCATTTGCCCAATGCATTGATGTATGACACTGTAATGTTGATTATTTCGAATGTATGGATGATTCTCTGATATATTTGTGATCAATATACTGCCATGGATGTCTTCTACAAGTTTTTTGTACAGTAATTGAGCATTTGAAGCATTTTTACTCAGTTTAGTTGTATTGGGAGGTGAAATAGTGCCATTTCCCCAAGGGTCGAATTGGGAATTTTTGCAGTTGAATGGGAGAGGGTGAGAAGAGTTGTAATAATCCATTAATGGTGCATATGAGACCTTAATAACATACTTAACACATTACATACCTCTGTTCATAAATTTGAGGGAGTTTAGAGGCATTTGGGAGGCCATTTTCAGTGTTACCCCGGGGGGATTTGACACACAAAATACTAGTCAAAATTGCATATATTGGTCAGAATATAAATCAAGTTTTCTGAAGTATTTGGAGGACCATAAAACATCCCTAAACCTAATATTCATGTCTGAAAAATCATTCATACACTCATACAGAATATTTGGGATCATTTGGGTTGATTTGGAGGTCAAAACAGTAAAACTAGTCAAAGGTCGAAATTGGAAAAAAAGTGGCAAATTGGGCATTTTCTTAAAATTTTAAAAAAGGGACATTACGCTTCCCCACTCAGAATCAACAACTGATCACCCAAACCTCTCCTTCTCACAGAGAGGCATCCTCCACCGTGCATTTTCTCATGATGTGTAGTGAGACGGTTAACTTGAACACACGTTCACACTTGTACGACTCAGTCCCTCAGAAGGAACTCGTTGGAAGTAATACTGAAAAAGCTTCCACTTCTATTCCCGATGTCACCATACCACACGCTTCTCTCACCATTGAGAAGCCTCCTTTAGAGTAAGGGTTGCGTCCGCCTAAGAGCACGATTCGAAAAGTCGTTTTCAATCCCAATGCTCGGGCAGCTCAAAACTACAATATCGTAGAGGACCTAGCACAAGCTCCTTGTGCTATGTCAACGCTAGAAGACTTGCAGAACTGTACCAACCAGCGTAAGACTCTTCTCGCTGCCATTGGCACGGTTGATCCAGATTCCTCTAATACAATCATGTTTCGACTTGAGTATTTTAAACCGAGGCTCTCCCACCAGTTGGCATTTCAAGTTGCCACGAACATTGTTGGGAAGACAATCCATCGTATCGTCTTGGATGAAGGTGCCTCTACCTCGGTCATGTCGATTTCGTGTTGGAGAGCCATTAGTTCTCCCGAGTTAAACCGTTCTCCCACCACCTTGAAAGCATTCGACAGTCGTGGTTTCCAACCCCATGGGTTGTTACAAGCCTTGGCAGTAGAGTTGGGGGGTAAGACCGCAACCATTAACGTGGAAGTGGTCGCCGCCCCTTTAGATTATAATCTTTTACTTGGTCGTATATGATTTTATGCCATGATTGTGGTCGCATCATCTGTCTTTCGCATTGTGCAATTCCCCCACCAAGGACGAATTGTCATTGTCGACCAATTGGACTTTTGTACACCGGACACCGCTACTCACCCCGGAAATAATGTCCCATTACTCGGGCAATCTTCGCAACCATATGAGAGCGTGGGGGTCGGCCTCATAAAAGATTCATCTCTTATGGTTGTTTTTCCAACCTCGGATCATCCTAATCATGTTGCCATAGTGAACATGATCTCCTCTTTTCCCAACTCCACCGATCCATGGCTCGTACCCGATGAAGCCACTATGCACCTAATTGGAGACACTATGCCTCTTTCACCCGCACTTACGAGGCTATCCAGTTAGCACCAGAGGACCACTTAGCTGTGGCCTCTCCATCTTGTTCTTTACAGCGGACATCGTCCTTACTCGATCCTCTGCTCCGGAATTTTCATTCCGACGAGTCCATTATGGAGATTATGAGTGGGGAAGACCCTCTGTGGGAAGACCTCCATCATCGATCGTCTTTCCTTTCCCCATTGGATACTGTGGAGAATAGTATCACCACCATCTTCACACCGGATGTCTACCCTTTCCCCCAGTCCCCGATACTCACATGTCATACAAACACTGAGGGAAATTTGGCCAACATCGAACCTACCATTCCAGTAGACATATCGGTTACTCCTGGTGTAGTGGAACACATTCGTTTAGGCCGGAAGTGTTCCCCTGCAAAGATTGTTACTTTCATGGCCTTGTTAAAACAATTTCGAGACGTGTTTGCTTGGACCTACGAGGAAATGCCCGGGATAGACCCTGCTATTGTTTCGCACGAGATTCAAACCTATCCTGATGGTAAACCAGTCCGGAAAAAGCTTTGACCAGTACACCCTCGCAAAACTACGGCGATTAAGGCATAAATTGAAAATATCCTGAAGGTGGGTTTCATTTACCATGTTCCATTAACAGAATGGGTCTCAAATGTCGTCCCTGTAGCTAAGAGTCAGGGCACCATTCGCATCTGTGTTGATTATCGGGATTTGAACACAACTTGTCCTAAGGACAACTACCCCACTCCCTTCATCAACCAGATCATAGACAATTGTGCCGGAAGTGTCATCTTCTCGTTCATGGATGGTTTTTCCAGTTACAACCAAATTGAGATCCACCCGGCTGATCAACACAAGACAGCTTTCATCTGCCCTTGGGGCACGTTTGCTTATCGCAAGCTCCCTTTTGGTCTCAAAAATGCTGGTGCCACATTCTAGCGGGCCATGTCGTACGCTTTTCATGACATGAAGGACTTTGTGGAACCTTATCTCGACGATCTCCCCGCTCATTCGCGGCAACGTGATTTCCACATTGATCATCTAACGGCAATATTCCTCAAATGCAGACGGTATAACATCCGTCTGAACCATCACAAGTGTATTTTTTGCGTCGAGTCTGGATGCCTCCTCGGTTTTATTGTCTCAAAAAATGGGATCCGCATTGATCCCTTGAAGGTGGAAGCCATCGTTGCTCTCCCACCTCCTACTGATATTACGAAACTTCAAAGTTTGCAAGGGAAGGAAACTTACCTACGATGTTTTGTCTGTAATTTCGCGCAAAAGACGCAGGGTTATATGAGACTACTCAAGAAGGACGTCCCGTTCATTTCGGACGATCAAGTGCAACAATCCTTCGATAGTCTGAAACATTCCATTACACATGCCCCTGTGCTCCAACCGCCCAATTACTACAAGGATTACATCCTTTACCTCGCTACTTCTGCCACCACGATCGCCATGGTCTTGGTACAGGAGGACAACAACGCCCAGGAGCATGTGATCTACTACCTAAGTAAGGGTCTTATTGACTCTGAAACTCGTTATTCACATGTCGAGAAGCTCACTCTCATGGCAGTCATTGCCATCCAAAAGTTTCGTCACTACATACTGCTCTGCACCACAACCATTATCGTCGACTCGAACCCCATGTACCACATTTTAACACATCAAGTACTTGGGGGAAATTATTCACGTTGGATTGTGATACTTCAGGAGTTCGACCTCCTCTTCGAGAAAGCTAAGGCTAAGAATTCTTTGGTGTTTGTCGAGCTCATCTGCGATCTTCCCCGTGTTGATGTAGAATCTGAGCCCAATCATTCTCTTCTAGATGAATCATTGTTCCTCATCAGCACGTCTAACCTGTGGTATGGAGATATTACCTTATATCTTCAAACCCAACGTTTCAGCCCCCAACTGTCTCGTGACGACCGTCGTCATATATGCTACCACGCGAAGTAATACTTGATCATTAGCGATACCCTGTATCGTCGTGGTATTGATTCGGTTCTTCGACGATATCTAACACATGAGGAGGATGAAAACGTCTTGAATGACTGTCACTCTGGGGCTTGTGGCGGTCATCTCTCTGGGATGGATACAACCCAGAATATACTGCGTGCGGGATATTACTGGCCGTCCATCTTCAAAGATTGTATAGAGGCCGTTAAAAAATGTCCCCCATGCCAGCATTTTCAAACAAAAAAGTGCACCCATCCAGCCCTGTTACACTCGGTTATTGCCGTTGTCCCCTTTGCAAAATGGGGCATTGACTTCATGCACTATAAGCCTACCTCGGCTGGGGGGCATGGTTACGTCATAGTAGCCGTGGATTACTTTACAAAATGGGCTGAGGCTATGCCTACGTACACTGACGACGGAAAAATTGCCACACTCTTCATGTTTAATCATGTTATCTCACGGTTCGGAGTTCCACAAGCCATAGTCATTGACCATGGATCTCACTTTCAGAACCATATGGTTGATGAATTGAGCAACAGATTGGGTTTTCGTCATGAAAACTCAACCCCTTACTACCTACAGTCCAACAGACAAGTAAAGGCCATCAACAAGGTCTTGAAAACCATGATTCAATGCATGGTGGGTACGCACAAGTCTAACTGGCACAACATGCTCTTTTCCGCACTATGGGCATACCAGACCTCTGTTAAGACTACTACCGGATTCACACCGTTCCAGTTAGTTTATGGATTGGAGGCAGTCCTACCAATAGAGTGCAAGATTCCATCACTCAAACTCGCAGTCGAACTTCTTCCGAACACCACCACCAAGGAAGAACGTTCCTTTACCTTGCAAAACTTGATGAGACCCCCCGCGATGCTGCTCTTGCCAACGAGGCACACAAGAAGCGCATCAAGGAACAGTAGCACAGGTCAGTCAAACCCCGCATCTATAATGAAGGTGATTTGGTCCTCACATATGACCAAAGACACGATAAGCTGGGGGCAGGTGAGTTCAAGTCCATGTGGCACGGACCGTACATAGTGAAACGTGTTCTGGAGAAAGGAGCCTACGAACTAGAGGACTACGATGGGATATCTTTGGGTGAGCCCCGCAATGGGCTCTACCTGAAGAGGTACTATGCTTGAGTCTTTCAAGCATAAACAACTTGTATATACTGTACATGGCGTGTGTGTTTTAAGTGGTGTGACGCTTTTGTTTTAGTATGTCTAGGTCTTATTTCGTTTCTTATACCATGTTCTGTCTGCATGTGCAGATGACAACTTGTTATGGATTCGCAGACGGCGCCAGTAGATATACCCCTAACCTTGCTTCGGAAGCCTAGGTACTTTATTCTCCCACCAGCGAGCTTATCAGCTCGGGAGGAAGTTGTCTAGGATACGCGACCAATAACGCCGCAGAATATCAGGCAGTCATTGGAACCCTAACAGACACTCTTTCCTTGGGTATGGACCACGTTGTTATCTATTTGGATTCACAACTAGTGGTCTCTCATCTTAACCGGATCTACGCTATCCGCAACCCTACTCTACTCCATCTCTTTGGACGAGTCCGTCTTCTAGAAAGGTCCTTTGAATTTTTTCAATACCTGCACATTCCACGAGACATGAACACAGTTGCCGACTCGATGGCCAACTTCATTCTAGATTGGTACATTGCACACACATAACATATTCATAAATATAAAAGCATACATAACATGTAAATCATTCATTGTATAAGAAAACATGTAAACAAGACCACATTTATCATCCATAGAACACATAATGTATAAAGCCGCTGAAAATGTCTGTACATATATATAAATCGATACAAAATGATGGTGCTAATACAAAATCTGAAGCATACTAGCTTTTAGTAAGTCCCTACAAAATCTGAAGCTCATAAGCTTTCAGTATACATAAGTAGAACATGAGCCTAAGCCTTAGGTCGCTCAACCCTAGGTCTCGAAGCTCCCGGTTGTTGCCCATGAAAGCAGACTACGGCCCTCGCCACTTTGGCCAGCAGCGCGCCAAAACGGGTAGACACCTCGACGATGTACTTCTGGTAGCCCCGAGGTAGATCACGAACACCTGGCTCTGGGATATCCAGTGTCAACCTCTGGAGGTTCTCATGGACCTCCTCCACCTCCTCGGTGGCATATCGCACCCCAAGACCCACAACCGACACCTTTCCTCTCCTCGCAATGAGAGAGACTCCAACTGGTCATGATGGACCCACATCTACACACAACATTAAGTTATCAGCACTACTCCAAAAAAATCATAAAATATATAAAATGAAAAACACAAAAGTTGTTGTTCTTACCGATGCCATCCCATTGTGCTCCCTCGGGAAGCACTAGGTCGGGTCACCTCTGAAGTCTGTCCCGCTGTAAGGGTAATCCTCTATCATGAGGAGTTGTCCCTCCATCCAGGTGAAGAACCCTGTACCGTAACCTATGATGGGACCCCTGCCACCATGGCGGGCCATCACCTCTACCCATCGGGTCATGTGTGGATCCCTGGCATCTCGGTCATCTACGTCCACCTATGGACGCAGATGAGGTATCTGCTCCAATATAAAAGATATCACCACGGACCCATATCCAAACTGTTTCAGCGCCCCGCACCGACATTTGGTTAGCTAACTCCGAAGGTTAGTAAGGAGTCCCTCACACCAGTTGAATACCCTGGGAGCCATGCACTCCTCCGCGTACATCAACTGGGACTTGCTCGCAAGGTGAGCAAACTGAATTCCCCCCACCTTCACTAGGGTGAAGAGCACGACATGTAAAGGACGGTCTCGAATCTCCTTGATGGGAATCTTCCCACCAATAGCCGTAGTGCCTACAAGGCAGTACTGAGTAATCATATCGTCCACTGTCCGATCACCTCCTCGTGATCCGGTAAGAGACATGGATTCTCCCCTATGGGATAATCCTGTCAAGAAGTAGATGTCCTCAACATCTATACTCAATGTATGCACCCCAATCTCAAAGTATTGTTGCGCCAGATCCCAACATCGGATCATGTGTGTCAGCAATGGAACTTGGGCCCTCATGCACGACACTCGTAAGTATTTGAGTAACCCGCGGTTCCTCACTACAGCAATGCATTGAGGGTAATTTTCAAACTGAGCATCATCCACCTCGTGCTCTCGTTCTCTCCACTCAATGACCATGTTTATCACTGTGAACCTGTCAAGAAGGACAAATAAGCACCATTAGAACTCACTTCATGCATCAAAACTTTTTCTTGGGAGTTGACCGTTGAGTTGAAGTTGAACGTTTGCACCATCACAGGCCATCTTTGTAGACAGTGCGACATCGTCGCAAACGGTCCTTGCGGGATTTGCGACGACGCATGGCCGTCGCAGTTCCCGTAAGGAGGGCTTGTGTTGACCCGTGGGCGCATTTCCCCCCACCAAAACAATTCAAAACCCTAAATTTTAAGCAAAAAACATAAAACTAAACCACTGAAAAGTTGCATAGATGAGTTTAGGCCTACCTGCTTCTGATGGCTCACGAAATGGTGGACCGTAGCTCCCGGAATCAACAAGTGAAATTTGGCTCCAAACGACACTTCACACTCTCCAAACTTGGTAAAAAACAATTGTAATTCTTTTTCACTATTTCATTCATTTTATAACCAAAAATGGAATATTCCTTTTATAATTTTATGCTTTAGTGGGTTTTTTACTATAGTTGGGATTATTTACTGCATTTAAACACTTGGTTAGTTGTTTTTGACCTAGTCTTTGAGCTGCAGGAGAAGTTAGGTGCCTAATTAATGCCATTTTTTGTCGTGATGATTATCTCGTAAATATTATCAGGTATGAACAACTTCTTCAAGCATCTTTTTGTCATTATTTTGCTCATTAAATTCAATTACTAATGATGACCAAGCTTACTCTTTGTTCTTTCTCGTGCTAGTAAAACGATGAGAATAAGTCACCGAGTTATAGTTTATCACTTTTTTGGGCTCGTTGAACTCCTACAAAAAAGGAACCCCCCGGAGTCTTTCTTTAAGCTCTTTTCAAGCTCTCTAAATACGAAAAGATCACCAAGCGAACTTGATGCGTTCACGCTTGTAAAAGCATTTGAATGATCGTCTCCCTGGAAATAGTTTACCCCTTTTTTGGACCAGGGGGCACTACTTACGAAAAAGGAATACTCCAGCCAATCATGACTGGAAGAATCCTCTCTCACGTTGTTTTACCCTTTTCCGAGCGAAGAGGCTAACCTTACGAAAAAGGACTTTTGGAGTCTTCTTTAGTTCTTTTCAGACTCTCTAAACATGAAATGACGTCGAGTTTACCTTCTATGGACTCGTTAAAACTCAACATTGAAGGGCCCGCAATGGGACAAACCCCTTCTTTTCCAGGTTCGAAAAATATTTGGGATTGGACTCATCTATGAGATGAGCTATACCGAGCATCTGGTTACCCTCATCAAGCTCGTAAAAAATGCATGAGGCACCAATCAGTCATGATGGGGAAAAAGGAAAAGGTTTTATGTTACACCTTTACCAGTGGCAGTACTTAGTCATTCTTGAACATGGCACTCATTTTCATTTGCATACAGTACTTGGGTCATCCATCTGTCCTCAAGTTTTGCCTACTTCCCGAGTCTTGTTACTCCTTTGGGTCATCCAAAGAATACTTCCATCATCAGTTGTATTAGGATTTGGCGTCTTTCCTCATGTCAATACTGCCAAGTCATGCCATGCCCATGTTCAAGAATACATTCACCGCTCATCATTTGTAGTCAGTACACCCTCCACCATGTTGGTCTACTCTGAGTCAGTCTTGCATGTTACTGTACCATCCGATCTACTCCAAACATCTGTTATTGAGTTTCGTGTCATTGATGGGGGATTCATCATGGCCCTCCTTCAACGGATTCATCCTTGTCGACCTCAACACATCATCCGAGGATTGAATTTAGAAACCAACCAAGTACCTTGGGCCTGCATGACTCAATGGCAGGTTACCTCACTTTCGACATGAGTTTGCATCATTGACTCTTGATTGAAAGATTTCATCCAACGTTCGACTTCAACTCATTTATTCACGCTTGATGATATGTACTATGATACCTTGGGGATCATTGACATCAATGATTATTTCCCTCGCGCTTGTTAACGGTATACATCAATGATCGGTAATCAAGTGGTTTCTACCATGTTCGACGTCAAGACATTTGTAATCACATGGATAGATTCGCATCATTGCGGGTTTGACTTGAAAACCCTGGGGAGTCATTTTTTACCCATGTTGCGATGGAGATTGTTTGAGTCATATTACACGGATCCACTTTTGTATTGATCGTGGCTGTGTTATCATCTCATCATGGATCTACGCTTGTGTCTAGTAGCCATGATTGTGTTCAGTCGGTCATTACTACCATGGATATGCAATGTATTGGTCGACAACCATGTTGTGAGTCATACGAGACCGTGTTCTCAGATTCATTTATACTGCAGCAGCATCCTCCATCCGACAAGTCCTTTCCAATCCTTCTGTCAAAGCATTTCACCTGTTAAGTTTCAACAACTTCATGCTTTGGGGGGCATTATGTTACACCTAAATCTTCCCACCTTAAGACTCAGTGTAAACATCCCTAAAGTTCCTATGACTAGAGTTCAGACTGGAAGAGATACTGACCTATTTCCATAGGGTTTAGTGAGGTCGTCGCAGGTCACCTTTGTGCAGCATGCGACGGTGCAGGTTGTCCTATTGCAGCCTGTGACGATGTCAGTTAAAATGGATAAAGGGCATCTTCGAGCCATTCCGCGAAGGTGTGTGATGTGGATCTCTATCCCTAACCTATAAGAGAGCTGGCATTCAGTTCCCTAGCCCTTTGGGAGGATCCCTTAGTCCTCTCCCACTATATCTCAACCTACCCTATCCTCCTAGTCCTATATATATGAAGCTCATTCCCATTCCAAAGGGAGGAAGTCTATAGCACTTGCATGCTAATGAAATTAGCTTAGGAGGTCTCTACTCACCTATTGGGAGACTCATACTTCCTTTGGAGGACTTGGCTTCGCTTGTTGGAGGAGGATTGCGACGTTAAGCTTTGGTTGTAATCAATCTCTACTTTGTACTTCCCTCTTTTAATATAGTAATATAAACTCATTCCACCAAATGTTGTTGTATTGATAATGTTTGTGTAGTTTACTTGCTTAACCGTTTACTTAGATCTGTTACTGTTTAGATGTGTTTTACTACTTGAATTATTTATATATTTCTTGATAGGTCTTGCAGCTAAGATTTGACGACCGTGAAGCTTGGAGCAACAACAAGGAGAAATATCCACAATCTAAAGGTAAGACATCTAATCACTCGATCTTTAACTAGATTTAGGAAAGAAGTTTTATATTCTATCCCACTTGTTCTAGATTCGCATTGAACTTGGGAGATCACACCTTAAGTCCGCTTTCGGTAGATTGTCCGGTAACAGCTGGGCAATTCTTTAAAACTTCGAGGGTTGACATAGTAGCAGGGGACTGGGCTAAGTCATCCACAATATTATAGTTAGGGGCAGCACGAGTGTTGGGGTTATTATTAAAGCGACGCATAGGAAAGCGAGGAGCTTTGGGGGGTCCATTCAACAGTGTTGGGGGTATCCGTAACGACTAATCTGTGGGAAGAGCGTTAGCAGCCTGGTTGGAAGGAATGGTTTCGGTGGTGGAACCATACCGGTTACAGCGTGTTCGAAGGTTGATATTAGCCGAAGACGTTATCAAAAGGTGGTGGGTGCCTGAGTCAATAGGGTGACTAACAGGCACAGCGTAAGTGGTTTGTTGTTGTGGTGCGGCAGCCCCTTGAGGGGGAGCCAACAGTTGGGAGGTCACTACCCCTTGCGTGGGTAGGGGGTTCTGCAACACCATAGTTTGTGCATGAGATTGCAGGGGGTTCAGTGGTGCTGGAGGTGCAGAACGTCCTTGGCATTGGGCGTCATCATTCCACAGTTAGCGAGCTCGCTCCAAATGGGTACAATTGTGTGTATAATGGCCATATATTCCGCAAATAGAACATGGGTGGTTCATACGTAAATTGGGGTTTTTACCTTGCCGTGATTGTCTATCGGGATTTTGGTTAGCTGGAGCAGCACCATTTTTGTTTGCAAGGTTTGGTGGAGGGCCGCCTCTATCTGGAGGTTGGTTATTACCACAGTTACGGCCTCGTCCTCTATTTTGTTGTCCTTGTTGGTTCCATTGGGCAGGTTGGTTGTGCGGTTGGTTTTGTTGGGCATAAAATTTCCCTTGGGGAACCGAGGGATTATGTGGTTGAGCAGGTGTGGGGGCAGGTTGCGGTGGATAATAAGCGGGAGGGGCTTGGGGTTGTGCAGGCACATTTGCTATTGGTGGATGGTAGTAGGCAGGTGGTGCGGTAGGAGGGTGTATGCTAGTGGTGTATGTCCGTAGCAATGTGTCGGAGAGGAAGGTCCGTGTATATGGGGGGCTTGGGTCGGGGGAGCATTCGAAGGTGTTGCTCCCGACTGGGTGGTGGCCCGCGAAAGGTCGGGACCACTCATGGAGGGGTTAGGTGTAGGATTATAAGTCGGGGTGGTGGCAGGGGGAATATGGACATATGGCTGACTATGAGATGCAACGTGTCCAATAATGTCGTCTGCAACATGGGATGCCCCCGGCACGTCCTTCTTGGAGGAATCACCGTGGGGAGAATCAGGTAAAATGGAATATAGGTAGCCTGAATGAGCGTAGATAAGATCGAATTATTGGGCTTTGAGGATGGCTTCTTCTTCGGTTTGGGGCCGTCCGGATGCCACATCCTTGGCGATAACTGGTATGAGGGATTTCAGGAACCAATATAAGAAGATGCGGTCATCTAGCTTGGTCTTGCATAAACTAAGACGTCTATGTCATTCATGAATATGGTCAGTGATATGCATAGTTGTGTTCTGTCTACAAGAGAGTAAAATCTCAACACCAGCGTCATAACAGACAGGTAACTAAAAGAACTACAAGAAATTTGAAGCAAGGAATGTAAATGTGGAATGGGTCCCATGTGGTTGTTCAATATACCACTTAGCTGCAGAACCAATGAGTGTCTGTTGCAAAACTTCGTAGGTGGACCGAGTCATCCACGATGGAGTTGGAGGAACACCATAAGTGGAAGGACATGATATCGTTTTGGGGGTCTTCACCACCCTTCCATTCAAACTTTGGGATTTCTGAAGGGAGTTGGGTAGGCATGGGGGCCATGTGGGATCATGTCGGATCGGATTGTTGGTCAGTCATGCCAGATCAGGTAGTTTGAGACTGGCCATGAATGGCAAACTAGCAGAAGGATATGACATAGTCGAAGTGTCCTGCGTGCTAGCCATGGTGGAGATCGTGGGGCCACTTCCGCCGAGTGGCGGGGCAGTGGCGTGTGTCATAACGGGAATAGAGGGACCCCCGATAAGGGGCAGACGAATAGTGTAGGAAGGACCGGTGCCCCCAAGTGTACTACTAGTGACCAAAGGGACGGTATTCAGAATGTATCCACTAGCAATGGGTATGGATGTAGTAACTAGAATGCTAGGTGTAGGTCCTATAGATGGTATAATAGGGATGGATGCTGAAATGGTAGCTGGGCTAGTGGAGGAACCACTGCCGATGATCCCTCCAGTAAAGGGGTTGGGATTCATTCCTGCCATGGGGCTAGACAGAGCTGTGTATATCGGTAACTCTGATTCATAATCATAGGTAAAATAAGGGGCATTGAGATAAAGATCCGGCGACAAAGCTGTGTGTTTGTGACGGGCGGTGCCAAGTGGATCGTGCTGTGGGGATAATCCCCGTAGGCGACAAGAGTGTCTGGGTGAATCAATGATGATGGGCGTAAAAGTGCTATGGGAGATCAAATGCTCACAAATCCTATTGCAACCGTGTGTGCAAAAGGAGAGCTCTCAATAAACACAGCGCTCAGGCCAACAACAAGCTCAAAAACACGTGCTGCAATAGCATGCTACAACAGGTGGAGCGGTAACCAACAAGCAACACTCCTAAAAAATAAAAAAGGTATACTCCCTAACCGAATGGTGGTATAGGAGCATGCAAACACCTATCTAAAATATATGAAAGCTCACACAAATCGTATCCCCTGCAGGGTGATGAAATCCGTAGTCAAGCAATACGAAATGGAGAACAAAGTGGCTAAAGGATATCCCTCTACCGAGAGGTACTCCAAGTAAAAGAGTCCTAAAAGAAAGGAAACTAAGATACCTCATTCATGGCACATCTGAAAAAGGTGTCCTGCAGCTTCAGTTCTTTGGTCGTCGTACACCCGGTATGGGAGCCAGCATGCATGACTAGAACAACGAGTCGGTGTCCTTCGGTACAGAATGGAGTGCGGTATTTCTCTCAGACTTCCGAAACCAATCTTGCTCCTTTCCCTCCTAAGGGAGAGGGCCTTCGACAAATCGATGTTAACTGTACCAATAAATAATAGGGGATTTTGGCTCCCTAAAAGACAACAACTCGCAAATGTAAATGACAAAGGGGGTGTTGTTTCGATGCCTAACCCTAATGTCCTACCTAGCTACAGAATTGTTTTTGTGTTCCCCAAGGGGGGTTAAAGTGAGTTTAATTAAGTCAATTTTAAGTCTCTCTTGAATTATGGGGAGAGTGTGTGTGCACAAGTGGTGTGTACCAAATATCGTCAGATAGTAAATGCTGAAAGAAACAACTGAGACTGAAAAATAAAACTTTTTTCTTTTGCTTTTCAAATAAAAATACTAACTGTTGGGAAAAAATGCATACAAATGGTGCAGCGAAACATAGACTAATTTATGTAATATTCTATGCAGAATTTTTAAAAACAGAATACAGATCTGAATTCTTCTCAAAAAAATAATTCATCTAAATAAAACACTCAATTTCAAGTCCCGAAGGCCAAGATATCTGAGTTTGAAAATGTGTAATTTTTCAGTAGATTTCTGTACGGACGACAAGTTTGGAAATGATATGTCTCCACACTGTGTGATCAGATGGTGACGATATCAATGCCATTGGATATGGATCTGATAAATGGTGACCAATAGGGCACGAATTTGACTTGAAATGGAGAAATCTGGTAGGGATCACATCCCAGATCCACAAATCTGCTAAAAATAAGACAAACCAAGCAAGATAAAATGAAAAACAAACGGGTAAGGATGGTCAAAAGAAACCACAGATCTGCAGAGATCGAACCTAGTGGGAGTCACCAAAACTATAGCTGGAGTTTTCACACCGACTCGTGCTAAATAGAACCTACTAAGGATTCATGAACCCTTAGTAGAAGTTCATAAACATGGATTAAAACTAAACAATAAGCAAATGATGTATGCAAATAACAAACATGAAATAGATCTAACTACTGCAGTAAAATGGCAAATCAACAGGAACCCATAAATGAAATTTGCATTTTTATATTATATGGCAAACAAGGGTTTGCAATAATGGTTACCTCAAAAGAATAGGTGATGAGGGCCCTTGCAGCAGTACGAAGAGTACTGTGTCGGGTCTCTAGAGTTCCTTGCTCTTCTCCAAATGCTCAATGGGCTGGCCAAGATTCAACTAAATGGGCACAAAAGCTTGAAATGGGAGGCTAAAGTGCAGTAGGAAATTTGGCAGCATGAGGGTGTGAAGAGTGATTCATGTGAAATGGGGGGCCTCCATCACCTTTTTATAGTGATTTTGAGTGGTGGAGTATTGGCCCATAGTTTTGGGAAACTAATGGTATTGGGAAATGGTATTAGGTGTTTTCCCTCTTTTTTTAATTTATTTTGATTTTTTCCCTTTTTTTTTATTTTGGGGATTTTTGGACCCTTTTTGTGGGTTTTCAACTTTTTTTGAAGGAATTTAATTATTTTTAGGGAAATAATGTTTTTTTGCCTATTTGCTTACCAATTTATGGTTTTGGGGGGTTTTGGAAACCAAAAACTTAGGACAATTGGACAAATGGGTTATGTGACTAGGGAAATGAGCTAGTTAACAATTTTTGGGTGTTAACAAGTGCCATGAACAAAACCTAAAAGCCACAACGTGAGCCCTCTATAAGGTGTCTTTGACATCAAAGTTGAATGCAAGTGTCATTACAATGTCTTGGGAATCATGTACGAGTATTAAACAAAAGACTTTATCACTAACCTTTTCTTCTTAGGCATATGGACACCATTAGTTGGATATAGATTTTCATTAAGATGCTTTATGCACTGTGGATGGTTCTTGGGCCCTTAACCCTAGTCTTTGTAGAAAAACAATCATTAGGGGAGTTTTGAGGTAAAAATGGGCCTAAAAAAAATTAAAGTACCATCAAAATTCACTTTATAAGAACCAATAGGATTCAAGATGATGATGTCAACCATAAGGGTAAAATTTGTAAAACAAAATGGAGGGAAAAATTAAAAAAACTACTATTTCTTATCGTATTTTTGACATATTTCCTTAACGGTTTACCCAAATTTCAAGTTTGGGAACTTGTTGAATACATAATTTAGTTATGCATCCAACCCATACTCACACTACATACTTTTGAGGCACCCATGACATGAAAAAAAAAATTCAATAAAAAACGTATTTTAATATTAAAATACTTTTTTTATTGAAATTTTCATTTTTTCATACCACGGGTGCTTCAGAAGTATGCAGTGTGGGTATGGGTTGTATGTGGAATTATATTATGCATCCAATGAGTGCCCAAACTTAAATTTTGGGTAAATAGATAAGTAGATATGTCAAAAATACGATAAGAAAAAATAGTTTTTCTTTTTCCCCTCTAAAATTTACAATTCTTATTTTATTATTATAAATCTTATTTTATTATTTCCATTAGGAGGCCCATTTTAGACCTCAAAAATCCCCTAATGAGCCTCAAGAACTTGGCCATGGTTTATGGAGGGAAATAGCAATCTTAGACCCTAAACATATTTTGTCAAGATCAAATGCAATGAATGCATCCTCAGACTACCATGCAAGACCATGGATATGTTGCAAAGCCTTGAACATCATCAAAGAATGAAAACAAGTTCCTTGAGATCATATTGAAGCATATTGAGCTCAATTGAATTCCAATTGAGCCTTAATAGAAACTTCTTGACCTCAAGCGTCGTCAACAACACATAGAATCCATGACACTATGCCTCTACAAGGAGTCTTTTGCATATGAATTGAATGTGGCTACCATTATGATGTCTTGGGCATCAATGATTTATCTTGGCTCCTTAACCATGGCTAGTGGAGGGAAACAAGAGCCTCCAAAACTAACTCTTGCTTCTTAGGAACAAACACCATGAATGAGTCCCTGAACCACCACATATGAAATTTATAAGGTATTAGTCAACTTCAAGTGTGTTCGGTGTGCCATGACTAGGTTAGTGTGAACCAAAAATGGGTATCAAGGTCTGACCAAGGTCTAGGGACAACAAGAAGATCCCCATGCCTTAAATGAAGCTTCTCAGACTCAAGCACCATGAACAACACCTACAACTCAAGAAGTTTCTTAGGAAATGATGTTGAATGCATCTTCAAACCACCACACATAACCCTTGTGGGGTATCTCTAGCAAATGTAGAGGGATACATATACCATGATTAGGCTACATCGCATGCCTTAAACAAGATTATGTCTTCGACCCATGCCGAGAATTTTTTTCGAGGCCATGGATAGTGTTGTTTAGTATGTGAGTGGGATACATTCAACATGAGTGGGTTTCATGAATTGGGAATGGGTCTATAGGCCTAAACATGCCTAGGGGGGACAAAGAGCTTCAACCATAAATTAACCTTTTCAAGATCAAGTGCAATGGTTTGGGGAGGAAAACACTTCATCCTTAGGGCTTAAACATAGTCTCTTAGGTTCAATAGCCATCAACAACATGTGCAAATAATGACATGGACCCTCTCTAAGGGGTATTTACAATCAAAGTTTGATATGGATTCCATTAGAAGGTTTTTCTTAAAAAGGATGGGTCGTGGGCCCTTGACCATGGTTAAGGAAGGAAACTTTAAGCGCCTCAAGATATTATTGAAACTTCTTGGACTTAGTTGCTTTAAGTCCATGGACCAACACAAGATTCTTTTGTAAGGGTTCTCTGTAGGCATCCAAGTGGGATATAAGGGCCATAAGTAAGTATTGTGCACTGAAAATGGGTGTTGACACCTAAACATGGTGAAGGGTGAAACATGGGGTTTAAACCTTAATTGAATATTTTTGAGTTCATGAAGCATAAAAACCAACTAGAAACCACATGAGCCCTCATTAGAGAGTATTTGGCCTGGGCTTTAGATATGGGTGCCATTAAGATGGTTTGTGCACTGTAGATGGGTCTTAATTCCTTGACCATGGTTGTGGTAATGAAACAAGAGCCTCTATCCCTTTAGCACGGTTGGGGGAGTAAAACAACAACCTTGGGCCCTAAGCATGGATTCTCAATTTTAAGCATCATGAGCACATCCTTAGACCACCACATGGGACCATGGATAGATCAAATGGTATGCCCCTTGTACGAGTTCTTTGTAGGCCTTTAAATGGGATATGGGTGTCATGAGTGGGGATCTGTGCACTACATATAGAGGAGGTTTACGAAATAATGATAGAGTGAGATGGGTGAAGAGGGTTAGAGTGAAAGGGGGAGGAATTTTAAGGGGGGAGAGAGAGAGAGAGAGAGACTTTATGTGTGTGTGTGTCAGAGAGGGAGACTAACCGAAATTTATATACTTACTGAAAGACATACAATGGATTCCCTCGCCCTCTTTATGGTTGATTGAGGTACAAGTTGCTCGATCGTTAAGGGCGAGGTATGGTTAGGTGTTCTGTGTGTGTGTGTGAGAGAGAGAGAGAGAGGAGGGTTAAGGAGAGAGATATATGGGGGGACAGTGCGAGATCATTTGGGCCTTAGGCCATAAACACCAATTCATGGGCTCAATCACCATGAGCAATTCCTATAAACCACAACACAAACACTCTCTAAGAATTCTTTAGCATCAAATTTGGATCCAGGTGTTTTTCACACCAAAGATGGGCCATAGGGCCTCAAACATGGTCAAGTAACGAAATACATCATGATATTGTTGAATATTCTATTGTGTAAGAACCTTCAACAAGTCCTCGAACCAACACATGATCCCCTTGTACGAGTTCTTTGTAGGCCTTTAAATGGGATATGGGTATCGTGAGTAGGTTTTTGTGCAGTACAGAGAGAGAAGGTTTACCAAATAATGATAAAGAGTGAGATGGAAGAAGAGGGTTAGAGAGTGAGGCAGGGGAAGTTTAAGGAGAGAGAGAGAGAGAGAGAGAGAGATTCTGACCAAAATTTATATCCTTATTGAAAGGCATACAATGGATTCGCTCACCCTCTTAGTGGTGGGTTGAGGTACAAGCTGCTTGAACGTTATGGGCGAGGTAGGGTGACATGTTTTGTGTGTGTGTGTGTGTGTGTGTGTGTGTGTGAGAGAGAGAGAGAGAGAGAGAGAGACGGTTAAGGAGAGAGAGGGGGGGGATAACGTAGCAAATAAGCTGCTACAGAGATGGACAACAAAACTACCATTGAACCAACAACCAATTCAATTTATACAAGCATAGAGACGCACAATAAATACAAGCATTGTGCAACTAATAGGAATAAGGAAATGTATGCAAGTTTTTATCCATTACTCATGTCGCTCCAAATTACATCAATAGGGCCATGCGCTACTACTTCAAGCCCGACCTATACATTGGCATAATCGAGAACCAAACGTCACTGCTATGGCTCTACTTCTCATCTTGACAATGTTGCTCCTTTACTCCCTTTTGTGGATGCTTCCTCCTATCCCTCCTCACATACATCATTTACATATTTCACATGGCTAGAGAAATGCCAACAGATAGCAAGACCGTTCAGCTTCCAATGTTTTAGGTTTAGATTCTTACCAAGGAACCGTTTCATCTTCTATTTGAGTCGTTATTCACTTGGTAGATAATTACGAGTCGTATCATTGTTAACCCTTCCTGGGGTAGGTGTAGCATCCCACCTGCTAATATGTTACACCAATAAGTTCCCAAAGTTGCATCACTATTCATCCTTCATACAGTAGGTGTACCATCCCACCTGCTAATCCAATGAGTGGCATCGGGGGCATCCGAGTCCAACGAAGCCTATGCCTTCTTCGCAGCATTGTCCTAATCCTGAGCTTGGTCCCATTGATTCCTTCGCTTCTAGGCAAGTTGCGCCATCAAGGCCTGGGTGACCCCATCTTTATCCTTCACCTTATGTTCATCCTCTTCCTGGTGCTTCTTCGCAACTAGCCTTAGGGTTTCTTCCTTTTCCCTCTTGAGGGCATCTACTGCATGATATCAACATAAGTATAGATAGTGACATCAGAGGCCTTGTCACCCATGGCGAAGGCATCATTTATGTAAGTTAAATTAGCTATATTAAGCCGCATTTTCATGTATTTGTCTTCTCTATCAATAATCCCCTAGGGTTTCTTGAAGGCCAAGTCATCCTCCTCCTCCCTACGCTTCTCAGTAAATCCTTGAGCATTGATTTGGGGGCAGCATAAAAGGTCAATTTGCGGGAAACCTATGCTACAATGTCTTTCCCTTGTAGTGAGAGAGAGAGAGAGGGACATAGGGGGGATAAAGAGGGGAGGAGGGTTAAGTAGAGAGAGATAGGTATAACAGTTATAGAGAGAGAGTGAGAATATTAGGGTTAGGGGGAGAGGGGAGCATGGTTAAGGAGATAGTGAGAGAGGGGGGAGGGGTAGTAGGGGGCTTAGGAAGATATGGGAGGAGTGAGAGAGAGAGGATGATGGTTATGGTTAGGGAGATGGAGATATGAGGGAGAGAGAGAAGGAGAGGAATTTTAGGTAAAGAGGAGGGAGAGGGATAAGAAGAGGAAGTTTAGGTAGAGAGGGATATACAGGAGGTTTAAAGGGGGAGAGAGTGAGAGCGAGATAAAGAGAGAGAGAGAGAGGGGTTGAAATGGGGTGGAGGGGAGGAGGGTTAGGGAGGGAGAGGGAGAGGTATAAGGTTTAGGGAGGGAGAAGAACAAACAAAGGAGAGGAGGAGGATTAGAGTTAGGGAGAGGGGTGGCAGGGGGGGTTTAAGATAGATGAAGATGACATCAAAACTACATTTTGGATTAGTAAACAAATGCGCGCACACGTTATTATTGCGTATGCACTAAATAGTGCACACACATGTATTTAAAACAATGTGCACGTGCTTTTTAAATTTCTAAAATTTGGCAAGCAATTCCTTTCCCACCAACGTGGTGGATGACTTGGCCGCTTTGGTTTTAGGTTCGGGTTTCCAAACCAAGTGGCTTGGACTGTGTTATAACAAAATACATCTTATTCTATAACTTCTTCTATTTCAAGCATGATTCTACGTATGCTACACTTGTCCACTGCTAATGAAATTGCACACACTTGTAGAACTCAATGTGCAAATTCTGAATATGTGTTTTTTTATTCAATCTATTTTTTTTCTATTTTTTATTTAATTTTAATTGGAGTCAATCTTACACAAAAAGTAGGTTATTTCTCCTGGCTATAACTTTTGATTGGCTCACCTATTTTGAAAACGGAAAAGAACATGCACAAGTACACACAAAGACCTACATCCTAAAAAAACGTTCATTGATTATGTTAAGAACATGATGTCGGGGCCCAACGCTCGACCTAGTCATTTTAGGGATTCGTTGACTTCCTTAATTTAAAAATAAAATAAAAATTAACATAAATAAATATGGCAAAATAGCGTTGCACTAGAACGACCTGTTATCTACGACTCTATATAATTTTTTTCACAAAATTCCACCATTTGCATATCAAACCTGGGGCCCAATGCAAACATATTCATTATGTTTTCTTAAAAAAATAACATACCAACCTTATAAGAACCCCATTTTGAGGGAGTTATACTTAATTTCCATAAATAATAGTTCTATATTCCGGAAGGTAATCCAATTGTCTACATTTCATCTTCTTACGCCATATTCCAAAAAGTTGTGTAAGTAGCTCTAATATTGTTTTTTGACGTTCATATTTATATTTTTCCAGAAGTCCATTGCAACTAACGCGTCATAAGTAGCTAGCATTAGCTTGCACCAACCCTATAACATCAAAGATAAATGTCTCTCATTTATCAAATTTAATTATTTTCATTATTGTACTTTCATCTTATTATAATTATTCATTCTTCTAATCAATCCTTTTTCAAATACATTTATTTTCATCATTTAATTTTTATGTTTAAATTTATTAATAAGTTTTAAATTCTTTTTTCAAAACCAATCCTTATCATCCTTACTCTAATTTATTATTTTTGTAATTTAATAGTTATTCATTAAGCACAACGATAAATAGAAATCTCACTCTTTTTTTTATATTTATATTATAAGATCTAGCATAATTGGTAAACTAAAAACACAATATGATTGTGTATATGTGATTAAGTGTGAAAACCTACACTCGAAAAATATAAGATCTAGCATAATTGGTATACTAAAAACACAATATAATTGTGTATATGTGATTAAGTGTGAAAACTTGCACTCAAAAAAATATAATAACAAGCATTTTATGAAAAACATTTTTATTAAAATAGCATTTTTTAATATCTTTATCAACTAGTATTAAATACATTATACATATATCAAATTTAATCAATAATAAGGTAATTAGAGATATTTTATCATTTTCAACCATATTATTAATATAATCATTTAAATAATTTATTTATAAATTTATTTATTGATAAAGTGAATATAAACTTTTTAAGTTTACAAAGTTTTAGACTGTGTATAAAAAAAATTTCACCATAAAAAAAACTACAACTTAATGTTTACAAGATGATACAATTTCTCAAATCTTTTTATTGATTTTAGAATTTTGGGTGGACTAGCACTTATGTTTTTTTTAGATTGCAAGAGGATGAGACAAGTGTACTATCCAAACTGATTTTATGTAGGTGTTTAGATATTATCTGAGATTTTGGACTTCCTTGAGTGGATCAACAAGATTAACCGAGTGTAAAACAAGTGTACGTTGGGGATTCATTTCATGGTCGTCTAATCTTGTTATGCTCAAATACATCTTGATTAATATTTAAATAAGCTTTTAAGCGGTTGTTAAGAAAAGAAGTATGTTTATTAAATAATATTTGCATAAATAACTTGCAGTTCTTGACAAAGTTTAACTAGAAAAATGAGAAAACAAGTATATATAACACATTCATGATACTTAAGTAAATCATACTAGTAAATAAATAAAACTATCACCTTATCAAAACAAAACAAAAACGAAACATCCCAAACTCTAAAATTGGCGGCTACTAAATAACAAGAAAAAAGAGACTGTCACCCTATCAAAACAAGTACAACATCCCAACTCTAACACTGCCTACCCTGTATTTACATAATTCTTTATCTACAAAATTGCATAAATATATGAATGACTTCAACAAAAACTGAAAACAAGACATAGCCTCCTTAATATGCATATATGGATCCTTAGAGGGTTATCTTTAATTTCTTCAAAATATAGTAGCCATTCCAGCAGTCACATAGCTTTCTTTGACAGGCGATATTTCACCAATAAGATAACGATGCTCACAACAAAACTTAAGATGCCACAATGAGCAATTAAAATGAGGATGGCCCATCCAAAGTTGGGAGGGGAGACTTTGGCGCTTCCCGTTTCCAGGGAGAAATGGCATTTGTTGTTGATCTACTCTTACTCTCTGCACCATTCTTGGAAAGGATTTCTCAATTGATTCTGAGACATGTCCAGACGTCTGCTCAGCATTGTATGCAAGGGATTTAAAATTATTGTAACACGTATAGAATAATGCATGATGTAGTTCTTCTCTTGCTCCCAGTCTTCTCTTCGGATCCCACGGTAAGAAACCATTTATGAGATCAATGGCCTCGGCACTTGCAGTACTCGATAGAAGAGAAGACAATTGTTTAGCAGAATCAACATTCTTCAACTCTTCTGGAAAGCTCCAATGCATAGAACCAACAAGAGCCAATCCCTGAGGCCAAGTTACATTATCAAGAGAACCAATCACATAGCAAATAATTCGCATCTGATTTACCACGTTAGAGCCTGTAAATAGCGTGTAGCCAGTGAAGAGTTCGGCCACAATAAGACCCATCATGTGGCAAATCAATGTGTCAAAATCCATATACAAAATGAATCCATTGTCGAAACTTTCTAAGCTACAACAACAAGAACCAAGGTAGGCAATACAATAGACTACCATGAGTACACACCACCTATCATGCACATAGGGCAATGGAGAAAAGATTCGCCACCATCCACATAAGCCACAATAAACTAGATGTTGATGAAACCATGACATACACCCACATAGTTGAAAGCACGTAACAAAGTGTCACCAAGGCCACAAAGACAACCATTGTTGAATCTTACATCACCACAAATAAACATGGCACATTGTCCTTCATAGCTACCTCATCTCCATACTCTACCACACCCATGAACCTCCTTACCATATCCAACAATTCCTTGCATTATCTTACATCTAGGAGGTGAAACCCTAGGGTTTGAGGCAAGTATAGCATTGGAGGGAGGGGGGAAGGGAGTCAAGAGATGCTTCTCCTTCTCAAATCTCCATTAGATAGTACTTGTGATATATATATATATATATATGCTTTTGGACATTTATATGAATGCTTTTATGGATGTTTATATGAATGTTATTATGGATATTTATATGGATGCTTTCATGTCATTGTAATATTCATTGTGGTCTCTACTATGGAGATAACTCATAACTCATACCTACATTTAAACTTATAAATGTTCAAAATTAAGTCCACTAGTTACAAAAGCAACCATTTCGATGAAGTCTGGCAAATATATTTCTCAAGGATTTCTGGGTAAAAATGAACCCACAAATATTATAATGATGCACATACATTTATAATGAGTTGGAACAAAACTAATACAATTGTAAACAAGAGATAGAGTTGCATAGCAGCTAAGTCCCTACGTATGTTGGAAGGAAATTAATTAGATAAATGAATATATCCATTAAAAGTTGTATGTTGGTAATATAAGGTTATGTTGAAATAAGTTTCTTTACAACATGGTTTGTGTTCATGAAATAAGTTGTGGAATTGAGCAAGAATATTGGTATTGAAATCTCCACATAATGTGTGAACGTAGAGAGGAGGTTGTGGGCAGAGATGATGGTGTAGTCCATAGACTACGAAAAGTGACACAACTAATTGACACATATGTTGGAAGATAATTGTAGAGAAGAGAATACATTTTATATTGAGTATAGAACTTGATAAAGGAAATGAGAAATCATAAGAATATAACAAATTATGAAATTTGTCACGTTAATAAGTAACTATCCTCGTAAAAATATTAAACTAAAAATATATATAATTGGTCACATCAAAATCAAAACATTACACGAAAACTGACAACAATTTTTTTTAAAACAAATGTTAACAATGGCATGCGAAAGTTGCCACATGGCACCTTTACAAAAATTCATATTCAATGTTTTAATTTTATTTATTGTGTTTTGAAAATAAGGCACACTCTAAGGGATTTATATCACATCGATGACCTATTTGATCGATAAAAAATTGGAATGAATGAAATTTTTTTTTTAAAAATCACTTTAATAAATTGTTTTTTGAAAACATTGGAAAACTTTATAACGTGAAATTAAACTAATGTAAAGTCAAAACATTTTGACTTGCAAATGAAAAGTATACTACGTGCTTTGGTAGATACACAAAAAATACTAATAAGGATACTCAAAATTACTAATATGCTATACTCTAAAGATACACAATTGTCTATGCAATGAACATCTAAAATTCACTAAGAGACCATGTGCGAAAACCCCAAGGTGGTTCATGAGGCTAATAAGAAAATAATACTATTTGTCGAAATTTCTAGAAACCATTGCTTAATTGAAATTCATAAATTTCATAACAACTTGGAGGTTCCTTAAATTTATTTCTTGTGAACCTTTAGCTTTACGATTGAATCTAAAATATAAATTAGAACAATATATATTTTAGTTGTGTAACTAAATACATAAGTTATCCCACAAAATTACACACCGAACAATCACTCTTCAGTGGAACTATGTTTCTATCCCTTAAGGCACAATTCTCAACATATGACATATTTAAAAATTACTTAGTTACAACATATTTATTACAACCATAAATCTACCCACTCAACTTCTATATGTTGTCAAACCACTCAACAAAATCTACTCATTATTCACGATAAATCAACATACTAAACATACTTAGAAACTACTCATTCACCATGAGATTTTATGCCGAAAATCAGATTTGCAAGTACACAAAGTTTGGGTAATGAAGTACTTCATATATACATAAGAATGAAGTGATAACTACATGCCAATAGCTTATCACAAGCTAATACAATATAGTCCTTCAAGCTTATCAAAATCTAGGACTCCCCAATGATCTCCAAACCCTAGTTAGTACATCATTCATCGATAACAAATCCTTACGAACAATACAAAGGGTTAGAATGACATCTCACCAAGCTATATAATGACACCATAGGCTCCACAACAAGCTAGCATCAACACCAACAAATCCACCCTTGATATTTCACCAAGCTTCCCTCCCACAAGATCTCTAAGCAAAGCACTCCACATCTCCCATAGGGTTTCTTGGCCACATCTCTCTTATGTGGATCCTTCTCACATAAGGATTCAAACCCTCGAGCTTCAAGTCTCCTCTAGTTTTTGCCTCTCATAAACCCTAACACCTTCCTTCCTTGCATAAAATCAAGTACAAAGACTTAAGACATGTTCATCTTCAATAGACAATGATCTAATGAACTCTCAAATGTGCTAAGACAATATGATACTAAGAAAATTCTATCTCATCCCTTTATATAGAATGGATGAGGGAAGCCAACAATCGTAAAGTGGACAAGTCCACAAATAACTATTTGAACCAACCCAACTAATCAATAATGAAGTCTATATATGAAGCATTCCAACTCTAAGGTGTCAGATGTCAAACTCCAAAGTAAGCATGTCCACTAAGCAAGGGTCCCAAAGTGAGCACTCCACAAGACCAAGGTCCAACACCCTCTTCCAAAGGTATCCAATACTCCAACCACTACTTCCCAAGCCATGTGCTCCTTTGGCCGACTACACCACCATGAATGCCTCTTAACCCAAGTGTCCTCAAGTCAAACACAAGTGTCTATGTAAGCAATCAAGTGGTCCCATTCTACCTAAGGCTAAGCGATATCCTCCTATATGCCCTAACACCCCTCTCATATATTTCTACCTCCTAAGCAAGCAACCAAGCCCTCTATGTGCGTCTCGTGAAGAATGGCATCATGGCACATAGGATACCAACCTCCTGAGGAAGTGCACCACATAAGCATCAAGTCAAGGTCTAGTAATCCACAAGTAAGTTATCTCCAGTGTGGATGTCTACTAGGAGATAACCAATGGTAGACATCACACACCATGCACTCCACATCACACAAAGCACTTTTAAGCATAGTGTATAAACACTTTTGGAGTAACCCCAAAATATATCACTGTCCAATAGAAGACTATATAGAGTCTTGTGCATCCTAGGGACCAAATAATTTAGAAGAAGTATAGTGGAGTTGAAAGTTGTATGTATCCATTGATGGACAAGATTTAATTACATGCCATTGTCAAAGATTTACAATTATACTTGAGTCTATTGGCATTATGTGCGATGATTTAGAACATGCATGTATGAGATAAATGTTTAATGCTTTGATACTAACACATGCAAGTTTAATGTAAGGTATTATCACTTGCATCTATTGCAAAGTATGCATTGACATTTCTCCATGCAAAGTTAACACGAGCTCTCCCTTTCAGAGAGATGTAAGGTTGGAATCTCTCTCCTTTGTGTTAAAGTGTATATTTGCATTTCATTAATACAAAACTAATGTTCATAATGCCTCAACAAATAAGAACATTTACCATGTAACTAACTATATATATAAACACTACATAGGGTAAATCCAAAGACAATTAAAAAACCATTTCTTTAACAAAAGAAATTAAACAACTTTACCAAAAATGCCAAGCTCCAAGGTCTTCACAATGATAAGTGTTTAATATCTATGTGGTAGTAATATAAAGTTGAAAAAAACATATAAATAATTCCATGTCATGTATAACCATTATGACACATGGTGAATACATAAATGTTTAATATATAATTTATAACAAAAAACAATACAAATTTTATTTTTTTTAACTGAAATGGATAATTGATATTAAAAAATAAAAAAATGGTTGAGCCGTGCTGAGGTCAAATTCGGCTAATTACAATGTTCAGAAAATTCAACAGCATTTTGCTATGAATTGAAATTCTTTCTTTATTTGAAATTGACTTCTATAATCCAAAATGTTGATCTTCCATCGAATTTGATGTCATAAGGATTCTGCGATTTGATCCATAACCAATGCATTCATTTGATTTTGGTTTATAACCATTGCAGTCAATTGATATTGTTCTATATCCATTGTGTTTTCTCTTTAACCATTTGCATTCATTTGGTAATTGCTTCATTTTCACGTTGCATAAAGCGACTGCATGCTAGCTCAGTGTCTCTCTGTGTGATGCCAAATGTTCTTGAGTCTACGTGATATCTCTTAGTGTAGTGCCAAATGTTCTTGAGTCTACGTGATATCTCTTAGTGTAGTGCCAAATGTTCTTGAGTCTACGTGATATCTCTTAGTGTAGTGCCAACTGTTCTATTCGCAATCCATGGAGCGGCTACATGATGGCTCAGTATCTTTCTATATGATGACAAGTGTTCTTGAGTCTGCGTGATAGCTTGATATCTCTCTATGTAATGCCGAACGTTCTAGAGTCCTTCGCTTCATGTCATGGAGAATTCAAATCCTTCAATCATTGTCTGCAAGTTTGAAATGATCAGGGGATATTATGATGGCTAGTTTCTTTATTGGACAATTCGATTTTCCCGGATTCAAGACTAGTTCCAGCTTTTGCTTCTGAATCTGCATCGTAATTTAGATTTCTCACGATATGGTAGGCTCTGAATTGGTTGAAAGAGTTTGCAATTTGCTGGATTCAATGGACAAACCGTTTTAGTGCCAAATTGTTGAAGTTTGTATTCGAATTGAGGGCTTTGATAATTACCATAGAATCTCCAAACACCTGTAACATATCAATTCTCTGTTCTTTGGCGACCTGGCAACCTTTTAGCAAAGCTAAGGCTTCTGTTAAGTTATTTGAACAAGTTCCCATTCCCCATCTATATCTTAATCTCAGCAAACCTCTAATAGACAACATAACCCCCCTACTCCTACCACTCTGAGTTTTCTTCTGAATGCACCATCAAAATGTAGATTGTCCATAGTTTGCTTATTCCTCCATTCTTGAAAATCCGAATTGGAAAGTCTGATTTGCGATGGCGGTGAGTATCGAGATTGAAGATTTTTTTTTTAAGGCTTGGGGAAATGGTTCCAATCCAATTCAATTCATTTGTGTTGAGATTTGTGTCCGTCCTGAGGTTGGAGGAATTCAGGCATTCTATAAGCAAGCCCTTGGCTTGTCTAGCGACTTGCAGGGGGGTGTAGCGGGTTTCATGAAAAATGGCTTTGTTCTTGGCAATCCAAATTTTCCAGCAGGTGAATTTGGGAAGGGTTATCCAGATTTGGGACCAAAGCTTTTTTTTTGGAAAGGGTAAGAGGATAAATGGATTTCCACTCCTTAATTAGGCATGTGGTGATGTTGGATGACGGCATGGTTATATCAAGTTCATGGAGCAAGTTCCAAACATTTTTTGAAAAATGGCAATCTAGGAATAAATGATCTAAATTTTTAGAATTCCTGCAGCATAGAGCGCACCAATGTGGCCCGATGATTCCTCTTTGATTAGGTTGTCTCCGGTAAGCAACTTCCAGTGAACAAGTGTCCAGATGAAGAAATTTATCTTGGGGAGTCCAAATGGATTCCGAACTAATTTCCATAAAAAATTTCTTGAATCTTCATGATTTTGGAGAGCGTTGAATCCTAGGACTGTAGTGTAATTTCCTCTTGGACCCCATCCACGTTCATCCTTATCCTGGAGATGAGCAGGAGCACAACCATTCAATTTTTCTATGAGGAGACATCTGGAAGATTCAAGATTGGCTGGAATTGATATGTTTTTCCAACTCTGCCATGTAACACCCCGTTTTGACATTACTACCTGAACTACTATTATATGTTGTATTTGTTTGATTGTGAGATCTCGTCGGTTTGACGACACTGTGGACATATGGTTCTATTATTTTGCCGAAATATATATGTGTGTGTGTGTGATGTTAGTATTATGATCGGTAATCATGTTTAGATATGTATAATGTGTTAATTATGTCTCATATATGGAAATTGCTGAATGATGGGTACGTGGATACCGTTACAGTTATATGTTGAAATAATGAATGTTATGTCAGGTGCATGGCGAATAAATGAGTTTATTGTTGTTATGTTATGATGAAATATATGTGTACATGTCGAGGATTTATGCACGATATACTATATTGTATGTCGAGGATTTATGCACGATATACTATATTGTATGTCGAGGACTGACTTACAGGTTGAAACATCTAAGTGATAGCTAGATCCTACGAGGTGGGAGGGCCTTGGGGACATGGACTTCGAAAGATAAAATGGTATGCAAGTGATTCATTATTTACTTTCGTGTGGTTATTATGCTGTTTATTATGATGTATATTATGACATGGGTGGGGTAGGGTTTCAGGAAACTCAACTGCCTAGATTGGTTATACGATGGCAAATCGAGTACAAGGGCAACGCTGTTGTTATGTCGGGCAGACATAGTCCCTTGTTCCATTAGGGGGGTGGAGGCTTTACCCACCATTTATCCCCGAAACCCAGAGTCATGGGAGGGCTGTGCTACAGTGCGCTCCCCAAGGTGTGTGATGATGACTGGTGGTTGCCTGCTGGGGAAGCTTGGTCGATGTAGTCGACACTTCCGCTTACGGGTTCTAGCTGGAACCGGTCATGACTTGACATTTCAGGGTAGTCCAGCAGAGGACAGGATAGGATGTGGAAGTTAGTGATGATGTAGGTAGATAGTTGTAGCTTGAAGTCGTGATAAAAACAAGATCTAACTATATGTGTGTAAGACCTTGATTGATTATGTGTTGTAACTCTGTAATGTATGAATTGTCGTAACTTAATAAAATGCAGTTAGGTAAAAGGAGACATCTTGCAAACTATGTTAAAACATGTGTCAGTAAATAGTAAGTTTAATGATTATGATTGACGTGTGTGAGTTATTACTGTAGTGTACTTACGTGAGGTATGTAAGCAGTAGCTACACTTACATAACTCACCTACATATTTATGATTGCGTGAAATACTACTGAATATATTGTTAATTATTGTCGATCAATAATTAATTATTGTTGATCAATGTTAATAATGTCAATTAAAGTTAGTAACGATGATTAGGGTTAATAATGTTGATTAATGGTTAATTATTGTCCATTAATAATTAATTATTGTTGATTAATAAACAAAGCTATGGTTAACCTAGGTAGTGACTAATGCAATTGATTAGAATGCTCGATTGATTGTTAACGAGTTTAATTAGCGAGAACTAAGGGTTGAAATGTTAAAATGTAATTGTAATGTTAAATAAGTTAATAGTAACTTGATCCCTTAAATTAATCATGTGTTAATGATGTTAATTAATTTTAATGAGACTATGCTTATATTTAGTAATGATTGTTAATTAGTTTAATTACAAACTAAGGTGTAATTAAAATGGAACCACGTAAATGAGTCGATTAAATCTTAGTTAATTTTATTTAATTAATATAATTACACATTCATAATGTTATGATTTCAATTGATAGGATTATTGTTCATAATTGATAAATTGAATTAGTTGAATTTATAATTAGAGGGAATTAACATATTATAAATATTAGAAACCATTAATTAAATGTATAGGTTAATAGTAATTAATCAATTGACAATTCTTGTTAATTAATTGAATTGGTGAAGCGTGTAAGTTTAAAACTCTTACGGTTGGTGTGTGAACCAACCCCAACCCCAAACTTTATTATAAAAATAATATAACATTTATTATTAATTAAAATTGTACTTTGAAAAAGAAACAAATGTTTAAAAATGATTGTTGTAAGTTGTGTCGGTAAACCTCATAAAGAGGGGTAAACATTAAAATGATGGATGATTAAATTAATAATATTTCCATGGATTGGTTCGAGGGAGCCTGAATGAGTCGGCATGAATGGGTTGGGACCCCATTAATGAAGGGATAGGGTTATTAATGAGGAGGATAGAGTCGGCAGGAACAATGGGATAAAGGGGAAGAAGAGTAGGAAAATGGGGATCTTCACCTGAGGAGAATTTGGAAAAAAATTTGAGAGCAGAGATAAAAATTATAGAGAAGAGGAGAAGGGGGTTCTTGTTGGAGATATTTTGAAGGGAGATAACAGGTTGGCTTGTACTCGGTTTGGGCTCGGGGGTCCAAAGGGGTACCTTTGGATCTGGGTGGTCGGCGAGACCTCGCCAGTTGGCAGGGTGGCAAAACTGTTTTGGGCTGGTTGAGTTTCAAAGCTTTGGGGGAAGGTTTTGGTTGCAGGGAACCGCAAAGGTAAACAGCAAGGCATTTAACAAAAGGGATCAACAAAGGGGACAACAACAAGAGTGGATCTACTAGCTATCTACAGATATTTCTCCTAAAGGTATACTAATCAATTTCTAACCTTGTAAATCATTTTATCAAGTTATTAATAAATGGTAATTTCACACATGTATTTGTTGTTCACCTGCACATGTTCACCTGCACAAACGTAAATGGTTAGAAGTAGGTAAAACAGTGATTATATTATTCAAAACTGTAAATGTAAATGCTATATTTTTATAGCTAGAATTTAGAAATGAAAACAGAAACAAATAGAAACGTGAAAACAGTGTTAAAACATGGTAAACATGGTTTTGTTATTAAAAACTTAGAAAAATTAGGACCAGGGTCCTACATGCCATGTGCCGAAGGTGTCATAGAAACTGAAGTCGTTCAAAGTTTTGATTCCTTGATGAGTGAGCCATTGAACTATATCATTGAGCTCTTGGATATCATGTAATGGTATGTTTCCCATTATTTTATCAGTGAAGATATTTGTTTTTCTTCCATCTCCAGGAACCCAATAGAGTTCTTGAGAGAAGAATTCCCATGCAACTTTGCATAAGGACCATATCAAGGATCCTTTAGAGGTGGGATTGCTATCTAGGCATCTCAAATTATTGCCAATAAGATATTTCTTTCTTAACATTTGACTAACACGATGTTGTCTGTTGTGCGGAATTTGCCAAAGCATTTTGCCTCCCAATGCCGAGTTTGCTTGGAGAGGATCACGAATTTGGAAGGCACCCGAGAGCTTTGGATGTTTTATAGTGCTCCAATTCACTAAATGAATTTTGTTCTCGTTGTTTTTGCCTCCCGTCCAGAGGAATTCTCTCAAGAGTTTACTGATTTGTTCGGATACTCCTTTAGGTGCCAACAGGATGGACGATTGGTCTATTGGTAGAGCTGATTAGAAAATTTTTACTAAAATCATCTTTGCAACTTTGTGGAGCCATTGTCCTCCCAATCTTCTTATTTTGGATTTAATTTTACTCATTGTTTCATCCCAAATTCCATAATTTGCGTGTCCCTATGTAATTGGGAGGTCCAAATATGTAAATTTGTCCCAATGCTTGTGAACTTTGATTCCAAGGATTTTGCCAATGTTGGCTGCAGAGACATTGTTCAAATTCCAACCGTAGATTGCGCTCTTATGAAGGTTTATTTTGCCTCCTAAGGCATTGCAGTACTAGGTCAAATTTTGTTTGAAATTTCGAGAAATAATGGAAGATCCTCCTCCCAATAAGAGAGAGTCATCGACAAAGAGTGTGTGATTGAGAGGCATGGAGTCAGAGGCTAGATTGAGACCTGGTAAGAAGCCTGTGTTTAGATCTGAATTCAGTTTTGGATTGAGAGACTCAGCCATAAGTATGTACATGAAAGAGGACAAGGAACATCCTTGTTGAATTCCGTGCGTGGCTTGGAAAATATTAGTGGGGCGACCATTTACTAAGGGGGGAATCCAAGGCCCTCTTATGCAGGCTGAGATCTAGGTTATGAAGGTTTCCCCAAATCCGAAGTTTTCCATGACTTTAAAAAGGAATGAATGCTTGACGCGATTAAATACATTAGCCATATCAAGTTTGATCAACATACCTTTTTCCTTGTGAATCTTGCTGGAATGAATAGCTTCCTATACTAGAATGATGTTGTCGAGGATTTGTCTCCCTTCCAAGAAGCCTCCTTGATTATTTCAGATGATTTTATTGAGTAAGGGATTCATTATGTTTTCTAACATCTTGGATATTATCTTGTATGATGAGTTACATAATGAGATTGGTCGAAATCTGCTAAAGGAGTTGGGGTTTGTCTCTTTTGGTATGAGAGCTAGGAATGTGGAATTGGTACATCCACCGATCTTTGCTTTTGAATGAAAGTTCCTGACCATTATCATATAATATTTTTTAATATACTACCAACATGCTTTGTAGAATTGTATTGAGTATCCATTTGGTCCTGGCGCTTTGTCAGGATCAAAAGCCCATATGGTATTGATGACTTCCTGCTCCGAGAATGGCTTGAGAAAAACATCACTGTCTTCAGGTGTAATGCTCTTTGGAATATGCCCTAGGAGGATTTTCCCAATAGGTTTTGTAGAAGTGTATTGAGTATCCATCTGGTCCTGGCACTTTGCCAGGATCAAAAGACCATATGGTATTGATGACTTCCTGCTCCGAGAATGGATTGAGAAGAACATCATTGTCTTCAGGCGTAATGCTCTTTGGAATATGCTCTAGGAGGATTTGCTATCTTTCTTATCCAATATTTTCATCCTCCGTGTAAATATTTGAGAAGTGGTTGTGTGCTGCGATTTTGATATTTTCTTGTCCTTTTTAATGTCCCCAATTTGGCCAATTTTCGAACCTTGGACTAGTGAAGCTCCAAGTTGTCCCAAATGATCCCAAATGGTTTAGAATTATATCCAGAGTGGATTAAGGTGTATTAGGACACCCTAATGTAGATATTATATGCTTGGACACCTTCGAAGTACTTCAACAACTTGCATTTACAATTAGAGAATGAAAGGCAAAATTACTAGGAAAATCAATGTTGAAACCCACAAGGGTAGATGGGTCGATGGCTCCAAAAGACTCCTAAGGATTTCGAATTGGGACTGAGAGTGTTTGAAGGGTATTAGGACATAAAAATGAACCTAATGGGTTCTGATACACTATCAAAAGACTTCTGCAACATTCATTTAAGTTCAGGAGAAAATAGAGAAATTTGCTAATGAATTCGAGGTTCAAATCCCCCAAGGGTAAAGGTCACTAATGGCTTCCCAAATGCAGTACGAACCTTCCAAATTTTAGAAAAGAGACATGGATTAGTTATATGACTTCAATGGGCACCCAAATGTATCATTAATCAGTTCCTAAAGGCTGTTTCAACTCCCATAAATCAAATATTGGTAAACATGTCTTAACATAAGGGGAAATGAGAGAAAAACGCTATAACTTGCTATGAAATTGTGATAAATGTTACAAGGACTTGCATAAGGTGTATGAAACTTCTTCAGTATATTAATGGATCTCCAAAGAACAATAAAACCACAGATATTTACTGATACAAGTCGATACCAAACAACTTCAAGCTCTCTCAACAAGATATATGGGAAAATGGCTCGAATCTCTTCCTTGAATGTAAATATCACTTGAAATACATAATGTTTCAAGTTGTGGCTCTCATGATGTGATTATTACAGATATATATAGCAGATAACATGTCCATGAAGTCTAAATATTAGTCCTTCATTAACTATGTGCAACAACAAGTGCGCTATGCAAAAGTTATGGGGGGAAATGGCACCATTCATACATAGTTTGGCATTTTTACATGGTTTTACTTGGGTATTCGACCTGAGGTTCATATGAGCATCAAATACAAAGTTCAGACATCATATTACAATTAAATTGGGCCCCTTGGACTTCTACAAAGAGACCAACATCTCACCATGTGCGCCCTTCCTCCAAGAGCAAGAATACAAAGAGAAAAGTGGGAGAGATGTGGGTACAAGTTGAAGGAGAAATGGTCACGAACAACCCTGTAGCTTCAAACTGCAACAAATGACTCCATTATAGCTCCAAATGAAAGTTCTGAATGGCCTCTCCAATTTCGAGTTAGGATGAAAATCTTTCACCCTCGAAATTGGTACTAAGGCAAGTAGAGTAAACACTCCACTGACATGGACAAGTTATGCTCTCCAATTTGCAAAATGAGAAATGATCAAAAGATGGTCTCCTTCCTTTTTCTTGTCCTTTATAAACCTCCAAAGGCCTCCTTAGCTCGAATTCCATCCAAGAGACTCATCCCAACTTGAGTTAGGGAGAGATTCCCATGAACGCCACTTGTCCCACAATTCTTAGTCTCCATCTTCCACCAATTCGAATGGGGAAGCTTCTTGGCTGCCATAACTCCCTTGTGCACCCTCTTGGAGGCTATTTTTAGCCTTGACATGTCATATTGGTCAGATTCCAGCAAACAGGTTTGATCCTTGTCATAAGTGTCATAGCATCGTCATCATTGTTGTCATGGAAGCTAGGGAATCTAGCCCAAGAGTCTCAATATCTCTAAGATGCATATTCCTCTTCCATGGAAGTTACTCCTCCACTCAAATTCGACCCTCATTGAGTCATGCCAAGTATAATGACCTTCCAACTCCCCCAAGAACATTAGACTCCACCTTGGATTCGAATGGGTGAGAATAGGATGCCATGTGGCATGAGGAATCTTGCTTTGTGTGGGTCCCACACCACCAATGTGCCTTCATGACCAAGTGCCACCTTATTTTCTTTTTATTATTATTTATTTGACCCTTTTAATGTGAATTTGTAAGTCTAAGGTCATTTTGGGTCTCTTATCTCCTTTACTCCAACTTTTAATGCTTCCACCCCCAACCTAGGGAACTAGTAATTTTAGTTCATTTGGATGGGTATATTACAAACTTTGAATTGGGAATTTCTCTTAATGTGACCCACCTTGTCCATTTGGAACTAATTTTACATTATTACTAACTTGGACATCATTCTTGGCAATTATTTAACCCTTAGCACCAATTTGACAAACTATCATGAGTATGGCCAAGTGGCTAAGGCCACTGTGACCCAATGCAAAATTTGAGGACATGACATCCTTTGGCAATCAATCCATTGTCAGTTTTAATTTATGAGATATAGTTAATTGGATGCTTGAGTTCGGTTTGCTTGTGGAAATAAGAGGTATTCATGTCATCGGCTTTGAGCCATGTGCTTCGAGATTTTAATCTCCAAAATTCCTCTTCTTTACGGAAGGCTTGGTAGGCCTTAATCTGATGCTTGACTTCTTCCTGGAGCGTGAAGTTATCGATTGGATGTTCATCTTGTAGGTTTTCGATGGATTCCAAGTCATCTACCACTTTCTTTTTGGGATTAGACGGTGGGGGGAAATTAGATTTGGCCCATTCCTTTAGAGCCTTTTTGGTTATAATGAGCTTCTGCTCCCAAACAAATCTAGGGGAACCTGAAATGGGTTTTCTCCAAGATTTGTCCAGTGTGTCCCAAAAACTTGTGTGATCTAGCCATTGGGGGCTAAATCTGAAGGGAATCGAGCCACGATCTTCATTGTCTTGAATTTGGAGACGGATCGGCTTGTGGTCTGAAGCCAAATTTACCATAACTTTTGAGATGATTATCTATCTATCGTTTAGAAGGATGCTTTAAACGAAAATCTGTCCAACCTTGCCATTATGTTTCCTTTGCCTAATCGCTTGTTGGACTAGCTACATTTTCCTCTCTTGGGTTTGATGTCAAGCAGGTCCCATTTCTGAATGAGGGCTTCTACTAGATCCGAGTATATGCTTTCCAATGAGACCTCCCTTTTTTTCAATTGTGGAGAGGGTAATGTTCATATTGCCAGCTAGAATAATATTTTGTGGAGTATATGCATCTAGGAAGTCTTCTAGGAGCTTCCAACAATCTTTTTTTCAGGGTATAGGTTAGGAACATACAGATTGAAGAGTGCAATTTGATTATTGCTTTGGGTATGAGTGAGCTCTGTGTAGATCCAGTGCTGAGTGGCGAAGGATCTATGCAATTGGAATTTGTCTCAAGACCATAGGGTTGCTAGGCCATTGGAGGCCCCTCTAGAGCTGACATCAATTCCTGTATTTTTCTTCCATTTTTCACTTCCAATGGCAAGGACAACCTTTTCATCGAGTTTGGTCTCTTAGAGCAAGAGGATGTTTGGCATGCCAATTTTTTGGAGATCTTTAACTGCTTCTAGTTTGCTGGGACTGCCCAGTCCTCTGCAGTTTCAAGAGACCAGATTCATTATCTACTATTGTGGGTAGAGGAGGGCCCTCCTCCTGCTAAGTCTCCCATTTTCTTCCCTGCTATTCTAGCACTGGTGTTCCTGCTGAAGGCCATGTCTATTGTTGCTTGAGATCCTTGGATTTTCTCGCGTTCTACTTCTTCTTCCCTTAGGTCTTTGCTTGTTTTTCGACCTAGCTTTTTGGATGATCTATTAGTGAGTTATTCCGAAGATGCAGGGGAGGCAATTGGTTTGGCTTTTGTAACTCCTGCATATGAAGGTGAGCCTTTATTCATTTTGGGGCTTGGGGTGTTCTGGGGCTGGAGGTCTTTCGGATCTTCTTGGATTTGGGGTGCTTCCTGAGATTCTTGTTGCTCAGGGATTTCTCCTTCTTCTGGGGCTTTGGGGATTTCCTGGATTTCTAGTATTTCAAGAGCTTTGAATCTATTCCCGTTGTTGTTAACCATAGGGTTTTGGTACTAGTGGTCTGCTTTCCTTGAGCTTTGACCTTTTGATGAGGTTTTTGGTCCTGATTTGGCATTTTTTTAATAACTGTCCATTGTTCTTTTTTCCCTCCTGCCTCCAGATCTGCGGGCTTCTTCTTGCATGATGGAGCGAAATGCCCATATTCTTGGCAATACTTGCATTTAAATGGAATTTGTTCGTAATCTAGTTCCTGGATTTGAGACCAGTATGCCACTTTGAGATTTATCGCTTCTGAGAGTCCATATTCCAGATCTACTTCAACGCAGATTCTTGCACATGGAAATTGGTCTTTTCGATCTGCTTTATCTATGTATTTTCCGAGGGTATTTCCGATGGCTTATAATGATTTCAAGTTCCAGCAATGGAGGGGTAGATGTGGAAGTCTCACCCAAACAGGGACTGCAGATGGGATATCTTGGGATGGATTAAAGTCTGGATTCCATTTGTTCATATAAATTTCTTGTGGCCCCATTAAGTATGGCCCATTCCTGAAGATTGACTTGCGATCTTGTTTTCTTTCGAATACGAATGCAAAGAAACCTTTTCCCAGAAAGTAAGATTTTACTTCTTCCAAGATTAGAGGTCTCTAGTTTTTCTGCGCCCATGTTTAAGTGGTTTACGGAGAAGGCCATAGACCTGTGAACTGGCCAATCAGTCCTCATTCCGACATATTAAGAGATGTCTTGCAAGTTTTCTCTACCGGCAACCCAACGATGGGTATCTCGTCGAGTTTTTTAACAAAATTCTATTGAGAAGCGGTGAGGGTCTTTTTCCCTTGAGCTGCGATGAGCTTCAAAAAGTCGAGCAGATCAGAAGGGAGGGGAGGGTCGTTTCCTCCCAAGGCCATTGAGTGGAGTTCGAAGGTTGAGCCCTAACCGTAGATGGGAGTTCATGGGCTGAGCCCTAGCCGCAGAGGGGAGCTCGTGGGATGAGCCCTAGCCGCAGAGGGTGCAACGGGTTCATGCAAAGCAGCAGGCTCGCGTAGTAACATTTGACTTCTTTTTTATTAAAACCATAGCCTATGCAATTGTTACTATGTTTCTTCTCGTGTAGTTTCTCAAAAAATAATAAAAACAATACAATTATAAATACATATTTATATAATTTTTGAAATTATTTTTATAACATAAATATATTATATAATTTTTGAAATTATTTTTACAACATAAATGTATTATATTAAAATATCTAAAATTATATTTAACCATTCATTATATAATAATAATAATAATAATAATAATAATTACGCCGTAGGCGTTTTCACCATGGAGAAGCATTACTTCCACATCAGCAAGATTCCTCGCTCATGGAGCGAATGAAATCTTGCCACGTGGACGGTTGTGGTTCTCTGCGAGCTGCCTCCCAGGTATGTTCACGAGCTGGTCGCTGGTCGTCGGGCTCTAGTTGCTGGTGTCTAAGCACAACCAACACAAACTCGCCAGAGTGCAGCGAACTCCCTCCTGCCGCTCCACTGGTCGCCGGTCGCTAGGATCTGGTTGCTGGTGGTTGAGCACAATCGGCACAAACTCGCCAGAGTGCAGTGAACTCCCTCCTGTCGCTTCGCTGGTCGTCGGTCGCTGGGATCTAGTCGCCGGTGGCTAAGCACAACCGGCACAAACTCGCCAGAGTGCAGCGAACTCCCTCCTGCCGCTTCGCTGGTCGTCGGTCACTGGGATTTGGTCGCTGGTGGCTGGCTGAGCACAACCGGCACAAACTCACAGAGTGCAGCGAACTCCTTCCTGCCGCTTTGGTGGTTGTCGGTCGCTAGTCGCCAGCTTTTTCTTGAGGATTGTAGCGAGGGCAGGGCGAAGGCGTGCTTTTTGTGGAAGCGGATGCCGACATTTGTATGGAAACAATGAAATCACGATAACAATTAAATCATCAATATTATTATATAGTCTTTGTTGTAATTGATCATTCATGTTGATTACCCAGGTTATCGCCAACAACAAATGTTTTGGAAGAAGCCCAGGTAGTGTAATCCACCCCGAGATTCCACTGACTGTTGTCTCCAAAATTATACGGAGAAACCATCATCATGATTATCGACAATGCCACTGCGATTCCAATACAGTATCTTGATTGCTCCATTTCTTCTGCCAAAATCACTGCATTAATTCGGCCATTAAACATAAAAACAGACAACACTATATCATTACAACTATAGACTTCTGAATTTACAAGCGAAGAAAACATGGCAATAACAGAATTTAAACAAGGAACAATGAATTAATATCACCTTTAGTTCTACAAGTAACAGCCTGTGCGATTCTCCAGAGACGAGACAAGTGGCGTAGATCAAAGACTCCTAAGAGTCTCTTTGATTGGATATAATTGAATGGGTTGGCACCGCGTGCAAAGGTTGGATATATAAGTTTCTCCAAACGAAACAGACAGTGCTTGGCCAATGCAGAGAGCTTTCATATGATTAAATATTTTGTATTTTTATAAAATTATGAAACATTTTTAATACAACCTGTTTGCTCTATGAAATGTGTTTCTCGCAGCCAGCCATGCCTAGAATTTCAAGTTCCTTACCAAAGAAATTTGATGACGTTTTAAGATTTTTGAATGTCGTTCGTTTTACGTTTTATTAGTATATAAAGGGTCATAATTCGTCGATTATAAAAAAAGAAATGAATGAGTATTAAATGGCGAAGAATCTTTTTCATGTATCACTCTGTTTAATATGATATATAAAGGATCATAGTTTATTGATTATAAAACAAGAGCCACGAGGTGGCAATGTCCTTGACATTGCCACTTGCTCTATTTATTTGAAGCTAGAAAGTTTGTATATGCTTTATTTGTTTGAAGATGGAAAGTTTGTATATGCATTTGCAAAGAGGCTAAGGACTATTTAAAAATAAAGTAAAAAATAAAAATTACTCCAAGTTTAACAATAGGATTCTTTAGTCTACATCAACACAAACAATTTGAGTAATGACATCTGTTCATAATATTGGCTTTAATTTAGTGAAGGCCAAGGTAACCATTTCTTTATATGATGAAGGTAGAATCACAAGGAATCCATTTCAAAGGGATGATAATTCTTAACTCATCTGTCTCTATCAATATATATACATGCAACGATTGTCCCCTTTATAAATTCCTAGCTTGGCATTCAAGGCAAGAAAATCTTAGGCAAAATTGTTTTAGAAATTTCATTTGACTCTATTGGTATATATAAGCACATGAATAATATATATATAGGCCACGATTGCCCCATTAATAAATTCCTAGATCGACATTCCATGTAAAAAAAACATGGGCAAATATGCTTTAGAAATTTGAAGAAGACAATTGATATAAATAAATTCAAAATAGCACTATCCATGCATCAACTACCAGTTATTATTCTTTTTTATTCTAAGATATACATACTTTAATGTAAAAATGATTGAGAAAATAGGGTAAAGTTCAAAATTTCTTGGGAATCTAAAAAAAAACTTGTTCAAGATTTTAAGGTTTTCCAAACAAAGATGAAGATTGATTCTCATGAAAGTGTCTCTTTACCAAATTAATGAAGGTAAAGTAATGAAATCAACTAGCATTTGTTGATAACAAGAAGTAATGTCTAACGGGTTTTGCCATAAAAAAAAACAAATTACCTTCTTAAGATGAAATAAGCAAGCAATTAAAAAAAAAGAATCACCACATTTTTTTCAGATTGAGCAATTAATTTCCAAAGATGAGTTGTTATCATTGAGAACGCTACCATTTATTGGTCTGAATGCATATCTAGGCAAGTTGCACAAATGGGTCAGCATAGACAACATGCCTTCAACCTCCTTCACATTGCGAGACAATGTTGTTAAAGAGTGTTTTCTTATGGTTAGCAGTAGATGTTATATATGTGAATGTTGACATATGAATAAAACGATAAACAAGATTTTTTTGTATTAATGATAAGATGAAAATGATTACAAGAAACCATTGCCATGAACAAATTCAGTTATGTATGCATCAACTACTAGTTATCTATGCATAACAACCAATTATTTTTTATATTCTTGTTTTTTCATAATTATTTATTTCTAATTTGAAACTACTTCCTACAAAGAAAAACATACTTTTATTACTCTACCCCAAATTCTAAAAGATAAACTTCTATAAATACAAATATTAATAAGATATACATATTTGATTTTATTAAATTTTATATTTTAATTTTAATATCATATTTAAAAAAAATTGATATATATCGCTGACATAAAAATTAACTCTCCTCCTCTATGTATATATTTTATAACCTTTGAGAGTATGATTTTTGCCTCCTTAAAGTAGCATATATATATATAAAAACTTTGAGAATATTATTTTTTACACATGTGATGTCTTTAATCTCTTTTGGTACATAGTTGAGATACATTATTTTGGAACCTCCCATCCAAAAGAGAATAAATAAGAAGCCACATTCAAAGGAAAGAGTCAAACTCGAAGAGTTTGACACCATTTCTTTGGAATTCTAATAGAAAAGTTTCGTAAACCAAAATAAAAGCAAAGAAGGCTAACTTTTGTTGGTATACACTGAACGGAAATAATTTTTACAAGAGACTAAGTCCAAGTCCATAAAACATATTTTCACCAAATGCTAAGTTCATAAAACATATTTTCACCAAAGGCTAAGTCCAAGTCCATAACACATATTAAAATGTCTACAAATCCACAACACAGTTCTATGAGTTAGTTTATTTTCATATCCATAACTACTTTAAAAAAGAGAAATTGGAAATTAGAACCAATCTTCTACTTGACTATTTATACATATTTAGTTTACTTTCAATTTCTTGCAAATCCACAACACATTTTGAACAAAGAGTCGTATTTTCATTTGACTGACAACAATCAATCAGACTTTTCTTAATTGATAATGACAATATCAAATTGAGTGTCTAGATTAAGTTATTCCCTAAAATCTTGAATCATTCATTCGCTAAAATGAAAAGTCGAGATTTCAAGTTTATCTATGTTGCCTTTTATTGATGTTTGGACATTGTTCTCAGAGTTCTCCATGGAAGAATCAACACTGTTTGATTAATTCTTATGTACAGTTAGAGGTTCCGAATTCTTGGTTGATAAATCGTTTGTAAAAAAACTTGAAAATCCGGGCTTCCTTAATTTTTTCAGTTACTACTTCTTCAGCTCTTAAAGAGATATTGGGTATTGCATAATTCTTCTCGCCGTGCTTGAAAATTGTCTGCATGTGCTTGGGATTTTTTGGAATAGAAACTCCCCTACTACATTCCCAGCATTTCATGAAACGCCAAAAAGAGTTCCCATCTACAATAACATGATGAAGAATGGTTCTCATACAAATTCTAGCTTGAAAAGTTATGACCTGCAATAGCCATTTCGCTTGAAACATACCATCTCTTTTCTAAATAATTGAGATCGGAGGCTCATTTGCATTGTACAGCCCTTCTAGAGGAACCCATGACCTTTTTGTGTGTGTAGAAAATGAAAAAGCTAATCTACCTAAATGCATGGTTGGATTCTTAATTCTCTTATTTTATTGGTTTGTACAAATTCCATGAACCCATCTATTCTCAATTTATATTTCATATATCCCAAAGCAGAGGATATATTTCATATATCCCAAAGCAGAGGATATATTTCATATATCCCAAAGCAGAGGATTTGTGCGAAATGATTTCAGAACCAAGAGATTTTTTTAGTAACTTTTCATGTCGCAAACTGTTGGTATGTGTGAAGAGTATTATTTTCATTTCGCCAATGACAATCAATCAGAATTATCAGAATTAATCAATTTCTTGCAAATGCACAACTTTTTATTAATAAAGAGTATTGTTTTCATTTGGCGGACGACAATCAATCAGACTTATCATATTTAATGGTAATCATCTCAAACTTAGTTTCTAGATTAAGTTATTTCCAATTTATTCCAAATTCACAATACATTTGTATTAAACAGCCTTATTTTCATTTGGCCAAAAATAATTAATCGGAATTATCATTGGATGTTGTCCACGCTGGAGAACATTAGACCTCTCAAACCTTATAATCTAATAATAGCAGAGAACAACACCTCGGTAATTAAACACCTACACATAGTCCATATTAGACTTTGGTAAATGCGCACATTTGAAGTTTCCAGGTCCTAACATGAGGCCCACATGTCTTTGCTCTCAATTCCTTGGCCTCATGCATGAGGTGCAACTGTCCTTACCTCCATTTGCATTCCATTATGATTTTAATAAATGAAAAAAACAACTTGGCTCCCTTCCCTTCTTTCCTGTTTTCCATTTTTGACTGAAATTTTCTCTGGCAAGTTATCAATTCTCTTAAGAGTCCACTTGAACTGGGATCCATTGCTTACAATTCATTTGAACTAGGATCCATTGCTTGCAATTCATTTGAATCAGAGGGTTCTAATTTTATTTTTCTTCTCTAAATCGTTACGGAAGCAACCAACTCTATTTACTGTGATTATGTTAAACATTTTTCTGTAGATATCGATGCTATTCGACCTCAATGCCTCAATTAAAAGCTTTAATCTTTAGCAGCTTGAAGCTTTAATTTATGTTCAGCAATGATTCCAAAATATGCTCAAACTAAATGAATAGAAGCACAAATGGGATGTTTCATTGGTTGGAGTTGTAAAATCATTTGGTGTACACTTGGCTCTTGATGAAGAATCTGTAGATATCGATGCTACTCCCCATAGCCAGTGAGTGGAAAGCCAACCCTATTTAAGATTTCTGCAACTTCAGGTAAGTCAGGTTTTCTCATATATGGTAGTTGAACAGAAAGAGAAAAATTGTATATATAGGATTTAATTGTTGTAATTTACTCAGTACTTACCTTACTTGAAAAAAACTATAATCTTATCCTATCTGATACCAGCTTCTATCTGAGAGCATAGTCTTTATAATAGCGATTAAACCAAAATATAGGGCTCTTCTCTTCTATCTAAGCAATGAAATAATAAATCCTATCTGCTGCTCTTCATGCAGCTATGTCTTATCTGCCTCTGCTCCTCCTGTTCATGCAACAATGTATTCTAATCAGCTTTTAGATGTTCCAAGTGAAAGGATGTTCCAAATGGTGAATCTCTTGCCTTGATGATGATTCTACAAGGAAAGGTCTGCAGAGATAAGTAGAAATTAAACTATTCATACTTTAACCTCACCTAACATAATTCTACTATATATTTCTTGTTTCTATTATACATACCAATACTAAGAAGACTCGAAAAAAACTATAATCTTATATGAAAGAAATTGAAAACGCATAGTTCAACATTTCTCAAATAACATATGCATTTAGAGATACTAACCACTTTTCATTCTTTGTGGCCAGCCGACTCCCCAGGACAGGATAAACCTAAGCAACTGAATGGGACTAGGGGCAGAATTTGGAAAGCAGAAGAAACAAGGGAGAACCAGAGAAACAATCCCGGAGTTGGTTTAGCAACAATAGGTAGAGGCTGCAGGTCCCAATAATTCTCCATAGAAGGATGATATACCTGACAATGCAGGTATGTTTCACACGTCGCAATCCCAATCAACCATAGACAACCAGTTCCTCCACATCAAGTTAATAATCGGCTGAATTTCATAACAACTTGTTGCATAGAAGATGAGACTAAAAACCCTATCAATGCTCCTCCTGCCTTGGGCTGCTCTACAAGCCACTTTAAATCACCCATGTTAAGAATTATACCCTTGTTCAAAACATCCTTCCACCATTTGTTCCAATTCCCTGAACTTCATAGCAATGTGGGCTCTTTATCTTTGTTTCCAGAACATAACAAAAAGTAGATATCTCTGTTATGATAAGAAGGATCTGAAGCTGCGTTGGGGTTTCACTTTTTCTAATATTGTCTGCACAAGTTTTTGTATTATAGCTTCGGCCTCTTTCTCCCCTATGATAATGAGTTCAAAATTATCATACTCCATTTGTAATTCAAAGACTGGAACAAGAGTCCCTTAAATCTTCCAGCCCACAACTTTTAAATTAAGAGACCAAAATACAGATGACCCAGAACTTAAGTACCCACAAAACTGAGACCTCACAACAGCTTAATGTGTCTTGACATATTCTTGAATAACATTCAAGCCCTCAGTTTCTTCGCTGTAGTCCTATTTATTTAATCATAAGACCCGGTAGGTTCCAAGAGCTAATCCCGGTGATCAATTAAGTGTCAAGAAGACCCGAGGGCCAAGTGTCCATAAAGAGTGTTTGAGGGACAAGTGTGAATTCTGATTGTTCTGGTTATGGATAGCCTACTACATCATTCAAGCAGATTTATATATGTTATATGATTTCTTTTCTTGATAAACTTCACCTGGAAAGTGGCAATAAAATTATAACACTTCTCTCAGCTTTTAATCATTTGATATCTCTACACATAGGTTATCCAATGCTTTTGAGCTCCATAATCTAGTAACGCAGCATCTGGCCATTGTTGTCTAGGGTTTTCCAGATATGGCTCTGTAACTATATTGTTGGATTAATTGTGTATTTGGTATCCGAAGGTCCTTCTGACATGGTTTTGGCGTGATTCAAATATATTGAGCCTCTATCATTTGTTGGATATTTATATTTTTCATGTACCAGATGGAATGGCATCCTATACTTAAAAGAAGAGCTGACAATTACAATTGTAATGCCTCAAGCTATATCCAGAAATTTCTGTCATATGTGACCTTACTCTTCATCGCAGCAATCTTGTTCATCATTTTCATGAGTAGTTTTTTACAACATAGTCTTGAGTATGTAGAACGTCTTACAGCTATGGTGGAAGATGAAAACATGCACAAAATCTAATTGTCCATGGAGACATCTTGATGAATGTAGATCTAAATAAGAGCAATTTGCACATTAGGTATGTGAGTAGTAGACAGAGATGTCTGCTTTCAAATTCTAACCATAGAAACCTTATGTTGGTGTGTAGTGTTGCTCAAATAGTGGTAAATTCAGCACGGTGCATACATGTGGTGAATTTTCATTATCGATACAGTGTTTTCTTTCATGGGATGTCTCTAAATATTGACGACTGTTAGAGATCAAAGAAAGAGAGTTTCGTAAATAAAGGATGGAAACAAGCACGGGCTCATATACAATCTGGAGAATCGTGAATAATTTGAAACGCTTCTTTAAAATAACACATTGAGAAATTTAATAAAAAAAGGGGTTGCAAAATCTCTCGAATTTCATTCCAATTACCAAAGGATTGGTTCTCTTGACATTCTCTGAGTCAGCCTATTCTATTAGTTTTGCGTAATCATGCTCAACTTCATCCACTTCTCCAAATATCATCCAAGAAAGAGGAGATTTGGTTTTAGGCGGTGAGAATATTTCTTTTTACCAAGTAGTAGAGTATCCAGAGGCAAAGGATTAGATCTACTTCTTCAGGAAGCTATGTAGCATTCAATTCCAGATTTCTGGGACAGTAGACCTGGTTTCATTGTTTAAAGGTTTAAAAAGGACTTTGAATTAGCTACTATGATTGAAAGATTGACAACCTACTACTATCACATAGACAAACGAACATAACAAACCATGTTTCTAATCTCACATGATCAAATGTTTCTTCTACCAATTTTCAAAACTCCAAAGGTATGGGCTCAAACTCTTAAAAATTATAATTCAAACTTTGGAAAACGTAAATTATAACCTTAGGATAATAGTGGGGTCACATCTGCAGATGGAGAGAATATGTATATATAGGTCAATATAGTCATTATTGCATACATGAATATATAATTTGGATATGTATATTGGTGTCATTGGAGGAGGAGCATACCATCCTTGGTTCGACTCTGTCAACACGTTTTGTTACCATTTTCATTTTCTATCAACACAAATTTCATAAACTAAACTTCGAGATATTTCTTCACTTAAAGAAGATTAAAATCTTGAGTACAACATCTAGAGAATGCAAGAAATCTATCAATCGGAGTTATTGTGCTTATAACTCTTCTACACATACATCTTCTACATCTAGTCAGTTCCTTGTCAGCCTCTCTTTCTGGTTTCCTTTGAATATGTCAATAGGTCAACGTATTCTTGCTGTATTTTGACCCTTATATTTTGAACCTTGGTTGGCACCTTCAATTTGACTCTGTCCTGTGTACTAAGAGATGGACCACTCTTCTCCCCAATTCAATTTCAATTCCCCACAATCCCCACAATGGGTCTGATAGTGCTCAAGTTATTCACAACATATCATGGACATGGTGGCTCCTCAAAACTTATTGATGAGATCCCTCAACATATTAGCAGCCATATTAACCGTAAAAATCAAAGTTAATAGTAATTTAGGATAGTAGTTCCAACAAATTCAAGCTTGAAGTTCCAATCTCCATTTACATTTTAAACTAATAGACACATGAATAACAAAAATAAATGAAAATAAATAAGGACAAACAATTAAGTAATGCAAGCATTATTAACAAAATATGGTTTCCAAGCACAAACTCAATAAGCCAATTTGCTTATGGAGTAAAATCGATGCAACTAGACTGTAAGGTAGAATTTCCAATGTCATTAGGATGTTCCAATTTTCCAAGTAAGTACATATTATACAGTGGATTAGACTTGTGAAATTACAACAGGTTTATGATGGCACACAAGTCACACTTTCTGTTGTAATGACAATTCATGAAACTTCAATTGGGCATTTTCTTTGGTTCTGTCTTTAAAGTGATTCATTGTTGCATCTTCCATCCTTCTGCTCTTCTTCTTCTTCTTCTTCATTTCATAGCTTGAGTCACTATCCTATGATCTAAAGTTTCTTGAAGTCAAATTTTATGCATGGTTCTATTGTGGATTAGATATCCACGATTTCTTCTCTTGAGTGCCCTTCTCCATTCGTAAACCATACTCTAAAAAAACTATAATCTTATCCTATCTGATACCAGCTTCTATCTGAGAGCATAGTCTTTATAATAGCGATTAAACCAAAATATAGGGCTCTTCTCTTCTAGCCAAGCAATGAAATAATAAATCCTATCTGCTGCTCTTCATGCAACTATGTCTTATCTGCCTCTGCTCCTCCTGTTCATGCAGCAATGTATTCTAATCAGCTTTTAGATGTTCCAAGTGAAAAGATGTTCCAAATGGTGAATCTCTTGCCTTGATGATGATTCTACAAGGAAAGGTCTGCAGAGATAAGTAGAAATTAAACTATTCATACTTTAACCTCACCTAACATAATTCTACTATATTTCCTGTTTCTATTATACATACCAATACTAAGAAGACTCGAAAAAAACTATAATCTTATCTGAAAGAAATTGAAAATGCATAGTCCAACATTTCTCAAATAACATATGCATTTAGAGATACTAACCACTTTTCATTCTTTGTGGCCAGCCGACTCCCCATGACAGGATAAACCTAAGGAACCGGATGGGACTAGGGGCAGAATTTGGAAAGCAGAAGAAACAAGGGAGAACCAAAGAAACAATCCTGGAGTTGGTTTAGCAACAATAGGTAGAGGCTGCAGGTCCCAATAATTCTCCATAGAAGGATGATATACCTGACAATGCAGGTATGTTTCACACGTCGCAATTCCAATCAGCCATAGACAACCAGTTCCTCCACATCGAGTTAATAATCGGCTGAATTTCATAACAACTTGTTGCATAGAAGATGAGACTAAAAACCCTATCAATGCTCCTCCTGCCTTGGGCTGCTCTACAAGCCACTTTAAATCACCCATGTTAAGAATTATACCCTTGTTCAAAACATCCTTCCACCATTTGTTCTAATTCCCTGAACTTCATAGCAATGTGGGCTCTTTATCTTTGTTTCCAAAACAGAACAAAAAGTAGATATCGCTGTTATGATAAGAAGGATCTGAAGCTACGTTAGGGTTTCACTTTTTCTAATATTGTCTGCACAAGTTTTTTTATTATAGCTTCGGCCTCTTTCTCCCCTGTGATAATGAGTTCAAAATTATCATACTCCATTTGTAATTCAAAGACTGGAACAAGAGTCCCTTAAATCTTCCAGCCCACAACTTTTAAATTAAGAGACCAAAATACAGATGACCCAGAACTTGAGTACCCACAAAACTGAGACCTCACAACAGCTTAATGTGTCTTTACATATTCTTGAATAACATTCAAGCCCTCAGTTTCTTCGCTGTAGTCCTATTTATTTAATCATAAGACAATAGAAGAGATCAAAAACAAATAAATACATGCCTTCTTTCAAATAGTGACTACATATTTAATCAAAACAACATTTTACCTTCACAACAACACAAGAGCACCCAACCACCTTCCGAGCTTTACCCTCTGAGTCAATCTTGCAAAGCTGCATAGAGCAATTGATAAGTTATACAACAATACCTGTCAGGCACACAGAAGTACAATATTGAAAAATACTTACTCCTGCCCATTCACCCAGCTTGTTTGCACTCGGAACAGAAATCAAGTTCACGTTGTGCTCATCACACAGAGCTTGGACTAATTTTGTGTAATTAGGTTGGTTGCAATCCTCTGCAATCACACACAACTGAGCTGCGTGTTTCTCAATGGATTTGGCACCTTCGTGAAGACCTCTAGCAAGACCATCATGGGCCAATGAATTCTTTAATACAAGCTGCAAAGCAGTCAACATGTCCATAGGTTCTCCCAATGCCGCAGCAGGTTTTTCTTCGATGACATCAACATCTTCCCTGTAAATACCAGATAAATATAATCACATATTGCAACTGACTTAACAATAAGACAAGAACTTTCTCCCCTACGAGAACCAACCCCTAAACTTTGAAGTCGCAACAAGCCTGGCACAGATGACTAGTAGAGGCTGCAAAAAACGTCGCACCGACATGTAGAGGAATCGTTTGGTCGTGCCAACGGCAAGAAGCTTTTGCTATGGCATGATTTAAGATGCTCGCCACCTCCGGGGTTAGCGTCTGTTGCACTGTGCTTAGCGTCTTCTTCCTCTTCAAGGTCGAGGCGGGGTTAGCGTGACAACGTCTGATGCCTGTCACGCCAAGGTCGAGGCGGGGTTAGCGTCTAATGCCTGTCACGCCAAGGTCGAGGCGACGTGCGCTGTACTCCATAATATACAGGTGGCCACCAACATTAAAACACTGCACAACCTGCAGAGTGCAGACTTATACGAATGTTATGGATTTCTCTTCAGAAACCGAGACACTAACTTATACACATCAACTACCGAGACACCATATAAATTAATATGTAGCAACTCTGACTGAATGCATTAAACCATCCATGACGTCAGCACGCCGCCGGGGCCTGGGGCACGGGAACCCAGGCCGACGTCATGTTGGATTGAGCCAATGAAAATAGAGATAAATCCCACTTAAAAAAACCATCAAAATAAAACAAATTGTTAAAAAATTGTTAAATTGTTACAGACTATGGCAAACCTTCATCACACACAAAAAATTGCAAACAACCCTCCCAATTAATATCCCTGACCGAAAAAATATATATCAAGGACATAATAAAATAATGACTATTAAATAGTTTGTGTAAGTATGCTAACTACAAAAACACTTATTTTGAACCTTGTGAGAAAAAATGGGTTCATAACGTTTAAGGGGATTTCAACTAAAAATTATTAGAAAACTTAAAATGTAGTTTATGATTTGTATAAAAAAGTTTCGTAGCTTGCTTTTTATTATTATTGTAATTTAAGCCAAGGCTTATGGACTATAGCACTTATAGTCTGATAAAGTTAATTTATGTAAGGCCCATATGATCTCTAAACCAGGTCGTTCATTTTTTATATAATGAATTGCAATTATTTGTTTAGTAGACAAAAAAATGTAGTGATGAGATCTTTGATTTTTTTATATGGAAGATATTTTAATTTCGTTATGTGATAAATATTATGATCAAATTTCTGGCCATTAAATATTTAATTTAGCTTTGTAGATAGATATTATGATCAAATTTTAGTAAAAAAAATATTTTGATTGGAATTTTGTTAAAATTTGAGGAAAGTTGGAAATTTGGTTAAGCAAAAAAATTGGCAATATAGTTTTACTTTAGATATTTGTTTTAAATAAATTTATAACCCTCACATCATTGAGATGGAGAAGAATTATATTTTTAGAATTTTGATTTATGAAATTATGTTTGATATTTAAATTTATGTTAAATTTTTTATTTACAATTTTATTAGAAAATAGTTAATTTAAAATAAATTTGGTAGTTTAGTGTTTTAAATTTTTGCTTAGTTTTTATGGGTTCAAATTTTTCAAGATGTAAACTTTTTTAGAATGAAAAAAATTGGAGAAAAGTTAATATCAAAGATTTAATCTTTTTTTAGCCATACAATTATACCTAATAAATCTAAAATTAAAATAAATCTACATCGATATCTTACGTTTTTCATACTTAAGATTGCTAAACCATATATATTTTCCATTACACATTATTTTGAAAAACTTGTATAATGACATAACTGGTTTGAAGAGCTTTTATCATTATAAAGATATAACATATTATATGTTTGTATAATCTTAAAATAAAAGTTTTTAAATTAAATTTCAATTGCAATTAGCATGCATATCAACATTTTAAAGATTTATATAAATTTTTAAAACTTTTTAAATTGTAATTAAATTGCATAATATTTTGATTATACGCTGTGGTTTTAATAGATAATACACATTTAGTTTGAGGAACCTCTATAATTTTGTATGTTATAAAATTATAAATTTTTTGCATTGATACATTAGATGTGTCGCAATATCAAACTAATTTACAAAAGATAAAATGATTGTTTAGATAAATACATTTAAGGAATCTTTTTTCGGTCATAATAAATGTTCAAACAATTAAATCCATGTAATCTATCTTTTTAGAAATATATTAATTGATATATTACATAAAACAAAAGTTAGAAGAAATGAATAACCATATTTTAAAAATAAAATGTTAATTTTATTAAAGAGTAATAATACAAATAATGATGATAAAGTTAAAATGGTTATAAATTGTTATAATGAAAACATGTAACACACAGTTAATAAAAAAAAATGAAAACATACAACGAAGTTAAGTATTTTATAATGTTTTTTAAATTTTTTGAGAAAATTGATAAACATTCCATTTTCCTTTTAATTTTACAGTTTAATGAATTTTTATTTTCTACTTTAAATAGTTAAATGCATATGAAGAAACTTAAGAATCAATTCTATTCAATAAGATAATTGGCCCCTTACGGATATGGCTGGCTTAGTGTATTGGCAAAGGAGATTTGTTTAACATTTATTTTAATTAATGAAAATAATTAAAAAAATTATTTTCATTTTTTTTAAAAGATGCTTAATAGTGGTGGTTTATAATATGGGAATTTTTTTTACAAGATTACAAGCATATGATTGAAATTTTAGTTGAACAATAGAGAATTTTGTAAATGTATTTAATAAAAATTACATAACTTAAAATAAAATGAAAATCAATTGTTTGAGTTCGAAAAAGGCAAGTGAACATAATATCTACTGTCTACATTTAACACATCTTGTTTAACTTCTAGCGATTGAGATAAAGTGTCTCTAGTGTTATAAATTGTTAGAGTGAGGTAATACACTATGAGAGGGGACATAATCTAAGAGTGAGCACTTGTGAAAGAAACATTCAAGCTTGAGTATTTGTAAAAGAAGTTGAGTTATTACTTATTTTTTATGAGAAATTAATAAAATAAAATGAGAAAAGAGGAAGGTACTAGGGATAATTAAGTTAGATTATTATGGCAGAAATTTATTAGGTTAATTTGGGAAAAATGAAATTTTCTATTGAATTTTATTTTAATCAAATGGCATTAACATTTTTTTAAAATAAATAGAAAATGGTCTATAACAAAATTTAACTCTTCAAATTTGTACACTTCAATTATATAACAAAATTTAACCTAAATATTTTTAAGTCACATTATTTGGTATTAATAATAAGTTATAATTATTATAAAAATATATATTTAAAATGTATTAATCTTAATATTTTTCTAAAAATATATTATTTAATTACATATTTTCTTCATAATAAATTATAAAAACTATACAATAAACAATCAAATTTATTTATTAAAATAAAACTAACTTACATGATAAATATTGAATTAAATTTTCATACAAATATAATATAACCAACTTGATTATAAGAAAGCTTACAAGTGTAGGGGAGGCAGGTGCGGGGGGATTATTTTTGATCCCGGAGGAAATAAAGTTGCTGACTTTTCCTGGGGATTAGGCTCAAGAACCAATAATGAATCATAATGGTTGGCGATGTATCATTCTCTTGAGATAGCTTCCACCTTAAACATGGAAAAGCTACAGGTCTTGGGAGACTCCAGGCATGTAATTCAAGCTATGAGGAATGGCTCTCTCATTAGAAGATCTAAGAGCCAAAGATTTCGAAAAAGAATCGAGCTCCTTCCTCTTCCTATTGACATTCTTTTTTTCCACGTCCTTAGAGATCTTAATTCCACAGCTGACAATTTAGCCAACATTGGAGCCACATTGGAAAAAGGACAAATATTGCACAATAAAGTCTTGGAGTATTGCTTCATTCCTTGAGGGGTTGTTGGATAACGAGAATAAAACCAAATCCTAAGTTTTTTTGGGGAAGATTTCCTCGTTGTGGGTACCTCGCTGTCCCTGCCCGCGTTCTCTCTTGGTTGACACGCCATCGCCCATGTGCCTCCACCATGGGCATTTATGCTCCCACGCATAAACATTTAATGCTCCTGGATTGTATTTGGGCTTTGTTTTGAAGCATGGAGCGCCCTAATTTCTTCACCCTCGACCCGGAGCTCAAGCAATTGAGCATCTCTGTCTCTGCTCTCGACCCTCTGCAGCTCCCTGAAGAAGAAGCCCCCTACAACAGCTCGTCCTTCAGCAACATGGATGGGGTTAGGTAGGCTATCGCCATGCTGAGCCGGCTAACCTCGGAGATTAAGGTCTATCTGTGCAGAACGCACTCGGCCGTTTGCTCCATTTTGGACCATAACAAAGAGCAGACCATGGAATTCAAGTATATTCACTCTCGTCTTTCTTGTGTAGAGTCTCGAATGGACGATATGGACAGAAACATCATTGAACTTCTGGGGAAGGTTGACAGCATCAAGGAAGACCTTTTTGTCTTCATTAGCAAAACCCAGTTCAGTCAAGTTCAGGAAGCGCCAACAGTCAATCAAGGAAGACCTTTTTGTCTTCATTAGCAAAACCCAGTTCAGTCAAGTTCAGGAAGCGCCAACAGTCAATCAAGGAATGATGGAGGCCGCCTCTTTCCAGCAGCAGAATTACAGTTAATTTCTCTTCTTATAAAATTTGGTGAATGTTTTCTCCACAGGTTCCCTTTGAACTCCACTATCTAAATGTTTTTTTGCCTCTTATTATGTAAACAATTTGTAAGGGTATATTCCAGTAGAATGAACATAATCTTCAGGAAGACAAGAAGTAAAGACTTCAAGGGCCAAAACTTTCTTAAATTCTGCATTTTCCCTCTTTTTGAAGCAGAATGTTGGCTCAATTTTTGTAATGAATGGTTGTGCACAGCCTTTTATATATATATATATATATGAATTCCTTTGTTTCTGTTAAAAAAAAAAAGAAAGCTCACAAGTGTGACATAACAAACTTAATTATAAAATATATTGAGAAATATCTATGAAACTTTGAGTAAAGTTATACATAATATTTTAAAATTAAAATGGGCCATAATATATTATAATTATTAAGTATTGAAAAAATTATTTTTTTTAAAAAATATTAAATTAAAAAAATAGTTCTAAATAAAATTATTAAAATAAGATTTCAATGCATTTAGATTTTGATATTCTCACTCTTCTATTATTACTTTTCACCTTGCCTAAATTAAATTATAAAAATAAAATAATAAATTTGAAAAGTTCAAATCTTTTTTCTTGCAAATTTCTTTTATAACGTAAAATTAAAAAAATATATTTTAAAGTAAAATATTAGAATATGATCTTAACGGATTTAAACTATGGTATTCTCAATTTTCTAATGTTACTTTTCACTTGTCCAATTTAAATTAATAATACTGGTAGAAAAAGAGAAAAGTTTGTAACAATCTCAGATTACAAAGACATAGGCAGTCAACCCACAACAAAAAAAGTTAAGTTCATTAGCACAGTGAGCCAACTACAATTGCTTATCTCACAATCTCTGTAGTAGTAATCTCAACGCTATAGATTACTACTATATCTCTAGAATATATAAACAATTTAAAAGAATAAGAAAGATTCTATAACTTTTATATATATATATATATATATATATATATATATACTAAGTATAATTGAAACTTCAAAGTATTGGACTAAGTGGTAATAATAATTATGATCTTTATCATGATCATATTTAAAATAGAGGACCTTGGCCTAGGAAAAGGTTATCAGGATCTACGAAACAAGTATATATATATATATCCTTTTTAGTTTGCATGTAACAAAGAAAGATGCCTTCCCACACATAACGAAACAAAATAGATCAAAACACATGCATACAGGTTTTATTATGGATGTAAAGTATAATATAGTACCTTATGGGAGCTGAACCATGCAAAGAGGTATTTATAATTGTTCTATAGTGGTAGAATATAGTAATTGTATATTACTTGAACCATCTACCTTATGGAAGGGTTGAACCGTTTTGGGCACAACCATGCAAGCTTCAAGAGCAAGTTTCAAACTGTCCAAAAACACTCTTTCAACAAATCTACAATATCAAACAATTCATGGCAAGGATGCAGAAAATTGCTACAAGCTCAATATCAATGCATCAACACTTGATTACTACTGACAACACGCTTAACAAACAATTAACTTGGAGAGAAAATAACCCACCATTTCCTCCTCACCTCCCTCAAAAAACACTAGCGACCCTGCAGCTGGATATTGCACTCCTTGAATTTTGCAAGAAAGCCACTAGTTGACTAAATGCCAAGATTGATAAAAACTCTTGAAAAGTGCACAAAGTTCTATGAGGAAATCCATCAGGTTCACTGTAACTCATGAAGACGTGTGAATTCTTGATGCAGTTATAGTCATTGATAACCAGTTACTTTCCTTTTTTATTAGTAACTTTCAAAAGATTAGCTCATGTAGTGACAGGTCTATTCGCCTTTACATGGTTGAGATTGATGAAACTTTTTTATTGTGGACTTGAAATCCTAAATGAGAAGAAATAAACATATTTTGGTTTCCCACTGTATCTTCCATTCTTGAAGCAAGCATAATGAAGATTATCTTACAACTTAGATTGTGCCACTATCAAAAGCTGGTCCATGAAAAATTTCTATACCTAGACTTGTATATGGAGATTCCTAAATTTATTGCTACAACACATGGCATGAAAGCAAATTTTTGTTCACAAGTAGTTTGTGCAGTTTATGAGCTATTATAATCATTGCTTTCATTGATATTTTTGCAGAATTATTGTTTTAAATTGCTTATATATTCTAGATATAGTAGTAATCTATAGTGTTGATATTACTACTACAGAGATTGTGAGAAAAGAAATTGTAGTTGGCTCACTGTGTTGACGAACTTAGCATTATTTTTTGTTGTGAGTTGAGTGCCTATGTCTTTGTAATCTGAAATTGTTACAAACTTTGATCTTTTCCTACCAGTATCCTTCACTTCAGTGCATAAGCCTATTTTTTTGTTCCTTCCAACTTTCCTTTTTCCTACCGGCGTTCATTTTTGCCATCAAGGGGCAAATGTTAGTAATAATAATGATCGAAATTGTTTCTATAAAACATATTTACAATTATATTTAACACACAACTATGGCCAACTATGCCGCGTGGCCACACTAAACATATCCTACCCCGTCACCGTTGGTGTAATGCTAAAAACTCTCCTCTTTATCATATTTTATTTTGACACAAAACAGTGTTTAAAGTTTACTTTTAATTCAATAACTACCTCCAAATCCTATTCTTTTATACCACCACACATCAGAGACTTTTTTCTTTCATCCCAAGTTGCAGCTATACTTTATACCAGTGCGCGCGCTCGACTCAGTGCTGCTACCACGCTCTGCCTCTCATTGGGCGGTCTGCGAAGATCTTTTCCTGCTAGTCCTCTTTAAATAGAGGTGTTTCAATCGGTTTCCACAACTTTCTATCACTCGATCGGCGCCTGGATCTGCTCACGCTGCGCTATACGGTTTTCTCTGGTGTTTTTCTGCTGTCTGGGACTCCAGGTTTGGGCAAATCCCCTATATGCCTCTTATATCCCTGCGGTTATCAGTAAGTCGGTGGGTTTTAGGTTTTCCGAGTTCTACAGGGGTTTATCGTCATGGCGACTTTTGCCAAGCCAGAAAACGCTCTCAAGAGGGCCGAAGGTAAGCGTTATTTATATATATTTAGTTTTACATTGACGTTTATTGAATTTTAATCTGATTTGGGATCAGCCGCCGCTTTTGCTTGGTTTGATAAAATCTTGTGAAGGGCAATTTTTGTAGAGTTGAAATTTGAAGAACTTTGTGTCTGGATGGGGTTCCTGAGATTCAGAAATATTTATGTTGTTTTTTTACTAGCTAGGTTCATGTTCTAAGGTTAGGTTTTGAGATTGCCTACAGATATTTCCTTTGGTTTTATTGAATATGATTTGTTGTCCAAAAACTGCACATTTAAGCTCTTGTTGTAAGAGCAAGTGCAATAGATGTGCTGATGGACACTGAAGATCCACATAATCTTTTGAAAAAGGTTTCACCGTTGCATCGCTTTAATTATTTCACTAGGCATGATCTTGCCCTTTTAGTATTTTAAGTTATGTTGTAAAGCCCTCGACGTTTATAGTAGGGCCTTGTTACAACAGTGTTTTGAGCCTGAAGTATTATAAGGACTGAATTACTACAGAGGAATGTATATAGGTACGCTTTGAAACATTGTTTTCTGTAGCCATTTCTATATTTTTCCGGTCACATATTTTTGTTCCTCCCATTTTGGCAGACTGTACATCCTGGCTATCAGATGATTTGCAGTCTGGAGCATCTCCTGATAATCTTCCCTCCGTATATGGAGATGCTCCACTCTGTTGAAAAATGTGATCTCAGGACATTGTTTTCTGTAGCCATTTCTATATTTTTCCGGTCAGATATTTTTGTTCCTCCCATTTTGGCAGACTGTAAATCCTGTCTATCAGATGATTTACAGTCTGAAGCATCTCCTGATAATATTCCCTCCGCATATGGAGATGCTCCACTCTGTTGAAAAATGCGATCTCAGGTTTATGCTTCAAAAAATTGATTATCTTGAAAATCACCGTCCGTGCTGTATTTCTAGTGGAAATTTTCTTCTTAGTTCTGCACTACAACCCCAAAACTTTTGTAACCCTTGGTAGCCAAAGATAATTGATCATTTGTACATTCAAAATTTAACCTTTCATGTTTCCCTACTGTAGAAGTTCGCTTTAGGCCAATAATTTGTCCTTCGCAAGCCTAGATTCTTGAAATTTAACACTAAAATTGAAGATAAGTTGGATTAACAAACACTTTCAGAATATTGCTACTTTAAAGGAACTCCCATTGTAATCTGTGACTTTGCTGGATATTTTATATTAAAATTATAAGATGAGCAGAACATTCCCTTTTAATTTTGTTTTACCTACTTTAAAAGTGAATTTTTGATTCCAATTTGGTACAATTGGCATAAAAGTGATTGTTTGACTTGTTTCTACGGAGAATGTGTGTGTGCTAAATTGTATGTTCCCATTGTTTGAAATCTCTTCCTCTATTTATGCTGGACCGAGGAAAAGTTGTTTTTAGTTTGTGCTGTTTAGTGGTTGGTTCATCGTGTTAAAGTTAATGCAGCTGCAAGAGACATTCTCTGGGAGGATGGCACCCCAGTCAGTTAACTAGGGTTCTTGGTCAGTTAACCAGGCAGTGTGAGTTCCTAGCAGGTATCTAGGGCCCCCAACAGTCTACTGGGGTTCTTGGTCTCGAACCAAGTAGGTTGGAGCCATGGCAAAGTTCTTAGCATGTGGCTAGGGCCCCTATCTGTCTCTAGGGCATTCTAGTCAGGGACCAGACAGTTTCTTGGTCATGAGGACCAAGTAGATCCTGCAGGCTAAGACAGAGACATTTTGGTCTCTGTCTTAGTGAGTGTTAAAGTTGAAAAAGATGAAAATTATATCAAAATTTTAACACTTATGCATTCTTTACTTGGTTGTTCACCAAGTTTTCAAAATTTAACATGGTATCAGAGCTTAGGGTTTGTAGCTAACTCTGTTTTGCAGCCTAATCGAGTCTACATAGATCCTAAGGTAAGGGTTTGAGCATTGACCAACTTGATTGTAGGGGTTCTTTGGCAAATCTCATCAAGTTGGCAATGAGGGCTTGAAGATGGTTTCTTCTTCAGTCAAGTCAGAACATAGGCTTGAAGGAGCCTCAAACTTCAATGCATGGAAGGCTAGGGTTTTGAATATCCTAGAGGAGAGTGACTTGTATGATTTTGTTACTAGGGTTGTGGAAGAGCCCACAACAAGTCAAGGAAAAGCATTATTTAAGAAGAAGCAAGCCAAGGCAAAGATAGTCATCTTTGACTCGGTTAAAGACAATTTGATGCTTGTAATAGCTCCTCTAAGGACAACTAATGAATGTTTTGATGCCCTAGCAACAAATCTCTATGAGAAGAAGGCTCCTACTTAGAAGAGTGTTTTGAAAAAGCAACTTCGTTCATTGAAAATGGAGAAGGAGTCGGTTGCCTCTTTCTTCTCAAAAGATCTCTCAGATAAGAGATCAACTCATGGCCATTGGAATTGAAGTAGATGACGATGACCTTGTGCAGACAGCAGTAGATGGTCTTCTTGCATCTTGGGAGACATTTTTGGCAGCAATAAATGGAAGAGAGATTCCGCCAAGTTTTGATAGGTTGTGGCATGATTGTTTAGAAGAGAAGGTAGGATCCATAGCAGATTTGGGCCTCCCACTAAAAAGGATCATGCCCTTGTTGCCAAGACAAGGAAGGGAAGAAGATTCCCTCAGCACAAGGACAAGGGCAAGGAACCTCAAGGTAAGCATTTTAATAAATCAAAGGTAGGGTGTTATAACTGCATCTAGTTTGGTCATTATGCAAAAGTCTGTAAGAAACCTCTTAACAAGAAATGGCATAGAGGAAAGTATCATGCTTCAGCTGCTACAAAAGAGGAAGAGCCACAACAAAAGAAAACTAGGGCTGAAACCAAAGAACAAGATCAAAGAGAATGCTACTTGGTTTCAACACTATGAGGTCCCTTCTCCAACTCAGCAGATTCCTAGTGGATAGATAGTGGAGCCTCCAAGCATATGACTAGATTCAAGAAGGCTCTTGCAGATTACAAGGCCAAGAAGTTCAATGTGAAAGTGGAACTCGGAGATGGTAGTACCTATGCCATATAAAGAGTTGGTTTAACCTTCTTTTAGCTTGATTCAGGTATGCTTATTCATATTGAGGAAATTTTACATGTTCTTGGATTAAAGAAGAATATTCTTTAGGTGGCAGTTTTAGAAGAAAAGGGGTTCTCTATAGCCTTCTCAGAAGGAAAGGCTCTGATGTGGCCTAAGGATGGAAACATGAGCTCAGCTATTATGATTGGGGTTCGTGAAGGTAAACCTTTATAAGGTTTCAGGGCATGCTGTTCAAGATCTAGTTCATGAATCAATCAAACCTTGTGAACTTTGGCACAAGAGGATGGTCACAGATAATGAAGGAGAGGTTGACTCTCATAAGGTTGATAACCCGTGTCAGGATTCATAGATCAAGAGGGAGGGAACCATGCTCTTCAATCCCCAACAAGGTTGATAACCCGTGTCAGGATTCATAGATCAAGAGGGAGGGAACCATGCTCTTCAATCCCCAACAAAATGCGATTGCAGAAAAGAGAAGTAAAGATGTGATCTTCCATGAGAAAGTTGTTTCTCGTTACTTCAAAGAGCCTCCCAGTGATATAGACATGGAAGTGTCAAGATGAACAGAGGGAGGAGGTCAGGGAGCTTTCAGATGATCCCATTAAGAAGCCTATTGAGAGGCTTCAAGGATGCGCTCTGGTTTGATATCTCAGATGAGCCATGTCATTGATTCAGAATCCTCCACTTATGAGGAGGAAGCCAAACGTAAGGTTTGGAAAGGAGCTATGATAGAAGTTCTCCAGTTTATGATGGAAGATGACGTGTGGAAAGTGGTTCTCAGACATCAAGGGAAGTTCGTAGTAACTTCCAAGTGGATCTATAAGATGGAGCTTCTTGTCGACATCCAAAGTTGTTTGAAGCTCTCAAAAATCCCTTTATTCTATGACAAGTCGAAACATATCGAGAGGAATTAGCACTATGTCACGGACATGGTGTAGAGACTTCAGTCAGATAAATAGATTATCAATGTGTTGACTAAGCCTTTGTCCACGACGAAGTTTGGGTACTTCCGAGACAAGCTTAGTGTTGTTGAGAATGCCTCTCTTGCTGAGAGGGAGTGTTAAAGTTAATGTAGCCGCGAGAGCCATTCTCTGGGAGGATGGCACCCTAGTCAGTTAACTAGGGTTCGTGGTCAATTAACCAGGCAATGTAAGTCCCTAGTGGTATCTTGGGCCCCCAGTAGTCTACTAGGGTTCTTGGTCTGGGACCAAGCAAGTTGGAGTCATGGCAAGGCCCCTAGCATATGGTTAGGGCCCCTATTTGTCTCTAGGGCATTCTAGTCAGGGACCAGACAGTTTCTTGATCATGAGGACCAAGCATATCTTGCAGGGTGAGACAGAGACATCTTGTTCAGGCAGATTCTTGGTCTGGGGCCAAGCAAGTCCTGCAGGTGTATACCTGGTCCATTAACCAGGTGGATCTTGGTCAGTTAATCAAGATGATGATGTGTGATGCCCTCCTCTCCTAGGTCTTCGAGATGGTTGAACTAGGTTGTCTCCTCAAGTGATTGGCCACCCCTTGCTGGAGTCACTGGCATTTGACCTTAGGAGCAGTCAGGAAGACTAGGGGATCACATCATCTAGTTTGGACCTTCCTTATATGGTGATGATAGAACTTCCAGTAATTGTATGGAACGCTTGTACATTTGAGAGAGAGATAAAAGGGTTGTCTTCCCACCTTGTTGTTGCACCTTTGGTCTTGTGGGTAAAAGGGTTGTCTTCCCACCTTGTTGTTACACCTTTGGTCTTGTGGTTAGAAGGGTTGTTTACCCCTCCTTGATTTATGGATTGCCTTGTGTTGACCCCTCCCTTGGTGGTTCTATGTGCTAGCGCCCCCCTTGTATGTTGTCCTACCCGTTGTTATGTCTTTGTTACCCTCTCCTAAGGCGTCCTAACATTAAGCTATTTTTATTTACGTTAACCTTCCTTAATTATAGGACGACTTGACTTTGTTAAGAGTAACCCTAAGTGAATAAAGGTTTAGAAGGAAAATCCTTCTAGAAGTCATTAAAAGGTTATAAATACAAGTCTAATACTTCAGTGTGAGATCATCTTGAAGACATAACTTAGCTCTGATTTTTTATGTGATTGTCTAGGGTTTTCACAGCCTTGTGTGGGTGACGTTTAGGGTTTCTATCCTCTCTATGCTTGGGTGCTCTCTTGTTTTCTGCTCTGCTACTCATGGTTGTCTCGCTTGAAGGTTGATCTCTCCTCTCCCTCACACGTTCTAGCCATGGACTGTTTTTGGACTATGAAAGAAGGCCGCTGCCTGTTATCTGTTGTGTAGACTGTCTTAGGGCTTCCCGTTGCCTGTGTGGAATTTTTTGAGGGTTTCATTTGCCATCTTGTCGTTGCCTATGTTGACTGTCTTGAGGGGGCCGAGGCCTGCGTGGAGGTTGCTGTTCACTTTTGACTGATTTTCAAGGGCCCGAGGTCTGTTCTGAGACTTCTGATGCTTGTTGTGAGTAGGCCATTGCCTTGTATAGGGTATTGTTGCCTATTAAGAGGGTGTCCAGGGCTGTTAGGGCTCTTTTGGAGGAGGCCGCTGCCTGTTTGCTGCCTGTTAGGGTTGCTGTTCCTCCTCTTGAGGCTGCCGTTGCCTATTTACTGCTTGTTAGGGCTGCTATCCCCGTTGTTGAGGTTGCCGCTACTTGAATACGGTTTGTTTGACGCTGTTGTGAGGTTTTGTGAGGGTTTAAAGGTTGCTGTTGCTACTGAGGCTTGCTGTGAGGTGTCCAATCCTTTGTTGTAAGGGTTTTGTGACTATTGGGTACCTGTTGACTGTCTTGGTTAAAGTCTTCGGTCTGATCTTGGATTTCCTATACTCTCAGTGAGCTTCTACTGCAATTGTCTTAACCCTATCCTACAACACTTTATCTTTCTCTCTCTCTCTCAGGTATGTGCATACCCTCATGTAAGGGTTAGTTTTTGTTCCATTTGTTGACTTGCCTTTGAGAGGCAAAGTTTGGTCTGAAAGTTAATTTCTAAGTATAAGGAATGTCCAACTCATCAAGTAAGTTATCAAACCTATTGTTAGTTAGATCTCTTACAGCTGCTATCTTTAAGTCTAATTTTAATTTGTGTTAATTAGCTTACTTTATTATTGCTGCTGCCCTACTGGTTGTGATTTTGTTATGTATATCTGCAGTTGTTAAATTTTATGTTTTAAACCCTAACTTTAACACAGTGATCCTTAGTGAGTGTTAAAGTTGAAAGAGTTGAAAATTATATCAAAATTTTAACACTTACGTCATTCTTTACTTGGCTGTTCACCAAGTTTTCAAAATTCAACACATGGTACTTCTGATTACAGAAACAAAATAGGGATATGCCATGTTTTATTTAATTATTTGCTCAACTATAAGTTGGATTGCTGTGTTGGGGTTGTTGAGTCAAACTAGGGTTTACTGGGCTCGACAAGGGTGTTATTGAGGTTAGTCATACGGAGGTGCATGAGATGGGTGAAAGTTGACATAGTCATGTTTCTGGGCATAATTACTCCTAATTGCTTAGGTGAGTCAAATTTGGCTTATAACAAATGCCCCTGATGTGTGAGGGGAGGATTAATACGTATACCCGAAATACATCACTTTTTATTTTATAACTTATCTGGAATGGATGTATAAGGATCTTCAATACACTTATTCCTCTAGGCAGTCTACATGTCAATAAGGCCAAATGAGGCCTAGTTATGTAGGAAAAACATTTTAGCGGTAGGCCAGGTTCTAAGAATCAAAGTTACCATCTGCACAGGCCAGGTTCTAAGAGTCAAATTTACCATCTAGGTAAGGTCAGGAAGATAAAAAGGGACGAAGATCTAAATAGCCCTATAAAGCCAACCCCATAAAGACTTTAACTGGTAAATTTAAAAGTGAATAAGGTGGCCTAGACAAGATAGAAAGTAGATAAGAGTGCTTTTTAGCTCCTCAGAGAGTGCCCACTCCTTGTCGATATTTGGCCATAGAGTGCTATAAAATGGCCCTTGAATCAATTTATCTCTAACTTGCCTAAGTTTATCCCTCTATGCTCTCTTTTGGTTATTCCCTCAATATATCCATCACTAAATAAATAAATTGCTCAATGGCTCAATCATGTCTTAATCATATGGCTGGGAGAAAGTTCCATCTGGCTGTGTATTTTTCTAGAGAAGCCGGCTTCAAATCTTCTATCCAATAATATAAGAAGCCCTGTTGCTTACAACATTACAGTTCTGATTCTACGATGCCTCAAAAATTGGTATGCTTTGTAAGGCACTTGAGTCTTACTTCCTTGGCCGTTAGGCTTTACGTCAAACTAGTACCCAACGCCTTTGAGTAAATAAATACAGGGATGCTAGGGTCTAGGAAAGTATTTAAGTAGGCTCTAGTTCTACGAAGGATTTTTCAGGCAGGCACTTTATTCTGATTTCCTTGGCCGTGAGCGTGTCTAAATAATTTCGGTCTCTAGAGAGATAATAAGTTCCATATAAGGCTCTCTCACTACAGAACCCTAAAAGTATTTTTAAATAGTCTCTGTAGCACACGATGAGTAGCGGGAATGAATGATAGTACCTTTACCATAGGCTATATCCATACTCAAAAGTGAGTCGATCAATTTATCTTACTTATTTATTTCATAGTTATTTCATAGTTGTTGTCGACTTATGATTGGGATCGTGGTTATTGTTTTGCTTCTTCATATGCTTCCAATTTTTTTTGAAATTTAACCTTTTATTATTCCTTGTATGGATTTCCCAAGTAGGTTTGCTGACCCCTCTCCCTGAATTGAGGTACCACTAGCTTCCCTATCAAGTCAATTTGTCAATGCATCTGACATCCTCTGGAAGGATTGCATCATAGTCCTTACTTCATTAGCTGGTAAACTGCCTTGCTCCCTTCTAAAATAGGAGAAGGCTGAGGTGTTGGTTGGGGTCGTGCACTAAAACCTCTTGTTTTGTTGCCCTACGTATACCCTTTCCTCCTCTTCGGTCCATCACTATCCTAGCGTGCATGGACATAAGATATTTGGTTTTAATTTAGTTAATAATATAAGATAAGTATTATAAAATATTGTGCAATCTACTGCTTTCCTTCTTCTATCTATTGCTCGGCTAACTCTCTCTATGACTTTACTTACTATTTGGCTGACTCTCTCTATTGCTTGGCTGACAATGGAGACTCCCTTAAGTGAGTATCTTATTTATCTTTGAACACTGGTCACTTTTGATAGAATATCCATCAAGTCAATTGGCTCAACAACCAATGATAATACAGAAGGTGGGTCTATATGCCTATATAATTAAACATCATGGGAGGATTAATCTTTGAGCTTTGGGTCTTCACGCTAATTGTGATAACATACAATTCCAGTAACCACTTATCATAGGAGATGTTGCCGTAATTTTATAATCCCTACTACATGGTACTGCAAATCCCATGGAATGTTTACTAAATATGTCCCTCGGAATCCAAGGTTTGGGGCCTCCAAGATTCTTGTTAAATATCCATTACCCTTTCGCATATGCTTTAACCTGTTTAACGTAAGACTATGAGATTTATTTATAGATGTGGAGGTTCACCCTCAAGGTAGAGGTACACCCCGTAATAGCTACTTTCCTTGGATTAGCAAATCCATTCAGTTGCTTCAAATCTTTATATTTTATGCCTTAGATCAATGGGATTACCTTCCTCGCCACTAGCAGTTGGGGTTGACCCATCTATTTTCCATCTTTTGGGTTAGTTGGGTTACTGTCATCCATCAATTTCAGGTTGAAGACTTGCCTTCTTACTTGCCTTATTGGCCATTTTTTGCTGGATTAGTTGCTCATTCCCTGGTCCAAAGCTTTTATACTTCTGCTCTTTGTGTCTTCCTCTTTTGAATATACAGAAATATTTATAAGGGCAATTATCGGGCTAAAGAAGGCCGGGGCTAAAGGAAGAGTTAATGGCCCTATCTGTCTCCCTTAAAGTAATGGCAAATAACTACACCAATCTGTACCAATCTGTATCCATATTTTTTATCCTTTAATGTGCAGTGGTATACCTATTTTTATAGGGTCGTGCGTAGTTGTGCGTCAAAGGGTCGTCTGTAGGTGTTCTCCTCGATAAGGAAAGGTAATAGATTTATTGGGATAAGGTCGGGGCTACTTGTCTCTTTCTTCTTTGTTTTGTTGGGGAAGTTACTGGCATTATTTTTTTGGGTCGTGCATCGTCGTGCGTCTAGGCATTGATTCTGGTTAGTACTCACTTGATCGAAGGGCCATATAAGCTATACTCTTATCTTACTCTCGTTTCCACTTTAAATAGGTTCGGAAGAAAGAATACGACTAAAAATAAAACTTTGAGAAGTAAGATCGGTCTAGTCCTTGGATTGTTCCCCTCCTAAAGTGTATTGGAAGAAAGAAGCATAATTTGTGAAGATCTTGGTTAGTGAAGGAAAGTACATAATATATGCTCCTCCTCTTTAAGTTCACTGTTTGGGTGGGGAAAGAGTTGTTCCCAATGATCGATAGCATGCAAGTACCGTGAGGGAAGGAAGAAAAGAGATCATTATGCGGTAATCAATCATGCATGGATGGTAGGTATATTATATAATGGAGTGGTGAATCAAGAGTCGAGGGGAGGAAGCATGAGCCATAACACAATCTGGGCAAACGTAAGTATTTTGAGATGATACAAGAAAGGGAAGAAAGGAAGATTGCTTTTGTTTGTATAAAGGGGAAGGTTAAGAATCATATACTTGGGACCTTCACCCGTCTATTACTCACTACTTCTCTCCATTAGAAGTAACATGTATCACCTTGAATTATGGTGCAGGATTCATTGATGGTGTGAGGCGGGAAGACTCATAAAGTTCCTTCCTCCTAATATCTCATTGCCCTTTTCACTACTGCCTGAAGTTACCACAACTGCTATCTTATCTACTGCGGTTCTCGAATAACCCAGTTACTAATTCAACTTTGGTATAATCGGTTAAAGACTCTACACTCGCTAACTTGGAAAAAGAGATAGGTCTTGCCTTTTTTCATACCCTTTCCTTTAATAGGCGACCTTTTATTCTTTAATTGCATTGAGAGGCGCTCTACAGCCCAGTATGAGGGAGATCTTGTTAGTCGAGTGTTTGTCGAGTTTGTTGAGTAACAAAATAATACAAAGTAAACAAAAAAGAATAATACAAAGTAAAAAGTAATAAATATTATGTTGGCGATAAACAAAAAAGAATAATACAAAGTAAAAAGTAAATATGAGGGAGATCTTGTAACGTTTGTCGAGTGTTTGTCAAGTAACAAAATAATACAAAGTAAACAAAAAAGAATAATACAAAGTAAAAAGTAATAAATATTATGTCGGCCATAAACAAAAAAGAATAATACAAAGTAAAAAGTAAATATGAGAGAGATTGTGTAATTTCTAATTCTTATGTCGGCTATAGTAATTTCTTTTTACTAGCTCTCCTTGAATAACTCCTTGAGTGCAATACCTGAGCCGAGGTTTGCACCTCGGGAGATTTGATCCCTCTCGGCGCTTGATAGAACCTAAGATTTGGATCTAGGCTAGTTTACCATTAACGAGGACTAGGCTACGTTAATACTCTCTATCATCTGGATAGGCCACCTTTTTACTAGTAAATTTACCATATTTCCTAGCTAATAACAGGGAAGTATAGAGCCAACTTGTAAAGGGTGTAGGGCTCGCCTGACACAAGGGAGGTAAGGCCACCTTTAATCTCTACAATTTACCACTATTGGAAAGGTGATATTACAAGCTTTCCCCACCCCATAGACCACCCTTTAGCTGGAGAAATTACCATTCAGGTAAGGACATAAGGTTCACCTGCGGTGCGGAGCGGTGAGGCCACCTTGAGAGAGGACAATTTACCACTTTGTGGGAAAGTGATATTACCACATTATAGGACGTAGGGCTCACCTGACCGTAGAGAAGGCGAAGACGGGTTTTCACTCAATCATTGATCTGTAGAGTTTCTGGTCAACTTCTTTAGATTCATCATCTTTGCTTAATTTGCAACTGGTCACCATAGGGGTACTTACAGGTCTCCATTCTTGTCAAAATAAAGAAAGAGAGAGATCAAGAGGTACTTATAAGAGCTAAATCGAAGAAGCTAGAAGAGAGGTAAATTCTCCATTCACTGGTTGGGACTAATAACCTCTTGGGGATGGTGTATTGAGAGAGAACAGTTCACGTTGAACGAATTGGACGTGGGTAACCACAACTTGTGTAACACCTCCTGGGTAGGGTGGAAAGAAAAGTAGTAACCACCACCTCTTGTGAAAAGGGGGTCATGGGTAAGAGAGTTGTGAAGGCCTGTTGACCTAGCTGTCTTTGCTAGGGGCTTATGGGAAGGATCACCTCTTTAAATGGCAAAGTGAAACCTCACACGAGGTACGAGGGTGAACATTGAAGGGTTGTAGAGATGCGATCTCATATAGTATCGATGTATTTTTTTCTTGATCTAGATATTTCAATTATAGAGATTATACAAGGTACTATGGCTATGACAACAACAAGCTATGATGTAGTATGGTTATGACAACAAGAAGCTATGACCTACCTTTATTAGCAATGGATCGGCTATCTATCATAGACATAGAGAAACTTCATAAAAGGCATAGTTCACAGTAAGAAAGTAAATCACTTTCATGTCCCGGTGATGATGGAGAGATTTTCCCTGGATCTCCAAGCAAGAAAGGATATATTTTTATATTAGCTAAGAATGGTGAATGAGTCTGTTTTCTAGAATCGGTATCCATAAGTAAGTCAAGGCCAAAGCCAGGTCAGGAAAGCTTGGTAGGAAAGAAAGAGAGAGAATTAACTTTACTGGCTCGAATGCTTTATATGGGCCTGTAACTGCATTATCTGGACTTGTAGTAACTACTCCTGCAGTGTTAACTGCCTTATAAACAACAAAATATACTCTTGCTTCTCCGACTGAATCAACTTGTGCTTCATCTTAAATGAGATGGATATATCTTTGTATATGATATTATTCTATTAGGGTATGATCAATTATAAAAGCCTAACGCATAATTACATATTAAATAATGACAAGTCGAGAAGGCGTCAGTCAAAGGAGAATGAAGTGTCATGGTTAGTAAAAACGCAGTCCAAAGCACTATTATGAAGTTGGTCTCTAGCGCGAGTAAATTAACTAAGTTACAGAGCTTTCAACCTTCTTAGAACACCGAAAAGTTAAATTACATATTTCAAGAATGAATCGAATCTCATCCAATTCATTACCATTTTTTGATAAACATTTGGAAGGGTTTACTTTCACATGATTGAAGCGATAGCACCCTTAAGGTTAGTGAGTCTTTTCATTTTCTAGGGCGATATTTGATTACTATAACCATTTACTTCATTAGCACATACTGCACCCACTTTGCATTTGATTCCAATTTAGTAATTTTATGCATTACAGTTATTTTTTCCCTGCATTTCTTTTAAAAAGCTATCACTTCGTGGTGAGGGGGGGTTATTACACTTAGACAAGATTGCGCCTCCAGTTTTCCTGAGATGTTATTATAGGATATAGGGACTTTATCCTTTTTTGTATCCCGGGTAATGTAATTTCTCCCACTCTCCATGTGAGGATTGAACATAATCGATCTCCATCACCTCCTTTTTCACCTTTGAGTTTATTTGATTTGATCTTTTGTGTTTAAAGTTCATCTTCTTGTAGTTCATCCTTGTCCAGTTTGCATTCATCTACCCCTCCAATTAGTCCAGCCTCGAACATGGCTGCGAATAATCCTAATGTGAATGCCAATCCACCTCGCACATCCAATCTACCATACATGGCTAGTCTGAATATCCCATATTTTACTAAGCTTTTAAATGATCCCATCCAACACAATAACACTTGGCCTCCCATGCCAACCAAGCTTCCTTCATACATCCCAAAATTTGAAGGACATGCTAGAAAATATCCATGCAACCATGTCATATCGTTTTACTTATGGTGTTCCTCAAATCGCATAGTTGGCGATTCATTTAGGTTACATTTATTTCAACGCACTCTCGCAGGAGTTGTGGCGAAATGGTACATTGATCAACTTGCTTGGTCCCATTCTAACTTTGGGTCCCTTGTGAAAGTGTTCCCAACTTTATTTCAATTACATATTAGATATGAAGAAGGAGTTCAAATCCTCTTGTCTTTTCGTCAAACTACTGCAACCCACATCATTGACTACATCCATGAGTGGTGTAGGTGACATAGATTATGCAATATTAAGATGGATGATTCTATTTTCCTCGATTGGTTTCTGAAAATTATACTCCCTAACTAAAGATGTAGCATCAACTAGGCCACGAACTAAGGAAGAGGCCATTTTCGAAGCCCAATAGTTAGATCTCATCTATGCCCAGTCGGGTTACCTCTATACCATACTTCTCGACCTCACCCGATCTATATCCACCTAACGGGATCAACCAAGGGCATCCTATGTCGTAGATGGGGTCATAGGCTCTATCGCTTCTACTTCCAAATCTTTTTTTTGGACAAACAAATTTATCCATTGGTAAGAGTTTGTACGGGAACCATTATGGCGAAGGATCTCCCACATTTGGTCTACCTTCATATGGGAAACCCTCTATGCCCTATCATCCCCATGTTCCTCATACTCAATTCCTCCTACGCAACCCCATGTTCACGATCCTTATTGTAGGGCACAACATGTAGTAGTGCATAAACATCCTATGTGGCTCCTCAAACCCATAATCCTTATTATAATGTTTATGGTCCTCCTCCAGGACCTTAAACACCATAGGTTCAAGCTCCCCAACCCCAAGAAAATTAAGTTAAACAAGTTCCTCCTCAACAAAGGTAGGTTTATGCCCAACAAAATGCACCCAAACCTAAAATGCATAGAACAATAAAAATAATAAAATAAGGGGAATAAAAAGGTAAAAAAACTAGAATCAACTGGTTGGGGGAAATTATAATCCCTCAAATAAAAATAAGGATCATAACCAGCCTCCCAAATAAGGCAAAAATCCTCAACTAAGATAAAACCAATCTTATTATCTTTGTGGGGTTTATCAAAATTATACTTACCATTCTCCACTATTACTTAAGGTGCATCAGATGTCGGAAGAAGCAACTAAACATGATTCTTCCCAAGCCACCCAGGTCCAGCTAGTACTCAACCTGTTCTGTCTTATATTTCCCAGCCTATGGTGTTACAAAATCCCTTTCCGCCTTAAGGGTTTGTCACAGCACAGTTGACAACACCTCTCTCTAATCCACCATTTACCTATAATGCTCTCGAAGATCTGTCATTCTAGAATCTATTTTTTAATTCTACGGATGTAAACCTTCAAAGTAAAAGGAATCTGTATGGTATGCCATATGAACTCACTCCTTCCGATAAGGAAAATGAACCTCCCTCAGCTAATAATACCTTGCTGTTCCTCCTCAACAAGGGTAGGTTTATGCCCAACAAAATGCACCCAACCCTAAAATGCATAGAACAATAAAAATAATAAAATAAGGGGAATAAAAAGGTAAAAAACTAGAATCAACTGGTTGGGGAAAATTATAATCCCTCAAATGAAAATAAGGATCATAACCAGCCTCCCAAATAAGGCAAAAATCCTCAACTAAGATAAAACCAATCTTATTATCTTTGTGGGGTTTATCAAAATTATACTTACCATTCTCCACTATTACTTAAGGTGCATCAGATGTCGGAAGAAGCAACTAAACATGATTCTTCCCAACCCACCCAGGTCCAGCTAGTACTCAACCTGTTCTGTCTTATATTTCCCAGCCTATGGTGTTACAAAATCCCTTTCCACCTTAAGGGTTTGTCACAGCACAGTTGACAACACCTCTCTCTAATCCACCATTTACCTATAATGCTCTTGAAGATCTGTCATTCTAGAATCTATTTTTTAATTCTACGGATGTAAACCTTCAAAGTAAAAGGAATCTGTATGGTATGCCATATGAACTCACTCTTTCCGATAAGGAAAATGAACCTCCCTCAGCTAATAATACCTTGCAAATTCCAGAACCAAATGTTGAGCCTACTCCTAAAGTACCTAAGCTACCTTTGCGTTGCACCGCTAATAACTCTTATGCTTAGTATACCTTGGCTTGAAGGTGGAGTTTAATGTCCATGTTGATGCTTCAGGGATTGTATTGGGTGCAGTCCTTGTGCAACCAGGAGAAAGGAACCTTGATCATCCTATATCTTTCACAAGTAGGAAGCTTTCGCAAGCTAAGCGCAACTATATAACTATTGAGTGGGAAGGATTAGATATGGTGTATGCTCTGCAAAAGTTTAGGCATTATCTGTTAAGATAAAATTTTAAGTTTTATACTGATCATTCTTCTTTAAAGTATTCGGTTAACAAGCTTGTGTTATAAGGTCGTATCTGCATATGGTTACTTTAATTTAAATAATTTTTTTGGAGCTGTGGTGTCAAGCCAAGAAAGCACAATGTAGGACCTAATCACCTATATAAGTTAGAATCAGGAGAGTCAAGTGGTGCTGTTGATGATAAACTTCCAGATGAACAATTATTTTCAAATATAGGTTGTTCTGATCCATATGATGTATAGCACCTTCCCCTTCGGTCCACCCGATGATAAGCTCGGTAATACAGTAGAGTTATATGGTTAGACTTACAGCGGTACGCAACTATCTGAGTATGGTATTGGGGGAATCATAAGACACTCTTTTCTCACTGCCGGAAGTATTTCATGGTTGGAGCACATCTATGGATTAGTTTCAGTGTTTGAATAAGGGTTGGCTCCCGGTACCCGATTGATCCCAATAAACATGACTTGCTATGACCAGTGTAACAATGGGAAAACAAGCGCCCTTTACCATTCAGTCTGGTTAGGCTGTACTTTATAGCTTCCCACTCCACTCCATTCAGTTGTTTGGTTAAATATACCTCGGAACAATGGATCTATATATACCCTCCACCCAGGCTCTAGCTTGCTAATCACGAGGAAATAGCGACCATTGAAACTCCAACGAGTGCACTTATTGAAGCATAGAGGCAGAGTGTTTTTTACATATAGTAAATAAGTTGATTGAGCATTGATAATAAAAACAAAAACAAAAACAAAAACAAACAGTGAAGCAGGGGATCAGCCCCAATCACAATTAGCTCCCGTAGTATAGCACTAGTTTAGTTTTAATAATATGAATCGTTTCTCTCTAATACATTTAAAAAAAGCATGTTAGCTTCACTTAGCTTCTTGCAACCAAAAGAGTCTAGATAAGCTGGTTTAGTTTCCAGCGAGTAAGTTGACAATGAATAAAATAAAAGATTGAGAGCTTGAAGCATAAGCATATCTACTAGCACCATCAGTAGCATATCTAGCAGCTTATCCAGTGGACTCAGCAGCATACCTATACCTGGTTGCAGTGAATGATCCGACAGTAGACTATGTTGGTTCATCAGTTTCTTCTGTTGATCCAGTTGGTTAAGCAGTCGATTGAGCTGTTGACCAATACTAAGCAGTTTACTAAGCACCAGTAGTAGCAGTTCCTGACCTAGCACCAGTAACACAAGTAATAGACCTAGCATCAGCTTATCTCGCAGTAGCAGCATGAGTAGCTTATTTACTACCAGCACTAGCAGCGGCAGAATTAGTTTAAGCTTATGATCTAGCACCAGTAGTAGATACAATACCAGCACGAGCAGCAAGGTAAGCAACAGAGTTGTGGTTGCTTAACCATAAGCATAGGCATCATTAGCATAAACATAAATTTATCCATTCCATGTAGGTCCCCATTGGAGGATATCTACAGTTTCCTTTTTTATAATTAGCGTTAGATTCAGGTTGTCCTAGAGTTTCTGTTGCACTTCCTTTTTGATTCCTTGTGGCCAACTTTTTATTGAACTTAAATCTCTCAATGATCAAGTGCGAGAATCCTCGAGAGAGACATGGCAAGAAGCTGCCCAGAAGCAGGAAGATATGTTTTCAGGAGTAAATGTTTAAAACAACGAGGATTACCACACCTCGTCCGGCATAAGAGAACAATGGGAAGACTACAGAGGGAAGGCTGTTGACATCTCAGCGTCCAGCATCAGCAGATCGATGGGTGTTACAGTTAGCAGCGGGAGCAGTAGGGTTTCCCTCAGTAGAAATGCAGGCGCAAGCAAAGGAGGTAAGTCATATTGACTTGGTTCTGTCGGAGATACCCACAGACACCCTGCATAGCTTGCAAATAAGTATTGCCCAGGAAATTTAAATGCTGGAATAATCCCAAGATATATACTTTATAAAAATTGAAGCGGAGAGGTGTGCGTTGTGGGAAGACTTTACGCAGATTCGGTAAGAAATGGATGAGACTGTGCAAAGAGAAGCTGAACTCTATCTACCCTGAAACTCTCAATTTCATTACCGGAAATCCGGATTACAGCTAATGTTTGAATGTTGATCCCGAAGCCCTCTTATCATCCACCCATCCCGATGGTGGGCCCCTATTGTAGTCCCTCGGCCTATTCCTATATGTTTTAGTATCCTTATCCACGACTCTTGCACTGATCTCAATGCGGTAAGCCCTGTATTTTGTGGTTGGTAGACCTCTGCCAGTAAGCAATTTAAAGTCTTTTTGATGGAGCTCCCTACATGCGAGTTTTTCCAATGGCACAGTCCCGTGGCATGGGATAATTTAACTCTTCTATGAAAGGCTGCATACCATATATATATATAAATTGGTAATTACTAATTTTGTACTAAGCAAAAATCTTAACATTTATGTTTGCAATACAAAATTATCTTGTAATGAAGAAGCCAGAAACTGGTAAAAAATTAACTTACTGGTATTCTACTAAGACATGGCCCACCCATGAGACCCCAAAAACCAGCTTGGTAGTCGTACCTGAATTAATCCTCCAGTAGAAGCAAAGAGTAAATTTAACAGAGATAAATATAGAAAGACATACCATGTTAATAACATTTAAATGTATACTATCAACTGAAACTATCCTTGATAAATTAATATTACCCCTGCCTAAGTAGGATACTATTATTGCTAGTATACCAGTAATCTCCAGGATTAACTGGTCCAGCATATTCCCCGGCCTTCTTAACCACATGGTCAGGTATAGGCCTGCAATTGACTGAGACTTTTGGCCTGACAGCCTCTGACCCTTGATTACTTCTTTTAAATCTCTGATGCTCTTCTTCTGAAATCCTGTGGTGGTAGTGTTCCAGTTACTACCTGATTCTTTTTACAGATCTTCTTGGTGTTCCCTTTCCACGGTGTCTTTGGAGTTTTCCAAGCTTGAATATGTTTGAGATAGTGAAACTGCCACAGTTGACTTATTTACATTCTTTGTATCATTCAAATCAAAAGTCTTCTCAGCATGGTTGGAATTTATTGAGTTGGCCCTCTTTTGATGACTGGCACAATAGTTTTTCTCTTAAAGACCCATCATCTCTGAAGGTGAAGAGTATCCCAAAAGTATCCCAAAAGCTCATGAAGTGGGGAAACTGCCATTGATGATGCTAAATCAAGTCCTGAGTACCCTTCAGTACTATTTGAGTTGCCTCTATAAAGTTCAGGAGCCTCCGACCTTCTTGTGTCATGCAAATTTATTGGGAAAGAATCATGATCTTGCCCTCTCAAATCTTGAACATAGCAAACTTCCATTATTTCATCTGCCCTGGTCGTAGGAAGATGAAGCTTTATCAATAGAGGCTTTCCAGTAAGGGGAGGAAGTAAACCCAGTTTACCACTAGCAGAATGAGTTGTAGAATTGGGAACATCATAAACATCTACATGCGAATAAAGGCTGTGATAGACATATCTTTCACTTGTCAGCATATTTTGGATAGCATTAAAAGAACTGGCATGGTTAGCACCTACAACTCCATGCTGTTGACAGTCACAAGGATTTACCTTTATGTACTGAGATGGATAGTTTTTATGTTTTGCCATAGAGATGCTATGTCTCTTCACGCGAATGGTGAAGACAAATATATTGGAACAGGCACCACACCGGAGTCCATTTTTTTATTCCCTGTAGTAAATAGAGTTCCAGGTATTAGCAGTAACTGCAAACAATTATCACAAAGAACAAATGGTGCACTGCCTACAAAGGGTGAGCATGGCAACGTCCTCCATTTTCGAGCCACTAATTCTTGTGCATATTTTTTTTGTTTTATTTAAAAGTAGTTCACTCTCTTGTTCCATAGACCTCTGACCATGTGACTTCTCCCTATATGAGTAAGAAGGGTATTTATGGGCTGAAGCAGCCTGTACTCGAACATTAATAGTATAGAAATTACGGAAGCAGACTTGATTGGTAGCAGCATTATTCATGTGCTGATGGCAATAAGCAGTGGGTAACACATGTGACGGCATGTGCAGTGAATGTTGATCATGATAATACTGTGAAAAGCAGGTCCCTGGGTGGCGTGAATGATGCCTTGAACAAGGATTACAATAATTCCTGCTCATGTCAACAGGTTCATAAGAGGCAGAATAATACTGGTATCGATCCTTTAGCTGCTGTTATCCAGAATAGGAAATGTGTGGGATTCTGTAAGGCATAGGACCAGCCCTTTTCTCTACATATGATCCACGGGACATGGCTGAAATTCTGAGGATGTGGATGCTTTGAATAAAATTCCTTGTCCTGTTCATCCATCAAACCATGCAACAAGTCTTACTTTCGATGCACACAGCTGCGCTCTACGTTTGGAGTAGAGTGGATCCGTGGATGATATGCCAGTTTTGCCATACTTGCCTCTGATCCAACAGAGTGATCCCCCCAAGTTAGAGACTCGTCATAATTATCAGCAGGCATAAAAACACTAGCGTGGCCTATTAAACATGGCATGTTCTCTATTAATATATGTATAGTTTCAGCCTAACTTTCAGGAGTCACGACAGTCCTATCAATGTTATGTTGAACTTGTACATTTGAGGCATGAGGCAATTCACATGACTTAATACTGTTCTCACAACACATCCAATTTCCTGAGTATCTCCACCCGTTCATTTTGCAAATTTTAAGTTTCATGAAATCCTGATAAGCTTCCACTGTAATCAAATTTATCGCTAGCATAGTCTTCATGATTAAACTGCGACAGAGCTCTTGGATGATTGTAAAAATCCGATCTGTCTGATGCAGGAGGCATGTTCCTTTATAAGCGAGGCCTTCTTTCTTTAATACCTGGGACTCCATCTATTTCCAGTTGTCGCCATGGTGGTCCATCCTGTGAAGACTTAAAACTGTAGGAACTCTGCAAATCTTTTTATTTTTTTACCCCTATTTTAGCTTCCCAGTTCCTTTCTATTTATTGAGATTGCCACTTGAGGTGACTGTGTTTTTAACAATCCATTAACAAATCAATGTTCCATTCCCTTGTCTGAGATCTCATCTCAGACCGAGTAAAATTTGTTTGAGATGAGAAGTCAATGAATCAAAGCTACTTTCTGTCATCTAAGATTGCACCTCAAATGGACCTGGTCTCATTTGATCCACTGGATGGTCTGCTTCACTTTGCATTTGATTAGGATCATCAGAATAATTTATAACCTTCCTGCCCAAAAACTTTTAATTCTTGGGTGCTAGTCCTATATGCCTATTTTAAAATACGGAATCATTTACCCTAGTATCTATCACCTTAGCTTCTTCATTAAAATGCCTAGGTCATGTGAATTACAAATCCTATATCACCATTTTGCAGCCTATCTGAAACATTTTACATTTAATTTGATAGCGTCGAATTATAAATTTCTTCATGAACTGACCCGGGGGTAGAGGATTGAATACCTTGGTAATGGGGACCATCAAATAGCTCACCAGATGAACCAGAGCCAGAACTATTGTCCAACTATTCATTTGCAAATTATAAAGCCTATCCGTTGACCCTTCTGATCCTTCCACTGCCTTTGGCTTTTTTGCTTTGCTCCAAAAGTGGGTATTACTAACAGGATTTTGTGTATCGGACAGCCTCTCTGTGTAGTTCTGGACTTTTGGGGGTCTATGCTTATGCTTTTTCTCATGTATGCCCAGCAGCTCGTTTGAGTTGCGAGATTGTATTAAATAAATCTCTTGCTTTTCACCCACCAGCAAACACTCATCTGATACTCCTATGCAATGAGCTTTTTCGCAAGAGCGTGCGAGGAAATAATATTAGTATAGGTTCTTTTTTGCTGTACCTTGGGATTCGGAATTGTAAGGCTTTGGGCTGAGTAATCCAGCAGTCACTAACTTATCTTTGAAGGTAAAAATCTTTTTTACAGTCTGGTGTCCATACAAAATGAGCATCCCTCTTGAGCAGCTTCTCTAATGGTGTGGCGATTCTAGAATAGTTTCTTATGAATTTATCTCCAGTGTCATGTGTAGCATTTTCATAGAAATGGGAGGAAATGGGATTCGGAATTGTAAGGCTTTGGGCTGAGTAATCCAGCAGTCACTAACTTATCTTTGAAGGTAAAAATCTTTTTTACAGTCTGGTGTCCATACAAAATGAGCATCCCTCTTGAGCAGCTTCTCTAATGGTGTGGCGATTCTAGAATAGTTTCTTATGAATTTATCTCCAGTGTCATGTGTAGCATTTTCATAGAAATGGGAGGAAATGGAAAAGATCCATACCAATAAAGAGTCTCTAATAGTTTACCACATTTTGTTCTAGATTGCATTGCAATTGTTTTGAATTTGAACTATAACACTTCCATTTACTTAGGCAGCAGGCATATGCTTTCTGGCAGAGATATTTCTCCACCACTGCAGTTACTCATGAGAGGGTCTTCGAACTGTGTTATATGTAGGAAATTATGATTTCTTATGTAAATTTTTGATCAAATATGTTAAGCTTATGGAGGCAGGGATATATTAAACGCTCGATAATTATTTATGACAAAGAAAGTGCTTAGAATTGTTTGATCTCCTGTCATTTGGATGATTAGGAAGAGACAATAAATTTTCAGTCTTAAGTGCAGTGACATAGGAAGAATCCATCAGAACTTCTCATATCATTTTTTAGCTTTGAGTTGGAATATTGTAGTAAAATATTTATAAAAATTGTCATTTATGCATCAATGGATTGATGCAAACACATGAAGCTGCAGTATTCTGTTTGCAGAGGCAGACTTATGTCCCCAACTTTTCATTAACTTTATAAAGTCTAATCAGCTTTGGTGTTGTTTGTTGTATGCAGAATTGGTGAATGTTGGCCAGAAACAGGCGGCATTACAAGCTCTTCATGACTTGATAACATCAAAACGATACAGAGCATGGCAAAAAACTCTGGAAAAGATAATGTTCAAATATGTGGAACTTTGCGTGGATATGAGGCGTGGCAGGTTTGCAAAGGATGGGCTTATTCAGTATCGTATTGTATGCCAGCAAGTTAATGTCAGTTCATTGGAAGAGGTTATCAAGTATTTCCTCCATCTTTCTACTGAGAAGGCTGAACAAGCTCAAGTTCAAGCACAGGCTTCTGAGATTGCTCTTGATGTTGAGGACTTAGAGGCAGAGAAGAGGCCAGAGGACTTGATGCTCAGTTATGTCAGTGGAGAGAAGGGGAAAGACAGGTCTGACCGGGAGCTGGTTACCCCCTGGTTTAAGTTTCTCTGGGAAACATATAGGACTGTGCTTGAAATACTTCGTAATAATTCAAAGCTTGAAGCATTATATGTGGTAAGAACTAGTTAAATTTATTTGTGCTGGAATAGATGAAATATTTTTGAATTAGGTCATCATTCTGTTATGGCTGACTACAATCCTAATTGGATGTACAGATGACTGCACATCGAGCCTTCCATTTCTGTTTGCAATATAAGCGGACAACAGAGTTCCGCCGGCTTTGTGAAATAATTCGGAATCACCTAGTCAATTTGAATAAGTACAGGGATCAAAGAGACAGACCTGATCTGAATCTACCTGAGACTTTGCAGCTTTACCTTGATACACGGTTTGAACAACTGAAGGTTGCAACTGAGCTTGAGCTCTGGCAGGTTAGTGAACTAAGTTAAACTTGTTGTTTTGCTTTGCCTTCCACTATTTCTTATGACTGAGATCATTTGATGTGCAGGAAGCTGAGTTTAACTTGTTGTTTTGCTTTGCCTTGTACTATTTCTTATAACTGACATCATTTGATGTACAGGAAGCTTTTCGCTCTATAGAAGATATTCATGGTCTTATGTGCATGGTTAAGAAGACTCCTAAGCCGCAATTGATGGCAATATACTATTCAAAGCTAACAAAGATATTTTGGGTATCAGAAAGTCATTTGTATCATGGCTATGCATGGTACAAGCTCTATATCCTCCAAAAAAGCTACAACAAAAACTTGACACAGAAGGATTTGCAGCTGATGGCATCATCTGTATTGTTGGCCGCCATTTCTGTTATGCCCTATGATCACAAGCATGGAGCTCACCATTTTGAACTGGAGAATGAGAAGGAGAGGAGTTTAAGAATGGCCAGTCTTTTGGCATTTAGTTTGGATCCTAAAAAGGACAACAAAGAAATGGTAGGGTATTTAAAAGAAGGGCTTGAGTGTGTTGCTGTATGTGATTCTTGCTTATGTAGAGTGCTTATGTAGATTTCTTTCTAATATTTTTAGAGTTCTTCCATTTTGTCTTCTGATATATATTTGGTTTCTGCAGTTATCACGCCCATCACTTATTTCTGAATTGGTAAGTATAATAGGTAAAGAGCTTCTTAAGAATTTTAAAAATCAAATTGAAAGGCCTTTCTTTAAGTTGTTGAGAAGTCAGAGCACCCCTATTCTACTATGCTCTCTATGCTTGTACATTTTTGTGTTTTAACATGCTACACAATTTCGATTATAATGTAATGAATTTTGGAAACCATGCCTTCGCTAATGTACTTTTTCTGTGTAACTGGTGTTTTCATTGCGTGTCAGGTTTCCAAAGGTGTCATGACATATGTTCCACAAGAAGTGAAGGATTTGTATCATCTACTGGAAAATGATTTCCACCCTTTAGATCTTGCTGAAAAAGTTCAACCACTGCTAGGCAAGCTCTCTAAACTTAGTGACAGATTGTCTTCAGCTTCTCCTGTCCCTGAAGTGCAGTTGGAGCAGTACATTCCTGCTTTAGAAAGGTTAACTACCTTGAGAGTGTTACAACAGGTGAGATTTAGTACTTACTCTCTTTGTTTAATGCTCTTTACTATTTTATAGTATTAGAACCTGTGATTTGTAAATGTGGGCAAACTTTTAGAGTTTTACAAGTTATAGCATTGATGGGTGTAATTCTTACTGAATGCAGTTCATTTTTGTACTAAATTATGGCATGACAACTGGTGCTTTGATCTATTTATTTCTCTTGGTGTTGGAAGTTTTATATAGATCTCATCTTTCTTCTAAAAAGCACAACTTCTTGTCATCAGAGTTTGCTATATTTACACTAGAAGGTTTTCTAAGCTTAAATAACCCTTGCATGTTCAGGTATCACAAGTGTATCAAACAATGAAAATCACAGCCCTTTCAAAGATGATACCGTTTTATGATTTTGCTGTTGTAGAGAAGTTTAGTGTGGATGCTGTGAAGTACAATTTCTTGCAGTTGAAGATTGACCATTTAAAAGGCATTGTACAGTTCGGCAGTCAGGTGAAGAAATTTAATTTTCTGGTTTTCTTTATATTGAATACTAAATCAAGCTTCCCTTTGAGGATGATGCTTCTGTGCATGGAGTATTTTTGAGAGTGAGGATGTTATAAGCTACTTGGTGGATTTATTTGTGCAGGACCTTGAGTCAGATAAGGTTCGAAACCATTTAACCATTCTTGTGAAGCGCTTAAACAAGGCTAGAAGCCTCATAAATTTGCCATCTGTTGAAAGAGTCACAAAAGCTCCTCAACACTTCCCAGTATTGCTTGATGCCATAGAGAAAGAGCATAGAAAGCTGCTTGCTCGCAAAGTCTTGATTGAGAGGCGCAAGGAGGAGCAAGAGCGGCAGATGCTCGAAATGGTATGTACCAGATTTGTTGTTTTTAGCTATGTGAGTGTTGCATATTGTAGATTGTTGGAGTATGGTAGTCTCTTGGGCTGAATTTGTTTGCTTTCACTGGTATTGTGAAGGAACGAGAAGAAGAGTCCAAAAGATTGAAGCAACAAAGAATAACTGAAGAAGCAGAACAGAAAAGACTTGCATCTGAGTATACAAAGAGAGAAGAGCAGAGAATTCGAAGGGAGATTGAAGAGAAGGAATTGGAAGAAGCCCAAGCTTTGCTTCAAGAAGCTGAGAGAAGGAAAGGGAAAAAGGGCAAAAAACCAGCTATTGAAGGGGTATGGACTATTGGCCTAGATGTCTAATTTACTCTGGTTCTGTTCAATGTCTTGCAAATTTTAGTTATTTTAGTTGTAGAGGAATTCTATGCATGAAATATACATGTCATTCTTTCTTCTGATTATTCTTTCACAGGAAAAGGTTACAAAGCAGGTCCTCATGGAACAGGCTCTGCATGAGCAACTTAAGGAAAGGCAGGAAATGGAACGCAAACTCCAGAAACTAGCAAAAACCATGGATTACTTGGAAAGGGCCAAAAGAGAAGAAGAAGCCCCTCTTATTGAAGCAGCCTATCAAAAGCACTTGCTAGATGATGAAATATTCTTCACACAGCAACAACAGGTGAGCATGATCTTGGATTCTTTACCCTCTTTGTCCAACAATAGTACATCTAGTTGGATGGTCCAGCAATTGAAATTGCCTGCAGATTCCATCCATCAAGCGAGCAAGATTAGTTTTAGAATGGATTATTTAAATTGGCTTTGTGCAAATTATTGCAATTAAAGCAGTTATAGCTTTTAACTGTACATCTCCACTGGTCTCTCTCTAACATGGTACTTCTACAATGACAGCAAGCAATTGAACAAAGCAGACAACAACATGCTACGGATCTTTTGGAGAAGACTAGGCTTATACGAATGTTAAATGACAAGGTAGGGTTTTGCATTTTTTTAGATATTTTTGGTACATCCTTCTGGCCATTATGGCAGGAGCTATTTTGCTTACTGTAACTGAGTTATTTGGGTTTGTTTTGATAATGCAGAATATCTTTCAGAATCAAGTAGTTAGTCGTCGTGAAGGAGAGTTTGCGAGACTGAAGAGAGAACGAGAAGAGAGGCTTGCAGAACTCCGAGCCATTCGGAAGCAGGAAAGAGAGATGCGCAGAAAAATGGAATATTACCGAAGGCAGGAGGAGGCAAGGTTGATCAAGCTCAAGGAAGAGGAAGAAGCCCGCAAGCGTGAGGGTAAGATTGGTTCAAGCTATATGCTATATCTTGTCTAAGTTATTGATTCTACGCGTTATGTTTTTATTTGTTCTCTGTCAAGGATAATAAGATAATGTGAATCCGTGGACAAATGTGTTGCAGAGGAGCAAAGAAAGCGCAAACAGGATGAAGAAAGGAAAGCCAAGCTGGATGAGATTGCTGAAAAACAGAAGCAGCGTGAAAGAGAACTGGAGGAGAAGGAGAGGTTACGAAAAGAAGCTTTGATCAACGAGGAACCAAGAGTTTCCAAACCCTCAGAGCCAAATGCGAACAAATTTGTTCCCCGAGCTCTGCGCAAGGCGGTCGAATCAGCTGGCACTGAAGCAAATATTGACAGTTGGCGTCGTGGAGATCGCCAAACCCATGTTGATGGCAGAGATGGTCACCCCATACCTAGACAACGTGATGTAGATGTGCCTCAAGCTAGGGATAATTATGCTCCTCCACCCCGTAAATATGAGCCACCTACAAGACAAACAGGTAAATATGAACCTCCAGTATCTGGACGGCGTGATAACTATGAGCCACTACGTGGACGGGACGCCCAACCACCTGTTGGGCGTTATGAACGACCTAAGTATGGTGGATTTGGTAAAGGGGAGGAACGTGATCGTTGGGGAGCTGGTCCTGACCGTGAAAGGCAACGTGATGAAGACCGAAGTGGAGGGGCTGATAATTGGAGACGTCCTTAGCTGGTCCTGACCGTGAAAGGCAACGTGATGAAAATATAATTGAGATTTGTCAGAGAGGTCTATTAATTACTGTTGCGAAATCAATGGCAATAACCCTCGTCGGACGGGCAGAACTTTGTGAATCTCACTGGCTGAGTTGGTTCTTTTTGTTTATTGCGCATGAGTATCCTTTGATATTTGCTGTCGAGTATTTGGTAGGACTAGTAGATGATAAATATATAAATTGATAAGCACAGTTAAAAGTATATCGGATTAGCTTAAATAGCGCCACTGGATAATGTTGGCATGATTGATAATTATTTATAGTACTATGTTTTAGTTAGATCAAGGATGAGAAAGCCATATGCTCGATCTAAAATCCTTTTTTGCTGAGATCAAGGATGAGAAAGCCATATGCTCGATCTAAAATCCTTTTTTGCTGAGATCTAAAATCTGGTGTTACCAGTATATGTTTGATTTAGATCCTACTGTGAGGGACTGTCATGTTGTAAGTCACTATATTTTTGGTTTAAGTTATGATCGTTCATGTTTTTGAACTTGATCCTGCCATCGGTATGATGGAAGACATTTTGCTATGTACTTTTTGATTTCGATGAAATAACAAGGGTACGTTTTTTTTCCAATCATTTTACTAAATTCGATCTGTAGTTTGTTCTGTAATGTAACTGCGAGTCAAACTGACCTGACACTCGACTCTCATGATGACACTCGACTCTCATGATGTAGTGATAGGATAAATGATGAGAGTAAAGATCAAGGTCTTGTGAAGGGGTACGTAGTGTAGTTCAGGGGTTACTTCATATTCAAAGTGATTAATTATACAGACATATTCTTTACTGAATTTGCTCGATAGGCGACCCAAAAATCTAATCTCTGAGTATTGCAGATCATACCGATAGCATAGGTTCCATGGCTAGATCAATGCCGGTTTTCCAGGATCGCAAGGTTCAGTTGGAGACTGTATTACCGAAATTTTAGCTATTTATTACGATGTGCTGCCGCAGTTACTTGTTATTTAATAATACGTGCATGCATATTTGTAGGATAAACATGCAAGTCGAACTCCGAGTCTGGTAATAAACATTTAGTTAATGAATGATTCGAAGAATTTAATAGGAGTTAAATTCATTCACGCAAATCTCTCTTGGAATATATTCATATGTTAAGTTTTGAGAAATATAGTGAGATCATCGATTTAAAGTGGTATAGCTTGGATAGATAGTAGGGGTAACATTTGCGTGGTTATTTGAATGGGGTTTCTTGTAATTAAAATGAATACCGGCATGAATTAGAAATGTCCGAATTTTAGACATACCAATCGATTATAAGATGATTACACTATATAAAATTTATGAGTGTACAGGGTATGAAAAAGGGAAAAGTCATATAGGTATGTTGTGCTAGAACCTTGTAGCATAACTTATTTTTATTCGTCATATAGTTGTGATGACCATAAGAAATAGAAAAGATGTATATATACATATATATGGGATAGTAGATTCTTGTTATAATTTCTTAATGTATAAAGTATATAAATGAGATGAATTAAATAAAATGGAGGGGACATAGATTTAGGTTGTTAGAACGTTGTTTGTCTTAAAAGAAAATTGGTGACGAGCTCCACATTTGGTATTTTAATTAGCTAACTAGATTATGAAATCCTTATTCTATCATATATATTTTAGGATGGGATCTATGTAGAATAGTTTAAATATTCGCATTGAAAAGGTAAATTGAAACTAGGACATTTAGATAAAATGTTCAACACATGTATATATTATAATGAAATAGGATAAAAATTAAATGAGAAGGTTACATTATCAATTTGTAGTGTCATAGGAATGCAAATTTGCATTCTAGTTATGCAAAGGGAGATTTGGTTATGATTATAATTGCATTTCATAGTTATTGTATCATTATATTTTATAATTCAAAATGATGGTAATATATAATGTCATTTTTTTTCTATTTTTCCATTTGGATATTTTTCCATTTGGATAGGGTTAATTATGTAAGGGTTATTTTATTTTATTTTATTTTTATTTATATATTTTACAAATACAAAAGCAAATTATGTAGTAGTTAAGGAAAAAGAGTTTTTGGACATTGTTATTATATTGTTATAATTATTTGTATTATAATGTATAATGTATGTTATATTTTAAACATTACAATATTACATATTGTACTTAATAGTAATACAAGTGCAATTTGGGTAAGAAGATTAACAATGGTTAGGATATAATTAAAAATTCTTATTGTTAATTACAAACACAAGATTATAAATTTCAAGTCAATGATACATATATATAAAATGGTGGGCATTATCAAGATATATTGGGGATACTTTTAATAATGTATGGGCATTATTGATATATAGTATAGATACTCTTATTAATACTTAGTGTGAGGATATATTAAAATAAGGTGTGGATACATACATTATTTATGGGAAGGAAGATTATAATAACACAATTACTTATGCTTGTCGAGAATTCGACAGACTGTTGAGAGGGTTAAACAAGGACGATTTTCATAAAACAAAGTATGGAGACGATCAAAACAATGAACTGAACGCAATAAAGCTGACAATAGAACATGGTCAAACCTAGATTGAAATATGACTAGACCTCGATTTAGAACTCAATAAGGATAAGAAAAACACACATTATACGACTTGATGAGTCTATTGAAGTAACCCTCTGACAACAAAAGGGATGAAATGAAGTAAGGATGCGATAAGATCATTGACTTGGACATGATGTTAATGATCTATGGTTTAGCCATTGAATTGTCAGTGTATTAATCTCTAGTAATGGAGAAGAACACAGTTCTGAAAAGTTTCGTTTCGCTAGCTGTAATATTGGTTTTGATTTCTGTTGAAGACGTTCTATTATTATGATTTCGTAACTATTGAAGGTGTCTCGACATACAATGGAAAGCAAGAATTGATGTTTACATATTTATGAAACATGGCAGGTTTTTCCTTTCAAATAGATTTGCTTTTGTCAACTTGAATTAGTTGTGAAAAGTGTGTTCTTCTGTTTAAGATAGATCTGCTTCACGTTACCACGCTCTCCAACAAGAGCACCATATTCAATTGTAATACGGTCTTTCGTAGGAGCATGGTCTCTAGCAAGAGCGCTACGATATTCAATTGTAATACGGTCTTTTGCAGGGGCACGGTCTCTCATAACTGAAATGTTTGTAATATAGTTGATTTTATACGATTTGGATTGATTTTGGTCATATATTGTCCTTTTTAGTGGTATATTGACTGATTTCGATCTTATATAGATCTAAACCATAAATCATATAAATCATATAACAGTTAGAACACTTCAATATAGTTCAAGGTTATGAGTGAAAGAGAGATGAAGGTTATGTTTATTGGTACTCATGCACCTTCTACATTCAATATGCCTCAAATGTATCATTAGCAATTGCCCCAAAAGGTGCAAAGGAATGTCAAAAGAAAAAAAAGGGAAGCAAAGTAGGTGATGAAATGAAAAATAAGATTATTGAAACAAATGTTGTGATGAGCTTGCTATGTGGTTTTGTTTGAGTTGTCTAAGGGTGGTTTAATCAAAGTTTAATAAAGTATAATGTTAACATCTTTTATTGGTGGATTCCAACTATTCAAATGGATTGTAAGTTCATGACATATATGTTGCACAATTTAAAGCTAATGAGAAACATAGAAGGCAATGTAATACAAACCTTCAATATGGGAGTGGGCTGAGTATAATCATTATGGAAAGTGTAAGTTTACTTCATTCCTCGTGTCAGAGATCATATTGTCAGCCACAATTCCCTCAACTCATAATTAAAGACTAGATTTTCGAATTTCTACCTATACATGTAATTTTAAAATAAAGGAAAAGCTAGTAGTAAATGAAAACATCCAAGATACTATAAGCCATTAAACCATTGTCTTGGCTATGAGAGTTATCCATACTGATCTACACTAAATATAGCCTCTTAGTATCTTGGCTAACATTTACTTTAAGCTTCAAAACTTGAGCAGCTGCCTGAACATGAGCATGAATATCCATCGGTCTTGTATATTGTGTTGTGCCAAATCTGGGTTGTAATGACAATTGGTCACCCAATGATGTCACTAAGCTCCCGGCTAACATTTACTTTAAGCTTCAAAACGTGAGCAGCTGCCTGAACATGAGCATGAATATCCATCGGTCTAGTATATTGTGTTGTGCCAAATCTAGGTTGTAATGACAATTGGTCATCCAATGATGTCACTAAGCTCCCTAAAATCCATGATTGCTTTCAAAAAGTACTGCCAATGTAGGTAATACTACACTTTTTTATCAAAAAATAGATTTAATTTTGAACTATGTAGAATTTACATAGCACATTACCTCAAGGGTACCCAAACCATGGCACAAAGATCCTTTACTTGCAACCTAGGCAATATATTCCAACCTGTCAACTGCAAGTTCATCTCGCATGCTATACAGTAATGTTGGTGTTTGCATGTTACATTCTTGACTACATCACACAATTACTCACAAGCCTCTGTCATCCCCCAACATAAATGGTAGTAGTTGTAATATTGTCTATCTCACACATTTAGCTTATGGGAATTTCTTTAGCTGCATATTCTTAGGAAACATACCCTAAAGCTCTAAAGCTCCAGAGCTAATAAAGTTATATTGTGTTCTAAAAATGTACCAGCACATAATGTTACCCGTGATTAGTGGTTATTATTGAAACAAGAAGTCTTTGACATGCAAGTATTTAGTATTGAAGAAATGTTGAAACACTAGTCCTTAGAGAAATTTACTCCCATCTATCATTTCATGAGTGTATCATCTTCTTAGCAATAAACTTGATTTCAACAGGATGATATGTAATCGCACTTGTGAATTTGCACTTTGCTCAAAGGAATAGATAAATAAATATTTAGTATTGAAGAAATGTTGAAACACTAGTCCTTAGAGAAATTTACTCCCATTTATCATTTCATGAGTGTATCATCTTCTCAGCAATAAACTTGATTTCAATATGATGATATGTGATCACACTTGTGAATTTGCACTTTGTTTAAAGGAATAGATAAATAAATTTATATATCGGGACCGTTAGCAACGCGTAGATATATGGGGCAATACTAGCAAAGTGTGGATTAATGACCCATGTTAAATCAATTTACATTACTATTCCTTTTATGAGTTGAAATTCATTAGAGACCATCCTTCTCGGGCAATTATTAAATGTAACAATATTAAATGATATGATTTAGAGAATGCAGTAGTAAAAAAATAACAAAACTAATTGGAAGGATATTAGCAATGTATCATAGTTTCAAACTACCTAAAGTCATATATTTATGAGTATCCACAACAACAAAAAAAAGTAAACCAAAAATACATAATAATTAATATATGAGTGCAACAAGTACGAAACCACAGAGACAAGTACTATTTCATAGAGGGGAATGAGTATAGAGGAATAACCACTTTTTAAAAGACAAACACCAAGGATGATTGCATAGGCTATAGATAATTATGAAAGCATGAGCAAAGTACAATGGGTTTGGGAATATGTGAAAAGTCCTTCATTCTCACACCTCGTGGGAAATACTTTTTTCATATCATTGTCATTCTAATTCTCACCATTTTTCTCATGTACATTCTATCCACAAGAGTTCTCTATGCGATGTTTTTTAAACATTCTTGTTATCCCAATTTGAAAATAACCAAAATCAACCTTAGGACGAGGGTTTTTCAAAACTTGCCAAGAGAGAAAATGCTTGTAGATGAGCATAGAGGCCATGGAAGTTAAGACACCTGTACCCACTATTTATTACTTCTCATTAGCTGTTTGAGAGATTAAGCAAGTTATTCCTAGAAGGCTTTCAACATATTTGACTTTGTATGCCTACACAGAGGAGCACCAAAGGGGAAGGATTCCTTAGGGACCATTGAGCAAAGAAGTGAAACAACTCCTCTTGTTTTGTATAGGGCAGTGGAAAAGAGAGCCAAGGTTGATTAATGGGATGGATGAGATGCATGGAATGCTTTGTAGTGAGTAGATTGGATGAGTCATGGGAGAAATTGGGTTGGGTTGAGTGATGTAAATATGTAGCTTGATTCCTTCACTTCGGTGGCCTCATAGCTTGACTTACTGGTGGCATCTAAATTGGATGCCTATGGTTGGATATAAATTTATCGTACACAATCAATTTCTTGATTCTCTTTTGTTAAAAATAAGTAATCGATCTTTATTTATAAATCTACAGTGGAACTGTATTTTTTGTTATGGGAACATACGTATTATGTATGTTGTATGTGTGAAAGTGCTTAATTATGAATGTGTGCATTTGTTTGCCATGTATTATGTTGTTCCATACTTAGCTATTCTACTGCATTTTATTAATTGCACTTATGTTTGCATTTTTTGGGCCTACTGGGAGAGGCATCTCTATTATAAGTGGTAAAATATTGGTTCCTTGGTAAAATATTGGTTCCTCAATGGCCCAATTTATTTTTCGAAATATGTGTGGCTTCTTGTTTGCATGGTTGGAAGTGCATGAAAGAGGATGTTACAAATGTAATGTTTCAATAACATAACTTCTAGTAGGGATATGCATAGATGTAGGATTGACACATACATGAAAAAACAACTACTAATGTAGATAAACTTTGGCATGATGATTATCCTAATGTAGATTTGTTCAAGCACAAGACAATTTTGGCATAATAGTTGACTTAGTGTCATAGAGAAGAATGAAAGAGATCGTTGCATAACATAGTTTGATGACTTGAACTAGGCCATTGACAAATATTTGATTTGATTAAATTTGATTATTGACCTAGTCAAATCTGATCATCAAGTAGTTGACTACCTACCTTATTTTATAGAAAATGAGTTTAAACCTCACTATCCCAAATTTGATAACAAATCTAAATATACATAAATTCCGTTCTCCTTTGAGATTAATGAATTAAATGATAGATTATATAAAGAATCTACAATGCCCCACTTTTTGGAACTTCGCATTGAATACTCATTTTGACAATTAATCAACAATAGATCTTATAATCTCAGTTTTATAAAATTTAAACTATTTTTTATTAATCCTTTTTGAAAACAATTTTTCTTAATTCATTAAAAATATAAGTTTCACTGAATGCTACCATATTTGAAATGTCATGTGAATTGTTTCTATCACTTGAATTGTAAATATTAAACTTTGGAAATGAAATGAAAAGATTTTATAAAACTTTGTAATTATTTAATTATCGATATATTTGAAATCATTATAAAATTATATTTTAAGAATGAAATGAAAAGATTTATAGAAAAATGGAAATTTATCAGTATGTTTAAAATAATTATAATTAAAGCCCGCATGGGTGTAGCTCAACCGACGATTCGCTTGATATGAAGGAAATGTTGTAAATGGAGGCCACTGGTTCAATTCACCCTGGCTTACCTGTGCCCCATGCTTGTGGGTTGTGTGGGTGCACATATGGGTATAGTTGTAGCGGATGGGAATGGACCCTTGGACCCCATGTAACGTGAGTACCATCTCCATCCCAATTGCCGATTCCCCTAGTTACAAAAAAAATTATAATTAATAAATTAAGATTCAAAATAAAAAATACTTGTGTTGTTTTTAATATTATTTATTTTTGTAATGTATAGGATATGAATGTTCATTTTTTAAATGTTTTATTATTATATTTGTGTCATCAACAAGAACAAATAAACTGAATAGAGTGTTAAAAATAAAACATAACGTGTACAAAACCTTGAAAATGTTATGAATTGCAAACAAATTGATAACATAGATGAATGATTTTTATTTTTCATGAAGAACAACCACCATAGAAAGGCCCATTAATCTATGAAAGTTGTACCCGCGGTGCCCTTTGCACAAAGAATGTGAAAAAAGCTTTGTGGATCTCTTTACATCGAGGAAGAAGATTAGGTGAACAATTATTTAGTCTCGACTTTGTTTATGTTGAAATTTTGTGAAAATTTTGATTCTAAATATGTTTGTGCTAAATGTCCCAAGCTGGAAGTAAAAGAGAACAACTTAAACAAAACCTCCTCAGTAGTTTAAAAAAAATTGGGTTGTTTTCAACTAATTAAATCCCAAACACAATCAATGACAATTAATGGTATCAATTCTGGCTGACCAAGTCAGTCATGAAAAATCATTCACAAAAAGTCATGGAAAATCAATAGAGGCAGAGTGGCTAAGAAAATTCGACCAATCCACTGTACTAAATTGATAGAGAATATTCACGTAAGTTATAGCATGGCTACTATATCTTTTCAAGGCATTCAGCTCCACAAATTTTCATAGAATAGCAACACAACCCCAACATTTTTTCCCTTGAGATCGGGGTTGTCCATGATTATGTGACCAACTTCATAGTGTAGAGTGAGTGGTGTCTTCATGATGGGATTGGATGAAGTGAAGATGGATATTTTGTAATCCTAGAATAATTCAAGACACCACATGATAGGTATATTGGATTATTGTACTCCAACAACACTTCTCACAGAAAGGAGGAAAAGGCGAGGTGTATCCTGCCACGCCTTATGGAATTCTGGTTTGCTTTTGTTTTTATCAAAACAATACTTGGCCTTTCTTATGGCCTCCTCTAGAGTTCGAGGTTCATCAAACTAATTCTATATTTATATGACTAGGGCAGTCCACTTAGAAAACGCTGAATTTTCACCTTATCATCCTTGATATATTTGACATATCTCAGCAGCTCCAAGAATTTGTTTGCATATTCTTCCATTGTCATTTGTCCCAATTTCAGCTCATGGAACTCTTTGATTTTTCCACCATAGTACTTGTCAGAAAGGTACTTTTCCTTGAAGTACTTCTTGAATTGCTTCCACACAATATTCCTTTCATTGATCCTCTTTACTTTCCTAAGGTGTTCCCACCATATATATGCTCTTCCATTCAGATTGAAGATAGCCACTCTTGCCTTCATATTTCCTGAATAGTCTTGGACTTGGAAATACTTCCTCATCCCAAGAAGCCAAGCCTCGGCTTCTTGATCGGATTTAACCTCACCATCAAAAGTAGGAGGTTTGGCTTTCTTAAATTCTCCATGAGAGTTGTTCTTGGAAGACCTCTTCCTCTTGTTTCTATGAGATGAAGATCTTGAAACTTCAATGGATTTTTTAGAGTCAGATGACTCACTAGAAGATATTTATGGAGTATATGTCCTATTTCTAGAAATCCTTCTTGAACTATGGGATCTCTTTTGGGATTTCCTCCTTGAGCTACCCCCACTCCTTTCCCGATTTTCTGAATTCTTCCTATGGTTTATCTTCCTTTGAATGTCTGTCAAGCTTTGAAGCATAGCTGCATTCAACTGAATATGTTCCTCTTGGGCTCTAATCAACCTTACATTGTCTGCTCCGCAACTCTGCAGTTCCACCCTTAATTTCCTCATGGTTTTTGCAATGTTTGGGGGAGTTGCTTGGTTTCTTCTACCATTAGATTTTGTCTCTGCATTATCAACCTGTACATTCTCTCCCATTGCATCTGCCTCAACCTCATAAGGATCTTGTGCATCCTACATGATGATACTCTTCTTCTTGGTCCAGCCAAGATCAAATATTTCCCAACTGCACTAGACTGAAATGCTAATCCTTAACTGTCATTGATAGGATTCTGAATTTGCAAAAGTGTTTATAAACACATTTGTTAGATTAATTACAGTCTTAGAAAATTATAACATTAATATTCATGCAACCTGGGAACAACCCATATTGACAATTACGAAACTTTCTCACACTCAACGACATATGAGGGGGACGCCGTGGGTCAAGGGGGATTTCCCCCTTGTGGCTTCCTTGGGCCGTTGCAGGGCGGGTAGAGGGAAATGCCCTCTTTTTTTGTTGTTGTAAATGCTTCTATTTCACGCAATCTGGCGCATAAGATCGAGTGCATTTTTTATTTTGAGCACCCACAAATCGACTATGAAAAATGCTGCTTTTCCTTTGATCCATGCCGTTCAAATGCCACCTACATTGCCTTACCACTGTCAGTGATAAGCTGTTTCAGGCTCCTGGAAGAGTGGTTTCCTGAAACTGCTTTTACGTGCTTGAATGCATGAGAGAGTGACACGTGGTTGGGGTGGTTTTCTTTCAGGGCCGCGAGAATGAATTGACCTCCATGCATCTTCACGGCACTCCTTAATCATTCTTAGCCGTCGATCAAATCTAAGCGATTGACCCATACTGACATGATCGCCGTGGGTTCCATTACCCCTGACATCTTCGCACATCATGTATGGGCCCAACATAATATCACTGCTTGTCAGGCTGAAAGCGGTTTCAGGGTACGAGAAGAGTGGTTTCCTGGACCCGCTTTTGCGAGCCTGAATGCACGAGAGAGCGATACGTCATCGAGCGGTTTACCGCTTCAGGGTCGTGTTGCTCCGTTATCCTTCGTGCAAGTTCAAGTCCCTGAGACATTGTGAGCCGTTGGTCTTGATCTCCACGATATCTGACAACTGACGAGGGTCCCATCCCTTCTGACATTACTTCCTGTCACATCTCACCACGTCACGTCACTCCTTGTTGGACCCAAAAGGTGGTTTCAGGCTCCCGGAAACCGCTTTTACGTGCCTAAACACACCAGAGGACAACATGTGGATGCAGAGGTTTTCATTCAAGGCCGCAAAAACAAATTAACTCTAGCACACATTTGCCAGCCTGAATCATTGTCGACCGTCGATCTTCCTTGCTGCTCAACGGTTAGATCTTCTCCGCCTTCACACTCCATCCCTTATGGTCACCTGCGCACATAGATATGATGTGGCTGGTCCACATCACACCCTTTGCCTATGTAGTTCCTCCAAATCAGACCTCTTGCCTACGTGGCTCCTCCACGTCACCCTTCCACCTGGCACTGGTGGGTCCAACTAAAATTTCCCAATTTTCAAAATTTTTGGGGTTTATGCAAATTTTTTGATTGGGAAATAAGGGGAAAGTTTCAAAATTGATTTCAAACTTACTCTACGACCCTTAGCTGCCATTTTACAAAAACAAATTTCCTACAGAACCAGTTCTGATTTTTGCCTGTAAATCGTGATTTCTGGCCCATATAGCTCCGGCATTGCACCATAAGCTATGATACCACTTTGTAACGTCCCCCTCACCCAATCCGACCATCGGGAGGGGACGCTGGCCAAATCCAGGCTCTTAAATTTCGCCCCAAGTCCATAATACAATTTTCAACAAATGAAATGTGTGCAAAAATTTAAATAAACATGCACACCGGAATTCAAATCTATCCACACACATCTAGCATGCAAATACACAAGCATAACATTATATGCATGAAATAAAAACACTTTAGAATCAAATGCATAAGAATAATTATCTGTATCCAACGCAGATCCAAGCAACTGGTTGTGTAGGAGCACTTTTCCACCCAACCATAGGCACTCAGTCCAGCATATACTCTTTCTGCTGGGAGGCCACCCCCAAGCTGGGCTATGAGGCCACCAGGGCAAAGGAAACACCTACAGGCTTCTATCTCTCAGCCCACAACCCATTTTGCTCTCTGTTCTTAGCCAAATGCTCATACAGAACTCTACAGGGGTCTCACTCAGCTCTCACATCCTTGGATTCCACAATACCGGCCCCACAGAACACCCTTTTAGCTCAGGCATCCCTTTCATCGATTCATGGTTCTCTTGGGAGATCCATCTTGCTAGGTGCTTCTGGTGTGTGCATAGAAGAAGTCCAACCTACTATGGCTGCTATAGAACCACCTATAGCCTCAATTTGTGGCTTCTCAAGCACCTACGAGCAACGCAACTTCATGGGTAAGGGTTCCTAGCTCGTCCAACCTCTCTGCTCACCTACAACCAACTATTTTCACTTCCAAATCTGCAGCATGGTCTCCAAATTCTATTTTCTGGGTTCAAAACAACACGGCAAGTTTCTGGACAACAATGGAGAACTCTGCATATCTGTGTGAAAGAATAATGAGAGAATGAGGGTTGACTCCAAAGGATATGAGAAAATGGTGAAAAGACAACTGACATAAATTCTTCTAGTAGAGAAAGGTCTCCTGGAAGTTGCAGACTGACTTCTGTCACAAAAGTGCAGTCAGTCCCATGCTTCAATAACTACATGAGGTGAATTTTCCCAGCAAACACACACATGCATTAATGATTGGGAAAATGGTAAAAAAAGGATATAATTGGCTTATTCTCATCACATGACAGAATTTTGGGAGAGTTCTAAGGTTGACACTTGGCAGTAAAGGTTTAGTAACCCATGGATCCCCTTTCCTCTTCCCCTCTGGCGGAATCATAGCCGCTTTGGTGCTCTTTACACAGCCACTGTTGGACCATTTTATTATTTATGCACATAATATTTACATATATTCTATATCAACATAAAACCAAACCAAACAGTCCAAATAAAATATAAACATCATACATGCCTAAACATTCACTATTCGGGCCTTGGCCTTGAGCTCCGCACTAGGAATTTGCACTAGCATATTTACATCATTTACATAATTTTGGATAAATACATTCCAAGTTAAAACTAGGGGTATTACAAATGCAACGATAAATCCAATGACCCCTACAACACATTCTGCTGCTGCATTACTTAGGAGTCCATGAGATGGACTTTGTAGAGATTGAACTCAAGATCTGTGGCTGCTGGAACACCTCAATTGAGTGAGGAAACTGCCTTTGCAGCAGCTGCTGCTCCTTTGGACATGGTGAGTATGATGGCAGTTTCAGAGATTCGGAGTGGAATATCCCAATTGAGTGAGGAAACTTCCTTTGCAGCAGCCGCTGCTCCTCTAGATATGGTGATTTTGATGGTGGTTTATGAAATTCAGAGTGCAATGTCTGGACAGGGAAAAGAGGAAGCAGATTCCTTGTACTCTTTCACAGGATCCTAAAACTCCTTATCCTCCTTGGTCTCTTCCTTTATGGTGAACAGAAGCCTTGGATCCCCAAACACACCATCCATGAACATGGTGTCCCTTCCAGTGGTCTATGATCCCATGGGAATACATTTTCTGCAAACTCTGTGTCCTCCGAAGATGCACAGTATCCCCCAAAGGACCCAACCAATGCTTCTTAATCGACAAAGTTGCATGTCCCTTTGTTGCACTCTGTATCTATTCTTCTTACTCTTTTCCTCAGGATACCATACCTTTTCCAAACGATGACATAGAAGAGCTCTACTAGCAATACAAGAACAAACACCCCAAACACTATGCTCAGTCCTATAGCCAGTGTTTCTAGTGTAGCCATAGCTCCTATCTTCTTCTGGGATGGACTCATAGTTATCCTGTAGCGGACTTATACCTTGATATATACAAATAATTCTCCATTCACACTCAAGATCAGTTTCCGACTTGCTATTCAACACCTTTCAATGTTGTTAGTAGGCAACATTTGAACCACCTCAAAGACATTTTATTTGTTTATTCTCTGCTTCATATATATGCATGAACCAATTCAGATAGAGCTCTCAATGAAGTAATTTCAAGGCCCAGAAACTTAAACACACGCGATCCATTCAATTAATAATAACTACACTTCAGTGAAATACTCATTGAGACGAGCATGGATCAACCGTTCCTCAAAAATGCCAAATTGGTCGCTGATGATGACCATTAGATGCTGGAATATTCGAGAAAGTAAATTTCAACCAACCATTGGGGTATATACTAAGATAATGCAAAATACAGTAAAAAGGTTAAAACCCATAAAAGGCAAGAGGGAACCAACAACCAGACGTTAAAACTTCAAACATTTCTATCCTCCAAACCAGTTGGTACCCAATTTTTGTTAAAACAATTATAATCATACATCCAGGAAAGCAACAGACCATCAAAGACTCTAACAACGTATAATACAACCATTCTAAGGACATAAAACAATGCATACAGTTTTATACTCTGTGCTAAAAATAAAATATCACCAATTATAATTGGTGATTAATAAGCATCAAATTGCAGAGCATTTATTGCAATTAGATGTTATATATTACATTGTTATATCTATGGAAATGTACACATTACACAAAATCCACAGGGAAATCAACAATACCCATCAACAGACTCACAATAAAAGTCTCTAACAGCTTAGAGCACAACTATTCTAAGCACATAACAAAATACATTCTACGCACTTAACACAATACATACTCTGTGATAATAAATAGTAACACCATTTTTTGCTGGTGTAAGTTAAATGGTTTTTCAGTGATTTTTTTGACGAAATCTGGATGGAATTGTTAAAATTGCAGATATATCTTGTTTAAATTTCATAATCGGTGTTGCCCAGGGGTTTTGGAGAGCGCTGAATCCATTTCTGCAATCTAAAATGATTTTGAAAAATAAAAACTCTTGATTTCAACAAAGATTCATTGCTGAATTCCAGCAAAAATGGCCCCCCTCTAAAATGTATTAACCATCACTGAATATTCTTAACAGAAAAATGCTAACATGCATTAATGCATCCTTTTTAAGTGATGCATTTTGTCAAAAACACAATAACATTTAATGTGTGCCTTATGTCAAAACTCAATATCAACATATATAATCACTTACCTGCATAAAAACATTTAGGGTGTATGCATTTGTCAAGACTTGATATCAAAACATATTAATGCTAACATATATTGATGCATTCGTCTCAATTGCTTAACAACTAATTAATCTCAGTTGCATATAGAACAACAAGCATACAAGGCCAGGACTAAATGGAAAATCTAGCTCAAACTATTGAAAAAAGAATTATAATTATGAATTCCACAAAAGGGACGCCTTAAATATCTGATTGTATATTGTACCTCAACAAATTTTAAAAATTAGCAATGAAAGATAGAGACTCTAAATGCTGATGGATACTGTAACACTCCATCAAAAGAGTAGTCAAATTTCTCAAGTTGTTACAGGAGCAAAGATGATACAATATTGGGTGGGATATTAATCAACATAAAAGGTCTAAAGACTGAGGATAATACCTTCCATGCGAGGACGAGGCCAAGATATTCAATCTTGGTTCTTGCAAACTCAAGCTTATTTTTAGACAACACAACACCATGTCTTAACACAAAAACATAGAATTTCTACAGATGTTCTTTATAATGTCTCATGTTCTTTATGATGTCTCACGTCTAATGAACAAACAAGTAAATCATCAAATAAATAACAAAGAAATCTAATTCCGAGAAAATGTTTTCCATTCTTTTCTAAAATTATGAAGGGGCATTCTTTAATCCAAATGGCATGATTCACCATTGGTACTGGCCATGTAGAATGACAAACCTTGTATTAAATCTATCCTTTGGAGTGATACCAATCTGCCAAAATCCACTCTCCAAATTAAATTTACTAAAATTATGAAGGGGCATTCTTTAATCCAAATGGCATGATTCACCATTGGTACTGGCCATGTAGAATGACAAACCTTGTCTTAAATCTATCCTTTGGAGTGATACCAATCTGCCAAAATCCACTCTCCAAATTAAATTTACTAAACAAATTGTTTGCAGATATTTTGGCAAGGGGGCTACTTTTGAAGGAAGACGATACCTAACAAACATCAATACTTCATTTAGATTTGTATAGTTTATCACCATCCTGGGTTTTCCTCTTTACTGCTCAGAATGTTTCATAACATAAAAAGTAGGATAGGCCCATGGGATCTTGTTGGGTTCTATCAGTTTTATGTTTAATAATTATGCAATTTTCTTCTTTAGAATATTCTAACTCTGATGGAGACATAGAGTTAGCAACAAAGTTTTGAGGAGTTCTTTGAAATCCTTCTATGTAGGGTAGATCCACACAATATTGTTCTCATAACCATAAATAATTAGGATAGTCTGAAGTGCAATCCTATACTATCTTGTCACTGACGTCCTTGATCATCTCTTGGCCATTTAACTCAGCGTGTTTCACAATATTTTGTAAGTGACTGTAATTGGATCCATGTGCAAGTCCTAAATTACATCCATTTGAGGCACAATTCCATTCCAGGGACCAATTTCATCAATTCTCAACAACTTCACTTGGAGTTCAGGTGTATTTACATGCAAGTTTTCCTTCTAGGATTACTATTTTTGAACAAATGCATGTACCATTTCCATGCAATATTTGATACTTCATATATGAGTCTCAATGCATATGAGATTAATGATGAGACTATTAAGTGCATATAGAGCTTCCTATCGGTTTGCATGTGACATCCATGCAATCTTGTGACACTTTTTTTTAACGAGTGTCGCTTCAGAGCTTGTATGTCAACTCTATTAACATATTCTTGTTCCTTGATATCACATGAATCTAATGAGTCCATTTTTAGCAACATGCATGAGGTTTTGAGATATTGTTATTTTTATCAAGTAAGGCTATAGTGTTACAGAGCTTGTATGTCAACTCTATTAACATATTCTTGTTCCTTGATATCACATGAATCTAATGAGTCCATTTTTAGCAACATGCATGAGGTTTTGAGATATTGTTATTTTTATCAAGTAGGGCTATAGTGTTTGCATGTTAAATTTTACGACATGTTCTTATTTCTTGTTTTCATACGGCTCAATGGGCCTATTTTAAGTGACATGGATGAGGTCTCTATTTTTAGCAATGTCTACTTTTTGACTTTTTTTTGGTAAGTGTTTCCATCATATATATTTTTGAGATCAGTTGGTGAACTTAATATTTTTAGTAAGTTTCTATTTTTCACTAATAGTATTCCAAGCACACAAGTTTATTAGGATCAGGGATGTATTTGGTTATAATGGTGATTACATGTTTTCCAAGTTCCCTACATTTTTGGCGGTAATTGCTATTTTTAACAGTGTGATGGTGTATCCAGGCCCAACCTTGTGCTCTTCAACCTTCTCATCTTGGTTTGCCAATTGATTTCTAGGTGAGTTGGTGCTTTCTTGTGAATCTTCAATTAATCTTGGAGGCTACTTTTAGTAGGTAACATGTAACAGATGTGCATGGTGACATGTAACGTCTCTAAATGGTTCCATGTCATTGGTTCGATGGCTAGGTAGGAAGAAAACATTTCATGGTTTCTAAGGTATAAGTAGGTAGCATCCCATGCACAAGCCAAATATACCTCCAAGAAAAAGGTGGACAACTTAGAAAATAAATCAGATAAAAGTTCCAAGTGAATGATTGGTCCAAAATGCCTCAAGGAAAAGCACCCTCCTTAAAGCTAAATGAAGCATACACAAGCATAATTACACATGTATAACCCAGATGACATGAAAATAGCACAATCAAATATTAAACATAATATAAGATATAATTCAAAATGAATATATAAAAAAAGAGATGATAGATGGGTGAATATATGATAGATAAGAAGTGTACAATCCACATGATCTTCTACATAAAATGTAGTTTTATAAATTATATTGATTAGTTTTATAAATTATATTGATTCGAAATTTCATTAGTATATACTTTTTTTTAACAAGAACGGATAAGAGATTTTATATATAAAAAGAGGAGAAAAACATAGTTACATAGTGCCAGAGAAGGACTGTTCCCCGATAGAGACCCGATAGAGAGGAACTGCCATGTCTCCACATTCATCTTTGACAAATCTGTATTTGTCTTGACAAAATTCTAACCTATGAAGACTATAAATCCGGACAAACTTCCCTAGAATCATGAAACTAAAGCAAAACATATTTACAAACTTCTGGCCTGAGAGTATCCTTATCTACTGTTGCTACAAGCTAATCCCCAAAAAGCTGAAATACATTGATTCTGAAATATCATGGGAGTACCCAAAAAAGAGCCTATGAAACCTGAGACTGAAAGCCATTACTGGCGACAGGAGTTTGGATGTTGATGAGGAAGCGCGGTCAGATTCTCAGCTTGTCCCCCGACCAAACCACCCAGGTCATTCTGCAAGTCCTGCTTCAAATTCCTTATCTCTGCATGCATACTGTCTATCTTAACCTCCACAATCCTAACACTGCAATGTACAACGATGATTTTGGTGTCTAGGTTTATAGACCAGGGGCATCCATTGTTTAGTACTTCTGCTAGGCTATCAACCTTCTCATTGAGATTGATACTGCTGTCGCGAACCTCCTTATTTGTTGCTTGCATTAGAGTGTATAGATGTTGAGTGGCCCTTTTGATCTTGCAGTTTTCACCTCGCAACAAGCGGATTTGTGTCTCCATTTCCGTCATATACTTCTTGACATCGTTGGGTATGTGGTCGAATTCCTGCTTAGGACCAGAACTGCCTCCATCGTAATTGACAAGAGTCGTGTTCATATCATTCCCCAGAAAGTCGTGCCTACCCTCATCATGATCGCTGTGCTGTATTTGGACCAAGCCGCTCTTCCCTCCATGCATCGTCAGGGCTTTCTTCCTGAAATCCATGTTAGCCAAGGCTCCAGTGCGAGGAATCATCTTTTTGCAGAGAAGATAATGGGCTGTGGAACCAAGGTCGACCATCTTTGAAAACACCACGTTTCTGGTTCTTTCAATCGAACATAAGTGCATCCAGCGATTACCATGCGTAGCATTTAAACACGAACCCTCTAGGATTCCTATCACCTTAATAGACTGCATGCCGAACATGTGGTGGCCATGTGATTCCAGCATGCGGCCAGCTCCGATTCCAAGGCACATATTTGGGTGCGGAACTATAGGGCCATTCTCAATCTTGCTCGAAACAGAGCTTTGATTTATGTTTGACAGAGAGGGAGGAGTATTAGGATTTCTCCAACCCAAGGGTAAAGACTTCTCGTAAGAGGGAGACATGTGGTGTCTAACCAAATGAAGAAGCTGAACAAATTCAAGGGATCCAAACCTTTTCATACCCCTTTTGATTGCATACAAGGACTCCGTAGTCAAGACCCGCTCCAATATTTTCCATTGCATCCGCGTACTGATTATTAGATCTCAATAAATGGAGGAAATTGATGTTTTTAAATTCATTAAAAAGACACTTCAGAAGACGGTGAATCTTAGAAGTAGGACTCTTACGATTTTTGGTCAGGTTCCTTGCATCTCTAATGACTAGCATTGAGTCGCCAAACACAACCAAGTCATTAAGACCATCATTCCTTGTGATCTCCAAGCCTTTTATTAGAGATGACCATTCTACACTATTATTAGACCTTCTTCCAATACCCCAAGCGTAGTCTTTCATCTTGTTTCCTTCAGAGTCATAGAAGACTCCACTTGCACCTGCCAGTATGGATTTCCTTTCAAGGCACCATCAAAGAACAGAGTATTGCATCCAATTTTTGTCCTCCAGTTCTGAAATTCTTCAGTGCTCATCCTAATGTACCAGTTCTGGGTTATAGATCTCCCGGGGGAGTGCACCAGGGAGAGGGGGGGATTTGGAATTAGGAAATTAGAGGCCCAGAGTTTTTCTTCTGCGGTAAGAGATTCCTTTTTGATATTCTTCATGCCTTTCACAAATAAGGCTTCCACCCAAAGGGTCTTGGCCGAGGCGAGGACTCTACTCTGAGTGGATCGTTTTTCTTCAAAAATTTCCTTGTTCCTGGCTGTCCAAATCTTCCAATAGATGTATTTGGGAAGAGCTTCCCATGCTCTTTTAAATTTAGGTTTGTTGGAGAGAGTTCCGTATTATTAGTCCTTCCAGCAAGCAAAGAAGTCATTCCAATTTATTGGCAATGTCACAACATAGTTTAAGTCAATATACGCTCTGTGCCAGACCTCCTTAGCGAATTTACATCCAAGAAAAAGATGGTCTATTGTTTCTTTAGAGTCTTTGTAGAGAATGCATCTCGCATTCCCTTCTATACCTCTTTTTTTGATATTTTTCGCAATGAGAATTTTATGGTGGGCAAGGGTCCAAGTGAAAAAGTTTATTTTTGGGAGTCCAACGTTTCCCCAGAATTTGCTCCATTTTTTGTCCTTCTATTAGTGTTGAGACTGTCCACCAGGCGATATCCTTCCTTGACAGTGTACGACCCCGACTTGCTCCAGCCTCTTCTGTCATTCATATTCCGGTGGACTAGAGTCATTCCATGGAGAAGAGAAAGGAAGGCGTTGTAGTCTGAGAGAAGATGACCCGGAATCTCTAGATCGATCCAGTCTGCCCATATTCCTCTTTCTGTCCAAACTGAGAGATCTAATAACGTGCTAATGTTGGATTGATCCATCCAAACCTTCAAATTGACAAAGTTCTGTAAAATATTGGCAGGGGAGGTCAGGTTGGGTTCTAAACTGTCTGACCATAGATTTATCTGCTTTCCACTGCCAGGAATCTAATAAAGGTGATTTTGGATAATAAACACCGCCTTCTTGCATAAGTTCTAGATAGGAGTGCCGTTTTTATTCTGGTCTATTTCCTCCACACACCTTCTTCTGCCCCCATTCATATATATATATATATATATTTTTTGTTTTCTGAGAATCTCTTTCCACCAAGATTTTTTCCTGAAGACAACTCTCTAGAGAATTTTGGATCCTAAAGCAATATTCATGATCGTAGGGTCTCTTATCCCAACACCTCCATGGATTTTAGGGCTGCAAAGTTTCTCCCAATTTATCAAATGAAACTTTTTGGTTCCATTGGATTTCCCTCCTCGCCACAAAAATATTCTTATTTCTCTCATGAAGTCCTTCATGACTATCTTGGGGGATAAAGAGATCGAGCTGACATATATTGGATAGGCCAAGAGGACGAAATTAATCAAGACCAACTTGCCGGCCAGGTTGAGCCACCTAGTTCCCCACGAAGTTATTTTGGATTTAATCTTGTCTACTAGACCTTGCCAATTGACAACCCATTTTTTCCCTTTGAAGATTGGAATCCCTAGATAGTTGAAAGAGTTCCAAGAGGAACATCCTTCAAAGCTAAGGATCTGAGCTATTCTGGCTAGAGTTTTAGTGGGGAATTCCAGCCATAGAATTTGGATTTGGCTGAGTTCACTTTTCCATTTGAGGATTTTAGGAAGGTGGTCAAAGCGCCTTTAAATCTCTCAACAATGTTCGGAGACGCTCCTCCGAGCAATATGGTATCATCGAAGAACTGGGCATGGTTGATTGCTTTTACAGCTGTAGCTATCCTCAGGCCTTTTAGCTCACCCGACTCTTGCGAGTGCTGAAGCTTCCTACTCATAAAATCTGCCACCAACAGATAAAGAAAGGGGGACATGGGGCATCCTTGTCGAAGTCCTCTGGTGGCTTGGAAGAAATTTGTAGGTCTTCCATTTACTAAGGGGGCAATCCAAGGTATGCTGAGGCAAGATTTTACCCATCTTACGAATCTTTTGGATAATCCAAATTTGTTCATGATTTTGAACATAAAAAAATGATTAACTTTGTCGAAGACGTTTTCCATGTCCAATTTTATTGCCATTCCTTGCTGTTTTCTTTCCATGCTAGAGTGTATAACCTCTTGGACGATGATGATATTGTCTAGAATCTGTCGCCCTGCAATAAATTCTCCTTGAGAGTCAGAGATGAGACGGCCCATAAGGTTTTTCATTCTGGTGGCAAGGATTTTCGAGAGGATCTTGTATGAAGCGTTGCATAGGGAAATAGGCCTGAATTTGTCAAGAGTGAGAGGGTTTCTCTATTTAGGAATTAGAGATAGAAAGGAAGAGTTGGTGGCTCCATCGATTTTATATTTTTTCCTGGTCCAATTTAGCATTCTCTTGAAATCATATTTTATGATATCCCATGCTGCCCTGTAAAAATTTATGGTGAATCCATCTGGCTCAGGAGCTTTGTCCATATGAAGAGACCATATGGCATCTCTTATTTCATATTCAAGGATTGGTTTATCAAGATCACAATTTTCATTTTCAGAAATGAGCAAGGGGATACCTGAGAGTAAGTCAGCTTGTGCTTCTGGATCGGCCTCCTCGTTATCTATGTAGAGTTTGCGGAAATGGTCCAAGGCATGAATCTTTAGCTCCTCCTATCCTACAAACCTGTTCCCATTATTGTCTTTGAGTTCTTTGATAGTGTTATGATTGAGCCGAGATTTTGTTTGCTTGTGGAAATACTCCATATTACTGTCCCCTCCTTTTAGCCACGTCTGCCTAGACTTCAATCTCCACGCCTCTTCCTCTAGCCTAGCAACATTTAGGATCCTCAGATTCAAGTCCTTTTCATGGTTTAGAGTGGAAGTAGTGATCTCTCCATTCTCCATACTTTGGTGGAGATATGCTAGATCGGTTCGAAACTTATGCTTGAGAAATCCCATATTTTTATACACCGTTTTTACCTAAATCTTTAGAGTAGCACGCACAGCTCTGAGTTTACCTTCCCAAATGAAACTGGGTGAACCAAAGTGGCAGGAGCTCCAGGCGTTTTGAATTATATCCAAGATTTTTTTGTCATGTAACCAAAGCGGATTGAAATGAAATGGAATAGGCCCAAGGTTTCCCAGAGTAGAGAGGGTCAGGAAAATGGGTTTGTGATCTGAAACAACAGAAGGGAGGGCATGAGCTGCTTGAAGGAGAACTTTATGAAGGAAAGAGGAGCTTACCAGGAATCTATCCAACCTTGCTGCTATGTGGCCAATACCAGATCTTCTATTGCTCCATGTGTACTTCCCATTTTTCATTTGAATGTCCAGCATGTCCATATCTGATATTAGATCATCCATCTTTTCGCCAAGAGTATCCTTGAACCTTGATCCTCCACGTTTCTCCTGCTTCGATTTAGTGGCATTGAAATCCACCAAAATGATCACATCTTTTCCTTGCAATTCATCTTTTAGCTTTGACAAATATTCCCAAAAAATGTCCTTATCCCTGTAGTGCGTTGGTCCATAAACATTGCAGATGTAAGTTGAGTGTTGGTTGTATTTTTCATGTATTTTGATGAGAATCCAATGATGGCTCTCTTTAGATGATTTTATCAAGAAATTGCTAGATAGAAATGTAGCAATACCCCATGAGGCTCCCTTGGAGATTTGAGCTTTACCATGGAAATCCTTCCATAATAGATGGGAGAGCGCCAAAGTCTCCACGTCTTGCATTTTTTGTCTCTTGGAGTAACAACAAGTCTAGTCTTTCTGATTTTATCATGTCTCTTAATGCTTCTACTTTGCTTGATCCCCCCAGACCCCTACAGTTCCAAGCGACAACTTTCATCATTTCTTAGTCAATTAAGATTCTATCCGGGATCTACCTTCCATTTTTGCCCCTCCGAAGTTTTTGGCATTTTGAAGAAGCTTTGTTTCCTCTAAACATTTTTTCCTTCCCAATTATAACTCCCTTTCTGCTTCCTGCTCTCTATGGTATCTTTGTGATTTTCTCCCTCTGGTATTCAGAAGCAAAACTACATCATGTGATTCCAATGATTCCTGTGAAGGCGAGTGTTCCGGGGAGAAGATATGAGGTGCAATTGTGCTGTGTTTTACATGTCCTCCCAAGTACCTCTTGGGGTTGCATATCCCTCCATAACTGCATCTGTCCTTTCCTCTCTAGGAGAATGGTTGGGAGAATCGTAGGGGATGAGGGTTGCTTCCGCCTCGGGTTCTATCAAAATGTTGACCAGTGTTGGTATTTCCCCTTCCTCCAAAGGTAGGGTCTGAAATTGATTGCTGGTAGTAGCTTCTTTTTCTTCCTGCACCTTATCCTTGTTTTTCTCGTGATGAGATCTAATTGCTGGAGGAGATGGATGAGAAACTTTCCTCCCCCTTTTTGCTTGCTTCCACCCTTAATCGTGATTCTGTTCAGAGGTTTCTTATACTGCTTTTGTACAATTTTTGATGAAGTGACCATACTCGTGACATTTCTTACGCTTAAAGGGCAGCTGTTCATAATCAACCTTATGCATGTGCTCCCATCCGTCCATTTGCAGATTTACAACCTCTGGCAAGCCTTTTTCCAAGTCAACTTCCACACAGATTCTGGCGCAGGAGAGCAACGATCCTTTTGGTTATGCTTTGTCAATATAAATTCCAAGGGAATTTTTGATTTCCTGAAGAGTCTCATCGTTCCAACAGTGCAGCGGGAGATGAGGGAGACGTACCCATACCGGAACTGCTAAGGGCACGTCTCTTTCTGGTCAAAAGACAAACTCCAGCGGTTTAAGTAAAGGCCACGAGAACCCAAGAAGTATGGTCCGATTCTGAAAATTTGGTCTCTATCAGTTTTGTTTTCAAACAAGAAAGTGAAAAAACCCTTTCCACAAAAGTAATACTGCAATCCCCCGGAGATCAAGGGAATCCAATTCTTGTTGATCCAGGCATCCATAGTTTTTGGGGGAGGTCCAAATCCTTGTAAATTGGCCAATTAAACCTCTTCCACTTAGGGCTAAGGATTTTAATATTGAAGCTACGTATGTGATCTGGATCCAAGGAGCGGCCGTTCGTTTGACAAAGGCATCGTTGGAAGCCGTGCTAGAGGGAGGCAGTGGAAGAGTGGAAGCCACTCGAGCACGAAAAGAATCATCCAAACGATGCCGATGTTCCTCCTAGTTTGGATCCAAGAAAGGGTCCATCATGGCAGCACCCTCGAGGGGGTCGAGGGGATCCCAAGCTCCGCGATCAACGACGGCCAGGCACGTCGCAGGATGGCTCGAAGCGCAGGAACCCTAGCTACAAGGTTTAAGTTATTAATGATAACCTTCAAAATTTCATTAGTATTGTTTGAGAGTAAAATGTACTATATTTTGAGTTTTATTTCTATTGACCGAGTCTTCCCCAAGTCCCAGAGTCTTGTTGAGTTTCAGGCCATCCCAGTCTTTGACAAGTTTGAGTCTGACAACATCAATATACTGCCTCTAGTTAAAGGGGTTTATTGAACGACAAAATGTAATATAAAATTGTAACCTTCATCATTTAACATGCTCTCTAATTTTATATTTTAGTGTTGCAAAACTTGGCATTGGCCAAAAATAAGCAGGGGCCATCAACTTGGCAAATCAGGAAAATTGGGAACAAATCAACAAAATTTGGCAACTTGAAAGTTTTGGAAAAATTAATAGAAGTCAGAGGTTTCTAAAACACTAGTAAAATCTATTAGGATGGCCTCCTGGAATAATTATTTTTTCTCTGCAATGTTTAAGATGTGGTCAAATATGGAAATGAAAAGTCATCTAAATTGTGAATACAAGGTTACAATAGTAGCAATCTAAGACCAGTTCCCAGTTTCATGCAATAATGTTGGATTCTAAGAACAGTTTATTAACAAAGTCAAGATGGCTACAACATTTCCAGATATGGGAAAGATGACATAACACACCATTATCATCATAACTAATCATGACTGTATGTCTCTTCCAGACACTTCGTAGTGTAGAGGAGTGCTTTCAACTCCTAAAAAACATCTGAATCCATTAGTATAGCTCACATTATGCTTTCATCAACTTTGAAATGAATAGATAAGAAGACTTTAAAAATATCATCTTCCACTTTAAGAATTTGACAGGCCACACATCTATCATGTCCATTGATTGGCCAAAATGAAATGTGACAACCAACACATTTGCATTCAAATCAAGTAGCAATTGTACACAGTCAATATGCCCATTCAAGGCAGCCATATGAAAAGTTGTAATCCCACCATATGTTGCTCTATATTCATAAATTTGGAGAGTGAACTGCATCAAATTAAACAACATAAGTAAATCCATAAATTTCATGGAGCAAATATTGGAAGCTCTAAACTTAAATCATTTTCTACCCAACGACAGAGGCAACTAGTTATAAATGTTTATTTTAGTTCAAACTGGCATCTCACAGGTGAGGCATCATCCTTGTTTCCAGAAGGTGGATATATACTTAAATGGTAAGGTGCACTGGGCACAAAATTTGCAACAATTCTAATGCATCTTGTGTGACCATTCATGGCTGTGAAATGCAAGGTTGTCCTACCACTGAGGTAAGCTACTCTAAATGAGGTAATCTGGCATAATCTGGAAGCCAATTATAAATTCTTATTCCTAACCTAACCAACATCATAGGATGGTAGGTCAACATCCTTGGTTCAATTCCCAGCCCGTTTAATTTTCAACATAATGTCACAACCATGTGTTGAGGTTGATTAGCTGTGGATGTTGAGGCCCGAGACAAAGTTTGGCTGCAGTGGGGTTACAACAGTCCACTAGTGGAGGGAAGGCACTAGATTGGATTCCTAGCCTATTCAATTCTCATCAACACGCCATGAAACATAATAAGAAAATTTTTAAAGGGTTAGAAGTCGATATCTTGATTTGGAGTAATGATATGGATGAAGAAAGGACACAAACCAAAATATGCAATTAAATTATCATCAACAAGCCATGAAACAAAGTAAGAAAAGTTGAAACCTATGCGGAACTACAATACCAACAATTCATAAGCCAAATAAATGAAGGATAAAAGTTAAAAATAGTACTTTGATATCCTTTCCTTGAATGCACCAATCTTTTCAATTGAGGTGGAAGCATCTACACACTATGAAATTTGAACCCAAAATCTGACGGCTAATTTGTCGACCACTAAGCGTCCAAAATTCGACAAATATGATTTTGTTTAAACGTCGGTGTAATAATGTCGGATATCCAACCATAAAACCATATGTAGATGTTTCGATGTCCAAATGTCAATGAACCCAAGCAATTCTAAACCAATCTAGTTTGCAAGACGTTGAATATCCGACGACACTTGCATAGAATATTCTATGCTTATGCGTTGAAGCTTCGATCACAGTCATTGGAAATCCGACTCCACGTTGTCGTCGTAGGTATGGTGATTTGCGTAGTAGATCTGATGAAGATCAGTCATGGTAGGAGTTAGATATCCGACGAGGTTTTTCATAGGAGGTCAAACCTTCTCGTCAGAGGTAAAGTTGTTCACGTAGGAAACTCGGTGCCTTGTAAAGGTTTTAAAAATAAAATAAAAATGTAAGCATTGGTTATCCATGGAATAGGTCAAGCATATCGATCATGCTCTCATCCATTATGGAGTTTTCATCCCTCCCCAAGATCATGGTAACAATATATATAGTAGTCTTGTAAAATTAGTCACAGCAGATCTAATGAACAAGTAAATCAATCACAATAGATGAAACTCAGAAAAATGGTGTAAAACCGTGCAAAACATGCATCAGTGCTCAATATCCCAATGAGGGTGAATAATTACAATACAATACAGTAACAATGACTGATCAATTCAAATTGACTAAGGATGTCATTCGAATCACTGAATGGAGTAGCTTGACTCCAACTAGGAGTCCTCATCATCAATCAGTGGTGGTCATCAATGCACAAGAACTAGTCATCCAGGTGTCAATCTGAGTCTAACTGAGTGTAACATGTGTAATTGAAGTGTGTAGCACTGATATAGGGAAGTGGGCTCAGTGGAGGGCGCATGGGAGGCTAACTGAAGTCAGAACAAGTCATCTAGTCAATCTGGAGGTCCAACAGAGTGAAATAGTCAGTCGGGAGTGAAACTAGCCTCAAATCAGGGAGAATCGGAGCTAACTGAGTGTAACTGAAGTGGAACTGCAATGGTAGGTGAATAAGTGCGCCCTTCTCTGGCAGTAGGTGAGAAGTGGGCGCCTTCTTGACTAGGAGGGCTAATGAACTGATGTAAGAAGCTCCCGGGTGCTAGAATAAGGTGGCTAAGGTGCTGGAGGAATCAACCTGGTGACTGGGATGCATGCAAACCCTAATTGCATGCAAGATCCTGAAAAAGATGATGTGGATATCCAAACACCCCCCCTCAAGCTAGACTATGATGTGCAAAAAATAATGTGGGGCCCTGGTAACTAAGACGAAAGGTCACCCCAATACAATAATCCAAAAAAAAAATGCTGAAAATAAACTAAGTGAGGAAAGAGGGAAAACCCAGTGGGAAGAAAGACCCCCCTCAAGCTAAAGCATAATAATGGATCAATCTATCTCCACCACGATGGAACTCACCCCCAACAGTGAACAGAGGTAAGAGAACTTCTTCTCAGTGAAGCTCTTGGTGAAGATGTCTGCAATTTGCTCATTAGTAGGGCAATATTGTAGAATGATGGTGCGATCATGCACCAACTGTTGAATGTAATGCATATGAATCTCAATGTGTTTGGTCCTCTGCCGCTGAACTGGATATGTGGAGATCTTGATAGCACTTTGATTGTCACAAAATAGGACAATCAAAGTAGTGCCACCAAAACCAAACTCGGAAAGAATACCCTGCAACCAAACTGCCTGAATGTAGGCATTGACTGCCCCTTGATACTCTGCCTCTGTTGAAGAAAGTGCAATGGCTGCCGGATTTTTGCTGGACCAGCAAATAGCACCATGACCAATCATGAAAACATAACCGGAAGTGGACTTCTGATCAATGCTATCACCTTCCTAATCTGAATCAGTAAAACCAATGAAATCAAGCTCAGAATCTGCAACATAATGTATGCCAAAATGTTTCGTACCTTGCACATACTGCAAGATCCGCTTGGATGCTCACCAATGAATCTCATGGGGTTGCTGCATATACCTTGACACGGCACTCACGGCATATGAAATATCAGGCCTTGAGTGTGTCGAATAAAGTAGTGAACCAATCAACTGTTGATACATACTGCAATTTGCAAGCGGTGTAGAATCTCCCTCCTCAAGACTGATTCCTGAGAGGAATGGGAATGGGGCTGCCTTACATTCAGCCATATTAAACTTCAATAAGAGGTCAGAAGCATATTTTTTCTGAGATATAGTGATCCCATCAAAATTTTGAGCTATATCCAAGCCCAAAAAGTGACTCAACAAGCCCAAATCGCTCATGTCAAAAGCTAGATTTAAGGCAGTTTTTAGCTTGTTTATTGAAGTAAGAGTGCTACCAGTAATGAGAAGATCATCAACATAAAGTACAATAACCAACAAATTACCTTTAACTCACTGAAGATACACATTCAGATCAGATTTGCATCTTTGGAAATTCTAAGAAAGAAGGAAGGAGTCCATCTTTGCGTACCAAGCTCTTGGGGCCTGTTTTAACCCATACAAAGATTTCTTCAATCTGCAAACTAATGATGGATCTGATGTGTAGCCCTCTGGCTACTGCATATATACCTCTTTAGCAAGGTCTCCATGTAGAAATGCACTCTTCACATCCATGTGGTGCACTTCCCAGTGCTTGGATGCGGAAATAGACAAAACAAGGCGGATGGAATCCATCTTTGCAACTGGTGCAAAGGTCTTAGTGTAGTCCACTCCTTGGACTTGGGAGAAACCTTTTGCCACCAACCTTTCTTTTTATTTTCTGATAGAGCCATTAGCAGAAACTTTTGTGCGGTAGACCCATTTACACTTCACTAATTTTCTTCCAGGTGGAAGAGAAACTAGCTCCCATGTATTGTTCTTTTGAAGAGAACTGTACTCTTCATCCATGGCACTTTGCCATCTCGGATCTCGGTGGGAAGAATAGTATGATGTGAGATCTGAACCAATCATCAAATAACAAATCTCAGGAAGTAATGGATTATAAATAGAAAGAGCCATACCTGCTCTTTGAAAGTCTGCTCTTGTTTGTCTCGGATCAACAGGATTTCCAAGGTTCGAACCAGCAGATTGAAGAGTGTTTTGGGCCCACTTTGGTAACTGAGGAGGATCATAATGGTCGGATTCTGAACCTGATATGTCATGATCATCATGTGCTGCTAAAATATCAAAAATATCAGAATTCATACCTTCATTATCATTGCACGGATCTTCTTCTGGTGCAGGCGGTGAAACGACAGTTTCTTCCTCGACTAGTTGCAATTCTTGAAGCGGTTCTTCAAATTGCACACTGCGCTCTATGAATATTATTTTAGATGTGATATCCATGAGTTTATATGCTTTTGATTCTTCCCCATATCCTATCAGTATGCACTCAATACTTTGTGGATCCAAAGCTCGTCTCTTCTTGGAAGGAATTCTAGCCCATGGACTAGAGCCAAAAACTCTCAAATTTGACACATCCGGTTTGTGACCAAAGAATGCTTCGAAAGGAGTCATACCTTTCATGGATGAATGTGGAACATGGTTCTGTATGTATGCAGCAACATTGATTGCTTCAGCCCAAATATTTGTAGCCAAACCTTTTGATTCAATCATGCATGTAGCCATCTCTTTTAGTGACCGATTTTTCCTTTCCGCTACACCGTTCTGCTGGGGTGTGTAGGGAACTGTATGTTGGATCTGAATTTCGCTTTGGGCACAAAGTTGCAGCAAATCGGCCTTGATATATTCTCCACCATTATCAAATTTAAGAGCTTTGATCTTTATCTCAGTGGCGGTCTCAACAGAAGCCTTAAAATCCTTGAATTTTCCAAGCACTTCTGACTTGTTTTTGAGAAAAAATACCCATGTAAAGCGGGAAAAATCATCAATAAATGTCAAAACATACCTTGAACCATTTAATGAAGCATGGGGCAGAGGACCACTGATATCAGAATGTATCAGCCCCAAAAAATGTAGAAGCTCTGCTAGCTTTGCCGCGGTCGAATCTGTGCTCGGTGTGCTTCCCAATAATGCAACCAGTGCATATTCCCTTCGAGGAACGGAGTTATGGAAGACCATCTACCATGGAATTGTTTGATAGCAGCAGCAAATACTTATAATTAATATGTCCAAATATTTCATGCCAAAGCCTACTAACCTCATTACCATGTGTGCGAAGAGCAGTGGGCTTTGCAAGCGGAATAAAGTGTGAAAACTCATAGCATTTTGCAGTGTGGTTCGCCTTTTCGACTGCAACAAGTCTTCCACTTTTGATATCAAAAATTTCAACTATATTAGGGATGAATGTAACTTGCTTCGGTTCACCAGTGTGTGTCATTTGATACACAGAAAGAAGATTTGAAGCGAAGGAAGGCACATAGAGAACATTCTGAAAGCTTCCATGATCTACATGAATCGTACCTTTGCCCTTTGAAGAAATTTTTGAGTCATCTCCCAAATGGATGGGGATGGAGCTGTTTGGATCGAATGAAGAAAAAGAATCAATATTTGCAGCCATATGATTCGATGCACCCGAATCTATCAAGAGAGTAGTGGGATTCGAAACAGTTGCCATGAGTGCTTGTCCTCTTTCATGATCATCATTCCTATCCTTCTTCCTTGCACCGTCAGGAAGAGTTATGTTGTTCTTTTCCAAAAGGAGGGCCATTTGATCTATAGTCTTCTTCATACATGAAATTTCAGGATGAAATCCATGGTTGCAATAAGTACATTTAGATTTCTGGTTACCTTCTTTGCCCTTTTGCTTGAACTTTGAACTGGATGGTGCATCCGTCTGTTTGCCTTTCTCTCTTTGCTTATAAGGTTCGAATTTGGGCTTCTCCTTCTTTTGCTTTCCTTTACCATTCGATATCTTGGGTCCTTGAACATATAGGGCTGAATCTTTGGAGCTTATGGACCCCATTTGAATCAACTTATCATGCTCTTTTGTGATGGACTCAATGAAGGCATTCAAGGTAGGCATCTTCCAATTCAGGGTAGTTAGCCGACCGGAATTGAAAGTAGAGACAAATACCGAATAATCTTTACCAAGCTTGCTGAGAATGGAGAGGATCAATTGCTTATCCTCTTTGATAAATCCACTGTTCTTCAACTGCATGTTCAAGTTCTTGAATTTTGTGAAGAATTCATGAATGGTCTCGAAATTCTCAGGACTAAGGGCAATCAATTCATTCTCTAATTGAAAAGCCCTAAGCTCGTCCTGCTTGCCAAATAGTGTTTCAAGTTGCTCCCATATAGCTTTTGGAGTCTTCAATCCACTGAGATGGAAGTGAAGATCTTTGGAGATGGAGAGACAAAGAAGACCATAAGCTTCATCAAGCTTGTTGTAGTGTTTGGTTCTATCTGATAAGGTGTTTGGCTCCAATTCAAGACCAAGAGTGACTCGGTAGTAACCTTTTGAACGTAATATGATCTCCATATCATCTTTCCAATCAAAATAATTGAATGGGGTGAGGATAGGATTTGAAGAAGAGTATTCCATTGCTAGGAGCGAGTGCACACTGATGTAGAAAAGCTTGCAAGGGCAAAGTAGCGAATGCAATTGATGGAGACAATAACCTGCAAATCACAATAAAACCAAGAACAATGAGGTCAAACAATCCACCCTTTTAGAGTTGCATCACACCTGGGATTGGAGATCAAGCAATGTTGAATGGGTCCAATGTATCAGATCCAGGATTTATGTGGAAACTCAAGCTTTTGGAGTTGTATTGGAAGTATTTTCAAGCTTTGCATGCACAAGAGCGAATGCCCTTGAGATCTTTCATGCCAAAACTTTTTGTAATTTTTGAGCAAATTCACTCAAATCTTCTTGTAAAAACACCTGTAGAAAAGAGATCTTGTCCCTGCAATGGCTCTGATACCATGTAAAATTAGTCACAGCAGATCTAATGAACAAGTAAATCAATCACAATAGATGAAACTTAGAAAAATGGTGTAAAACTGTGCAAAACATGCATCAGTGCTCAATATCCCAATGAGGGTGAATAATTACAATACAATACAGTAACAATGACTGAGCAATTCGAATTGACTAAGGAGGTCATTCGAATCACTGAATGGAGTAGCTTGACTCCAACTAGGAGTCCTCATCATCAATCAGTGGTGGTCATCAATGCACAAGAACCAATCATCCAGGTGTCAATCTGAGTCTAACATGTGTAACTGAAGTGTGTAGCACTGATATAGGGAAGTGGGCTCAGTGGAGGGCGCATGGGAGGCTAACTGAAGTTAGAACAAGTCATCTAGTCAATCTGGAGGTCAAACGGAGTGAAACAGTCAGCCGGGAGTGAAACTAGCCTCAAATCAGGGAGAATCGAAGCTAACTGAGTGTAACTGAAGTGGAACTGTAGTGGTAGGTGAAGAAGTGCGCCCTTCTCTGGCAGTAGGTGAGAAGTGGGCGCCTTCCTGACTAGGAGGGCTAATGAACTGATGTAAGAAGCTCCCGAGTGCTAGAATAAGGTGGCTAAGGTGCTAGAGGCATCAACCTGGTGACTAGGATGCATGCAAACCCTAATTGCATGCAAGATCCTGAAAAAGATGATGTGGATATCTGAACAGGTCTTGTATGGGGAAGGAAGATTCTTGGTGATGCATTGGTTGTATGAAAGATTCTTAAATATATATTCCTTCTGCTGATCAAATATGCCCATATATATTTCTGTATGGATTTGGATAGGGATTATATTGTTGATTAGTGACCCTCCCTCTCCGTTCACAATTTCACAAGCAACTCTTATGCATGTACAAAGGTAGTGGAAGATCATATGGTGGAGAATTATATAGTGATTTTGGGGCATCAAAACCTAGCACCATGCCTCTAAACCACTACCAAATTTCTAGTGGAACTCACCTTAACATAGAACCTTACTCTAGATATCTAGAACCACACAATTTGATCTACTATGTAGCCAAGGAAGAGGAAGAAATCCACCAATTCCATTTGACAATTGTGGGAGTTATGGTCAATATTATGAGTTGAAAAATTAGGCATACCTTCACCTCATGGCTACCAACATATGCCCCAAATAATTTCATTAATTGCTTATTGTGTTTATCTAGGTTTGTTGTTTAAAATCAATGGAGTTTTCCCTTGTAAAAACTCATCTACATTTTACTCCCATTATGGTGTGAATTTTGTCTCCTCAAATTATAAATAAATGATCATTTTTCCTAGGCTAAAAAAATATTGTCTTAGTTCCATGTAGCAGTAAAACTCAATTTTTGAGAAAGCAATTATGGCCCATGTTCATAAATTTCATGTTTCTTATGTGGTCTACATGGGGACGAAAGAACTATGTCATATGTAGCCTCTATCCTTATCAATAATATCATAAAATGGTTTCTATGAAAATCAGTGTGTAGAAAACAATGACATATTTCTTACATATATTTGAATGATAGTTGTGTTAGCTCCATGAATTCATTGGCCTCATAAAAAATATCTAAGCCAATTGTTTCCTTTATAGAGGTCATTATGGTGGCTTGTTTGCATAGTTTGGCCTAAAGAAGGAACCACCGTGTTTTCATACTTTTCTATCCCTAAATTTGGTTACATCATATCCAACACGAACAAGGACATTAAAACCTTATCTACCCTAAATTTGGTTCAATGAGTTTGGGGTTCTACAACCATCAAACATAAATTTTATGAAATTAGAATGGCATATACGGAGGCAAATGTCAAAATGTATAAATTTTTCAAGTCTACACAACTGAATTCACCGGTGTAAAAATAATGAAAAATATTTACCTTTCCCTCCAAAGAGAAACACATGAATTTGTTTTTTCTCAAATCAATACCAATCACGTCACCACCAGCTCCCTTTGAACTTTAGGCATTAGAAAGACAACCAATAATTAGTTTAAATTATTAGCAAATAAAATCAACAACTTTAACCAAAATGGTAAGTGTATTGCCTATTTGGGTACAATAAAACCATTGAGTAGAGATGCAATGCAAACCTAAATGATCTAGCTGCATTTCCCCGTCTCTGGAACAACAATGAACCGAAGTTTGAAGACACTCTGTGTATCTTAGAATAAGTACATCGATATCTTGAGTAGAGGACATCTTATTTTAAAATTTTTTACCACTCCATCCTCTTCCTTTATAGAATAAATTAAAAATCATTATGAAACAAAAATACACTATAATCTTGAGTGGGAATACAATATGAGCCAAATATTTAACATATTTACAATATCTCTCTTTTTGTATGAATTAAAATGAGAAAGAAAAATATTGCTAGTAATACATCTTTAATTTGGAATTTATTTGCAACAAAAATCAATCATCATAAGCTTAATAAGAGATGAAATTGCATCCTTGTCAAAGGGGGCTTTCCAGGTCAGCAAATGTAGGGCACTGTTAATGGCTGCACCATGTTTCAAGTCTTCCTAGTAACATGTATTCCTTTATGGGATGCTTATGCTTCTACTAATACTAGTACTAGTGCTAGTGCTAGTTCTAGTGTTTGTGTTTGGGGACAAGTACAAGTCCTGGACAACTTTTGCATATTAAACACCCCAATTGTAGCTGCTTAGTTGAAGGGATGCTCTTGTAGCTTGTGAGACACATCTACAACATTGTATTATATCACATCAAATAGTTTCCTCTTGGAGAATCAAATTTAACCAAATTAAATTTTAAAATTTACTTCATCCATGAAACTCTAAGACAAAAGGTACAAAGAGAAAAGGTATGTGATGCCAATTATTATAAAGGATTCTCAAGCAGGTTCTGTTCAAGTGATTTAATCCAATCATTTTTGTTGCTGTACATAAGTTCAAACCCCTAGCAGGGTACATTTACCTCACTGATGTTGAAGTCATATAAGATAGTGTATTTATGGCGATCTCTTTACCAAACCCTAATTAAAATAAAGAAAGTTTCAATTTTATAGCAACAATTAAATGATAAAAAAGATGTTCACAAACCATAAATTCACCAAGATATATGTCCATAACCAAGAGAAAAAACATAAGGAGAAAATTCTTTGTAAGTTCCCATTCTCAAGCAAGTTGTGGGCAAGTGATTAAACCAAAGCACTTTCATCATTGAGACAAAATTTCAAACCCATATCCTGTCACGTCCCCGATCGCCTTGATGCCCTTCAGAGGCGATGGGAGACACCTGATACATTTTTTTCCCAACAATTCTCTCTATTTTTACATGCAGTCGTATTGGCCTCCGATCCGCAATCCGCAACCGAAATTCAGAAGTCGGATTTTCAAAATATGCAACGTTGAAAACACCCCTTCGACTTCCGCAGTTCTGCAATCCTCGATGAGGGACTCGGAAGGTCGAAGCGCCAATTACCCGGCGTCGAAAACACCCCTCCGACTTCCACAGTTCCACAAGCTGCGATGCGGGACTCAAAAAGTAGGAGCGCCAATAATACAACTTCACAGATTTCCTCTTCCGACTTCCAAACACAAAACACACTGCGCCGAGAAAACACGCCACTGACTTCCGCATTCCGCAGTGTGGAAGTTGGAAATGCGGAGCGCCAAAGTGCCCAACACTACAGAAATGCGCCCCTGAATTCCGTATTCCGTAGTGTGGAAGTCCGAAATGTGGAGCACTAGAATGACCGACACTGCATAAATGCACCCCCAACTTCCACATTCCGTAGTGCGGAAGTAGGAAATGCGAAGCACTAGAATTCCCGGTGCTGCAGAAATGCGCCCCCGATTTCCGCATTCCGTAATACAGATGCAGAAAGTCGGGAACTGGCCATGCCTTGTTACAGTCAAATTCCCATCCTGATAAATTCTTCATCCTTAGACCAAATTAGACTAATACGGTACCATTGGAAATCTCTTGGAGAGATATATACACTAGGGTAATCCCCTACCACATCTGAGTACTCTGACCTGGCCATATTTCCAACTGAAGTATTTCCTAAACTCCCTCAATGCCCCTTTTACCCTTCTGCAAGGAGTTCTACCTTCCTTCTGCCATGACTACCCATTTTACCTGACCCACAGAGGGGTCATGAAACCCAAGATGGCTATCTGATTCCTTCCCCAAGTCCAGGTGATGCCATGCAGTCCATATAAAAGTGTATGCAATGCATAAAAAAACACCCATAATGAACTAAAACTAATCAATGCATCTACAACCTGTAAGGTTAGAAGCATATTAAGCCCAAGCAAATGGTGAAGTGTTCAAACATGAACTTAACCCCATACTCAGGCCTATACATGGTATTCATACTAGTCAATTTCATGCAATCATTCATTCAAATAACTTGAACATAACAAGAAGACATAACATAAGAAACTAGCAACATTTAAAACCACATAAAGCACTTATATTTAAATGGAACTGCCCAAGTAACTGGATAAGTGAGGGCAACGTTCCACCCAACCATAGGTCTTTTTCCAGCCTATACTCTTTCAGCTGGAATATCACCCCTGAGCTGGGCTGTGTATCCACTAAGGAGGGATAAATAGGCTCTCTCACAGTCAAGGCTCCACCCTAATGCTAAGCCAACATACAGTTGGGTTTATCAATAATGTAAGGGAACATGGAGGATGATGCTAATCCAGTGAGCTCAACCACAAAGTTACAGGAATATCAAACTACTTAGCAAACATGGCACCCACAATACCTACCTCACCCAACACAAGGAAGGCCCCCTTCTCTGCTGCAAAGTCCCTGAGGGCCCCTTCCCTCCAGTGCTCTTCAGGGTGGGTATAGAAAGGTCCAAAATGCTGCTTTCATGAGACTTTTTCCTTCACTGGGTTTATCAAGTAGATCCAACCTCTGTCTTGACTTCTTCTCAGTTATGCTAGCTGGGATCTTCTTAGGGTTGCGGCCAAAGTTTTGTCCCACAACTCGGTTCTTTTGCTATCAGATCCAGGTGTTCTCACAGATTTTCTAATCTTTTCATGCTCTGTAATTTATCCCCAGGGTTTGATCCATGGATGCCCTAGTCGATTTACTTCTTACGCAGGGTTTCTATGTGCTTTCGTCTCCGCAAATTCATGCTTACACAAAATCACAATTTTCTCTTTCTACTTCATTACTGTGCTCCGTAATGTGATAACCGAGGCTTGTTGGTCAACCATGAGATAGAGATTAGGGTAAGTGAATTCCCATGAGTTAGAGTGGCTAAAGGGACAAGCAACAAATAGATTCATACCCTTACATACGTATTTTCAGGCTTCTCCATACTCCATTGACCTCATGAACATGTTTTCTCAACCACCTCCTTACAACAGAATTAAATGTCAGCAAGGGAGTCAAATGGGTTCACAAAATGACATGTGGAAGCATGGTTTCCAATTCTACAACCCCCTCACCCCTCCCTAGTGGATACACATGGCCCCTTGTCATTGGTTTCCTCCTTAGCCAATTTTATTGGTATTTTATTGCAATATTTAATATTTACATCATTTACAATGTCTCATGGCTTAATAGCACATGGATAATCAAAATGTAAAATAATTGCCTTTTAAATAAAACCTGGACATCGTCTAGTGGGGCCTTGGCCTTGAGCTCCACATTAGGGAAAATACACATTGTATGTATATAATATTTACATTGAAGCTAATAAAAACTAAGGATCAAAATAGGGGTATTACAATTCCCTCCCCCTTAGAACAACACCGTCTTCAATGTTCTCAAAACTGAACAAAAATGGGAATGCCTTTCTCATGGCATCCTCCAACTCCCATGTAGCCTCTTCGGGACTAAGGTGCTTCCATTGCATCTTCACATGTCCGATGGCTTTGTTCCGGAGCAAAGTGACCTTCTTGTCAAGGATGCGCATAGGATCCACTTGGAACTCTCCCTCAGGTTCCACCTGTATCACATGCCAATCAATTATGTGATTAGGATCATGTACATATTTCTTAATCAAAGAGACATGGAAAACATTATGAGCTCTCATGTTAGCAGGTAATGCAATTCTATATGCAGCTGGTCCTATCCTATCAAGGAATTCAAATGGCCCATAATATCTTGGTGCCAACTTGGAACAACTCCCCAACTTCAGGGAAATCTTCCTTGGTTTCACTCTTAAGTAAACATGATCCCTGATATTAAATTCTTTATGCACTCTTTTCAGATCTGCATAACTCTTCTTCCTGTCCCGTGCTGCCTTCAAATTCTTCCTGATCTTAACAATCTCTTGCTCCATTTCCTTAATCATCTCTGGTCCAAGCACTACCTTGTTCACCGGACTGTCCCAACTCATTGGAGTCCTGCATCATTTTCCATACAATACCTCAAAATGACTCATTCCCAATGATGCTTGATGTCCATTGTTGTATGAAAATTCTACCAAGTGTAGGTAGTCTTCCCACTTGGATGATTTATCCATAACATACATCCTCATCATGTCTTCAAAATTTGATTCACCCTCTTAGTTTGACCATCTGTTTGAGGATGATATGCTGTACTAAACTTTAGCTGAGTCCCCAATTCCTGGAATAATCCCTTCCAAAAATTGGATGTGAACTTTGTATCACGATATGAAATTATTTCCTTGGGAAATCCATGCAATATGAATATCTCCTTCATGAAGATATTGGCTATGTCATTTGTCTTATGGGTGGAATTGTCTGGAATAAAGTGAGTTACCTTTGATAGCTTGTCCACTACTACCATGATTGAATCATGCTTCCTCACTGTCATTGGTAGACCTGTTATAAAATCCATAGACTTCCATTCTAGAATGGGAAAAGGATGCAACAATCTTGCAGGATGTTGATGTTCTACCTTGACTTGTTGGCATTTTTGACACCTAGCAATGTACTTTTCTATGTCCTTCTTCATCCCATGCCAAAAGTACTGTTTTCTTGCTGTTGTTATAGTCTTTTGATATCCTGGATGTCCAAAATATGGCATTTGATGTATCTCATCCATCACTAGTCTCTTCAAATCTGCACTATTTGGAATATACAGTCTGGTACCCTGATAAATGAGAACATCATCTTCACCAAAATGATACCTTGCACATGTTTCATCCACATTTCCCTGCTGCAATTTTTCTTTGACTTGAAGGTAAGCTTCATCACTGGTTTGAGCTTCAAGAACTCTTGCCTTCAAATCTGATTTACACATACTTACTACTGCAACATGGAATTTTCTACTAAGAGCATTTGCAACCTTATTCTCCTTACCTTTGACATGCTTAATTTCAAAATAAAATTCACAAAGAAATTACATCCATCTAGTTTTCCTAGCATTCAGATTTGGCTGGTCAAACAAATATTTCAAGCTCATGTGGTCTGTCCTGAGCTCAAATATTCTCCCCAATAGGTAATGTCTCCATCTCTTGAGAGCATGAAATATGGATGCTAGCTCTAAATCATGTGTGGCATAGTTCTTTTCATTTTCCTTTAACTTCCTTGACTCATAGAAAATTACAAATCCTTCTTGCATGAGCACTCCACTGAGCCCTTTAATGCAAGTATTTGTGCACACTACAAAATATTTCTTTGGATCTGCAATCTTCAAAATAGGAGCGCTGGTAAGCAATTACTTTAGCTGCTGAAATATTTTATCACATTTTTCAGACCATACAAAATTAATATTCTTCCTCTGCAATGATGTAATTGGATGAGCTATCTTGGAGAATCCTTCAATGAACCTTCTGTAATAGCCTGCAAGACCCATAAAATATTTAACATCTGCAACACTCTTTGGAGTAGGCCAATCCATTATGGCTTCAATATTTTCTGGATCCACTGCAATTCCTTCTTCTGAGATGACATGACCCAAATACTGTACCTTCTGCTGATAGAAATCACATTGGCTCAGCTTTGCATACATTTGGTGTTCTCTAAGGACTTGCAACACCATTCTTAGATGTTCATTATGCTCTTCTTCGTTCTTTGAGTGAACAAGAATGTCATCCAAGAACATAATCACAAACTTATCCAAATACTTGTTGAAGACACTATTCATGAGACACATGAATGTAGTAGGTGCATTGGTAAGACCAAATGGCACCACTGTGAATTCAGAATGGCCATATCTTGTCCTGAAAGCTGTCTTATGAATGTATTCTTCTTTTATACTCACTTGATGGTAACCAGACCTGAAGTCAATCTTTGAAAACACTTTAGCTTTCTTCATTTGATAAAAAAAATCATCAATTCTTGGCAATGGGTACTTATTATTGACTGTCACTTTGTTTAGCCGCCTATAATCAATACACAGCTTCAAAGTCCCATCCTTTTTATTGACAAATAACACAGGTGCTCCCTAAGGATATACACTAGGTCTAACATACTCCTTGTCCATTAATTCTTGCAGCTGCATCTTTAACTCTACCAATTCTGGTGTGCTCATTCTATAAGGAGCTTTGGAAATTGGTGTTGCCCCTGGAACAAGATTGATGGAAAAATCAATATCTCTCTTTGGTGGAAGTATTGGCACTTCATATGGAAACACATCCTTGAACTATTGCAACAACTGAAAGTCTTCTATCCTTGGTCCCTTATCCTCTGATGAATTTGATATGTGGACTGCATATAATTGGAAACCCTTCTTATAAAACTTTCTCAACTGCAGGGCTGAAATTTGCCTTAGTGAAACTTGCTTGAGAATTCCTCTTACCAACCTTGGCCTTCCCTCTTCATATATGCATTCAATTACTTTCTCATAGTAGGATATCTTGGCTATATGTCTTTCCAACCAGTCCATACCTATTAGGGAATCATAAGATCCTATTGGTAGGACATTTAAATTTGCTTTTGTGAGGAGTCCATTCAATTCTATGGGGAACTCCATCACTACTTCAATCACTTTCTCTTGGTCCCCGTGGTTAATTGAACTAGGCAAGAATTACTATGATTTACTTTACTAAGAGAAAAACCTTCAACCACCTTAGGAGACACATAGATATGAGTATATCTCGGATCAATCAAAACATAAATAGATTTCTTAGCAATTGTTAGGAACCCGTGTCAACCCTTCTCTTTACTTTGTTAGTATATTGTTGTTGGACGCATATGCTTTGTAAGTCGTCCCGTAGTATTTGTTGATCCATAGTTTATATTAGCCCATGGTATTGACCCATAGTATTGGACGCATATGCTTTGTAAGTCGTCCCGTAGTATTATATGTCCTATGGTTTTGACTCATAGTATTGGGCATAGACTTAGTATATAAGTGTGTGTTGAGGTCATTGAAGGCACCGTGAAGTTAATTGTATTGAGCTTTCTCAAAGGAGGTTTCCCCCTCGAAGTGGCCCGTGATCAATATAAAAGTGATTCTGAGTTCTATTATTTCTGATATTTCGTGTATTTGCATTAATTAATTATTGCAAGTTCTTCACATTTGGTATCAGAGCACTTTCTTGGGCTCGTTGGGTGGAATTTCTGCCAATTTTTTTTTTCACATCTGTTGCAAGTTCGGATCTGGGAATAATCCCTATCCGTTTAACTGTGGGAAGTACTTGGGCATAAGCCCTAAAACTCATTGTGAGGAGTACCACAGGAACCCCAAAGTAGCTGGCCCATTGAAAGGACCTGCCAACGAAAAGGGCAACGACCCCTACCCGATTGACTAGTTCCCACCCGTGAGGTAAACCAAGAGCTGTCGTTTGTGGCAAAGCGGTTATCAGTTTTACCTGAACCGTGGAGTGAGGGGTACTGCCCCAATACGCAAGCCGTCAGAAAGCATTGGTGGCCGAGTGAATCCCCTGAACCGATAGGAAGCCGCACATACCTGGGTTCCATATCTATTTTCAGCTGAACTGTTGCCGATCACTTCCGCTCCAGATCCAACCGTTTCAGATCTATTCTGAAAGTCGTTCCAGATCCAGTCGTCGTTTCAGATCCAGCCATTTTTCGATCCCTTCTGCGCCATTGTAGATCCATCTGTTGCGGATCCCTTTCGCGCCGTCGTTGCCGATCCATTTCTGAAAATATATATATATATATAATTATGTTTTTCGGCCATATCTCCCTTGTTTCAACTCTGTTTTCCCTGAAACTTCATTGACATCCCTGCAATACCATTCTGCATATTTCATTCCTGAAGACTCTATCCCAAATTCCACTTCCCAAGCCCAAAAATCACACATTTGTCTATTTTTAGGGTTTGCCATAACTCCTTCAATTTTCACCCAAACGCCTTCAAATTTTGCCATCGTGTTCCTTTCCTAATTCTGCTTCTTTGTCCCTCTCTACCAAATTTTCTCATTTTTTCACCCCGCTTCTGCAATTCCCATTTTTTGCCTCCCTGTCCATCAGAAAGTGTCCAAATCCTAGTCAAACCCCAATTACCAATCCGAGTTTTTACCAAATCCAAATTTTCCTTTACTAAATAAGCTTTTGTTTGTGTTTTTCTATCTATTTCCAAAAAAAAAAAAAAACTCCTTGTTGTGGTTGTCACCCGCGCAGGAGCAAAAACCATGGAGGAAGCACTTGTAGCCATCCAAACCAAACTCCAAGATCTGAATGAAAAATTTCTCAGCCTCCATCTTTAGCATTCAGCCATGAACAATAACCGACAGCCAGAATCTTTTGCAGCCACCGAGTTCTCTTCTTCTAGTAATTTTCGTGGGATGAAGCTTGATTTTCCTTGCTTTAATGGTACTGATCTGACTGGCTGGATATACCGAGAAGAAAAATATTTCAGTCTGCATAATACTTTTGATGTCCAAAAATTTCCACTTGCATCCTTTCATTTGGAACAGGAAGCCCTTCAATGGTACCGTTGGTACATCAAAGCTCATCTCGAGCCAAACTGGACAGATTTTTGCCAACTCCTTTTGCCACAATTTGGTTTTAGTGCTTTTGACGACTTCACAGGAGCACTCACTAAACTTCACCAAACTGGCACAGTGAGAGAGTATCAGATGGAATTTGAGAAACTAGCCAATCACACAGAAGGATTGTCTGATGAATTCTACAAGAGTTGTTTTATCAGTGGTCTCAAGGATGAAATCCGCTCAGAGGTCAAAATTTTCTGTCCCAACACAATGATGGAAGTCCTAGGGTTGGCTAAGCTGGCCGAGGACAAGATCACAGCTCAACAACGCTCCAAACCCACCTTTGTTCCCTTCAGATATATGGGTTCCCAACGACCTCCCATCACGCCTGCTCCTCGACCAACTCCTATCAAGCATTTGTCTGAAACAGAGATGCAGGCACGCCGAGAAAAATGGCTTTGTTATAATTGTGATGAGAAATTCACTCGGGGACATAGATGTGTTCAATAAAAGCTCTATCTCTTGGATGTGGATTCTCTGCCTGCCTATGAACTTGGTGAAGAAGCTCTAGTTACAGTATATGATCAGGTTGACATTCAGCACCTGCCTGTTGACACCCCATCTCAGGACGACCCACCCGAGATCTCTCTCCATGCTGTAACCGGCATCACCACCCCACAAACAATGCGGGTCAGGGGATACTTCAAGAAGCTCCCTCTTACCATACTCATTGATTCTGGTAGCACTCATAACTTCATTGACCCTCGGATTGCCAAATAGGCTGATTGTTTTGTCCATCCTTGCTCCCACTTTGAAGTCATGGTTGCCAATGGGGGCACCTTACCTTGCAAGGGGAAGTGTCACAATGTGCATATCTCTATGGAAGATTATAACCTACGCTCTGACATGTTTGCCTTGTCCTTAAGCGGATGTGATGTGGTTTTGGGCGTTCAATGGTTACTCACACTTGGCCCCATCTTATGGGATTTTGCTGAACTTTGGATGCAGTTTTCAGTCAATGGGGCACAACACAAATTTATGGGCTTACAACCAGGGTCTCTCTACATCATCAGCTCACATCGCCTGGAAAAAATCCTTAAGAATAATTCACATGGTGTCATCGCTCAGCTCCATTCCATTCAGATGCACCCATCAACAGTCTCCACTACTTCCTTGGATAGATGTGCAGGTGTCTTTGCTGAACCAATGAGCTTGCTGCCTTCAAGAGACCTTTCCGGTAAGAATTTAGCCGCATCTACCTCTCAGCAGGAAATGATGGATATTTTGCATGCAGTACAGAAGTGGCAGCCATAACTATTAGGGAATTATTTCTGCATCAAGACTGATCTCCAGGGTTTGGAAAATTTCCTGGAACAATGGGTCTCCTCCCCAACAGACCTGAAATGGGTTATCCCTATGCGATCACTTACAATAAGGGTAAGGACAATATGGTGGCAGATGCTCCTTCTCGCATAATTGATGACCCAGTTTCTATTACAGCTATTTCTTTGCTTGTTCCAAATTGGTTGCAATATGTTCAATAGGGCTATCTCTTTTATGAACTCCATGCTTCTTCATCAGTAGGGCACTCTAGGTTCTTCAAAATGTATGACCGGGAACAATGTAAATTATTTTGGCAGGGATTGAAAATGACAATTCAACAGATGGTGGATGACTGTGATACTTTCCAGGTCAACAAGGGTGAAACGACACTCCTTTCGGGACTGCTCAAACCCCTGCCTATCCCTACACAGATTTGGCCAACTATTTCTATGGATTTCTTAGAAGCACTCTGGTGGTACAATACCACATCTACAAGGACACCATATGAAGCAGTCTATGGACAGACACCGCCAGTTCTTCTTCCATACACCCTTAGCAGCTCCCCAGTTTAGGCAATTGACTCGGTTCTTCGAAACTGCGATCAGATTCTTCTCATTTTGCAGGACAATCTTCACATGGCCAGAATTCGACTGTAACAACAAGCCGATCAACACCATTCTGAGCGCACTTTTCACGCAGCTGATATGGTTCTTCTTCGTCTACATCCTTCCAAGCAATCCTCCCTGAAACTCCAAAGGTGTCAGTGGCTTGAAATGTAACCGGAGGATGCTACCGAGGAACCACTCATTCAGATTCTGCATCAATTTCCCCAACCAAAGCTTCGAGGACAAAGCTTTTTCTAAGAGAGAGGGGGTATTAGGAACCCGTGTCAACCCTTCTCTTTACTTTGTTAGTATATTGTTGTTGGACGCATATGCTTTGTAAGTCGTCCCGTAGTATTTGTTGATCCATAGTTTATATTAGCCCATGGTATTGACCCATAGTATTGGACGCATATGCTTTGTAAGTCGTCCCGTAGTATTATATGTCCCATGGTTTTGACTCATAGTATTGGGCATAGACTTCGTATATAAGTGTGTGTTAAGGTCATTTAAAGCACCGTGAAGTTAATTGTATTGAGCTTTCTCAAAGGAGGTTTCCCTCTCGAAGTGGCCCGTGATCAATATAAAAGTGATTCTTAGTTCTATTAGTTCTGATATCTCATGTATTTGCATTAATTAATTATTGCAAGTTCTTCACAGCAATCTTACCTTCAACTTCCACCACTGTTGATTAATGGTATGCCCGATGATCATCTAATGCTGCATAAATTCGAGGTGCTGCCCTTTCCATATCCTCCACTATCGTTGCTTCTTCTAACTTGTGAAAACTTCTGGGATTCTCCCTCCGATGTGGACATTCTCTAAGCAGATGGTTTTCTCCACATCCCCAACATTGAAGTGGCCCTTTTGAAGCTCTTTCTGCTGCCACAACTAGTTTGTTCCCACTTCTTGCTTGTTGGTCCTGTGGAAAATCTCTTGGATGAATTTTGAATGGTGGTTTGAATCCACTTTTCCTCTGTTCAAACCTCCCTCTAGGATTTCCTTTCCATGCTGGATGAACCTAGGATTTTCCCTTGCTCTGCTCATAGCAATGCATTGCCATCCTAATGGCTTCATCCAAACTTCGTGGATTGAAAAACTCAATCTTATCTCTAAAATTTTGAGGTAGAATACCAATGAAACATTGTATATTTACCCTTTCATCCTTGATGTAATCTACATACCTCAACAAATCCAAAAACTTGTGGACATGCTCTTCCATGGAATTCTGTCCCAACCTGAGTTCATTAAAATCTTTCCTCTTGTTGTCATAATACCTAGATGATAGGTATTTCTCCTTGAAGTACCTTTTAAACCTCTCCCAGCTGATCCTCCTTTCACTGATCCTATTCACTTGCATGAGGTGCTCCCACGAAATTGAAGCTTTGCCACTTAGATTGTAAATGGAACACTTAGATTGTAAATGGAAACTATGGCCTTTTCATTTTCTGAATAATCATGCATTCTGAAATACTTCTTCATTCCAAGAATCCATGCTTATGCCTCTTGACCTGTCTTGCTTTCTCCATCAAATGTGGGAGGCCTTGCCTTCCTAAATTCTCCTTGTGGGATCCCTTTAAATTTATTTCTTCCTTCAAACCTGCTAGAAGTATGCCTCAGACTTCTCTGAGAATATCTAGAGTCACGTGACCTGCTGGAAATAGATATTGGAGAGGGTGTTCTGTGCCTTTTTCACACATAAATCCTTCTAGGGATTGGAGTCCTCTTCCTAGAATGACCTCTATAGTGACTACCTGCACGAGTCTTCATTCTCTTCCCACATTACTTGGGTTAGACCCAATATTTCTCCTCTATTGCATATCAGTGAGGCTTTGCAAGATGACTGCATTGAGTTGGTGCTTCTCTTCCTGAGCCTTCATCAATATATCATTGAAGCTCACCATGGTTTCAACTAAGTTCGGGGGAGTTATTTGCTCCCTTCTTCCATTGGATTTGGTTTCAGTATGTGCTTCTTGCACATTCTCTCCCAGAACATCTTCCTCTTGCTCATAAGGATCATGGGCATCATTTATGGTCACCATTTCCATGCTTTCCCTGTATGCTGCCTCTGCTGTACGATTCAACTATTATCCGCTACCAACACTGTGCATTACAAAGACATTTATCATGCACCATAAGAATGCATATGCAACATAAAATACCCATTAGAGGAAATTTGGGGTCTAAAATGGGCCTTATAAGAAAGTGTGTCATTGATAAGTGTGAGATGAGTAAGATATTTTAAACCAATAGAATTTTAGTATTTTGGTCAACCATCATGGTTGAGTTGGACCTATAGAAGTTAATGATGCTTATGTGTCATATTTTTATTTGACAATAGCTAACTCCATATAAATCTCACATTGGTTAAGATTTGAAAAGTTCATCTCGAAATACGTTAATAAATATAGAATATTTTATAATATGACCACTTCCAAGTCCTTTAAAACATAGATCTATCATTTATTAAAATGATAGTGGAGTGATTTTGAAATAATAAATCACTTATATAATTACTCTTTTAAAAAGAAAAATAAATAATATTTAATTATACGTGAAGTTATCTTGAAATGCGAAATAAAAATATATACTTAATTTAAATATCTAGTTGGTGGTAGGTGAGGCCATTTGTGTTCATCATGTAACATTAATTGATAGAACAATTGTTTACAAACCATAATATATTTATATTGTTACACATAAAATCCAATTTTGATCTCAACCTCGTGGTGTGCGTAGGACTTTGTAAATTGTGTTATAAATTATAATTCAAAAGGTTTAGTATTTGTTAAGATGAAAAAATACTTCATCTAAATATATTTTTAATTTTTTTTATAAATTTTATATAAAAATATTTTTTTTTATAAGTCTAATATAAAAATAAAAATATTGAATTAAAAAACTAAATACTGAAAAAAATTAATTTACATAAAAAATTATTAAAAAATAATACAATAAAAATTTAATTAAAAATCAAACATTCAAAAATATCTAATTTAAATTTAAAAAAAAACTTTTATTTTTTATAAAAAATAACATAATAAAAAAAAATGAAGAAAGACTTTGGATTTCTTTGGCGCCTTATCAGAGAGCACTAGCACCCAACAATACGACTCTGTTCCATTCACTGAGATGGAACAAACCCCTCCATGTAAGAAAAAAAATCGGGGAGGGCCAAGTAGTCGATCGTAGAGAAAGAGAAGAATGGGAATCGCAACAAAGAACGAGGCTGGAAAGCTTTTCGCTTTCCTAAAATGTATTCCCCCTAATTGGGTTTGACCCCGGTCCCCAGTCCCTCAGGCAGAGAGAACCTAGATGCAACATTCCAAGAAATTTGGAAATCTATTATGCATTCCAGGAAACTTTTGGAGCATTTGGAATTGATTTGAGAACAATTTGTCTACGAATGCGACCAGATCCCAAGGTTTATCCCTCAGAGATAGAAGTTGAATTCTTGGATAATAAACCCACCATCTCCAGGGCAAGCAAGGAAAACCAGAAAGGAAGAAATCCATTGCGGTTGAGAAAGAGGTTGGGAGAGCCAGAGTACGAATCACAGTTGAGAAAGAGGTGGATAATTTATATACACCAATGCATTCACAACTTTATTATTGAAAGCCCGATCTCATCACTTTTGTTTTCAACTACTTCCGCTTGCTTGGTGCTTTCGTAAAATGGTAACGCAGTGGTTGGTGGTTGGTCTGCTAATTCTATTCACTCTACACATACACCCGATATGTTAGTAGCTAGCAAGGACTAGTATAGAAAAATGGAGAAAAAAATTAGACCGGTAAATTTATTTCTGGTAATGCTGAAATTTTATATACCGAGCTCTTTAAAAACACAGTTAGCTATAGCTTCTGTGAGTTAAGAGTTTTGGTTGTTTTATATATCTCCTAAGGGGATTGCTTTTGCTTTTTGTGTGTCATTTGTAACTTCTGTTTTTCATTTTTCTTACTAGGAGAAATTACAATGTGAGGTAGAACTCTTTTATTTAGTACAAACATATCTTGTAAAAAGATAAAAAAAACTTTAAATTTGTCTTGAAGTCAACACTCCTATTAAGTGGTTCCAGATACTATTGATACGTCATGATCTTGTTCATACTGTATGATGGCTAAATGCTTGTTGCCTATGGCTTGCACCAACTTGCTATATAGCAGCATGGTTAAATGAAAATCTCTTAGCGATTTCAAAAGCTGTTGTACAAGAATGATGGACTCCAACATCCTTTAGTTAGTCCTCATTGTGCAATGACACATTGTGCTCCAATATATATTCTAAAATTTTATTTGCTAAAAAAACAGAAATTCAATAACCAAAGAGGCAAGAGAATTTGTGATTCAGATTTTGGAATGACTCCATGTGCTTACTCGAGAAATAGATCTATTACCCGTTGTTAGCAGTAATCATTATTGACTTTGCACAAATGGTGTTAAAAAAATTGTTGTCAACTGTCATATGATACTGTAGTCTTTCAAAATTGCTTAACAAGGAGGTCGGCTCATTAATGGAGGATTTGCATGTGTTTATTCCCATGAACTTGCATTTCTTTAACATTTCATTTGGGATATGGATAATCTGGATCAGGGTTGTTATGATTGAGATTTGAACTTGGGTCACCATTACAAAAATCCCTCCAACTTGTTGCTAGACCATAACATGACGAATGCAGAATCCTGCATCTTAGAACCCAGAATTTAACAGCTTGGTTGGATCCATATAAACAGAGAAAATGGAATGGAATAATGCATTTGATTTTATCTTTTGTTCCATCTCCACCTTTGCTGAAACCCTTCCAATAGCTTCTGCTACATATCTTGCAACAACAAGCTCTCTGCCAATTTCATCAATGCACTCCAATCCCATATCCTAAGGGACTGAATTGTTATGATCCATAAATCAGATCCATAAACTTAATTGCATGTGCCCTCGTGGAATTGAGTAGGAATTGTGCAGATCCATGCAGTTTGAATAAAGGATGATTGATTGGCTAATAAACATTGTCCAAATAAAATAAAAAGGCTCAAAGCAGATGACACATTACATGCAAGCATCTAGTATATATTTCAATAGACCTTCCATGAAGGATGGCCTCTTGGGAAAATTTGAAAGCATATGATAATTTCCACTCACAATAGCTCTAAAATATGTATTCTCTCGTATTATTTCAAATAGAGTCAACTAATTGCACATTATAGTGATCAAAACTCCAAGAGAAATATGTCACGAGAATAGTCAACAACTAACACTCCAAATTTGTCGTTGTATTTCTTCACGAATATGTGTTTATGTGATTTTTAGTGCGTGTGAATTCAACCCTTATACCAATATCATGAGTTCCTTCAACTTATTACAGTCCCAATCAAAATCGATCCAGGACAGTCCTCAATCAACGTCTTAACCAACAATTACATAGTCCTAAACGTGTCAAAATTTTGGTCTTACTACAGTCCGAATATCAGTTCTTAACCCAATCAACAAGACATGTCAGTGGGGCACTTAACAGGACAAAAACCCAATCTTCTAAACATCCAAATAAAGATTTAACATAAACAATAAACTCAGTCCACTAGGATCCCAAAACAAGCAATACTAAAAGTACTTACACATGCCTCCAAATCACTGCAAGACTTGATGTATTCTTTCTACAAAAACCTCCAAACCATCGCTGGGTTTCTATGTCTTTTAGTACTGTCTTCAAATCTACTCATGCTCTTCAAGCTCTTCTCTGCCTTCATCACTTGCCATCCACTTGACATCAATGGCCCAATTTGACATCTATGACAACACATGCTCAACATATTTTTATTGTTATTTAACACATTCCCATGGCTGCAAGAACGACCAAGGATTCTACATAAAGCTGTTGAAATTCCCCCATGATAGAAAATGCTCAGAAATACCCTCTTTTCACTGCCATGTGCTTAACATGCCTCCTCAAGGCTGCAACACTGCATAAGGTATGCCTCTCTTTACCCATAATCCTCATTAATTATGCCATTGTTAAATGTTGTTTACACTTTTAAAGGGATTTGCTGAGGATTTAATGCTTCCGTAGGAGTTCTTGAAAGCTGATACATGGAGTTATTATTGCCTAGGTTGTTGCTATAAGAATCTACTCGATTATTTGCAAAGAACCTTGTTTTTATTACTCAAGCTCCATCACTATTGCTACATGATTTACTCCATTTTGACACCTATGCCAAAATGAGTGTAGCATCAGGGCATTAGGGTAACCCCTTAGGGTTGTAATCCCTACAAGTACATCAAATCCTTGAATATTCCAACTCCGGTAAATTTTATATAAGTAAATAACAACTTGGATTTTAAAAATTACAATTTGTGTGTATGGTAAAATTTCAAAAGAGGCATCAAATATACATAGGCATGTTTTACTTATTAGTATTGATTGGATTTGTATAATCATACAACATTTATCTTACCATCACTACTTTGTATGCAGGTCACTTTCATGAAAAAATGTCAAATCGACGTCCAAATAATGAATTGAGTTCGGTAGTAATCTACAACAAAAATAACAATGGAGGGAGTTGGATTCCTTTGAACTTGTTTATGGGTGATTGGGTTACAATGCAACCATCTAGAAGAGGCAATCATAAGGTGAAAAGGATATACCTAGAAGATGTTGAATGACATTGGAAGGGCATTGTGGAAGGGTTTAAGATGGAAGGATGGAGAAAAGTGAATAAAGTGCTTGTGGCTCATGTATATGACAAGAAAGAGATTTCAAAGGAGTCAATTTCTAAGCAACCAAATTTTCCTCAAATCAATGTGAATTGTAAGTATTTATCATTTTATTTCTTTTATATTTCAATTATAGAGAAGCTTATTTCATAATTTATTCATTATATTTTTATTTTCATTTCTAATGATTATATGTTATAGGCTTATGCATCTCAAATTGGGAAGAATGGGAGCCAATTGGGTCTATCACTAGCATATTCGAAGTGGTGCATTCAAAAATTAGTGAATTAGTGTACTCTAACAAGGATGATAAATGGATAAGAAATGAAGGTATTTGGTTTTACAAGTACAAGTACATCCTTCCAAGAAAAGGAAGAGCATGTGGAGAACTCTAAGAAATCCCATTACCAACATTTCAATCCTATGAGTGGCCAAATATAGATCATACAATTCTAAGCTCTTTCCGTTATAAGTTATATTCAGAGGTACAAGTTGGAATGAAGGAAAGTGGAGGCGTATGTGTGCATTTAAGCATATTCATGCCATTTTTGATGTTCCGATATCTTTTTAGAATGAAGAATCACTTAGGGAAACAAATAAAACATACATGACATCATCACCTTCTAAGGAACTATTATCAAATATTTTCCATTCTGGTTGGGATACAAGAATCCATGACAAACATGGGGAGAAAATAGAGTGTTGGGTAAATCATACCGAGATATCAATTAGGTGAGTTATGTTTTTGTCTCATTCTATTACTCCCAGTAGAATAAATTGCAATGTCTTTATGTTTATAGTAATGATATTTTCTATGATATTGCATCCATGGTTGTAGGTATTGGATATCGAGACAAATGTTATATATTTCATTCAAGTTTCGTTGATGGAGATATGTCCGTATATCAGTACAATGGAAATGGATTCCAATAGATCAAGATGATGATGATGGAACACATTCTCCTATCATAGTAGTTGATGTCTTGAAAAATGGGAAATGCTTTAGATCCTTGACTGCAGAAGAAAATTGGACATTATTTGATGTGAGACAACAATTGGAATTGGAAGACATCAATGATTTTAAGTTTTTTCACAATGGGAAAAAGGTAGCAAAGTAACTTATGTTACATGAATATATTACTTGTCATTGATGTCACGGATATTATTTTATGTTACTTAAAAAGTTAAATATATTGAGTTGCTATCTATATTTGTTTTCTTACTTCTTACATTATGCTTCATAGGTGGGAAAGCGACGAGAGAGTCTTTTTTGCTGCAAGGATTGTGTCTTACCATCTAAGCTAGAGATTGAAGACTGTTAGTACAATGAAGAGATTGCAAGTGTCCATTCTCTGTTTGCAAGTTTGATAATGACAACTATTCATCTCATAGTACTTGGTGTCCAAGTTAACTATGATACTTTCAACATGAATTTATTTTTTTTCGTGAGGAATATGAGTATGTAGGTGAATTATGTGGAGATTAATCATGATAGAGAACTATCATATCGACTACATTAAGATATGGCCTCAACAAGAGAATGATCCATTTTTAGGAATTTTTGTGAAAATCAATGAACAATGTTTCTGTTGTTGAATGTATTTTATTTCAGACCTCAATGAACAATGTTTCTTTTGCTCATTTTGGTGATTATCAATAAAACACAACTTTTTCAATCAGATCTCTCTACTTTATGTTATTTTTATTGCCTATTTCATGTTATCTTTTTATGAAATATATGCTTATGAGATTTATGTTTATCCACCTTTCATCCTTGTAATAAAGTACCATTGTCATGCTTATGCTGTTTATGTCTTTAAATTGGTTATCCTTACAAAAAATGTAGAAGTAATAATTTGCATAATGATTTCTTATGGGTATGATTGACCATAATTATGACCTAAATCTTGCAATTTGATGCACCAAATATCTTCAATAAGGTCCAATGTTACACATGTAATCCTTAATTGCTGAAAATGCATGTATGGTTCAGGCACATGTAATCTACATAAAATATATCTATGAGGGATGTATACATTGTACAAGACAAATGACTAGAAACTTCGTTTAGAAACCTTTACTTGCTATGGTAAATGATGTAAAAATTCTATCTTAGAGTGATATGGCCAAGGGAAACCTACAATAATGACTGTCTTTGCAGTTCTAATTTTCAATTGAATGAGACCTTATTCACAATTTGGGGTCCTCTAACCTTGGCAAAACATAATCCCATATGGCGAGTTTCCTGCTGTGGATGAGGAAATGCCCCACTTATGTTTTTAGCAATAGTGACAGGAAGATCATAAGTTGAAAATCCTCAAGAGTATACTAAGACTTATTCCGAAGGAGAAATCATACCATGATTCCTTATTGTCAAAATTTTCACAACAAAGTCTAGAACACAAATGTTAATACATATACCCACTGCCAAAACATATGAATTCCATTGGTTTTCACCGAATTAACAAATGCATTTGAGCCATCCTCCTTCATAGAACCAAGGAAGCCATTGATGCAATATTTACGCTTAATCCTTACTGCCTTCTTCTCTATTGTGAATTGTCACAAAAACCTCAACCATAGACCAATTGATGATTTCCTTGATAACCATGAATCTACTTTTCCTCAAGGTGGGATCTCGTGAATAAGGGTAACATTATGGTTTTTTTGTCGGATCTATGAAAACAACTACTTATTTACAAACACATCTTTTTTTACATTTTTTAGCAACTACATAATCTTTGGGATTCCACACGTCGATGTATTTACAATCACTGGATTTCCAGATGCAAGTCCCATCTTTTAGTTCTCGTAGCTCTGTTTTTTATTGAGGGAAGAAGGAGGGGAAGGACTGGGCTTGCTGGTAAGGTAAAAAAAATATGATAGGATGAACCACGCAATATTAGGAGTATATGGTAGAGTAGGCATATCCAATCATACAAATATTGAGTGATACCCATCTATATAAGTGCCATTAAGGAGGCTAATACTTTGAATTCCAACTAATGGAACTATGAGGGGTGATGAACAAGTTTCCTTGGACCAGCTTGTTCAAAACAAAAGTGTCCCATCTCTGTATTTTCCATTTCTATTCATAATTCTAAAACTAAGCCCATGGTTTGCTTATGTATGTATTTAAATGGATTTGATTCCTAAGTTGAGCATATATGAGCTTGGGTTTGTCATCATGGGATTTGGGGAAAGCTACCTTGAGCCCTTACCTTCTATTTTTGGAATCAAAATAGTTTTTCAAATATTGCAATTGATATGCATAACTAAATCTAGTCTTAAGTGCAGTTCACTGTTGTAATTGATACCTACAGGATGTGTTTTTAAAAATGCAACTATACCATGTGCTTGGGCTTGACTAAGGGGTCGACATCCAATGAGAAATGATAAGTTACAACAATGAATTCCATGCAGCAGGATGGTATGTAGATGAGGGTGCATCAATATTTCATGAAACTTAAAAAAATTGAAATGCACTTGAGGTAAGTTGGCCAGCCTTTATGAATTGTAATAAAAAGATTGAAGTTGCATACTAGGTCTACCTAGTTAGACAAAATCCTCCACGTACTACACTATATATATACAATGCATTTCACTCCAAAATGTAGGTAGTTGACAAGACACATCTCTCTGAATTTCGGGTGAATGGCCTACTGTGGCAGCTATAGAGGAAAGGGCAAGTTGTCAAGCCTTATCCTCTCTGTTTTCTGGGTAATAGACAACTGCAAACAAATGTGTGTGCATGTAGCACTATAAGATACTATGTTCCATATCTAAGGTTTGGGTATCAAGGACATCAGATATGTTCATTATATGAGCAATAATTTAAACTTTAAAGTCATACCAGTCCAATAAACCACCAGTAATTTTCCTACTTTATGCCTATAGCATGACCTGAGATTTATTTTTAAGACCACATATAGCAGATTGCCTTTTCCAACCAACACTTCAAACTCTCATTGTCATTCCTATATCTTATTTCTGGCTAGCGAATTGACATCTCTTGCTAGTATTTGAAGCATGATTTTACCCCTTCTTCATGCTAAGAAGGTGGGTTCTAGGCACAATGTGTCATCTCATCCAGACATTGAAAGCACCATCTTTAGAAAATCAATTCCAACAACTAAGACAATAGTTTGTATGTTTTCCTAGTCCATTATCAACATTTGATGCACTCATATCTAACACATAGATTGCTTGTAAGTGGAAAACTCTGCCCTAAATGATGAAAAACAACATGCAGAAATCATCTAGATCCACTTTATAAGCAGTTGGTTGGACATTGGTTGATGAATATTAAGCTTAGTATGGGTTGAGGGCACTTATATTGAGGCATCATCACACTTTTAATACTTGTCCGAGGGGCCATCCCCTTGCTTCATGGAATTCATTGAGTGCTTTGATTACCTTTCACATGGGATTATTGCTAAAAGGAATCCTCATTTCATGGATCTATCCCTTCGCAAATTCCTTCATGAGTTAGCACCTTGGTTGGAACATGATCGTCCTTGAAAGTGTTCCACTTCACTTTTCTAGTAGGTTGATCCTTGACTTAGGCATACACACAAACATATTGAGGAATCTTCACACTTATTTGATTTCTATTTGAAAGGGACACCCCCTTTTTCATGGAGTTTGTTGAGTATTGTGATGACTAGGCATGTGGATTATTGTTATATGGTTTGTTGATTCCTTTTTTCCACACTTTCGGAAGGCTATTATACACATTGGAGACCGTGCTATGCAGGTTAACATCTATTATTTCATGGAAGGTTTGACATGGTCAACAAAGCTCACCTTAAGGAGACTCCATAACATTGAGGGATAACCTTTTTCATATGGTCAACAAAGCTCATCTTAAGGAGACTCCATAGCATTGAGTTATTCTAGTCAATGAGGCACTATACAATATTTATTTATTAGAAAATGAAGATATTACAAGAAAATTTTAGGAATTGCTTAATAAGGGTCACATTCAACCTACTTCATTCAGTGTGGATCAACTATTTTTTTGGTTATTAAGAAGGAAGGCACATGAAGAACGTGTAGTGTACCTAAACCCACCTGCCTTCATTATGAAGGAAATCTATACAAATTTTATCTTCTTTTCCAATTGGGAATTGGGATTTTCCCTACTGTGAGTCCATTTCAATCCAACCCTACCATATCACTATCAATATGCACCAAACCTCCACTTCTCAGCATGATAAGGTAAATTGTTAGTTAAATGTTGTATTCCTTTTTTTTAAATAAATTAAGAAGTTTAAATGGGGTTTTACTAATATTGGCAACTGTTGAGAAGCAGTCTTGTGGTAGGTGAAGGGTTCCTGCCCACCTAGTTTGGTTTCAGGTCTGAAATTGAAGATTGACATATCTCCGGGAGTTTTGATGAGAATCAAGTGTATGAGTTTTGAAGGTTGAAGGCCCAATATGGTGTCATGCTATTTTGTTCATACCCAGGTCACTCAAAGGAAGCATAAAGTGTGGTCAAAGGATATGGTTAAACCTTCTTTTTAGTGCAAACAATGGACAACAGGTTCCTTTGAAGAAGGTTCTAAATAGTGAAGTGTCCATCAAATTATGCTCAGGTCAACAACTCAAAATTTCAACTGTTAGTTAAAGATCTCTAGCAATTCACATCCCTGTTTTAAGCAGTTAACTTTCGTGGACAATTGGGATCAAATGGAGATAACTATCAAAATTCTGGAACATGGTTTTTTTTCACAACGGACCCAATCAGGTCCATTCGAGGACGATTTCCTCAAAAAGTGACACTTTGGAGAGATATGCTCAGGGTAATTAACAACTATTTTCCAGAAAATTACATGGAAGCCATCCCAAATAAAGTGCCCAGCTCAACAAATTGAGATTTTCATTCCTCCTTTAGAGCAGAATGGGACATCATACCAATAGTTCAGAGATTATAGATCTCATTCCCATGCATTCCATGTCATAGGTATGATGACGAATGTATCTACAATGTTTTTAAAAGTTCATTATTAGCAAAAACTATCTTTGGAGATCTGATTATCACTGTATCAGCGATCCATTGTTCGTAAGTTTGTTTGTAAGTGACAATTCAGGCCATATTTTGTGGATGCAGTTGTATGCGTTAAAGAGATCTGTTATTATCTTAATAGCCTATATATATATATGCAAATCTGAAAGGGCACTATGGAAAATTGGAATTTGTGTATCCTAAGTCAAACAAGTTTCTAGAAGGCAGTTTTTTACACTTCCTCTATTTTTTGGCCAAGGCTCACTTCCAGTTCATGGAGAGATTAAAAAATAGCTGACATTTTTATTGTACTTTCTATTTACAAATATTTTTTGAAATCAGAAATGCTTAGATATTAAAATGCATCATAGCATGCATCCTAGAACTTTCTCATGTTCTACAGATATTAAAATGCATCATAGCATGCATCAATAATTTAAGGTTCAAAGAGTTTGTAATATTATTTATGGCATAGATATTTTGTGCTTATAATAAAAAAATTAATTTGATTTGCAAGACTTTTATTATTATAAAACTCTAAACTATAGTTTAAGCTCATATAAATAAACTAATTACTACTTTAAGCAACAAATCATCACACATTAGTTTATATGTACAAGGGGATGGGAATATTATGTAGGTATGTAAGCAAACCTTGTAAAAACTAGGCCAATAAATATTGAGATATTAGTTAGAGGCATTTAATAGGTTCAAAAAGTGAGAATAGGCACCCATCAGTTCACAACATTGATGTTCAAAAGTACGTTGCCACATGTTTTCATAAGTTTAGGTTTTAACGCACGGCATGTCAATTCTATGATTCAAGGCATTCTACCAAGTGTTTATATTTGCCTATGCTGAGTAGAGGATTGTGACTATTGCAACATTTTACATTTTACACACATTCAAACTCATCTTTCTGCAAGGCAACACATTCATCACATGTTTTCAAGAACAACAAAACATGCTCGGGCAAAGTGACCAGATCCTGGACCAGAAGAGAGTTATCATTGCACAGAACCCGTTCTTCAACTGCATTATTTATGGGCAGGAGTTGATGATGTGCTTAGATCACAAGCCTTCCTACAGGTGGGAGGTAAAAATCTGCCACAAAATGAATTCCAAAATCAGATTCCTAAAAAACTGCATCTATCACCCAAATTTCCAACATCATTTTCCCATCAAAAGTTAGCTTTCAAAGTCTTCTACAATTCCTTGGCTACCAAGGAATCAAGCTTTCAAAGGAACAATTTCTCCTTTCAGCCACCCAAGATAGACTTAATTGACAAGCTTGTTATTTTGCAGTTACTCTAATTGAGATGCTCTGATCACTCCTGAGTCCCGAGTCTTCCCATACCCAGATATTGCAGACACCTTATCTTAAAAACATTAAATCTTCTTCCTCAATTCCAAAAGTTGGGAAAACATATAATTCAAAAACATTCTAAAGAAGCATATTGCTGAGCTGGAGCAGTTCAAGTTTCAAAGCTACATTTTCACCATGTTGTACTCACTAGCATCCACCTGCCAATGGAAGTTAACAATTAAATTCAACAGACCATTCGCGAAGAATCATCATGGTGTCCATTCCATGTTCCTTTCTACATCTAACCCTGGTGTCCATTCCATGTTCCTTTCTACATGTTACCCAGACAAGATAGTGGAATGGTAAAGCGAAAGAACCACAAACGCAGAAAATGATATTTTCTACTTTTGCTAATCATGCTGTTTGTTTGGTGGTAAGGAAGGATAACATGTACTAATATAATAAATCTCAATTCTCAACTTCTAAACAATTGTAATAACCCGATGTTCCTACGTAAGCATATCTACTATGAATTTTAAGCATTGAGCAAATAATTAAAGTTAAAATAGTCCTAAGAATGCACATAAAACATTAGCAAAATCAATGCATTGTTATATCCACGTCAATCAATTGTGAAAGGAATTTGTGCAATGGATGTACTACATTAATAATTCATTGAAAGTACAATTTAAAGAAACTGGATGCAATACATTAGAATATGGAAGAAAATCCTCTATTTTCACCTTTTATAAGTATTCAGTTTTCCATGTCAGGATCCCAATTCCTTATACTGCTGAAGACTTTCCATGTTCTTTCTTAATCTCAAAGAGCCACAAGTATTTTCATGTAATATCATGTAATATTGAAATTTAAGTGTTTGTATATTGATCACTCAATATGTAGTCTTGGATATTGACAACAGTTAAAGATGTAATAAGAAAAAAAAAAGTTTAAACTTTAAAGCCAACTTGTATAGAAATTTGCAACTGCTGAATGTAAATATAAGTCCAGGTAAAATGCTCCCGAATCTATAGTATCCAAGAAAGAGAATTTTAATTTTTTGATATGATTTCGCTCTTGACATTGAGACATTGGGTGTGACGAGCAGATGTATTCAAAGCAAAATCTGTTGGCAATATGTCAATACAGGTTGGCATTGATGGCAAATAGATTAAGCCAGTTCATGCAAAGATTAAGCCACAACAGAGGCATCTCATTGACTGTTAACTACAGACATACTACTCTATGCGGAGATTCGGAAAATGTAGATGCCATTCAATACTGGAAGCCTGACACTCTGATGTTCAAGAACTTATTGTTAGATGTGAAACTTAAAGATTGAAATGTCAGTTGTATGAACCTATAAATCAGAGTTGTTTGAATGGATTCATCAAAAATACTGTTCATGATGCACAAATAAGAAAGTATCTAGGATAGTTTGCATAGTTTGCATAAGTGGTAGATACATTCAGTATGAAGGGTCTATGTTTGAATGTCAAAGACTAAACATGGAGCTACAGGAACCATGGAGGAATAATCAATAATGAAAATATACAAGTGTTGACTGTGCCGATATGCATATATTGTGGATATCGGACACCTTTTAGGCAACAATTAGTTTAGAGTTGCAGTATCGACAACAGGGATGATTTTAAGAACCCCCTCTAAATTTATATGTATAAAAAATGGGCGAATCCCCATGATACATGGGAAAGTGTGAAGGCTATTTTATCAATAATATAATATGTATATGTAATTTTTGGGCGAATCTTTCACATAATTATAAAATCTTGTAAATTTTGGGCGAATCTTTCACAAAATTATGAAAAATTATAAAAAATTTGGCGAATATTTCATGGAATTAGAAAATCTTGTGAAATATTGGTGAATCTTACACTAAACTATAAATGCTTGCAAAGTCTTGAAACATTGGTTGAAATTTGACTTAATAAAATTCCCTAGATGATTTTGTATTCACTTTAGATTTCCCATGTACTCTTGCATTAGGACACCTTACAAAAAAAATCCAAGCTTTTTAGGTGACCTGCTCTGTCATTTTGTAGTCCCACTGATAGATCCCTTGGAATTGGTGCTTGAATGGAAAACACCAAAATGATGGTTTATGCATCTGCTAGGAGATACGACTATGACAATATTCAGCCCCAAGAGTAGGTTACAAATAAGCATGTGTTCAAATTCACAAGTGGGTCACCCTTTGAGACGCATGCCACCTTCAACCATTCATCTTAAGCTCCAATATAACCCACGAACCCCGAATATAACACCATTTTTGAAACTATGCATCTAAGGTTAGGGAGTCACAAATCCATGTGTCCCAAACACCCTAACCACTCCAAACACAAATCCCTAAGTATTGCACTTAGGTGTTTCTCTCTCCAAGTGTTAGGCAAGTATATGGTTGCATAACCATTTATTCCAAGAACGCTTCTCCAAGCAACAATATTAATAGGGCATCCCACATTTTCCAAGATAATATTATTTCAAACAAACTCCATTTCCACCCTTGAGTATAACACCCTTCCTCAATTTGTGCACCCAAGGTTAGGAAGGCACAAATCCACATGTGCCAAGCACCCAAACCATTCCAAACACAAATCCCTCAATACCACACTTAGGTGGTGCTCTTTTCGAGTCCAAGTGTTAAGCAATTAGATGGTTACATAACCATTTCCACTGAGTGCACCATAAATTTGGATAGAATCGTGTTGTGTTGATAGCCTATTCATTCATGGTGCATGTTTAATTGTGAGAAAACTCACCCAATAACAAGAAGGTTAGGCCTCCAAATACACATCATCCATGCAACAATGACCTCATTCATCAACATATAAGTTTATAGGTAAGATATCAAAACACGGTTTATTGGACCAACCAAATAAGCTACATGAAGGTTTTCCACCTTCAACAAATATATCCAAGCAACCCAACCAAATCTCAAATTTTCCCACTATTATATTAAGAAAATGTAGCATCATGCCAAATGGATTTCTAAGCATACACTCACTCAACCATTTTCATTCAACCTTGTAGCTTACTCTATTTGTATGCCTAGTTAAAAAAGCGGTGGGTGAGACTATTTCAACATTATTTATGTGACTGTGCACATATATACGTAAATTTGTTGCATGAATATATTCGGTACCAATCACCATAAACCAAATCTACATTTCTCAAATATTCAAGCATGCACTATGGCCTATATTGGGATGTGAACAACCCAATGTATTACCCCTTAGGCATGATGGGAAGTATGTGTACAACCTAATGTATTACCAATACATGCCAAACCCTTGCACATTCACCACTAATTCAGTGCATTGATGCACATAACAACTTTGTTATATGCATGCAATCCTTGAAATCATTTGTGGGAATTAATAAATATGCATCAACATTGAATAGAATTAACAAAGTGAGAGTGGTTCGGAGCATAATTAATTATACCTAGTAAAGAACAATATTTTTCATCCAAATCTAGCTGCATATTTTCACATTCAAAATAATTCCATAAAATGCACATCACCAAGGGAGTTCCTAAGGGCATTAGTAATTACTTATGCTATGGAAAAAACTCCCATGCTTGCGTATATTTTATCCATATCTATCTGTATATCCAAACCCCTTATGTATGTCGTCCCTGATGTGGGAGACAAAAGTCCAATCATCTGCAAGATACAACACTTCACCTCTTTATTTTGTGCATGAAGTATGGAAAATTGTATCATTTCTATGCATTTGGATTTGAAACTATACAAAGAAGGGATAGTGACCAATGTTGTAGAATATGCTTGATGGTGACAAACTATAGTTACTTTTACATAGCTCAATAAGTAGCACATGATTATGTATGTGCTCATTTTCTTTAGAGCATCATGTCATGAAAATTTTACAGCATATCAAAGAATGTATCAAGCTCAATATCCAAGGAAATTTGGAAAAAAATTGATATTTTCTCTCCTTTAAAAGACTATTCCAATGACCATTAAATAACTCAACTTGGAAGAGAACTTGGAAAAAAGAATTCTCCTTTAAAAGAGGATTCCAATGACCATTTTTTTTCTTAAAATGGTTATATATAGAATTTATGTGTTATTTACAACACATATCAAAGTATCTCAAAGGCATTCTTTGGTTGAATTAAACTTCTAGTTATTTATAAGTACATGACGCAATTTATTGCCCCTGAAAAGATACTAGATAAACATTATACTACCTAGATTTTTAAAATATCACTTATGCTATCATTATGTTAATCAAATCTTGTTATTCTTGAGACAAAGACATGATAAACTTGTTTGTAAAAATATAATATATTATTTCAACAAATATGCACCCATAAGAATGATTAAAAATAAGATAAAATAACTAACTCTATTAATTTCCAAAATAATATTCATTTTGATAAAAAAAAAGTAGATTGTACAAATAAGATGCATTCTATTTGTTATGAAAGGGTATTAATTGTTTGTTTCTCATTACACCTTTTACACCTTTTATGAGATGTTTTTTTTAATAAAAAAATCAACAATATCAATAAGAACCATTCAATTTTGTTATAAAAATATATATTTATTATTCGTCTCTTCATAAGCCTTTCTTTTCTTTAGAGGATAGATTATTTGTTTTTTAAGATTTTAACATGTTACAATGATTTTTATGAGATATTGTAATAGTCAAAATTTTCTAAAAAATTCATATATATATGAAAAAAAAGGTTTTTAAAGAAAAAATGGAATATATAACAAAATTAAGTTGAATTACATAATGTTAGTATTTGATATTTAGTTTTCATCAATCTAAAATATTTTTTATGGAATTTTAAGCAAAAATAAAATCAATTTCCCTTCCCATATCTTTACTTAAATTGAAAAATAATTATTTAACCTGTATTATCAAAATGAAAAAAAAAACTAACAATTCAAATAACTATATGAATTATTGTTTACTCTTCACATCTTTGCATCTTATAATTATTCTTGCTCTGTGTTTTGACTCTTATACAGAGACCTCGAATCTCTTGAATCTTTTTCCACTAAACTCTTGAAACGTTTTGTGGTTTGGGATTTATTTTATTTTCCATTCACATTTAAATAAAAAATGACTAGCAATAAACAACAACACAACAATTGTTAATTAGCCTGGCCATTAAAAAAAATACTCTGACGCTATGAAGAATAAAATTGACCCAATGCATTTCAACTATGCCTAGCCATGCTAAATTTCGCATGCAACCTTCATATTCACGCTCTGAAGAATAAAATTGGCCCAATGCATTTCAACTATGCCTAGCCATGCTAAATTTCGCCCTAGTATTTATAAAAAATGGTTTTTGTGTTTTTCAAATTGTCCAAGTGAGAAATTCGCCCATCTATTGAAAACAAATCCTCAACAACAAATAAACTCACCCAACAACATATTAATTTGCTTGGCACAATCCAAATCCACCCAGCCATGCTTACTTGACCCCGACATCTTTAAAAACGTCCATAGCATTTAAATTCGTCCTAGCAAAGTTTAAATTCCCATGATGAGTCTAAATTCATCTCACTCCCATTTAATTTCACTCTGCAAAGATGAATTCCATTCGGAAATAAGAGAACTCGCCCAGCAATGAAGAAAAATGGCAGTCTCTGGACTAGAGTGGTATATCATAAATATATTGCCCCTCTTACTCTTCACGAATGGATCAGGCTGGGAAATAAGTCGAGGGAAAATTGCTCTGTGGTTTGGAAAGCGGTGGTGCAGCATTTTCATGTGATAGGCTCTGGATTAGTGTGGAGGGTTGGAAATGGGCGGCTTATTCATGTAGGACTGGATCCTTGGGTTGGCAGCAGGGGAGGTCATATACTAGATGTGGAATTGAGGAACGTTTTGGCAGCTAGAGGCTGTCATTTCCTAGCTGATATCGAGGACCCGGAAACATCTACACTTTGGCATCAGGGGTGGATCTCTGCACATCGACTTGAGATCCTTGGAGAAATGCATGGGGCTTGGGCAGACTATTTACGGATATTAAGACATTCGAATATTCGACTGACAGATAGGATTGATGAACTTATCTGGGATCATCATCCCTCTGGATTATACTCCCCAAAGAATGGATATATCCAGCTGAATGTGGATGTACATAACAGGGGATTGGAGTGGTGGTGGAAATATCTGTGGAAGTTGAAGTGTCCAGGTAAAGCAAAAATACTCTTCTGGGCTATTCTGGAAAATAAGGTTCCAACCTGGGACATCCTGCAAAAACGTTTCATCCTAGGTCCGGGGTACTGTCCTCTTTGTAAAGATGCGAAAGAGACCAATTCTCATCTTTTTGTCAATTGTCGGTATTCTCAGAACGTTTGGGCAGAAGTCTGCAAATATTTGGATCTCAATATGAGATGGCAGGGTGAGAGTGTACTTGAAGCGTTCCATTTGTGGTGGACATTTCAAAAGAACTCATCCATCCGGGCTCTCCCTTGTATTTTTGCCTGGGGCATCTGGATTACCAGAAATCTGATCATCTTTCAAGATTGCAGGGTTCCGATGGAGACAGTTGTGGCACAGGTTGTGGCTGTTATACAACACTTTAAGACACCTGTCCATGTGATTAAAACTCGACCTGTGTGTGTGGAATTGATTGATAAATCCATGCCGTGGGCTTATTTTGATGGAGCTTCAGACCAACAAACGGTGTGTGGAGGGGGGAGTCCTTTACAAATCTGAGTCCCATTATTTTCATATCGTGGCTGGTTTGGGGAGGGGATCAAATAACTATGCAGAACTTATGTCTCTTAGGCTGCTGATGTTATTTGCACATGAACAAGGATGTCTATCACTACAGATCTTTGGCGACTCTATGTTAGTTATCGGATGGGAAAACGAGACAACACATTGTTCTGTGATGGTCCTATTACCTATCCTGGAGGAGGTGACCAGGTTAAAGCTGTCATTCAACCATATAACATTTACACATGTCTACAGGGAGAGGAATGGGATGGCAGATCTACTATCCAAGGAAGCGACGCAGCAGCATCTAGCATATGGCAATTGGAGGATTACAAATCACTCAACCGAGGGCACCTACAGGTTTTATCACAGACCCTTTTATGAAGATATGGAGGCACCGTATTGAGCAACTGCTCAGCACTTGTCTGACCAACGAAGGATATATTTGTTTGAACAGCGCTGGTTAAAGCGAGGCACAGTATTGAGCAATAGCTCAGCCGAAACGAGCAATAGCTCAATTGAGCAAAAGATCAGAATCCACACTTCTGTTGCTGTATATGTTTATATATTATAGGATATATGCGGGCTGTATGGACTGCAGCATTCTTTGTGCTGTTATATGGCGAACAGCGATGGACTCTCTCTTATCTCTGTGACAGTATTTGTTAATATGAATTTGGATATATGCGGGTTGTATGTACAGCCGGATACATTGTATTGTTTAATGTCTGGGACATCAGATCTGATGTTAAAATGGGACTGTAAATATGTGACAATGTAGGGATCTCCGTGATTCTCTTACATGTACAGAATGTAATTTTGTTCATACTTTTTGAAATAAAATTACGACTTTTTCCAAGGAAAAAAAAAATGAAGAAAAATGGCCACAAGAATGCAAAAATGCTAAGACTACATACCAATTTAGAAATATTATATATTGCAGCCAAAAAATGTCCACAAGAATGCAAAAACGCCCAAGACCAAATACCAATTTAGAAACCTCCTCATATATTGCAACAGCTCTGTAACATGAGCCATTGATATTTGAGATTGAATGGGAATTCAATGGAGGGATTTTAATGACTGTTGGTACCTTATAGACACAAAAAAAAAACTCCATTATGTAGAAAACATTAACTCTCATACCTGATTCCTCTCTCATACGCTCTCATTGGCATCCATTAACAATGCAATGACGATGGCCCAAATGCCAGGATGAAGAAAAAAAAAATACTAGTTAATAGAACTTACACAGAGATGTTGAATCACGATTTTGAGGTGCCTCCGATGTCAGAAAGTTCTCATTCATTAATTAAACTCCAACACAGCGTTCATGTACTCTGTTTGAAACGGTTTACTACAACTCAAAGTAGAAGATTTCAGCCCCAAGAAGATCAGAGTAGAAGATGAAGAATCACAAAGGGAAGGTAGAGTAGAGAATGACCTAGCAAATTCAAGCCATTTAGGAATCCCTATCCGGACAGTCAAGTTATCCCCTCTACTCTCTCCTCCTCCAGGTTTGTAAAAATGTCATCATTGGTTGCTCTAAAATTAATACCCCGGGCACTAGGACATCACAAAGAACTGGACCAACCCCTTCATGGTTAGATATGGTCTAGCCTTTTGACATGGTAGAATTGAATGATACATACAGAGAAGAGGTAATAAATAGGAGGGCTACCGAATATTCCCTTATGGGTTTGGAACCAACGGACTCCATGGATCAACCCCTAATTTTGTCAACTTATGATGGAGCTGCAAGAGAAATAACCTTCACCATTTTTTAGCCTCAAGTCTCCAAATTGACATCTGAAATGGAGCCAGGGGACTAGAGGGAAGCCAAAGAATAGGAGGGTTACTAAAGATTCCCTTACAGATTTGGAACCAACAGACTCCATGGCTCAACCCCTAATTCTGTCAACTTATGATGGAGCTATAGGAGAAATAAACTTCACCATTTTTTAGCCTCAAGTCTCCAAATTGACATTTGAAATGGAGCCAGGGGTTTGGAAGTGAGCTAAAATAAAGCTACAAATTGCTAGTGCATCACTGATGGATCATTGTAATAATTGCCAAGAAGTATAATAATGTGTTTTTTTATAAGTACACAAGAGCTGTTGTGGAAAATGAAACCATCAATAAAAAGTCTGGACATGTTTTTAATTAAAATCAATATTTGATGGCTAGGTTTAAGTCCCTAGAGACAGAGAAGAAGGTAGTTGAAGAAAAGCTGGTGATAGTGGGAAAATACCCTCAAAGAGCTGCTGAGGTGGTGTATATATTGAAAAAGTGGAGGAAGGAGATTGAAGCTTATGAGAGAGTGAGATTAGCCTATGTTGTCCATACAGTGACTCAATTCTTAAATTATAAAACTAAACTACAAAATGAAATAACCATTTTGAATGGAAGCAATGCCACTTATGATGTTAAGAAAAGGGCACCACAAGACAGAGTGACAACCTTGGAGGCTGAGAGAGGAGAAAGGGTTTCAAATTCAATGTAGTTTGATGAGGAACTAGAGGGAATAAAATATATCAAGGCACAACTAGATAAAGAAAGGGAGAACAACCCCCCTACCAGTCAATGTGGGAGGGTATGGATCAACCTTGTAGCAGCTGAAAGAGAGTGTAGAAGAAATTAGTTTGGGGATTGAGATTTGGAAAATAAAATACCAAACTGAGGAAGAGCTGGCCACTTTCCAAAAGACCCTTTCTAGAAAATGGATGAAATATTTGAGGAAGCAAGTTGTAAAATTGGAAGAAGCCCACAATAAATTCTGGGATGAAAGAGATACTGCAGAGAACATCATGGATGAAAAGGAAATCTTGCAAGCCAAATGTTAGAAAGTGATGGAGGAGTTAAAGCTTATATAAAAACTGAAGGCTATTAAAGGGTATCTATGGACTAAATCTTTGAGATTCTCCCATCTTTGTTCGATCAAGTGGAATATCATCTAGATTTTTATGATCTGCAGAAGGAGGTAAATAAGTAGTTAGACCAAACAAAGGAAGAAGTGGCCCACATGGAACAAGTAGCTAGAGCAGTGCTAAGGGTAGTAAACTCCCTTACAAACCAAGTAATGTGCCAATTGGGCATCATGGACATAAGAACACTTATTATGGATATAGAGAGTTGTGGAACCAAATTGAAAAATTGGGAGGAAACAAGAAATAAATGTATGGCAATAGGTAGGCATGTCTTTAGTTTTATGAATGATACGATTTCCTTGCATTGTTGGGGTGTGCCACTACGTTGGTATGATCAAATCCAGGTATATTAACCCATATTGTATGTTCACATATTGAGAGTTAGATATAAATTTTCATAGGTCTCTGATCCAAGTAGAAATCCATAAGGCTCTGACATTATAAACCAGTTGTTAACGCCCTTATCAGCATGGTTCATAGCATCCCTTTTGTTATGAACTTCACAAACTATTTATTTTTAAGAGAAGACAGATTTAGATAAGGCATCCAGGTTTTTTTGAGGGGAAAGAACAGTAAGCCAAAGGAGTTGGGTACATATTACAAGTGTATGAATACACTACCAATATAAAGCTCCCACCTCTCCCTTCCTAGAAAACAAAGAAACCTTCCAAGAAGGGAGAAGGATCAAAAGGGGCAAGGAGATGAATATAGAAGCTAATTGTTTTCATTGAGGCTCACATGTCCCCCCCATAATTTTGTGGGTTTTTAGAATAATGGGGAAGCACTAATAAAAGATGAATCCCTAAGGCAAAAGGACAACAAAGACAACATCGACCAACCATCAATGTTCTATTTAAGAAGGACAAAGAAGATGATGATGAGTAACTAGGACAAGCTACTGGGAGACAATTCCCATGCAATGGTTAATAGAGAGAGCATAAAAAGGAACAGGGGTGTTAATTGAAAAAAGCACCACACCTACCCCAGAGGAGGTCCCCAAATAACCAAAATCTACTCCCATTTTGCAATCCATGGGTTTCAGGGTATTAGAGGATTAGGAAAGAATGAGCAGGGCATAACTCATCCCATTGAGGTGAAAGAGATACCTAAGGTATTGGGACTGGGAGTTGATCCCGAAGCCCACATTATTGGGAATCCATATCTACAATCCACCTTCACCCCTTTAGCTGATACAACAGGAGAATTAAAAAAAATGATGGAGGTCTTAGGCTTTAGCTTAAGGGATCCGTCCTAAATATATTATTCTTCCTACTTCCCCTTAGCAATAGTAGGGTATAATCCTAGAGATCCAACTAGGGTTAACATTGGTGGGAAATGGAAATGGGATGATATGATAGAATAGAAAAGGAGAGGATCATTAGCAAATAGAAATAGGGACCGAAGCAACAGTAGAAAGGGTAGAAGAATAAGAAAGCAAAGTTGCAACAGATGTGGATTAGAATAACGAAACACTGTAGGGAGAAGATGGATAGGGAAACAAGAGGAAGAGATAATATTAAAAAGGCTAGGGGGAGATAGAACAGAAAAGGGGAAGGTTAGAAAAATGAAGATAAGAGGTAGGAGGGGATACTGAGGGTACCCAATTAGATCCCAACATTTTTCACCAAGTAGAGATGACTCCCTCATCTTCCCCAATTCCCCCCTTCTAATTTTTACCATATGTTATCCTTGGCCATATTAGGAGGGGTTCTCAGCACACCCAATGCCAAAATTTCTCATGATGTTGGCCAACAACTTTCGTGCATGGATATTTTAATCACCTAAAACTAAAATAATGTGTTCCATTAGATATTTTGAAGGAGGAGAAAAGGATAAGGAAGGAAAATAAGGATGCACCAGCTGCACTAGATGCTTCAAGTGCAGTATCCCAATAAGGACATATCCAATTAGATCCATAGACAAAAATGCAAGCACACGTTTCATGCTTGTTTGCGTAATAATGACTAAATTGCCCTAACAGCATGCTGAAAAAGGACAATATTTTCAAAATAAGATTTAGACACTACATCTCGATTTTCCACACTCTTTTGTTAAGGAATTCATATGAGTTGGACATTGAATAGAGTTGGACATTGAATAGCTTTAGAGTCCAAAATCAAGAATTTATTAATTTTTGATAATCTTTTCTAAGAAGATATTTAAACGTCCATACTTTGGATTGCTACTAATGGCATTTTTGTCTACTATATAAAAGTGAAATCTTAACTACCTTTTGAAATAAGATCAAGAAATCAAACCTTGAAATCCAGCATTTGGTTGTTCTGAACTCCCAAGTAGAAAGGGATCATTCCAGTGACATATTGTGAAGCGTTTAGTGGAAGAACAATACAAACATCTGAGCATAGTTGGTACCAACATGGAAGCAACTTTAAGGGACAGTCATTTACAGCATTTCGTGGCAGTATTTCTGAGAATCTATGTGTTTTCGAGATCCCGCTAGCCAATAAGAAAGGACAACAGACTGTGTGGGAGATCATAGCAACACAAAGAATAAATTCAGTCCAGTAGAAGAATACTCTACAAAATAGAAGTTCGTGGGGATCAATTGAATTTTATTGGAGAAGACAATTTACCTCATTACAATATATTGCAAGAAACAATTATTCACTACAAGTTTCAGACTCACATCAATTAGAGTCTCACATAAGAACGTTATTTCATAAGTACATTTTTAGGTAATAGATTGAATCTTGCTTTCAAGTTTCAAATCTATCGTTGATGAACAATTTGCTAAGCTTTAGATGCTAAGCATGGGGAAAAACAATTTTTCTATGAAAACTAAGTTACTAACCTCTGTAAAGAGTCGAAGACTACAAACCCCAGGGAACCTTGAACAAACACAGATATTTTCCACTCAGCCACCGAGCCACCGTCAAATTGCTTTCCACTCAACCACTGTAAAATTGTAACCCAATTCTAAATCAAGCTTCATGCAAAGATACGATTCTTCATGTGGGTTTGTATGGGATAAATTGTTGACTTTTGCAGCATTATCTAGGGAAAAAACGTCCCCATTTCACTGAATCACTGGAGTCCTGGACCGTTGCACGTTTTCCCCAATATGGGAGTACAATTTGGGAGCTAAAACCCCTGATTTTCTCATTAACCGTGAAATGGGAAGGTCGAAGACTCGAAAATAGCATTGATACCTCCATTCAACCGAAAGGCGAAATAACCAGCGAAAATGCCCTATGGACCATAAATTGGGGGCGAACAAACTAGCAATACCTTCTATGAATGAAAACCATGGGCGAGCAAACTGCTCACGCCTCCATGAATGAAAATTTACTGGCGAACCAACTACCTTTGGACTCCATTGCGGGAATGACGGGGGCGAACCCACCATTTCCTCCTTCTTTCACTGGACTAAATCACATTTTCCCTCTCTCGCGGGGTGGGCTATCGGATTTTTCATTATGTTGGGGATTTATAAAACGTGGACTAATTTGTTAAATTTCAAAAAACCCATTTTATATTAAAAATTCGCCCAGGGTTTTTGGCTGACCCCTATAATTTCGCCCATGGGCTATAATTCGCCCCTAAAATTTTCCCTGATCGACAAAGAGTCTTTACACAATTCTGCATGCACATATCAGAAAATCTTAACAGAGGCAAAGAAAAATATGAAGTTCAATAAGCAGTAGAGGAGTCAGCGCAAGGATGTGAGAAATGAGTGGATCAGAGATCAAGTGAAGACGCAGAATTAGCAAGGATTGAATGAAAGAGATATGAGGCGTGAAAGTGAATTGAGAGATATATACTGCTTTGTTAAATTCTTGTTTGCAATTGCACTCCCAACGTGTTGAGATTAGGCCAGAGGACTTGATGCTCAGTTATGTCAGTGGAGAGAAGGGGAAAGACAGGTCTGACCGGGAGCTGGTTACCCACTGGTTTAAGTTTCTATGGGAAACATATAGGACTGTGCTTGAAATACTTCGTAATAATTCAAAGCTTGAAGCATTATATGTGATGACTGCACATCGAGCTTTCCATTTCTCTTTGCAATATAAGCGGACAACAGAGTTCGAAATCACCTAGTCAATTTGAATAAGTACAGGGATCAAAGAGACAGACGTGATCTGAATCTACCTGACACTTTGCAGCGTTACCTTGATACACGGTTTGAACAACTGAAGGTTGCAACTGAGCTTGAGCTCTGAGAGGAAGCTTTTCGCTCTATAGAAGATATTCATGGTCTTATGTGCATGGTTAAGAAGACTCCTAAGCCGCAATTGATGGCAATATACTATTCAGAGCTAACAAAGATATTTTGGGTAGAAGATGCGAGCCCCATCCGATCTTCTTCAGGAGAGCACGAGTCTTCAAAATTGGTGAAATCGGAATTATTGCAGGCCGCCTCATGAACCGTCGGATCAAATGATTGACAGTGACGATTGACTTATCTTTTGGGATTTATTTTATATTAGCAGCGTGTAATGAATTAAATGTGTTTATAAGGATTTGTCTCGGCATTGTTATTTGATGAGTAGTGCAGAGGTATAATGGGGTTTTAGGTGCTTGGATTCCATGAAAAGTGACCAACCTGGAATCCGAAATGACTGGTCATACCCCTACTCTTTTGAAAAAAAAGACAACGTTAGTTACTTAATTTTTTTAAAAACTGGTAATATGTTGATATAACTGTTTGTTAACGAACCACCCTTAAGCCTACAGTCATTCATATCAATTGATTCTATAATCAAAGTTGTTTACTAAGCATAAAATTTTATCGAAATAAAGATATCAATATTTACATTAAATTTATCGTGCACAAATTTTAAATTATTATTTTGTAACATAACACTTTTAATTATCTCAAGTGTCATTGCTCAAAGTAAATTTTTGTACTTTTAATTACACCAAGAAAAGTTAGGTGCATTCGAAAAATGAGCATGTGGGAGATGTAGAAGTGTAACACACATTATGGGTGTACGAGGGGATGTATAAGGTCTTTGTCGAATGCTGATGTAGTACGTGGCATAAATCACTTCAATATAATATTTTAAAAAATAAAAAAAGTATATTATGGATGATATATGCTTATAAACCAATGTGGGTGCATTGTAACTTTAAATATTAAGAATACACACAAAAAGACATATAGGCACACATACAATACACTATAGATGAGATGTGTTTATAGAATATTGTAGATCCATCTTAACTCCACATACACCCACACACACATGAACATCCACACCCACCCACACCCACACCTACACCCACACAAGTTTAGATTCTCCATAGTTAGGGATATTTTAAGCATGGAGATTCACATAGAAATTTATTTTTGAATGGGCCTCTCAATGCTTAATAAATTTGGAGTTCAGATGGCTATGTGGTGGTTGGTATGGCAATGTCACTTGAACAACATGGTCATGATCTATGCTGCACTAGAATTAGTCAAACATAGTCTAATTTATGTAGGTTTTGACCAAATTTCATGCCTCAATATTTCACATAGATAGATTAGGTTTTCACTTACCTGTTTTGAATTTAATTTAGATACATATGAAAGAGAGTTTCTTTAAAACATGGGATGCACAATTATGAATATCTTTCATGACATGTTAGTTACCACATAAAAATGTTAAAACACAAAGCTTATGAATTTGAGAGACAATTAGAAGTAAATCCACAATGAATTTTAAGATGGTGTAAAAAAATAAATATAGAAATTTAATAAATTTCCATAATATATCATTTTTTTATTATGGAAAATATCTCAAACGGTTTAAAAATAGAGATTTTCTAAAAGTAGATTTTTAAAATTTTAACACAATAAAATGTTACATATATTTGTGCAAAATCAAAGCTATACAAACTAATTAAAAATAGAGATTTTCTAAAAGTAGATTTTTAAAATTTTAACACAATAAAATGTTACATATATTTGTGCAAAATCAAAGCTATACAAACTAATTGCTATTCTTTATTTATAAAATTTTGTAGAGTTGTAAAAGATAATTGGTACTAATGCAACGACATTTTTCCAAACACTTTCATGATGTCTTTATATATATTTTTAATACATTTTTAAATTTAGTAAGCCACAAAATTATGATTTTTTGTGGATGTAACACTTTTTTTTTTTTTTTGTAAGTTGTAGGTAGAAATTTAATTAACATAAGCAGAATATACATTGTGAGCAGTATAGTGTTTTGCAGATTGGGGAGGCCTCAAATAATGAAGCCACCATCCCAATTGCTCAAAAAGACTGAAATGACTGACATAATACAAAATAAAGACCCTGTGAGTATGGTCTACCAATAAAAAAATTGGGACTTGCCGCAAAAAAATACTAATAGTATCTGATAGAACTATAAACTAGACCATAAAAAAAATAAAAATAGAGAAGCTGATAGTCAAAGAGATGACCAGGGGCTACGGCCTTCCCATTAGCATTTTGCAGGTGAGTTCTCTGGTTCTTCCTCAAGGATGGGGCAGGGTGACTCGGGAGAACGCGTGTCATCCGAGGCGGCGCCACGCACAACATCACAGGAAACATCACGAACAACAGCATCACGAGCAGCGTCACAAACAACGTCACGGGTGGGGGTTGCAGAGGTAGAGCCTTTGTTCTTCTTGATCTTGGAGAGTTTCTTTGCAAACCCGGTGGCAGGGGATTTAGCAGCGTCAGTTTCCTTGTTATCCTGCTTGGAAGGTTCAGAATTGTTTCCCAGGGTGAAGATGTCCCAGGTCATATTGGCGTCCAACGTGTTAGAGTGGTCCACTGCCTCTTTTAGACTGGCATTGATATTCTTGACAATACTGTAGTTGGCTTGCCAACTAGCTTCCATTTCCTCTATGAGGTTGCTCATCATGTTCTTGAGCAACCAGTAATGATTAATGGCGCCTCCATTGCTGCTAGAGGCAAGGAGATTTACCACCTTACGAGCCTCCCACCCGTCGATAAGGCTTCGAGTTCTTGCAGAGATTCATGGAGCATAACCATCCATGATCGACTAATCCATGGCGACCTTGGGCCTACGGCTAGAGATTTTCCTGCCGCTTCCTGACGAGAGACCCCCCTGTTGCGAATTGTCATGGATTTGAGAATCGCAGAGTAAGCCACCCCTAAGATTTCAAGCTCTGCGCAATAATTTTTAGAGAGAAGCCTGAACTCGACGGTGGAAACAAAATGCATGTCGACAGGATGTTTTAAGGAGCCGAGGCCATAAATGTTATAGTCTTTCGACCTCGAGGAAGGTGGCAGAATTGAATGCAGGATGCAGTCACCAAGGGAGGATGTCATTCTAAACACGCGGGAGCGGATCGTCACCATTCTCTTCGTCCTGTGATCTTAAATAAGCATCGACGCTCAGGGTGGTGGAGTGATCCTCGGTCCTGGTGGACATATGTGCGGTTGCGATCGTCTCGTCCACCGGTCCATGCATGTGAAGGGTCGGCCCGATGTTGCCACATGCAGTAGTGCAAGGTGGCAGCTGTTCACGATTGGCATTGTGCACGGTGTCGGCAAGAGGAACACCTGCATCCGGGTTTGTGGACGTAACACTTGAGGAACATAACATATTGAAATATTAGATTCTTTTATTTTATTTTGTTTAGCTCTCTTTCTATTGGTGTATCATTTTTTTTTTTTGGTAAATGGTTAAGTCCATCAAAAGTTATAGTAGGAATAATGTAGTGTTATATTTTTAAATCATGATGTGTTACAAAGAAATTAAAAAAATGATTTTTTTTTTTTTTTTTTTTTTAAAATTATATATTTAGAATATGTAGAATCTATTCTACAAAATTATTTAGTTTCATAAAAACATTGTGTTTTGCACAGCTAAAAATATCAACAAAATTGAGCACCTTCAAATCTTATAAGTTGGCATGGAGGAAAACTTATTATGGATGAAAACTAGTAGCCATGTTATTATTAGTCTTATCCAAGAGGCTTATTGTCTAAAACAAATTCTAAACCAACCAAGTTGGCATACAAGCCTTGTCATATATTCACATCCAACATTCAGATCTCACCTTAAACTTGAAATTCAAAAACATATATGTATTATAGCACATACACATTTTATATATGTCTAACTACAAAATCCTTTAAGAATTTATAAAGAAACATCAAACCTTATAATTTGTGACAAGGTGGAAGTAAACATATTCATCATTATGAAAAATTCTAAGTGCCCTATATAACTGTTGGTATATTTATATGATTGGGGAAGCATGCATATTCATCTGCAAGAAACTTGGTGTATTCAAATTGTTTAAATTATTCATCTAAGATAATTTTCAACCACTACATCAATAAGAAGGCCACACTCTCCAACCACTACATCAATAAGAAGGCCACACTCTCCATGGATAAATCCCTAGTATTAAGGGGTATTTTTAGACTTATAATCTACTATGTATAATATTTGAGGAGATCTATCAACATACACCAGATAAAAAAAAGATTGTGTTGTTATTTAGAACATTTAATTGATCTTGAAGACTTATTTGGACCACAATTCCCCTCCTTCATTATTTATACTCATGATTCCTTAGTGTTAAGGGCACAAGGATCTCGAATTCATCTCACAACAATGTCAAGCGCTTGAGATCAACATGTGACAGGGAATACCTCCTAAAAATTATCACATTCTTAGTTGAATGCTAAATATACCGTACATAGTTCATGTGTGGTAGTTTGAAATCTCTCACATATCCATCGATCTTGAGATGTATCATTTTGGTTTCATCCTTTTATATTAGGAAGGCATTAATAACTATCTGTGCGATGTAATACCTCCTAATGGTGCTCATGCATATTATCATGCATGGTATTTTGAGTCCCTGCTAATTGTTATCGAGCTTGAGGAGCCTCACATAGGTTCCAAGTCACTTATTTTAATCACATGGCGGTTTTCAAGGTCCAAAGACTAGTTTGTGGTGCACAATGCCTCATAATGATTCTCATATCCTTAATGGGAAGCCAAAGATCCCCTTTAGAGGTCAGATGTGGTGGTTTGAGGCCTTGTCTATCACCCTCAAACCAAGGAGCATTATTTATATCCTTAGGCTCTCAATTTCAATTGTAAACCAATGTTAAGGCGTCAAAATTGGTCCTTGGTTGGGAATTCCTCATAATAATGCTAATATTCTTAACCAGAGACCAAAAATTCCCTATAGAGATCATGTGTAGTGGTATGAGGTCTCGTATCTAGAACTCAAGCCCAATGGGCTATTAGGGGCCTTAGGCCCTTGATTTCAACCCATACCAATTTCAAGGACCTAATATTGGTTTATGGGCAATTACTAACAATGATCACATTCATAGTTAGAGTCCAAACATCAACTACTTAGGCCATGTGTGGTGGTTTTATGTCTCTTCCATGGTTGTTGAACCTAATAATTTTCATTCAAGGTCCAAGGACCTAGATTTAATCCCTTGACATTATGAACTTGGCCTTGATACCTATTGTGACCCAATTTTATCTAAGTGTTGGTGAAGAGAGGAGTTTAGGAGAAGATGAATTCATAGATGAATAAAAGCCATGGAAGCCCGATAACACATAAGTGTAGAAGTTTGAGGATGTGGAGTCCAAAAAAACTCATAAATACTGTACACTTAATCTCTCATACCCTCTATGCATATTTTTAAAGGCATATATTCTTTGGTATGATTGGGTTACAACTAGCATATTCTCTTGGATATTTGGGAATCTTATGTAGCCACTCTATATGAGAATTGTAGTGAATCTAAGTTCATTTTAGTTGTTAGTTGGGAATGAAAAGATGTTTGGACTTATTATCTTAGACAATTTCTATGCATAACTAGTTATGTAATATTTAATATGCTGAAACAAAGGGATAATGTTTTTCTCATCTATATGTGTTTCTGATGTATCTTGATGATATGTATGTCATTGTATCTACTACACATGCAGTATGTTAGTATGAATGAATGATATTAAATGTTAACTAATGGAACACCCACCCACTAAATATTTCATGCTATGTACATTAATCAATTGATGACTATCATGCATGCCTTAAAGTGAGGCGTCATTTCATCACAAAGTTGAATATGTTAGCATACTAAATATGTGTGTTAGACACCTTTTATAGTAAAGCTGTTGGAAACCTAATCCTAAGAAATTATGTGATTTTATATATAATTTTAATTTTATATATATTATAAATATTTGTTAGTTTAATAAGTAAAAGATGAAGAGTCTTCTTAGACTCCATCAAACCTCACACTTAATTTTATAGATATTGTAAATATTTGTCAGTTTAATAAGTAGAAGATGAAGAGTCTTCCTGGACTCCATCAGAACTCTTGGAAGGTGAAGCCAAAGAGTCAATGTATTAAATATCTATTCATACTCAATGAAATTCAATTATTCTATAGTTATCTGAAAACTGGTATCAGAGCAATAACTCCTGCCTACCTGCCATTCTCTTGCCAGATTCTCTACTCAAGAATTATAGTTTCTGCCATTCTTCCAACCGCTCTCCTCAGTCCCACACTCTGCCAAAAATTGACCATTCCCTCTTCTGAGTGTTCATTCATTCTGGAAAACCATGCGTAGAAGCAGATCTTGTTGAGAATACATCCACGTGAGAATCATTGGTGCTTTCTGTTATCCAAATGAAGATCGCGTATTCATCCTCCGTTGCTTGTTTCTGTGTGTGCATGGTAATCTTTGCGTGAAGGTCCATCATTCCTCACCACCTCTCCTAATCCAGTCTAAACCCTAATCTCACATTTGGTCCCACGGTTTGGTGAAGCCCCCTCTCTATGCCTCCTCTCTACAAATAATTCACAAACCCTAATCCACGATGATACTAGACTAGTGTTAGCATCTCGAGTGGAGGCACATCTGTGTGGAAATATATGCGTCCAAGAAAGATGATGAAGGAAGAGCGTTGGTATCATTCTATTGTTTCTATGTTGGTGCTTGCTCGCTTGAAGCTGAGCGTTGGTATCATTCTATTGTCTCTATGTTGGTGCTTGCTCGCTTGAAGCTGTGTGAAGGAAGAATACAACTGCGTGTTCTCTATAATTTCTCCTCCTGTCTGCGACTGTTGCGATCCATTGTATCTCGTAACCCTATTACTTTGGGGTGCATTTGTGTGATGGTAAGATATTCATGAATGCACTGTATTGAGGAGTTTTATGTGAAGCCAAGTGCCTTCATTAGTTGTGTGGTGTTTCAAATAAGAGCTATTTGAATGCTTAGACGGTATAGAGAAGACTCAAACTGCATTTGAAGACAACTTGGATATGGGGCCATTGAAGTTAGAGCTCTGTGATTCCGTAAAGTCTGCTTCCTATTGCAACACACTCTTAATATTTGTATCATTTTTATTTACCTTATCAAGTTGTGAGCATTATATTAATTCTATTGTTTGAAAGCAACACGAACTAGTGCAGAGACCTATGCTTGTAAAATGTTTATTGAAGTAGAGATTATAGTCTATTGAAGAAGAGATTATCATTTTCTGTACTTGCAAACAAGGTGGCAGAGAATTAGACCTGCAACTTTTCTTCTTTGCTTCCCAAGCACCATTTATTTGCACGTGACGAAGGTAAAAATTGTAGAAGATGCATTCTTTTGCATCTACAACTAGAGCAGTAAATACCTTTTTCCTTTCTTAGAACCAGTCCAAGGGAAAGAACAATAGAAGAGGATGAGGAAGAATAAAGTTTAGAGATAGGGGGTAGAAACAACTCATACATAAGACCATATTTGAAGTGTAAGCATTGTGGGAGAAATGGACATGAAGCAGATAAGTGTTAGGCCCCTTGGGAATCCATTAAAGAAATACATAACCATGAGAAAGAAGACAAAAGTAAGAGCCAAGAGGCTAATAAATATACTGATTCTTCTCATTGTATTGTTGCACATTGTAATCTTGGAATAAATGAAATCACATCTTTTTCATCTTATAAATATTGTTGGCTTCTTGATACTAATGCAACATCCCACATGACCTTTAGAAAATACTGTTTTGAAGAACTGAATGAAAGTGTAGATGGCATAATTTATTTTGCAAACAAATCGATCCTCAAACCAAAGGGAATTGGTTCCATTAGGCTCAAACTGCCTGGATTCCCCGACTTTGGGTTGCAGAATGTTATCTATCTTCTAGAGTTATAGAGAAGCTTGCTATCCTTGGTGCATATTTGACATCAAGGCCATTCGATCCACATGTTCAATGGAATCGTAGAGATAAGGAATTCCTTTGACAACTAGGTCATCATGACTGTATATGAAGATGGAAAGTTGTTGAAGTTGAAAGGTTCATCTACACGAGTTTAGAACTTTGCCTACCTCTCTCAGCATGGAGAAGGTAATTTATCATCTAGTTTGTTATGGCATGCTAGATATGGTCATCTAGATTATAGCAGTCTTCATTTGTTGAGAAATAATGATATCTTTGGTTTTACCACCATTCCTAAGAAGATGAACAAATGTTATGCATATATATTAGGCAAGCATAGTAAGCAACCATTTCAAGAGTCAAAATTCAGAGCATGTAGAAAGTTAGAGCTGGTTCACTCCGAATTATGTGGCCCCATGCCTATTCCTTTTGCCAATGGTAATAGATATCTCATGACCTTTGTTGATGATTACACTAGAATGTGTTGGGTATACTTGTTAAAGACAAAATCTGAAGCATTCCATACATTCAAAAAATTCCATGCATGGATAAAAAATCAACCACAATCTCATATTGGCACTCTTTGTACTGACAATGGAAAATAATACATTTCTAATGCTTTTGAAGATTATCTTCATCAACATGGGATTTCACATCGAACTTTATTTCATTACATCCTCAACAAAATGATGCGGTACAAAGAATCAATAGAACCATAATGAACATGGTATGCTCAATGATGTTTTTCAAGAATTTAAAACTGATGTTTTGGGGTGATGCAATATTATGTGTAGCGTATTTGAGAAATATAAGTCCATCTCATGCCATTGAAAACAAGACTACACATGGAATGTGGTATGGACACCTCCCATCGGTGAGGCATCTCATGGTTTTTGGTTCCACTTGCTATGCCTTGATACCAGAGGAGCAAAGAGACAAACTTGGTGCTAGAAGTCGAAATGCATTTTTTTGGGGTATTTAGACACATCTAAGGCATATCATCTTTATGATTAGGTGAACAAGAAGTTTGTTGTTTCCAGACATGTCATTTTTCTTGAAACTAATAAAAATGACAATTCTATTGATAAACAACTTGATCGTCTAAATAATTTTTCCCATCTAAAGACATATTATGAAGTTGATAATGAAATTCCACATCTTAAAGGGGGTATCCCTATCTTGGATCAATCTATAGAACTTAATTTTGAAGCACTAACACCCCGTCATGAAGAAACTCACGATGAAGAAGTTCTTGCCACTTCACCTGAACATGAGGCTCAACTGGATGATGTGATTGAGAGGATTCAAAGATTGAATCTTGAAGAAAATGATGCACCACCAGCTGATCAACCTAGACCATCAAGAAAAATTACTAAATGGGCCAAAAAGACACTTGAAAGTGTACATCCAGATGAAGTTAGAAAGATAGGAAGAAGAATCTCAACCAGATAAGAGGATGTATGACATGCAAATAACTAAGGAAATGACCTGGATGTTTGATTTGATTGTGAATTGAATTTATCTGCTAACTTTGAACCAAATTTCTTTGAAGAGGATTCTACTCATGATGAGTTGAAAGAAGCCATGCAGAATGAGTATGATGCGCTTATGAAGAATGGAACTTGGAAGCTGGTTGACCCTCTAGTTGGAACCAAAAAAATTGGTTGCAAGTGGACATACAAGAACAAACATAGATCAGACGGCTCACTTGAAAAGCACAAAGTGAGGCTTGTGGAAAAAGGCTATGTACAAAAGGAAGGCATTGAATATGAAGAGACATTCTCCCACACAATAAAATGGGATTCCATATGCACTTTACTATCTTTGGATGCACAAAATGGGTGGAAAGTCCACCAAATGAATGTAAAAACAACCTTCTTGAATGGAGACTTCAAAGAAAATGTCTTCATGTCTCACTTAGAAGGATAGTTCATCTATGACATTGTTCCGTGAATGATCAAATTGCAAAAATATTCACCAAAGCGCTTGGACAAGAAAAGTTTGAAAGGTTTAGAAACATGCTCGGACTTACAAATACCCCTTCAGATTAAGGGGGGGGATTTTGGAAATCTAATCCTATGGGATTATGGTTCCACACCTAATTTTGTACATCTTGTAAATATTTGTCATTTTAATAAGTAGAAGATGAAGAGCCTTCTAATTGGACTCTATTGGACCTCTTGGAAGGTGAAGCCAAAGAGTCACCTTCTCATGTATTAAATAGCTATTCATGGTCAACAGAATTCAATCATCCAAGAGTTATCTTACAAGAGACAACAAGGTGGTTCCATTGTTGGGGCCTTAATGAATGTAGAGTAGTGGAGATGTGGTCAAGGTCAGTGAAGGTTGAAATTGAAGATTGACTAGAAGTAATAATTCACGAGTTTGCCTATTGTGAAAGTGATTGTGTAGGATAAGATGTTGCAAGATTTAAAGATAAATACTTGTTTGATTACTTGCATGAGGTTTTATGGTAGATAATCCTATTAAAATTGCACATATTGTTGGAAAGAATCGTGGAGAAGCATGGATGTTGGTCTCCATAATCAAGATTTGAGCAGACTAATGAGAACTTGCTAAAGATATAGAAATATAACCATATGTTGGCTTGGGAATTGATTTTTGGTGGAAAGGTTCTTTGGAAGGTTATGCTTTCGAATTTGTGGTATAATGATATCATTTGTTGACCACAATAACGGATCATGTGTGTTGGCCCGGTTTTGCAACCAGGCTTAGTGCTATGGGCACCTGCTAACTAGTAGCAGCAGTTTCAATAGAATTAAACAAGAAACTAATCTAAACAAAACTAATCATGGATCTATGCAAGAATATAAGCAAATAATGTAAATATTTAAAAAACAAGAACAAGAAAATATTAAAGAATGAATTTGTATTGAAAAATGGGGGGCAAGCAAGTGCTTGCGATAATACCTTCAATGGTGAAGGTTGATGTTGAGCAACTCCCAAGATGAGTAGCTCCAAGCTCCAAGAGGTCTCCTTCTCCAAGGTTGCTTACAATAGCAAAAATGCTCAAGGGAGATTTCGGCAGCATGAGGATGAGATAATGGATGGATGTGAAATGAGGAGCCCCTACCACCTTTTTATAGGTTTTGGTGGTGGGGAATACCATTTGTGGTTTTGTGGAAACCAAATGGTATTGACCAACATGGTTTAGGTACTTTTCCCTCCTTTTTCCTTTTTTGAATAAAAATAATATTTTAATTCCCTTTTTAATATTTTTGGGAATTTGGACCCTTTTTGAGGGTTTTTTATGCTTTTCAGGAAAAATAATCCTTTTTTAATGGAAAAAGGGGTGTACTAAGGTCTTTTGGTGACCTTTTGTTGGTTTTAGAGGCTCAGATGGTGGAAAAGTGGAAAAGTGGGTCATGTGAATAAGGGAATGAGCTAGTGAGCACTTTTTAGGTGTTAACAGATTGCCCCCTGATGTGTGAGGGCAGGAGCTCATCGTATGGCCGATAGACATCGTAGTTCTTTTGTCTTTTTTCAGGGGTTTGGGAAGGAGAAGAGACTGATTGGAGACTGGAGCCACGGCCCTTGGAAGCTGCAAGAAACAAAAAATATTACATGGCCTCAATATGAATGAGGTATAATCTCTGATAATGGACGAGGCGGGCATTCCCATGCTCGTATCAAGACATATACATAATAATTAGTCCCAAGAAGGGGGATCTAATACATAGAGAATCTACTGGTACACCATAATGGTCCAGGGGGGACATTATTTTGGGATGTACTCCTGATCATAACGGATCTCAATAACTGATACACTGGAATAATTGAGGAACTGCTGAAACTGAAGGTGTCCAACATCTGTAGGGACTCAAAGACTATGAGTCATCTCTGAGAAATAATGTAACTGTATACTCAAGGGAGTATGAAACTGGGGTACATCTGAATACTGTCGCCATGCGCAACCCGGATATCTATAGAAAAAGTGTAACTGATGTTATCCATAGGAAGACTCTCAAATGTGGAGGAGTCAGGAGGTATCCAGGGTCTTCGACTAATAAGTGAAACGGACGAATACCCTGTGCGAGTCTCAACGATGCGATCAAGGTGTTGAAGTCGAGCATGTGAGAAACAACCATTTGGAGAGGCACTGAAGATTCCTCTCGAAATGATTCGTAGGCACTCATCATAAATGGTGATGAGTCCAAGACACAGGGACCTCTAGGTCTATCTTCTGGAATCAATGTGGTTGTCGTCGACAGAGGGAGACCAGCAACTAACAAGGCAATGATGTTTCCTTGATAGGAGCACGAGGTGTAAAACTGAAGTGTTGTAGTACTGATGGTAGGACTGACATACTTGTGGGGATGGGAAATAACTGGGTCAAAAGTGGGTAGACTCAAACTTCCTTTGTTCAGAGCATGATGAGATGGTTGACCTGGCAGCGTGGGGAACTGACTTGTAGGTGTGGGGCTCATTGCTTTGACTGAATGGTATATATTGACTCTGGGGGGAGGACGAGCTGATAGGTGTTGTCGAGGGATTATCAAGGTGACATACTGCAGAATACTCTGAACAAAGGCGACCAAAATGGGGAAGCTGCCTAATGAGTAGATGTGATTTGTTGTGGCGTCAAGAGGCACCATTGATTCCTTCTTCGTAGTTTTAATGAGCTCCAAGAAGGGATAAAAGTGTGCTCTAAAATGGTACGTTCCTGTGGATTTTGTGAGCCCAAGACGGCTCGTGCTCATGGTTGCTTTCATGTTTAGAGAGTCTGAAAGTGGTAAGTGGACTCTATAGGTGTTCTTTTTCGTAGTTTAGTCTCCAAGGCCCGAAAAAGCATAAAATGATGCAGATGGAGAACTCTTCTAGCCGATGTGACTAGAGTATTCCTTTTTCGTGATTAGTCTACAGGGTCCGGAAAAGGGGTAAACTTATACCAGGTAGATGCCCTTTCAGATACGTTTAACGAGCATGAATGGAAGCAAGGTTGCTCGACAATCTTTTCATTGTTTTAGGAGTCAGAAAAGAGCTTAACAGAAACTCCCTAAGTGCCTTTTTCGTAAAAGGGGTTGCTCGGCCCGAAAAAGGGATAAAATTATACCGAACTAAAAGGGAGTGATGAGGGCGAGAAAAGGTCTCAAGCATCATTATCAGTGCGGAAAACTGGACCCGGTGACATAAGGATTGTTGAACAAGGAGAACGACCGATGTGGCATGCAAACCGAGGCTATGTGGGGGGCATGAAAAATGCCCTGAAAATCAGGACGTGACAGCGAGAAATGATCTCACGCATCATCACGAGCGCGGAAAACTGAATCCGGCTATATAAGACACGTCAAAAATGGAGAACGACCGATGTGGCACGTAAACCGAGGTGACGGGGGGGCATGGGAAAAATGCCCAAAAAATCTAAAGGTGAGAGCGAGAAATGATCTCAAGCATCATCACAGGCGTGGAAAACTGAATCCAGCGATATAAGACACGTAAAAAATGAAGAACGGCCGATGTGGCACGCAAACCGAGGTGACGAGGGGGCATGGAAAAAATGCCCAAAAAATCTAAAGGTGAGAGCGAGAAATGATCTCAAGCATCATCACGGGCACGGAAAACTGAATTCGGTGATATAATACACGTCAAAAATGGAGAACAACCGATGTGGCACGCAAACCGAGGTGACGAGGGGGCATGGGAAAAATGCCCGATAAATGGTCTAAAAATGGACCTCGTCAAAATGGGAAAAGGAAGGAACCTACATGAAGTTCTCGCTGTGCTGATTCCAACGGTACCAACGGTTTGAGCAATGGACTTCGTATGATCCCGCAATGGTTGGTTGAAAATTGGTGGAATTTCTATAAATAGGGCGTGGGGCCCAAATGACTTGTCATTGTTACATGCGAGTTTGATAGAGCTATCAGAGCTATTTCTTGATTTCTGGGAGATTTCACCGTTGTTTTTCGATTCTGCGAGTTTCAGGTAACTCTATTTGCCTTAGCCTTTTCAATTATGTCTTTTTTGTTTGGCGGCGGGCCCCCGAAGGCCGCGAAATTCCATGTTTACCCTCCAACGTGGAATATCGCGGGTTTCAGGTCTATTCCCGCGATGAACCGCGCGGGTTTCAGGCTGACAGTCACGATGTTCATCGCGACTGTGAAATGGGAACCCGCGATGTTCATCGCGAGTTCAAGGGAGATAGTCGCGATGTTCATCGCGACTGTCCGGCCAAAATCCGCGATGTTCATCGCGGGTTTTTGCATGGAGCCCGCAATGGTCATCGCAGATTTTGGTGGAAATGTCGCGATGGTCATCGTGGCTTTTGGTGGAAATTCCGTGATGGTCATCGTGGATTTTGGTGGAAAAGCCGCAATGGGATTTTTTTTTTTTTTTAATTTCGTGCTGGGGCTAAAAATTTCTTTTGTTTTCTGGCAGGATGTTGAGGAGACCATTGTCGTCGTGGCGAGAGCGGGAGATCGATGATGATCTTATGGAGAGGATTCAGACTGATCCGGGGGTGCGACAGACTCTGTCTATGAGCGGACTTTTGAAGTTCGCTCAGATCCCACCTATTCGTTCAGTGAGACGGCTCCTGAACAAGCTAGTGAGTTGGTGGGTGCCGACGGAGGGTGCATTTATTATTGGGGGTGAGAGGTTGGAGATCACTCTCACGGATGTCTATTTTTTGACTGGGTTGCCTCGTTTGGGTGAGGTGGGCGATCTCCTGCAGAGGATCCCGCCGGGTGTGGATATGGAGGACTTGTTATAGACCTTCTGTGTTGATGATGCTGTTTTGCAGAACAGCTCTATCAGTCTGCGATCCCTACGTGAGTGGGATATGCGGGCTGTTGGGGCATGTGTTCTGAGGATATTGGGTGCTGCTGCGCCACATCGTATGTCTGGGGGACAAACGATGATGGTGGACTCTATTCTCCGGGGGACTTATTATGCTTAGGGGCAGATGTTTCTGGCTGGTGTCCGGAGGGATCTGGACAAGACCATTCGAGAGGGAGGTGAGTTCTGTTATGCCTCCTTCCTATGCTGTTTTTTCTTTGAGCGCTTGCCGACCTTGTGGCCACGGGTACCCATTCGTGCTGGTCTGGTGAGTGAGCCTCGCATGATGAGGTGGGGGCAGATGATGCCTCGTGGCGGCGGTGGTGTGCGTGGTTTCTTCATTGTGGATTTTTATGAGCAGTGGGAGCAGATGCCCCTGCTGATTGAGGACTACCCTTATGCCGGCATGGACTACCGAGGCGACCCCGAGATGCCTCGTGCCCCAGGATAGGCCTGGAGTTTAGACGGTATGTTTTGTGTTTTATTTTATATTATATCACGTGTTGTTTGATTTATCAGTCTATGATTATAGTTGCATATGATGGTTTATTTGCATTGTGCAGATGTGGGTCCAGTGCCACCGGCCGACTACGTGGCTCGTCAGGGGTGAGCGATGGTGGTCGCCCATCCACCTGCAGCGGTATCACCTCCACGTGGTGGAGGATTTGCGGCTCGTGGGAGAGGGGTTGGCCCTCGAGATGACGCCATAGAGGGTGTCAGACAGACCTTCGACCGGATCCTAGCTGGACTCCCCGAGGATGGTTGGAGAGACCTGGATCGGGATATTTTGGAGGGTTGCTTCGGTGCGCCGCCTGAGTGGCGGTCGCTCTTGTTGAGGACAACAGTGTTTGTGGAAGGGCACAGGGGTGGTGCTCGGGATGTCCCGGCAAAGCCGGCTCAGATGAGGATCCGTCTACGGGGTGACCTAGTGGGGCCAGCGGAGGAGGCGCCAGAGGAGCGCAGAGTTCGGGCTCGCCATGACCCGGCGGGGCCAGCGGAGGAGGAGCCGGAGGAGCCTAGGGATCCTGATGAGTAGATGATATTGTATCTGCCCCCAAATGCTGATGAGCATATGGGGAAGCATTTTTTGTACGATTGATGTATTTTTTGTATATCGGGTGTTGAGGGCACATATGACATATTGACTATCATGGTTTATATATATATGTGTATATATATTTGGATATATGGTCGTGTATGCACGTGGATGCACATTTGTCTTTTGTATATGCCTGTGGAGGCACATGTTATGCACGTGGATGCAGTATTTTGTTATTTGTTTATGCCCGTGGAGGCACATGTTATGCACGTGGATGCATTATTTTGTTTTGGTATATGCCCGTGGAGGCACATGTTATGCACGTGGATGCATTTTGTTTATGGATATGCCCGTGGAGGCACATGTTATGCACATGGATGCACATTTTGGTTATGACATGATGTGATTGGTGTGCCAGTCGAGGAAATTGTTGGCCATATGGTCTGCTACGCTATTGAGGTGTCTTGGGACATGTGTGAACGAAATGGATTCAAACTGTCTAACCATTTGTTTAGTGCGCAGGAATTTTCTGAAAAGACAGGGATCGCGTACCTGGTAATCATTGTTGAGATGGGAAACTAGGAGCTGTGAGTCCAAGAAAACGTTAAGGTGACGGATGCTCATTTGGAGAGCTGCGGCCAGGAGACCGGTCACGGCATCGTATTCAGCTTGGTTATTGGTGGCGGCACCTAAACATACTCTGTCAATTTGAATTAACTCATGTGAAGGGGAGTATATTACCCAAGCTGCGGAGGCGATATTGAGAGACCAATGGCTTGCACCATTAGCGAAACCGACATAGCAGAGTGGAAGAGGATCCATCTGTGGTCATGCAGAGAAAAACAAATATTTAGGTTTTTTGAATTTTTTGTGAACAAAGAAAGTATGCCTATACTAAAATGGACGATGGTGTCCATCAGATTTTCTATGGGTAAAATCGTTTAAGGTACAACCCGTTGCGTGGGTTGCGTAGGGGATTTCCTTCTGAATCGGTCAAAATGTATGCCCCCTTCCCGAGGCAGGTGTGTATGATGTAGGGGCCTTACCACATAGACACGAACTTTCCCTTTCCGGTTTTATCATGAGCTTGATCGTAAGCGAGGACAAGATCTCCCTCAGAAAAGGTTCTTGGGTGGACGTGTTTGTCGTAACTTAGTTTTGATCGTTGTTTAGCTGCTTCCATGTTTTGAATGGCTGTGCACCGATCTTCATCGGCCTGCTCTAGGAGTAGTAAACGTTGCTCGATCGGGGAAGTGTCCGGTAGGAGTTCAACGGTGATATGTAAGGATGGGATCTGGCACTCAATAGGGAGGACTGATTCGACACCGTGAACTAAATGGAAAGGGGTAAAACCAGTGGCGGTTTTGGTTGAGGTGCGGTAGGCCCATAGTGCCGGGAAAATCATGTGGTGCCAATTGGATTTGTGCTTGTCTACAGTACGTTGGAGAATGGTCTTCAAAATTTTATTGATCGCTTCGACTTGGCCGTTTCCTTAGGGATAGTAGGCGGAAGAGAAATGGTGTTCAAATTTCAACATGGTTGATAATTCTTTCCAGACGGCATCTTCGAAGTGAGAGCCATGGTCAGAGACTAGTTGCTTCGGCACTCCGAAACGAGCGATAACATGGTTGAAGAAAAATCGTGCTGCAGTGTCAGCTTTGCAATTATAAGTCGACATGGCTTCCTCCCACTTGGTGAAATAATCTACGGCCACAATGATGTGCTTATGCCCGCTGGCTGATGTGGGGTTGCAATCGAGGAAGTCAATGGCCCATTTGCAGAATGGTCCGACAGTGATGACTGGATGAAGGGGGGCGGGAGGGGTTCTTGCTTTGGGGGCAAAAAGTTGGCAGTTCTGGCAGTGCTTGACTGCGGTGATGCAATCAGTAAACAATGATGGCCAAAAATAACCTGCCTGAATGATCTTCTGGGCGGTGGCCATGCCGGAGAAATGGCCTCCGCAAGCACCGCTGTGACAATCATTGAGGACTTGTTCTGCCTCACTATGGGATAGGCATCGGCATAGGATGGTATCAACGCCGCGTCAGTAAAGTACGTCCCCTAACAAGAGGTATCGGGGGGCGTGGTGTCGTATGCGACGGCGTCCGTCACGATCGATGTGTGGTCGAAATTTTTGCGTGCGAAGGTAAGTCAAAATGTCTCCGTACCAAGGGTCATCAGACGAAATGATGAAGATTTGCTCGTCAATTAGGTCCGTTTTGATAACGGGTGATGTCGAAGAGGATGGGAGGTCAGTGATGAGGTGAGCAAGCACGAGGGCTTTAGTGCTCTTGGGAGTTCTGAAAGTGAGGTCATATTCCTGGAGGATAATGACCCATTTAGCAACACGACCTTGTAGGAGCCGCCGGGTTAGGAGATAGACCATAGGGTTGGAGTCGGCCACGACTGTGGTATGACTGAGTAGAATGTAGTGTCGCAATTTTTGCACGGAAAAGACTACAGCTAGGGCTAATATTTCCTCGTATGGGTAACGCAAAGGTGGGCCATACAATGTCTGGCTAACGTAATAAATCACATGCTCTTGGTGAGAGGCATCTTCTTGGACCAAGACTCCGGACACGGCATGTTCAGATGCCGAGACATAAAGGGTGAAGTCTTGAGAGAAATTCGGTGGGGATATCAAGGGGGTTTGTGTGAGAGCTTTCTTGAGGGCTTCGAATGCCGTGTCTGCTTGCTCATCCCAAACAAAGGGTATGTGGGTACGAAGTAAGCGTAAGAACCCGTGGACTTTGGTGGCGTAATCAGGAACGAAGCGCCTAAGGAAATTGGATCTCCCTTGTAGACTCTGGAGCTGCCGAAGCGTGCGAGGAGGCGGAAGTTCTAAGATGGTTTGAATTTCAAGGGATCGACAGTGATTCCATCTTGGGAAACAATGAAACCCAACAACCGGCCTGCCGGGACGCAAAAGACACACTTGTGTGGGTTCAAGTGGATTTTATATTTGCGACAACGGAGGAAAACTTGCCGGAGGTCGTTAAGGTGGTCTGATCATTTTCGGGAATGAGCTGTGAGGTCATCAAGGTAGACTCGCAGGATATGAACCAAGTCGTGAAAGCAATAGGTCATGGCTCGCTGGAAAGTGGCACCAGCATTTTTAAGGCCGAATGGCATGACGCGATAGGAAAAGGTGCCCCATGGGGTGGTGAAGGCAGTCTTGTACTGATCCTCTTTACGGATGTGAATCTGGTTGTATCCGAAAAACCCGTCCATGAAAGATAGGACCTCATGGCCCGCACACTCATCAATGAGTTGGTCAATGAATGGCGTGGGGAAATTGTCTTTTGGACAAGCATGGTTTAAGTCACGGAAATCAGTGCATACTCTAAGGGTGCCTTGCTTTTTGTTGACGGGAACGGGGTTCGACACCCAGGTGGTGTACGGAATAGGATAAATGAATCCTGCTTTGCGAAGTTTCTCAACCTCAGCTTTGATAGCGGGGAGTTTGGAAGGATGAATGGGTCGCTGTTTCTGACGAACAGGGGGTACCTCCGGCCATGTATCAATGTTGTGTTCTATGATGGCGTGGTCGAGACCAGGCATCTTGGTATAGGACCAGGCAAAGACATCACGAAACTCTTGAAAGAGCTTTTTGTACGCCTGAGTTTCTGCTTGAGTGCAAGATGCACCCAGCGAGATGAGCTCAGGTTTCCCAGGTGTTGTGGAAATATCTATCTGTATAGTGGGGGAAATGTTGGACATGTTCCCTTCTTCAAAGGCATCCGGTGCTGGGATGGGGTCCTTTAACCAATCGACCTTGGTGGGTATGAAATCTTTCGATTCGACTGATAGCTGGTTGGATGCGGTGGATGTAGATGTTTCCGGGAGGAAATACGAGCGATGATGCATATCATCCCAAGGGTAGTCGGGTGCAGTGAGTGTCTCCAAAATTTTCTCATCAGTATTGAAGTAGTCATACCATAAATTAAGGGGTTCTGGTTTGAAAGTTGTTGAAATCATATATATTGTATTGACTTCTTCCGACGAGGATGATGGCGGGGGGTAGATCTCCTCGATGAGGGGAGGAGATATCTCCAAATCAATGTTGTTTAACTCATACAATGCTGCTCTATAGTCAGGGAGATCAGGACAATGGTGAGAGTAGTGGCTGTAAACACTGCATATGGCACAAGGATGGTTGGTGCGCAGTGATCTGTCGCGAGGCTGAGGAGGTGGCTCAAGTCTAACGACTGGGATGCCGGTGTCATCGTCCAAAATATTCATATGCTCTTGGAGTGCTGGTAACTGTGGGCATTGATGAGTCGGATGGCCTATCTCATCGCACAAAGAGCATTTAGGAGGAGCTCGAAATACTGGTGGGGGTTTGACTGCCTTAGGGGGTGGTATAGCAGTGTATGGTTGTGGACCTCTGCCCCTAGTGGGCTTGACAAGAGGAGGAGGATTCGTTGACGACGAAGGGATCATGAGACCAGGAGATGGTTTCGTCGACGACGAAGGGATTGTGACACCAGGAGGAGGTTGAGTAGTGGTAACAATAGGTTGTACCGGTTGGAGGATGACATTTGGTGTCGGTGGTGGAATAGGAGGCGAAATATACCACACGGGTAATCCCAATGTTAACCCGGGTAGACTAAGGGTATCCATAACCGAGGCGCTTACTACACCCGAAGGAGGAAATAGAAAGGGGATGGTGTGGATGGGTGTAACACCGATGTGACTGGGGACCAATGGTGGTTGAATACCGGGTGTTTGTGTATTCTGTGAAAGGCTACAGAGGTTTGCGACATGGGTCTCCGGTGACGGTGGTGGAATGGCCTGGAATGTAGAGGTCATTGGTGTATCTGAGTAAAGTCCGGGTCCCATAGAAGAAACAAAGGAGGTATTTGCACTAGAAGCGGGTTGTTCAATCATGGGGAGAACATTTTTGGGTGCTGCAGGGGCATTGGGATCATAGTAAGTGAGTTGGTCAATTTTGACCACGCGTCCCTCATGGGGGAACATCATGGTGCGAAAAACGGATGAGGCGACCGCTTTCATGGCATACATGTAACTGCGGCCAAGTAAAAGGTTATAATCGAGCTGGGCATTAATGAACTCTATGTCGATGAGCACAGTTTTCCCACCTAATTGGACAGGGACCTTGGGTAGTAGACCTTGAGGTTGAGCTGACCGGCCGTCGTAGGCCCGCAATGCAGTGGTGGATTGCTGGAGAGTAGGGGATCCCAACTTCTGCCAAACGAATGTGGACATGATGCATGTAGAGGCACCCTCGTCGATGATACACCGATGGATGACAAGATTCCGAATAGAAACAGAAACTTGAACTGCTGTGGTGGAAGGCAGACGTGGTTCGGACTGGTCCAAATCAAAGGTCATCAATTTCGAATCATTTGGGTCAATCGCCCCAATGGCGGAAAGTAAAGTCTTGCGCTGCGTGGGACAGTTTTTCAAGACTTCTAACGCAGACATGGCTGCGGGAGATTGAGCTAGGTCATCTACGATGTTGTAATTTGACGCAGCCCGTGCATTGGGGTTTTTGTTGATACGGCGGAGTGGGAAACGAGGTGCTTTAGGGGCGCCATCGAGTGTAAGCGGTGGTATACGTAACGTCTGATCATTGGGATGAGCATCAGTATCCTTATCGGCGGGGGGGGCTTCGGAGGTAGGGCCATACTGGTTCCGACGTGTCTGAATGTTGACATCGGAAGTGGACATCATCAATAAGTGGTGAGTGCCTGAATCAAACATGGGTTGATCAGGAGCGGCATAAGTGATTTGTTGTGGTGGCACGTTGCCCTGTGGGGGAGCTAACGGCTGAGTGTTCACCACTCCTTGTGTTGGTAAAGGGTTTTGTAGCACCAAAGGTTGTTGTTGAGGTGGTGGAGGGTTGGGTGGCGGCTGAGGAGCAGCCTGCCCTTGACGATGGGCGTCATCTATCCATAGTTTCCGGGCTCGCTCCAAATGTGGGCAAGCGTGGGTATAGTGGCCATAGACCCCACAAATAGAACAAGGATGGTTTGTTCGTAAATTAGTATTTTTGGCTTGCTTAGGTGGCTGATCAGGATTCTGATGAGCAGGCGCCGCGTTATTATTTTGCGGAGGATGGGGAGGTTGTGGAGCTTGGTTATGGTTTTGGTTGTTTCCACGGTTACGTCCTCTTCCACGGTTTGGTTTCCCACCCTGGTTGCGTTGGTTATTTTGGTATTGGGGCTGATGTTGTTGTGCGTACACATGCCCTTGAGCATTGGGGGGATTGTGGGGAGCCGCAGGTGCGGGAGCAGGTTGCGGTGGGTAATATGCAGGTGGAGCTGGCGGTGGTCCAGTTGCCTGTTGGGGTTGTTGGTACCCTTGAGCTATTGGATGTGTTGGATTAGCTGGTGCAGCTTGCTGTGGGTACTGCATTTGTTGTGGCGAGAACTGAATGGGGTTCTGTGTAGCAGGTTGGTTATAGTATGTAGGAGGTACATATGCTGATGGCGCTTGTCCATAGCAATGTTGTGGACAAGAGGGTCCATTAATATGATGTGTCTGGTTTGCTGGAGCGTAAGAAGTTGTCGCTATGGAACTGGATGTAGCCCTAGAGAGGTCTGGGGCAGGCATGGTACTCACCATGCTGAAAGGTTTAGCTTGGGGTGTGATTTGGCCAATAATGCCATCGGCGGCATGAGATGCTCCCGGTGCGTCACTGCGTGAAGAGTCGCATCGTGGGGCATCGGGTATGATTGTGTATAGATAACCCGACTGGGCGTAAATGAGATCAAACTGTTGGGATTTGAGGATGGCCTCTTCTTCAGACTGGGGTCTTTCAGATGCCACATCCTTCACAATGAGAGGGAGGAGGGATTTTAGAAACCAATCTAAGAAGATACGGTCGTCTAACTTGATTTTGTAGAGGCTTCAGCGTCGACGCCACTCATGAATGTGGTCAGTGATATGGGTGGTCGTGTTCTGTCTGCAAGACAGTAGGATCTCGACGCCCGCATCATAGCGGATAGGTAACTGAAAGAACTGCAGGAAGGTGGAGGTAAGGGAGGTAAAGGTGGCATGCGTCCCATGGGGCTTCCCGATATACCACTTGGCTGCAGAGCTAGTGAAAGTGCGCTGTAAAAGCCGGAGGCGGACAGAGTCGTCCACTATGGAGTTGGAGGAACACCATAGATGGAAGGACATGATATGGTTCTGGGGGTCTTCACCCGTCTTACCCTCAAACTTAGGGATGTCAGAGGGGAGTTTGGTGGGCATGTGAGGACACGCAGGATCGTGTCTGATGGGGTCATTAGTAAGCCTAGCTAAGTCTGGCAGGTTCAGACTTGCCATATATGGTAAGCTAGCAGATGTAGCGACTGGAACTGGGACATGCCTAGTCATGGTGGTATGGGGTCTAGCAGCACCTAAAGGTATGCTAGGTATTGAAGGTATATGTCCTCCAATAGGTGTGGTCTGGTAAGGGCCAGCGCTTCCTAGTGCAACATGGGTTACACCAGGGTTAGGAATAGTAGTGGTGATTCCTGGGATAGGGTTTGGGAAAACCAGATGGGGTGTGACCCCTATGTTGGGCATGCCCATAACAGGTGGTGGCCCTGTGTTGGGAATTCCTATAACAGGAGGTGGCCCTGTGTTGGGCATTCCTAAATGTGGAGTGTTGCCCATATTGGGCATACCCAGGGGGGTGGTTGTTTCCATGGACGGCACTGTAGTAGAAGGGTCTGTAGACGTCTCTCCTATGGTGCTGGTAAAGAGTGGATCAAATGGTGTTCCAGACATAATGTTGGTTGGGAATAACGCAGTGGGATTTTCGGATTCTGCCTCAGAATCAGAAGTGAAGTGAGTCGTGTCAGAATCGGATGACTATCTAGTTGACCGACGATGTGTCGAGTCAAGGGATAAGGCTCGGCGTCGGTGACGTGGCGAGCCAAGTATACTGAACTCTGGGAGTTCGCCCTGTAGACGACGAGAGCGTCTAAAATTCTCAATGGTGAGAAAATAAGTTTTTGTGTAAAAAATCTGTTTAAGTATCAGGTGGTGATATATATAAAAAAGCTCAAAACCCTAATGCAACCAAGGGTGCAAGAAGGGGAGTGAAAAAGAAGGCTCTCAGGCCAAAAAATTAACCTCAAAAAAGGAACTTATTCTAGCAGCTGTGCTACAATAAGTGGAGGAATGCAACAAATGGTCAGAGTACCAACATGCAAACGGCTTCTAGAAAAAATAGGTGTAACTAGACCAAAGGTAGGTTGAATCATGCAAACACCTAACTAAAAGTATTGTGACTCAAACAAACGATATCCTCTGCAAGGTGATGAAATCCAAGTCAGACAATATGAGTGTTGAGACAACGGCTAGATATCCCCCTATCGGGAGGGACACCGGGTAATCAATCCTAAAGAAAGGCTACTAGGATACTCCGTTCATGACGCGTTGAGAAAAGGTAAATCTACCGTTTGGTCCTTTGATCGCAATATCCCAATACAGGGATATCCCGAGAACTGCAAATGGTAGCCCTTCGGTTACTGAATGGATTTCGGTATTCCACTCAGGCTTCCGGAACCATCCTCGCGACTTCAACCCTCCTAGGGGAGAGGCCTTCCCACAAACCGGTTGTGACCGCGCCAATAAATACTAAGAGGTTTTAGCTTCCTAAAGGACAACAACTATGTCTCAGATGTAATAACTGAGGGGTGTTATTGGAACACCTATCCCCCCAATACTACCTAGCTACAAAGTTCTTTTAGTGTTCCCCAAGTGGGGTTAAAAGTGTGTTGAAATTAGGGTAAGTTTTAAGGCTCAGTTCAATTAAGTGATCGAGTGGGTGCACATGTGGTATTGTAAACTGAACTTGAAAGAAGTAAATGCTTTACTGAAAATTTCCAAAAAATAAAGGATCTTTCAAAAATAACAAAGCAAAATTTTTGACTTTTTTCAATAAATGGAAATTAAATGCTTTTCACAATCAACTCAAAAAACAAAGGATCTTTTGAATCATGAAAGCAAATAATAGACTTCTTTAAAAGAAATAAATGGTTTTCTTTTCAAGGAAATTGCTAAGGGCAAGATTTTTTAAAGAAGTAAACAGGAAAATATTTTAACGTAGATAAACTGCAAAATAAGTCTTTCTTTCACTTTCTTGAAAATTTTTTAGAAAGACTTTTAGATGTGCATTTAAATAGTGAAATTTTTTCTATAGCTGTAAAATATGCAGAATTTAATACTGTAAAAATGTGCTATATGGGAAAAAAGTACAGTAAGAAATTAATTTTTTGAATCGGAATGGCCGAATGAAAAAATTAGCAGCGCGGCTTTTGACAGAAAAGCCGCGATGGACCGCGCGGGTTTCTGTCGCACAGTCGCGATGGACCGCGCGGGATTTAGGCGCACTGTCGCGATGTGCAGCGCAAAAAATGTCCGCGAAGCCGCGGGGAACCGCGTGGAAAAGGGGCGCGCAGTCGCGATGTGCAGCGCGGTAGATGACCGCGAAGCCGCGATGTGCAGCGAGAAAACAGGCCGCGAAGCCGCGGTGAACCGCGCGGAAAAAAATACGAAAAGTCGCGGTGAACCGCGCGAAAAAAAGACAAAAAGTCCCGATGGACCGCGCGACTGTCTGGCTAAAAACTGCGAGGTGAAAGCCGAAAAACGAACCCGAAAATTGAGAATTTCGGGCTGTTAATGGGGCCAAATCTTAGAGCAGCAATGGATCTGCTGTCTAAGATGGCAGATCTATGGATCAAAAGGTTAAAAACTAATAAAAAACTAAGATTAAAAGCAAAACTAGAGATCTATTGTTCAAACCCAGCGGAGCCGCCAAAAACTGTTGGCCCGGTTTTGCAACCAGGCGTAGTGCTATGGGCACCTGCTAACTAGTAGCAGCAGTTTCAATAGAATTAAACAAGAAACTAATCTAAACAAAACTAATCGTGGATCTATGCAAGAATATAAGCAAATAATGTAAATATTTAAAAAACAAGAACAAGAAAATATTAAAGAATGAATTTGTATTGAAAAATGGGGGGCAAGCAAGTGCTTGCGATAATACCTTCAATGGTGAAGGTTGATGTTGAGCAACTCCCAAGATGAGTAGCTCCAAGCTCCAAGAGGTCTCCTTCTCCAAGGTTGCTTACAATGGCAAAAACGCTCAAGGGAGATTTCGGCATCATGAGGATGAGATAATGGATGGATGTGAAATGAGGAGCCCCTACCACCTTTTTATAGGTTTTGGTGGTGGGGAATACCATTTGTGGTTTTGTGGAAACCAAATGGTATTGACCAACATGGTTTAGGTACTTTTCCCTCCTTTTTCCTTTTTTGAATAAAAATAATATTTTAATTCCCTTTTTAATATTTTTGGGAATTTGGACCCTTTTTGAGGGTTTTTATGCTTTTCAGGAAAAATAATCTTTTTTTAATGGAAAAAGGGGTGTACTAAGGTCTTTTGGTGACCTTTTGTTGGTTTTAGAGGCTCAGATGGTGGAAAAGTGGACAAGTGGGTCATGTGAATAAGGGAATGAGCTAGTGAGCACTTTTTAGGTGTTAACAATGTGGGAATTTAATTAAAGAAATATTGGTGTGATAGTAGAAATGGTGATGGTGGAATGGGGTATGCTGCCAAGATTCACTAAGATGGAATTGTATCCTTATGTGGGGGGTGTAATGGTAGGAGGAATTGATGGAAAATTAAGTAATATAAGATGATTGAAAGAGAAATGATGGTAACAATAGCTAAGTTTGAAAAATAATGATAGAATCAACAACAAAGGCACATAGAAATATAAAAAGGGTGGTGGAAGGAAGAAATGGGAAAGATCTGTTAAGCCTTAAATGTGGCCACATTCCCCCCTATATTGTGGTGCATTACATTAGTCTTGATGTAGGATTTGTTCCATTAGTTGTAATTTTCATTAGTATGGTTATATTAGTTATGTCAGCTTGGGTCAGTGAGTTGTAATTGTACCCCTTAATCTCCTATTTATAGGAATGATATCTTTTCATTTGAGCATCTTGTCCGGTCTTGTCTTGTGTACTTAGTACATTGTTTCCCTATTGAAGAGGCTTGCTATTCATATATTTTCTTCATTAAATTCATGGAGTACTCTTTCTGATCTATTTCTTCCATTTTGAAAATTTGTTGCATAACATTTGGTGTCAGAGATCTTTCCTCGGGACAGGTTTCTTCAAAATAAGTTATCTTGTAATTTTATCTATGTATTTTTTATACATGGTCTCAGATAGTGAAACTTGGAACCCATATCGAAAACAAGTCTATATACCTATGATAAAATTTTTAGATCCTAACTCATTACATATTTGGATTTATACCCTCTGTAAGTTAGGGTTTCTGACTAGCCCAAAAGCTAGTCCTAAACAAGTGTTCTGGGGAAAATTGTTATATCTGGAGCATGCGAGATCCAAATTGAGTGAAACTAGTTGCATTAGAAATAAAACGGACCATAATATATTTGGAAGAACTTTTAGAATCAGATTAAAAAAATTGGATACGTGGCTGGCCATACGTTCTCTCTCTTCCGAAAATACCAAAACTAAGAACTGTTGGGAAAATTATCACAATTTTTTTTTGGCACATCCAAATTCAATGAGACCTGTGGAATTCGAAAGAAGACATATAAGGATACCACATAATGATATTTTAGACTCATAGGGGATGATATTTCAGCGTTACCTCAGTTGAAAGGCCGGATAGAAAATCAGTCTTCAAATCAGGGTTGGAAAAATGTACGCCATTTTAAATTTGAATAAATTTTAGTAGAATGATATATTTAAGGTGAACCAAAGGTGTTATATATATTTATATTGTTCAAAATTCCACCAAAAGGTAGTGGAAAAAATCTCACTCCATCAAACCACTAGAGGATTCATCCCTGACCTACGATGAAAGTGAAGACATATCTTTTAGGGTGTCCAAGTTGGAATATATGATGAAAGTGACTATGAAAATGGTTGATTTGTTTATCTTGGAAAATAAGATGGATAAAAAAGAGGATTTAGAATATTTGAAGATACTACTAAATGATATAAGACTTAGCCTTCCTACATAGCTGTCTACTCAAGAAGAAGATAAGGAGGAAAATGGGACTTATTCCAGTCACGTATTGAGAAAATTGAAAAATAGTTAGAGAATAAGAGGTTTGAGTCCCCAAAATATAATGATCTACTCCATCACCATGGGTTTGAATCGAGTCCAAATAACTAATTTAATCCCAATATTGACATGAGAAAGTTTGATGGAAATGATCCAATAACATGGATATTCCAACTGGAGAAATTCTTTGACCTACACCAAGTCCCAACTTTGCAAAAGGTAACTATTGCATCATTATATTTAGAGCCTAATCAATTTGTATTGTACCAATGGATTTGTGACTGTAAAAAGGACTCTATTATCTTTTCGTCTATATTCATGGAAGAATTGAATTCACATTACAATGCTATTAATAGAAACACTTTCTTTAGTTAGTTGATAAATCTCAAACAAAAAGGTCTAGTTACAAAGCACATCAAGCAGTTTCAGAAGTTAAGTCTTAGAGTGAAGAATATTTCAGATGATAATTTGTTGGATCTCTTTATGGGAACTGTTGTGGAAAAAATTGCACAAGTGCACTCTTCCACTTAGTGAGGGAATAAGACCTGTAGGTTGCTGCAAGGCCTTTGTCCTTGGAGCCCATTTTTGGTGGTTGGTATTCCTCCAAGTGGTCCTGCAAGAGATTGTTACTGTAGTTCACATTCAAACATGAAAATATTGATGAAAATAAAATATAAGAGATGGGGAGAAAGATGTAAACTCCAACAAAAACCATAGGTATGATAAACCACTCTTGTATTTCCCAATGGAATAACTATACAACACCTAGGAGGTGAAGGATTCAAGGGAAGCCAACAATATCCCTTAGGGAGGACTTTCTTGTCCAAACTAAATGCTAAATATATGTAAGAACAATGGAGAGAAACACTTGCCCCTTGATGGTAGGTGGAAAGCAAGCTTGGAAATGATTGCAATGGTAGGAAATGGTGGGATGTGAGGAAGATCCAACTCAAATCCAACAACATAACCTTGCTCTAATTTCTCTCTACAAGATGCATGCCAATGGATTTCTTTTATAGGCCAAGAGGTGGCCAACAAACAACTAGATACAAATGTGAACTCTCCTCCTTCATGAACTAGTTCCAAGGTACATAAGGGGGCTGATTAATGCCACCAAGTGTGTGAGGAGCCAAATTCTGATCCCTGGGGAGGGTTGAGCCTTTAATGAGCCACTGGGATGAAGTGGTCCCATTGTTTTGACTATAACGCAACTATCGAAGGAAAATCTGCGTGGTGTAGCGTGGGAATTGTTCAGATAACTTACACTATAGCGTGGGTAACTTGTGTATTACCTGCACTACCCTTTGTTTTTACTGTCTCTGGGAATTTGTGGGTTCATGTTGTGTTTTGGATATGTTGAATATTCCTGTGGTGATATGCATTCGTTATGTTCATGATGATTTACTAGATGAATCGCCGAAATGTTTCATGTACACGATTTTTAGGCGTTAACAGATGCCCCATGATGTATGAGGTTCGGAGGGTACTGCAGAGATGATAATGCATCATGTTTATTGTTGTTTCTCTCCTGTTCTGTAGGACAAAGCATGTGTGGAAAAAATAACATCTCCCATGGGAAAAGATTGCTGATGATGACCATTGGAGATGAAGTAAAGAATAATTTTTTTATACAAATGATGCGGGTATACCCATGCTCGTTAAATGCTGTCAAAGAGATTACAATAAGAGAAGAAAAAGGTGTTAACTCTACTATACTGATGGGACATGGATGAAGAAAGATTTGATCCATGTTTGAGTAAATGCCCCAAAGGCTACTGTGGGATGTTGAAGAAGTGGAACTGTTGGTGACCATGATAAACCCGCTGTGGTGGGGAACTGTAGTGGTATGTAAACATGCCTGAGGGATTTTACTGTGCCAAATAGACTTATATCATGTTTTCCAAATTTGAACATTGCTAAATTCAAAAGTACGCCTCCCCCTTACGCGATGATGTGTTGATGTTGAGCATAGGGGAAACCAACTAGTTAATGATCGTTAATAAATATCCCTACTAAGTTCGAGGTGACCCCTTAGTGATTGAAATGGGTCTCAAGGTATAATATGCAACTACTGTAACTCTCAGAATGTAGTGTTTTGGCATCAACAAGATGTGAAGTCCATGGTAGGACGTGAGTCCTATCTTGAGAACTGGGATCATATTGTAACCAAATGATGGAAGCACAAGCCTGACACAAGACTGGTTGATAAGAGTGGGGCTCATAACTTCCTTTGATAGATGTAAACATGGGGAGTGGTGACGATATCTTTTTCTTTAAAGACGACACAGGTTGAGACGAAAGGACAAAAACTACAAGTCAAAGGGATTTGATGGAGACATAAAACAGATGGTGATGGTAATCGACAAAACAAATGTTGTTGAACGTATGGAGACTCAAATACATCGATCAAATGCGACCAAGGGTTGCTTCCAAAATAATATGGTGTTCTTGCAATGTGAGGTGATGCGGGAACTGTTTGTACATAAAGAATGTTGGTGGGGTCCCCACGATTTTGTGTGTGTCGGGGGGGTGATTTGATGATGGGTAGAGTCCCCATGGTTTTTAGTGGATCAGGGAATACTTTACAATGATGAAGTGAGGGTTATTTGCAGACGCAAAGATAGTTTCCCCATGAAATAATGTTATGCAGTGTGTCCTGCAGGATAACTGAATAGAACTGGTGGTTTCTGAGGGTGGGGGTCCCCATAGGTATCTTTGTTGGTGTTGGCGATGATACAAGAGGGATTGAGAATGGTAAAGTGCTCATGGAGGTATGAGGGGGATTTGTGAATCGGTCTTGAAACTTCTCCTGATGAATCTAAAATTTGTATACTTGGTGGAGTAAATGTGTAATGATGAGATGATGCCTTAAGGGAGGGTCATTTCGAGTTTGGTCAGATTCCTTGGTCTTGTGGGGGGTTGAAATCATGGGTGTCATTTGATGACGTGGATGGTGGTGGTGCACACACCCATGGGGGAACATGCTACTAATGGGTGTGATGTTGATGGTACATCAAGGCCATTGATGGGGACCCTATAGTTATCAATGATAATACTAGGATATGCATTATAAACAGAGGGAAAATAATGTCTATATGCCAGTTTTAGAATGATACCTATGGTAGGGTGCTTGAAATCCGTTGCTTTAGAGTCTTATTCATATAATGGGTAAAAAATAGTCTCCATGTTGTTCTGATCACGATCTTGCACACACGACGCACATACCCAAGTGTAATAAAAGACATAACCGAGGTATTGATAATGCAAAAATTATATAACCAAAATATTGTGTACCTGTGGGGTAATTTGTAGTCAAGGATAGAACCTTTTGAGGTACAACCCATTGACTAGGTTGTTGAGGGTATTACCTTCATGGTCGGTTAAGATATAGGATCCTTTTGGGATACAATGCTTAACGACATAAGGGCTTGTCCATTTAGATAAAAACTTCCCGGGTCTTGGTTTACCGTCTTTCTTGGCATTGAACAAAAGGACAAAGTCACCTTTGGTGAAGGTGCGTGGTCGCACTTGTTGATCGTAGTGTGCTTTGGAGCAGACCTTCATGGATTCATTTTGTTGAAGAGATTCACACATTTCCTCTTCAAGGTGTTCCAAATTAAATAAGAGTTGTTTCAGAGCAGGGGTATCTTCTAGCAACTCGACGACGGATTGGAGGGTAGGGATTTGACACTCAATTGGGAGGATGAATTCTACTCCATGTAAAGGGTGAAATGGAGTAAAAACTATGGCAGTCTTGAAGGAAGTGTGGTAGGCCCAGAGGGATGGAAAGAGCATGTGGTGCAAGTTGGTTTTGTTTTTATCCACTGTGCATTGGAGCATAGTTTTGAGGATTTTGTTAACGAATTCAACCTGATCGTTTTCCTAAAGGTACTAAGCTGTTGAAAATTCATGTGTAAATCCTAACATACGTGATAGTTCCTCAAAAGTTTCGTCACGGAAGTGTCTTCCGTTGTCGGAGAAAAGTTTCTTGGGAACGCCGAAGTGGGAGATGACATGGTTGAAGAATAACCATGCAGTAGTTATTGCTTTACAATCAAATGTGGGAATTGCTTCGGCCTATTTGGTGAAGTATTCCATGGCGACAACGATATGGTGGTGACCTTGGGCTGATGCCAGACGACATTTCATAAAATCAATTTCCCATTTGTAGAATGGGCTTGCAGTGATCACCGAATAGAGGGGTGCAGGTGGGGAGCGCGTTTTGCAGGAAAATACTTGACAATTGGCGCACCTTTTGACGGCGTAAAAACAATATTTGAATATGTAGGGCCAAAAATACTTTGCTCGTAATATTTTTTGGGCGATGGATGATCCAGAGAGGTGGTCGCCACACACACCACTATGACAATCATTGAGAACTTGTTCGACTTCTTCATGCATTAGACATTGTCGAAGAATAGTGTCGATGCCATGGCGATATAGGATGTCTCTGATGAGGAGGTATCGTAGTGCTTGGTGGTGTATTTTGTGGCGATCATCGTGGGATAAGTGGGGAGCAAATTTTTAGTTGTGGAGATAAAGGAGGATATTGTCGTACCAGGGATATTCAGTTGTAATGACAAAGAGGTGCTCATCAGGGAGTTGGTCCTGGATAGTTCGCTGGTGGTGGTGGAGGGAATATCTGTAATGAGTTCGGCTAAGGCCATGGATTTCTTGATTGCAGGAATAAAAAACTCAAGGTCAAATTCTTGTAAAATAACGATCCACCATGCAAAATTACTATTGATAAGCCTACGACTAAGTATGTATTGCATAGGGTTGGAATCAACGATGACAGTTGTTTTTTGGAGAAAAATATAGTGGTGGAGTCTTTGTACATAAAGGATGACTGCAAGGGAAAGGTTCTCATCATGGATGTAGTTGAGTGCAGGTCCAATGAGGGTTTTTCTAACATATTATATGACATGTTCCTGATGGTTTGCGGTTGGTTGGACGAGTACACTGGCTACAATAGAATCTGACACAAAGATATACACTATGAAATATTTGTCAAAGTTTGGAAGAGAGATGAGGGGGGATGATTGCAATGCTTGTTTAAGGGAATCAAAGGTAGTTTGGGCATAGTCATCCCACTTAAATTATAGATCTTTTTTAGGAAGCCGTAAAAATCCATGGGCCTGAGTGGCATAGTTGGGAACAAAACAATGAAGAAAGTTGGCCTTACCTTGGACACTCTACAACTGGCATCGTGTTTGTGGTGATGGTAATTCCAAGATGGCTTGGACCTTGGAGGGATCAATGGTAATACCATCTTTGGAAACAATGAATCCTAAGAGACGACCGACGGTGACACAAAATACACACTTGAGGGGGTTTAAGCGTATATTATACTTGAAACATCTTGTGAAGATGGTACGAAGGTATTGAAGGTGCTCACATCATTTTTTGGACTTGGCTGTGAGGTCGTCTAGAAAGGAGAGGATGATGTGATCCAAGTCATTAAAAACATATGCCATTGCTTGTTGGAAAGTGGTGCCGACGTTTTTCAGAACAAAGGGCATGAATTTATAAGCAAAGGTGCCCCATGGTGTAGTAAATGTTGTTTTATACTGATCCTGGGGGTGGATGCGTACCTATTTATATATGGAGAACGCATCCATGAAGGAAAACCTTTCACTACCTTCACATGAGTCAACGATTTGGTTGATGAATGGTGTAGGAAAATTATCCTTGGGGAAGGCTGAATTGAGGTCCCATAAATCAGTCCAAACACGAATATTTCCATGCTTTTTGTTAACCGAGATGGGGTTGAATACCCATGATGTGTAATCGATGGGAAAAATAAATCCGGCTTGCAATATGTTTTTGACCTCGTCTTTGATTGTGGGGGCCTTAGAAGGGTGGACCAGGTGTTGCTTCTGTCAGATGAGAATGGCATCATGCCAAGTTTCAATTTGATGTTTGACAATTGTTGGGTTGAGACCCCACATTTCTTCATATAACCATGCAAAGACATCGTGAAACTCTTTAAATAGAGTGGTAAAATCGGTGATTTGCTGCGGTGAGCAGGAGACCCCTATAGATATGTTTTCGACGACGCCTGGTTTAATAGATATATCAACCTATATGGTAGGGGAAATGTTGGCAAGATTACCATATTTGAATGCATTGGGGGCGAGAATAATATTTTTGAACCAATCGATGTGATTCGAGGGTAAAAAATATTTTGATTCAATGGTATACTATTGTTCTGTGGGGAGTGGGTGTGTTTCCTTCTTGCTTTCTACTGAGGATATATGATGGAAAGAATCCCATGTAGGTTCAAAGGTGTTCATGGTATTGATTATCTCTTCATTGATAGTGAAGATATGTTCTTCTAGCATATACTCATATGAAGAACCGAGATCTTCATTCTTACATGAAAGAGAAATTGAATCAAGATAGAAGATGTCAAGGTACTCATGGAGGTCCAGGGGATTGGCTAGGATCTTGTTTTGAGGGAATATTATAGGGTCTAGCATCTCTCTGGAAATCGGTGATGGTGGATCAAACTCTTTCTCGATATTCGAAGGATGTGATGTGCTGTTATCACCATTGGATTCTATAGACTTAGTGTCCTCCTTGATGACCATGGGAAGGGTGGTTCCACAAGGGGTGAGGTTATCATCCAACCGACTTTGGGTTGCACACAAAGTGAGAAATGCGGCGGCGAGAGGACATTGAAATGAATGGTGAGACACTAAATTGCATGAGCGACATGGTCGGGTGGCATTAGTATGATTTAAAATAATGGACGAGCTTTGTGGGTTCTACAATGGTTGTTGGTCGGGTATGGAGTCATACCACCATGGGGAAGCACTCATTAATGTCACTATAGGTTTCTCCTATGGTAATGAGGAACGAGAGGTATCTTCGAAGGGTATGGTGAGGCAATTGTTTCCAGATCCTCTCGATAGCGAGGGAGGTCAGGGGAATGATTTGTATAGTGCCCATACTGAGCACATATGGAACATGCGTGATTTGTACGTAATGTATTGCATAGGTGTGAGGGAAATGTGCCCCTTTTTACTCTTGGTGGAGTGTGTGTTGTACTTGTCGGGGTGTTGAGAAAACTCCTTATCTCAGGTAGAGTAGGAAATAATTTGGTTGCATGTCCTTGCTTCCTGCAAAGAGAACATGGAGGTGCGACTCTTTGATTGGGGGTATTTAATATGACTGGAGATTTCAACTCTTGATGGTTGATGCCCCCTACTTTTTGCTTTGTAGTTTCAACTAACATATTTATTGGGTTGGGTAATAGGGGACCTTTCAACTTTGGTTGTTTGGTTCCCCCATTGGCGGTCTTAATGATGACCGATTGTGGGGTAGTTGCGGATGTCATAGGTTGGGATATCGTAATTGGATGTGTTATGGGTCTTGTGGCCGTGCTAGCTGAAACAGGGAAAAAATCATAATGGGTGACTAGTTTGGAAGCCATATCTGGGAAAGGTGGTGTAAAGTACCACACTGTGATTCCCAAGGTTAGCCCATGCAGAGTTAACCGAGCCATAACCGACGTCCCTTGTAAACTTGAGGGAGGATACAAGAATGGTATTTGAAATATTGGTGGTACCGATGGAATTAACGTTTGCTCAATGTCGTGTCTCAGCGGTGGTGCAGATGATGGTGTTGAGGTGGAGGTGGTTCCATTTTCAATGGTAAAAATTGTGCACATTAGGCCATCGGTGGATTTATGGATCTTCGGTGGTGGTCCCGAATATGCACCTAAAAAATTGGATTCCTTGTACATACTGGGGGCAATGCCAACATACGGTTGATCATATCCCAGTATAGTTGGTAGGACATTGCTGGGATTGCTTGTTGTATTCGGGTCATAATAGTCATATTAGAGGAAATTTGAGGTCTAAAATGGGCCTCCTAAGGAAAATAATAAAATAATAAAATAATATTTATTAATTTTGGAGGAGGAAAGAAAAAAACTATTTTTTTGTTCATATTTTCAACATATATCCCTATGTTTTTACTCACATTTCGAGAGGGGGCATTTGTTGGATGCATAATTAAATTCCGCATCCAACAAGTGAACACATATGTCATTAAAATTGGAAACATTTCATTACAAGGATATCACAAAAAATGAGTATTTTAGTTATTATAGAATTCTAGATCCACTGTGCCCCCGCATGAAAATTCGAGTAAAAACACAGAGATATATGTTGAAAATACGAAAGCAAAAAGTAAATTTTTTATGACAAATATATCAACTCAACCATTATGGTTGACTCATTTTATTGAAATTCTATTGGTTCTTGAATTCCACGTCATTAAGAAATTATTGTTGGGTCGTTTTCTTATATGATAACTTGTTTTCTTATAAGGCACATGTGAGGAAATTGAAAGAGGTTTTTCTTCAGCACGGGCCAATATCCAAAAAAATCTTTCAGTTTTTACACAGGTGTCTCTGTTTGGGTTGTACAACTAGGTCTTCGAAGGTCATTTTCAGCAGTCCGCGGCCAAAACGGAGCAAAACTTGTTGAGAATGGCTCTCAGAGTGGTTAAGCTCCTTGTGCAGGTGTCCAAATCAGTTGAAACCACTCTCCATTGAGGCATATCGACCTTGAGGGCTCAGATAACCTAAAAATGCAATGTAATAGAAGAACTACAGGTTGGAAAATCAATTGGTTGAGGCCTTGGGTAAACTTAGCTCTGTTTTGAAACATTTTTGAATACATTTGCAGTGCTTAAGCTGGTTTATGTTAGATATTCCTGTGTCATTTAGTTTATAGTCTGTATCTTCTTCTTTCTCATGTACATGTGCTTCATGTTATTTACTTTCCATTATGTTTTCTCTTTCATGTCTGGAACTAGGGTATAACAGTGTAGAATTCTTGCTCACAAGCTCTGCCTGTTGTTTTCAGATATTCACCAAGCATTTCTACTAAAGTTGGCATAGGATTCATCCTTGTTAGATGCCCAATGCTGATGGACTGTTCCTTCCTTCTTCTTTTATCACCAGACAATAGCCTTTTTGACTGTGAATGGGTGGCTACCTTACCTATGTTTTAATATGCCATGCAGCAACACTGTTTTCTATTTTAGATGTTATGTTTGACTCCATTTCCCATGTTTGCCTCATGATCTTCTCTCCAAGCTTTAAAAAAACCTGTTCCATCAGAAGTCTGACCTTCTATGCATGCTTTGAATGAATATCACTAGTGAGAAGGCTGTGTGTTTATCATTAATTGTTTTCAGTCTTCTATAGAATCCTGTATGTTTATCATTGCAAAAATCTTTGAGTATTTTCAGTATTTTATGAATATTAAGAGAGATCCCTCTCTGACTGTGCTGGGTCAGTATCACAATCTAAAGTGGTTAGTGGTTACCCCTTAGTGGCCTTCTCCCACAACCTAGGAGGTCATTTTGGGTGTTAACACATCTTGGTTGGGATGGTCTCCCATCATACATGTGAATATCGATAGATGAGGGGAACTGCTCGGGTAATCCTAATCGTTTCCATACTTTTACGTACATAACGCAAGTGGATGCACCTTCATCGATGATACACCGATGGATCATGATGTAATATCCCAAGAAAAGATTACTTTTATTTCATGTTTATTTTCTAAAAAAACTAATTCGTTTTGACAGGTGTTGAGCAAATGAACTCTGGAGCACCTAGACCATTTATTTGGGTGTTGAGCAAGTGAGCTCTAAATAGAACCTAAAACTATTTTTTAATATTGTCTTATTAAAAGATGTTGAGCAAGTGAGCTCTGTAGCATCTGGACTATTTGTACTAGTTAACTGGTGTTGAGCATAAGGTCTGGAGTACTGGGACTATTGTTTTAACTGGTGTTGAGCATAAGGTCCGGAGCACCTGGACCATTGATTTAATAGTGTTGATCAAGTGAGCTCTGGAGCACTATTAGTTGAGTGAGTGTTGAGCCATAATGCTCTGGAGCACTTAGACTCATGGAGATTAATTGATGTCGAGCTGAGAGCTCTAGAGCAGTAATCCATTGAATAACTAAATTATTATTATCCACTTTATTCTTTTAAACTAACTGGGACTTGTTGATTCCCGAAAAATCCTAGCATCGAAAGTAGGGATTCTTCCTAGTGAATAATCCCAATTATATCATTCACTGTTTGGAATAGGGAATCCGTCTGGTTAATGGTTTGACTACTGTATATATGTTTGTTAAATATTTACCGATTGCGACCTAGACCACCGTTTATATTTTATGTTTAAAGTATGACTATGCAGGTGCTTCTAATCTAATTGATGCATTTAACCTATAATTGACAGCTATAAGCCTCGCAAGTGATGCACATGTTCTTACCTCCTGTCTTATCACTTCTATCTTATCAATTAGCTAACCTTACTCTGAATTAACTAATCTATCCTTGCAAGGAGTGAGTTTTAATGAGAGTAATAATCTGAGAATGCTTATACAAATCTAACAGATATCTATTTATATAAATCATTTACATTCACATTAGAAACATACAATGATAGCTTTGATAACATTTAAATCCATTTATTACTCTAATATCACATATATATTTGCATAGACAAATAAAATCATTCGTCACCATCGAAATAATTCAATAAAGTTAGAAAGATCTCACAAGATGAGTATGAACACAAGAAGAAATCATTCTGATCTGTTATCCAAAACATTCCATGCAAAAATCCATGCAAGCTTTTCTCAGCAAATAGGTCTTTCTCATTAGTAGAAAATTAATTTTCTTACAAAATCTCTCCAGCCTCTATTTCACTAGCAAAAAGTCCTCCTCTAATCCCTTACCCCTTCTATTTATCTTACAATATATTTTGTCTTTACATAACTGATTCCTTCATCTACGCTCTGACCCTTGGATTGCTACAATTTGTCTTTTGTTCTTGCAGAACTAAAAATATATAATCCCTTACCCCTTCTATTTATCTTACAATATATTTTGTCTTTACATAACTGATTGCTTCACCTACCCTCTGACCCTTGGATTGCTACAATTTGTCTTTTGTTCTTGCACAACTAAAAATAGATAATTATTTACAAATTAAATTATCCTTCTGGTGGAACCTATAGGATGGAAATATAATTGTCCCACAAGTCAATTTCATGAAATATTATATTACATTTTACAGGTTCCAATAATTTTAAAGATATTTCAGGAACGAATAAGTCTTTTTCCACACTTATTACTCCTTTAGTGGCTTCTTTATAACGTTCCTCCAGGAAATAAGCATTTACAGATGCTTTCCCTATGTGTTGTTGGATATATTCTTCATTAAGAACATCTAGTTTCCCGATGTACTCCAGTTCTTCTTTCAATCCATCTTTTAATTCCATTGGATGTTGATCTTTGGTAGGCAACACATACATGTACGGAACCATCAATATATGGAATTTCTCATGTACTTGATAAATTTATTTGTAGATTTCTTCACACTTTGTGATGGAATTTGGTACTTCTGCCTATATCTTCCTAGAATCTCTCCTGCAACTGTCTAGAAGAGATATGTCTAACTTGAGTTATGCAGCTGTCTTTTTTGGAAGGTGATCAGGGAAGTTTGAATTTTCTCCCTTCCAGGCCATCAACCTTTTCAATTTTTTAAAAGTATTGACTAATTTTTGTCTTAGAGAAAAAGCGCCTGCAAAAATATCCTTCATCCTATCTATAATCTGTTTCATTTTATAAATTTATTCAATCAACAATTCTTGTGAGTGGAAAATTTGTTCCTGTATTCTACATGCATGCTCATAAAATGGGGTCATATCATGCTTTTGATTTTGACCCATGTTGACCTTTTCCAACAGAGATTCCTTTCCTCTAACCAACTTGTCCCTCTGGGATTGAAAATATTCTTTCTCAATTATCATCTCATCTATGTGCACTTGTGAATATTCCTTTTCACTCATTAAATATTCCACTTGTTGGTTTGAATTCACTTCGTTCACCTTCCATAATCACAAGCTGCACATTCAAAGCATCCTTTTCATTTTAAAAGTTCTGATAATCCAACAGTAGTTTATTATTTTCAGATTCTACTGCATCCCATTCCTCTTCAGCTCAATTTCTTCACCTCTTGCTTTTACCAAGTTATCCTTTAGCTTCAACATTTTTTCTTTGCTTCGATCTAGGTCATTCACCAATTTATCAACGTTTCCAACATTTGCTTGAGCAAATGCTATTTTTACTGAAGCGACGAACTTGGGATCCTTGTGAGTACCTTCTACTGAGGTGACTTCTTCAATAGTCACCACATTTGGTCATGTTCCCATTTTCATCCTTTTCTCTGTTCTCCTTAAAATTGTTTTTTTCTTAGGGTCAAAAACTAATGTATCCAGTTTTCCTACTGAATGCTTCTTCGAAGGGGTAAAAGGTGTGAGCCCGAGCTCAACAAATGGAATATGTCCTCTTATAAGAGGAATTTCGAAGATGTCGGGTGGATCTATGTCCATGTCTTGAATACTATGGTCTTCTTGAACTTATTTGTCTTCCATAAATTTCTTGAGATTATCCTCTTCCTCCTTTATTTTATCCAACTCTGTTTCTTTATCCGTTGCTTCTTGCTCTTATTTCATCTCCTTTTATTCCTCCTGCTTTTGTATTGCTTCTTCTTCTTTACTTTCATCTTCCTCTTTTTTCTGTTGTCTTTTTGCTTCTTAATTCCGATTTGATTCTTCCTCTTGCTTCAACCTTGCTTCTTCCGTTGCTATAGCCTCCTCTCTGGACTTTTGCAATTCTGCATCTTTAGCCATATCCTTAGTGTGACTGGAACCTGTGCCACTTTTTTGACCAAATCATTTTTTCAAATATGTCATGTTATTATCTCTTTGGTATACATCTTCATCCTTTAAGAAGTGATTTGTATACTCAAAATGGATCTTACACGATACACAGTGTTGGTGTTGATGTATATGTAACTTCGGAATGTATTTCATCTGTGTATTTTATATATATTTATTGTGCCCTTATAAGAGATGTGTCATTCCTCTATAAGGAAGTGTCATCATGTGGATTGAAAAGTGTCGCAAGTGTGTGTACTTGCCGATGGGTTATTAGACCACCATGTGTGGGGTCGGCCCTGAAATATATATTATATTGTGGATGTACCTAGCTAGACAAGTCGGGCCCATAAGGTCACTGGGAAAACAGGTTAGTATAAATAGAGACCAGGTGACCTCTATTTAGATCATTCGGAAAAGTACATCTCTCTCACTCAGAAAGTGGTGCACTAGTGAGGAGGAGGATCATCTTCTACTAGGAGACTATCTTAGTGTATTTTGGTTGTACTTTGGTTGAGCCATTGCTCTCTCTATCTCCGAGGAAGTTGTGGGGTTTTTCACCTTAGGGTTTTCCCCACGGAAACTCTGTGTCTCTTGTGTCTTATGCTTTTGATTCTTGTGACGCTTATTGTGATTGTTATGAATTGATATACTGCACATGTTATTCTCTCAGAGAAGATCCTAGAGTATTGTGAATTAATGCTCAAAATTTAACAGTTGGGTGGCCTTTTGTAGTTTGTCATTTCTAGTAAAAATATTCTCTCCAAAGTGGAAAGCTTCCAAGTATTTTATGAAAGCTTCTTCTCCTTTCACCTTAGGGAATTTATATGCTTCGATGACAAAGGGAAGTGGTGGATAGGAAGCCTTCTTATTCTCATTTAGAAAGTGCCTGACCCCGTTGATAAAAACTTGCCTTACAGCCTCTTTGTGTACTACATAATCTGTAGCGTACTTTGGCATTAGAGACACAGCTTTGGTTCCTCCATACATTCGAATATACGTGCCTTCCAGGGTAAAGTAGAAGTATCCATATTCATTGGTGACTGCCATTGAGTTGTCTGACAAGTAATTGGGTTCTTCATTAAATATCAACCAATACATAGGAATTATGAGTTACTCACAGATAAGCTTGTAGAAGCTTGTATATTTAGGAGCCCACAATATTTGGTGAGCCACATATAGAGGGTTCTCATCCGAGACCCAATAACACCCCAAATTGTGAAATGGGTGCCTCATGAAGATGCAGTCAATAAGGTAGGAAGACATAAATAATTCTACTTTCTTATGGGTCATCCCTCCTTGGGATGTTTCTATTGTTGATGCATACTCTCTGAGATAATGTATGCCCAATTGAAGACGGTACCATGGGAGGCGATATTATACATGAGGGGAACCCAACCGATCTTGTAGATATTTGCGTTTTCCCTACCAAATCTTCTACTTAACATTAAATATATGATCCTGAATGGTGTTTTCAAATTATGGGTGTTGTGCTCCTTGCTTTCCCTTTGCCTTAACTGACTTTCGGGAATCAAAATTTTCTTAGCATACTCAGAGTGATCTATGTTGACTCCTTTTATCCAGTCTTCTGTCATCATAAATTTTGTAGAGGGTAAATTATATGTTGCGTTGATATGACCGGGATGAAACAACATGAATCCTTCTCCATTCGTACAAGCTATAATTCGTGTACCAACATCCACATGAGGTAAAATCCACCCAATTAATTATGAAAATGGAAAAAGATCTGCAAGGGTGGTGTCTTTATAAAGAACTGATTTTTTAATATTTTGATACACCATCATCTCTTGAGTTTTCAATGGATGCATCTGGCACGTTTAAGTCTCGGATGAGGTGATATAGGTCACCCCATTTATATTTGGGAATGATTCCTGTTACTACTCTGGTGTCCTCATATTGGGTTTCCATCATGGTTTTTGCATTGATCTCAATATCAGAATTAGACTCTGCTACCTTGGCCTTAAGCTTAGAAGCTCTTATTTGCATTTCTGAGTCCTTAGGTGAAAATAAAGTTAATGTATAGAAATCAAATGTGAATGCAATAATTTCAAGAAAAAATGATAATGAGCATAATATTCTGAAAATAAATTGCAGATGTATGATTTGTCAGTATTGTTTACAAAAAGAACTTACAACAGGAGATTCATACTCCCATAATGTCAAGTGTGTTTGGTTCTGAATGACTGTCTTGATGACTCCCTAAAATATGGTGTAAAATGAATTCTTCCACTCTGCTAGTTATGGTTTATCACAATATTGGAAACCAGGATCCTAGTTCCAAAGTGAAAGACCATATGCAATAAACAATGTATCAATGGTTCTTTATGAAAGGTAATCCTTATTCACCAATGCATCATTAGCCAAAAGGGAGAACAAATTTTAAACAAAATCGCAGTCGTGCCTTCAATTTCTATACATAAACATGAACAGTCTCACCATCATATTACCCACTAGCTTCCACCCGAGAACAAGACTCAGTATCTATTAGGATTCCAAACATAAAATCAGTTTAATTAAGGTTTCATGGAAAATATTTTATTGACGGGGTGTATTAATGATATAGCGTGCAAGATTGAGACACTCTCTTCAATTGAAACCTTACATTTCACTTATTTAAGTAGCCCGAGGATTGAGGAACTTCCCGAGTTACTTATTAACTTGGATTTTCTTTGTAAGTGTAAGCAAAATAAAGTAAACCCCTTTATTTCATTTCCCAGAGGTCCAACTTAAAAAAAAACCCTGTGTCTTGTTGGGTTGGATTTGGGTTGATTGTAAGGTATCCCCTTTCAGCAGATGCTGCGGATTTTCAGAAGCTAGCCACAACCCTAAATAAATAGGTATCTAAGCCTTTGTCTTCTTGATTTGCCGATAAATCGGATTCCATATCAGATGTAAATCTCCCTCTGAGGGCTGGTGCCTATTTCATATTAGGATCTTCCCATTGCTAAATCTAGGAAGTAATGTCTCTGTAAAGGACATAGGTTTTGGAGATAGCAATGGCTCGCGACGGTCACCTTAAGGGAATCCCTAGAATGTTCTGTTTAAGGATACTCTACATTCAACACCACCGGAGGCTATCAAAACAAAGCCCTTATTTTATGCTCCCAACCGACAAATGGAACCCTAGGGTTTTCAAGCTAATGCGTAAAAAAAAAAATATCATTCCGCCTTATGGAGTTTCACAAATTTAAACATAAGTAGGGCTCCAATGAAAGGTTTGCAAATTCCTTTTAACATTGGCCAAAACACCATTTTCATAAAAATAAAACAAAAGGATGAAAAACCTACCTAGCAGTGCGAGATTGGTCCAAATGCAATGCTCAACAGAATTAAGTGCGTTCTGTCGTCCGGTGATAGGTTCCAAAACAAACGCAGTTTCAAACTAATACCGAAAAACTTTGAAAAAACCTGTATATATATATAAACAAGGATAGCCCTCGCATTAAATGTGTCTTGATACACGTGTGAACAGGGTCCACCACTCATTTTGGGTGTTTTCTTATTTCACGTTGAAGCTGTTCGGATCAATATTTCAGAGTAGAAGTCCTTTTGTCACCGATCATATTTTGGAGCACTTTACCATTTGTCACGGATCGTGTTTCAGAGCACTTTACCATTTGTCAACAATCATGTTTCAAAGTGACTCTTTTGACTCAACACCGAACTCCGTTTCGCATTTTCAAGTTTTCCATTGGGTACCGATTCGTTTCGGAACATTTTCCATTTGGAATCGAGCCTTCTTATTATCACCAAACCACTTCGGGCCATGGTCGGTTTCTTTCCAAAGTTCGGCGGAATGCCAAACTGGTGAGTATTGGGTAAAAATTATTAATGCGCAGAAACGTTTAGAATCAAACATGGTTTTGCTCCATTGGTTTCGGCGTAAAATTAATTTTTGCTCCGATTTAGCCCATTGTTTAACTGTTTCGGTGCAAGTTTCATTTGTCTTCGATCAATTCCAAGCTCGAGCATATCTGACTATTTCGGCGCAAAATACAATTGTGCTCCGAAACAGGTTTTCTTCTTAAAAAAAGCAATAAACCATAATACTCGCCGACCATTTTGACGGAGAACGGATAACTCTTCTGACCATTTCAACGGAGAACATATAAATCTTCCGACCGTTTCGGCGGAAATATGATAACTCTTCCGATCAAGAATATATTTTTCTTTTGGTTTCAGAGAAAAAAAAAAAACTAAGTATCAAGAAAAAGTAAGCAGATAAAGATGAAAACAAAACTTTGAGTAAATTCAAAATAAAGGAGGGGCCCTACAATTTTACAAAATTTTAGGGATCAGGTTGTAGCTGCAACATGACTACCACTGAAAGAGGGACCGATAATGCAAGAGTTTAGAATGGTCAAATAGTTGATAAATAAGATCAACTGGATCTTAGGATGAGTACAAATCCTATTTTTAATAAATAAAGATAAAATATATTGTGAGAGTTAAAAATAAACTAAATTATTAAATAAAGATAAAAGAAAAAACATAACAGTTAGTGTGTCTAAATAACTAAACTAAGAGAGTTAAAACTAAATCCTAGAATCCTTTCCTCTTAAAATATTATAAGTAGCACGGAGAGATCATTGAAAGGGGCAAGTGTTTACAAGTTCACTGGAGGGTCCAACCATGGTTCTTTGAGCGCTAAGATTACCAAACGGTATGATATTTGGTGTGTCCTAGAGAGAGGACTGCGGGAATATTAGGGGAAATTAGTTTACAAGATCCACACAAAGGGATGTTAAACGGACCTTGTGACTACTCTGCTGTTAGTAAAGAAGATAGCGAATTTACCCTAGGCCTTCTAGTTCTTGTCATGCTTGGTTCATATTGGGAGTGACCCGTTGAACAAACCAAGAATGGTTTGAGGTCTACGGTTGGGTGGAACATGGTAGTTTCCAAGTCAGTCGAAAATAAAATAAAGGACTAATAAGTATCTTCATGTTATTATTATTCATTCAAAATTTGTATTTTTATAGATATGAATCGTGTCTCTTTATATTCTGTTCATGCAATATTCTTGTTAAACTCTATATATTGTGATATATGTAAATATGTTCATAAAATTCAGATTGGGTTCTTCAGTAGATTTAATCCATTTTGTAGAAATAAATTCTGGTAAATATGGTGATTTCAAATATTGGTCATGTATATTTAATTTACAGGATTTCATAATTATTTTTAGGATTTACATAGAATCACTGGTAGAATTAATTATCCATGGTACATGGGTTAACTTTAAATTCCAAACTAGTGTTTAAAATCTCATATCATATCTATCCATCATATCTCAGGAGAAAACTCCTATTTTTCCTATAAAGAGAGAGAATCCTAGAAACCGAATTCTGGGACCAAGTCCCTAAAATCTAAATAGGGTGTTTAATATATATTTATAAATTATATATATTAAAAATAGAAATATTAAAACTTTAAGCCAATACTCCATCAAACGTCAAACACCGTATAAAACATCAAACTACACTAGTTAAGAAATCTTACCATTCACACCATCATTTTCATTAAAACATTACATATCATAATTATCAAATAGAAGTCCAATATTCTGTTACCCTTTGCACAAAACAGAACAAGAGTGCAACTCTCCTTAGTCGAAACCAGAAACACAAGCTAAGTTCACACACAGTCAAGGGTCATGCTTTCAACATTTGACCAGGGATCGAATCCCATAAGGATCGATTTCAATTTACACACAGTCAAGGGTCACGCTTTCAATTTTTGACTAGGGATTGAATCCCATAAGGATCGTTTCCAATTCACACACATTCAAGGGTCACGCTTCCAACGTTTGACTAGGGATAGAATCTCATAAGGATCGATTCCCAGCTCACAACACAGGCAGAGTCACGCTTCATGCGATTGACCAAGGATCAAATCCCGTGGATCCAAAAACAACTCCGAACATAAATAGGGTCACACTCAAGTGTTGATCAGGAATCGAACTCCTTAGACATTCGAACACATTAGACTCCGCAGTCTCCACATCCTTGTACACTTCGAAAATAACGACGAAACCCCTAATTAAGAGTAGTTGTAACAGTACCAAAAACAAAGTATAGACACGAACAACAGAGAATAAGACGCCCAAAACATAAAGTAACATGTTATGCTAACATTAAACACACATTGCAGAGAAATATTAAAACAGAGAGGAAACACACATTACAGAGAAATACCAAAACTGAGAGGCAACTCACCTTACAACACAGATAAGGCCGTTTTAATTTACAAACATAAAACAATGAAGCGCTTCACTTTATCAGAAATGCAATATACAAAACTAGAGCACTTGAAAAATGCCTGATAGGATTATTACATTCAATTAAAACCATTAGATAAACCCCGAGTACAAAATCGCTACGGTCTGGAGTATGCAACAAAAACCCCAAAAATGGGCAAAACAAATTACAGACATGCAATAGAGCAAGCTCTGTTAAGGATATTTTGGCTCCCCAGGAATCCCTTGTCTCTCGAGGAGCACAACCAACCATCCTTATAAATACCAAAACAAAAACCAGAACCAACATATTCATATATGTCTCTGTAGAGGGAAGCGGGTCCATAAGAGGCCATGATCTTACCTGGATCATTTCACTACCGACTAGCCTCTTTGCAGAGTAGCCCCAGGTGGTAAAACACCGTGGATTCTCTCCTTTCACATGGGACAAACCAGAAGTCAGCTATTATGAAATACACATACATAAATTTTTACATAGAGAATACAAATAACAAGTGGGAAGAAATCATACCTGAGTTGAAGCCAATGCCGTGAAGTCGCCTCCTCCCAAACATACCAAGAGCATAACTATGGTCCTGTACAAGTCGCTTCCAAGACTAATGCATAGAGGAAGCATGTGCTTCCCTCTCCTATAACAAAGTCGCAAACAAACCCAATGATACATCCAAACCATGAATGAAAGGATAAACCCTACCCCCTGCACAGACTTGAATGCAAATGCCAGCGTGGAAACCTTCACACATTTCATGCACTTGCCATCACATGGGAAGCATTGAATGACGACCACCTCTCCACTACTGTTTGAATTACATTCGTTTGGCACTAATATGAGACCAACGAAAGCGCTTAGGTTCATATCAACATGGTAAAACTTCACCAATATTCGCTATTCATGACCTTGTTATAGTATTACCTTGAGACCTTGTTCCCCTTTTTATTTTTATACTTGGTACCACTTAAATCTTGTTGAACTTAGAATGTTGCATGCGTTAATCCGTAAGGCACAACATGGAGCAACCAAACCACCTGCAGAGACAATTAAGAATGGTGTTAGCTTATAATAAGCTAAGTAAAATCAGGAAACAATTAATCCAAGATCCATCCATGGAGACAACAAAAACATGTTCCATCATTTGACAAGGAATGTAAGACAAGCATTGAACACTCACAGTAAAAGAAGACTCCATTATCATTATGAATTAATATAAAAAACCAAAACAAGTTACGAAGGATAATTATCATTGTAGTGAGTTATATGATATGTCAAATTATTACATAAACAATCATGTACAGACCTATCGAAGTCAAGCAAAAGGAAATCAACCAATACAATACATTGAGAATAACCAAGTAGGAAATCAATCGAGACACAAACAAGTGAGAATATCAATATTTAACCAGTGCTGAAGTTAATTTATAGAATCATGTATTTTACGACTGATTAGGACCTTAAATATTTTTTTTAAGGTGTATTTTTTAGGGACATTAGAAGTGGTATCAGAGCCTAGATTCAAACACGCGAGGCCTATGAGCTTAAAATACTTAAACCGATACAAAATCATGAATGAGTAAAACTAATAAATCTTGTTTTCTTGCACATTGAATATCTCCTTCAGAATAGACAAGCATCATGAATACTTAAAGGGAAGACAATCAACATGGGAACTTGAAATCACTACCTCGAGAAGAGGAACTAGTAGTAGAACTGAATGATAGTCTCGGGACAGTCAAATCTTCTGAACTATTGAAAATAGTACATATCCTCCAAGCAGAGCTTTGAAGTTACAAAGATAGTAAATTAAATGAGAGATGAGAACAACATGAGGTGAACAAAGGACTACTGCAAACATTAACTAGAAAGTGAAACCATAGGCGAACAACAAACTCAAAAAATAGATCTATAGGTAAACAACACGATGGAGAGAGAGCCAGTGGCCCATAATTTAAGAAACATGAGGAGTTTCCAGAACACTCCGACTCATCCACTAACTTGGGTCACGACTATGGGGATTCTTTAGATTCTTACGTATCATCCCCTCGTAAGAAGAAACACAGGAGAGAATACAGTTTGCAGGGAGGGTTCAGGAAAATAAAGGCTCCAACATTTGAAGGAGACTTAGATTCGGGAGAGAAAGCTAAAGAATGGATTTTAGGGATGGACAAATAATTTCAGGTACATAAGTATTCTAGCAGAATGAAGGATTGTTTGACCATCTACAACCTGAATGGCTAAGCTACTCGATGGTGGCAGTATTTACGACACACTAAGAAACTGATAAGGACAATACTCGGGTGGAGAACCTTAAGAAAATTGTTTCAAGAGAAATACATGTCAGAAATATTTTTCGATAAAAAATAAAGGAATTCCACGAACTACAATTGAACTCCCTTACCATAGATTCTTTGATCAATAGATTCCTGGAACTTTTACACTATGTACCATATGTAAGGGATGATAAGGAAAAAATAAAACAATTCTTAGGGTTCCTTCCTACTTTCTACAGAGATAAAATTGAATTTGATGTGCCCAAGACCTTGGAAGTGGCCTTATACAAGGATGAACTCTGCAATGAACAAAACCAACACCGAACTGAGAACACACACAAGAAGAAGGAGAAGATAAGAGCCTCTTTCGACAACCGAAGACGAGGATTTAGACCACCTCCTTACCGAAAGAAAAAAGAAAAGTTTTCCAGCTAACTTGGGTTTCAACAAATTCGGGACGCAGTCAAATATTCCAACACAAAGTGTTAATAAGACAACAATGGATAGAGGGACTAAAACAACCCAAATACCAAGAAGATGTTGGGGATGTCAAGGATCCCATTACTACAAGGATTTCCCAAATAAAAACACTAAAGTTATAAATATTTTACAGGAGGAAGCAACCGTGGAAGATATGGCAAGGACACCCAGGATATATGCTTCCCTAGAAGGCAGATAAGAAGACCATCAATCTACCTTGGTTGAAACAGAAGGTAAAATATCAACTATACCTATTTCCATTTTAATTGTTCCAAGGGAATGTTGTAGTTATGTTTCCCCTAAAGTTGTTGAAAATTGAAAATTAAACAAAGAAAAACATAGTAAGCCATGGTTGGCCACGGGAATGAAGAGAAAAATTTCATAACTTATTAAGAGTTGCAAGATTGACATGAACGGTTTCCAAACTGAGGCAGATTTAAACATTTTACCTTTAGGTGCATACGACATACTGATAGGCAAGGAATGGATAGAACAACACCATGTCATGATTGATTGTCTAAACAAAACTTTCATGTGCACGGATAAACAAGGAAATCAAAGAAAGGTACAAGGTATACCTAAGAAGGTCTCTATCAAACATATATCAGCCTTACAAGTCAAAAAGTGTGTAAGGAAGGGCTGCAAACTTGATGCAGTCAACATTCACAACTTGGAGAGCGAAAGGGAACAAAAAATTGAGGAATTTCCCGTCCTAGAGGAGTATAGAGATGTATTTCTAGAAGAGATACCAGGGTTTCTGCCAAAAAGGGACTTAGGCTTCTCCATAGAACTAGTGCTTAGATCGGTACCGGTTTCAAAAGCCCCTTATTGCATGAGTACCCCCAATTTAGTAGAACTAAAAATATAGTTGCAAGAGCTAAAAAAGAAATATGGTACAATGTAGATGTGCATTGACTACTGAAAACTAAACAAATTAACCATAAAGAACATGTATCCACTCCCCAAAATATATGATCTATTTGACCAGGTCAGGGGAGCAATATTATTCTCCAAAATTGACTTATGATTCAGATACCATCAAGTAAGGATCCGAGATGAATATATAAACAAGACAACTTTTAGAACCCAGTATGGAAACTACAAGTTTGTCGTAATGCCCTTCAGGTTAACTAATGCACCAAATTTTTTTAAGTGTTTGATGAACAACATTTTCTATAATTACTTGGATAAATTTGTACTAGTATTCACAGATGACATACTAATATATTCTAAAGTGAGGAAGAACATGAATAACATCTCAGGATTGTGCTGTAAGTCATATAGGAACATCAACTATATGCTAAATTCAGTAAGTGTGACTTCTATAAACCCCAAATACAATATCTAGGCCATATCATCTCTGAGAAAGGTATTGTCGTAGATCCAGAAAATATCAAGGCTATTGAAGAATGGACTACACCTACTTGTGTCACAGACATCAGATCATTCTTAGGATTAGCAGGTTACTATTGGAATTTCATTGAGAAATTCTCTTGGATTGCATGCCCTATGACATCCTTATAGAAAAAGGAAACCAAATTATTATGGACATCCAAATGCGAAGAAAGTTTTTAGAAACTAAAATAGTTATTAACTACTGCACCCATATTAAGGATTGCGGATCCCGATGGGGTTTTTGTTGTTTGCACAGACGCAAGCAAGGAAGGACCAGGAGGATTCCTTATGCAAAATGAATTTGTGATATGTTACAAACAACAGAAGTTGAAGGAACACGATAAGAAGTATCCAACACATGATCTTGAGCTAGATGCTATCATCCACGCCTTGAAAATGTGGAGGCACTATCTCATGGGAAAGAAATTTCTCCTAAAGACTGACAATATGAGCTTAAAATATATTTTTGATCAACTAAACCTAAATGCTAGGCAATCTAGGTTGCTGGATTTCCTCAGCGAATATAATCTTGAACTAAAACACATCAAGGGAAAAGAGAATAAGATTGCGGATTCCTTAAGTCGCAGGATCCATCTACTTTATGAGGGAACCGTTAGCCAAACAAGTTTTGACTTACATGAAAAAATAAGGACAACAGGTAAAAACGATCGTTTCCTTGCCGAAATTATTAGAAAATACGAGAATACAAGTTATTTACACAGCATAAAGAATATAAAATAAACGAATCAAGGCTACTTTAGTCTAAGGATATACTTTATGTCCCTGAGAGTGGAGACATCAGATTTGACATATTGAATGAATTCCATTAGAATCCTTATTTCGGACACCTGTGATATCAGAAAATGATATCAGCTGTAAAGAAGCACTTCTTCTAGCCAAAGTTAAAAACATAAATAGCACTATTTATTGCCAAATGCCAAGAATGCCAGTTTGTTAAAGGTGAACACCAACACCCAACATGATTACTTCAACCCTTTCCCATTCCAGAATGGAAATGGGAAGTGATTAACAGGGATTTCATCACAGGTCTGCTGAAAAGCAAGAAGAATAATGAATCAATCATAGTTGTAGTAGACAAACTATCCAAAGCCACACACTTCATTCCAGTAAAATCTACTTATAAGGCTGTTCACGTCGCATATATTTTCTTAAAAGAGATTTTTCGACTACATGGACTACCTAAAGCCATCATATCAGATAGAGATACAAAATTCACAAGTAACTTTTGGAGATCATTATTTTATGGATTGGAGACACAATTAAATTTTAGTACTGCTTATCATCTGCAAATGGATGGACAAACATAGCGTGTAAATCAAATACTAGAAGATATGCTTAGAATATATGTGATGAATAACCGTCCCAATGGGAATAATATTTACATATTGCAAAGTTTGCGTACAACAATGGTTATCATACCTCAGCCAATATTAGCCCTTTCAAAATACTCTACGGTAGAAAATGTAGAACACTGATAACTTGGGATAACCCAGTAGATCGAATCATGTTAATTAGGGCCGATTCTATTAAAATATTTGGAACAGTTGGTTACCAAGGTACAACAAAATCTAAAAGAAGCACGAGACCTACATAAAATTTATGCCGATAGAAAGAGAAGGGACAAATAATATCAAATCTGAGAACATGTTTACTTAAGAGTAAAAGCAAAAAGGAGCTCATTGAGCTTGGGAAAATGCGGGAAACTAGCTCCCAGATTTTGTGGGCCATTTGAAATATTATCCAAGAAAGGCCCAATGTCCAATGAACTAGCGCTTCTTGCTCATGTAAAGGTTCACAATGTTTTTCATGCATCATTACTTAAGAAATATGTTTATGATACTAAACATGTAATTGATTGGTCATTGTTATAGGTAGAACTCGAAGGGGAATTTGTGTCGGAACCCCTACATATGTTGGACAAGAGAGAGGTATTAATCAGAAAATAAACCATTGTCCAGCTGAAAGTGCAATGGAATCATTTTGGTCCTGAAAAGGCCATATGGGAAAATGAAACCGCAATGAAAGAGGAATACCCCTCCTTATTTCAAGATTTTAGTTAAAGCCCCTAACACTGGGATGGTGTTGTTCTAAGCAAGGAGGGATGTGATATCCAAAGAAAAGATTACTTTTTATTTCATGTTTATTTTCTAAAAAAGCTAATTCATTTTGACAGGTGTTGAGCAAATTAACTCTGGAGCAGCTAGACTGTTTATTTGGGTGTTGAGAAAGTGATCTTTGAATGACACCTAAAACTATTTTAAAATATTGTCTTATTAAAATATGTTGAGCAAGTGAGCTCTGAAGCATATGGACTATCTGTACTAGTTAATTGGTGTTGAGCATAAGCTCTGGAGCACCAGGACTATTGATTTAACTGGTGTTGAGCATAATATCAGGAGCACCTGGACCATTGATTTAATAGTGTTGAGCAAGTGAGCTCTGGAGCACTATTAGTTGAGTGAGTGTTGATCCGTAATGCTCCGGAGCACTTTGACTCATGGAGATTAACTGATGTTGAGATGAGAGATCTGGAGCATCAGTAATCCATTGAATAACTAAATTATTATTATCTACTTTATTATTTTAAACTAACTGGCACTGCCACTCATAGAGGGACCGAGCATGCGAGAGTTTAGAATGGTCGAGTAGTTGATAACTAAGATCAACTAGATGTTAGGTTGAGTAAAAATTCTTTTTTAATAAATAAAGATAAAATAAATTGCGAGAGTTAAAAATAAACTAAATTATTAATTAAAGATAAAAGACAAAACAGAATAGTGAGTGTGTCTAAACAACTAAATCGAGAGAGTTAAACCTAAATACTAGAGGCCCTTCCTCTTAAAATATTATAAGTAGTAGAGAGAGAACATTGCAAGGGGAAAGTGTTTCCAAGTTCACTGGAGGGTCCAGCCGTGGTTCTTTGAGCGCTCATATTACCAAATTGTATGATATTTGGTGTTTCCTAGAGAGAGGACTGTGGAAATATTAGGGGAAATTATTTTACAAGATCCACACAAAAGGCTGGTAAACAGACCTTGTGACTAATCTTCTGTTAGTAAAGAAGATAGCAAATTTACCCTAGGACTTCTAGTTCTTGTCATCCTCAGTTGGGCTCGGGGGTGACCTGTTGAACAAACCAGGAACGGTTTGAGGTCTACGGTTGGGTGGAACGTGGAAGTTTCCAAGTTAGTTGGAAATCAAATAAAGGAATGATAAGTATCTTCATGTTATTATTATTCATTCAAAATTTATATATATTTATAGAGATTCTGAAACGTGTCTCTTTATGTTCTGTTCATGCAATATTCTTATTAAACTCTATATACTGTGATGCAATGTAAATATGTTAAATTTGTTCATAAAAATCAGATTGGGTTCTTCAGTAGATTTAATCCATTTTGTAGAAATAAATTCTGGTAAATATGGTGATTTCAGATATTGGTCATGTATATTTAATTTACAGGATTTCATAATTATTTTTAGGATTTACATAGAATCACTGGTATAATTAATTATCCATGATACATGGGTTACCTTTAAATTCCAAACTAGTGTTTAAAATCTCATATCATATCTATCCATCACATATCAGAATAAAAATCCTATTTTTTCCTATATAGAGAGAGAATCCTAGAAACCGGATTCCGGGACCAAGTCCCTAAACTCTAAATAGGGTGTTTAATATATATTTATAAATTATATGATCCGTCTCGCAGCCAGGAAGCATGAGGGAGACAATAGTTTGACTGAATGAGTCGGCTATGTTACAAGAAAGAAGTTAGAACGGTTCGATAGTTCAACCGTTACAGTCGAATGGAATACAGAGAGACATTCTGTCGAATTTCGACAGTCGCAAGTCACAAGGTAGTGTTGTGCAAGTCGTAGGTCAATGCTGCATGTCGATGTTGCAAAACTGTGAGGTCGCAGAATTGGTCAAAGGTGCGGATTTGTCGAAATCGTGTTGAAGTTATAACTTGTCGAAGTTGTGTCGACGTCGAAGACTATCGCAATAGATGTCGACATTCGATAGCAATTCCAATTACGATGTGGATCAAACCTCCTTCCTTAAGAAACAATGGTCCCCATTGTTTTCTTGTGAAGGTGAGGAAAAATTTCGGTCAGTTCAGTAGCAGAGTACCACTTTGCTTTTGCTGGGATCTGTCCGTCTTTAGCAACCTGAAACAAGGGAATTGTATTTGTCCTTGTATGGCTTACTCGTTGTCCCACAATGGTGTCACAAGGAAGAGGCTCCTGACCATCTAGATGGATGTCATCAGGATTTGTTGTGTGCAGGTTGTTCTGTTCCAATAGTGGTGCATGGTATGGTCGAAGTAGATCCACGTTGAATACTGGATGTAGACCAATGCATGAAGGAATGTCGAGCCGGAAATCATTTTCACCAATCAGCTGAAGAATACTATATGGACCATATCATAAAGGTTTCAACTTCTTGTATGGGCCAGTGAAGCATTCCTTCTTGAGATGTAACCAAAACTTATCCCCAATTTGTAATGAATGAGGGATACGATGCTTGTCGTATCGAGCCTTAGCTTTCACATTTTCTCTGTGCAACATTTCCTGTGCTTGTAATTGAATGACGCATATTTGCTCTCAAAACTTGACTACTTTGTCAACTTCTCACTGGTTGTGGTCGATGTCGGTCGGCTGTGTCAAGGAGATGATCAAATTGATAGACGCTAAGGGTTGAAATACATAATAGATCTCAAATGGACTCTTTCCCGTAGAGTTGTGCTGAGTACGATTGTAGCTGTGTTGTATGTATGGAAGACTGTCATCCCATGTTCGTCGATGCTGGTGGTTGTACATGCGAAGCAGTTGTACGACCAAGCAATTCACAACTTTCGTCTGTCCGTCGGTATGACGATGGAAAGCTGTTGATAATGAGAGTATTGTGTCTAGCTTCTACCAAAGAGTCTTCCAAAAGATGTTGACGAATATGGCATCTCTTTCGAAAATAATGGTTGTCCGTAAACCAAAGTGTTTCCAAACATGTGTAAAGAAGACCAGAGCAGTCTATTGCGCTGTCGTCGTCTTCTTACATGGTATGAGAATTCCCATCTTGGAAAATATATCGACTACTACTAAGATCACATCATGCTGATGTTTGGTAGTAGGATATCCCATCAAGTAGTCCATAGAAATATATTCCCATGGTCGACTAGGTACTGGAAAAGGTGTGTACAATCCTTGTCGTCAATTAGGCGGTTTAACAATGGCACAAACCACGCATGATCGAATGTATTTTTTGACGTCGGTTTTAAGTGTAGGCCAAAATAAATACTTCTGGAGAATAGCAAGGTATTTTCTGTCCTGAAATGTCTGCAGTCTTGTCGTAGTGCATGTCCCAAATGAGCTGTTGTCGGTGCTCACCTATCGGTACACAAAGCTGTCCAAGCTTGTATAGCAAGGTGTCTTTCAGGAAATAGTCGACGGTTGACAACTTGTCAGTATGTAACTATCGATAGACTGGTGAAAATTCAATTTCTTCCTAATAAAACTAAGGCCAAGTAGTGGTGTCATATCCCTGTATACTCATCACTGTAAACATGAGAGTAATGGGTGGTCAACTTAGACAATCGGCGACGGCGTTAGCTTTACCTTTCTGATACTTAATTACCAACTGGAATTGTTGCAGGTAATTAATCCACTTGAGTTGACACTTTGTCTGCAATTTTGACTAGGTCAGGGCGAGTTGTAGAGGCTTATGGTTAGTGAGGATGACCGTTTCCTTGCCAAGGATGTAATTCCTCCATTGCTTAATACCTTGCATAATGGCGTACAATTGTTTTTCATACATCAAATATCTTCTAACAATGTCGTTAAAAGTTTCAGAATGAAAAGCGACTGCGTGAACATATTGGGTGATCATGTGCCCAAGGAATAGTCTGATGCATCCGCCTCAATCTCAAAGGGCTGATGCAAATAAGGTAACGCAAGTACTGGTGCAGTGAAGAGCTTGTGCTTGAGCTTGTCGAAAGCTAATTCTTATGTCGATGTCCAATTAAAGACAGTTTTCCCACTTCCTTTCATTAATTGATTCAAAGGCCAAGCTATGTGATTGAAGCTGAGTATGAATCGTCGATAGAAATTCGCCAAACCAAGAAAAATTCTTAGTTCTTGAATGCTTTGAGGAATGGGCCAATATTTGAGAATTTGTACTTTTTCTGGGTTGACATGAATGCCTGTAGAGTCAATTACAAACCCCAAATAGTTGATTTTGTTCATCGAAAAGGAGCACTTGTCCATGTTCAAGTAGAGTCGATGTTGCTGGAGAGTGTCAAGGACTTGTCGAAGCTATCCGACATGTTCTTCCCATGATGGACTGAAAATCAGTGTGTTGTTGAGATAGACAATGACCCATTTTTCGATGAAAGGTCGAATAATATTGTCCATGTATCGCATGAAGGTCGCAAGTGCATTGGTTAAGCCGAAAGGCATGACTAACCATTCAAACAATCCTTCCTTGGTCTTGAAAGTAGTTTTCCATACATATGAGGGCTCGATTAGAATATGATGATATCCCAACTTCAGGTCAAGATTAATAAATAATTTAGCACCTTTCAGACAGTCGATGAGCTCGTCTATCCGTGGTAGAGGGTATCGATTCTTTACCGAAATTTTGTTGAGTGCCATGTATTCGATGCACATATGGAAAAGTCCGTATTTCTTTGGAACGAGGATGACTGAACATCCACAAGGGGAGGAGCTGGGTCAGATATGACCTTTGTCGATCATTTCTTGGATCTATCTGCGAATCTTTTCATTTTCAAGAATGTATCTTCTGTAAACAGATGCGTTAGGCAAAGAAGAACCAAGAGCAAGTTCAATAGAGTGTTTTACCTAGCAATGTCGAGGTACTCCATCTGGAACTTGGAATAGGTTCTGGTACTCATCAAGAATATTGTCGATCTGCTGCTTTTTTTGGGAGATGCACTGTTCGGTGACTCGACTGGTTGCTGCAGTCTTCCTAGAATGTTGGAGCTTTATCATAATCAATGCAAACTTCTGAGCATGATTGATGAGCTTCTTTTTCTGTTTCGCAGATACGTGTAGGTCGTCATTCTCGTATGCTGTACCATTGATTCCAAATTATGACAACCACCTTCCATGGTCATGACTGGTAACTTCCATGGCGATCCCATAGGTAAGGCTTCCCAAATAGGGCGTCAGCTACGGAGAGTGGTGCCACGTCGCAAAGTGCTTCATCTGCAAAAGGATTTATGAAGTAGGAAAGCTTGCATTGTCGGGTGATCCTTATCCATCCTTCATCCAACCGATGTTGTAAGGTTGAGGATGCAGAGTGGTTACAAGACCTAGTTTCTTCACAAGTTCTTCAGAAACAAAGTTCTTCTGGCTTCCGCTATCCACAATCAGATGCAATGGATTTTTTTGAACCCATATCTGTGTAGGGAACAAACGTTCTCGTTCCTCCTTGTCAATGATGGTTGAGGCTACTGGAGTTGTCGATGTCAGAAGAGTGGTTTCTTCTGGGTCGGATTCTACCACAGTCTTGTCAAACACATCGGAGGTCGACACTTTTTCCAAAAAGGTCTTCCGAGCTTTGCATTCAAATGTATCATGCCAAGATGAGTGATGGTAGTCGCACCATTTCTAGGTCATCTTATTGCCACGTTCATTCAATGAAAAGGCTTCTTATCGTGATCTGACTTTGTTGGAGTTGGTTGAGAAGGTTTCGACTTGTCGAAGTCGGCTGGTGCCTTCTTGTTGGGTGGTCATCCTGATCTCGATTTAGTCGCGAAGTGCGCTTTTATCTTCTCCTTGGTTTCGGCATTACTGGCATAGTGGAATGCATCCGCGAGCGTCGTGATAGTCAGAAAATCCATCTCCTGCTGAATGTACTGGGATAATCAATTAGCGTACTTCAGAACAAGTAATTTTTCTTCTTCTTGAACGCCAATTCTATCCATGAGTCGATAGAACGCATCGGTGTAAGTTTGTATGGACGGGTATTTCCATTTCCTTAGCTGTTTCCACTTCTTATTGTTAAGATTTAATATGCTAAGACAGAAAATAGCAGCATTACATTCTATTTCACAATAATATCATATACAGGATCACTGAAGAAACAACAAGCACAACATAAACACAAGAGACAGAGATTTATCCTGGGAAACCCTCATGGGGTAGAAAACCCAGCAAAGCTTCCTCAATATAGATGACCAGCAATATACAAAGATGAAACCCTGAGACATGATCTCCTCCTCCACAATAGCAGACCTCTCCTCCACAAGTGCGCTATCCTCAAGTGAGTGAATGTGTGTATAATGAGGAACACACCTCCTCTATTTATACACTACTCTGATATGTATTTTACACAAGTACATGTAGGCTCGTATTTAACCATTAGGTTAAATACCCCATTATAACTGACTGGGCCGACCCCTCTAGGGTGGTCTAATAACCCTTTGACCCACATAACACATTTAGGGCCGACCCCCACTAGGGAAGTCTAATAACCCGAGTTACCATATTCCGACGGAGGAATAAACATCTTCGGATATACAATAAGATCTTCACGGAGGAATGAAACATCTCCGGAATGATAAAGTACAAATATAATATTCTTTGAAGTTACAATATCTCAACACTCCCCCTTAACGAGAAGGATATTATAACAACATCTGCACGAGCAAGGAGTCATCAACATCATACATGATACATCTATAAATCATTGGAAGCTTTCTTCAATTTGTCTTCATCAGTAACTCAAACAGTTACTGGTACATCAATGTCAACATCAACATCAACATTACGATCATCAACATCGTAATCAGCAGCATCGTCATCACATGATCAGCAGCATCGTCATCACACGATCATCAGCATCGTCATCACACGATCATCAACATCATCATCACACGATCAACAGCATCGTCATCACACGATCATAAGCATCGTCATCACACGATCAGCAGCATCGTCATCACACGATCAGCAGCATCGTCATCACACGATCATCAGCATCGTCATCACACAATCAGCAACATCGTCATCACACGATCATCAGCAGTACAAGTATTCATGCCAATACAAGTGACCATATCAACAATACGAGTATCCTACCGACTCAAGTAGCCACATCATCAATACAAGTATCCTACCGATACAAGTAACCACATCATCAATACAAGTATCCTACCGATACAAGTAACCACATCATCAATACAAGTATCCTACCGATACAAGTAACCACATCATCAATACAAGTATCCTACCGATACAAGTAACCACATCATCAATACAAGTATCCTACCGATACAAGTAACCATATCAAAAATCACTTTCTCGGAGACCATACGTCTACGGATCAATTCAGGGACCTAAGTCCGGGGATGATACAATCCCCATTTCTCGGAGACCTCAAGTCTACGGATCAATTCAGGGACCGCAGTCCAGGGATGATACAATCCCCACTTCTCAGAGACCACACGTCTACGGATCAATTCAGGGACCAAAGTCCGGGGATGATACAATCCCCATCACGTACATTTTGAACTAGTGGTTCCGGGATGATGCAATCCCCATCACTTTATTCTCAAAGACCATACGTCTACGGATCAATTCAGGGACCAAGGTCCGGGGATGATACAATCCCCATCACGTACATTTTGAACTAGTGGTTCCAGGATGATGCAATCCCCATCACTTTATTCTCGAAGACCATACGTCTACAGATCAATTCAGGGACCAAGGTCCGGGGATGATACAATCCCCATCACGTACATTTTGAACTAGTGGTTCCAGGATGATGCAATCCCCATCACTTTATTCTCGAAGACCATACATCTACGGATCAATTCAGGGACCAAGGTCCGGGGATGATACAATCCCCACTTCTCGGAGACCTTACGTCTACGGCTCTCTTTAGGACTGAAAGTCCAGGGATGATCCAATCCCCTCAACTGTCCACTAAGGACTTCATTCTCGGAGACCTCACGTCTACGGCTCTCTTTAGGACTGAAAGTCCAGGGATGATCCAATCCCCTCAACTGTCCACTAAGGACTTCATTCTCGGAGACCTCACGTCTACGGCTCTCTTTAGGACTGAAAGTCCAAGGATGATCCAATCCCCTCAAATGTCCACTAAGGACTTCATTCTCGGAGACCTCACGTCTACGGCTCTCTTTAGGACTGAAAGTCCAGGGATGATCCAATCCCCTCAACTGTCCACTAAGGACTTCATTCTCGGAGACCTCACGTCTACGGCTCTCTTTAGGACTGAAAGTCCAGGGATGATCCAATCCCCTCAACTGTCCACTAAGGACTTCATTCTCGGAGACCTCACGTCTACGACTCTCTTTAGAACATGTGTTCAAGGATGATACAATCCCCACATGTATTCTCATCAATACAAGTACAAGTATCCTCAACCATACAAGTACATTAATCAATACATGTGTCATCAAAAGTATGTATTCTTACCAATACATCTTATCATCAAAAGCATGTATTCTCACCAATACATCTATCATCAAAAGCATGTATAAGTAAAACTAAGTATTCTAAGCATAAGAGTCCTAAATCTAAATATTTCTAAGTATCTAGGTGTAGAGAACAGGTTACCTCATCATCGACCTTGTTGTTCGATGAGACAACCTCATCATCAGTGACTATACTACTCCCCCTTTCGAGGAGGGTCCTTTTGAGCTACACCAAGCTTGTCTCGGAAGTATTCAAATTTCACTCGAGACAGAGGTTTGGTTAGTATGTTGGTAACTTCTTCACTTGAGGTAGAGGTTTGGTTAGTACATCGGTAACCTGTTACAAATTCAAACTTTATAGTTCCTTTCTGCGTCATATCTTGTTAGATCCCTATGTTCTTTGACTTATCATGGAACACTAGATTCTATGTCATCTTGATACAACTCTATTTGTCACATAGGATCACAGTTGGTTCTATATCTAAGTCAAACAATCCTGAAGCCAAACTTCTTCACAACTAGCAGAGTAAGCAGCCATATATTCCGCTTGTGCTGAGAGCCACACTAGACTGCTTTCATCTAAACCACGAGATCATGGTTAATCCCAAACAATAACATCCTCTTGATGTGTTCTTCCTGTCTGATACACTTTCTTCCCAACCAGCATCTGATTAGCCATCTAAAGTCATGATCTCCAAGATAGCATAGATCAAAGTCTATCGTATCCTTTATGTACCTCATCACATGCTTTGCAACTATCGGGTGAACACATCTAGTTTCCACTAGATACTGACTCAAGGTGTTCACAACAAAGCATATATCTAACCTAGTATATGTTAGATACATCAATGACCCAATAATTTGACTGTACAGAGTTATATCCACTAACTCTGATGAGTCATCTCCTAACAGCTTCAAGTTGGAATCCATAAGAGTGGCCATTCCAACATATCAAGTCTTCTCAAGATTTATCAGCATACTTTCTCTGGTTGAGAGAGATTCCTTCTGAGACTTTCCATACTTTTAGACCTAGAAAGTAATGCATCAATCTGAGATCTTTCAATTTCATTTCTACAGTCATCTATCTGTGCCATCTCTCATCAGATGGGTCTATTGATATGAGCCTCAACATCATTCGAACTCTGTGGTGAGTTCCTTCTTGCATCCATGTAATATGTGTATAGAAGCCATATTCAACCTTGTAGCAAAGGTTGAGATCCATATCACCCATGGTGATCATTAAGCTCATCAATTGATTATCGATCCTGGGAACCATATAGAACCTGATTCACACTTCTTCTTTAATTACACCATTAAGAGAATGGTCTTATTTTAGCCACTTGGAGCAAACATCTCATCATGATTCTCTTCCTCTTTCTAAGAGAATCTTCTAGTTCTAGCCATGAGCCTTCTATATTTTGTTTGATTTGTAAATCTTCTTGTTGAACATCCATTGCTTGTTCAGTGTTCATCATTCATCATGATCTTTCCTACAAATCAAAATTAAGTACAGGATTAGTAATACTTCATAATCATCAAATCATATTGACATGGTAACCTATTATGCATACAGATATCATTTATATAGTTATGCAACTAATTTGACCAATACTTTGGCACAACACTTTCCCATATCCTGTATGCATACAGTGGCTATCTAGATGCCTTCCATCTCTACTAGAACATACTATCGAGAGTGTGCACAGCTCTCGGCATGTCAGCAAAGAGGTTTCATTCTAGACAAGCAACAATGGAATGTTTGTCCAACTTACCAAACATATGCACATTAGTTGTATACTGTTCAATGCTCTATGAATGTTTACACTCAGCATTATATATTCTAGGAATACAAATATGCATACAACCTATTACAGGCAATATCATTACTATTTCAAATAGCAACTCAAATACTTATCTTTTATGTTTGTGTGGCTGCCTCCCGCTTGATCTTCTGTATGTCTTTTGAACTTCTATTCATTCTGTACCACTGTGCATGCTCAAGAGTCATCCTCATGATCTCATACACAAACATACACTCATTAGTATATTCTAAATGCTATCAAAACATTATAGTACTAAATAATCTTGAAAATGTATAGTCATGATTATAGTTAATAAACATTAGTATTCAAGATTTCAGGGAAGTCTTCTTTTACTCATGCATATCATCAATCAAGATAAAAGATATAATATGCATAATCCCTTGATTACTAACTTTATGAATAAGCATAACCAATCATTCCAAGTATACTTATATAAGGGATCCTAACACAAGGTAAGATTCATGGGAAACATACCTGGATTAGTATACCTACTTGGTTATGTACAACATACCTAAACAATCTCTTCAATGATTTAGATATCCTGAGCTAGAACCTGCATGTCTCATAGGTTAAGCATAATATAACAAAGTCATACATACCTCGTAAGTAGAACAAAGATTATGGATGAGTCTTTGTCTTCATGTTTTCATGGTCATGGAGCCTGATTTGTCTTTTGTGATGTACCTGTATCTTGTTAGCAGACAACATCAACCTCACACAACATCATAATGCATTAGTACAATCATAAGTGTCAACACCCTAACCAATGAATATCTTCTATCATGCATTCATAATTTTGTTAAGGTGATACAACAAATCTAAAATCAAGATTGTACTAACCGTAATAACATGAAGACAAACATACCCATTAGAGAGATTTTGAGGTCAAAAAAGGGCCTCCTAAGAGATGTACTACAAAAATATGAGATATATTAAAATATTATGAATTGGGGGTTTTATGGGGTAGGTGTATATGACAAGTCACCTCCCACACTATTTTCTATGCACAATATAAATAACCATGGTTGAGTTACTTTTCAAAATTCACTAGAAATAAAATTAATAAAATAAGTCTACATTGATGTGACTAAGATTCATTGTGAATTCCCAAAAATGTATTGTCCTTTAACATTTATTTGTCTTGAACTTGCAAATGAAATTAAATAATAAAAAACATTTTTAAGAGCTTTTTTTTTAATTTTATGTTGACTTTTTATATTTAGTACTTTTCTCATGAATTTAATAATGTAATTTAATTGAGAATTTATTTACATGTAAAATGTCAATAATATTATTATAATCCACATTGCATTATTATTATTATTATTATTATTTATTAAATCTACTATTATTCTTTATTAGTTTGACATTATGTTATTAAATAGAATGGAGTGAATATATAATTTAAAATTAAAAACATAAAAATGATAATATATTATTTTATAAAAAAATGTGAAAGGACTTTCTTTATGAATTAAGAGTACTTCACTTGAAAATGACAATAATATTATTTTATGTGAAAGTGTGAAAAGACATTCATTATGAGTACTTTACTTGAAAATTACAATAATATTATTTTATGAAAATACTATCATTATGAGTACTTTACTTTATGACTTAAAAGTACTTACACCACTACCTTGGTTAACTATGTGTTTTCATCCACCATAGAAAATTTGACAAATAAGCATTCTTAACTCATGCAATGCCACCTCACCAAGGGGGATGATGTCATCTACTAGAATGTGATTGGTTGTATTTTATAGTACATTTTCTTTGTTTTGAGGCCCTTTTTTGACCTCAAAATTTCTCTAATGATAAACTTAATCATGAACAAATCTCAAAACATACCTCGATGAGTCATACCTGTCGAGATCGCTTGTAATCTCCTTATGTAAAGCCTTAGCCTCATCTCCCTCTGAAACAGGAACTCCTTCACTTATGCAGGTGACCAATCCATCTTCTTCTAGGATTAACCCTATCCACTTGATTTGCAAGAACTGGACCTGGAGCTCGATATGGGTTTGTCAGAGAAACCCCAAAAATTCAAACTTTGAATTTCAAACTTCCGAAAGGATAGAAATATGCGCCTTGATGAGCTGATCAAACTGATATATTCAGAATTTGAAAATTGCAAAGTTTCACTCCTCAATTTTGCCTTTGAAACTTTCGGATTCACTGGACGTGACCCTGAACTGGGGTTTGATGAATCCCACTCTTCTACCCAATCAAAATGTTTGATCCAAAGCTCTAAGCTTCTATTTTTCTGAGGAGCTTCCAGCCATGGTCACAGATTTCAAACATTCCCATTTTTACAGAAGCCCTAATTTTCCACTTTTCTGATCAAAGTCCCGAACTAGGGTTTGATCAAGCCCGGCCTTCTGCCCAACCAAAAAATCTGATCTTGGTCTCTAAATTTATATTTTGATGAGTAGCATTCAGCCGTGGTCTCCGTTTACAAAAATTCCAACTTTCTTCAAAGCCCTAAATTCCGGAAGCCATGAATGAAGGTACTCAAAAGTAATTCTGTTTTGACAGAAATATGTACCTGATTGTTTCTGGTGTAACTCCAAACTTTTCAATCCACAAGGTCTGAAAAAGTTTTTTGAGATAGCCTGACCTGTTATCCTTCTATCCTGATAGGTCTGACCTAAATTGGATTCTCTGAGAGAGAGTTATGTCAAATGTCGCAACGTGACCTGTTTTGGGATAAAACATAAGAGCGAAATTGTACGGCGTGCCACATGTCACTGTTTGAACTTCGGCCTTTGAAAAACTTTCCTCAGGTAGCTCGGCCTGTTATCTTTCCATCCTGATAGGTCTGACCTCAATTGGACTCTCTGAGAGAGATTTATGCCAAGTGTCGCAACATGACATGTTTATGGGATAATACAGGAGGGTGAACTTGTACGGAGTGCCACGTGTCACTGGTTCAACTTCGGCCTCTAAAAAAGTTTTCTAAGATATTACAGACTGTGTACTACCTGTCACTTTTTATGAAATTTCATTTGGAGCTTCCTAGCCCAAGATATGACCTTTTTCCCAAGGTCACCTGATTTTGACTCAGATCTGGAAGAGGCAGAAACCCTATATTGTACAGATCATAAATCACAAAGTACAACGAATTAGAGGTTTTCCTTTGGAAACAAGGTACCTGGAGATTTAATCTTCGTCCTGTAACAATTTCAGATCCGAAAACTTCGCCAAAACGGATTTATAGCGAAAGTTCTACGATGACTGGTTTTTGCTATGTAAAACCCTAACCTTCAAATTGTCGTAAGTAAAGCAAGTGTCGTTAGTGCCATACCTTGTCTTCCTTCAGGTTAGCTCTGATACCATGTTAAGATTTAATATGCTAAGACAGCAAATAGCAGCATTACATTCCATTTCACAATAATATCATATACAGGATCACTGAAGAAACAACAAGCACAGCATAAACACAAGAGACAGAGATTTATCCTGGGAAACCCTCATGGGGTAGAAAACCCAGCAAAGCTTCCTCAATATAGATGACCAGCAATATACAAAGATGAAACCCTGAGACATGATCTCCTCCTCCACAATAGCAGACCTCTCCTCCACAAGTGCGCTATCCTCAAGTGAGTGAATGTGTGTATAATGAGGAACACACCTCCTCTATTTATACACTACTCTGATATGTATTTTACACAAGTACATGTAGGCTCGTATTTAACCATTAGGTTAAATACCCCATTATAACTGAATGGGCCGACCCCTCTAGGGTGGTCTAATAACCCTTTGACCCACATAACACATTTAGGGCCGACCCCCACTAGGGAAGTCTAATAACCCGAGTTACCATATTCCGACGGAGGAATAAACATCTCCGGATATACAATAAGATCTTCACGGAGGAATGAAACATCTCCGGAATGATAAAGTACAAATATAATATTCTTTGAAGTTACAATATCTCAACACTTATATTGCTGCTCAAGGTACTTGGGTGGGTAAAACTCCTTTCAGACGTATTCGACAAATTTATCCCATGTGTCGATGGGGTCTCCATTTTTCTCCATCTCTATCTAAATATTCTCCCACCAGCAGTGCACAGATGTTGACATATTTAAGGATGCAATGGTGATCTTGTTGGCTTCCGAGAGTTGATTCACAGAGTAATAGGACTCCAATTGTTGTACCCAATTGTCGACGGATTCCACGTCAATATTTCCTTCTAGATTCGGTATGTCCAAATTCATTTGCACTTTGAAGGGGATGATTTTGTCGGAGTTATTTCTCGTCGGAAATCCTCTGGATGTCGAAGCAAATTGCGTGAGAATTTCATTGAACTGGCTAACATCTCAGTTCGTTGTCGAGTCATCACTTTCTCTATGAGCTGATGTGTCTCGTCAATTGCATGTCTTTCGACTGTTTCTTTTGCCATCTCTGAAGGTAGTTTCTGCTTGAATTGCTGATTCTGCAAGCGTGTTTGAACCAACATAAGTCAAGTAACTTCAATGGAAGTGTCTACGCAAAACTTAAGCATGGACAAAGTTGATGCGCTCTGGAGAAGATTTGAAGGAGTAGGGATCTGATTATGCTCTGATACCAATGATCCATCTCGTGGCCAGGAAGCACGAGGGGGACAACAGTTCGACTGAATGAGTTGGCTCTATTATGGAGGAAGCATAAGAATGATAAGCAAAGCAGGAATACAATGCGAAAAAACATATAAACACACAGACAAATATGCAGGAATGCAAACTGATATCTTTATTGATGGATGTCAAGATATGAACTGATAAGATGTATATTACAATAGTTTACATGCTTATATAGAGAGTGCTGAGACGCTTGGGCACCTTCCCGTTACGTTCAGTTACAAGAAAGTTAGAACGATTCGACAGTTCAATCGTTACAGTCGACTGGAAGACAGAGAGACATTCTATCGAAGTTTGAAAGTCGCAAGCCGTAAGGTGGTGTTGTACAATTTGCAGGTCGATGCTGCATGTCGACATCGCAAAACTGTGAGGTCGCAGAACTGTTCGAAGGTGTGGAATTGTAGAAATCATGTCGAAGTCGGAACTTGTCGAAGTTGTGTCGATGTCGAAGACTGTCGCAATAGATGTCGGCATTCGACAAAAATGCCAACTGCGATGTGGATCATTATATATATTAAAAATTTAAGCCAATACTCCATCAAACATCAAACACCATATAAACCATCAAACTAAACTAATTAAGAAATCTTACCATTCACACCATAATTTTGATTAAAACATTACATATCATAATTATCAAATAGAATTCCAATATTCGGTTACCTTTTGCACAAAACAAAACGAGAGTGAAACTCTCAATCGAAACCCGAAACACAAGATAAGTTCACACATAGTCAAGGGTCGCACTTTCAACGTTTGACCAGGGATCAAATCCCATAAGGATTGATTTCAATTCACATGCAATCAAAGGTCACGCTTTTAGCATTTGACTAGGGAACGAATCCCATAAGGATAATTTCCAATTCACACACATTCAAGGGTCACGCTTCCAGCGTTTGACTAGGGATCGAATCTCATAAGGATCAATTTATAGCTCACAACACAGGAAGGGTCACGCTTCAAGCGATTGACCAAGGATCAAATCCCGTGGAGCCAAAAACAAATCCAAACTTAAAAAGGGTCATGCTCAAGCATTGACCAGGAATCGAATTCCTTAGACATTCAAACACGTTAGACTACAAAGTATCCACATCCTTGTATACTTCGAAAATAACGACGAAACCCCTAATTAAGAGTAGCTGTAACAGTCCCAACAACAGAGGATAGATGCCCAACGACAGAGTATAAGGTGCCCGAAACAGAAAGTAACATGTTATGTAAACATTAAACACACATTGCAGAGAAATAACAAAGCAAAGAGGCAAGACACATTACAGAGAAATGACAAAAATGAGAGGAAACTCACCTTACAACACAAAGAAGGCCATTTTAATTTACAAACATAAAACTATGAAGCGCTTCGCTTGATCAGAAACGCAGTATACAAAACTAAAGCACTTGCAAAATGCTTGATAGGCTTATTAAAATCAATTAAAACCCTTAGATAAACCCTGAGTACAAAATCGCTACAGTTTGGAGTACACAACGAAAACCCCAAAAATGGGAAAAACAAATTACAGACATGCAACAAAGCAAGATCCGTTAAGGAGATTCTGGATCGCTAGGAATCCCTTGTCTCTCCAGAAGCACAGCCAACCAGCCTTATAAACACCAAACCAAAAACTAGAACCAACATCTTCATATATGTCTCTGTAGAGGGAAGCGGGTCCATAAGAGGCCATGAGCTTACCTAGAGAATTTCATAGTCGACTAGCCTCTTCGCAGAGCAACCCCTAGCGGTAAAACTTCGTGGACTCTCTCCTTGCACATGGGACAAACCAGAAGTCATCTATTATGAAATACACATACATAAATATTTACACAGAGAATATAAATAACAAGTGGGAAAAAATCATACCTGAGTTGAAGCCAATGTCTTGAAGTCGCCTCCTCCCAGGCATACCAAGAGCGTAGCTCTATTCCTATACAAGTTGCTTCCAAGACTAACACATAGAGGAAGCATATACTTCCCTCTCCTACAAAAAAGTCGCAAACAGACCCAATGATACATCCAAACCACAAATGAAAGGGTAAACCCTACCCCTTTTACAGAATTGAATGCAAGTGCCAGCGTCGAAACCTTCACACATTTCATGCACCTGCCATCACATGGGAAACATTGAATTCCAACCACCTCTCCACTATGGTTGGAATTACATTTGTTTGGAATTAATATGAGACCAGCGAAAGAGCTTAGGTTCATATCAACGTGGGAAACCTTCACCAAGCTTCGCTAGGCATGACCTTGTTATAGTCTTACCTTGAGACCCTTGTTCCCCTTTTTCTTTTTATACTTGGTACCCGCTTAAACCTTGTTGAACTTACAACATTGCATATGTTAAGTCGTAAGGCACATCATGGAGACACCAAACCACCTGTAGAGACAATTAGGAATGGTCGTTATCTTATAATAAGCTAAGTAAACTCATGCAACAATGGATCCAATATCCATCCACGGAGAAAACAAAAACATCTTCCATAATATGACGAGGAATGTAAGACAAGCATTGAACACTCACAATAAAAGAAAACTCCATTATCATTATGAATTAAGATAAAAAACCAAAACCATTTACAAAGGATAATTATCATTGTAGTGAGTTAGATGATATGTCAAATTATTACATAAACAATCATGTACCGACCTGTCGAAGTCAAGCAAAAGGAAACTGACCAATACAATACACTAAGAATAATCAATTAGGCAACCAATAGAGACACAAATAAGTGAGAATATCATTATTTAGCTAGTGTTGAAGTTAATTTATAGAATCATGTATTTTACGACTGATTAGGACCTTATATAATTTTTTTTTAAGGTGTATTTTTTAGGGACAATACACATGACATTTTTAGTTGTAATAGGAACTTGGAATGTGGCCGATGATGGTAGCCGCGGGTCACCTTTGTCAAGATCAAAGTTAATTATGTGTGATTCAGATGGGTGGACCGCACCAAGTGAATTGAGTAATGCCTTGCGTTGTGTTGGGAAAGACTGTAACACTTCTAATGTGGACATAGCCGCGGGGAATTAAGCCAAGTCTTCCACAATATTGTAATTGTGGGCGACTTTCATATGGGAGTTATTAGGGGTATTCCTGAGTGGTACTTCCATAATTCGTGGGATTTTTTTGGTATTTGGGTGTGGTTTTGTAGAGGGACCCTCAAGGGTATAGGAACATCTTCCACTTGGGGGGTGGAAGGCCCATCATAACCCTTGGCTCACGTTTGGAGGTTTATATCCAACATATAGGTATTTTGGAAAGAGCCATCACCAAGTGGACGATGATGTTGTTCTTGTGTAACTACCCCTTGATTGGTGAAGGGTTTTTGTAACACTGTTGTTTGAGGTCGGGGTGGATTCGTTTCCTAAGGAGGGTTCATCACTATTTTTTTTAGCTTCCACCAATTGTTGACAGTTAGGGAGAAGAGGAAAATGATATGTGTAGTGACCATAATCACTGCAAATGGAGCAACAATAATTGGTTCTCAGGGGAGGATTCTTCCCTTGTTTGGGGTGATTGCTAGTCTCTGAATTTGGATCACCCATATTTTGGTTTTGTTGGGGAGGGGGATTTCCCCTTTGACCTGGCTGCTGGTTCTACCTGTTCTTACCTTTCTTCTTCCCTTGATTCTGTGGATTCTTGGGGTTTGCGATGTTCAATTGTTTGAATTGTTGAGATTTCTGAACATAAGCAAGTTGAACTAGGTTAACCCCCATGTGGGGGGAAGGTTACTGACCAGTTGGGCATGGAAACGAGTAATATGTGTTATACCCCGATGGTGGGATAAATGTGGCTTGTGCTCCATAAAATGTGGATGTAGGAGTGAATTGCACCGTTGGTGGTGCTGAAACTATCATTTCTTGGCTAACGTTTGGGTACGTAGGACTGTATGGTCCATACTATAATTGACCGACTGATGGCGTTGGTATCGGTGCAAGGGGTACTGACGCAAGTGGCATGGATGGGTAATATGGTACCATGTTAAATGGTACTAATGTGGTGGGAGGAACCTTTCCTGAATGAGAAATGGACCCAATAATCCCTTCCACCGAATGTGACGAGCCCGAGGGTGTAGGATCCAACGACCGATGTTGAGGGGAATCAAGGAGGATTGTGTAAAGATATCCAGAGTGTGCATATATGAGGTCAAAATGTTGTTCTTTCAGAATAGCCTCTTCCTCACTTTGTGGCATGGAGGTGGTGACATTTTTAGCTATGGAGGGTTGGAGAGATTTGATAAACCAATCGAACAAAAAGGGAGGTTCTATTTAGACCTTACATAGTGCGACGTCTACGCTACTCATGGATGTGGTCCGCGATGTGGGTGGAAGTATTTTGACGAAACTCAGTGAGAATTTCGAGGCCTAGATCATGTCTAATTGGCAGTTGAAAGTACGTAAGAAATGCGGTGGCCAATGTCACAAATGTGGAATGGGTGCCACTTTCTGGGTTTACGTATCATTTTGTTGCTATTCCGGTGAGGGTACACTGGAATAGGTGAAGCCTCATAGGGTCATCCACTATGTTGTTAGATGAACACCATAAGTGGAAAGACATAACATGGTTGGCAGGATCGTCTCCCTATTTTCCTTCAATTTTGGGAATACCATAAGGAAGCTTGTATGGCATAGCCAACCATGTCACATCATGAGCAATGGGGTCATTTGTCAGTTTGGACAAACTAGGTAGATTTAAAATAGCCATAAATGGTAAGGTAAGGATGATGGGTCTTTCCATTATGTTTGGGATATGATTTGCACGAGGGGGAGACCCAGGTGGTGTTGTGAACAACGATTGAAATCCTATAAGAGAGGTTCGGTCAAAGGGATCCGAGGGATCTCCTTGGGGAGAAGACAACAAAGTACTACTTCTGATGGGGGAAGAAGTGGTGTAATTGATAGAATCGTCTAGGGGAGAAAATGTATCTAGAAATGTTTGGCCTCGAATAAATGACCCTATCAATGCTTCCTAGGAATGACCCCGACTTGAATTCCCTCCATGTGGAATACAGGGAGAAGGTGTAAAAACACCCCTTGAGAGAGGGGATAGGACTTGTCGTCTACGAGACTATCTTAGGATGTTGTTTTTTTCCTCAATGATGAAGGCTTTGTGTCAATATGAGAGTGATAATGGAATAAATAAAATTGAACAAATGCAAAAATAAGCCAACCACAATAAATGCAAAATGGTGCGATAAGTGAGTGATATGTGCAATATTGGTTTTAGTACATGAGTTCCCACATGTAGGTTCTTTTTATTACGAGTCAGTGAACTTGTAGTTAAAAAATAAAATAAATGTAAATTCCCTAGACGACCTAACGCCCTTCCTCTCAAATGTAATTGGGCCTCCCAAAAGCACAATTGATGGAGATAATGGTATCCACGCACTAATCGACTAGTGGAGGTAAAAAAGAGTTAGTTCTACCGGAGATGGGGCCAATGATCCAATCAAGAATACTTGGAAACACTTCCCAACGACAAAAGCTAACTTCAGGATTCAATTGCACTCACAATTGCTCCTTGGTGATATCCTAAGTTGGGCCACTAAGATACCTTGCGTCAAGTGTGGATAAGTGGTTTGGCCTGCATGGTATAGTGTCATCTCCCTACACGAATATGAGTGGCTTGTAGGGGAGAGAAGGGTAGCTATACCTCAACGTTCACCTCCTTGGTCATGGCGCACTTTTGATCCGGGTTCTCTTTTAACACTTGCTTATAACAAGATTTTGTAAGTACCCTAAAGGACAACAATGCTATGTGTCAAAATATTACTAATAAAACTAAATTGGTGGGAAATAATGGATTCCTATCCCAATAAATCCTACCTAACTAAAATATTGTTTTATGACCTCCCATGGAGGATTTTAGTTGGTTAATACAATTACAATGTTGATTTTAAGGGGTTTGTATGTTTCACTTATGGAGTGTAAGAGGGGTATTTCACAATTCCTACCTTTTTGATTCACCAAGATCATATGAAGTGCGAGGTGAAGAGAATACTTTGGATTGGAACAGTCTTTAGGCATCTTATTGTGTGTTAGTGGAGCAAACACATGTGATAAAAGTAAAAAAAAATTATTCCAATGGAAAATTATCTAAGAGAGTATATCAAGCAATATGTACTTTTAACTCTAATAGATGCTCATGGTGCTTCCCAGAATTGAATTAATCTATCTAATAGACAAGTGTGCAATGGAGGTATTTCACACTTCTCACCCTTTTTCTAATTCACCAAGCTCACATGAAGTGCGAGGTGAAGAACATACTTCGGGCGACAAGTGTCTTTAGTTCCTTGCTTGTGTGCAAAAAGTGTTTTCTACACTAGCAATACTACTAAAAACAACATGTCGATTTGACGCATAAACATGAAATGGTCTTGAATGATAGCGACAACAATGAGGCCCATTTGAAGCCTCAAATTTGGTTACCTAGTTAAGTTTCGAGAGAGACGTACTCTTTACTTCCTAGTATTGGTCTAGGTGCACTAATTACTAAAAAAAAAGTAATTGGGTGAATTAGCCTTAATTTAAGTTCATTACTAAGCAGCAATTGGGATGCCAAACTAAGATATGCAGATAAAAAGAAAATAAATAGTAGTAGTGCAACCAAACTAGACTCTTCCGCATGTAAGGCGTGGGTTAATACAAAACAGACACGCTGTAGCATGGGTAATACACTAACCTTATGCCCGGGGTGCAATGAGCGGTGTAGCATGGGTATGATGCTGGTAACGTGCATCGATGTGTGTGAATGTATGAGTCGAACATGCACTATCAAAACAACAGAGATTCTGGGAACCACACAACAGCGGGAAAAAATAAGCTATGGCCACGACGGGGCCAAATTATGGAAGAAAGAGGTGGAATACCTGCTATCCTGCAAGTGAACAACACCCAAAATTATATACTTAGCATAAAATAACCTAGTTTAAAAATAAATGAACAAAAATAAGTATGGCCGCCATTAGAACTGTTGTGGAAAAAATTGCACAAGTGCACTCTTCCACTTGGTGAGGGGATAAGCCTTGTAGGTTGTTGCAAGGCCTAAATCCTTGGAGCCCCTTTTTGGTGGTTGGTATTCCTCCAAGTGATCCTGCAAGAGATTGTTAGTGTAGTTCACATTCAAACATGAAAATATTGATGAAAATAAAATAAAAGAGATGGGGAGAAAGATGCAAAATCCAACAACAACCAAAGGTATGCTAAACCACTCTTGTATTTCCCAATGGAATAACTGTACAACACCTAGGAGGTGAAGGCTTAAATGGAATCCAACAATATCCCTTAGGGAGGCATTTCCTGTGAAAACTAAATGCTAAGTAGAATGAAGAACAATGGAGAGAATTACTTGCCCCTTGATGGTAGGTGACAAGCAAGCTTGGAAATGCTTGCAATGGTAGGAAATGACGGGCTATGAGGAAGCTACAAATCAAATCCAACATCATAATCTTTCTCTAATTTCTCTCTACAAGATGCATGCCAATGGCTTTCTTTTATAATCCAAGAGGTGGCCAACAAACAACTAGATCCAAATGTGAACTCTCCTCCTTCATGAACTAGTTCCAAGATACCTAAGGGGGATGATTAATTCCACCAAGTGTGTGAGGAGCTGAATTTTGATCCTTGGGGAGGATTGATCCTTTAATGCGCCGTTGGGATGATGTGGTCCCATCGTTTTGACAGTAGTATGGATATCGAAGGAAAATCCACACGGTGAAGTGTGGGAATTGTTAAGATAAATTGCGCTACAACACAGGTAAATTGTGTAATACCCACGATACCCTTTGTTTTGACTGTTTATAGGCATTTGTGAGCTCATGCTATGTTTTGGATCTGTTGAAGATTTCCGTGGTGATATGCATTCTTTATGTTGATGATGCTTTACTAGATGAATCGCCGAAATGTCACATGTGTGCAATTTTTATGCGTTAACAGACACTTTAAAGGAGAATATTCAACATGAGATATGTATCCTTTAACATAAATTGTTAGAGAATGATTTTAGTTTGGAAAGGAAAATTGAAAGTAAAAATATGGTGAACTCTATTAGAAGGACCACCTCCAACACATATAGAGAGAATAATGTTCCTTATTCTAATGCACCTCAAAGGTTGACACCTCAACAACTAGATGAAAGAAAAGAAAAAGGTCTATGCTTTAATTGTGACAACAAGTATAGTAAGGGACATAAGTGTGGCGAGAAGAATATATTCTACATATATTGTAAAGAGGAAGAAACAAAAGAACAAGAACCTTCTCAATATGAACAAATAGAAGATATTAAAGATATTACACCCACCATATCTTGTCATGCAATGACTGGAATTGGCACTCCTCAAAATCTCAATATTAAAGGATATATCAAAAAGAAAAAGGTAATAGTGTTGATTGATTTTTGTAGCACTCATAATTTCATTCACTGTAAATTAGCCAAAGTTCTAAATTGCTTTATATATCCAACAACATAGTTTCAAGTAATGATTGTAGATGGAGGAACTATAAATTGATAAGGGAAATGACATAATATCAATCTTACTGTGGGGGAATATGTATTGAATATTCCAATGATTTCTATTCCAATGGGTGGTGCTGATGTTGTCTTAGGAGTTCAATGGTTACAATCATTGGGAACCATGGCTTTTAATTTTCATAATATTTTCATGATTTTTTATGGGAAGGAAAGGAATATGAGTTAAATGGAATCACAGGGAATCCAAGCAAGGTGATAAGATGCAATGGTATGACAAACTTGATGAAAAAGGGACATCGAGGTGTAATTGCACAATTATGCTCATTATATGTTCAAACATCTAAACATCTAAGGTTATTGAATATATTCCAAAAGGTCTTCCACCTGTTCGATATTTTGATCATGCTATTCAATTAATTCTAGGAAGTTTTCCTCCTAACATCATACCTTACAAATACCCCTATGTCCAGAAGAGTGAAATTGAGCATATGGTTGAAGAAATGTTAGAGGTTGGCATAATTAGGCCTAGCCAAATTTCTTAGTCTGCACTAGTGGTAATGGTACACAAGCTAGATGGATGATGGCATATGTGTCTAGATTATAGAGAGCTCAACAAGATCACCATTAAAGATAAGTTTCCCATTCCTGTCATTGATGAATTATTAGATGAATTACATGGAGAATTTTTCTTCACAAAGTTAGATCTCTGTTCCCGGTATCATTATATTAGAATGAAGGGTGAGGACATCCCCCAAAAAACATTTAGAAATCATGAAGGTCATTACGAATTTATGGTCATGCCATTTGGTCTCATGAATGTGCCTTCCATATTTCAAGGTTTGATGAATTCCAATTTAAAGCCTTTCCTTGGAAAATTTGTGTGACTATTCTTTGATGATATAATAATCTATAGAAGGTCTTGGGAATAACATGTTCAACATGTTGACAAGATACTACAAATACTAAAGAAGTAAAAACTATATGCAAAACCTTCTAAATGTTTCTTTGGGGTAAAGGAGGTAGAGTATTTGGGTCACATTGTATCTCATGAAGGTGCCAAGGTATACCCTACCAAAATTAAAGCCATGATAGAGTGGCCGATTCCCAAAACCCTGAATAATATTTGAGAATTCTTAGGTTTGACAGGGTACTACCGCAAGTTTGTTTGGAACTATGGAAGAATAGTAGCACCTCTAACAACATTATTGAATAAAGATGCATTTTCTTGGACTCTAGAGGCAACTCAAGATTTTGAACAACTTAAAGAGGAAATGTGCAAAGCTCTTGGTTTGGCCACACCAAACTTCACAAAAACCTTTATTGTGGAATGTGATGATTTAGGAAATGGCATTGGTGCTATTCTATTGCAAGAAGGACACCTACTTTATTTCGACACAAGTCATCCAATCAAGGGAAAGAAATTACAAAAGCCCATTTATAAGAAGGAAATGTTGGCAATACTACATGCTCTTAAGAAATGGTATCCTTATCTAATAGGTAAGAACTTTAAGGTCAAAATAGATCATGATAGTCTTAAATACTTCCTAGAACAAAGACTATATTAAGAAGATAAACAAAAATGGGTAACCAAGATATTGGTATATGACTTTGAAATCATCTATCGAAAAGGGAAACAAAATGTGGTGGCAGATGCACTCTCTAGAAAATATGAAGATCTTGGGGCATTACTTTGTGCAATTTCCCTTCTACAACTAGAATGGGTAGTAGCAGGAAGGGAAGAATGGAAAAATGACCTATCTGTGTGGACGTTAATTCAAAAGCTATAGAATGATCCCAGTGTATCATATAATTTTGTGTGGAAAAATGATTCACTATGGTATAAGGATCGGTTATATTTATGCAAAAACTCCCAACTCAAACAAATGGTCCTCTCAAAATTACACACCTCTCCCATAAGTGGGCACTCTTGATTCCAGAAAAATTAACACTCGGTCAAGAAGGATTTTTTTGGGGAAGGTATCAAATCTGATGTTCAAAGGTTCGTGCCTGAATCTTTGGTTTTCCAACAAAATAAGGGTGAAACAGTTAAGACCCCAGGACTTCTATAACCATTACAAATACCTAGGTAGCATTGGGAGGAAGTCTCAATGGATTTTATCAGAGGTCTACCCAATCCAGAAGGAAATAATTTTATTATGGTGGTTTTTTGTAGACTCAGAAGTATGCACATTTTTGTGTACTCTCTCACCCTTTTAATGCAAGTACAGTAGCTGCAGCCTTTATGGAAACTATTCAGAAGTTGCATGGAAATATGAAGATTATTGTAAGTGATAGAGATCCAATTCTCACTAGAAAATTTTGGACGAAATTATTTTCTTATTTGGGTACACAATTGGCTAACAATTCATCTTATCACCGAGTCAATCTGATGGGAAAAATGAGATAGTGAACACATGTTTGGAAGGCTATATTCGTTGCTTTGCATCTGATAAAAAACACAGTGGGTGAAATGGTTGTCTTTGGCAGAATGGTGGTACAATACTTCCTTCCATACATCATAAAAAATGTCTCCATTTATGGCACTTTATGGGTAGCATCCTCCATCTATAAAATATCCCTTAAAAGGAAAATCTAAATTTCAATCCATGGAATATCACATAGAGCACCAACAAGAATTTCTCTAGATACTTAAGGAGAAGCTGGCTATGTCAAAAAATAGGATGAAACAACAAGATGATCAACATCATAGTGAAAGGAGTTTCAAAGAAGGGGATTGGGTATTTATGATGCTACAATCTTACAAGGAGATGTCCCTCAAGCAACTAAATATGGACAATAGATTAGCACCCAAGTATTATGGTCCTTATAAAGTGTTGCAGAAGATTAGTAGTATCGCTTACAAATTGGAGCTCCCTTCATCTTCAAGAGTACATCAAGTTATCCATGTTTCTTGCTTAAAGAAGGTAATAGGAGACAAGATATGGATTCAAACAATCTTGTCGAAGCTTGATGAATAAGGAAAATTCAAATTGGAACCTGGACAAAAAACTGAAACAAGGACCAAACACCTGTGAAATTGGGAAATTATTGAGTACCTCATCAAATGGAAGAACTTACCAGTTGAATATTTGACACGGGAAGATGAGTCCCTCATATAGAAGAATCCACAACTAATCAAGTGTTGAGGAAAACACTTTTCTGAAGGGGAGGGGCATGTTAATACCTAAATGTGGGAACATCCCCTCCTATATTGTGGTGCATTACATTAGTTTTGATGTCGTCTTTGGTCCATTAGTTTTAATTGTCATTAGTATGGTTATATTAGTTATGTCGGCTTGGGTCAGTGAGTTGTAATTGTACCCCTTAATCTCCTATATATAGGAAGTATATATTTTCATTTGAACATCTTGTCTAGTTTTGTGTTGTGTACTTAGTACATTGTATAAGGAGGTTTCCCCCTCAACTATACTTGCTATTCATCTATTTTCTTCATTAAAGTTGTGGAGTACTCTTTCTGATATATTTCTTCTCTTTTTGGAAATTTGTTGCATAACAAGATCCATCATAGATAAGAGTTGTTGAGGGATATATATTTTCCTGATATGCATACAAATTATGGGACGACCTATAGGATGAGAGAATAATGAGAAGGAGAGTTAGTCAAACTCAAAAGAGACAATTAAGAAAGTATTGTGATGAAGAGAAGTTGGGATTTTGTAAAGGTGGAAGAAAAATTTGAGGAATTGTGATGGAGGATGCATGAAAACATGAGATATATAGATACTCACACTGTAAGTGTAGAGATATTGGCCAAGCCTACCACCCAAGCATCATCACATAAGTCACATAAGAGAAAAATCAAAACGTATTTGGAGATGCTTTCAAGTTTTCATTGTTCAAGTATTGAAACCCTATAGATAGCCATTCCAACAAAGGAGAAAACCAAAATGATAGTGAAGTTGATCCCTCCTACATCATAATCCCTACAACTTTTGTTTTTTTTCCAAGATTTCATGATGATGGATAGATAGAGAATAAGTGTGCCTTTGGTTAACTATTCGAGTACCCTTGCTACAGTGGATTTGAATAATTTAAGTGTGATTACTAAAGGGAATTATAATGTCTTCAATTTTGACTACTGTTTTGAGTGATGTTGTAGGAGCAACATCAATTGTGCAACAACTAGGAATGTATGGATTTGTGTTAGATCAGAGTCACTAGAAAATGATGCTAACATTCCAAATGTATCTTTTAAGAACATGTGGATTTTTCGTTAGCTCATATTCATTAAAAAATGATGTTAACATAGCCAAATGAGTCTTCTCTATAGTTTCCTCTATTTCATGACAAATTTGATGAAGGCACATAACAACATTAGTTCCTCTCTAACACCATTTGGAATGCATAGAGAACCATCAACGTGATGTGTTTGGTAGAATCATGAATGTTTCTCTGAGGAAGAGCAATGAAATGGTAATGAAGTGTAAGGAGAGCACTCATGCATTGCATGGTGTGATTTTGGTTCAACTAAGGGAAGAGTTTATAAAGGAGTTTCAAAAGCCAAATTCAAAACAATAGAGCATTTCCAAGTTAAATGAGATCAAGAAAAAGGTTGGATAGACCATATGGGAATATGACCAATAGTTTCAAGACTTAATGAGTCAAATATTTTACACCATCTAGGGGATGAAACAAAAGAAATAGTTTATTGTGGTGATGATACATCACTTATGGATGAAGTTAATGTGACAATGGTTTTTAACATTGTAGGAAGCTTTGGAATTAACAATGTGACTGTATTCTAATAGTGGATTGGTTGAAGCCTCAATTCTAGGGTTCGATCTAGGCTTAGTGTAGTTTCAATACCAGTTAACCGCTCTATTTGAGAAAATTCAAGAGATAACAAAGGGAAAGTAGACTGCAAGGGAATTAGTGTGGTGCACTCTATGTAAATTAGAAGGCCACCTACAAAATTATTGTACCTTAGATGAGGTATATGCCATGGAAACATCTAATTTATTTGTTGGAGATATGATGGGAGAGGTAGAGGTTGGGATGAGTGAAATATGTAGGAACCCTAGATATGATCCCATCATTGCCCAATATTATAGAATTATAAAAACATTCTAGTGGTAGTACATTGCAAATTTTTAATGGTAACTCACTATACATAGGGCTACCAAAAATTGTTTGTACTCACAGAGACATTAAAAATAAATGTTATCTATAGAGTTAGGTTAGGTTGGAAATAGAGGAAAAATTAGTCTCCAAGATAACCAAGCACCGAGAAACAATGAAAATATTCCTTTTCCACCGTGTTACAACTATAATGAGGTGGGGCACATTGTGCACAATTGTCCATAATTGAGTCAACCTCGCTACAACACTACTAAAAAAGGAATAACACTAAATAATGTCTAAAGATGATTGATAAGTAGCAACATGATGTGAAAATGTGGTCAATTCAAAGTTTAGATAATTGGTTGAGAATTGGTGGGCCACTTGTATACAAACCATAAACAACGTCACCTAGGGTGGGGCCAAGACAAGAATATATGTCTACAATGGAATTTTGTTTTATTGGAGGAGATATGTGTACATGAGATATCAAAGGTGATGGCATGGTTGTCCCTCTAGTCAAAGGATTCTTTGAGGCCATAATAGTGGATGCTTCAATAGTCAATGCATCAATGGTAGTGGGGTATTATGGATGTTCACGAATCTATCCAATAATAATACCGCAACAAACACCAATCAAACAAGTTAGATACTTTCAAATCAATATTAAAAAATGGTGCAATGAAGTAATATACAATGACCTGTTGAACTTGATATTAGGAATTAGTTGTACCCATGATATGAAAGGATTCTCCATAATTAATTGTTCCTTCATAGTATAGAGTAAACATCGATCGTAATGATGGTGGATGAACCAATAGTGAATGAAATGACAATCAATGCAATGGTATATGGTTGTTGTGTATGCACCAATAGTGAATGAAATGAAAATCAATGCAATGGTAGATAGTTGTTGTGGATGCACCAATAGTGAATGAAATGACATTCAATGCAATGGTAGATGGTTGTTGTGGATGCACAAGATTTAATCAAACAATTTAAATACTTAAAAACCAAAATTTTAATAATGATGCACTAAAAAATATGAAACTAATATTATTTGTTGGTTATGCTAGGGATTCAAAATGACTTTATTCATAAATTCCAGTACATATTCACTATTAATATGCATATAAAACAAATTATAAAAAATTAGATATCTTGTCATCAATATGCATAAATATAACTACTGATTTGATATTTGTTTTTCATCACTTCCAACAATGAAAGAACAAAAGAACATGAAACATTAACCACTACATTTAAAACCATTGATGGGGGGTAGCTTTATGTGATGGAGGAGTATAATAAAAAACCAACTAAACAAGCAAAAAGTGTTAAAAACATAATAATAAAATATTTCTAAAACAAATCTATGTGAATATTAAGATTGATGGACATACATATAGAAGGAATCCATCAGTATGAAAATCAAAGGGAGGCCTATAGTACTTCTAGATAATTTTACTACAAAATGTGCATGGGTCAGAGTGGATGTTGCTTTGTATGCGTAGCTTGTGCAAATTCAGATGTAATCTCTAGCTTATGTAGCATTGAATGAATCCTCCTTGACATTAGTAGTGCCAAGCAATTCCTCTTTACCATAAGAAGTGTCAGGTGAGTCCTTCCTACCATGAGAAACACTAGATGACTCCTACCTATCATGAGAAGTATCGAATGACTTCTCCTAGACATGTCCTTGATTTCACACCTCTCACCACTTGTGACACTACGGACCCATGTCCATGATGATTGTAATGATGTGTCTTTTGTGTTATAAAACACAATGGGTGTATGATGATATAAATGGGAAGTATTTTTGGTGTTAGGAGGGGTTATACATGGTTTGGATAAGGCCTAGCATTATTTTTATCATGTTCCTCCCTTTACTAACCCCATGGAACCTTAAAATATAAAAAAGTTGATATATCACCTAATATAAACTTCACATATAATTTATTAAGAAAGGACAATGCCATGTCTTTATTGACTCCTTCCCTATAAGAAACAATATTGTATATAAATCCCCTTCAATATTGGCAATATATTGTTAAGAGTGTTTTCCCAAGTAAGTGATAGAAATGGTCTAACATAACACTTAGGCATCACAAAGTTGCCATTTTTGCTAATATCTAAACATTTGGATATTGATACTCTTAGTATTACATTTTTGCTTCTTAAATTGGAGAGTTTTGGTTTCATTTCCAAACCTAATATTTTTAAAGATTATGATATTAAAAATTAATATTTTTAGGGTTTTTTTGAAGATTTTCTATTAAAAACAAATCAAAATTCCTATTTATGACACACATAATGTTTTCATTAATCACAACAACATTATGGTAGCAACATGATGTAAATATGATGTAAGGCTCAAAGAACCTCACCTACTAAAAATATAATAAGCAAGCATTGAAAGCAACCCATAAATAAAGACATAAGAAAAACAAGAAAGATCATGACACAATATCTCACAATGGATTTACTAAAAAATGCACACGAAAGAAATACTAAACAACTAATACACACAACTTGAAAAATGAAAGATACCATTACATACATGGAATAAATTATCTATAACTAAAATTGTTGTAAATAAGGGAAGCGTTCTCTTAAGATATGAGACTTCATGATGGCATGCCTTCTTATGTAGGGACACCTCGTTATTTACATGAAACCAAGAAAAAACAAGATAAATAGAAGCAGAGCTTCAAGTCCCCGCCTTAAATAAAAGGAAATTAATTATAATATTATTATAAGATTGAAAGTTTTAGTCTAATGAACTCATAATATTTATGAGCTATCACACGTACACTAACAACTTTACAGGAAAATGAAAAGTTCTAAATAATGTTGTAGGCTCCACCCTCTTATTTCCACTATGATTGTTTGAACCAGTCATTCAAAGACATGTCCTTATTTAGATCACAAGCAACTCTCTAAACATGGAAAACTTCCATTCAGAACCATGGATGACATGAGATTGTTCTTAAAGTATTCAATGTTTAATGTTATTAGTGGGTCTTAGCCTTCACTATGATCGAAATCACTTATGAGTCAAGGTATGCATGCTATAAATCAGTCTTCTTATAAAAAAACACATTAACATCATAATTATAGATAATAAGAATATCAAATTCCTTGTTCCTTGTTGTTACTAGCATAAGTTCATTATAGCAAGTAAGATTTATATGTAAATATGAGTCATTGATATAAAAAAATCTAAATAGTAATATGGTGACATAGTACCATCTCAAAAATAAATCATTCATCATTAGTTATTTAACACTATTAAATATAGAATTAAAATTTATAAACAAAGTCAAAATAAACATGTAATATAAACAATATACATAATAATTTAGTTTTCTTATATAATATAAACACTTATCATTTAAACATTTTTTAACACTATTTAATATATAGTTAAACAATATTAAATATCTACTTAAAATTTATAAACAAAGTCAAAATAAACATATAAATTAATATATAAAAATCATATTTAACACTATTAAATATATAGTTAAACACTATTAAATATATAGTTAAACTTTATAAACAAAATCAAAATAAACATGTAAACCTAATACACAAAAATCATAAAAATCAATTTAATAGTATGGAGATAAGCAAATAGTTTTCTCAATCATAATTTAAAAAAAAAAAACTTATGCAATCAATTAAAAACAAACAAACACCCGAGAATCCTTTTGCTTGGGAATATGTTTCATATCATCATAAACCTACATTTTGTTTTAGTTTGCAATGAAAATTCACAGAAAGTACTTTGATTGTAAATTAAAATTTACTTTACGGTGGTGTCATGGTGTTGTCTGTCTCTTGGATTTGGTTATAAATATAATTATTAGAGCAACCCTAGGTGAATGTTACAGTCTACCGAATAATATAATTACCACCATAAATACATTAGCGAACCTTTTATATTAGTTCTGTTGCCACCCAGACGGCTTATTCTCTGATAACCATGCATAATCAACAACGTTTTTAGTTTTACACACATAATCAACAAACAAATATTAAAAAAAAATCAACAATCATGTATATATATAAACCTATCGAGGCTTTATGTATATTCATAATTTAAATCCACATATATAAGTGGTTATCATTCTTAAAAAAGAGACATCCCCAATTATATTTTTTTTAGACTTTCTAGGAATGAATTTTTTTACATCTGTTTTATTCTTTTTAAAAATGACGATTTTTACCATCAATCCAAATTTGAGAAGGGAATACTAAAAAATAGTAAAGTTAGATCCGTTGTTGTTCCGGTCGAGCCTCTCCAATATTTTAAAGCATTTATATAATATTTCAATTGGTAAGCGTTCAAATTTATTTATTCCTTAACAGCTTAGAAGAATCCAACTACAATATTATGGAATTGGTCTAGAAATGGCTAATTTAACTGGATATAAAACTTAATATTTTTGCATGAGACGATTTCTCATAATTAGTTGGTTTAAAAATCTATTTATTTATTTATGTAGTATAGTTGTTAGAGGCATAAGCCTAATTAATTTATTTACTAATAGACAGTAACCAGTTAAACTGTGATAGGAATGATGAGAAAATCTGATAAGCATGATGAGAATCATTTCAATTCATCTGCTATGGAACAGTTTGTAAACAAAATGCATATAAAGTTCAAGTATCCTAACCATCTAAATCTTCATTTGTGGAAGACTGCACTTTGTTCCAATTCGGTCTTCAGTTTCATAATATCCTCTTGAGCTAAGCGCAGTTCATACTTCTAAGAGAAGAAAAACAGAAAATTAAACAATGTTATTGAATGCAAAAAATTATAACAAATTGAATAGAATTGAACATGCATTTTTTGACACTAAAGCATTCATAGATTATTGCATTAGATGCAACGAATCAAATTTGACCTAAGATTCACTAATAGCATTGATCACAACATATAAATTTGACCTAAGATTGACCAATAGCGTTGCCAAAATCTGGAAACAAATTCAATGTCCAAGGAAATTTCTGGTGAAAAAAACCAAAGGAATGATGAGAAAATCTGATAGGCATAGGAATGATGAGAAAATCTGATAGGCATGATGAGAATCATTTCAATTCATCTGCTATGGAACAGTTTGTAAACAAAATGCATATAAAGTTCAAGTATCCTAACCATCTAAATCTTCATTTGTGGAAGACTGCACTTTGTTCCAATTCGGTCTTCAGTTTCATAATATCCTCTTGAGCTAAGCGCAGTTCATATTCAAGAATTGCAACTTTATCATCACAGTATACTTCTAAGAGAAGAAACACAGAAAATTAAACAATGTTATTGAATGCAAAAAATTATAACAAATTGAATAGAATTGAACATGCATTTTTTGACACTAAAGCATTCATAGATTATTGCATTAGATGCAACGAATCAAATTTGACCTAAGATTCACTAGTAGCATTGATCACAACATATAAATTTGACCTAAGATTGACCAATAGCGTTGCCAAAATCTGGAAACAAATTCAATGTCCAAGGAAATTTCTGGTGAAAAAAACCAAAGGCCCTAACACCAATGGTTCGTGAATATGTTGATAGCTAAATTATAGAGAATCACTAAATGCATTATAGAAACTTAGTTAATAGGAAAATGCAGGAAGTACTTACTATACGAAAGCAGGCCAGCTTCAAGGGTTATTTCTTCACAACTGCTATATTTAGGTCACTATAGAGAATCACTAAATGCATTATAGAAACTTAGTTAATAGGAAAATGCAGGAAGTACTTACTATACGAAAGCAGGCCAGCTTCAAGGGTTATTTCTTCACAACTGCTATATTTAGGTCATTTTATTTAAAACTAAATTTGACAATATAAACTATTTCTTCCTGGATGCTATATTTACGTCAATTTCTTAACAATTAAGTTTGCTGGTAACCAAATTATCTGTAAAAAATGATCCTATTTTTTACATGCGTGGGTTATTTATTCACAACTGCTATATTTAGGTCATTTTATTTAAAAATAAATTTGACAATATAAGCTATTTCTTCATGCTATATTTACGTCAATTTCTTAACAATTAAGTTTGCTTGTAACCAAATTATCTGTAAAACCCTAATCCTATTTTTTACATGCATGTTTTCAAAGAATATTTTAAAAGGAATAAAAACCCTAAGCCTGTCACGAAGAATTCTATCGGATTACGCCTTTACTTGAGAGTTGAAGCTCATTCAGGCCAACTCTCCATCCTTCAGTGGAAGCACATACTGACACATGGGAAAACTCTCTATTCATGGATACCCTACTAGGAGAATAGAAGATATTATGAATAAGTTGATATCGTATTAATCAACGTAATGAGAAAACGTAAATCATTCTAAACAATTTTTTTTTTACCCTCGAGGATCAGAAAAATAATCCATAAGGAGAGTACCTAAGTCTGCGAGCATGCCATTGGAGGAAGAAGATTGCTTCTTGTCCCCACGACCCACCTCTACTATCTCCTCCCACAATGCTTGAAATTCTCTATTGCCATGTACAGTGCATTTATTCTTCATCTCATATCAGTTGAACGTTCATATACAGGCAATCCGAGAAATTCCTTTGTCAGCTTGAATCGTTCCGCAAAGCAGACTTGCTGATTAGCCTGGCAACTCTATCCATATTTATTTTTAAAATGCATACATGGATTAAATAACACTCACCAACGGGTCAAAGCGCATGGAGGTAATGGAGGAGTTTCAACCACTACAAGTTTCATCCCTATGAAACACTTAAATGCTCTATTTTTTGTTGGCTCATCATAACAATCAGGATATTTATACTCATATCTCACAGTCCATGTGTAATGACGAATCCTTGCTTTTGCAAACAACAACACCACTACGATCATAGCTACTCGAAGATATAAAAGGTACGGATAATACATTTCACACGGTTTCCAATTCATTCTCTGTTGGATTCGAAGGCAAGCAAGATGAGTTAAATTACAGGAATCAAAAGTTAAAATTGTACTTAGAGTGTTGGAAACCCTAAGTGCCAAGAAGTGGATTTCATACCTATTCAAGTGAATTAACAGACGAACCTTGCAACGAACTTTCTGAAGATTGAAATGCAAATCCTTGGAAATCCTGGAGTTTAGTCCATGGAGAAGAAGAGCGGCTTCTCTATTCAACTGTGGTTATCAAATAAATGTACTATTAGCACTAAATATTTGAAAGAATGGAAGAAAACAGTGAAATGACTGAATATTTGCTTACCTGTCTGAGGTAGCAAGATTGAATCCAACCAGTAGACAAGATCGAATCCAACCAGGACTAACATAGAGAGTTCTATTTTCCACCAAATGAGTAGAAGTAAGCAAAGAGTGCACCATGCAACTTGCCACGATACTATCCGTTGTCCACTTGCCTTGCCTTGGCTCCCTCCTTGCCATGCTCCTGCCTGGATATGAGGCCAAATAAGGAGTGCAAAAGACTGGTTGGGGAGGGCACAAAATCATACATAAAACTTAGGTTAAATTACATTGGTTTTTGTGAAGATTAATAATAATTAGGGAAAGCCGATTCCTATAGTCCTTGCTGCTCTGCAGGCAGGAAGGGACTAATAAATTAATAAGAGTAAGAAAAAACCCCATCTCAACAATTTTGCCCACACCAAATGAATTTTGTTTTTGCCCTTATTTACCAGATATTATTATTGTGTGATGTTCATCGATTGAGGTTATTCTTTGCTTATCAAAATTATCAAAATTTTTTGTCAGAGTGTGGTGAGGTGGTGTTTTTTGTATAGTGGTGTAGTGGTGTTTTTTAAAACATATAAGCATAGTTACATTGATAAGTGTTTAGATATTATCTGAGATTTTTGACTTCCTTGAGTAGATCAACAAGATTAACCTGAGTGTAACAAGTGTACATTTCATGGTCGTCGTATCTTGTTATGCTCAAATGCATATTGATTAAGATTTAAATAAGCTAGGTAAAGTGGTGATTAAGAAAATGGGCATGTTTATTAAATAGTATTTGCTTTATGTTTATATTAATTAATTTAATGTTTAGCTTTTGTTTAACAATTAACCATCTTCACGATCCGTGAGATGTAGAACAGTCGGTGGCGGGTGGTGGTTAAGACACCCCTAAGCGGAAAGGTCGCTAGTTTGAAACCCCGCGGATACTAAAATCCAACCATGCTAAGGGTTGGTGCTGTCTGGGACGGGTGCGATCCCGGGTGAGTTTGACAGCTTAGATGCCCCTGGTTCGTGGTCTCTCAGCCAATGGTGAACCCTGCTAGTGAGGAGGTCCTACCACTTGCCAAAAAATAAAAATAAATTTAACCATCTTCACAAAATTAAGTGGTTGGCTATGCCTATAGGTGTTCAGTGACTACTCTACTTGTGGTTGTGCTAGCTTAAAAGTTCCACAATTTCAAACATTGATTTTTCCGATACAATTTAAAAAAAATCAAATTTAAAAATCCTAGTTACAATTCTCAAATTCTCAAATTTTTAATGCCTTATGATTTTGCAGAATAAAAAACACAGACTAAAACCCCATCCAAACCAAATAATCGAATTTTTAAACCAAACCAAATATATATATTTGCATTTTCTCCGCCCAAAATGTCGCATTGGAATGAGAAAGAGCTCCAACTCCAAGTGGTGAATGGACGTCTCACGTCTCTATGCTTCACCTAAGATTTCTCTCACGCAAAGGACGTCTCTATACCTCACCTAAAAACGACATGAAAAAGGACGCCTCTATAAGTCACCGAATAACTTCTCATAACAAAACCCTATGGTGAAAGCATTTTTCGTGGAAAAACCGCCTCCACAAATCTCCAAAAGATATATACGGATCTGTTGTACTAGAGAACGGAACAAAAGGGCACTCGTGGGTTCTTGGCTCCCTCCCGGATCAAATTTGAAGGGTGGGGTCCCATTTCACTTTGAAGGGCTATGAGATATTGAACCCTTCAATGCTGCCATGTAAAAATAAGTTATTCTTTTCATTTGAAAATGTACTAGTACATCAAAATTTCAATGTTTATTCAGTTGAGAGGCTTTATTTTGCAATGGATATAGCAGCACTGAACATTATATATGTCATATAGCACAACCATATTTCACCCCGATTTAGGCCACTATGCCACCTTTTCCATCTTAGCAGTTTCCCAAATTGATCTTGCCTCTTAAACTTTTAACTAGTGTAATAATACAGTTATCTTGCTAACCCCATTCCAATCCAACTTTCATCCTTACAGCCAAAATTAATACTATTTTACTCTTTCATGATCTGCTTGAACATGAGGAATTTATTAGTGAAACATAACTTAGGAGACACATAGAAAATCCACTTTCCAGATGTTCAGTGTGAATTGCCATAACTAATTTTATAGATCTTTTTTTCTGCATCAGCTACAATTAGCTTGCTAGCCCAATTTCAATCCAACTTTTAACCAGTATAATAATATTTAATACCTCTTAAAATGGCTTCCTAGGATGCTTTGAACAGTACAAGCTTGATGAAGAATTGGGTTCTTCAACTCTTCTAAAAGAAACGTGATGCTTATTCTTGGAAAAGTTCAATCTTTGTAAATCACTAGCGTTCTTCAAACTAATATAAATTCTAGCCTACTTAACAATGGAAAAAATGATAATGTAAGCAAAAAAAGGAAGAAATTGGTTCAGAAGCCAAAAACATTAGATGTTGAGTTTGGCCTGTATTTGTTGCTAAATTAATGAACAATAGAGATGTATGTAGAAAGGCAGTAAAAAAGGTGAAGGGAAAGAATCTGAATGGTAACTTTTTTTTACTTTGTTGAATTGAGGACCATAATTCACTTTCATGCACCTCTATCAAACAATTGCATCGCCATTTATAATCCTCCTTCACGCAAGTATATTAGAGAGAATAGTTCAACAAAGAAGTTGGATTGGATTGAAAACTAATAGCAAGTTTCTTTGTGACTCTAATTGTGTTCGGACCTACGACAGAATTGAATGCCAATGACAACAATATATGTTTTAATTTTTCATTCAACACTATGAATGCCACATGTACTTGGGATAGAATAATTTTAAGCACTCCTTACATGTTACATGCTATGTTATGGTTTGAGCAAAGAGAACTATCCGACTCCATGCAACTTTTGTTCTCAATAGCTAATTATGGACCCTGGATGCTTCTTCTTTATAGCCCCCCCCTAGATCTTGTTATACATACTAAATCTGTGGTATGATGGAGTAGAGGATGGGTTGTGAAGCATAAGTAAAACGTAGGTAGACCAAGTTGAGAGGAGATGCATAGATGGGTTGAAGTTCTTGTTATATGGTTGAAGTTCATGTTTTATTCCAGACCAACCGATAAGGGCAACAAAATCAAAAGGTAAAGTAGCACTATCATTCTAAAAATCAATATTACAAAAACATTTTTGTCCCAGTTCATACAGTCGAACGCGGATTGTAAGTGTAGTAGCATCAGTGGTCTTCATATTAATAAATACCAAGAATCTTAAACCGTGTACTAGAGGAAGGTGTTGATTCGATGGCTAAGCAATTGGGGAAAATAGCTCATGTAATACAATTTTAGATACAAAGTATGGATTCTTGATCTGACTCATTAACTAGATGCATGGAGGTTGGCAGAGTGGGAACTTCCCCAAATCCCCGGGCTTTTTGGTAAAGCTGGGGGGCGCATTGCGCACACCTGTTTCCCGTAGGGATGCAACCGTGTTTAGTGGCATCTGAACGGGGAAGCACTCGGCTTCAGAGTGAAAACAATGGTCTTCCTTGTCCCCTCCATTTCACGAAAGTTAAAGGGTAGCTAAATTCTCAAGAGCTTCGATTGGGTGGCAATGGAAAATAGGGAAAGGCAAGGAGCACATGGAATCATATGCGTATACACAGGACATATGAAGAAATAAGCAATTGTTGTTGTTGCTACAGTTGGGAATTGATAAATATTGTTCTAAACAACCTTTTACGGAGATTTGTGAGAAACCCACTCTCGGGTCCATGCTCAAATTTGAAGCCTTCAAGGCCCATTTGAAGTAACAAAATTTCATTCAAATAATAATATTGTGTTTGAACTTTGAAGTTACAGAATTTTAATCAAATAACAAAATTTTTAAATAATTGATGGAATCATGAATGGATAAAATGATGAACATACCTGTAAATTCATAGGATGTCAGCAATCTAGTAAGCCTTGAAGTTGAGCTCCTCAAAGAAAATGAATTTCTTTAAATATGTTTATGGCAGGCTGGCATTGCCAGCTTCTCTCCAAAAAATCGCCTGGAGGACTGGAGGAGATAGGGTAGGTGGAACTTGGAAGTAGCTCAACCACAGTGGAGTAGGGGTATAAGAAAAAGCTTGTTTGTATTCCTATAATATTATATATTGATGGTCGGATCCATGGAAGCATGGAATTCGAGCATTGACTTGATACAACAAAGAAAACACAAGGTGGGACTTGGGAGCTGCAGGATTGACTTGATACAACAAATAAAACACAGGGTGTGAGGCTGGGGGCCGTAGATGGTAGGATTAACTTGATACAACAAAGAAAACACAGGGCTATAGGTAGGGGCCACGGGCGGGAGAAACAACCTGCAACATTACAAGAAGTTTCTGGATTGTGGATTTTGTCTGAAATGCCAAATTCGGGGCACATTAACATAATATATTATACATTGAATACTCAATTAACTCACAGAGTCAGCATTCACGAATTGGTATGTGATAACTGGTAACTTGGTAATCCCACTGCCAACAACACATATGAGCCATGGCACATATGAGCCACCAACCAAGTTTAATAAATTTGTTGATGCCATTAAATGTGTTAAACACGTAAGCGCTCGCTATAAACACGAGAACTTGGAAGCGTTCAAGCCATGGGCTGCTCCCGAGTCACCTAGCTAGTAGTCGCATTCCCAATTTCCCACTGAAAACTGTTGCAATTTTAAATAGTAATGGTTAATTTAATTATTGAAGAGCTTACCATAAATTTTTTTTTTTTTTGCATGGTAAAATTTGAGGTGACCTTCTTTCTATGACGTGTAAAATAGCCTTTGAAGGGCCTTGAAGGCTTCAGGAAGCATTTTTCGTGGAAAAACTGCGTCCAGAAATCTCCAAAAGATATATACGGATCTGTTGTACTAGAGAACAGAACAAAAAGGCACTCGTAGGTTCTTGGCTCCCTCCCATTTTATGTGGCGCACGTTTGTTCAATAATGCAACTTTGTCTGGACATGGAATGTTTGGAATAAGTGTCGTTCGGCCTTTGATATTTCGTATTGCTTTAATTGGGAAGTTTCTACGTTGCTTCCTGGATACATAACCGCATTATAGAAACATCGATAGATCCAGAGGCATCTCTTTCTTCTTTAAAATTTTGTCAGCAAAACGAATCTAGGAAGTTTCAAGGCAGCTTCCATTGCCAGCTTGATTATGGACCACGGAGAAGAGTCGACGAAATTCTATAAGATCAGAGGACGGGAGAACCTTACAACACAATTAGTTTGCAGAATCGATGAAATAAAACGAGATCAGTTTTTTATCAGATATGGTCATGGATACTGTTTCCATCCTGGATACCTAGTTTAAGATGGACGGGGTGTTAGAATAATTTTTGTAATTAATCTATAATTTGGGCCACACATGTAAATAATTAAAATGTGTGTGCTATCATTTAATTAAGCCTAAATATAGTGATCTAATTAATAATTGATTAATTGGCTTAAGGGTATAATTGTCATGAGATTATTGTGTAGATACCATTAGATAATTATTATTTCTATGAGGGGCAGAAATATAATTGTGATAAAATTAAAACTGCTCTAGCGGTTATTGTGAATTGCCCTAGCGGTTTATAAATAGGGTTATGGTCCCCATTCTACCATTACGCATTCCAATTTCTGAAAATCCTCTCACAGAGAAGTTGACACAGAATCTAGTGGCTAGAATTGGAAGACCATCTCAAAGGGTTCTCTTCCTGTAAGGTTTCTCCTTCAATGGATTCAGGTATGCTTCCGCTATTAATTTTCTACTCATTGTTTTAATCAGAAGATTCCAGTATATATAAATTAGGGTTTTCATTTTATGATATTAACAAGTGGTATCAGAGCCTACTTCTTGATTAATTCTTTGAGTTATTAATTTAATATATATATATTTGTCAATGGATTTAGTGGATCGTTTTGATAAAGTCAATAGAAATCGATTGTATTAATATAAGAATATACATAAATACATTTGGAAATTTTCCTACTTTCTGTGCTTTTAGCTATTTTTTCTATAAGAGTATACATAGATACATTCATTGGTTAAGAAGAGAGGTGCAGAAAAAAATTGTATTTGAAGTCAAAAGTATTACCTTTCCAATTGATTTATCTTAGAAATTTTTTTCTGGGAATAGTAGGTGATGATTCTGTTAAAGTTTCAAATATATATATATATGTATATGAGTATAAAACGCCTTTATCCCTTGCTGCTGCAATATTTATCATGTTCTTATAATAATATATTAAGTTTTAATTTAATTTTTGTATTAAATAAATTTTTTCTTGGTTTGGCACAGTTATTGTATTTAGTATATAATTATTGATCAAAACTGTGAATTTGAATTTGAATTTGATTTTTTTTATTACTATTATTATTATTATTTAAAAGCATTTTATGATATTAATATTTAAGTTATTGATCTAGCATTTTAAATAGGCTAATTAAAGCGGAAAATCACCAAAGTGACATCTTTCGTGTAGATTAGTCTGTTCGGGGTGTTAGATATTTGTGTGTATGTGATTCATGCGGGTATTGACTGGCCCAAAGGAAAGTTAATATTTGGTCAAATTGCATACATACCTGTGGTGATAAATATGTGATGATTATAAAGGTAACTTAATGTGAATAATAAATCAATCCAAAGATAGATTCATTATTTGACATAACTTATTATCAATGTTTGATCACTACAACAAGAGTACCACTTACAGTTAATATTACTGTCCAAAGACTTGATATTAATGTTGTGCTAGGTATCTTGAAATGTCATAATTTGTTTTTAAATTTAAAGATTATGTGTTTAATTGCTTATTTTATGTGAACATGATGGTTTATTTGATTCATTTTATTTTGTTCTCTATTCAGCTTTTATATCAACTACTTCTATATCTGCCAACATCAATAATGTCCCTATGTTAAATGGAACTAATTTTAAGGACTGGAAAGAGAATATGATGATTCTCTTAGGCTGCATGGATATAGATTTAGCCTTGAGAATGCCTAAACCCGATGAACTCAATGAGGATAGTACTCAAGAGGATGAGGTTTATTGGGGTAAGTGGGAACGTTCAAATAGGCTAAGTCTTATGATCATGAAGCGCGGCATTCCAGAAGCTTTCAGGGGTGCGGTAACCAATGAGGTTACTAATGCCAGTGACTTCCTTGCAGAAATTCAGAAACGTTTTGCCAAAAACGATAAGGCTGAAACGAGCACGCTTTTAGCAAGCTTGATTTCAATGAAGTACAAAAGCAAGGGTAATGTTCGGGAGTACATCATGGAGATGTCTCATCTTGCTTCAAAACTTAAGGCTTTGAAACTCGAGTTATCTGATGATTTCCTCGTGCATTTGGTTCTCATCTCTCTTCCTGCACAATTTAATCAATTCAAGGTCAGTTATAACTGTCAAAAGGATAAATGGACTCTTAATGAGCTCATTTCATTTTGTGTGCAAGAGGAAGAGAGATTGAAGCAAGACAAGACCGAAAGTGCTCATCTCGCTAGCACTTCCAAGGATAAGGGCAAACGAAAGAATAAGGATAATAAGGTTGCTGCTTCTAAGGGTCCAGAACAAAAGAAACAGAAAGTTGAGGTAACATGTTTCTTCTGTAATAAGCCTGGACATACTAAGAAGGAATGTACCAAGTACGCTGCTTGGCGCGTTAAGAAAGGTATATTTCTTACTTTGGTCTGTTCTGAAGTTAATTTAGCTTCAGTATCTAGAAACACATGGTCGTTAGATTCTGGTGCTACTACTCACATTTGTGTTTCTATGCAGGGTTGCCTGAGTTACCGAAAACCAAGTGATGCTGAAAGATGCATCTATGTCGTAGATGGTCAGTCGGTAGAAGTAGACGCAATAGGGCACTTTAGATTATTATTGAAATCTGGTTATTTTTTGGATCTAATAGATACTTTTGTTGTACCGTCTTTCAGACGGAATTTAATTTCAGTTTCTGTTTTAGACAAATCAGGTTATTGTTGTTCATTTGGAAACAATAAATTTACATTATCTATTAATTCAAATGCTGTTGGAACCGGTTTACTTAATGTTTATGATAATCTATATTTGTTGGAAACTGTTCCGTCCTATAATGAAACCTTGCATGTGGAATCACGAGGTACAAAGCGTAAATTGAATAAAGATAATTCGGCTTCATTGTGGCACAAACGCCTAGGTCATATCTCTAAATCTAGAGTTGAGCGACTTGTGTCCGATGGGATTTTGGAATCACTTGACTTTTCAGATTTTGATATTTGTGTTGAGTGTATTAAAGGAAAACAGACCAAAACAAAGAAATTAGGTGCCAATAGAGCTACAGACGTCTTAGAATTAATTCATACAGATATCTGTGGACCATACCCTACGGCATCTTGGAATGGTCAACAGTACTTTATAACATTCATAGATGACTATTCAAGATATGGCTACCTATTTCTTATACGTGAGAAATCACAATCATTGGACGTGTTCAAAACATTTAAAGCAGAAGTTGAGTTACAACTCAACAAAAGAATAAAGAGCGTCAGATCTGACCGTGGTGGTGAATACTATGGTAGATATGACGGATCAGGTGAACAACGTCCAGGACCATTTGCTAAATACCTAGAGGAATGTGGGATCGTCCCTCAATACACCATGCCAGGATCACCTAGCATGAATGGTGTAGCAGAAAGACAAAAACGAACTCTTAAGGACATGGTAAGGAGCATGATTAGTCATTCTACTTTACCCGAAAAACTCTGGGGTGAAGCACTCAAAACGGCAGCTTATATCCTAAATCGGGTGCCAACTAAAGCGGCTGCTAAAACGCCTTATGAGCTTTGGACGAGTCGAAAGCCTAGTTTAAAGCATTTTCATATTTGGGGATGTCCAGTTGAAGCGAGACCTTATAAGCCTCATGAAAAGAAACTGGACTCTAAAACAGTTAGCAGCTACTTTATTGGCTATGCAGAGCGATCAAGGGGTTTTAAATTTTATGATCCTGCTATTAGGTCAATTTTTGAGACGGGAACTGCAACATTTTTTGAGGATGTTGATTTTGGGGGGAGAAATCAGGCTAGGAATATTGTCCTTGAGGAGGAAGAGGGATCTACTATTGCTTTTGATAATGTACAGGTTTCACTACCTATCATTGATCAAGAAGTAAATTTGGATCCTCAACCAACAGACAATATTGTTCAACCCTTAATTGCAAATGAGGACATTGCTCCTGAAGAACAAACTCAACAACCTCAAGAAAATATGCCATTAAGGAGATCCACTAGAGAGAGGAGAAGTGCAATTTCGGACGATTATATCGTATATCTCCAGGAACGTGAGGTAGAAAGTGGAATGATGGAAGATGATCCAATCAACTTCCAGCAAGCCATGAAAAGTTCCAACTCTCAGAAATGGATTGAAGCCATGAATGAAGAGTACAAATCTATGCAAGACAATAAAGTTTGGGAACTTGTCCCATTACCAGTTGGTACGAAGCCCATTGGTTGTAAATGGATATTTAAAACCAAGCGGGATTCAAATGGTAATGTAGAAAGATATAAAGCACGTCTTGTAGCTAAAGGCTTTACTAAAAAAGAAGGAATTGACTTCAAAGAGACCTTCTCTCCAGTTTCTACGAAGGACTCTTTCAGGATAATCATGGCACTAGTTGCACATTATGATCTTGAGTTACATCAAATGGATGTTAAAACAACGTTTCTCAATGGTGACATTGATGAAACAATTTATATGGTACAACCAGAAAATTTTGTGTCCGAAGACTCAAAGAATATGGTTTGTAAATTAACTAAATCCATTTATGGGCTCAAGCAAGCTTCTCGTCAGTGGTACTTCAAGTTTCATCAAATTATTGTCTCATGTGGTTTTGAGGCAAATCTTATGGATGAATGTGTGTATCACAAATTCAGTGGGAGTAAGTATATTTTCCTGGTTTTATATGTCGATGACATATTGCTAGCCACAAATGATATTAGCATATTGCACGGCACCAAGAGATTTTTATCAAAACATTTTGAGATGAAAGATCTTGGTGATGCCTCCTTTGTCTTAGGAATCCAGATACACCGAGATCGTTCTAGGGGTATTTTAGGATTGTCACAAAGGACCTATATTGATAAAGTCCTCCAAAGGTATGGCATGCAAAATAGCAAACCAGGTGATACCCCTGTCACTAAAGGAGACAAATTCAGTCTTAATCAATGCCCTAAAAATAGTTTAGAAAGTCAAGAAATGCAGAAGATTCCTTACGCTTCGGCTGTGGGGAGTCTAATGTATGCTCAGGTATGTACACGTCCGGATATTGCGTACATTGTTGGCATGTTAGGCAGATATCTAAGTAACCCTGGAATGGATCATTGGAGAGCAGCCAAGAGGGTTATGAGATATTTACAGAGAACAAAAGAGTACATGCTTACATATAGGAGATCGGATCAGTTAGAGATCATTGGGTATTCCGACTCCGACTTTGCTGGATGCCAAGACAGCAGAAGATCCACATCAGGCTATATTTATCTGTTGGCTGGTGGAGCAATTTCATGGAGGTCTGCCAAACAAACACTCATAACTTCATCCACCATGGAAGCAGAGTTTGTAGCATGTTATGGGGCATCCAATCAAGGAATATGGCTACGAAATTTTGTCACTGGGCTGCGTGTTCTGGATGGTATTGAAAGACCACTGAAGATATTTTGTGACAATAAATCAGCAGTTTTATATTCCAATAACAACAGGAGTTCTACAAAATCAAAATACATTGATATCAAGTTCCTAGTTGTAAAAGAAAAAGTACAGAGTGGACATATATCCATAGAGCATATTGGAACAAACTCCATGATAGCGGATCCGCTTACAAAGGGATTACCACCCAAGGTCTTTCATGAGCACACTGCTCATATGGGTGTTGTCTCATTTGAGGATATCCAAATTTAGTGGGAGTTTATATTATTCATTGTATATTGCTCTATGTTATGTTTAGACTTTATCTATACATTTGGATTGTGTTCTACAGAAATAAAGTATTCATTTTATTGCACTCTGTTAAATTATGCTAAAGATTTGATCTTAATAAAGTTAAGTAGGACCAGTTGGAAATAGGCATGAATAGATCACATTGCATGTAATTTCCATGCTATGCACTCATGATTGATCTATGTCATTTAGCTGTGCAGATATATGTGACCATTGATTGGTCTAGTAACGATTGATGTAACAAAGGCCACCTTGATCCTATGTCAGTATAGTTAATGGACGAGATTGTTCGGATATACCCTAAGGACATGATAGCAAATTTTGAGCTCATAAGGTTAAGCACATTTATTTGATTACATATGCATGTGGCCGAGTGGGAGATTGTTAGAATAATTTTTGTAATTAATCTATAATTTGGGCCACACATGTAAATAATTAAAATGTGTGTGCTATCATTTAATTAAGCCTAAATATAGTGATCTAATTAATAATTGATTAATTGGCTTAAGGGTATAATTGTCATGAGATTATTGTGTAGATACCATTAGATAATTATTATTTCTATGAGGGGCGGAAATATAATTGTGATAAAATTAAAACTGCTCTAGCGGTTATTGTGAACTGCCCTAGCAGTTTATAAATAGGGTTATGGTCCCCATTCTACCATTACGCATTCCAATTTCTGAAAATCCTCTCACAGAGAAGTTGACACAGAATCTAGTGGCTAGAATTGGAAGACCATCTCAAAAGGTTCTCTTCCTGTAAGGTTTCTCCTTCAATGGATTCAGGTATGCTTCCGCTATTAATTTTCTACTCATTGTTTTAATCAGAAGATTCCAGTATATATAAATTAGGGTTTTCATTTTATGATATTAACACGGGGATGACTCTATCATTGACCGCAATTGGTATTATGGTTCTCTCCTCAGTCCTCGCAAAAAAGGATCTCACAATTCTGTTGATGGCAATGATGATTACGGAAGCAAATACTGTACTACTTCTAGTACTACAGAGAATGGTGAGACTTCACAACATAAAGAGAGCAATGTTAGCTCTCCTAGTTTTGTAGATAACAAGAATTGTGAAGTAGAAGATGAAGCTGAGGGTGATGACTGCCTCATTTCAAGCGCCATGTTTAGTGTTTTGGATGAAGATGGCGATGAAAGAGTTAGCACGGAGGATATCATCAGAGTTGTGGAGATATTAAATCTGGAGATGCCCATGGAAGACGTGGAGTCAGCTGTGAAATCGGTCTCTAAATGTGGAGGTAACTTTCTCACATCCATGGAGTTTGAGGAATTTTACCAAACTGTTTTGTTTGGGAAGGATGAAGATGAAGCCGAAGATATTGTAAGTGAAAAGATTGATGACAAAGCGATATGTGAGGCATTTGGTGTGTTCGATCAAAATGGAGATGGTTTTATCAGTGCGGGGGAGTTGAGTGATATTTTGTGTAGGTGGGAGTTGAGTGATATTTTGTGTAGGTTGGGATTTATGGAAGGGAGGGATGTAAGTTACTGCCAGAGCATGATTGAGACTGTGGATTTCAATGGAGATGGGTTTGTTGATCTTCATGAATTCAGGCACTTGATAACCAGATCAAGTTTCCCCTCATCATCACCATCTCCAATCTCCTGCTCTAGTTAGCTTATTGCCAGACCATGATCGAGACTGTGGATTTCAATGAAGATGGGTTCGTCGATCTTCAAGAATTCAGGCACTTGATCACCCGATCGAGTTTTTTTCAGCATCACCCGCTCCAATCTCTTGCGCGAGTTAGCCAATCATTTGATTATATATATAATTAGCATAGATCCATTTAAAAGGATCTACCGTCTAGAGAGATCAAATTTTTCCTCATTGTTCTACTCAACCAACAAAATTTAAGGATATGGTTGGATTTATGATATAGCATTGCTGATTTCAAATATTACGGCTATGGATTTTTGAGTTTTCGTTTTCTTGGTGTGTTAATGGTAATTAACTATTATTCTGCAAAATATAATGTGGCCAAACTCATTTTATTCTTCTTTGAGCTTGTAATAATGAAGAAAAAGTCAGTTGTTTTATACTCATTGGAAGGTCTCACCTTCATAACTGTTCGGTGTTCGCTGAAGTTTTAATTTCGCTTAGGTTTAGTTCATTGGACTCTGCTAATTTGGATTAAATCTCAATTGATTTTGCACTGTTTGGTGTTTGGTTTAATAGATAAATAAAATATTTATTTTTTATTTTTTTATATGATGATTTTGGGTAATAATCTTTATATGGTTTATTTTTTATTTTTTAAACCCTATAATGTAATAATATTTTTGACATTATCGATATTTTCTAAAGTGTCATTTTCATCAATGCTCTAATGGTTTAACCAAGCCATCCTATTTTTATATCAACTCCGTTTGAGGCATACTTGGTTTTAATTTAAATTTAAAGCAATTTTAGGAAGTCTATCATTTCCCATGTTATTTATCTTGTGTTGAACATCAAGTATCTAGTCATAGCCATGCTCTCGTTGGGGGAAAGACCGACTTCTATGAGGAGAATCGGATGAAGTGTATTGCTTTAAATTTTTAGGTTATAAGTTATAAACCGCTTGTGGATTTGCTCAATCTTTCTCCAAGCGGATACTAAAATCCAACCATGCTAAGGGTTGGTGTGGTCCAGGTTAGGTGCAATCCCGAGGTGATTTTGACAGCTTAGATGCCTCTGGTTTGTGGTCTCTCAGCCAATGGCGAACCCTTCAGGGGGTACTACCACTTGTCAACAAAAAAAAAGTTTTAAAATAAATATTTTATAAATTATTATGTTGATAAGTGTTATCTCAGATTTTGGGTTTTTTGAGCAAATCAACAAGAAAGTTGATAGGTATTAGGCATGATGAGAATCATTTCAATTCATCTGCTATGGAACAGTTTGTAAACAAAATGCATATAAAGTTCAAGTATCCTAACCATCTAAATCTTCATTTGTGGAAGCCTGCACTTTGTTCCAATTCGGTCTTCAATTTCATAATATCCTCTTGAGCTAAGCGCAGTTAATATTCAAGAATTGCAACTTTATCATCACAGTATACTTCTAAGAGAAGGAACACAGAAAATTAAACAATGTTATTGAATGCAAAAAATTATAACAAATTGAATAGAATTGAACATGCATTTTTTGACACTAAAGCATTCATAGATTATTGCATTAGATGCAACGAATCAAATTTGACCTAAGATTCACTAGTAGCATTGATCACAACATATAAATTTGACCTAAGATTGACCAGTAGCGTTGCCAAAATCTGGAAACAAATTCAATGCCCAAGGAAATTTCTGCTGAAAAAAAACCAAAGGCCCTAACACGAATGGTTCATGAATATGTTGATAGCTAAATTATAGAGAATCACTAAATGCATTATAGAAACTTAGTTAATAGGAAAATGCAGGAAGTACTTACTATACGAAAGCAGGCCAGCTTCAAGGGTTATTTCTTCACAACTGCTATATTTAGGTCATTTTATTTAAAAATAAAAATAAATTTGACAATATAAGCTATTTCTTCCTAGATGCTATATTTACGTCAATTTCTTAACAATTAAGTTTGCTTGTAACCAAATTATCTGTAAAACCCTAATCCTATTTTTTACATGCATGTTTTCAAAGAATATTTTAAAAGGAATAAAAACCCTAAGCCTGTTACGAAGAATTCTATCGGATAACGCCTTTACTTGAGAGTTGAAGCTCATTCAGACCAACTCTCCATCCTTCCGTAGAAGCACATACTGACACATGGGAAAACTCTCTATTCATGGATACCCTACTAGGAGAATAGAAGATATTATGAATAAGTTGATATCGTATTAATCAACGTAATGAAAAAACGTAAATCATTCTAAGCAATTTTTTTTTTTCACCCTCGAGGATCAGAAAAATAATCCATAAGGAGAGTACCTAAGTCTGCGAGCATGCCATTGGAGGAAGAAGATTGCTTCTTGTCCCCACAACCCACCTCTACTATCTCCTCCCACAATGCTTGAAATTCTCTATTGCCATGTACAGTGCATTTATTCTTCATCTCATATCAGTTGAACGTTCATATACAGGCAATCCGAGAAATTCCTTTGTCAGCTTGAATCGTTCCGCAAAGCAGACTTGCTGATTAGCCTGGCAACTCTATCCATATTTATTTTTAAAATGCATACATGGATTAAATAACACTCACCAACGGGTCAAAGCGCATGGAGGTAATGGAGGAGTTTCAACCACTACAAGTTTCATCCCTATGAAACACTTAAATGCTCTATTTTTTGTTGGCTCATAACAATCAGGATATTTATACCCATATCTCACAGTCCATGTGTAATGACGAATCCTTGCTTTTGCAAACAACACCACCACTACGATCATAGCTACTCGAAGATATAAAAGGTACGGATAATACATTTCACACGGTTTCCAATTCATTCTCTGTTGGATTCGAAGGCAAGCAAGATGAGTTAAATTACAGGAGTCAAAAGTTAAAATTGTACTTAGAGTGTTGGAAACTTTAAGTGCCAAGAAGTTGATTTCATACCTATTCAAGTGAATTAACAGGCGAACCTTGCAACGAACTTTCTGAAGATTGAAATGCAAATCCTTGGAAATCCTGGAGTTTAGTCCATGGAGAAGAAGAGCGGCTTCTCTATTCAACTGTGGTTATCAAATAAATATACTATTAGCACTAAATATTTGAAAGAATGGAAGAAAACAGTGAAATGACTGAATATTTGCTTACCTGTCTGAGGTAGCAAGATTGAATCCAACCAGTAGACAAGATCAAATCCAACCAGGACTAACATAGAGAGTTCTATTTTTCACCAAATGAGTAGAAGTAAGCAAAGAGTGCACCATGCAACTTGCCACGATACTATCCGTTGTCCACTTGCCTTGCCTTGGCTCCCTCCTTGCCATGCTCCTCGTATCATGCAGCGTTTTGCTACCCACTGGCACGTTAACATACTTTAGGGTCTGTCTCGATATAAGGCCAAATAAGGAGTGCAAAAGACTGATTGGCGAGGACACAAAATCATACATAAAACTTAGGTTAAATTACATTGGTTTTTGTGAAGATTAATAATAATTAGGGAAAACCGATTCCTATAGTCCTTGCTGCTTTGCAGGTAGGAAGAGACTAATAAATTAAGAAGAGTAAGAAAAAACCCCATCTCAACAATTTTGCCCACACCAAATGAATTTTGTTTTTGCCCTTATTTACCAGATATTATTATTGTGTGATGTTCATCCATTGAGGTTATTCTTTGCTTATCAAAATTTTTTGTCAGAGTGTGGTGAGGTGGTGTTTTTTGTCGAGTGGTGTGGTGGTGTTTTTTAAAACATATAAGCATAGTTACATTGATAAGTGTTTAGATATTATCTGAGATTTTTGACTTCCTTGAGTGGATCAACAAGATTAACCTGAGTGTAACAAGTGTACATTTCATGGTTGTCGTATCTTGTTATGCTCAAATGCATATTGATTAAGATTTAAATAAGCTAGGTAAAGTGGTGGTTAAAAAAATGAGTATGTTTATTAAATAGTATTTGCTTTATGTTTATATTAATTAATTTAATGTTTAGCCTTTGTTTAACAATTAACCATATTCACGATCCGTGAGATGTAGAACAGTCGGTGGTAGGTGATGGTTAAGACACCCCTAAGCGGAAAGGTTGTCAGTTCGAAACCCTGTGGATACTAAAATCCAACCATGCTAAGGGTTGGTGCTGTCCGGGCCGGGTGCGATCCTCGGGTGAGTTTGACGGCTTAGATGCCCCCTGGTTCGTGGTCTCTCAGCCAATGGTGAACCCTGCTAGTGAGGGGGTACTACCACTTGCCAAAAAAAAAAACAATTAAGCATCTTCACAAAATTAAGTGGTTGGCTACGCCTATAGGTGTTCACCGACTACTCTACTTGTGGTTGTGCTAGTTTAAAAGTTCCACAATTTCAAACATTGATTTTTCCGATACAATTTAAAAAAAATCAAATTTAAAAATCCTAGTTACAATTCTCAAATTCTCAAATTTTTAATGCCTCATGATTTTGCAGAATAAAAAACACAGACTAAAACCCCATCAAAACCAAATAATCGAATTTTTAAACCACTCCAAACATATATATATATATATATATATATATATATATTTTTGCATTTTCTCCACCCAAAATGTCGCAGTGGAATGAGAAAGAGCTCCAACTCCAAGTGGTGAATGGACGTCTCACGTCTCTATGCCTCACCTAAGATTTCTCTCACGCAAAGGACGTCTCTATACCTCACCTAAAAACGACATGAAAAAGGACGCCTCTATAAGTCACCGAATAACTTCTCATAACAAAACCCTATGGTGAAGGCATTTTTCGTGGAAAAACCGCCTCCACAAATCTCTAAAAGATATATACGGATCCGTTGTACTAGAGAACGGAACAAAAGGGCACTCGTGGGTTCTTGGCTCCCTCCCATAATCAGGGATCAAATTTGAAGGGTGGGGTCCCATTTCACTTTGAAGGGTTATGAGATATTGAACCCTTCAATGCTGTCATGTAAAAATAAGTTATTCTTTTTATTTGAAAATGTACTAGTACATCAAAATTTCAATGTTTACTGAGTCGAGAGGCTTTATTTTGCAGTGGATATAGCAGCACTGAACATTATATATGTCATATAACACAACCATATTTCACCCCAATCTAGCGGCTTAGTCTCTAGGCCACTATGCCACCTTTGCATCTTAGCAGTTTCCCAAATTGATCTTGCCTCTTAAACTTTTAACCAGTATAATAATACAGTTATCTTTCTAATCCCATTCCAATCCAACTTTCATCCTTACAGCCAAAATTAATACTATTTTACTCTTTCATGATTTGCTTGAACATGAGGAATTTATTAGTGAAACATAACTTAGGAGACACATAGAAAATCCACCTTCCAGATGTTCAGTGTGAATTGCCATAACTAATTTTATAGATCTTTTTTTTTGCATCAGCTACAATTAGCTTGCTAGCCCAATTCCAATCCAACTTTTAACCAGTATAATAATATTTAATACCTCTTAAAATGGGTTCCTAGGATACTTCGAACAGTACAAGGTTGATGAAGAATTGGTTTCTTCAACTCTTCTAAAAGAAACGTGATGCTTATTCTTGGAAAAGTTCAATCTTTGTAAATCACTAGCGTTCTTCAAACTAATATAAATTCTAACCTACTTAACAATGGAAAAAATGACAATGTAAGCAAAAAAGGAAGAAATTGGTTCAGAAGCCAAAAACATTAGATGTTGAGTTTGGTCTGTATTTGTTGCTAAATTAGTGAACAATAGAGATGTATGTAGAAAGGCAGTAAAAAAGGTGAAGGGAAAGAATCTGAATGGTAATTTTTTTTTACTTTGTTGAATTGAGGACCATAATTCAATTTCATGCACCTCTATCAAACAACTGCATTGCCATTTATAATCCTCCTTCATGCAAGTATATTAGAGAGAACAGTTCAACAAAGAAGTTGGATTGGATTGAAAACTAATAGCAAGTTTCTTTGTCACTCTAATTGTGTTCCCTACGGCAGAATTGAATTCCAATGACAACAATATATGTTTTAATTTTTCATTCAACACTATGAATGCCACACGTACTTGGGATAGAATAATTTTAAGCACTCCTTACATGTTACATGCTATGTTATGGTTTGAGCAAAGAGAACTATCCGACTCCAGACAACTTTTGTTCTCAATAGCTAATTATGGACCCTGGATGCTTCTTCTTTATAGCCCCCCCCTAGATCTCATTATACATACTAAAGCTGTGGTATGATGGAGTAGAGGATGGGTTGTGAAGCATAAGTAAAACGTAGGTAGACCAAGTAGAGAGGATATGCATAGATGGGTTGAAGTTCTTGTTATATGGTTGAAGTTCATGTTTTATTCCAAACCAACCGATAAGGGCAACAAAATCAAATGGTAAAGTAGCACTGTCATTCTAAAAATCAATATTACAAAAACATTTTTGTCCCAGTTCATACACTCGAATGCGGATTGTAAGTGTAGTAGCATCAGTGGTCTTCATATTAATAAATACCAAGAATCTTAAACTGTGTACTAGAGGAAGGTGTCGATTCGATGACTGAGCAATTGGGGAAAATAGCTCATGTAATACAGTTTTAAATACAAAGTATGGATTCTTGATCTGACTCATTAACTAGATGCATGGAGGTTGGCAGAGTGGGAACTTCCCCAAATCCCTGGGCTTTTTGGTAAAGCTGGGGGGCGCATTGCACACACCTGTTTCTCGTAGGGATGCAACCGTGTCGAGTGGCAGCTGAACAGGGAAGCACTCGGCTTCAGAGTGAAAACAATGGTCTTCCTTGTCCCCTCCATTTCACGAAAGTTAAAGGGTAGCTAAATTCTCAAGAGCTTCGATCGGGTGACAATGGAAAATAGGGAAAGGCAAGGAGCACATGGAATCATATGCATATACACAGGACATATGAAGAAATAAGCAATTGTTGTTGTTGCTACAATTGGGAATTGATAAATATTGTTCTAAACAACCTCTGATGGAGATTTGTGAGAAACCCACTCTCGGGTCCATGCTTCAAATTTTAAGCCTTCAAGGCCCATTTGAAGTAACAAAATTTCATTCAAATAATAATATTGTGTTTGAACTTTGAAGTTACAAAATTTTAATCAAATAACAAAATTTTTAAATAATTGACGGAATCATGAATGGATAAAATGATGTACATACCTGTAAATTCATAGGATGTCAGCAATCTAGTAAGCCTTGAAGTTGAGCTCCTCAAAGAAAACGTTTTTCTTTAAATATGTTTGTGGCAGGCTGGCATTGCCAGCTTCTCTCCGCAAAATCTCCTGGAGGACTGGAGGAGATAGGGTAGGTGGAACTTGGAAGTAGCTCAACCACAGTGGAGTAGGGGTATAAGAAAAAGCTTGTTTGTATTCCTGTAATATTATATATTGATGGTCGGATCCATGGAAGCATGGAATTCGAGCATTGACTTGATTCAACAAAGAAAACACAAGGTGGGACTCGGGAGTTGCAGGATTGACTTGATACAACAAAGAAAACACAGGGTGTGAGGCTGGGAGCTGTAGACGGTAGGATTAACTTGATACAACAAAGAAAACACAGGGCTATAGGTAGGGGCCACGGGCGGGAGAAACAACCTACAACATTACAAGAAGTTTCTGGATTGTGGATTTTGTTTGAAATGCCAAATTCGGGGCACATTAACATAATATATTATACATTGAATACTCAATTAACTCACAGAGTCAGCATTCATGAATTGGTATGTGATAACTGGTAACTTGGTAAGCCCGATGCCAACAACACGTATGAGCCACCAACCAAGTTTAATAAATTTGTCGCATTCCCAATTTCCCACTCAAAACTGTTGATGGGTGAAATTTGAAGCTACCCTTCTCTTGCAATTTTAAACAATAATGGTTAATTTAATTATTGAAGGGCTTACCATGAAATTAATTTTTTTTGCATGGTAAAATTTGAGGTGGCCTTCTTTCCATGACGTGTAAAATGGCCTTTGAAGGGCCCTGAAGGCTTCAAATTTGAAGGAAGCATTTTTCGTGGAAAAACTGCGTCCACAAATCTCCAAAAGATATATACGGATCTGTTGTACTAGAGAACGGAACAAAAGGGCACTCGTGGGTTCTTGGCTCCCTCCCATTTTATGCTCCCTGTCATTTTATGTGGCGCGACGTTTGTTCAATAATGCAACTTTGTCTGGACATGGAATGTTTGGAATAAGTGTTGTTCGGCCTTTGATATTTCGTATTGCTTTAATTGGGAAGTTTCTACGTTGCTTCCTGGATACATAACCGCATTATAGAAACGTCGATAGATCCAGAGGCATCTCTTTCTTCTTTAAAATTTTGTCAGCAAAACGAATCTAGGAAGTTTCAAGGCAGCTTCCATTGCCAGCTTGATTATGGACCACGGAGAAGAGTCGACGAAATTCTATAAGATCAGGGGACGGGAGAACCTTACAACACAATTAGTTTGCAGAATCGATGAAATAAAACGAGATCAGTTTTTTTATCAGATATGGTCATGGATACTGTTTCCATCCTGGATACCCAGTTTAAGATGGACGGGGATGACTCTATCATTGACCGCAATTGGTATTATGGTTCTCTCCTCAGTCCTCGCAAAAAAGGATCTCACAATTCTGTTGATGGCAATGATGATTACGGAAGCAAATACTGTACTACTTCTAGTACTGCAGAGAATGGTGAGACTTCACAACATAAAGAGAGCAATGTTAGCTCTCCTAGTTTTGTAGATAACAAGAATTGTGAAGTAGAAGGTGAAGCTGACGGTGATGAGTGCCTCATTTCAAGCGCCATGTTTAGTGTTTTGGATGAAGATGGCGATGAAAGAGTTAGCACGGATGATATCATGAGAGTTCTGGAGATATTAAATCTGGAGATGCCCATGGAAGACGTGGAGTCAGCTGTGAAATCGGTCTCTAAATGTGGAGGTAACTTTCTCACATCCATGGAGTTTGAGGAATTTTACCAAACTGTTTTGTTTGGGAAGGATGAAGATGAAGCCGAAGATATTGTAAGTGAAAAGATTGATGATAAAGCGATATGTGAGGCATTTGGTGTGTTCGATCAAAATGGAGATGGTTTTATCAGTGCGGGGGAGTTGAGTGATATTTTGTGTAGGTTGGGATTTATGGAAGGGAGGGATGTAAGTTACTGCCAGAGCATGATTGAGACTGTGGATTTCAATGGAGATGGGTTTGTTGATCTTCATGAATTCAGGCACTTGATAACCAGATCAAGTTTCCCCTCATCATCACCATCTCCAATTCCCTGCTCTAGTTAGCTTATTGCCAGACCATGATCGAGACTGTGGATTTCAATGAAGATGGGTTCGTCGATCTTCAAGAATTCAGGCACTTGATCACCCGATCGAGTTTTTTTTCAGCATCACCCGCTCCAATCTCTTGCGCGAGTTAGCCAATCATTTGATTATATATATAATTAGCATAGATCCATTTAAAAGGATCTACCGTCTAGAGAGATCAAATTTTTCCTCACTGTTCTACTCAACCAACAAAATTTAAGGATATGGTTGGATTTATGATATAGCATTGCTGATTTCAAATATTACGGCTATGGATTTTTGAGTTTTCGTTTTCTTGGTGTGTTAATGGTAATTAACTATTATTCTGCAAACTATAATGTGGCCAAACTCATTTTATTCTTCTTTCAGCTTGTAATAATGAAGAAAAAGTCAGTTGTTTTATACTCATTGGAAGGTCTCACCTTCATAACTGTTCGGTGTTCGCTGAAGTTTTAATTTCGCTTAGGTTTAGTTCATTGGACTCTGCTAATTTGGTTTAAATCTCAATTGATTTTGCACTGTTTGGTGTTTGGTTTAATAGATAAATAATATATATATATATATATATATTTTATATGATGATTTTGGGTAATAATCTTTATATGGTTTATTTTTTATTTTTTAAACCCTATAATGTAATAATATTTTTGACATTATCGATATTTTCTAAAGTGTCATTTTCATCAATGCTCTAATGGTCTAACCAAGCCATCCTATTTTTATATCAACTCTGTTTGAGGCATACTTGGTTTTAATTTGAATTTAAAGCAATTTTAGGAAGTCTATCATTTCCCATGTTATTTATCTTGTGTTGAACATCAAGTATCTAGTCATAGCCATGCTCTCGATGCGGGAAATACCCACTTCTACGAGGAGAATCGGATAAAGCATATTGCTTTTAATTTTTAGGTTATAAGTTATAAACCGCTTGTGGATTTGCTCAATCTTTCTCCAAGCGGATACTAAAATCCAACCATGCTAAGGGTTGGTGCGGTCCAGGTCGGGTGCAATCCCCAGGTGATTTTGACGGCTTAGATGCCTCTGGTTCGTGGTCTCAGCCAATGGCGAACCCTTCACGGGGTACTACCACTTGTCAACAAAAAAAAAAGTTTTAAAATAAATATTTTATAAATTATTATGTTGATAGGTGTTATCTAAGATTTTGGGTTTTTTTGAGCAAATCAACAAGAAAGATGATAATTTTTTTTTGTTTACCAAGCAAATGTTTAATGTCCTTTTTAATATGTAGCCCAAGAGAGTTTATTCTTATTTTACATGTTGATTTCATACTTTTTAATCTCTTGCAAAGTGATTAGTTTATGAAGTAGTCTAAATATTCTACTTTTTGAATTTTTCCCAGGTATATTTTCAAAGATAGTTGAAAGTGCTTAATACATTTATACATTCAAAAACACAATTTAAAATTTAAAATTTGGATTTTACCAAAATAAATTTAGGAGAGTCCAACCAAAAAATCCCATAAAATTTATATGTATAATATTTTAGAAAATAATTATAATAATTTAATGAAATTTTCAATATAATATTTAAAAAACAATTATAATAAATTAATGAATTAACATAATTTTTTAATATTCTAACATATTTATTATTATTGTTTTTCTTGTTTTTATGATGATGATTAACATCCGTTGAGACCAACTTTGGTCTATAGAATCTTAAGAAGATTAATACTTGGTTTGCTTTAAATTTTTGTTCGTTTGCTCAAAAAGTTTGGTAAGATGTAATATCCCGATTTTGACCCCATTGCATTAAAATGTAAATGATGTAATATTGCTATAAAATCGTGGTGAAGAGCTCAAGGTCTAGGACCCACCATTGATTTATTGATGCATATGGTTTACGTGCTAGCCAGACACATTGGAATTGTAAATATGCTTTTTAATAAAATACCCACAACTAGCTATGCAATGCAACAGGAGATGGGGGCATGATTTTACAAGGAATTGGGAGGGAAAACATTCAAACCTTTGAGCCAATTAAGTCAAGCCAAGTGTCAATGAGAGAACCCATCAAACCCTCAATTACCCATGTTGACTTTTGTATCCAATCATTCATTCTCCCAAGAATTGGTTGAGGTAGTTAATGCCTTGGGGAATGGAGAGGTATGGCTGTCCAAATTCGAGTATGGGAAACCACCCTGCATGGAAAATCGTGTTTGGCTTCCTTGGCAAGAAAAGAGCCATGAATTTTCCTCCCAAGCCATAACCCATCAATCAGTTTTTGCTCTCTCACGTTTTTGGAGCTTGCTGGGCGTTTCTCTCATGGAGTACGCTGTAAATTCACTGGTTTTCAAGCTGAGAATCCCATTTTTGTGATGGTTGGACTATGGGGAAAGAAGAGAATCCATTGGGAAGCTCAATAGATAAGTTTGATAGCTTGTTGTTTCCATTATTGTTGTAAAAACGTTTTTGAATTTCCAGATTTGGTTTCATTTGTGGAAAAAAAATCATTTTTGTGAACCCAGCTGTTATCTCCTACCTCATAAATCGTTTTTGAATATTTCCATCAATTGTGTGACTATTTATGTCAATTTCAGGTGCCAACCTATCATGGTTTTGCCCAAAATTCGTTTTGGTTCCTTGCTGCCAGTTAATGACTGTGTGAAGGTTGTTTTTGTCCCTTGAATGCCCATAAACATTTTTTCCTGTGTTTTCCTTCTTTTTCATAGCTGGGAAGGGAATTTTTTCTTTGGTTACTAGTGGGGAAGATAACAGATTGATTTGGGGGTTTCCTGGAGGTCAATTTGGCCATTGGAATGCCCACAATCTGTGGGATAAATCATTTTTCTCCATGTGGTCGAATTGCCCTTTCTCACAGTCCGTTTTTGGTGTGCCCACGATTTGGGAAAATCCATGGTCATCGTGTTTGTAAATCCCATTGCTGAAATTGTGTATCCATGCCCAGTTTGAGTCGCTGTGTGTGAAAGAATGATGGGGTGAGATGGGTTTCTATTGCTTTGGCTGTGCATGAGCTTGAATGTCCCCTTTTCCTTGTAAGAACCATGCCCAGCTTGGGGGCGGCAGTTGTGTTGAGAGATCTATGAACACAACTGGCCTATGGTTGGGTGGAACGTTGCAATAACATAGCTAGTTGTTTGGGGGCAATTACACAAATGGAGATAAGTGTTCTCTATGTGCATTTTACATCTGCAATGTTTTAATTTGAGGTTTATTATTGATATGTTGAATGCATATGAAACATGTGTGTGGGTGATGTTCTTATTCCGTTGTGCATATATGTTTGATTTGCATCTGCACACATTAATTTTATGGCTATGAATCTAATGAATGGGCTGAGTTTTTGTGAAAGCCCCGTAGATTGTCATCATGTTCCCTTACTGGAGTTGGATCCACGGGAGGGGACATTACATTGTGGTATCAGAGCTGATAGTTCAACACTACGGCTGTTGGGCCCTTCATAGAGATATAACTCATTGCGTGTATGTATGTAGTATTTGAAGTTAAAATGAATTAGAGAAACCTGAAAATCCCATGGATTCTATTGGTTAGAATGGGAAATCATTTTCATGACTGTTTTGGGGATTCTTGCAAAATTGCTTGCATTGCATTGATTTCATGCTATGAAAGTGAGGAAGGAGGGAGAAAATCCCTTTTTCAGGTTGAATGCTTACTTACATTGTTTCTAATGCAGTAGCATTTTGTTTTTGTATTTGTTGATTGCCCCATGAAGGAGAGAAGGAGGCGTAACCTCTTGTTATCCTTATACTATTTTGTTGTTTTATTTTGGCATAGAAGAGGTGCAAGTTCTTGGCATTCTTTCACTGTTTTATGCGATTTTGATCTGTGAGTAGCTCACCTCTATAAAGAAACGAAGAACATATTTCAAGAAAAAAATTCTAACTATTTTCGAAATTTTGCCTAAGGGTTGCAGTGGCAAAAATTAGGCTAATTTTCTATGTGCGCGGCGATGAAAATTAGGCTAATTTTCTGCGCGCGCGGCGGAGAAAATTAGGCTAACTCTTGCGACTCTGTCGGCAAAGATAAGCCCACAAGTGCCATAATGGTCGGCGAAATAGTTGCAAACTCTGCGCCGAAGGGAAGAGGTCGGCGGTCGCAAGGTTAGCTGTCGGAGCCGAAAGGAAGAGAAAATTCCAAAATTTTTCTAAGTGTTTCAAAATTTTGCCGAAAGCTGTGTCAGCGAAGTTAACGTTAACTTTTGTGCACGGCGGCAGAATTAGCGTTAATATCGCGATGCACGCGGCAGAAAAATTAGCGATAAGAGCCGCGCCACCCATGGCAATTATAATCTTAACATCCACGACAATGGCGACAAATTTAGCCATAAAATTTGCATGTGGCGGCAATATTAGGTTTAAAAGTTGTGATGGAGGCTTGCGTGCAGCGACAATTTTAGGTTTAAAAGTTGCGATGGAGGCTTGTGCGCAGCGGCAATTTTAGGTTTAAAAGTTGCGATGGAGGCTTGTGCGCGGTGGCAATTTTAGGCTTAAAAGTTGCGATGGAGGCTTGCGCGCGGCGACAATTTTAGCCTTAAAACCTGCTACGCGGTCGCAGTGACGAATGCTTGCGGGTGCTGAAGTTAGGGATAAATCCAACGCCAAGGTCGGCGATTTTAAGGTTAAATCCAGCGACGGTCATAGAGGGAGGAGCAAAAAAAAAATTTGTTGTCAATATGGGCAATTTCTAGAATTGCATGACTGGAAGGAAATTAGACCAACTATGATATGGAAGAGGGATTCCATACTACGATGAGGGATTGGAAAGGGAGAATTCCTTAAACCCTGTTTTGCTATCGTATTTATAATTATGAAATTGTCATGCATATAAACTATGGCATAAGAATGTTAAAAATGCAAAAGATTACATAGATGAATATGCACTAGATGGCATATCAATAAACATTGCACAGTCCATGTGAAAATGTTTTGTGTGTATATGATATTGCATATTGGTAAAATAGTGAGGTTTTACATATGCAATGAGCCAATTAAGATAATGATTGTGGTTGCTAATAATCAGTTGTGTTCGCATTGGTTATAGGAACAAAGGCAACTGAAGCATGGCTAAAGAAGTTGATGATGTTGTTGCACGTGACCATCGACCTTATGAAGAAAGGATGGTGCAACAAATCCGTGATCATGATGTTGGCAAAAGGATTGAGTAGCCTTGGTAAGGGGCCAACTGATCAGGTAACATCAAGCGATGTTAATAACAGCCATGCAGGTAATGGTTAATTGTGCTTAATTGCATGAATGTTGAAAGAGGATTTGGTGAGATACCTTCACTATGTTTAAACTATGCTGAATTGTTTGCATGTGGTATTGAGTGCCCGAATGGGAACGTTAACCTACCGAGTATGGTGAGGTGTGGGTAAGTGAAGGAAATGATCCTTACACCCTATAATTGCTTAGAAATCTCAATGCATTCATATGAAATTATATCATGCCATTTGTGTATGTTGGTTGTGAGTTTAACAACCAAAGCACGTGATGACTTATGGTCCCATGTTAGTGTATGCCATATGAGACAAGCATGGTTAGGCCATAATATTTTGGAATGCCTATTATTCATGGATTAATGAAAGGTTGCATTGATGGGTTATGCATTAAGTGAATATACATCAAAATATTATGTAAATGTTGTGGATGGGCATGCATATGTGTGGGTGCACATGTTGAGATGCGTTATGTGAATGCATGGTTGTGATATATATATTTCAATGCAATTAGATGATAGATGAAATGGTGAACTATTGTTAGTACTGAGACCATTCCATGAGCTGCTGTAAATGCAGGAGAATGATTGCATGAAGAAGGGAGACATGTGATGGGATACTAGAGTGCTCTGTTGGAAGGACAGAATTGCATGGAATGTGAAGTAATGAGTATTTACAGTTTATTTAAATTGCATGGATAATATGACTGTGTCTTGCAATTTTATTGTGACAATGATGCATCTATAGGATTGTATATATTTCTTTGTATTTCAAATGTTAGCAGTTGAAGGTGTTTGAATTATTGAGTGTTATAATTCTGAGATCACTCCAGTGACTGTTGTGGCAATGAAAAGATTATATGCATAGATACTCACAACGTGTTTGGCTGATTGAAGTTTCAGTTTTCAAGTAGAAAAGTCTTACGTATGGCAATGAGGATAAGTCCATAGTAAAGACCGGGATCTACCATGTGCATAATCCAAAGGCTATGAGGAGGTTCTCATGGTTGTAAAGTATGCATGAAACAAATCTAAAAATTTTATGGTTTAAATTTATGAGAATAATCTCATGATTGCAAATTAATTTCTGTAGGAAAACAGATTTGTAGATTTCAGATTTGAGAATTTGCTTATACTTGCTAATCACTGTTTGGATTATATAAAGTTGTGTCAGGAGGACATGTTGTAGGTGGATGTTCATGTATTGTATCAAGTGTAAAACCATAATGGACAGAGTGATACCACTTATGAGAGCCAAACAATATGAGGATGGCCTCATGGTTAAACAAATCAATTTCTGTAGGAGACAGAGTTGCAAATTCATATTGAATTTAATTATTAATGACATTGATTTGTTATGGAACAATCATATTTGAAGTTTATTGTTAAATGTTGTTGACTGTTTGGCTATTTGATAAGTGTGCCAGGATGACACATTGCAGGAAGACCATGTATGATGGCCTGCAGAAGCCAAACTAGATGGGAAGGATCCCATGCTTTGGAAATGGGTTTCGGATGAAATGCCATTGTGAATTTTGGTAATACCTCAGCTGCACTGCATGTGAGTGAGATGGTAAAACTATGCCAAGAAGGCATGTGTGGGTTATGAACGTGAAAATATTGGGGTGGCAAACTGAAGGACTGTTGACTCAGAGAAGGGAGCCCCCATTTTTCGCAAATGAAGGAAAGATACATCCGTGAAATGAATGAGTATTCAGTAACCCTAACTAAGAATATACATGTCTGGTTATTAGATTTAATATGCAGAGCATGCTTTATTATTTCATTATTATTCCAGACTGCTTGAGTATGACGAAGGCCTACGTGGCTCACATCGGAAAGGGATGCATACCTTTCGGATGATGGGTTATGTTAGGGTTTTCAATATTGACCACACCCTAAGGGAATGGACGCATTCCTGGTGTTTCAATACTTGATAGTGAATGTTATGAAATATGATTACAATTTTAGAGCAGCAATACTGATGAGATTGCTTATCCTTCTTGTGCTATCAGCTTACACAGATGCACTCTGGTGTTGCATGTAAGAGGCAAAGTTAAGAAGGGTGCTCGAGAGGACTGTATGAGCAGTGGTAACCTTTCTACGCTCACACTGAAGGACAATAGAAGAAATGGATGGGCCCGAGGAGCTGTGTAACAGGAAAAGGGGCATCATCCTTGTGTAGTGTGAGTAGGGTATTGTGGGGCCATGCTAGCCTGCAGTCAAGTAAGTCACCCATGGAGTTCCTCGAGGGAACCACTGGTTTGCATAAGAGAAGGATCCACGTAATCATATTGTGTGGTTCTTATTTCCTGATAAACCCAATTGGTGTACTGGATTGGCAATGGTTGTTGCATGCCTGATAAACCTAGTTGGTGTACTCGCTTGGAATTGGTTGTTTGCATGTTGTGGAGGTATTGGTGAACGGTGTTATTTTCTGACAAACCCAGTTGAAGAACTGGCTTGGAAATGATCATTGTATGCTTGAAAAACCCAGTTGGCGTACTGGCTTAGCATACTGATTTTTGAAATACTTGATAAACCCAGTAGGCGTACTGGCTTAGCATACTAATTTTTGGGATGCCTGATAAACCCAGTCGGCGTACTGGCTTGGCATTGCCTATTCGGATGATGTGTGGAACAACATGTGTGCTGGCCAAGCATCCACCCCACAGGTGATCCAAGGCTTGTAAAGCAGAGAAGGAAACCTGTGGAGTAGAGAGGAAATGCACAATACAGATAAGTATTCATTTTTATTTATTTCTTGCTTGGAATAATGAAGATTTCAGGTATAAGTTTTCTAACAGCTAAGCTGATACACTGTGGTTTCTTTGTTGGAAACCTTGCTCATTGTAGGAATCACGGACCCTGAAAGAACTATAAATTCTTTGTAAAACCAGAGAGTAACTGGTTGTGCACTATAAATTCTTGGTAAAACTAGAGAGTAACTGGTTGTGCACTATAAATTCTTGGTAAATCCAGAGAGTAATTGATGCTCGATAAATTCAGAGAATAGTTGGTGGGGGCATTAACCACTTGATGTTGTGGAGCAGTCGGCGTGCTGGCCAAACATTATTTAATTAATTAATAAAACAAGTCGGAGCACTGGCCTAGCATATTGCTAAATGAGATGATTGATGAAGCCCAGTCGGCGTACTGGCTGGGAATTGCCTATTCGAATGGTTGTGGAATAGCCTGTGTGCTGGCCCAACATTCATTATTGCATCCACGGGCAATCCAAGGCTTATAAAGTGAAGAAGGAGCCTGTGGAATAAAGTGAATACATCCAATGCAGATAAGTATTTGGTTACATTGCAGCTTCTTGCTTATGAAATACGTGTGTATATGATTTGTTTATGATTTCTTAAACTCTTTTTTGGAGACAAACCCTATGGAAATAAACTAAACATATGAATTGACTCAATGTTTGAGTGTAGGTATTGCTGGAAGCAAGGACTATGAAAGCATTTGGAGGATGCATGTGGACATGTGACTGTCCTAAAGAGCTCAGTATGAGTAGTAATGAAAGATGGTGCTAGTGGACATGTGTGGGTCCTAGCAGCCAAAGGTCCTGTATGCAACAATGGGAATGACTCCTACATTGAAAATCCTTAAACATACCTTAGACACTAAGTGTCATAGACAAGAACGGGCAAGTCAAGCATTCACATTGAAGTGAAAGAGGCTAAGGAGCATGAAAACACAGTGATGGTGTGGCTCTAGATTAGAACAAGACTAAGAGGGGGAAACTCTTACTCTTCTATTTCATTTTTGATTAATGCATTTCAGAAACAAAGGATTGTTGAATGCATGTTGTGACTGGAAGTTGATTGTGTTTATTGCTTGAAATGAATTGTGAATGCTGAAATAGTTATTTCCCTATGAAAGGATGAACATGAACGAGTTCATGTGTATATTGGGAAAGCATGAAATGTGTGGAAGTCTCATGGGTAAAGCATGGATGTTCCATGTCAATTGAGCAATTAATTGACTAATTTTAATATTGTGTTATGCTTTTCCTGATAGGAATTGCCATGATGAATCTTACAGGTGAGATAGTGAAAGCTATTGTTTTGGTTGAAAATCTTCCTCAAATAGTTGTCAGGACAATAAGAAAGATGGCAGCCATGAAAATTCCAGACTTGTAGATCAGCTGGAAGGTGAATAAAAAGGAAGGGATTGTTGTGGAGAAATGCCCACCTGTAGAGTTGGAAGATCAAAGCCAGCAGGATAAGCTTGAGGAAGCCAAAGGACTTGATCTTGAAAGTTCAAAATAGAGAGATGAACACAGAATAGACCTACCACATTTTGTGAATTTTGAGACATGTGTAAAGTGGGTATATATTCCTAAGTGTTGGAACACCGAGGACGGTGTTATTCCAAGGGGGAGGGGATTGCAATATCCCGATTTTGACCCCATTGCATTTAAATGTAAATGATGTAATATTACTATAAAATCATGATGAGGAGCTCAAGGCCAAGGCCCCGTCATCAATTTATTGATGCATATGGTTTACGTGCTAGCCATGCACATTGGAATTGTAAATATGCATTTTAATAAAATACCCACAACTAGCTATGCAATGCAACAAGAGATGGGGGAATGATTTTACAAGGAATTGGGAGGGAAAACATTCAAACCCTTGAGCCAATTAAATCAAGCCAAGTGTCAATGAGAGAACCCATCAAACCCTCAACTACTCATATTGACTTTTGTACCCAATCATTCATTCTCCCAAGAATTGGTTGAGGTAGTTAATGCCTTGGGGAATGGAGAGGTATGGCTGTCCAAATTCGAGTATGAGAAACCACCCTACATGGAAAATCATATTTGGCTTCCTTGGCAAGAAAAGAGCCATGAATTTTCCTCCCAAGCCATAACCCATCAATCAGTTTTTGCTCTCTCACGTTTTTGGAGCTTGCTGGGCGTTTCTCTCATGGAGTACGCTGTAAATTCACTGGTTTTCAAGCTAAGAAATCCCATTTTTGTGATGGTTGGACCGTGGGGAAATAAGAGAATCCATTGAGAAGCTCAATAGATAAGTTTGATAGCTTGTTGTTTCCATTATTGTTGTAAAAACGTTTTTGAATTTCCAGATTTGGTTTCATTTGTGGAAAAAAATCGTTTTTGTGAACCCAACTGTTATCTCCTACCTCAGAAATCGTTTTTGAATATTTCCATCAATTGTGTGACTGTTTATATGTCAATTTCGGGTGCCAACCTATCACAGTTTTGCCCAAAATTTGTTTTGGTTCCTTGCTGCCAGTTAATGACTGTGTGAAGGTTGTTTTTGTCCCTTGAATGCCCATAAACGTTTTTTCCTGTGTTTTCCTTCTTTTTCATAGTTGGGAAGGGCATTTTTGCTTTGGTTACTAGTGGGGAAGAGAACAGATTGATTTGGAGGTTTCCTAGAGGTCAATTTGGCCATTGGAATGCCCACAATCTGTGGGATAAATCGTTTTTCTCCATGTGGTTGAATTGCCCTTTCTCACAGTCCATTTTTGGTGTGCCCACGATTTGAGAAAATCCATGGCCATTGTGTTTGTAAATCCCATTGCTGAAAATGTGTATCCATGCCCAGTTTGAGTCGCTCTGTGTGAAAGAATGATGGGGTGAGATGGGTTTCTATTGCTTTGGCTGTGCATGAGCTTGAATGTCCCATTTTCCTTGTAAGAACCATGCCCAGCTCGGGGGTGGCAGTTGTGTTGAGAGATCTATGAACACAACTGACCTATGGTTGGGTGGAACGTTGCAACAACATAGCTAGTTGTTTGGGGGCAATTGCACAAATGAAGATAAGTGTTCTCTATGTGCATTTTACTTCTGCAATGTTTTAATTTGAGGTTTATTATTGATATGTTGAATGCATATGAAACATGTGTGTGGGTGATGTTCTTATTCCGTTGTGCACATATGTTTGATTTGCATCTGCACATATTAATTTTATGGCTATGAATCTAATGAATGGGATGAGTTTTTGTGAAATCCCCGTAGATTGTCATCATGTTCCCTTACCGGAGTTGGATCCGTGGGAGGGGACATTACATAATAAGCTTTCCAAGCTCACTATAGTTTTGGAAAGTTAGGAGGTTAGCAAGGTTTGTAATGTAGCAAATACTATGAGACTCATATCTAATGTGGGTGTAAGCAGGGCACTCTAAGAGAAATTCATTTTCATCCTTAACGCTCATAGACTCACAAAGATGGCAAACCCTTTCCTCCCATGGAGTTTTGGGAATAGAACAACTCCCTGTTTCACTGTGAAGCTCATGGGAGTTCGTTCTAATCTTGGCTATATTAATTTTTTTCTTTGAACTAGTTACTATCGAGAAATATTTATAATCTTCCAAATTAGGGTTAATGCCCTCCTTATAGTATATTAGTTTTCTCTTAACCGCTAAATTTTCCTCGCACCGCAATTTCTCTTTAAACTTAAAGGGAATAATATTTTTGACATTATCGATATTCTCTAAATTGTCATTTTCATCAATGCCCCAATGATCTAACCAAACCATCGTATCTTTACACCAACTCCGCTTGAGACGTAGTTGGTTTTGACTTGAATTTAAAGTAATTTTAGGAAGTCTATCATTTCTCATGTTATTTATCTTGTGTTGAACATCAAGTACCTAGTCATAGACTTGCTCTCTTTGGGGGAAAGAACCACTTCTATGAGGAGAATCAGATAAGGCGTATTGCTTTTAATTATTAGGTTATAAGTTATAAACCGCTTATGGATTTGCTCAATCTTTCTCCAAGATTCTCTAGAAATGTTGCACCCCCATACTTCACAACGGTATAATATAATAGGGATGACAAGAGTTTCAAAGAGGAACTTTTTTTATTCCACATGACTAGGTTGGTCGATTTACAATTATTTTCAAGACCAAAATAAGCTTTCCATAAATAAAATTTGCATAGGTATCTTCCTTAGATTTTGTAATGATAAGTCTCTCTCTCTCAATAAGCTTTCCATAAATAAAATTTGCATAGGTATCTTAGATTTTGTAATGATAACTCTCTCTCTCTCTCTCTATATATATATATATATATATATATATATATATATATTCCACGCCTTCTTTAATTATTAATAATGTTTATATCATTTATTTATTTATAATTTTATTTTAGTGTTATTACAATTTTAAAATAAATATTTATAATATTTTAAAAAATAAATATAATAATTTAATGAAATTTTATATATTATCTAAAACACAATTATAAAAATTTAATAAATTAACGCAATTTTCTAATATTTTAATAATGATATGCAATATTTTTCTTAATTTTTTGAAAAATAAAAATTATATTTATATTATTTAAAAGCAAAGCTTTAGAAACAAAAAAATAAAATTATAAATATGTTTTTATTAAATGATATCAAGTAATTAGCGAAAGCTTCCACTTCATATATTCATATATACAGACCCCTCTCAATTTCATATAAATAAATTACACTTTTGGTTTCATAAAGATGACAAACTCTTTCAAGGCATCACATTTTAGGAATTGTTCAATGTTGTTTCATATGGAGTTCACTAAAGTTAGTTCATATTTTAACAATGTCGTTTTCATACATTTGATCGTTTGCAAAATGACTAGTTCCTAGATTCTTAATTGTAGTTTTGACTAGAATTTAAAACAATTTTAGAAAACCTAAGGGCATGTGCAAGCTAATGAGGGTCACTTTTTGCGCGTTAGATGCAATAAAAAACTGAAAAATCAGGCACCCCTCAACTTACTTAGATTTTTTGAGATACTTACACAAGCTATCTTGCATCGAGTAGAAAAGATGAAATGTAGGAAATTAAGTCACATTTCTGAATATATAATTTTTAAGTATTGAAAATTTACATAACTATGTCAAATTTCATCTTTTCTAACAGTCACATTGTTTTTTGGCAAATGATAAGGTATATGTTTTTGTGGGTGCAGCCTTTGAGCTCCTAAATGATGGTTTTGGGCAACAAAAATTGGTAGACATGTATATAACCCATATCACTAGTGCAGAACTATGTTTTCAAAATTAAATGTTTAATTTTTTTAATTTTTTTTAATTATGTAAGTGATCAAACCTCGAAAATGATACATCAAATGTGGGTGCAGCCTTCGAAGGTCTTAATGCAGTTATTTCGACTTGTATTTTTTATAGCATGTAGAGTTCGGTGTCTACTATTGCATCATACAATTTTTTTTTTAAATGGTTGTGAAATGAAAAAGTTACGGAATAAACACTAACAACATGTTTTTTTACTTAAGGAGTGATGACACAAGAAAATTAGGAAACAAATAGAAAATCTCAATATTTTTTTTTTTAAATTACAGATTTGGAATCTGCATAAAAAAATGCTATCTCTGCCTAAAATTTTGTCAATAATGGTCATGTATGTCATGTTATAAGGAGTGGTGAAAAACAAGCATATTAAGAAAGTGTTGGAAATGCCTAATTAGCTATGGTTCAGTAAATTCCATAGCATAGGTTTGGTAAGTCCGAACCAACCACATAGGACTGTGGCTGACACGCGGGAGCGGGAGGACTAGGAGGGGGTTATTAGGTGCTCAGGAATGTGCATACATTCTATTAATTTCAAATAACACGCGCGCATTCTATTTAAATTCAAATATATTTGTTGGCGTGCTTAGTGTTAGAATAAACGCGCTCGTGTTTTTTATATACAAAACATGCGAGTGTTTTGTATATACATAATGCGTATGCATTCTTAACTTCACAAATTTATGTTTTTAAGTGTTGAATGGAGATAAAGGGGGGTGAGAGAGAGAAGAGGGATACGAGAGGGGGGGAAAGAGACATAAATTTAAGGAGTTAGCGAGAGTAATGATAAGGGAGGGAAATTAAAGACTTAAACCCATAATTCCTAAGTATCAAACTCCCTAAATCCCTACACCCCTAAGCACCTATTCCCTTAACACATAATACCTTATCCCATTAATAGTTGATCCTAAATCCCTTAACCTATAAAGGTATTACTCCTTAAATACCTAGTCCCTTAATTAACCCTTTATCTCCCATCATTGTTGTCCTTATACTCCAATTCCCTAAGCCTTTAACACTATAACACCTTAGACCTCAATTCCTAACCTATTAAAACCTAACCCCCTAATCCTAGAGTCTTTAATCCCTTTACCCCTAAATCCCAAACTGCTAAACCCCTTAAGTCCTTTAATTGTTTACCTGTAATCCTTTAAGTATTATCCCTCTAAGCTCTAGTTTACCCTATACAGTTAAAATAATTCTTTACCTCTACACTACTTTTGCATGTGCAACCTCCCTTATGCTAGAATTCCCTGCATTTGCTTGTGCGCTCTATGTTTGCATGTGTGGTCTTTGTTTGCATGAGAGCTCCATGTTAGCTTGAGCTCTCCCTCTCTATATTGATCGGTCCTCTCTCAGCTTTGGAATTCTTGCGTGGTCTTGTGCATTAGTCTCTTTAAGCTATAATTTACCCCTTATAATCCTTTAAGCCTTTAAACCCTTCACCATTAATGCCTAACCTCATAAAACCTAACACGCTAACTCTAGAGCACTAAATCAATTAACCCATAAGGTCTCTAACCCCTAAACCCCCTAGTCACTTTATCTATAATCCCCAAACCCCTAGCCCCTAATACCTAGTCCACCCCAAACCCATAAATAGTCTAACCCATATTACTTAAAAATCTCAAATACCTAAATCCCTAATCCCTTAACCCTAGAAACAATTAAACATTTTTCACCTACTTAGAACCCCCACCCCTAATCCATATTCCACTTACTCATAAACCCCAACCCTCTCTATATGAAAACCCCTAAAAATACCCCCTACCCACCACCACCACCTCTCTCTCTCTAAACCCTCATCTCCCTCTCCCTAATCTCCACCACTCTTAAAACCCCCTCTCTCTAACTCTCTCCTAATCCTGTCACTGTTAACCCTTGCTCACTCTCTTCCCTCCTACACCTAACCATTACTAAACCCCTCCCTCTCTATCTATTTTGTACTCCTCCACCAACCCCTATTTTCCACCCCTCTCTCTCTTCTAACCCCCTAACACCCTCCTCAATCTCTATCTCTCTATAACCCCTTAACCCACCCCACCCCACCCCACCCCAACCCACCCACACCTAGCCACCTTAACCCCACCCCACCCCAACCCACCCACACCTAGCCACCTCCCCTCTCTTATTGTCTTTTCTACTCCCAATACCCCTAACCATCCTCTCTCTCTATCCCCTCATCCTCGTAACACTTACAAAACCCCTCTCTCACTCTCTCTTCCCTATTTCTACACCCATCTCTCTCTCTCTCTCTCTCTCTCTCTCTCTCTCTAAACCCCCTCTCCCTCTCCCGAACCTCTCCCCCATCCATAACCATCCTACTCTTTCTATCTCTCTCCTACTCTCCCTAGCCCTAAACCCCCTCCTCTCTATCTCTCTCCCCTCCTCTCCCTATCCCTTACTAACCCCCTCTCTTAGTCCCTCTCTCTTCCCTACACCTCCACCTACCTCTAACGACACCTCCCACCTCTCTTTCTCACTCCCTACAACTAACACCCTCTGCCCTCTCTCTCTCTCTCGCTCTCTCATATTCCCCCCCTAACCATTACTAAAAACCTTCTCCCTCTCTATCTCTCTATAACCCCTTAACCCACCCCACCCCACCCACACCTAACCACCTCCCCTCTCTTATTGTCTCTCCTACTCCCTTTACCCCTAACCCCCATCTCTCTATCCTCTCCTCCTTGTAACCCTTACAAAACCCCTATCTAACTCTCTCTTCCCTAATTCTACACCTCTCTCTCTCACACACACTCTCTCACAACCTCATATCCCTCTACCTAACCTATCCCCCATCCCTAACCATCCTACTCTTTCTATCTTTCTTCTACTCTCCCTATCCCTAAACCCCCTCCTCTCTATCTCTCTCCCCTCCACTCCCTAGACCTTGCTAACCCCCTCTCTCAGTCTCTCTCTCTTCCATACACCTCCACCTACCTCTAACCACACCTCCCATCTCTCTTTCTCAATCCCTACAACTAACACCCTCTCCTCTGTCATGTCCCCAAATTTTGCGTTGGGTCACAATGGCCTAAGCCCCTTGGCCATATTCATGATAGTTTGTCAAATTGATGCTAAGGGTCAAATAATTGCCAAGAATGATGTCCAAGTTAGTAATAATGTAAAATTAGATCCAAATGGACAAGGTGGTTCACATTAAGAGAAAACCCCCAATTCAAAGTTATAATATTCCCATCCAAATGAACTATCATGGAGGAAAATTACTAGTTCCTAGGTTGGGGTGAAAACATTGGGATTTTGAATAAGGGAGATAATAAACCCCAAATGGACATTAGCTTAACATAAATATATTAAAAGGGTTTAAATAAATATTTATGATAGGAAAATAAGGTGGCACTTGGTCATGGAGACACATTGGTGGTGTGGGCACCACACAAAGCTAGATTCCTTATGCCACATGGCATCATATTCTCACCCATTCAAATCCAAGGTGGATTCTAATGTTATTGGGGAGTTGGAAGGTCAATATTTTTAGAATGACTCAATTAAGGTCGAATTGGAGTGGATGAGTCACTCCCATGGAAGAGGAAGATGAATTTGGGAGAAATTGAGACACTTGGGGTAGATTCTCTCTCTTCTATGACAACAATGATGAAGATTCTATGACACCTATGACACAAATCAGACATGATTGATGACATCTGAAATATATGACATGTCAGGGATAAAAATAGACTCCAAGAGGGCGCAAAAGGGATTTAGGGAAGCCAAAGAGTCATCCATTCGAATTGAGTGAAGGAGGAGGCTAGGAATGGAGGGACAAGTGGAATTCATGGGAATATTTACCTAAATCAAGTTGGGATGAGTCTCTTGGATGGGATTCGAGATAAGGAGACATTTGGAAGTTTATAAAAGAAAAGAATAAAGAAAGAGACAAGCTTTTGATCATTTCTCATTTTGCAAATTGGAGAGCATAGCTTGTCCATGCTAGTGGAGTGTTTACTCTACTTTCCTTAGTACCAATTTTGAGGGTGAAATATTCCCATACTAATTGGAAATTGGAGTCCATTCATACCTTTAATTTGGAGCTAAAATGGAGTCATTTGTTTCTGTTTGAAGCTATAGGGATGCTCATGATCTTATTTTCTTCAACTTGCTAGCACATCTCTTCCAATTTTCTCTCTATGTTCTTGCTCTTGGAGGAAGGGCACACTTGGTGAGATAATTATCTCTTTGGGGAATACATTGTGGCCCCATTTATTTTTAATATGATGTATTTAATATGTATTTTATACTCAGAAGAACCTTAGGTCGAAATTCCAAGTGAAACTATGTAAAAATGTCAAACTATGTATGAATGGTGCCATTTTCTGCCATAGCTTTTGCATAGCGCACTTGTGGTTGCACATAGTTATTGAAGGACTGATATTTATAATTCATGGAAATTTTATATAATATATATATATATTTAATAACCATATAATGAGATCCAAATCTCTAAACATTATGTATTTCAAGTGATATTTACATTCAAGGAAGAGATTCGATCCATTTTACCCTATATCTTGTTGTGAGAGCTTGAAGTGGCTTAGTTTCGATTTGTCACAGTCATCCTATATGATAATATTGATGTATGGAGAGCCATTAATGTTTTTAAGAAGTATCATGAACATTATATAAGTCATTGGAATAATTATCTCAAATTTCATAGCAAGTTGTGGAGTCTTACTAGCATTTCCCCCTATGTGAAAACATGTTTACAAATATTTGATTTATGTGAGTTGAAGAAGCCTTTAGGAACTGATTAATGATGAATTGGGGAGCCCATTGAATTCATTTAACTATTCCATGTCTCTTTTCTGAAATTTGGGAGGTTCTTACTGCATTTGGGAAGCCATTAGTGACCTCTACCCTTGGGGATTTGAATCTCAAGTTTACTAGCAAAATTCCTTATTTTCTCTTGAACTTCAATGAATGTTTCAAAAGTATTTTGGTAGTGTATAAGAACTCCGTAGTTTAATATTTATGTCCTAATACCCTTCAAACACTCTCATACCCAATTCGAAATCCTTAGGAGTCTTTTGGAGCCATATACCCTTGGGGGTTTCAACATCGATTTTCCTTGTAATTTTGTCTTTCATCCTCTAAGTGTAAATGCAAGTTGATAAAGTATTTGGAAAGTTTCCAAGCATATAATAGATTCATTATTCTGTCATAATGCACCTCAATCCACTCTGGACATAATTCGAAACCATTTGGGATCATTTGAGACAATTTGGAGCTTCACTAGTCCAAGGTTCGAATGTTAGGATATCTCATCATTCACTTTTGTACTTTGCATGCATTTTGCATTCCGCATGCATTGCATGCACCCGCATGCTGCCCTGTCACCAGTTTGATGCCTCTAGCACCTAGTCCCTAGTCTTTCAGCACTCAGGAGCTACTTTCCATTCAAATTTATCCCTCCTAGTCAGGGAGGCGCCCACTTCTCACCTTCCACTGCCGAAGGGCGCCTTTTCTCACCTACTAGTCCAGTTTACTTCAGTTAGCCACCAGTATTTCCTTGATTTGAGGCTAGAATGACTCCTCACTACTGTTATCACTCCGATTGACCTCCGATGAGACTTGACTACCTATTTTGAGTGTAGTTAACCTCCTCATGCACCCTCCACTGAGACTCCATCCCTACATTAGTGCCACTTACCATTAGTTTGTTAAATTTTTAGTATTAAATCACAATACTATAGGATCTTTGCTGAGAGAATAACATCTACAGTATATCAATGCATGACAATCATAATATGACAAGCATCACAAGCATCACAAGAATCAAAATCATAGAGACAAGAGACACAGAGTTTCCGTGGAGAAAACCCTAAGGTGAAAAACCCCACAACTTCCTCAGAGATAGAGAGAGCAATGGCTCAACCAAAATACAACCAAATAACACTGAGATAGTCTCCTAGCAGATGATCCTCCTCCTCCTCACTAGTGCGCCACTTTTCAGAGAGAGAGATAGTTACTTTTCCGAGTGAGTAAAATAGAGATCTCCTATCTCTATTTATACTCACCTTTTTGCCCAGTGACTTACTGGGGCCGACTTGTCTACTTAGATACATCCACATTATATTATATATAATTCTGGGCCGACCCCAAATGTTGGTCTAATAACCTATCGGCAAGTACACACTTGAGACATTTGTCAATCCACATGACGACACTTCCTTATAGAGGAATAACACATCTCTTATAAGGGTACAATAAATATATATAAAATATACAAATGAAATACATTCCGAAGTTACATATACATCAACACTCCCTCTTAACTAGGAAGGTATTTCTCGACACAGATCTGCTAGACAAGTCTTCTTCTCTGGATCATCGTCATTGATGCATCGTCATCATCATCGTCACTGCTGCTACTATCTCAACCAATCTTTGACTCTACTCGTCATAGGAAGTTCTACAGAGCCAGTCCTTTTTCATATTGGATGTAGGCCCACCACCTGCAGGTCTTCGACATTACTGGCCATACTGTGGAATCCTCAGGACTTATTACGTGCGTCACAAAACCTCGAAAGAGCATCCCAGGATGTTACGGGTACACAACTCCGACCTGTAGGATCTCCCAGGGCGTTATTACATGTGAACCCACCAAAAAACCTCGAAAGAGCATCTCAGGATGTTACGGGTACACAACTCCGACCTGAAATCTCCCAGGGCGCTATTATATGTGGTCATGGCAAAACCTCGCAAGAGCATCCCAGGACTGATTACGAGCACACAGCCCAACCTATTAGATCTCCTAGGGCCCAAATTACATGCCATAGGACAAAACCTCGCAAGAGCATCTCAGGATGTTACGGGTACACAACTCCGACCTGAAATCTCCCAGGGCACAAATTACATGTCCTCCCAGAGCAATGTCTCGAAAGAGCATCCCAGGCTGTTACGGGTACACAACTCCGACCTATAGGATCTCCGAGACATGCTCATCTGCACAACCTGATCCACGGCCACAGAGTATCAAACTGATACTCACCATACATCATCCTGATGTACTCATGAGCGTCCTGATCATCATCACTGCAACGTCCTGCTGCATGTCATTTGGAGCAACATCCTGAAGCTCATCATCCATGATCATCCTGATCATCATCACTGCAACGTCCTGCTGCATGTCATCTGGAGCAACATCCTGAAGCTCATCATCCATGATCATCCTGATCATCACTACTGCAACGTCCTGCTGCATGTCATCTGGAGCAACATCCTGAAGCTCATCATCCATGATCATCCTGATCATCACTGCAACATCCTGCTGCATGATCCACCTGATCATCAATGCATCCACCTGATGCATACCAAGTATCTACCTGATACATATCATCATACATGATCCTCCTGATCATACAATGTATCCACCTGATACATGATACATATCACCATACATGATCCACTTGATCATACAATGTATCCACCTGATACATATACAGATACATGGTCCAAGCATCCAACATGATGCATATACAAAATACATACACATGATCCAACTGATCATATCCAAGCAGAAACCAGAATATCATCCTGATGCCCATTATCCAGTGCTTACATCCACAGCCATGTGAAGGATCCTCCTTCCAACATGCTTGGAATGGCTTCAGCAAATGTGTCCATCACTTCTTCCTCGAAGTGTCCTCGATCTGGAGAACGCCAAGCCTCTCTCTGAAGTACTCGAACTTCACCCTGGCTAGTGGCTTCGTCAGCACATCTGCAATCTGCTCGTCCGTCGCAACATACAGGGGCTTCACAGCTCCTCTCTGCACCATATCCCTGATATAGTGATATTTGATCTCTATGTGTTTCGACCTTCCATGAAACACTGGGTTCTCGGACAGCTTCACACAACTCTGGTTATCACAGAAGATACCAGTAGCCTCCAACGGGAGATCAAATAACTCAGACAGTAGCTTCCGTAGCCATACTGCCTCACAACTAGCTGAACAGGCTGCAACATACTCTGCCTCAGCTGTACTCAGTGCTACGCAGGACTGCTTCCTGCTAAACCAAGAGATCACACCTAATCCCATACTGAAGCAACACCCAGATGTGCTCTTCCTATCTGCAGCACTGCCATCCCAATCTGAATCAACATAACCCTGTAGGTTAAACTTTTGATTCACCTCATACCTGAGCCCATAATCCACTGTACCCTTCAGGTACCTCAGAACATGCTTTACAGCAACCAGGTGAACACTCCTCGGATCCGTCAGGAACTGGCTCAATGTGTTCACAGCAAAGCAAATGTCTGGTCTAGTGTTCGTCAGGTACATCAAGGACCCAATCATCTGACGATACATAGAGACATCAATCGGCTCAGATGAAGCATCACATAGAAGCTTCAGATTCGATGCCATAGGTGTGGCCATGACCTTGCAATCCATCATCCCGAATCTCTTCAGGATATCTACTGTGTACTTCCCTTGACCAAGGAAGATTCCACCTGCATTCTGCCACACCTCCATACCTAGGAAATAGTGCATCATTCCCAAATCTTTCATATCGAGTTCAGCTGCAAGCTTCCTCTTAGTATCTGCAATCAGTCTGTCATCTCCTGTCACAAATAGGTCATCCACATACAGGAGTAGAATCACTGGATTCCCTTCCTCAACCTTGTAGTAAAGATTGGAATCTACTTTACTCTTGGTAAATTCCAAGCTAGATAGGAAACTGTCCATCCTCCCATACCAGGTTCTGGGAGCTTGCTTCAAGCCATACAAGGCTTTCTTCAATCTGCATACATATGACTCCCTATCAGGTCTTGGGACTGCATCCCAAACATCTTCTTCATGATCTACGGATCATCTCATTCCATTTCTTCATCCCAGATCCTGGGAACTTCAATATCTTCAATAGATATCTTTCTTGCTGGAACAAATGTTGTAGTCCTTTCTGTAGGTGAAGATATACGATCTTTCCTACAAAACAAGTTAAATTGCATGATTAGAAACATCTCATAATTTTCAGAACAAATTCTTTACACATAAAGAAATATGTCATGCAGTCATGCAGTTATCTTAGCCAATGCTTCAATACAACATTTATCCATGTTCCACAAATTTCTAGATGCCTTCCAGTCTCTACCAGAACATTGTTTAAGAGTTTGCACTACTCCCAACATGTCAGCAAAGAGGTTTCATTCTAGATAAGTAGCACTGGAATGTTGTACAGTGCCATAAGACACTTACTCATCACATGCATATTAGTAGTATACTGTTCATTAATGCAATCATTCAAATATGCACAATACATCTCCTAAGTCTAGGAACATAAGCATAATATTATTAAACAAACAAAATAGGCAAGAAATGATAATTGAAATACTTATCTTTGTTTGTTTGTTTGGGTGGACTCCCTCTGAGTCTTTGCTTCCTGGTAGGAGCTGCTGAAGTAGTTTTTTCTACACCTTTCTGTTGTGGAATGTAGGAAGATGGTCAACTCCCTCTGAAGATCTGCATCCTTGCAGGAGATGCTGGAGTGTGCTCCCTTTTGATCTTTGATTCCTGGATTACCTGTCCTTATATTCATCTTTGCTGACATCAATATTCTTGAACCCAGAAAAGACCTCTTCTGGTGTCTTGTTGTCCAATATCTTGTGGGGAGTTCTGTTCTGCACATATACAACTGTTCTAACTGCTTCTGCCCATAGATGCATAGGTAGATCCTGGTCATGCAGCATTGCCCTTGCTGCTTCCATGACTGTTCTGTTCTTCCTTTCTGCAACTCCATTCTGTTGAGGATTATAAGGAGCAGTCAACTCCCTCTTAATCCTTGAATCACTGCAAAGCTTCTTGAAGTCATTTGAGGTGAATTCTTCACCATTGTCAGATCTGAATGTCTTGATTTTCTTGTCAGTTTGATTCTCCATCAAGGTTTTGAATTCCTTGAATTTATCAAGCACCTCATCTTTTCCCTTCAAGAAGTATACCCAAGTCTTCCTGGAGAAGTCATCGATAAATGATACATAGTAAACATACCCACTCAGGGAGCTGGATGACATAGGGCCACATACATCTGAGTGGATGATTTCCAGGATGTCTTTTGCCTTGCTTTCACTGCTTGGGAAAGCCTTCTTAATGTTCTTACCTTTTGCACATCCTTTGCAAACACCTTCATGTTTGGTCTTGATTTCAGGAAGACCCTCTATTGCCTTGTTTGCAATTTGGAAGTGCCCTATAGTGCATATGAGCAAGTCTTCTATGCCAAAGTTCACTTGGCTCCATGGATTCATGTACCATGGCATGTTCAGGTTGTCCCTTCAATTTATACAAGCCTCCCTCTTGCTCTCCAATCACTACTGCATCATCTATGGTCTTTCCCTTTGGCCACATTAGGACTTGGCCATCCACAAATGCAACCCTCATACCTTTTGCATCCAATGCAGAGATGGAGAGTAAGTTCTTCTTGAGCCCAGGTACATAAAGTACTTCTTTCATCTTCAATGATTTTTCAGAATCTAGGTTGTAGGAGGCTTCACCACTTCCTTTGATTGGGTATTGATAATCATCCCCAAGTTTCACCTTATGGGGTGATTCATGTTCAGATAGGTTCACAAAGGATTCTTTAAACCCAGTCATGTGTTTGGAAGCCCCACTATCAATCAACCAATCATTACATCCATGGGAGATGGTACCTGTAAGAGCAGAAATTAGAACATATTCTTCTTCACTTGATGAGTCATCATCACTACTACTTTCTGCCCTAGCCTTCTTATTTGGAGGTTCATCATCTTCGGCAGCATGAGCATGAAACCTTCTTTTGCTTCCCTTCTTCTTCTTACTGGAGTTGTTGTTATTATCCCTTTTGTTCTTGGGACAATCTGAAGCAAAGTGACCCTTCTCATTGCATGTGAAGCATCTTAGGTCCTTCTTACTCTTTTGATGGAATCTTTTGTGGTGAGAGTGATCCTTCTTGGTTTTGCTTCTCTTGGTGTGAGCTGCAAGAGCTTGATCTTCTCCTCCCATCTTTTCCTCACGAGCTATGAGTCTAGCTTCTTCTTGAGAGAATTCTTCCCTCAATCTGTTGAAGGAGATCAATTTCTTCCTTGCACAAATTCCTTGAATAAAGGAATCCCATGACCTGGGTAGGCCATTTAGAGTGGTCATCACCACTTCACCATTCTCCACCATTTCATCTACTGCTTCTAATTGTTCCTTGATCTGGGATACCCTTGAAAAGTAAGATTGAATGGTTTCTCCATTATGAAACTTCACTGCTTTCAATTGGTTCCGCAGGGTCATCTTCCGATTTATGTTCTTTCCTTCAAATAGCTTGGTCAAGGATTCAAACATCTCTTTGGGTGTCTTAAGAGAAGACACATGAGGTATGAGATGGTCTTTGATAGAATCAGCAATGATTCTCTTTGCCTTGACCAAGTTCTTCTTGTGCAATGCCTTGGCTTCTTCATCCTCTGGGATAGGGATGTCTTCTTTCACATATGAGTCCAACTCATTCTCTTCCAGGATTAACCCAATCCTATACTTCCAGGCTCGGAAGTTGTCAGCCCCTTCAAGCTTATCCTCAATCTTAGTGTGGAGAGACATCTTTAAGAATACTTCAAATGGAAATAGAAAAGATTTAGGACTTACCACTTGAAGTGCTGAAAACTGGATCTCGTCCTGGATTAGGGTTTGTCAGAGAAACCCTAAAAATTCAAAATGTGAATTTCAAAATTCCGAAAAGATAGAAAGATGTGCCTTGGAGAGCTGATCAGCCTAGTACATTCAGAATTTGAGATCAGCAAAGTCTTGCCCTTCAAAATTGCCTTTTTGTCCTCCCGGGTTCACTAGGGAGAGCCCTGAATTAGGGTTTGAGTTTCCTGGAGATCTACCCAGCCAAAAATCTCGATCCAAAGCTCTAACCTTCGATTTTTGCAAGGAGCTTCCAGCTGTGCCTTCAGTTTCCAGAAATTCCTATTTTTGTGGAAACCCTAATTTTTAGGGCCAAATCTGAAAATGCTCGGAACTGAATTCTGATTGGACAGATAGATGCGCCTTGATGAGTAGATCCAATCTACTATACTGAATTTCAAGAATCTGTGGAGAGAAACCCACTAAACAAGGAATACAAGCTTCCGTCACTGCAAAATGTCTTCTTCTCAGTTAAGCTCTGATACCATGTTAAATTTTTAGTATTAAATCACAATACTATAGGATCTTTGCTGAGAGAATAACATCTACAGTATATCAATGCATGACAATCATAATATGACAAGCATCACAAGCATCACAAGAATCAAAATCATAGAGACAAGAGACACAGAGTTTCCGTGGGGAAAACCCTAAGGTGAAAAACCCCACAACTTCCTCAGAGATAGAGAGAGCAATGGCTCAACCAAAATACAACCAAATAACACTGAGATAGTCTCCTAGCAGATGATCCTCCTCCTCCTCACTAGTGCGCCACTTTTCAGAGAGAGAGATAGTTACTTTTTCGAGTGAGTAAAATAGAGATCTCCTATCTCTATTTATACTCACCTTTTTGCCCAGTGACTTACTGGGGCCGACTTGTCTACTTAGATACATCCACATTATATTATATATAATTCTGGGCCGACCCCAAATGGTGGTCTAATAACCCATCGGAAAGTACACACACTTGCGACACTTGTCAATCCACATGACGACACTTCCTTATAGAGGAATAACACATCTCTTATAAGGGTACAATAAATATATATAAAATATACAAATGAAATACATTCCGAAGTTACATATACATCAACATAGTTACACTTATTACACTCAGTTAGACTCAGTTTGACACTTGTCTGACAGTTACTTGTGCATTGATGACCACCACTAATTGATGATGAGGACTCCTAGTTGGAGCCAAGCTATTCCATGCAGTATATTCGAATAACCTCCTTGACTAATTCGAATTGCTCACTCATTATGATAGTATTGTATTGTAATTCTACTATTCTGGATTATAGATCACTGATGCATCTCTCTTGCACAGTTTTTACTCCAAATTTTTTTACATCTTTGTGATTGATATTCTTGTTCAATAGATTTGCTGTGACTAATTTTACATCGAAAATTGGCCAAATTGGGTAAAATTTCAATTTGGGGACATTACAGTGGTATCAGAGCATGGCCCTTGCACCTCTGTATTAATATAATACATTGAAGAATATTTTTCAGCCATGTCTTACTATTATGATGACTCCTATGAGTACAATTCTTATGAGCAGTATGAAGATGATTGTGAGCAATATGAAGCAGAATGTGAATGGTTTGAGGAATAGGTGCCATCATGCATCACTTCTTAAAATGTCATAAGGAATGAAGGTTATTATTATGACCCTATTTATTACGGAGATGAGTGTTTCACAATACCAAAGGATAATTCTATGAATGAATTACAAATATTGAGAGCAACATGTAAAACCTTGCCCCAACAATATCATGCATATCTTGATGTGTATAAGGGAGATACAAAAAAGGCCATTCCTTTTGAAGACTTTGCTAATTGTGAGTTTGAAAATAGGCCTAAAAATTAAGATGTGGATTTAGTGAAGAAAGTTCTATGCCTCTCTTGCAAAAGACCTTGGGGAGAAAATCATATGTGTGTGAGTGAAAAGAGCAGTGAAATATCTGATGCTTCATGGAATGCATGTATTTCCTACTTGAAGAGATTTTTTGGGTTTTCTTCAAAAAGATATTCCAAATATATTAATCTTAAGGAAACCAAGGGGAAAAATGCATCAACTTGCTTGAAGGAGCAAAAGGAGGAGACCCATGAACCACCTAGTTCTGAAAGAGGTGAAGTAGAAGAAGCAGTACATGAAGAGGATCAAAAGTCACTCCCAAGTGACTCTGAAAAATATGAAGAGACTTCACATGAGCATGAAGAAGACTCTATTGAAAATATTGAAGATCATTTCGAGACATATTGTACCTTGGACATGAATAAAATAACATCTATTGATGGATACTTGAACTATGAAGGAGTACCTACTCATGGGTTCTCACACCTCTATGTTGGTGACATAGAGATCACTTTTGAAAGTGTTGATGCAAGCCAAACTTCCATTAAGCATAAAAATGAAGACCTTGTAGCAGTTGAAAAAGAAACAATATCAACTTCTCCATCACCACTTGAGCTTCATGAATTTGGTCCAAGTAAGAAGGAATAAGATGAGGATCTTCATTTGCAAGAGCCTCTTTTTCTTGAAGGGTCATTAAAGATGAATGAAAATAAAATCCAAGAGAACCTTAGCATGCTCCATGACACTCAAGCATTAGTGTCAAATAATTGTTGCAAAGTTTCTTCATTGAATGATACATCCTTCCTTGAAGACATGGATAAGATTCAAAGAGCAATGTGCAACATCAAAGGTAATTTCATGTCTTTGCTTTTTTATTGAAACAATTTGGTTGAGTTTAATGAATAGTAACATGATGCATACTTGAAGAATAATGAGTATATTCAAAAACTCAAAATTAAAAATGAGCAACGAGTCTTGAAAGGTTGCAATATACTTGTTCTTCCTCCTATGTTGCAAATTGTCATACGGTAGATTGCATGGAGGATTCTCATGACATGGTAGATAATGAGAAACATGGAAATTCGCATGTGCTTGATGTGTTTGAATATGAGCTTGATGAGATCCAAGGACTTGATGTGGTGGCAGAGGAACTTGAGTTGCCTCTTGGAAATGGTTACACAATTTTTGAAGAAGTGTATGATTCCACTACATTGGAACCAACCTATGAGGAAAGTTTTTCCCTTTTGAGGGAGGTGCATGATACTACCCTTCTGGAGGCTACACATGATGACACTTTTTCATATTTTGATCATTTGGGTGAGTTGGTCCATTCTCCTACATCCTACACTTCCATATTTTGTAGCGTTCATCCTAATGAAGTATGGGTGAAAAGTTTCTTTTTGATGGTGCCACATTAGGAGTGTGAAACTCCTACCTCTCCTTTTGATTATGACATGACTCGAGCACCTCATTATTTACATTTGCAGCAGCATCTTTTTTTACCTTATGATGATACATATCTTCATGGAGGCACTTATGATGTTCACTTAAGTCACTTGTAGACTCATGATTTTCATTTCTCCTTGCTTAGTTCAATTGATGTTGGAGGAACTTCATTAACTACTTGGGTGAAGAGATATTTGATTGGAGAAACTTTTTATTGGAAGCAACATCCTTTTTTATTTCTTGATGATACACATATCCATGTATGCATAAATGGTACTTATGTGAGCTCCTTGAAGGCTCATTGTTTTCTTTGCTCCCTACTTGGTTCAGATTTTAGCAGAGATTCTTCATTCACTTCTTGGATGAAAGAATACATGGATGATTATTTCAATGCATATTACATCCTTTTGGAGCAGCATTATAGGACATGGGATACTCACCTATTTCATTGGAGCATATTTGATGTGTCACTTGATGCTTGTATGCACTTGGAAAATGGTGGTCTACTTACCTGGAGGTACAAGCAATTTCATGATTCTTTGATGAGGAATCTCCTTAATGTACATTTTTATTATGTTGTTATGTACATTGATGATCTATCTTTTGTACTTATGATGTATGGAATAAGGCATAAAAGGAAATGGGATCCAAGAATTCTCTTTCCTGATGGTATGGGTTGGAGAGCACTCCTAATTATTGGAGTGCAATACAAGAAATGAGACCCTGGAATAATTTTTAGTCTCATTGGTCTCAAATTTATTTTGGGGAAACAAGTAGTATGGGAGATTGATTTCCCACTTAATAAGGTGATTTTAATCAGAGTAGTGCAGCAACAAGCATGGTGGTTCCTCTCTAAAAAATTTCATGGAATATTGAAGACTCAAAGTTGGGCAATTCAGTGGCAACTTCAAAGAATTATACAGTGTGGTATCAGAAAGGGTTTCCAAAATATGAAAGAGGTAAAGAGTAATTTTTCAAACTTGTTTTGATGGATTTAGTTAATATTTTGGTGTTTAGTGGTGGTGTTATAGGGGATATCAATATGAAAACGAAAATTCCATCTCCTTGCTTTTGGAAACACACAATTGTAGTACATGAGTACCACCACTCAAAGTTTTGGAAAGAAAGCAGGTTCTTCAACATCCATGTTTGAAATTGCTCTAGGAAAAGCATATTGGGATGGGAGTATTTGTCACATCCCCAAATTTTGCATTAGTTTACAATGGCCTCAGCCCCTGGGCCATATTCATGATAGTTTGTCAAATTGATACTAAGAGTCAAATAATTGCCAAGAATGATGTCCAAGTTAGTAATAATGTAAAATTAGATCCAAATGGACAAGGTGTTTCACATTAAGAGAAAAATGCCAATTCAAAGTTGTAATATTCCCATCCAAATGAACTATCATGGAGGAAAATTACTAGTTCCTAGGTTGGGGTGGAAACGTTGGGATTTTGAATAAGGGAGATAATATACCCCAAATGGACATTAGATTGAAATAAATATATTAAAAGGGGTTAAATAAATATTTATGATAGGAAAATAAGGTGGCACTTGGTCATGGAAGAGGAAGAGTAACTCCCATGGAAGAGGAAGAGGCGTTTGAGATAAATTGAGACACTTGGGCTAGATTCCCTGGCTTCTATGACAACAATGATGAAGATGCTATGACAACTATGACACAAATCAGACTTGATTGCTGACGTCTGAAATATATGACACGTTAGGGCTAAAAATAGCCTCCAATAGGGCACACAAGGGATTTAGGGAAGCCAAATATTCATCCATTTGAATTGAGTGAAGGAGGAGGCTAGGAATGGAGGGACAAGTGGCATTCATGGGAATCTCTCCCTAACTAAATATGGGATGAGTCTCTTGGATGGAATTCAAGCTAAGGAGGAATTGGGAAGTTTATAAAAGACAAGAACAAAGAAAGAGACCTTATTTTTATCATTTCTCATTTTTCAAATTGGAGAGAATAGCTTGTCCATACTAGTGGAGTGTTTACTCTACTTGCCTTAGTATCAATTTCAAGGGTGAAATATTCCCATCTTAATTGGAAATTGGAGAGGCCATTCAGACCTTTCATTTGGATCTAAAATGGAGTCATTTTTGGTTAGTTGAATATACATGGCTGCTCATGATCTTCTCTTCTTCAAATTGCTCCCACATCGCTTTGAATTTTCTCTCTATGTTCTTGCTCTTGGAGGAAGGGCACACATGGTGAGATGCTGATCTCTTTGGGGGAGATCTTGAGTCCCCATTTATTTGTAATATGATGTATTTAATTTGTATTTTCTACTCAGAAGAACCTTAGGTGGAAATTCAAAGTGAAACTATGTAAAAATGCCAAACTATGTATGAATGGTTCCATTTCCCCCCATAGCTTTTGCATAGCGCACTTGTGGTTGCACATAGTTAGTGAAGGACTGCTATTTTGACTTCGTGGACATGCTATCTGCTATATATCTCTGTAATAACCATATCATAAGAGCCACAACGCTAAACATTATTTATTTCAAGTGATATTTACATTCAAGGAAGAGATTCGAGTCATTTTCCCCTATATCTTGTTGTGAGAGCTTGAAGTGGCTTAGTTTCGATTTGTTTCAGTCATCCTTTGTGATTTTATTGATGTATGGGGAGCCATTAATGTATTGAATAAGTCTCATGAACATCATACAAGTCATTGGAACAAGTCTCTCAAATTTCATAGCTAGTTGTGGAGTCTTACTAACATTCCCCCCTATGTGAAAGCATGTTTACAAATCTCTGATTTATGTGAGTTGCAGAAACCACTGATTAATGATGCATTGGGGAGCCCATTGAATTACTTTAACTATATATCATTCACTTGTTCTTTTAACCTTAATATGATGATATGTATGATAGGTTATTGATGTGATGATGTTTTATAATTTCACTTCTTTTGAAGAAAGATAATGGTGATATTATCATTATTATATTGTAAATTTATCTATATTGGAAGTTGTCGATGATCTTTTCATGGAAAATTAATATATATGATGATGTTATTACTTTGGATAAATGTTGTCTGTGTGTGTTAAATTTCTTCATAAATGTTATGCAATTAATTTCAATAATGGTATCTACAATTAATTTGAATGTTTCATTATGTTATTTCAAAACTATGAAGTAAATGATATATGAGAACTATTGAAATTAATGAAATAATTATAATAATTTGATATAATAAATATATTAGCACACAATTGATATAGTTGTTGGTGTTAAATAGCAAGCCTAATGTGGTGCTAATAAGGAAGCAAAACTAGGAGCTAAAATGGAAGCCCACTATGTCATAGATCTAGAAGCAACATTGGATGCAATACCTAGCACTAAGTTGGAAGTCAAATCTGATGCTATTTTGGACCTCAAAGTAGAAGCCAAACCATAAGCTAAAATCGTGGCCAACAAAGAAGCAAAATTAAATTCTTAATGGGAAGCTAAATGTGGCATTCATGATGAAGCAAAACAAGAAGAATTCAAGGAGATACATGGGAAGCAAAATGTGGTGATAGTGTGGGAGTAAAAATGGACACTAAATTGGGTGCTAAAGTGGTAGCAAAACATGGTTCTAATGTTGACATCAATAAAGATGCAAAACTAGGCGTTAAAAAGAATGCAACACTTGACGCTAATGAGGAAGCCAAACATGGAATTGATATGGTAGCAAAATAAGATGTTACTTTGGATGCAAATAGGGTGCTAATGGGGATGTCATTTAGGAAAAAAAAGAGGACGATCTCCAGGAGGAAAAATAGGATTTTATTTAGGAAGCAAACCTTGACCTCATTTAGGAAGCAAAATAGGATGTTATTCTGGAAGCAAAAAATGGGCGCTATTTTAGACATCAGAAAGGATGCTATCTAGGAAGCAAAAAAATGCGCTATTTTAGACTCTTTACGTTTTGTACATGATGCATCCCATTTAGCGTCTACTTCGACCACTCAATGAAAACAAAAATTACACTAAAAAGGGATGCTAATTCCAGGATTTGTTGTAGTGAAACGACATGGTGAGCTATGAATTGTGCAAGTTGAAGGAACATGAGAGGAATTATGCTACCCACGATTTGGAACTTGCCACCATAGTGCGCACATTGAAGATGTGGAGGCACTATCTAATGGGAAAGAAATTTGAGCTTAGAATGGACCATTGTGGCTTGAAATATGTGTTTGAGCAACCAACACTTAATGCTAGGAAAGCTAGATGGATGGAATTCCCAAGTGAATTTGTTTTCAAGATCAAGCATATAAAAGGAAAGGAAAAAAAAGGTGGTTGATGCACTCAGTAGGAAGATGCACATAATGCATGTGGTATCCATTAGTATTGGTAGTTCAGACCCGAGGAAAAGGATTATTGATTCCCTTATTAAATATGAGCATTATCTACAGATAAGGGATGGGTTGAAACAAGTAAATGGTAAGAAGAATTATGAGGGTTACTAGCTAGAAGAAGGGCTTCTTTGCAACAATTAGGAAGAATTTAAAGGTAGCTCAAGATAGGAAGAAAATCTATGCATACAAGGACATAGTGCACAAGGAATTCATTATTGAGGATCATGTTTACCTCAAAGTAAGGTCGTGGAAGGGTTCATTGAAGCTTGGGAGTTGTTCCAAGCTATCACCAAGATATTGTGGAGCATTTGAAGTGTTAGACAGGATAGGGCCAATTCCAGATAGACTTCCATTGCTTTTTAACAATAGACCTCATAATGTTTTTCATGTTTATTTACTTAAGAAATATGTACATGATTTTATCCATATGACTATTTGGGATGTGCTTCAAGTGTAACCTGAGGGATAATTACAAACCAAGCCACTATGCATCTTAGAAAAGAATGTAACATTGCTTTAGAATTGAGCCATCGGCTAGGTAAAGGTGCAATGGAATCACTTCGGTCCTGATGAGGCTACTTAGGAGTTGGAGGATGCCATGGGAGATGCATACCCATTTTTGTTCCATTTTTGAGAAAGCATTGAGGACAATGTTGCTCCAAGGGGGAGGGGTTTGTAATACCCCTAGTTTGACCCCTGGAATATATCTTGAATCGATCATGTAAATGATGAAAATATTATCTTATGTGAATTGTCCTATGGGGTTATGAAGCTAATCAAAATTCAATGTAAATATTATGTTGATAAATAATATGACTAGAACAAGATGGTTGTGTAAGGTGCACCAAAGGGGCTATGATTCCACTAGAGGGGAAGAGGAAAGGGGGCATATGGGCATTGAATCCTTGACTTCCAAGTGTTATCCATAAAGCCAATCCTATTGCTACCATGAGCCTTGAATGAGCCAAATATTTCCTTTTACTGCCTTCACCCAATAATTTATTTTCATGTGAGAGGTTGATGGGAGTAGTCCACTCATGTAGTTAAGGAACATGGGGATATAGGTGCTTTTGTGGTAGATTTGTAGGATTCCTTTTCCATATGATCTAAATTTATGTCAAGGAATCCTGTTGCTTTCCCATCTATCATACCTAGAGTTAGATTCGCCTTCTTACCTATTACACCCACATATGCAACTTAAGAGACTCGGGGACCATACTCAAACATTCACACTCTCCTAGAAACATGAGAGACTCATACATGTTCACCTAAAATCACCTGAGACTTAAACTCCGTTATAATTCGTTTATGTTCTCCTTTGTAGACCCAGACCCTTGCATATATAGAGACTTGTCCTGATTCCATTGCTAAGAATCATTTGCATGCGATTCACCCAATTTGATTAAGTATTCCTTCTCTCCCAAGTCATTTTACCCTACATAGATGCTCGTTGTGTCACCCTTGTGCATACACTCTACTTGCCTGCAATGTCACATACGTATCCCGACACCAACCTGTTTGCTACCTTGATATCCCGATCTGTATAATGGAGAGAGAGAGAGAGAGAGAGAGAGAGAGTTTCCTATAAGTGAGCCCTGAGTCTTGAGATGGAACTAGCGCGTTCTGCTACTCGTGCATGCCCGAGAAGCCATGATTGAAAGCTATAGGTAGATCCATAGTCGTAGGGACTCGATGGACTCTTTCTATGTCCACACTAGAAGAAATTAGCAAGATGGATCACCTAAGGGACCCGGATTGGTGAGGTAGGTATTGTGGAGCATAGTGTTTGTTGGATGAGTGAGGTTTTTGTAGAGCTCTCTATGATTGTTTGGCTACACATGGATAGCATAATGGGTTTTTGGGAGGAGATATAGAAAACTGTAGGTGTTTCCTTCACCCTGGTGGAATGATAGCCTGACTTGGGAATAGAGTCTTAGTATAAATACTATATGCTGGTCAAAGCATTTATGATTGAGTGCAAAATTGCACTTGCTTAGCCAATTTTTTAGATTTTTATTCCAGATAAGTATTTTCTATGCATTTGATATGTAATTGATCTAATATGTTGTTATTTGATATGAAATGAATTATAATTATGCATGTAATAAATTATGCTTATAAATGCATGTAGCAATGTCTCAAGAATGAGCTTTATTTCCATTGTGTTTTTGTTATTGTACTTTTATTCTCAATAAAATTAGTACATCCTCCTCTATCCGGTTAGCTCGATGGATGGGGAGATTACACCCTGTTTTTTCTACAAGTGTCATAGGCACATCATTTTACTTATGCATGAGTATGATTCATCAACACATCCTCTGTCGATGACATCATAACATACAATCTTTAATGATCCTTAACACACATACTTTCAAGCCGAGAGAGTCAAAGACCGGCACTTACCTTCACCAAGCTAGGTACCTGACCTGTTCATTTATGTATGGAACATGTATCCCCTAACTTGAGATTAAATGCACGAGAACGTACTAAGACTAACTTGTGATTTAAATTGTGTCTAACTCTGTAGCTTAATAGTTCAATTATGGACATCATTCTTACCTTACATCCCACCTTGCGGTTACAACGTCGCATGGATTCCCAACATCATTTGATACCAAATAAGGATTTAAACACCTCTCTATATATAAATACTGATATAATTGCTTGAATCCATCCATATAAATCCCTTGCATAACTAATACACCTAATTACATACTCATTTTATGGGAGGTAATTCGGTTCAGTTCTTAATAAAGAAATCTACAGTTTGAATTATGCATAGCGAAATACTTTAATTGCCGAGACCGTTAAACTGTTAATTTATTATAGATCATGTTTCCCTGATTAGGGGAGGTCCTTTGTCGTGATCAATGTATTATAATTGTTTCTTCAATCATCTCAACATATGGATGATTATATTATAAGTGTGTATATTTTGGGATTTGGGGTGAACTATCATTTATGATTTTTCTAGATTAAAGGAGGATAGGACAAGTGTAATGTCATATTGATTTCATGGTCGTAAATTCAAAATAAACAATTATAAAATAAAAAAAACAAAAAAAAACTGGTATCTACTGCATGATTGTGATTCCCAATTACATAGTATCTAGTGCATGATTGTGATTCCCAATTACATAGTATCTCAGCTTTCTCCCATTCATAATCCTCTTTTAGCTTTCCCAACTCTTTTAGTTATGCAAATATGATACTTCACTTTTAAATAAATAAAACTTATGAAATAGGAAATGAATTATTTAGTTTCAATATGAAACTTCACTTTTAAATAAATAAAATTTATGAAATAGGAAATGAATTATTTATATTAATACATGTATAGACTACTTAATTCTCATAGTTAAATGAGTACAATTTATCTATATAAAATGAGTACAAATTAGCTATATAAATATTAATTTATGAAAACCTTTTTATTATTTAAAATGTATCATTTCGAAATTCCATCGAAGGAAATGATATCCTTTCTCAAAATAATGAATTCTAACTAGTATGACTTTAAAAAAGAGACAATGAACTAAAACCCTTTTCAACCTATACAAGGGTGAGTTTGCAATGAGTTTAACCATTCAAGTACACATATTTCATGGTGGGACGAATTGGTGTAACATTTACTCAAGTTAAGAGACCAATGGTCACTAGGGAATAAGAACTCCACACCCTTATTGGAAGCCCTTAAACTATACCATGTAAGTGACTAAATCCACGACTTTCCCTCATGACATTGTGTAACTTCTTAGGTGAGAACATGAATTCTCCATCCCATCACATAGAAATATTTTCTAATAGGTAGTAAAATGGACACTAATCCTCCTCTCGTAATAGTACTTATAGAACACTCCCTTCATACAATCCTTATCCATGTATAACATTAATTGACAATACTAATATTTATCTTTGCACATATTTAAAAATACATTAAAAACCGTAATTCAAAGAAATTATAAATCATACTAACATGTTTACAACATCGTATTAAAATTAAACATAAGTCTTCTAATTCCAACTTGTGTCAATATATCTTGACTCACTCTAGAGACCATATAATTTTAGTTCTTACTTATCACACATGATGAATTATCAGTGGTCTTATGCTTCAATTCAACAATACAAATAATGTATTTCCATAATAAAAAACAAATAATATATATCCATCATCAAATCAAATCATAAGTCTACAATAAAGTGGACTTCACTGATGTTTTGTGAATATTGACATTTATGGAAGGGGGTATGTTAGTTATTGTCAAAGTGTGGTTGAGACCATGGATTTGAATGAAGATGGGTTTGTTGATCATCATGGATTTTAGCATTTATCAATAGATCATTTGTTTTGCTTTATTTAATTATTCATTAATGATTTGTAAAAGTTTACAATATTGCACTATTTAACTATGTAAATTTGAAAATATGGTAATAAGTTTTATATTACATAATTGATGATTTTAAATAGTATATTTTTATGTTTTTTATTATTATATTCATGAGATATAATAACATGTTATAGTTTTTATTAAGTGGTTGATTCTATATATACAAATTTTACATACATAATGAGTCATTAGCGATTGCTTCAAGTGATTTCTCTTTTGAACTTGTGCAATTGAACTAGATATTTTTTATCCTCCTTTGTTCACATTGACATTAAATATATTTTTCATTAACTGAATCATGAAGTTGAAGTTGATTCACTCTTGATTCACTCTCTAAAGAGGCCTTGACTAATGAAGAAGGTATTTTGTTTTGGGAGGAATATATAGAATATTCACTAATTGACATTGGAAAACATTTTTTCCATACAACTTATACATTTTGAAGGTTTCATAACTTTAAATATGTGGTATATGTAGCCTTGAACTAGTAGGTAGTTCCATATCTTTATGTGTGTCTATCAACTGACGACTAATTGATAATTTTGGGAAGGATATATGTCATGCAGTGTATTGCACTTCCACATACAAAAGTACCTTTTTTTTCTTAATGAAAAAAGTTTCACATACACAATGTAACACCTAATTAATAGAACATATATGCATTCATTAAATCTAGTTATTATCTTAGTGCTAAGCTCAATAACCCTAAGGCTTATGAACAAAAATGTATTTAAATTATGGATTTTAGTAATAAAAACATGTTTTGAAAATTCATGGTAACTTAAATTAGTGGATTTTTTAAACAATTCATTAACATATTCATTTCACAAATAAAAAAAACTTCCATTTAATAAATTTATGACTACGAAAAGGTTTTAGTGTGTAAACAATAAGATCAATTGATAAAGTAAAAAAAATATAACAATAATAAAAATCAAAACCACAATCATAACAACTTTTCGAAATAGAATGAATCTAAACTTAAAAAGTTTTCAAATTAGAATATTTTTAAATTTGATTTTAAGAGTTATTTTCCTTCATGTTATAAATAAAAATGTAAATTCATATTACTTTAAAATTTAAAAGAAATTTAAATAATAATAAAAAATTTAATTATTTATATTAATGATATAATTTTATAATAAATTTTAACAAACATAAATTTTAAAAATAAAAATAAAAATACTTTAATTGTTTTTCTTTTCTTTTATTTTTTTAAAATTATTTAAAGTAAATGGATTTTTGTTTTATCTTTTTTTTTTTTTTAAGTTTGTTGATGTTAAATGGATTTTTGGTTTTGATATATTTTAAAAAATTACTTTTAATATCATATTATTTTTATATTTTTATTATTATTTTAATAACATATTATTTTTATATTTTTATTATTATTTTAATAACATATTATTTTTATATTTTTATTATTATTTAAAAGTGAAAATTTTTAAATATAATATGATTTAGATTTTTGTAATTATGTATTTTGATTTTTTTTTAGAGAAGAGTCATATTATATTTATTTTAAGTTTTAGATTTTTTTTTAATTTTTGGTTGGAAATTAAATAAGTTTTTTGGGAAAATACAAATTTAGAAGTACTTAAATTGTGTTTTTGAATGCATAAATAAATTCAACGCCTTCAAATACTTTTATTACACTCAAATTATACATTTTTTACAACTAATATATATAATTCTATGATTTTTTTAAGATTTTCAATTAAAATTCAAACAAAAAAAACCAGATTAATCTATTATAGGGTTTGTGCACTAAGTTGAGGGACCCTTTAGGTGCAATTCTGCAACTAAATATGCATGTTTTTCACCATTATTGACAAAATTTAAGGCATAGATAGAATTTTTTATGCAGATTCCAAATATGTAATTTACAAAAAAATATTGAGATTTTCTATTTATTTTTTAATTTCTTATGCAGATTCCAAATATGTAATTTAAAAAAAAATATTGAGATTTTCTATTTATTTCTTAATTTTTTTGTTTTATCACTCCCTTGGTCAATTTTTTTTTTTCTTGTTAGTGTTTATTCAGTAACTTTTTCATTTCACAACCATTTTAAAAAAAAATTGTATGCTGCACTAGAAGACACGGACCTCTACATGCTATAAAAAATCCAAGTCAAAATAAGTGCATTAAGACCTTCAAAGGCTGCACCCACACTTGAGGTATCGCTCTAGAGGTTTGATCACTTACATAATTAAAAAAAATTAAAAATTAAACATTTAATTTTGGAAAAATAGCCCTGCACCCACAAAAACATATATCTTATCATTTGCCAAAAAAGAAAGTGATTGTTAGAAAACATGAAATTTGACATAGTTATCTAAATTTTCAATACTTAAAACTTATATATTCAGAAACTTTACTCAATTTCCTACTTTTCATCTTTTTTACACGATGCAAAATATCTTGTATAAGATTGTCAAAAAAACAAAGTAAATTGAGGGATGTCTGATTTTTCATTTTTTTATTTCATCTAACTGACCCAAAGTGACTGTAAAAAGTGGCATTTAATCTAGAAACAATGATTGTGATTACTGAGTTTGCAGAATTAAACAAGCTGCAATTTTCAGACATGAATTTGGCCAGATTTGATTAAAAAACAGCTGAAAGATGAGCGTTTTGGTGGGTTTTTATACTACCCGGAAACTCAAAGGATTTTTCGTGATAAGTTTTTGAAAAAACCTGCCTCCAACCTCCAAAAGATACATACGGATTGTTGTAGTAAAGACGAAAGGATTTTTCGTGATAAGTTTTTGGGAAGCACTGCCTCCACACATCTCCAAAAGATCAATACGGATTGGTTGTACTGGAGACGGACAGAGATTGGAACAAAAAACAAAAGAGCACTCTTGGGTTCTTTGCTCCTGTCATTTTATGTGGCGCCACGTTGGTTCAATAATGCAACTTTGTATGGACATGGAATGTTTGGAAGCAGTGATTCTAAATGTCAATTTGTTGTTGATATTTCGTATTGGTTTAATTAGGAAGTTTGAATATATAACGACGCTATAGATAGATCCAGAGGGGTCTCTTCTTGAAAACTTGCGAGCAAAACAAAATCTAGGAAGTTTCAAGGCAGCTTCCATTGCATTCAGTACGGACGTCTGAGTAGAGTTCGTGAAATTTTATAAGATCACAGGACGGGAAAACCTCAGAATGCCATTAGTTTGCGGAATTGAGGAGCAGGATCAGTTCCTTATGAGATATGCTCATGGATACTGTTTACATCGTGGATAATATTACACATATACCTCCATTTCTTAATGCATTTTCAACCCATATTCCTTGAAAATCAACGTTTTGTTTATAGTTTATACAGGTTAAAAATTCAACAAGCGTCATCTTATGTGACAGCTCTCTTAGCTCTATACATATGGTGAAGGGATTTTAAGGTCACATTTCAAAAAAGGTTGCCAAGCCACAAATTGCCAAAGATACACGATGCTATGATCCATGACAGGTCATGCTGTACCAGTAGAAAGTACATATGAATCCTTAGCTAAAGGCCAAGAACAGAGAGTGAAACAAAAGGCGGCCATTCATGTGACATTTTATGTGATGCAACCGTGCAAGGTTTGTTCCAATAATGCAATTTTGTATCTGTCCGTGTGTAGGCTTGGAATTTTTTTAGAATCAACGATAATGCAGTGATTGGTTTATCTGGGAAGTTTCTACGTTGCTTCCTGGATATATAACGGCGTTATAGATAGATCGATTGATCCAAAAGGATCTCTTTCTTCTTTCAAACTCTGTGAGAAAAACAAAGCTAAGAAGTTTCAAGGCAGCTTCCACTGCATTCAATATTGGCCAAGGAGAATATTCGATGCAGTTCTATAAGATCAGAGCACGGGGAAACCTTAGAAAACTATAACAAAGGTTTTCCAAGGTTGATGAGGAGAGAGCAATTAGTTTGCAGAATTGAAGAAATAAATCAGCAGGATCATTTCCTTGTCAGATATGGCCACGAATCCCGTTTCCATCCTGGATACCCAGTTTAAGATGGACGGGGATGACTCTATCATTGACCGCAATTGGTATTATGGTTGTCTCCTCAGTCCTCGCAAAAAAGGAACTCACAATTCTGTTGATGGCAATGATGATTACGGAAGCAAATACTGTACTACTTCTAGTACTGCAGAGAATGGTGAGACTTCACAACATAAAGAGAGCAATGTTAGCTCTCCTAGTTTTGTAGATAACAAGAATTGTGAAGTAGAAGATGAAGCTGAGGGTGATGACTGCCTCATTTCAAGCACCATGTTTAGTGTTTTGGATGAAGATGGCGATGAAAGAGTTAGCACGGAGGATATCATGAGAGTTCTGGAGATATTAAATCTGGAGATGCCCATGGAAGACGTAGAGTCAGCTGTGAAATCGGTCTCTAAATGTGGAGGTAATTTTCTCACGTCCATGGAGTTTGAGGAATTTTACCAAACTGTTTTGTTTGGGAAGGATGAAGATGAAGCTGAAGATATTGTAAGTGAAAAGATTGATGATAAAGCGATATGTGAGGCATTTGGTGTGTTCGATCAAAATGGAGATGGTTTTATCAGTGCGGGGGAGCTGAGTGATATTTTGTGTAGGTTAGGATTTATGGAAGGGAGGGATGTAAGATACTGCCAGAGCATGATTGAGACTGTGGATTTCAATGGAGATGGGTTTGTTGATCTTCATGAATTCAGGCACTTGATAACCAGATCAAGCTTCCCCTCATCATCACCATCTCCAATCTCGTGCTCTAGTTAGCTTATCATTTATATGTAGACTAATGTATATTTTCAATTTCAAAAGGCAAATTTTGTAGAACTATTTTACCCGTTTACGCAAATTTGAAGCTAGGGTAGGCTTCATGATACTGAAGTGTTGTTTTTAAAATAACCATAATTCTGATGTTCAGGGAATTACATTTTATTCTTGCATTGTTGTGCTTGCATGTCATGATAAAAAGCCCTGGTTTTTATACTCATGGATGCCTTACCATTTTATGCATTGTTGTGCTTGCATGCCATGATAAAAAGCCCTGGTTTTTGTAATCATGGATGCCTTACCATTTTATAGCCCTTTAGTGTTTAATAAAAGTTTATATGGAAATAATGAAGTTTGTTTTGTTTTGTTTGGTTGATATGGAAAATAATGTCGTTGAAGGTATGGATATGAGAGTATGGTTATGATTAATATTTAATGTATAAAAACAAGATAACTAATATAAGAAATGACATGTCTTTTTAGAATGTATTATACTTTAGTTACAACAGTAATCTTTATAATTGTTTAATGAGTCATAATCATGCTGATTTAAGAATGTTTTTAGTATAACTTTTTAATATAAAAAAAAAAACCAACCAAGTCAGTCATTTCCTTTTAAAATCATAACAAATATTAATTAAAAATAATATTAAATAGTATTAAATTTCTATTACAATTATTTCAATTAAATTGTATCTATTATACTTTTTATAATAATATTTATTTTAAAATAATTATATTTAAAAAGCTAAATATATTTTATATTTACATTTTATATTCAAATAAGCAATTGCTTAAGAGGAACAACATTCATAATTTTACAAAGATTATAAATCTTTTAATCTATGGAATTGTAAGAAATGTCCAACACCTTGTTTCATTATTAAATGTATGAAACTATTAAATTCATTTTATTATTTATATACTAATAAATAATTATACATTTGATTAGTTATTATTATAGAGATAGGTGTTTATATTTTAGAATTTAGTGTGGACTACCATCTATGCTTTTCCTAGATTGAAGTAGGATGGGACAAGTGTACTATCTAGATTGATTTTATGGTCATCCTTAAAAATTCAAAATAAATAATTATAAAAAAAGAAATATGGGCCCTCGCACGAAGTTGAGGGACCCTTTAGATGCAATCGTGCATGCATTCGCAAAACGTACGAGTATCCAGTAAAACGAAAACATGTGCGCGTTTCTTAGAACTAGGCATGGGAGAGCTCCGAGCCTGCCATGTCGGTTAACATGTAGGATAAGATTCCATAACACGCGCGCGTTATGGATCACCATAACGCGTGTGCGTTTTGCTTAATATAACAAAAAAAACAGTACGCGGACCGCGACCACTCTTTGTTCACAGAAAACCGGAACGCTTGAGCGATCAAAGCTTCCAAAAAACGCATTAGAGAAGTGAAGGGAGGGAAAATTCGAAGAGGGAGGAAAAATTCGAAGAGCAAGGAGGGTGATTTCATCTTGCAAGGAGGATTGGAAACATAGGAATCCAAACATTCATTCTTTCATCAATAAAAAAATAAAATTTTATGTTTCCCTAAATTAAAAATCCATGTAAATGAAATTCCAAAACTAAAAATTTTAAAAATTGTTAATTAACATATGGCAATTCCTCCATATTATCAATCCCCTTAATGAATTTTGCATTCACCTAAGCAATAAGGGATTTGAATCCCAACACCAAATTTTCTTCAATATTTTTCCCACATCTATTGCAAATTGGAAAAGAAAAACTATCCACCATTTGGCTAGGAGGAGGAACTATGGAATATAACCTACCCTATGTTTTTTTCCCACACATTATTTTACCCTAAAAATGTCCAACCAATGCTTGTGAAGCCAACCCAATGGCATGATGGATTTTACATCATCCCCCAAACCCCAAAAGGACTAGGTTCTTCTCCTTTGCAGACACACCGCTTACTTTGTTGCTAAGATGAATTACCACATCTTTTTTGACCTCCTTCACCACCAAGACACTCAATCGATGGTTTTGGGTCTTCATACCTAGCAACCGATAAGAGATTTACTTCATGGAACAAGTGTAGATAAATCCTCACATTCAAAATCTTTCCCCTTCTTAATGACGCAGAGGACTTCACCACCAAATGTTCCTCATCATACACTAGATTCTGAGCAAGGAAAGGGCCATGAACATGAAATGAATTAAAGATACAAAAGATAAATTTTTGAAGGTAGAGTATGAAAATAACATCTTCCCCAATACCTCGGCTCTAGAAAGGTGCACATAAAGTGCTTTTAAGGCCCCCATTGTCTCGATCCTTCATTAATAATTGAATTAGGAGCTCTCCGCCATCGATCATTAATCGATTTACATGTAGTTGATCTTCACCTTCCACTTTGGTTTACATGTAGCTGTTATTATAGTATTTTGAGATGATATTTATGTTTGCAATGTATTCATTTTTGCACAAAGTTTGTACATTTTTCATTTTTGAGAGATGTCATTATAGCACATGTATATGTTTCTAATGATTTTTTTAATTTTTTGATTGCAGTGACGATTATGGATGCACATTCAGACATCCAAAGAGAAATTGGGCGGCTCAAAGAAATTTGAGCCTCAATAAATATTGTTGATGATAGGAACCACATGCTTGCATCCAATTTGGATAAAATGATAGATACCTTTAGTAGGTCTAATGGTGCACTGCACGATATTGCTACATACAGAGATAGAAAGAGGAAAGAATATGTTGATGGAATTAGATACAAAGAAGTTAAGAAGTTGAAGATATCAAAACAACATATGTTTTTCCTCTTAGAGATCCATGGACGGGTGAAATCCTGAATCCAAACAAAAGGAATATTTCTATTGATTGGTGTACATATCAACCATTCATGGATAATTGGATGGACCGATGGTACATGGTGTTTGATCAACCACCACATAACAACAGGGAAATGCCTCTATATTTTCTGAGAAAGATGTACACAGAATTTGTTTTGGGGAAGCATGTTAATTATTTTGATATCTTGGAGTACCAGGGCATTGGGATGGGGATGCCTCAACAACGTCCCAATGTGAGGCACATAGATCCCAATCTCCCAGTAGCTCCACCTCACAGGAAGTTACCCAGGCTAGATGTGTCGCTTGCACATCAGTTGGTCCCAGAGATGAAGGAGAATTCCTATTGTTGGCACATGCGGTTTTTCGCCATAGAACATATCTTCAAGGTACGTACCAGGCAGGTCCATCAGATCCACCATCTATGGGTGGAGTAGAGCCAACACCTCTCAGTGGGGTAGATCCACCACCTTCCGGTGGGGTAGAGCCAACACCTTCCGGTGGGGTAGAGCCAACACCTTCCAGTGGTCTAGGAGCATCTAGTAGTGGCACCAGACCTGCACATGATGAGCACAACCAAGAGCCCCAACCATGCACAGTATACAACCATCTTTTCTTTGGTCCTGTCCAAACAGATGATACCTTTACTGGGTATTTTACATAGGTAAGTAAATGGTTAACAATTTAGTGTCATTTGTAAATTATTTTTCGTTACTATACACATATATAGATTTCTAATATTTTTAATGATTTTAAAACTTGTAGTTGCTACAAGAAGGGCATGAGGGGGAAGAATTTTCCACTGATGATGCAAAGGATAGTCCAAAGGCTCATGCACCAGCACCGTCCGATGTACAAGATTTTATCATACCTTCAATGACAACAACTCACACTGAGGTAACTATTTCAACATGACATTATTTTAATACATGAGTAAATGGTTAACAATTTAGTGTCATTTGTAAATTATTTTTCCTTACTATACATATATATAGATTGCTGATATTTTTAATGATTTCAAAACTTGTAGTTGCTACAATAAGGGCATGAGAGGCAAGAGGCTCATGCAAGAGAACCTTCTGATGTACAAGATGTTGTCATATCTTCAGCGACAACAACTCATGCTGAGGTAACTATTTTAACATGACATTATTTTAATACATGTTAGTTTGTTATCACATGTTACTTAGTTAATGCTACACGATCTTATATTTAAAATTTTCTAAATTTTAAGTTGTATATCCCCCTCAGAGGAACTGATTTCATCTAGTGAGATCCCCCCTTTTTGGAATACTAGCGATAGTGTGCACATAGAGACACAACGGGTGGCAGAACGTTTGTTAGAGTTGATTGAAGTATACAATACATTGGTATGTATTTCATCATTGTTAGTTTGTTAATACATGTTATTTCATTGACCAAAGCATTTCTAACTACATCAGTAATTGGTGATTGTAGCCACCAGCTTCTATACTTAGGAGACAATCAACAATTGCCACTCCTCGTAGTCCAAATGTGAAAAAGGGACAAGTGTATAAGAGAGGATCCACTCCTAGAAAGGGTGTGGATGTCCTCTATAGCAGAAAAACGTGAGATCCATCTACCCCTCACCTAACAAGGGTCATTAATGTTGTAGTTAGTGTCACATCTGCAATAGCCACAAGTCATACAGAGGTAACTATTTCAACAATTACAATGCATAGTATTTAACCATGTTACTATATTGTTTATTCATGCATGTCTAACTATTTCCCCATTTGGTGATTGTAGCCATTAGCGGCAGTAGTGCCCGACCCCTCTACTCAATCCATTGTTCTGGTTCTCCTCTTATGGTGAGATGTTCATTAATGACCAAGTATTTTTATTCAATTTACCGAAACATGTTGATCAATGTTGAATTGTTGAATTAATTGAGATATGATATTTTATTTGCAGAGCACAACTATAGAGAGGCCTTCCATGAGCTTACTGTATACATCTATACCTCGACAAGATTCAGTGAGTGTTTGTCATAAATAATTTGGCCATAAGTTAATTTTTTAAGTGAGGGTATTAGTGCAGTTATTTGATAAAAATAATGATAATTTTTTTGCAGACTCCTGAGATGCATAGCGATCCTAGGGAGATGGTCGATAGAGGAAAGTCACGGAGAAACAAGCGAAAGATTGATTTTTGATGTTGCATAGTCCTGTATATATGTGTTTTGACATACATGCACACATTTTTGTACTTAGGGATACATGTACATCGACAGACCATTTAAGGGACGACTACTTTGCCATATTTTGTATTACAAACATTCCACTATCAATGCATGATACATTATATTCCATATTTTCTCTTGAGTTTCCACTTGTGCTTGTGATGATTTATCTCTTCCACAAATTGATAAATTATGTTATTGAAATTTATAGAATTACATTTTAAGCAATATTTATTCGCTTACATTTATTGCATTGATCAAGTAACATCTCACCATTATGTTACGAAAACATTATCTTAATGGAAAAAACTAGTAATATCTTTCAACAGTTCAATGAACTTAGTACATACATGCTAATTTGATATCTAATTTTAAATTGTAGTTTTTCTCAACTCCAAGGGTTCATACCCATTGATCAGGATTATGGTTGCAAGGAAAATATGTTGCAAGGAAAAAACAAAAGTTAACAAAATAAGTCAAAATATGTTTGAATAACCTTTGTCATGTAAAATATGCTACGCATATCATCAATGTAAGCCTATGACATTTTCACAAACTAAGAGGAAGTCTAATAGATGCTACACATTTCATCAATGCTACTATATTTCATCAAACGATACACACATGAGCATCTATGAACTTCGGTTGAAGTGTGCCTACTCTAGCATGCTAAAAACAATGGCAAAGTATCAAGCACAATGGCAAGGAATGCATAACGAAAGTGTAATAAAATTCATTGGGCCTTCATGTACATATGGTCAAATATAGGTAACAAATATACCTTAGTTTGTAAGACCCTAGTTTGTTCCAATATGATAACCAATAGCTGGTCATGAATTCACTCTCATAAAATCGTTGAAGATATAAACCCTATCCTTACTAAACACTAGTATGTAAGACCCTGGTTTGTGCTTTACATCTTTCATATGTCCATTTTCCACTTGTCATAATGCAAAAGTAATCATACAAAATCCATGGAAAATGAAATACCTAAGTAGTTTAATGATCTTCCTTGGCAATATTGTTTTGATTAAGGAAAAGAAGATGTTTAGGTACTATGTTTGTAAAAATGATGGATTATCCTCATATGAAAATGTATTTAAAATTGAATTTACTTGATTGATACAAACGATGATGTAATGGTTTTTCATTGTGATTTGGAAAGTATTACCCCATAACTTGATGGAAAAGGTTCATGGTGACTTTGATCTAACAAAACTAGCAAGGATCAGGGGATATCAACGATGAAACATCGCCTCAATTTTTATTTGGAACTTTGAATTCTTAAAAATGACATTAATTACTCAAAATGCAAATATAGTGGAACACTAAGGATTTGTTAAATGACGTGGCACACTAAGGACATATCAATCCACCAAGGGCGTAGTGTGGTAGGTTTTATTGTCGCTCTTTGAATGTCTAGTTCTAGAATCAAAATCAAAATTTCTCAATGTTGACCCCCATGTGCAAAAATTGCACACTCCCTTACTAAGCAAAACGCTAGTTTCCAAAATGGACCTAAAAGATGACACCCGGGCCATGGGACCAGAGGAGAGGGGCACCCCTAGCACTATCTTGATGTCCTGAATCCAATGGATTTTACATTTTTTCGATCCGAGACACAATCATCATTCTATGGCTTGTTCCAGCTCGCATCCAAAGGCCTTCAGGGACACCTGTTGGATACCTACCGGGGGCATAGAATTCCAACCGTGCAACAAAAATGGGTTTCAGGAAGTCATGTAAGTGTATCTAGGAAGGTTCCAGCTGGTAACGCTATCAATAAGGCCCTGGTTGATGAATTTTCAGAGTTGACCCCCATGTGCAAAAATTGCACACTCCCTTACTCAGCAAAACCCTAGTTTCCAAAATGGACATAAAAGATGACACTTGAGCCATGGGAGCGGAGCAGAGGGGCACCCCTAGCACTATCTCGATGTTCTGAATCCAATATATTCAATGGTTTGTCAATATTATCTATTTTTGTCATTCTATGGCTCGTTCCAACTCGCATCCCAAAGGCCTTTAGGGACACCTATTGGATACCTACCGGGGACATAGAATCCCAATTGTCCAACAAAACAGGGTTCCAGGAAAGTGTGTCTAGGAAGGTTCCAGTAGGGAACACTAGCCATAAGTCTCGGGTTAATGATTTTGCAAAGTTGACCCCTATGTGCAACAATTGCATAGTCCCTTATTGAGCAAAAAACACATATTTCATTAAAATTGGAAAGATTTGATTACAAGAACAATGCCAGAATTGAGTTTTTTGGTTATTTTGGAATTCTAGATCCACTGTTTAATTCTAAATTTAATGAAATATGTGTTAAAACCCTAGTTTCCAAAATGGACCTAAAATATGTCACCTGGGCCATGGGACTAGAGGAGAGGGGCACCCCTAGCACTATCCTGATGTCCTTTATCCAATGGAGTCAACAGTTTGTCGATCCGAACCATGGTCATCATTCTATGGCTCCTTCCAACTTGCATCCCAAAGGCCTTCAGGGACACCAGTTGGATATCTATCGGGGGCATAGAATTCCAACCGTGCAACAAAAATAGGTTCCGGAAAGTCCTACAAGTGTATCTAGGAAGGTTCCAGCTGATAATTCTATCCTTAGTCCCCGGTCGATGATTTTTCAAAGTTGACCCCTATGTGTAAAAATTGCACACTCCCTTACTTAGCAAAATCCTAGTTTCCAAAATGGACCTAAAAGATGACACCTAGGCCATGGGACCAGAGGAGAAAGGAACCCTAGCACTATCATGATGTTCTGATTCCAACGGATTAGACAGTTTGTCGATCCGATCCAAGATCGGAATTCTATGGCTTGTTCCAACTTGCATCCCAAAGGCCTTCGGGGACACCAGTTGGATACCTACCCAGGGCATAGAATTCCAAGCGTGCAACAAAAATGGGTTCCGGGAAGTCCTGCAAGTGTATCTAGGAAGGTTCCAGCTGAAAACGCTAGCATTAAGTCCTCAGTCGATGATTTTGCAAAGTTGACCCATATGTGCAAAAATTGCGCACTCCCTTACTGAGTAAATCCCTAGTTTCCAAAATGGACCTAAAAGATGACACCTAGGCCATGGGACCGGAGGAGAGGGGCACCCCTAGCACTATCTTGATGTCTTGAATCAAACGAAGTCGACAGTTTTTCAATCCGAGCAAAGACCACTATTATATGTCCCGTTTAAACTCACACCCAAAGGCTTTCAGGGACACCTACACATGGCTATACATGAGAAAATCCAACAAAATAATAATGAGCATGAGGATAGTGATAATGAGCATGGGGATGGTGATGGTGATAATGAGCATGAAAATGGGCATGAGGATGCATATATTGTGGTTTACATATATGGGAGAAAAAAACAAAGAAAACAAATCCATGACGAAACTTGTGCAATTTATCAAGTTGTACCAAGTCTTTGCAATTTATCAATCTATCAAGCTATCAATGTTTGGCTAGGATTTCTAGGCCCGTTTAAACTCCAGAGAAAATGTGTTCGACCTCTATGATTGAATGGGGAGGATGGCCCTACTAAAATATATGTATTGCAACTAATGACATGTCCTTTTAATGCACAATTTTCATTTCGTGCCTCCAATTTCATTTAGGTCAAGTGTGTCAAGGAGAGATGGGAAATTCATCCTTGGGAATAATAACCAAACCAAGCAACAAAATTGAATGTTGTAATTTTTGGAAAATTTGTTTGGGAGAGACCAACATGAGCGCATTGTCCATAAACTCTCATGCAAACTTTTTATGAATTTGACCTTTTAATGCAAAATATTCTTTGCCGCTTAATGAGAAAAACCCTAGTTGGATACAGGTTCCAATAAGATGTTTTTTACTCCACATATGGGTACTCATGCCTTGGCCATGATCATGGAAGGGAAACAATAGACTTAGTTCCTTGACCATGCTTAGAGGAGGGAACCAACCACCTTAGGCCCTAAAGATAACTTCTTAGGCTCAACCTTCATGAATGTTTCATTGGACCTCCACATAGGACAATGAATGCATTGTGGGGCCTTAGCCATCATCAAGTGATGAAACAAGTGATTTATGATCATATTAAATTTTCTAAAGCTTAAGGGCATTGTCAAAGTCCTTTAACTAGAAAACGAGAACTTTGTAGGGGGTGATTACAATGGTTTAGATATTAGTGGATGCACATGAATATATCAAGTTTTTTTGGCATGCATATATTAGGATTAGGTTGCTATTGTTTTTTTTTGGCATGCATATATATTAGGATCATGACTATGTTTTTTGGCATGATTTCTAGGTTTCTATATTGCTATGGATTAGGACTATGTTTATATTTGTGTGGATGATGGATGAGAATATTATGGTGAAAAAGGGGATGGTGATGGTGACAACATGGGTAAAAAGAGCACGGTGGTGATGTTAGATGGGAGAAAAAACAAAGAAAACAAATCCATGATGAAACTTGTGCAATTTATCAAGTTGTACCAAGTCTAGATGTAATGTATCAATCTATCAAGCTATGAATGTTTGGCTGCAATAGTCAAAATATTAATTTCAATACTCAAAGAGACCATGAAACAAAATCATAGCATACATGTATACCACATACCTATAACATAGTACACAATAAAACATGTAAACCACATACCAGAAATTACCTACCTATGGTCATTCGACTAGACCATCAGGATCACCTCGAATACCAAGGGTTTCCTTTAACCTCTTGTGCTCGGAGTAAGGCAATAAGTATCGTTCCTTTGATGAGTTCTTCCTTGGCATTGTTTGCAGTTGGAGGTTTGTGCCAATAACTAAGTTTGTATAATGGCATACAATCTCACCTGGTCTATAATCTTCATATGTATACCCTTTTCTATTTGTTGAGTGGGAAACCTGGTTCAAATATTCTCCTTTTATAACCATCGACCCAATCGAAAAATCATTGGCCTCAGAGTCCCATAATGGGACATTTATGGTTTTCTTGCCCTCTAAGCAATGTGCCAGCCAATTGTCGGTGTGCCATGCATTGTGTCTTGGGGAAACCACTGTGTATATGTGCCCTGGAGAAAATATAGTGCCAATGTTTCATTCAACTAATTAGACACAACTAGTTGTCAAAAATATAAAAAATATACACAGCTAATTAGACACAACTAGTTGTCAAAAATATCAAAAATATAAAAATATTAATTGAACTTGGTTGTACGAGATCTGATATGTGGTCATAGTCTGGTGAAATAATTGATTGGTCCTCCTCCAACTGGGATAATTCTGTAGCTATCCATCGACTAATGGGGAGTGATACATGGTCCCAGCTATCAACCCAATCCGTGGATTCACATTCGTCCCATTCACCACAGCTGCATGGAGAACAAAAACATGAGAGTTTCCTTGTCAACATTTCAAGTATAGGATTGTTTGAAATTCTAACTGAATGAAATGAGCGAGTTCCTTGGATGGTCTTGCACTCATATAATTGTGATCGATCTACATCCACGACCTCCCAAAAATATCTATGTACATGTGCTTTCCTGGTTGAGTGATATTCCTTCCTTCTTACTCCCTCCCCCATGACTGAAGCACAACATTCAATGATGGTTTTTGCATCTTGGATGAGTGATACATTTGTGAACTTCATTTCTTTCCTGTGTATTGCAGTCTTGATGCATGCACCTTTTCCATCATGTTCACCTTTTTCGTGTCCGGTCTCAAAATAGTTTCAAATATGTGGAACCTTATGCCTTTTGTGGAGCATACACAACCATTGGAAGACACGAGCATTTTTGAATTGCCCTGCACAACCCTCAGACCAAATCCAATGTTGTTCCATCTTTATAGTTTTATCCTTCAAGTTATTGTAGAACATTTGAAAGTTGTGTTTTACAAAACCCAAGTCGTGACACCTGTAATCACTTATGTAGAAGTGATACTCCTTCAGTATAACCCTGTTGTCTTCAGTACTGTCTACCCCATGTCTATAGGTGATATGGACCATTATGCTAACTTGGTCTGAGTGATAGTATTGACTATGAATCTCATTTTGTGGTTGAAGAGTGTATTTCCGCAAAATCAACCACTCACAGGATAGTCCCAATAGGAAATGTATCCTTGCACGTTCTAAACTGCTCATCTTGCCAACGAGACACATGTACATGATTTACATACTGTTGTGTCTTTTCAAAGAATTCCTCCATGAAGTTGCAAACCTGTACCTAGTAAATCAACAATAATGACATATATCAATAGATTGTTACATATGAAATTGCAATCTGGAGAAAAAATAGTATTCAATAACTCATTACCAACTTGAGAAGTGACCACTTGTATTTTTTTTCTTTCCTTCCCTCCATCAATATCATACGTGACATATTTGAATGATTGAAAGTTCACCTCTTGCCTCCCAAGTTCATGCTCATCGGTCACGTGTATGCATTTTTCCAATAAGGCCAATCCACCAAACCTTGGGCATGTCCCATTTATGCAAGTTTTTTGATAAAATGTGCAATCGTTTGGCATGCTACACAAAATTCTATGAATAAATTCTCTAGATGACATCGGGGATAATGTAGCTGAGCATTCCTGCACAAGAGTGTTATGCAATATACGGAAAATATATGTATATGTGTCATAATAATAATCATACTCAATGTGGTATTGACAACAACATGTGTTACGAATTGTGTTTATTTTAACATACCATGGTTTGCATTTTTCAAAGGATCTTTGGCCCAAGTTAAGTTCGTTATGTTCATTCCTAAATCTCTCATATAATTCTGTTTGTGTCATATCAAGAAAATTTTTAATGTGTGTTTCAGGATCCCTTGAACCCCTTCTCAATTTCAATACATCTTTTTGGTTGGAAGAAGTTCTAGTGCTTTCATGCCAAAAATTTTGCACTAATCCCTGTACTGCATCAATGAGCTTCATATCAGAGCATGCCAACCTGCCAATGAAGGCCCAAACATTTGTTTGACTGGTTTCAAGTTGTTCTCTTCTAACACAATACCTACGAAGTGTCTTCACATTAAAATTAATGATTTTGGTGGTAGGTTTAAGAAAACGAAGTGCCCTAGTGTTTTTGTTCACGATTGATTGTGACAACACATGGCGAGCCACATTGCGATCCTTTGAGCGAGATTTATTTCCAATTGTACTAAATGCATCTACTAAAATTTTAACAATATGAGAACTTAGTTCTAATTTTTGGTCATCTTTATCCTTAACGTTCTTCTAACAACAGCCGTAGACCTAGATTTTAACAATGATAAAAATAAATTTTCGAGTTTGATAAGTAATAGCATGTTTAGACAACGTACCTTCAAGTGAACTAATGAGAGTTTCATCAACCTGTATACATTTCGATTTATTCGAGGTGTAGCTGCTAATGGAGGTAAGGGTGTTGGAACTGGAGCATGTACAACATCACCAGGACACTCCAACGTTTGAATAGGAGCCTCTTGTCTTTCATTCTCTTGTTGGTAGTTGGATGTGGGAAATTGGAATTTCTCTTGGACGGTCTCCATAAAATTTGCTTCTTTCCTTGTAAATCCTTCATTCGATGCCTCCCTAACTTCGCCGCTTGTATAACCACAACCCAACAAGTCATTCAATACCATAGTTTGAGGTTGACTTGATGTGGGAATTGAAACTTCTCTTCATGAGCACCTACATTTTACTTCTTGACTAGTGCCATGGGGTGCTTGTTCATCAAATGTTGTTGAAATTGAGGGCCCCTCTAGGGCATCATCTATGGTTGGAATTGGATGAGTTTCCATGGAATTCCTTCGATTCCACATGTCCCATCTTTTCTTTTCTCTAACTTCTTCCATGGTTTCTTGAGGCTTCTCTTTCCTTGTCGATTTCCTTTTTCGATTGCGTGAATTCCCCATGTCCATAATGAACAATACTAAGAAAATAGATTCTAGAGGTGTTCTCAACTATTCAAATATGCAAATTCTTTCTCAATTGTGAATATAGGTTCTTCAAGCTTGCTCAATTTTGAATATAGATACTTCCTCAATTGTGAATATAGATTCCTCAAGCTTGC